>CANTUQ010000105.1:19657500-21039806 GCA_947683425.1 Excoecaria cochinchinensis
GAAGAAAAAAAAAAAAAATAGAAATGAAGGATTAGCAAATTTCGTGTCATTTATCTATGAAATTTTAAAAATTTAATAGTTCGAGAAACTAGGTCCAACCAATATTCTCTGGTTCTGATAGTAATAGTCTATCTATTGACTCTTATGCAGGCCTTTTGGATATAGCTATTATATACCCTCCTAGCATTGATTAATTAAGAAGCAAAACTTAAATGTGTATTAATATTGTGTTTTTTGGTAGGTTTTATAGACAAATTCATGATAGAGAAGTTATTGAAGGATCTGTAGTCATTCCACCATACTGCATTTTGCAGTCTTTTGTATATTAAAGGCTTTATCAAAGCTTTAACGTTCTGAACAAAGCTCTTCAAAAGCCCTTTATAACTTTTTATTTTTCCCTTATGTTGATGTTTCTTAAGGTTTGTCTTGATTTTGGGATTGTGGATGAAATAATTTAAAGGTTGAACTTCCCTTTTTTTTTTTTTGGTTCCCTCACTTCAATCATGTTGTGTTTCTCTAATATGTATGTGGACAAATATGTGCATGGATCAGCCACTGGTTGAAATACCTACGTCAAGTGTTCTTCACACTTGAACCAACCCTCTCCCTGACCAAAAAGCAAAAGAATAAAGAGTGTGCGCTTAACGGTGGAGACCCTTTCCATCCTATCAAGTCTAGTCTGATTAAATGTACTGGATTCTTTTTCTATCCTTTGCCAGCTGTGATGTTATTGGAAGTTCTCGGAATTTTCTTTTGTCCTTAAAATTATTTATTGGGCTCAAATTTAAGGAGACTGAGGTCTCCCTTCCTCTCCCTTGTCTTTTTTCTCTAAGGTATGTTTAAGCCTTCTCAATTGGAAAACAAATTGGCTTGTTGGATGTTGCTCTATGATGAATCCATAGATGTGGTGCCAAAAGATGAACAGCCATCTTCCTTAGCTGTGGGATTCTGTGTTAGCATTTGCTGAAATCTAATTTAAGACAAGCACGCTATCCTTTTTTCAGCAAACTACCAAAAATTTGCTGTATGAGATTACTGTGTATGGCTGTTTATAGGCATTTGGTTTAAACCCTGAAATCCTTTAAGCTTTTCAATGGCATACATAAAAGCTCTTTGATATAAATATAACTGATCACCCATATAAAAATTTTAGACTCAGATGATTAAAGCACGGGAACAGCAGCAGCAACAACAGCAACAGCAAGCTCAACCACCACAGCATCAACAGCAGCAGCAGCAGCAACAGCAACACTTGCAGATGCAACAGCTCCTGTTGCAGAGACATGCAGCACAGCAGCAGCAGCAGCAGCAGCAGCAACAGCAGCAGCAGCAGCAGCAGCAGCAGCAGCAGCAACAGCAGCAGCAGCCGCAGCCACAACAGCAGCAACAACAGCCTCCTCAGCAGCAGCAACAACGACGAGATAGTGGCCACCTCTTGAATGGTACAACAAATGCTTTAGCAACCAAGATGTATGAGGAGAGGTTAAAACTACCAATTGCGAGAGATTCTTTGGATGATGCAGCAATGAAGGTAGATGGGTCAGCTCCTTTATGTCTCCATTAATCTCCTGCTTGATATTTTCCATGTTTTGAAGTGGTGGATAGTTGGGCTTAACTGTCTTTTTACTTTTTACAGCAAAGATTTGGTGATAATGTAGGGCAGCTTTTGGATCCAAATCATGCCTCAATATTGAAGCCTTCAGGGTGCTTTTCTCTTTTCATTCTACCTTTAATATCCTGATCAAGCAAATTTTTTTGGATGCAGCATTTGAAAACCTGTGTGATTCAGTGGGAATTAGATTTGAACTCACTAACTAATAGCCAGAACAAAATGGACGTTTTTCTTTAAATTCTGATGTCTAATAACCTTTCACCCATTTTGTGCTTTTATTTCATGTTATGGTGCTTGTCCTATGATTAGTGTAAAGCTTATCTTGCTCTATGCTTTATTTTCAGGCAAGTATTGCATGGTACAACTGGTGGAATGTCTCCACAGGTTCAGGCTAGGAGTCAACAACTTCCTGGGTCCACACCAGTATTGTTCTTGCTATAGCGATTGTATTTTTATAGCTTTTCTTATCAGTCCCCCTGTTCTAAATTTTGTCTCTAATCAGGACATAAAGACTGAGATAAACCCCGTGCTAAATCCCAGAGCTGCTGGTCCAGAGGCGTCATTAATAGGAATTCCTGGTATCGGCGGCTCCTGAATATTACTTTTATAGCCATATGTATCTAACTTGTGAATTTTGGGGAATCAATTACTTATATACAAGTGAACCTGAATTAAAGTTCTCTTTCAATTTGAGAGCCTGAAATCTGGTTACTGTAATTTGTGCGGTTTATATATTTCTGTGGCAAATGCTTTTTGTTTCAGGGTCAAATCAAGGTGGTAACAATTTAACACTAAAAGGGTGGCCTCTCCATGTAAGTTTGCTGCCGTTCATGTATTCTCCATTCCCATCCTTCATCATCACAATCAAGATGCATTGCTTTTCAATACATAATAGGAAATAATGTTCATATTGTGAAAACTTTGCTGCTTTAGTATTTGTTTAATCCCTCGACTTCCTTGTTAGGGGCTAGATCAGCTTCGCTCTGGGTTTCTTCAACAACAGAAACCTTTCATTCAGGCTCCTCAGCCCTTTCATCAAATTCAGATGCTTACGCCACAACACCAACAACAGCTTATGCTTGCGCAGCAAAGTTTAACATCACCTTCTGCTGCTGATGAGCATAGAAGATTGAGAATGCTCTATAACAATCGGAATATGGGGCTTGGGAAGGATGGGCTTACGAACCCTGGTAGTGATGTTGTTCCAAATGTTGGATCTCCTTTACAAGCTGGTGGTTCTCTCACGTCTCGCGGTGATACAGATATGCTGCTTAAGGTCTCATGGTTTTGCCACTTACCTTTCTTCTGTCATACCAATATCTTTGTTGTTTCCGTAGATGTGACTGCAGTCCCATAAATTTAACTGTATATATTCTTCTTTTAATTTTGTTTCCTTTGTAGATAAGAATGGCTCAAATGCATCAGCAGCAACAACAACAGCAGAATAGTAATCCACAGCAGCAGCAGCAGCTTCAGCAGCACACTCTTTCAAATCAGCAGTCACAGAATTCAAATCACAACATTCATCAGCAAGATAAGATGGGAGGTACTGGTAGTGTCACAGTTGATGGTAGCATGTCCAACTCATTTCGAGGAAATGATCAGGTCTGTCTTTTTGGTTGAGTCAATTAGATCTGTATTCAGATGCTGTCTCTGTGGCGTCATTAGCTGTTGATTATACTGTGTTTCTTTCTGCCCTGCCTTTCTAACTTACCGGAACTCCTCTCATTTATTTCAATGTCAGTGGTTTGTGGGAATCGGTTTAGATTCTGTTTGAAAGTAGTATAGACATAATTACAAGTTTTGCTGTATAGTCATTATGCATACAGCACAAGCAGGCTCAAATGATACATTTTGGCATTTATGTAGTAGTAGTTTACAAGACATTATTTTGCACTCTAATATAATGAATTTATTTTCCTCCACCTTCTAAATAGGTCAGTCAAAATTGGGCTCCTTAAAAGTTACGTTTTGGTTAGGATACAGTTAATATGCATAATCTTTTTGAACACTTTCTGAGTCTTGATTTATATCAAATGGATAAGCTAGACAGGTTTCTAACATGGTTTTCCTTCTTCCAATTTAAGGTTTCAAAAAATCAGACTGGGAGAAAGAGAAAACAGCCAGTTTCTTCTTCAGATCCAGCCAATAGCTCTGGAACTGCAAATACAGCAGGACCCTCCCCTAGTTCAGCACCCTCTACACCTTCAACTCACACCCCTGGAGATGTGATCTCAATGCCTTCTTTGCCACATAGTGGTAGCTCTTCTAAGCCTCTGGTGATGTTTGGCACTGATGGTACTGGCACTCTTACATCTCCTGCAAACCAATTGGTACGTATAAGTTTGTATTTTTGTTTTCATTGGTAAAGGAATTGAAAATTCCTTGCTTGAGTTCTCATGGCATTCCATTTTGGCAGTGGGATGATAAGGATCTTGAATTGCAGGCTGATATGGATCGTTTTGTGGAAGATGGGTTGCTTGAAGATAATGTTGATTCCTTTTTATCTCATGATGACCCTGATCCTAGAGATACAGTTCCTCGTATGGATGTTAGCAAAGGTGTGCAAATACTGATTACGTGCTGATCATAATTATTCTATCAAGATATATCAGCAACTTTTCACTATTTATTTTGATACTTTTCTTGATGTGATTCTGGAATAAGCAAATTCTAGATTTTGAAATACCAAAGGTTATTGATAATGATTTTTCATACTTTTGAACTGCTTCTTCTTCTTCTTGTTTTATTTTTCTTGGGGCTGATTGATATTTGTTTCAAAAGACATCACTTATAGGCATGAATGGAACTGCAATAGTGTAGTAAAATCATACAAAATTCACTGTGTATACCATGATTTACTCTGAGCATAGAGTTCACATTTGATCTCAGGGTTCACATTCACGGAACTAAATTCTGTTAGAGCAAGTGCAAGCAAAGTAATCTGTTGTCACTTCTCCTCGGATGGAAAATTGCTTGCTAGTGGTGGCCATGATAAAAAGGCAAGTAGGCAAAACATTTTAAAATGTAGAGCAGCATTGTGCAAATTTCTTACGAACAATTATGTGTCTGGAATATTCATTTCACACACATTCAGATTTAATTGTTAAGATTTCCAATAATTTCTTTGATCTATACTTGATAAAGACTCGAATATGAAATTCTTTGCCTGGTGGTCTATGATACAGGCTGTATTGTGGTATACGGATAATTTAAAGCCAAAAACTACCCTTGAGGAACATTCATCAATGATAACAGATGTCCGTTTCAGTCCAAGCATGCCACGGCTTGCAACATCATCCTTTGACAAAAGTGTTCGGGTTTGGGATGCTGACAATGTTAGTCGACATTCTTTTATTTTTTTCCTGTCTTAATTTCACTGTACTTCTTGCTCTTTCTCCCTCTCTTAATAACAGAATTTAATTTTGATTTGGCATGCACATGCAAAAGTCATGTATATATCACTGTTAATGCGTTTAGTTGGCAATTCCATGATCTGATGATGAATATGTTTCCTCTTGGGAGGGTTAATTTCATTTTCATCATTCCATTTATCACCAGTGTACATTAATACCTTTAAACTTTCATTTATCTCATAAAAATCGCTGTTCTTATATTTTTATATTGGTAATACTTTTTTTTTAAAGATACTGTTAGGGATGAGCAAACTTTGGTTTAAACCGAAAAATTGAACCAAACCGATTGATTTTTTTAATTTGGTTCGGTTTTTCGGTTTCTAAATTCTAGAATATTCGGTTAATTCAGTTCGGTTTTCAAAGGCAAAAACCGAAAAAAAATCGAATCGACTCATTTATTTTATATTTAAAAATTGAAGTTGTTTTTTTATTTTGTTGTACACCTGTATTTTTTTCGATTTGAATGTTTTATTTTAGTTTTATGATTTGTAATTTTTTATAATTTTTAAACATTTTTTTAATTATAATTTTGAAATTTCAGTTATATGGTTAACTGAACCGAATCAATTGAAAATCTCGGTTCGGTTGACTCAAATTATAATAATTCGGTTTTCGATTTTATTGGTTCGATTATTGAACCGAACCTATCGTTGCTCACCCCTAGATACCGTACCTTAAATTTTGATTTATATTTTATTAAATTGTATTTTGAAAATATTACTTTGTATGCTGGCTCATATCACTAGTTTTGTACTTTTTATAGGGACTTTACTACTATTTTTCTTTTTGCATTTTAATACATAAAGGATATTATTCATATAAAAATAATAGTAGAGTGACTTCCACAATACAAACTGGAGTTCAGATTTGTTACTGTGCACAATGATAAATTCCAGACAATGGATGATATTTACTCCTCCTAGATCGTGAACTAGCTGGACAGTTTAATTTGATATGCATATTTTGCATCTTTTTATTTACCCTCTTTAAGATCACTGACTTTGTATAATCAGGTATGCATATTTTGCATCTTTTATTCGGAATTAGCATTACTTAATTTGATATTGGTATTTGTATTTATGTGCAATTTGCTTTGCAACTTGCATGTGAAAGAAACTCTCTCGAGTTAGAAATATGGTGCACATTGATAAACATGCAAATTGAAAGAACATCAGCAGAGGACCTAGTTTGGTAAATTTACAGGATAGGTTGCAATTTTGCTTTATGAATTGGCTTTATAAGAAAATAATTCGGCAAGTGTTCTTCATTAAATGATATCTTGATTGTTATCTTATAATATTAAGTGTCTGAACATATTTTTTTTTTTGTTGTGCGCGTGCGCCATTCTTAATAAAGACGCAAGAGGCTAGATGCTTCACCAGCTGAAGCTAGAATTTTCATGGGTGTGAGATACTTAAAACTTTATCTCTTAACAGTAGAAGCTAAGTCCTGAATCCCTTTTTAGTTAAGAAATGTTGTGTGACTGAATGGAGAAGAAGGTTGTTAGGTGTATTTAGGGGATAAAGAACATCAATGATAAAGTGGTGGTTAGCATGAAAACAACAATGGGGAGTTGAATATTAGATTGTGATATGGTTTACACTGAGAATCAGTATTCTGTTTGTAGTTGGCTATAGTCATGTCTGCATCAGGCTTTCTGTAGTTTCTTGGACTTCTCTTATTAGGAAATGTTAGCTGATACATAGATTAATCTTTACTACTACCTAAACTGTCGTGATATTGATAGCTGCAGCTGTAAGGTGTCTCTAATGGAGCTTTACCTGCTTTTTTGGGATGGTCGTAAGATCTACATTTCAATTGAGAATTTTTATTTTATTCTGGTTTTTGCTTTAGTTCACTTTTCTGTGGATTGGTTTTGCAGCCCAGTTTCTCATTACGCAATTTCACGGGACATTGTGCAACTGTCATGTCACTAGACTTCCATCCAAGTAAGGATGACTTGATATGCTCATGTGATAGTGATGGTGAAATACGTTATTGGAGTATAAACAATGGTAGCTGTTCAAGAGTATTTAAGGTAGATTCTTTCTGACCATTTGCATTATAATATTATGATTACTAGTACTTGTTGACTAGCTTGATTTTAGCTCTATGGTGATTGTGTTCATGCTCTGTAGTGATTGTATGTAGACTGTAATGAGTGTGTGCTAGGTGTAGCTGCAGAAATCAAGTGTATGTACCCTGGATTTTCTCTGTAATACATACAAGTGAGAAGGAATAAAATTCATCTCGTCTAAAAATCTTCAGCAGTATTGCGTCTTTGCTTCAGTGGGAAGTTGGGTTGTGGCATAGGCTTGATAATTATCTGATACTACTGTCTCCATTTTTGTTTTTGTATGGATTAGGGGGGCACGGCCCAAATGAGATTTCAGCCCCGTTTGGGAAGGTATCTTGCTGCGGCTGCCGAGAATGTTGTATCTATACTAGATGTTGAGACGCAAGCTTGCCGGCATTCATTACAGGTTGGTTAGTCCATTTCCTAAGAAACTCCCAATTGAATGTGGTGGTGGTAGTTTGCATGGAAGAGAGCTTCAATAGCTCAGTGATTTTTGTTGGACTTTTTTTATTTTTTGGTTTGCAAATATTATAGGCATATACGTGTCATCAAAGAAGAGTTATTTTGGTTTCTTGGTGATTGTTTCATGTACATGGTATGGTTCATTAATGGAAATCTGTTATTTTATTGGTGTTAGAGGCTCCTATTCTTTAATTTCTTGGTGTTCAAAGCAACAGGAGTTCATGGAGTAATTCAGACCATGTTTTAATGCATAGCATGCATCATACTATTTTTTCTTAAAGATATTAATATTTTGATTTAGCTGGATATTTCATTGAAATAATCCTGATCATTTTTAGTTTCAATTTTATTGCTTATGATTTTTCTGTCTATTGTTGCTCTCATATGTCTCTCCTTCGTCATAATAGAACTGCTTTAAATGTGTATGGTTGACTGTAGGGACACACTAAACCAATACATTCGGTGTGCTGGGATCCTACTGGTGAGTATCTAGCATCGGTCAGTGAAGATTCTGTCAGAGTCTGGAGACTTGGATCTGGGAACGAGGGAGATTGTGTTCATGACTTGAGCTGTAACGGCAACAAATTCCATTCCTGTGTTTTCCATCCTACATGTCCTTCATTGCTAGTCATTGGCTGTTACCAGGCAAGCAACTCTTTGTATTCTGTATTTATTGCTTATACAATGTCTATTTTGGTTGTCTGGTTCAATTTGCCTATGATGTAAGAAGGTTTTTATATTTGGATTTAACAACTGCTTGATCGCCATGAAGTTTATGCATGTGTAATTTAGCTGTGACGTGCATTATCATGTCTAATCTTTGTATGGGTGCTTTCCCTCAAGTGAAGATCCACATTCTGGCTCTCACATGTATTTGAATTGAAAACATTTTCTTGATTTTCACCTGTGGGTTGGAAAAGATTCCAAATAGTAGCCTACAGTAGCACTTTGTTTGTCTTTTTTTCCTTCAATTTCTGTTCTTTTGCACGTCTCTTTCCTGAAGAAAGGGAAAAAAAAATCAGAACTGGAATCTTGTTGACTCTCAACTGTGCACCTATTCTTCTACTGACACCTTCATGATGTTTTCCTTTTATGTTGCCGTTGAAGAATTGTGTTGCACCAAAAAAAAAAAAAAAAAAAAAGAATTGCGTATCTGATATCGAACTGTGGTCATTTACTGCAGTCTTTGGAGCTTTGGAACATGCCTGAAAATAAGACTATGACTCTGTCAGCTCACGGAGGACTAATAGCTGCCTTAGCCGTATCACCTGTGACAGGGGTAGTTGCTTCAGCTAGTCATGATAAGCATGTCAAGCTATGGAAATAACATAATTGTGGGGCCCAGCATTAATCATCTTTGATGATTAAATGTTTTTAGTTTGTTGTATTTGATCACTCGATCTGCCTAGAGTTTGTGTTGTTGTATTAAATTTCAGGTCCTTGTAACGCCAGACACTAACCATCTCTTCTTGTATCTGCTCGGCTACAACACTGCTGTTTAACTTATAGATCAATGTTACAGGCTTTGTGGGCAGTTTATAATGTTTTTGTATTCTATTGAGAAATGTATGCTTCTCGTCCATAGATTCCCCGGTGCTTGTATCAGTGTCCTTGTAGATTCTGAAAGTTCATTTCGGAGTTTTTAAAGGTTTTATAGCATTTGCTTGTTAATCTACATTGTAATCGCGACATGAAAGTTTCGGAGTTTTACTCCGAGCTACATCTGCGTGAGTCGAGCAAATGTATCGATTGAATGCCTGGAAAAGGATGTTCATGCCTCATGCTACAGCTTCACAATTTGTCTTTCCTATGGTGGAGCGAGTCTACCGTCTTCTACGTCCTAATATATTATTCTTTTTTTTTTTAATGACGTAGTTTATTTTTGATTAGTGTGCTCTGTCAGTGATGCCGTGACGGGACTTTTGGAAGTCTTAATCCACATTGATCAAGAGAAAATGTCATTTTTGCCATTCTCTCGATCACAGCTTTGACGTCTTTTTAAATTTTTTATTTCATAATATTTTCAAACAAAGTATTTTTTTTTAAACTTAATAAGTTTAATAATTATATTAAATATATGTGCTTAAATTTGCGTGTAGTTAATATATTAATATTGATTTAATAATATAATTATGTTAAATAGTACTTCATAACTTAATTATCTTGTCAACTATATTTGATATCTAAGGTAACCAAATTTTATACCCAAGAAACAATAAATGGCTTTAAATTATTTATTATTATTATTGAATAAGAGGAATTTTATTAAACCAAATTAGTAAGACAATAAGGAATAACATCCCAAACGTTCAAAAAAGTTACAATAATTGTTGACTCAAAGGCTACATATTTTAGATTTTAATGATTATTTGAAATTTGGGATTATTGTATAGTATGTAGTATCTATGTTGTTTATTGATTAAAACAACCCTATTAGAGGAAGAAGCTACCGTGCATGATGATCTAAAGCAGAAAACCTTCTCGAGATATTTCAAAACCTGGAAAACCTTGAAGATTTAAGGGTATTAATAAGGTAAATAAAAATGTACATTTTTATTTATCTTATTAGGTATTATCATTGTAAAATTAAATTTGAGGCATATCCGCACTTACATGCATCACAGTATCCTTAAAATGACTTTCAAGAAATTACTCTGAAACCGTTTAAAATAAACCTTAGATTTTTAAAATTCGTGTCCTAAAGTTCTGTCATAGTCTTTTAATCTAGATATTGATGGTTTTCATCAGAACAGAAAAACAGCTTCACTAAAAGATAAAATAATGACTATTTTTCGAAAAGCTATTGGCTGTGAGTAACAGCTAATTTTCTCACCAAGATCTATAAATATAACTTATTTTGAGTGAGATAAATGTCGACACGACAATATTCTTGATAAAAATGAAAGAGTTAAAAAAAGAATTTTTTCTAGAGACTTTATTTTATCAATAATGTGTTTTTAAAAAATGATTAGAGTTTTAGGGTTTGTATAAAAATATTTTGAGCTACGGGGTGTTTTACCCATTTCCACGACACACTGCTGTGAAAATAGAACTCCCTTTTTTTTTGGCAGCTTTTCCAAAATCTTCTTTTATTTTTTTGTTTTATGTTTTTTTTTTTATTATTTTGGATGGAAAAAAACCCTTAGTTTTATTTAGGGCTATGCAAATGATCGGTTTGGTTTTGGACCGAACCAAATATACTGAAAATCGAATTTTTAAAATTTATAGAACCGAATCGCAGACCAAAAATATTTAGGACGGAAACCGAATGAACTGAATTAATTTTTGTGTGTTCAATTCGGTCCAATCGATTTTTCTGAGTGGGCTAGGCTAAGGAATTTTTGGTTATTTTGGGTCGGGTCGGGTTAAATTACCATTAACTCGACCCACCCCAACAGCCCTCTTATATAATAAGAAAGCGCTTCATTTCATTTTCTCTCTATTTTTCTCTGTCTCTCTCTCACTGTCCATCAAATCCCTAAATTTAAAACCCAAAATCGATCTCCTTGCCCCCACCGCCGTTGACCTCCACTTGTCGCCGCCAACCTCTGCTTGTTTAACTTCGATGACGCTGTGGAAGAAACCCTTCGCTTGCTCAAACAGATGCAGCAGATCAGAGCTACTAGATCATCAAGGAAGGCATTTTGCCTTGAATTTTAGTTTTTGTTTGTATTGTTTTTGAGATTTGATGTTAATTTTGATTTTTAGTTTGTTTGCACTGATTTTGAAATTTTTTAGTTTTTGTTTTTATTGTTTTTGAGATTTGGTGTTAATTTTGATTTTGATTTTTTGTTTGTATTGATTATTGTTTGTTGTCTCGGTCTCCATTTTCTTTCTTTAGTTTTTTTTTACTGTATAATTTTGATTTTGATTTTTTATTTGTATTGATTATTGTTTTAGTTCATACTTTTATATATATAAAGAAAGAAAAAATGAATGATATATATTCCATTTTTTTATATATATATAGCAAAACGGTGTATTTTGATAATTTCGGTTGGTTCGGTTACATAAAAGGGAAAAATATTTTGTCAAAATATTATTTAATTTTGATTATTTATATAATAAATGTATTATTTGTATTTTGACTTATTGTGATTACACAAAATATTACTAATTTTAGATTTTAATAAATTGTTATTAATTTACAATTTTTTTATCCTATTTATCAAATTGAATAAAATGAAAATATTTTTCCCGTATTAATAAAAACTAAAAAGTTATCATATTCATCAAATTGGATAAAAGAAAGATGTTTTCTCCGTATCAATAAAACTAAGGGTTTTTTTTTTTTTTCCATCCAAAGCAAAAAAAATAAAATAACAAAAAAATAAATTAAAAAAATTAAAAATAAAGAAGCGGCAGCTTTCCAAATTTGGAAAAGCTACCCACAAAACAAAAAAAAAAAAATTAGAAAAAAAGAGGGGTTCTATTTCAGCAGCAAATGGGTAAAACACCCAATATTTCAAAATATTTTTCAACAAATCTTAAAACTCTAATTATTTTTTTTAAAACACATTATTTATAAAAAGTCCCTTTTCTCTTGGGAAAGAGTGTGCTTAAATGTACTTTCCATACTTATGTGGTTAATTGGTTTATCATCAAGATAGTGATGAGAAAATCTATTGGAAAATTATCTTTTCTTGAGAGAGTGGAGTTTAAAGATTTCCAAAGTATTTTATATATATATACACTTCAAATTTGATTACAGCATTATGTTGTAATTGATTTTGTGAGGTTGTATTTTTATATATATTTGAAGAAACTGTATTGTGAGCCTTGGGATAGTCTTACAAGAAAAAAGGTACCCTTAGGGAATTTCTAGTAGATAGGAAAGAGTAGCTAGAATTTTTGGAGAAGTTCTAGTAGGTTTTGCAATATTTGCCTTGGAAAATACATTGCGGATATACTAATGGGGATGAGATTTTGTAAAGCCTCTTTGAAAAGAGTTTAGAAAAGAAAAAAATAAAAAACTCTCCATAGGGTTGTCTTGAAAAGCGGATGTAGGCTTTGGAGGGCCGAATCTCTATAAATCTTGTGTGCAAGTTTTTTTACTTTACCTCTAATTTCTTGGAAGTTTTCTATATCAAAAATTGATTCGAACACCATTCAAATTACCTAGCGTGTGGCTTTCAATCTCGGGACAGTTATTATTGACTCATCTAGTAGAATCGTGACATATGTCCCACTGGAGCCACATAATCAGTCAACTAACGTTTTTCTGGTCAAAGTTAATGGCAACAGATAGTGAGGGCAGAATTGTATCATCTTACAAACGTTAGGAGCTTTTTTTTCCAAAACAAACGTTAAAAGCAAAATTGCACTTTTAAAAAAACGATAGGAGCAAAAATATATTTGTGGCTGACAACTTATTATAAATTGTAATTTTAAAGTTATTCTAAAAATATTTATTTAAATCAAATATATATTTATTTATCCATCACCGTAAGAATTTGAAATTTTCCTTATAAATATATATTTATTTATACACAAAGTCAATGAGAAGCTTTCCTTTCTTTTCTTTTCTTTTCTTTTCTTTTTCTTTTTCTTTTCTTTTTTTTTTTATCACAAATTTGGCAGCCAAAACAAATATAATTATTTTTAAGTTAAAGACAAGTCTACCAAATGATAAATTAATCCGGATTGTGTTATGGGTAATGGATTGACATTGAAGAACATAAATAAATTGAGCAGTTACTATCTTTTTTTTTTATAATTTTTTTCTACTAAATAAATTTATTCAAAAATTGTAATCGATAAACTATGATTGACTTCAAAAGACAACTTATTATAAATTGTAATTTTTGAGTTGTTCTATAAATATTTATTTAAATCAAATATATATTTATTTATCCATCAAGGTAAGAATTTGAAAATTTCTTTATAAGTATATATTTATTTATCCATCAAGTCAATGAGAAGTTTTTTTTTTTATTTGGCAGCGAAAGCAAATATAATTATTTTTAAGTCAAGGATAAGTCTACCAAATGATAAATTAATCCGGATTGTGTTATGGGTAATGGATTGACATTGAAGAACATTAAAAAATTGAGCAGTTACTAACTTTTTTTTTTAAATTTTTTTTCTACTAAAAAAATTTATTCAAAAATTGTAATCGATAAACTATGATTGACTTCAAAAGACAACTTATTATAAATTGTAATTTTTAAGTTGTTCTATAAATATTTATTTAAATCAAATATATATTTATTTATCCATCAAGGTAAGAATTTGAAATTTTCTTTATAAATATATATTTATTTATCCATCAAGTCAATGAGAAATTTTCTTTATAAATATATATATATATACACATTTTTTGGCAGCGAAAGCAAATATAATTATTTTTAAGTTAAAGATAAGTCTAGCAAATGATAAATTAATCCGCATTGTGTTATGGGTAATGGATTGACATTGAAGAACATAAATAAATTGAGCAGTTATCTACTAACTTTTTTTTTAATAATTTATTGGCTTAATATGCTAATTGACACTTCTAGTTGTATTCATTTGTCAAGCCGCTTCCTTAATTTACTATTTTTTTAATTAAACACTTTAATTCAACAAAATCACATATTATAAAACCGTGGACAATGATATGGCATGAAATTGGCTGAAGTGGCACTAACACTGTAATTCACGCATAAAAAGGAGTGTGAAGAAAAGAGAAAAAGTTCACCCAACTATTTCTTTGATTCTCTCTTTCCAACCACAAGCACCATCCTGCCTCGTGCTCATCCAAACCAAATCCTTAACAATTATATCTCAAACGCAATACCTCTTTGAATCGATCTGTACTCAGCTTTGAAAGAAAATCAAAAAGAGAAAGCAATCTCAGAACAGAAAAGATTTTGAAGTCCTCACTTTTGGTTAATGATGAGAGGGAATGAAAAATTTCACAGTATCCTTTGTGGTTTTGCTGAAGGGTGCAACTTCGAAAGAAAAAGCAAGATATGCAGACAGTGTAGTATGCATGGATAATTTTTTAGGAAATGTTTGGTCTAGATCTTAACACTTTTTTTGAATAAACCTTCAAATTTCAATAGATAATCTGACAATGAGAGAAACCAAACACACATCCAATACAATGTAAATCCATCAAACTCTCAAGAACACAAAAAACCAACAAATCAATTAATTAACGTTTAAAGAACTCAAAAAATCAATAAATCAATCAATTAATTAACAAATCAACAAGTGCTCTAGCCTTCATCTACTCTGCATTTCAATGTTCTTAATCAGTAGCTGCATTTTCTCAACAACCAAACAGATACCCAGAGATTTTCAAAATATAGAGTAACCAACTAAAACCCAAAAAAGTAATTTAAATCCACGAAGATAAACCACCTTGAACCCAACTAAACAACACAGAGATCTGCAAACGAAGCCTTGATTTCAGTAATTGTGCTCTAAAAAATTCGTCGGCTGTAGGTTCATTCGGTTATTGGCCATTGTTTTAAGTCGCTGACGAGATCAAGGTGAGTCGAGACGGCGTGTTATAGGTCCAAAGGAACATCTACATGCAAAGTTTTTTGAGAAACAAAGGCCAATTTCAAGTTTTTTTTTTTGGTTCCTAGTTTTTGAGTTCGTTTAATTGTGCTTTTCTTTTCCCCCAATGGATATTGAGAGCAAAGAGACAAGGCAAGACGAAAAAGGCTGGCTTTATCCTTCTTAAAAACCTTCAACTACTCATAAAAGGGTTCGTCTTTTCACTGTTGGTGCTGTGGATCGTGATACGTTGTTGTTGGATCTGTGCGGATGGAGAAGACGGCTTCAGGCACGGTGGCTAGTGGGTATTGGAGCGGTGCCGCATCGGCGTGGGGTGGCTGCTCGTCTGCTTCAGTGTTGTTTCTTGGTTGGCGATGCAGAAGCTCCGATCAAACAGAGAGAGGGGAGAGAATGGAGAGAGAAGGAGAACAGAGAGCGAGGAGAGAACAGAGATAGGAGTTATTTGAAATCTACGTATTTTTTTTAATTAGTCCAAAATGATGTGTCATCCACGTCAAGCAGGTGTTGATCACGTGCTTCTTTCCGTTCAATTTTGTGTTTATTAGTGTGACGCGCGCCCGAATCCAGCAAAGGCCCTCACTTTGAATCCGCCTTTGGGATTCGAGGTATTGCTTTGCGTCTTTTGATCATGGGCGCCATGAGACATCATCGGTGTATTCCTCCCAATAGAACATTGGGGAGAACAACCTAGTCTAATGACACCTAAAGGCACATTTGAGGCATTTGGAGTCGCCACTCAATTTGCAAGAAATTGAAAAAAAGTCTCTCACCTCTAACGGTTTAATCCAGAGATATAGTGTTCGGAACTTTCCTCTTATTTATGCTTTAGTTAATTATAAATGGGTTTTTTTTTTTTGAGAAAATTATAAATGGGTTTTTAACCTCTTAAAATTATATCTTTCATCTCACGCGATTGATGCATTTAAATTAAATAGCGCATTCCAAGCATACGAAAGCGAAAAAGTAAATAAAAAAAGCGATAAATGAAAGCGGTAAACACGCAAACACACAATTACAAAAGAAATAGGGGCAGAATACAACCCCATTGAAAGAAAACTAAAAAACATAAAGTGGGACGGAATACACAAGATCAAAATAAAAGGACATACATAAATCGGGGCATTATTTTAGGAACATTGGTTCCTTCGCGCTTGTTCAAAGTTTAGGAACGTTGGTTCCTTCGTATTTATTTAAAAAAGGTTCGAAAAGTCGTTTTGGTTGTTTGATGAAAACTGGGATAAGTAATCCCATTTTTGGAGAAAATTGACTCTTCGTTTTAGTGGTGATGTTTTTATGGTTGGGCTAAAACAAGAGACCCCGGTCCCAATTTTATTAGTAGAAGATTTCAATTTAATTGTATAAATATTTTTGTGATTTTTTATTGCACGCGCGCATAAATAAAATTTTTACAGATAAACACATAACATGTAAAGAGGGGATCGAAAAGGTCTCACCAAAACCGGAGTACTCATCCGCACGTCGTGACCCACTTGGGGAGTCACGGGGACGCTCACATAACCCGACTCAAATTAAGATCTCGGACAAAAAATAATATTGAAAATATTAGTAAATACTCCAAGAAAATTAACCGAACAAATGATAACGACGACTATAATAAATGTGATAATGATAATATCAACAGTTAAGAGCCATGGAATAAAAATAATAACAACATGAAATAATGATGACAATAATAATGTTATGGAACACGTAAATATTGGCACAACATTAAATAAGGATAATAATAATAATAATAATAATAATAATAATAATAATAATGGTAGCATGAAATGATGGTGACCGAATAATAAATGTAACAATACTGATATAAATGATTGTGAATGCTTGAGACCAATAATAATAATAATAATAATAATAATAATGATAGCACAATGAATATGGCAGTGGCTCAAATAACACTAATGTTCATAATAATAATAATAATAATAGTAACAAAGATAAACTCAAAGATTATAACAATAACAATAAAACTAGTGATAATAATAATAACAATAATAATAATAATAATAATAATAATAATAAAGATGGAGAGGAACTGTCGGCTAAAGGAAAAAAGGGGTTAAAAATCACAAAAAGTCCAACAAGTAATACATAGAAAAAAAAAACAACTAATAAACAAGTCAAAACATCAACAGTGGCAAATAAAGTCTAGATTATTGGGAAATAAGCATAACATTTGTAGCGAGAAGGGCAAAGATATTCACAAAAAAAAAAAAAATAATATACAAATAAATAAATGAAATTGGTCCAAGTGTTTACCCTTAGAGCTGTGTATTTGAAAGGAGAAGTGCCAAGATCTGCTCCATTTTGTCGAGATTTGGTGAGGAGAAGTGCAGAAAAATATTTAAGAAGAAAAGAAATTTGACAAAAACTAAAAAAATAATATCTACGGGGAAATTTAGAAAACAAATAAAATGGATTTTTTCTTTGTTTGAAATCAATTCACCCGACTGAAAATGTTGAAGAAGAAATTAGAAATTAAAAAAAATCAAAGTTTCAAAAGCAAATTGAAGATTTTTGAAGAAGCTGTTCTTGTTCTTTTTTCTAGAAAACAGAGAGGATCCTTTTTTTGATTCAAAATTGCCCTCCCTCAGAATGAAGACCAAGGCCCCATTTTAATTGTTAGATTTTCCCGAAATGGAGAAAATACAAAAGAGTTTTAATTTTGTTAATCGAAAATAACACTAAAAAATGAAAGGAGCGGGAAAATTGGACTGAAAACCAGAATAAAAACGCAAAAACCAGCGAAAACGACAGGACTGGACAAACGTGCCTGCGCATAGGGGAGGACCGCGCGCGCCAAAGAGGCGCACGCGGTGCTTCGGTACCACGCGCGCGGCCACTTAAAGAAAAGTGGAGGCATGATGGCCACTCATAAAGTGGCCACCACGCGGCCACTAATAAAAGTGGCCGAGGATTGCCACTTACAAAGTGGCCATCCTTAGTTTTTAGTTTTTTTCCTTTTTCCTTAAATCCTTCTTCCCCTTTTTTTTTTTGTTAAATTAATCAACTAATTTAATTCTTCTTTTTCAATTAAATCAATTAATTAATTTAATTCAATTAAATTAATTAACTAATTTAATCCCCTATTTTTTTCAATTAAATCAATTAATTAATTTAATTCAATTAAATTAATCAACTAATTTAATTTTTCCTTTTTTTTAAATATAAAAAATAACACTTTCCAGTAATATTATTTTAAAAATTAACTTAATTAACCTTTTTTTTTGATAATATATTTTTTATATTTATTTGTTTATTTTTTATTTAAAAATAACGAGAGTTTCGACAAAAGAAATATCATTTTTAACACCTCCACCTGTAAGCCGATATCACTTTCATCATCGGATAATTCTGATCTTGAACCGTCTCAGGATCCGGTGTCTACAATTAGTCCTTTTATTATCAACTTAAGGTGTTTAAATAGAAAACATATAACTTAAAGGAGCGTCATGACAAAACGTTACAATTTGAAGTGTCAATTAGCATATTAAACCTAATTTATTTTCTACTAACCTAATGGACTTTTTTGTTTTCTTTTTTTATAATTTCTTTTATATTAAATTAATAAATTTATTCAAATATTGTAATCGATAAACTATGATGGACTTTAAAAGACAATTTAAATTAAAAGTGTATTTTTAATCTGCCGTTTTCATAAAAAAATAATTTTGCATTTAACGTTTATTTTTTAAATAAAAAAAGTTCTTAAAATTTGCAAAATGGTGTAATTCTACCCTCACCGACTGTTGCGGTTAATTTTGACTGGAAAACGTTAATTGGCAGTTTATGTGATTTCAATAAAACACGTGTTGCAATTTTACTAAACACGTGAGTGACACTTGAACTTTTCAAGGAGTGAAAGCCATGGGGAAGGTAATTTTTTTTTTTTTACTTTCTTCTCCACCTGCTATCGTCTTCTCTACCTTTTTTTCATCGATTAGCTCTCTTGCCAGTTCCGTCCACCACCAACTGCAGTCTGCCTTTGGTACTTCTCTCTTACTTCATTGATGGTTAGCTGGTCAGGAGAATTAGGATTTTACTCTGCGACTCTTTTGGGCACCTTTGGTGCTTTCTTCAACCAAATTCCTTATCGATTCTTTACTCAATTCCTCCAGACTTTGCGAACCCGATAGGCCTGCTGAAGCTTATCTCGTCGGAGATGAAGTCCCGTCTAGTTTACAGTTGCCAGCAGGAATTCTCCGGTTTTCCAAAGATAAAATCGGTATTTTAGATTCTAAACTAAATTCTTTTGATGATTCTGCTTTGCTTGGCCTTTCCACTTTTATTCTCAAAAAATTGGCTCACTTCTGGTTCTCCGGTAATGTTTTTCTTGGCTGGAATGTAAATTTTGAATCTCTGATTTTTAGACTTCATTATAAATTTTCTTCTAGAAGCGAAAGGTTCATGTCAATTTTTTTTAAAAAAAAAATCAATAGGTGCTTATCAAGAATATTGAAGCTGAAGGGAAATAATAGAATAAATGGAGAAACAATAGAATTAATAACTATCTTTTGTAGCATGTAAATTTTGTTGCGAAAATGACACAAGAATTCCCTTTTATTTGGTCACCGGTCTAACTTTTATCCACTTGTAATAAGAGGATCTAGATCACAATTTAAAAGCTCTTGAAAGATTAAAACAGAAAACTTGTGAATGGGAACGAGCAGTTTTGCGGCGTATACGTTTTCTCGTTACTAAATAATGAGATCTCTCATCTATTTATAGAGATTATAAAGGTTAGAGATTTATCACTAGTCTAAATCAGAATTTTTTCTAAGATAGAATTTGGTAATTTTAATCAGATTTAATTACCCATTTCAATCTGGATTGGAACTCAATCAATTATAGAGTCATGCGAGTATTCTAACTCTATCATCTCTCACTTGCACCTGATGGAACACATTCCATTTATAATCTCCAGTTATAAAATCTAATAAATTGTGTGAGCAGCATACATCGAAAGCACTATTGCTATACACCTGTTAGGGATATATAGTTTCTCGAAAAAGGCGATCCTTTTATTTCACATATGCCTAACCTTAAACGACTTTCTCACAATCATTGTTTTAACTTATGATCTCATAAAACATATTTTGCGTTCACTATTATGTTTCTACTTATAGAAATAATAATAAACATGTCGGTGAACCACGAACTCTTATGAATGTGATCAAAAGGTTATCTTCCCCTCTTACTATATGCCATCCATCATGATTTAACTAGCTTTTCTAGTTAGATCCGCCAGGTCTAAATTTTTTCCGGACCTCTTGGGGACTAATTAAGCCAGCCACATCGAATCATATTTCGGGGATAAGTTAAGGGTTTTAAGGGTTAAAATATAAATAGGGTCTCACAATAGGGAAAGTAGAGATCATTAATTTTTAAATTCCCATCCCTTTAGTCACTTAAACACACACGGTATAAAACATGTGTTATGGTGTGCTTTCCTTTCCTTAAAGGAGTGCAGGTCTCACATTTTGAAAAATGTGTATTTAAAACACCATACAAAAGCATAAGGTTGCAATGCGCCGAAGCACTCAGTTTTAGTCCGCTTGCTTAAGGACTATTTCTAGCTTTTAAGACAGAATATGGTAGTTACATATAACTGATCATCGGACTCCACACGATCCTTATTTGGATCTCAATCCAAAGCATATAATTTTATGTATGACTTTATCTCACACCTTAATAAGACTAACCTTATAATTTCTGCAAGACGGCACTTTTATTTTGAATAGACTCTCGAGCATTTTCATATGTTTAAAAATTGCCTTATCTTAGTTTTTGCCAATTCATTGACAAAATTAAGGTAAACACCCTTGTGAGTGGGCTACTTCTTTGTCTGACATGCTCAAACTCAAAATAAATAACAGTAAGTGTCTACACGTTAAACTTTTACACTCATGTATTGCCAACAATGAACTTTATTATTATTATTATTATTATTATTATTCATAAATAATAATGTTAAGGGATTACAAAACAAAAAAAGTTAGTACACATCAAATTCTATGCAAACCCTGAAATCTAATGTGTCTCTCAAACACATCTTTCGTTACAGGTTTAGTCAACGGATCTGCAATCATTTCATACATAGATATGTACTGTAAGTTCACATCTCCCCGTGCAATAACATCTTTTATATAATGATACTTAATGTCGATATGTTTAGTCCTACTATGAAATTTTGGATTTTTCCTGTAAGCTATCGATGATTGACTGTCACTATAGACTGCCTTCGTTCCTCTGAGATAGTTACTCTTAAATGGTCCATTAACCATTTCAGCCAAACTGCCTCTGGTACTGCAGCTGCAGAAGCTACAAATTCAGCTTTCATTGTTGATAAGGCTACACAGGTTTATTTCTTTCTACTCCATGAGATGGCACCCTTGCCAAGCAAAAATATGAAACCTGAAGTGGATTTTCTCTCATCCACATCTCCAGCCCAATCAGCATCAGTATATCGTCTCAATTGCAGATCCTTGCCTTGATAACAGAGAGAATAATTTGTTGTACCTTTGAGGTATCTAAGTATCCTCTTAACTGCTTTCCAATGTGCTTTGCCCGGGTTAGATTGATATCTACTTGCCATGCCCACTGCATAGCAAATATCAGGTCTTGTACACAACATAGCATATATAAGACTACCCACGGCACTGGCATATGGAACGTTTCTCATACGTTCTACTTCTTCTGACATCTTTGGACACATCTCTTTGCTAAGATATTGATTATTGGCAATGGGATAGTTTATGGGTTTGCAGTCAATCCCTTCTTGTTGTGTAAACCCCTTAACGACTAGCCGAGCTTTATATCTTTCGATACTCCCATCAACTTTTCGCTTCACCTTGAAAATCCATTTATTCCTAATCGGTTTGCGTTCTTCAGGTAGATCAACCAGTTCCCAAACACAGTTTGATCTCATGGATGCCATTTCTTCTTCCATTGCGTTAATCCATTTTTCTTTAACTGGGCATGAGAAGGCCTCTTTAATGTTTTTAGGCTTTTTTTCATCTTGTGGGGTAACCAAAAAGGCTTCGTTTAAGCCTTCGATCTCAAATCGTCGGCGAGGAACACTTATCCTTTTAGACTTACGCAGTTTTGAATTTTGATAAACATGTCTCATATATTTATCGTAATTTGAAATTCTCCCACTGGGACCATGTTCCATACTCCCACTGGAGTCGGGAATACTTCCACTCAAATTAGGGTCTCGAACATCCGGATCATGTGTAGGAGGAAAGTCTTGACCTTTTTCCTCTATCTCCCTCCCACTCGGATGGACTGATCCTGATGTTTCATCTTTCTGAATTTCATAGAAAGTGAAATCTTGATTCACTTCGCCCAACTTTGAAAACTCATATTTCAAGAATATGACATCTTGTGATTCAAATTCAGTCACTTAACCATTCTCTTGTTCACCCATGAATATGTATCCTTTTAATACTTCAGAATATCTAACAAAGATACTATTTTTACCTCTTGGTCCCAATTTATCAAATTTACTTGAGGTATTATGGACATAAGCAACACAACCCTAAGGTCGTAAATGACTTAGGTCAGGCTGTCGACCAGTCGACAAATCATAAGGTGTGGATGTGATAGATTTTGAGGGCACTCGGTTGAGAGCATATGTGGCAGTCAATAAAATATCTCCCCAATAGGAGATAGGCAAATTTGCCTCTGCCATCATAGATCTAACCATAATAAGGAGAGTCCTATTTCTCCTTTTCGCAACACCATTTTGTTGTGGAGTTCTGGGAATGGACAATTGATGTCCAATCCCTTTTTCATCACATAAAGCCTTAAATTTATCTGAAAGATATTCTCGACCTCGGTCAGTTCTTAAACCTTTGATTTTTTTGTTTAATTGATTCTTAACTAAGTTCATAAATATTTTGAAGCACTCAATGCTTCTGACTTGTGAGAAATCAAGTAGACATGACCATACCTAGTATAGTCATCTATAAATGTGATGAAATAATAGGCCCCATGCCTTGCCCTCACATTCATTGGACCACAAACGTCAGAATGAATTAATTGTAATGAAAATTCAGCTCTAGTTCATTTTTCGAACGGTTTTCTCACTAGTTTTTCTTTTAGGCAATGCTCACAGGTAGGTAATTCAACCTCATTCAAATCACCTAGTAAACTAGTTTTGGCTTAACTGACTCATTTGATCTTGCCCAATATGGTTTAATCTAGCATGCCATAATTTCACATGATTCTCATTATTATGTGAAGTAGAAGAGATTAAAGAAAAACTATTTTTATTCATAAAGTCAGGATCAATATCCAAAACAATAAAATTGTTCGAAATAAAACCAGAACCATAATAAACATCATCCAAACATAAGTGCATAATGTCATCTTTAAAGTGTAAATCAAAATTAAGTTTTAATAACACAAGAACAGAAACTAAATTCCTACGAATATCTGGAGCATAAAGCACATCATGTAGGAGCAGGGTTCAGCCTTTGCGTAAGACTAATCTACATGCGCTAATCCCTCGAACCGGCACTCTAGCGTCATTTCCTATATATATATATTTTGCTCCATTTTGTATTTGCCGGAATTCTACAAAGGCATCGCTATCCTTTGCTACATGGTCCGTTGCTCCTGAATCAACCACCCACAAAGGATGAAATTTAGTTAGTAATATAGAACTAGATATACAAATTTCACTCACTCTTGAGTCAGAATAGTGTACCTGATTGGGCACAGTGCAGTTTCTTGCATAGTATCCTTTCTGTTGGCAGTTAAAAAATTTTACTTTTGAGATGTTAATCTTTTTCTTGCCTTTGGACCTCTTAGAATTATGTTCCTTCTTCTGCCTTTTATTCTTCTTAGCAGGTTCCTTATCCCAACCTTTGAAGCTTTTCCTTTTGTTCTGGTTTGAACTCATTCCGCCAGAACGAGACTGTGCCACATGCACTTCAGCATTGACCTTAATCGATACCAGTCTGTCCTCTTCTAGCTCCAAGTGACGAGCGACATCCTCAAATGTCTTCACACTATTCATATGAGTCAGTTGCATTTTCATATGCTCCCAACTCTTGGGTAAGGAACAGATGACAGCTTGGACCTGCTGCTCGTCGGTCAACTTATGACCATATTTACTAAGCTCACTCATCATATTTTCCATCTCTCTGAGATGTTTTAGCATTGAATGATCAGGTTTTTTCGGATAAGTATCGAATTTAATCGTCAAAGATCGAAGCTTAATTAGAGTCACTCCTCCGAATTTCTCCCGCAAAGCGATCCACAGATCTATTGCATTTTGATACTTGCGGAATTGCTTAGTTATATCATCCTCCATAGCACCCAGCAGAATGATACGAGCAATGGAATTCTTTTTCTTCCATGTTAAATAGACATCTCGGTCCCGCCTATGCTAGGCCATATTGCCATCCTCAAGTTCAGCCATAACTGAACTTAGATTTCGAGAGCCGCTTGCTCCTCAAACACATACCGGATCTTCATACTCTATATTTCATAATTGTCGCTATTCAATTTCAAGTTTTTGTTTAATTCAGCGATAATTGATTTGGAAGCAGAAGCCATTTGTATCCTCTGATTCAAATGGAATAAAATTGTACGTTATTATAGGTGATTAGGTAATACATGCAATTTACTATACACCTGAAATAATAACCTAATAAAGTCTTCTATTAGACTCAAATTCGAAAAGGTTACCTTCTAAATTGTAATGTCTAACTTTACAGGTTAAGATTTCATTATTAAATCAGAATTACTGGATTATTAAGTTCTTAAACTTATGAGAAAAATTTATTAGTTTTTATTTTATTAAGTCTCTACTTAATAATCATGCAAATATTTTACTCATAAAATATTGCAAGGCAATTAACATTTTTAAATAAACACATTTAAAAAAAAATTAAATGCCAAAAATAAACTCATTCATTCAACCAATAAATAAATTCAATAATTCTCAAATAAGATACTCATAATAAATATAATAATAGAAAACATAAATCCTATAATAACAATTGCTAACTATAATTGACACTCATGTCAACTACTATAGAAAACTAGATCTTCTCAAAATCTTCACTGACACTGGGACTGATTCTTTGACCAACTTCATTAATTTATTAGGCAACTCATAAGTTCGCTGATGAAGCTATAGACGATGCACTCTACGTCCACTTTTTAATTTCATCATAGATGGAATGTTACTCCTCAACACTCCTCTTTTGGCAACCCTAGCCAAAAATTGGATGATAGATTTTCTATAAACTATATCTCCTATGTACCAAGTAGTTTCCAATAGCTCACTTAGAACTGGATGATATTCAAAAGAGTTAATCAACGCTTTGATTAGGGCTCTATCATCCCTTTCTAGGCTTAAACCTCATATCCAAATGCACTCTTACATTTCTTCCTGCATAGTCAATATATGACGCACTATAGCATTAATATCATCAGCTCGGACATTCCTCCGCATCCTCATATTGCTTACTAAACACACTCTTGCATTTCTTAAAGCAATCCCATGCGGGGTCTTAGGAATCATAGGTGTCCTTATCAATATTTCTGAAATACATTACAAAAATTTAAATGGTTAATACACTCATGTATAAACACACATGATTGAAACACATTTCAATGAGTAAATAAGGACAAAAAAAATACATAAAAAAAATTTCAAAATATTTTAAAAACAGAAAACACATTTTCCATAATTATTAAAATATTTATTTTAAAGAAAATAAACAAATTTATTTTATAGTCATCAAAAAATTTTGAAAATTTGACCAATAAATCAGAAATATTTTGAAAAATACATTTGAGAAAAAACGGAGCTGATTTGGAGGCCGGAGCACGCCTCACGCGCCATCACAATCGACGAGGGGGAGGAAGACGCGCTCATGCGCCATCACAATCCGACGAGGGGGAGGAAGACGCGCTCATGCGCCTTCATGCTCGCCCTCCCTTTACAGGACACGTGTCACAACCACAACGTGCCATGTGTCCACATACTACTGGTCCACCTGGTGCCCACGTGGCATACCGGCACACGTCATCGCCATGTGGCGGTGACTCATTAGTACACATGTCAATCCTGACACGTCATCACCGACATGTGGTAGACCTCGGTCTTCCACGTGTCGCCCCCTTATTGGGCCACGTGGCACGTTGGAGCCACGTGGCATGACCACGGTCTGCCACGTGACTCTCATCTATTGGGCCATATATTAATAACGCATCACGTTATTGACACATGTTTGCGCGCGTGTGGACCACCGCCCACGTGCACGCGCCCAACGTGTGGTGGCGCGTGTAGGCCACGCACCACCTTCCCGGCTGATTTTGCTCTCCGAATTTCGGCCGATCGGGGATTTTCGGGATCTGTGAATCCAATTGTAAGGTCAAAAATAAAAAATTTCAATTTCTAGTTTAACGTTTTGAATATCCAAATTCGTTTCCTCGGGTTTCGGTGTACACATACATGAAATTGATCTGAAATATACATGTATATATATTTTTCACACAAAAAATAAATTTTTGTTGCGTTTCATGCTTCTTAAATCTACCAATTTTACTCATAAAATTTTAGATCAATTTTAAGCCACATGCCAGGACGCAAAAAAAAAAAAAAACGAAGGCTCTGATACCAATGAAGGAAAATAATAGAATAAATGGAGATAACAATAGAATTGATACCTATCTCTTGTAGCGCGTAAATCTCGTTGTGGAAGCGACACAAGAATCCCCTTTTATTTGGTCACCGGTCTGGCTTTTACCCACTCGGGATAAGAGCAACTAGATCATAATCTAAAAGCTCCTGAAAGATTACGGCAGAAAACTTGTGAGTGGGAACGAGCAGACTTGAGGCGTATACGTTTTCTCGTTACCAAATAATGAGATCTCTCATCTATTTATAGAGATCATAAAGGCTAGAGACTTATCCATAGTCTAACTCAGAATCATTTCTGAGATAGAATTTAGTAATTTTAATCAGATTGAATTACCCATTTTAATCTGGATTGGAACTCAATCCATTATAAAGTCATGGGCGTATCCTAACTCTATCAGAAGCAAACGTACAGAGGATTGCGCAGGTTGTCATTTTGGATACTCCCAAAAATCATGAACAGGAATCTGGTGTTAAAGAACTTGTTTTTGCTTCTCCTAATACAATGATTGTCTTCCATTCCTTTACATTTCCTTCAGATTACCAGCGATGGACAAAAAAAAGGGCAAGAATTTGGTGACCAGGCGATGTAGGAAAGAGAGAGAAACGGCGATGGGACGATGGATCTGAGGCAGCAATGGAGACAAGAGAGAAATCGCGATGGGGCGATGGATCTGAGGCAGATAGAACGATTGAAACAGGTGAAAGACAAGAGCAGGGGAGGCAAGAGAGAAATGGCGATGGGCCGACAGATTTGAGGCAGATAGAAAGATTGTGAGAGATGACGAAAAAAAAAATTACCTGTCGCGTGGATTTCACTCTCGGGACAGGTGTTGTTGACGTATTCAGTAGAATCACGACACGGTTCCCATATAGATCTGCTCTAAATAATTTTTTTTTAAAAAAAAAAATACAAAAAGCAGTTAATTAAATTCAACTACCTAGCTTATATAAAGGGTGACCTCTCCTAGAATTAAGAGAGAGAGAGAGAGAGAGAGAGAGAGAGAGAAATACCAGAGATCGAATTAACAAGAGAGGCAGTAAGCTCAGAAAACGGAAGTGAGGAAAGGAAAGAAGTTTCTAGAAGAATAAGAGAGGCTTGTGAGATTCATGGTTGCTTTCTTTTAAGGTACGAGAAGATCCACAATAAGCTACGTGAAGATATGATCATGGCCATGAAATCACTATTTGATCTTCCTGAACACACAAAGATCAAGTACATTCATCCTAAGCCATACCACAGCTACGCTGGAAACACCCCCTCTCTTCCTTTCTATCAAAGCTTTGGCCTCGATGATCCTCTTAATGTTCATAATCTTCAAGCTTTTACCAATCTCATGTGGCCTCTTGGCAATCCTTCTTTCTGGTTAGCCACTTCATTTCTCTATTCTCTTCTTCTTCTTCTTCTTCTTCTTCTTCTTATTATTATTATTTTCTACTAATTAGACATTCACCAAGGCAAACTATTCTAATTAATTTCTTGCCATTAGTTTTTGTTTTATTTATTTTTAATTGCGAAGGAATTCTGGAAAAAGAAAATGAAAAAGTGGAGGATTATTTATTTATTAAAAAAGAAAATGGATTTCTGATAATTGTTGGCATCCAAAGCTGTATTAATATAGACATGATAATGGCTGTTACCAAACTCTCCCACTAGCTGCCAAAGCCTTATTAAATGGGAGACTTATTCTGGAAAACAGATTGAATTTATTTTGTTTTAAATGAAAAACAGATTGAATTAATTACAGTGCCTTTTAAAATGATTATTTTTATGATTGAAACTGCACATGTCGTTGCAGACCAAAATCAGGACAGTGGGATATTGAGACTCTCAGCTTTTCTGTTACTGCAACACTTCCATTAAAACCCATTTTTCTCATTGATATATTTAATATAATATCTAAGCCATATTACATAAAAAAATTGTCTACAGTAATTAATTAATTGATATTTATATGTAATAATGATAGTGACGCAGTTAAAGAAATGAGCTGGAAGCTGGTGGAAGTGAATAAGATAGTGATGAAAATGATATTTGAGAGTTTTGGAATGGAAAAGCACTATGAATCCCAAATAGAGAATAGCACAAATTTATTTAGAATATTGAAGTATACAGCTCCACCGCCACCACTACAACCACCAACTGATGATGATATTGGAATCAACTCTGAAGTTGCTCTTCGCTCTCACACTGATAAAGGTGCAATCACTATCTTATGCCAAAATGAGGTTCAAGGCCTTGAAATTCAATCCAAAGATGGCCGCTGGTCTCAACTCATGGTTCCCCAAGATTCTCTCGTCATTATTGTTGGCGAAGCTCTTCAGGTAATTCATTACACCTCTCAATTTGTTGTAAACATGGATCATTTAATTATAGGTCCTTAAATGCTGATGCAGAATTTTTCTCCCAATAATAAAAAGAAGTGTTCAATTTTTTTTATGTAAATCTAAAGGCATGCATTTTTTTTTTCTCATCGAAAGAAAAACTCCACGTCAGCATTTATGTACCTACCTATATTGTAACCAAAGATTATGATTTAGGAGACTGAAAGGGACAAAATGACTGAACTTATCGCTTTAAGGAAATTGAGAATGTATTAAGAGAATAAACTATGACTAATAATTAAACTGAAGAATTAATAGTGTGTTGGTGGATATATACTAAGGTAGGTATGGAGCAATGGGAGGCTAAAAGCAGCAAGACACAGAGTGGTGATAAGGGGAAAGGAAGATAGGTATAGTTGTGGGCTATTTTCAGCGCCGAAGGAGGAATCGAGAATTGAAGTGCCTCTTGAATTTGTTGACAAAGACCATCCTCTTCTTTACAAACCTTTCATTTATGCTGATTATATTTCCTACTTTCTTTCCAAGTTGAGTGACGATGCTCTTGACATATATGCTGGTATTTGAATGCATAAATTAATTAATATTGTGTTTAAACGTAAATAGCTAATTAATTATTAGTTTCTTTTATTTGTAATCATATACATGTGTGTTTTTCTTTTAAAATTAATGATATTATTGAAGAAAATTTATTAATTAAAAAGAGATGGTGTTTTTCTCTTGTGATATTTTGTATTAATTAAATAATTCAATAATGAAGTTAATTGAGGTATTTATCATTGCCTTTTTTTCTTCTCAAAATTTTATTATATCTCCATATAAGCTTATAAAATATGAAATTGTCATACGGAAAATAAAGTGAAAATGACAAGTTAGTTAATTATTATTTGTAAAAACAAAAATTCATGTAAATTTAAATTGAAACGTTCAAATCATTAAAACTTTATTTGTATATATTGTAATAAGACTTTATAGAGTTATATATATATAAACAATGCACACATAATATTCAAGAAACAGCAGAGTGGTTAAAATTAATTGTATATAAATAACCATAGACAAAATTAAATTTGAAAAATAGAGAATTAAAGGCTTAAGATAACGATAGCATTGTTATTTATTGCAGCAAGGGTAAATCCATAAAAAACGACAGCATTGTTATTTATCGCTAAAAGTAAAATTTAATCATTTTAATTTATTATTGTGCAATATTCACTACAAGAATTTAAAGGTTTTCTGACGAAAATTCCCAACGGAAAGTCAGGATTTTCCGTCGGGAAATTAAATTGCCAACGGAATTCAATTCCGTTGGCATTTTGACCGTAGTTAAAATTGCCGACGGAAATTTTTCTGTCGGCAATTTTACCGATGGAAATTAATATTCCGTCGGTAATTTCCCGACGGAAATTTATTCAGTCGAAAATTTTGCCGACGGAATTGTAATTTCCGTCGGTAATTTCCCGACGAAATTTACTATTCCGTCGGAAAATTTCAAATTTTTTATTTTTACCGACGGAATTTTCCATCAGTATTCCGTCGGTAATTTAAAAAACCTAATAAAAAAAATCCCATTTCTCATTTTCCACTAGTTTTCTTATAAAATTTTTATTTATTTATATTAATTTATTTTTTTGTTTTGAAATGATAAAATTACTAAAAATATAAAAATTATAACTAACAAAAAATAACATAATTGAGAATATATTAATTATAGCAAATAATATTTGCAAAAATATAACAATAATATATTATCATAAAAATAATTACAACAATTAAATTGTTTATAAATTTCTAACTAATTACAAATGTATTATCATACTCTTACTATCCAACAATTACATTCTTAATATATACCCAAGGTAAAAGGCCCCCGAATTCATAAATAAACACAACTAAGAACACAACTCGCCCTCCATCCACCAATTTCTTCTTCATCATTCTCATCTTGTACCTAATGCAATCCAACAAATTAATAGCCAAAAAATTAATCAACCAAATGTATTATTATTCTATTAAAGCTGCCATCTAATTAATATTAATATCTTAAGATATTTCAAAAGGATCCAGTCAGCTAATTACACTTGCAAAAAAAGTATAGATACTTACCACTAAATCATATAAAATATTAGTCTTTTTAATTTAACGTTACTGTGCTAACTTGTCTATAAAATAAAGTATTTGATACTTGTTTCGAGGATGTAATCGTTGAGCCAAGGAAAAAAAGGTAAAATAGATTCTGAAAAGAAAACAACTAAAAATCAAATTTGCCAAAGATAATGGTGCATGAAAAATAAAAAATAACTAACTTGCAAGTTTCAATATAATTTTATCCAGATCATATATACCTTGGAGTTCACTATGACTACGTAAAACCTGCTCTAATTTACAATCACTATATTATCTTCTTTGATATCATTTTTGCCATTCATGATTCTATATTATCTTCTTTGATATCATTTTTGCCATTCGTGATTTAAAAATAATTTTAAAAAAGAGGATCCTTTGAATCCATTCAAAAAAGAGCTCTATGTCTTTGCTGTAAATTACAATTGCCACATTCTCTTTCTTGTTTTAATATATAAATGCAGCTTCTTCTTTTTCTCTTCTTTGGTCCAATAATTTTTCAGAAATATTTGGCCAACTTTGGTAATATCAAAATCCAAACAAATAATTTTAAAATTGCAAATTGGTATACCAATTAATATTTTTAGGTATGCCAAAATCAAGATAAGCAATTTTAAATATGGAATTTGGTATACCCAGTAACCCAGATATACCAAAATCCATAGTAAAAAAAAAATTGGTTTCTGTGACCAAGTATATATATCAATTCTATACCTCTAAAATAATTTAATTTCAAGAATTTCTTGTTCAAATAACTTATATAATAAAAAAATAAAAATCAAAATAAACATAGATTAAAAATGCACCTTTAAGATTTTAGGTTCAACCAAATTCAACTCATTAGACACAATCTTTGATTTTTTATACTTTTTCTCCAAAGTTTCATCTGGTAGGATTTTTCTTTTCGTTGCTTTAGTGGATTAATGCACAATATTACCAGGTGAATTCCCCTTTTTCAATCGTTTACCAAACTCTCCTATATTTTTAATCATTTTCTTCCCTCTCATATCTGATGAATCCCTAGAATTTATATCCATAATTTTCTTATCTTTAAGCCTCTTCAATTTATCCAAAATACCATATCTAAGTCCCATTCTCAAAAAATCTAAAACCAATAATCATGCATTGAGAGTATTTCATAATGAATCAAAATCATGGAAATCTAGATTTCTGAAATTAAAAATAGTAAACTAAAAAAATAAATGGAAAAAATAAATTAAAAAATAAAAAGAAAAAGAAACTAACCTGCAGATCCAGTGGAGGAGGAGGGGCAGCGCGCGCGGAGGAGGAGGGGGCATGCGCGGAGGAGGAGGGGGGCGGCGAGGGCGAGGGCGGCGGTGAGGGCGGCTTGCGAGGAGGAGGAGGAGGGGGCGCGCACGGAGTGGCCAGGTGAGCGATATGAGTAGGGGGGAGGGGCGGCGATGGCGAGGGCGGCGGTGAGGGCGGCTAGCAAGGGGCGGTGAGGGCGGCTGGGGTGAGGGTTGCTAGGGAGAGGGGGTGAGGGCGGCGGGGGAAGAAAGAAAGAGGATGGGAAAAAAAAGGGCAGAATATGTTTTTATAAATAAAATTTTTAAAAATATTTTAATTAATATATTTAATTTCATTTAGCGACGGAAATCCAATCTGTCGCTAAAAATTAGCGACGGAAATCCCATTCCGTCGTTAATTAGCGACGGAATTGATTTCCGTCGCTAAAAATATTTTAATTAATATATTTAATTTCATTTAGCGACGGATATCCTAATCTGTTGCTAAAATTAGCGACTGTAATCCAATTCCGTCGCTAATTAACGACAGAATTGAATTTCCGTCGCTAAAATTATTTTAATTAATATATTTAATTTCATTTAGCGACGGATATCGAATTCCATCGCTAAAATTAGCGACGGAAATCCAATTCCGTCGCTAATTAACGACAGAATTGGGTTTCCGTCGCTAATTTTCGTAGCAATTTATGCCGCGCATTTTATGCGCCAAATTTAGCAACGGTTAGATATTTCCGTCGCTAATTAGTGACGGTTAGAATTTAATTAGCGACGGAATTATTTTCCGTCGAAAATTAACGACGGATATATTTTTTCCGTCCCTAAATAACGAAGGTAAATTTCAGTCGCTAATTGCAGTTTTTCTTGTAGTGATTACTCTTAAATTTTTAAAATTGGAGTAATATTATCGTTTCATTAATGATATATTAAAATTGACAAATTTTCGTAATTTCGTAATTTTACTTCGTTGTAATATTATTCCTAAATTTTTAAAATTAGAACAATATTGTTCATTTATTAAAAATTTGTTAAGATAGATGAATTTATATCTATTGTTCTTAACACTTGGTATCTGACTCATTTTTTTGTTTTTAATTCTTGGTTCTCGTCCTCTAGTAGCAAATTCCAAAATTTTTTACTAAAAGAAATTCATTTCTTTCTTTTAATTTTTTTCTTAGGATTAAATCGGAGAAAATTGAATTGGATAGGTAATTTGTCATTTACTACTTTTTTTTTTTTTTTTGCCATATGTTATATATATATATAGAGAGAGAGAAGGAGAGGGGCTACATCATGTCCTATGTATCATTTATTAAATCAGATGTCATGTGTTAACGTTAGCAAGTGAAATTTGATATACTTTAATAGACTTTTAATGAAGGGGCAATATTGCTCCAACTTTGAAGGTTTATGAGCAAAATCGCACCAAAAATAAAATAGAAGGGTTCCATTGCAAAAGTAGGTGTTAAGGTATACGTACGGAAATTTGTCAACTTTAACTAAACATTAATAGAGAGGCAATATTGCTCAAATTTTGAATGTTCAGTGAGTAAAACTGCATGAAAATAAAGTAGAAGGATTATATTGCACTTTTAACAAAAGTATGGGACAATTTTGTTTCTTCATCGAATAAAATTTGGATGTTAGAGTACTTTGCTCAAATATTTAGTATTTTTTTTTTTAAATGTGGATATTTAATTGGTGTAATTAGTAAATCATTTTATCCATTTTTAAATTTTAAGAGTTAAGGTGTTTATTAGGTCAATTACTTAATTCAAGTATCTAAAAATCTATGTCAAATTGAAGTGTTAATTTATATATTTGGCCTATTTTTTAACAAAATAAATTATTTTTTAAACTTAACAGGTTTAATAATTATATTAAATATATGTGCTTAACTTTGCATGTAGTTAATATATTGATATTAATTTAATAATATAATTATGTTAAATAGTGCTTCATAACCTAATTATCTTGTCAACTATATTTGATATCTAACTAACATGGAAACCAAATTTTATACCCAAGAAACAATAAATGGCTTTATATATATATATATTGAAAATAAGAGGAATTTTATTAACCAAATTAGTAAGACAATAAGGAATAACTGTACATGTAACACCCATACCCAGTCCAATAAGAGCCAGGTACCAAATGTTACTATACATGCATCTTTCTATTTTTCTCTTCAACTTGTAACTCTTCAACCTCAAGGAATGCTTCTACCAATTCTCCAAGATCTTTAAATTTATGCTTCACAAGGCCTCGCCTAATCTCAATGTGCAACCCATCCTTGAATCTCTGCAGCTTCATTTCCCTAATTGCTACAAGTTCTGGTGCATAGTGACTTAATATGTCGAACTCTCTTAAATATTCTGTCACCATCTTGGTTCCCTGTCTAAGGTAAAGAAATGCTCTCTCTATAGCTCTCTTGAATTGAGCTCTGATATATCTCTTCTCAAATTGCTCTAGAAAGAAATTCCAAGTGGGATCAGGTTCTAATACATCTCTAGAGATGGCCAGCCACCATTCATGAGCCTGACCTTGAAGTAAAAAGGCTGTGCAGTCTAACTTTTCTTTTGGTGAGATTTTCATATGATCAAAAATCCTTTTTACTTTTAGTAGCCATTCCTTTGCTTTTTGTGGGATGATAGATGCATCACCATAGAAATATGTGGCACCCAATTTCTTCATTCTTTCATAGTTGCCTCTTTGTGGAGGAGGTGGTGGCTGAGGCTGGTAAGGAGGCATAGCCTCCATCATTCTTCTCATACTTCAGTCATAACTTGGAAAAATTTCATCTGGGCTTGAGGAAAAGGTGGTATAGGAAGGGTCTCCATTGAAGATTGTACTCTATTGGTACCCTCAATAGTAGCAGAACCTCGACTTTCCCTATCTTCCTAACTGGCTTCTCTAGAGCCCGACTCCATAACAAATCTGTAAGTATTACAAAAGAAGAATTTTCATAAGGTATATCTCAAATCACCATACTTTGTTTATTTGCATAACATCAATTCATACACATTCATTTACTTCACACAAAACCAAATTCCATAATTCACAATATGCTTAATGTATAACCTGTCAAGTCCCTATTGTGCGGGGCATCTATTTTTCCAATAAACATGTAATGAATGTTTATGCATAATTGATGAAATATATGCTTAGTGCTTCCTGTATGCCATTTATGCAACCATGTATGCTTCAAATATATGATTATGCAATTTACCCCGCCCATATGCCTATGCAAAGAAAATTGCCCATACATTAAAGGTTACTTGACAGGCATATAGAGCATATCACCATTCTCCATTATTCTCCTCTTCTAATTCAAGTCCAGGACCGCCTAAACCGCAGCTCTGACACCACTAAATGTAACACCCATACCCGATCCAATAAGAGCCAGGTACCAAATGTTACTATACCTGCATCTTTCTTCTTAAAAGAAAATTGAAATCAAATTTTTCTATTTTATACTTTTCCTATTTCTACAGAAAAATGGATAGAGTTTCCCCTATACGGGTCTCTACCCCCCTGTTAGACATTTGAAAATTTATTTCTATGACATCATTCACAAATCCTAACTCCATTCAAAACCAAATCATTCATTAAAAATATCCCAACCTCCTCAAATACATCAATACAAGGAAATAATTTCATAACTTAGTTTGTGCTCATACCATAACTAAGAACTAAAGCATCCATTATCTTCAACATGCATATAATTACAACATCCTTCAAGTTTTAATAACCGTAAACAAAATGAATTACATCTCATAATTCTAATTTAGTGCATTCTAAAAGCCATTCAAAATTTCCAACTTCAATGCTTAAAATAACAAAAACAAAAAAGAGAATAAACCTAAGTATCTATTCTGAAGTTAAGAACTTTCTTCTGACTTCCTGATAGATATCCGGATTACATTTCAGTCCACATATCCTGTATACCTACGCGCAGAAATAAAATTCCACGCGCTAAGCAATTTGCTTAGTGGCAACCATTAAAATTACTTTTCCAAAATATCGCATGCCATAAGTTTTAATCAAAATTATGAGACATAAAATATAAATAGCAAATACAAAATTAACAACATACATTTCACTGTCATAAGTAATTAAATATGCTAGTGTGTCTGTATATTGATATACATAATTGTTATCTTTAATCTTAAAACTAAATTAATAAATTACACTACGCTAGTCCATTTTTCAATATTTAAAACCAATTTAGCTAAATAAGTTGGAATGCCCATAGTAACTTGATGAAACACATCAAGGGGATACACGGGACTATGGATTGAAGTGGCCTATACTGGGCACTGTACTTTAATCTTGATTTGTAGGTTCTTAATAACATACAGTACAAAACGATAATATCCAAATACATCACCAACATATCAATTAAATTTTCATCATGCACTCCAATTCAAAGTGTTTCAAAATCCATCCGACATTCCGCATAAATTTTCATTATCCAACTGACACTCCACATAAATACTAAATATCTAACCGATACTCCAAAGAAAAATACATCCCTATGACCAGCCAATTATATCCTACCCATGTTTCCTATCGTTTACGAAGGGTGCTGATGATGTTCTTTTCTTTCTTTATTTCCAATAGTGATGTTCATAATAGTATACACATTTAAAATTATATTAAGTCAATTTCGATTCTCAACTTCAGCATTTCCATCTTTCATTTCACACCAGTACACATCATATCCATATTTTCACAATATATTCTCTTTCATTGACCCCAATTAATCCAACAACATACTCAATTAAGCAAAACTATCAATATTTACACATTGAATCAACAAGATATGAACAATCACGATCACCAATCTAATTAAAACATTTTTAAAAGGTGCACTCATATATACAAGTATTTTTCGTCGCAGGCATTATACCATCAACTTATATACATTACAAAGATTCAATTTCATCAAACATGTTTGCATAAACAAAAAAAATTAAGAACTCATACAACATTTAAATTTTTCTACCGTTAAATTATTTCGATAGTCTTATTTATACACTAGTCATAAAATCCTAAGTTGATTTTATCAATATTACTTTATATCATGATTTTCTACTTTAAATATAGACAATAACAATTAAGAAAACTAAGTTTAGTGGTCGCAAACCTCAATATTTGTCAAAATAACTTTAATGGCTTCAACTAATTTCCACAAAAGGGAACTTAGGCCTCCACTTGTTTTTCTTTCCCTTTGTTCCTCACATTTTCTTCTCCTTCACAATATGCACACAACATTTCAACCATAAATTCTATAAATCACAATAATAATGTAAATTAACTTGACTATATTACTTAAAAATGGGAAATCTAACTTATTCTAAGCTTAAAAAATTAAATTCCTAAAACTAGATATTCAAATCCCTAAATCCCCAAATTTTGCCCTTCAAGAAATTCTCTCAAATTTTAGATTAATGGGTATTTTCACTTACCCTTTGTTTGGATGGAGGTAGATTGAATTTCCTTTAATGAGAGTATTTCCTTTGGTTTTCTTTTTCATTGTTTGGATACTTAAAACAAACACAGAGTAAATTAAATTTCCTTCCTAAAATTATATATTATTTTGATATTTATATCCTTACAAGTTGATTTTTTAAGGTACCAGAAATGCACGAGTCGTGAAGCACCGCACGACTCGTGAAAATTTGCAAGAAATGCACAACTAGTGAATCGCTGCACGAATCACAAAATGAGCATTAACCCGCAGGTTGGTTTATATTTATTTTTGCTTCAAGAATAACAATTTTATATTGCAATTCGATATCTGTAAAATGAACATTAACCCACTTGCGGGTTAATGTTTATTTTTGCTTCAAGAATAAGAATTTTATGTTGCAATTCGATATCTGTAAAATGAACATTAACCCACTTGCGGGTTAATGTTTATTTTTGCTTCAAGAATAAGAATTTTATGTTGTAATTCGATATCTGTAAAATGAATATTAACCCCCTTGCAGGTTAATGTTTATTTTTGCTTCAAGAATAAAAATTTTATGTTGCAATTCGATATCTGTAAAATGAACATTAACCCACTTACGGGTTAATGTTTATTTTGCTTCAAGAATAACCAAAGAATTCCCAAAACCTGGATTTGCAAGAATAACAATGCAGGAGGAAGATGGCTAGAAGATGATGCAATGATTGATGGAGTCCAATTTTATCAATTCACGGTATAGTACATAAATATAAATTACATAATTAATATAAAAACAAGTTCAATCAGTATAATTACATCAAATCCAGTTAAGGACTGCATTTACATATTGTGATATGTAAATATTTATAAAAATAATATTTGCTGACCAACCAAAATATACCAGATTTACAAAAAATTAAGCTCATAATAATTTTGCATGGATTTAAAAGTCATCAGCATCTTGCATCAAATGCAATAAGTATTCTTTGCGCTCATAGTCGGGACAACCAAAAAACCTTCTGATTCTAGTTTGATTTGCTGTAATGAAGTCATAAGCCTTATAACGAAAAGAAGCATCAAATCCAATTTTTATCAGCTCAGCATATACTTCTTCCTCTGAATAAACACGTTGGCGTGTTCTTTTAATTATAGCATTCCCTTCCTTAAGAACCTTGGCCACATTATCCATGTTATTCCACCCTTATATCACATATAACAGTATTATTAACAACATATCACAAAACAATTTCATTATATTTCACAAAATGCTAGCTAAATTCACAATACTACACACAGCTGATTTTCAAATTACCAAAAGGAATTGAAAATGTATATATACTATGTGAAAAGGAATTCAACTCCTTGGTCCAGTTCCTGTAAATAATAATATAACAATTTATTCATCTAACCCAAAACATACGTAATACTAATATCCCTCTTAACTTAGAATCAATATATAAAATAAATAGCATATGTAAAAGAAATAATGTATGAAATATGTGAAAAAGTAGAAAAAAAGATAAAATTGCAGTTAATGACTGATATTATGTATCTATCTGTAAAATTGAAAGTTATCTACATCTAAATTTTTTAAGAAATCATAATTTTTTTAAAAAAAATCAACTATTTGCTTGAGATTGTATCTTGAAATACTGAGCTAGTACCTAGTTTTGCTTGATTGGGATGATAAGTGGATGAAAAACAGAGCAGTGACATTGAAGGAATAATTTAACAAATGATAATGAAATCATGAAAATGAAATTTAGAGAGAGAGGTTATCATCAATGGAGGATTTAAACAACTGATCGCAAATGATAGAGAAAATAAAAAAATTATATACTTGCAAGTTAGGGAGAACGCACCAGGAACGCCAGAGCAAGTGATTGCCAATCTACCGGAGCTTATTCCAATTTTCTTACCGGCGGCAAGCAAGTGATTGAAGAGCTATTGGATCTGATCTTTCTTATCGATTTTCTATTTCATCAATAGAGCAAATGTTACGTGAAAAAGGGTGAAGAAAGACAATATAAATGTGAGGTTATATTTTTTAGAGGGAGGGAGAAATTGGTAATTTCATACCATTATATCCCATCTCCCTTCCAATTACTCCGCTTTCTCTCCAAAATGGAGGAAAATGAAAACCACAATATAGAGTTAATTGGAAAATCCTATTTCCCTTTTATTCCTCTCTCTGTTTTTATATTTTACGAACCAAACAACAGAAAGTAAGAGATTTTAAATTTACTTTCCTCTCACTTACTCCCATTTCCCCCAATCCAAACAAAGGGTTACTCCACATCTGCTATTCAAGAAGGGAGAACCAGTGATATTTCTCGGTGACCAGCAATGGAGGAAATGGCGGAGAGAAGGACTAACCCGAAATAAGAACTCGAAGGAGCTACCGTCGCACGCGGTAGGGGAGAAGAGGAAGAGAAGAGGGCTGCACCGTCGGCTAGCTACGAGGAATGAAGGGGCGAGGATGCGATGGGGAAGGGAGGAGCAGATCGGGGAGGGGAGGGGCGGCTGGAAGGGAGATCGGGACCAGGAAAGAGAAAAAGAAAGAAAGAAGAAAAGGGGAATAGGGCCCAAAATGACATAGTTTTGGGGAAAGGAGCAGATTTTCCTTTGCCCTAAATTACCTTTTTGTCCCTTCCCAAAACGCACACACCAATATTTACCATAAATTAAATCCCTAAATTTCTAATTTATTTCACACACTTCCTTATTAAATTATTTTTATTTGTTTGTCTAAAATATCGAGTTCATTACCTGCACTATTCGGGTCCATTATTTCGGGGGGTTACAATACAGGATACAAACCATATTAAGAAAGAAATCAGATTAAATCACACTCAAGAAATCTGCATATCAGATCACAACCGATCTACCGATCACACTCAAGAAATCTGCAGATGATTATTCTCTTTCCTTTTTTTTTGTAGAATTTCATTTATATATATAACTGTATTCTGATTTGTTAAATATATAGAAAATACAACACTTTTCCACTTCAACCTTTTTCTTCAGTTATCATCTTTTCACAATTTTATTTTCATCATGGTATCATAGCTCAAAAATTCAGAAAGTCCTGTTGTACCTTCAAGTAACAACTCCATGTCTTCTGGGTCAAACACCTTTGTTACTACAGCTAAAAATACTTCTCAAATCACCATAACAGACACAAACTAAAATAAACCTATACCCATAATTGAACCCACTATCACTCTCCAAACCTTTCACTAATGTTTTACCCCCATCTCCATCAAATTAAATAACAACAATTTTCTCCTTTGGCAATCACAAATCATTCCTTTCATTCGAAGTACTGGGCTTTATCATCACTTGATAGTGGATACCAGTCCCTCTCTAAATGATACCTAGGCGATAAATAATGGTCTATTATTGGAGCATGAAGATATGCTCTCAGCCTTGCTTTTGGGATTTTCTCAGTACACAAATTATAGAAGTCTCTACAATATCGTTTTCTTCTAGCCACTGTCGAAAAAGAAGCTCACTTAAAAAGTTTATTAATGACGCTTTCAAAGGGAACTTAAAGTTTTGATGAATATTACCGTCATTTTAAAGACATTTGTGATAGTCTTGCTGCCATTAATAAGCCTTTATCAGAGCTTGATATGGTTTTTCAATTTTCAAGAGGTTTGGGCAAAAAATATCAAGCTTTCAACATTGCCATGCTTACTAAACCACCATATCCAACTTGGAGATTTATTCTACTTGCTCTCCAAAGTCACGAACAAACAATGCAAACTTTTCGTGAAGAAAAAAAGAGCCATCCTAATCACAATCAAGTCTTTATTGGTCAAAGAGGTCGTGGTTGAAATAAAAGGATATTTTTCATCTTGAGGATGCGGTTTTCAAGCCACTTGTAAAACTAACCAGCAAAATTGTTCACAGAAGTTCAATCCCTCTAGTCAAAATTAAAACACCAGCAAAAATTCCAAAATAAGCAGATCATAACTGCATCTAATCAAACAGATCAGATCAGCTACCAAATTTGTGGTAAACCTAATCATTCTGCTCTTGATTGTTGGTATAGATATGATTATTCTCATCAAACCGAGGATATTTCTGAAGCTCTTATCACTAAAGCAGTTGTTGATTCACATAATGATAATTTTTATGTTGATTCTGGTGCCATCACCCATATGACCAATAATTTAGGTAACCTTTTTAAGGCTCATCCTTATTTCGAAAATGATGTGATATATGTTGGTAATGGAAATCAGCTCCCTATTTCTCATGTTAGAGATGCGTGCAAAGGGAATTTGCATTTAAATGATGTTCTAGCAGTTCTAAACTTGACAAAAAATTTGCTATCTATTGGAAAACTCATATCTGATCAAAATTGCACGTTTGAGTTCTCCATCTAATGGTTTTGTTATTAAGGATCACATAGGCAAGATTCTAGCTTGAGGAACTAAGAAGGGACAGCTATATGCTTTGGGAGATGATATCCATAAAGCTTTAAGTGCTATTAAAAATGGAGCTTCTTTAACTATTTGGCATGATCGCTTCGCACATGTCAATTCAAAAACTTTATCCCTTATAAAAAATAATAAATTGTTGGATGTTACTAATTAGACATAAAATTCCTCTATTTGTACTAGTTGTCAAATGGAAAAAAGTTGTAAACTCCCTTTCTTTACATTCAATAAAATTTCTTCATCTCCTTTGAATAAAATTCATATTGATTTGTGGGGACCAACTCCTGTCCAATCTGTTCAACACTTCAAATATTATGCTCTATGTATGGATGACTACTCTAGTTAAAAGTGGCAAATGGGTGGGTTGGGCGGGTTTGGGTTGGGTCATAAATTGGTTGGGTCGTAAATGGGTGGGTCATAAATGGGTCAAAAATATATGGGTCATAAATGGGTCAATACCCAAATGGGTTGGGTGGGTTTGGGTCGACCCATTTGATATTTTTTTAATAAAAAATAATTATCGATATAATAACGGAATACTAAAAAAATTATTATAAAAATGTTGGCCAAAATGGGTCGGTTGAGATCCAAACGGATCGGGATATCGGTTGACTTATAACTGTCCAATTTACTATTTATTTGGTAAACATTTTGGCAGTATAACGGCTATATATATAACATACCCTTCCTGCAATTCAAACAATCCATAGTCACACACAGGGATACAACAACATAATAATTCATAAACCAAGTGGCCACTTTTCTATTTTTAAGCCAATTATGTAATCTTAAATTATTTCACTCACTTTCTAAGCTCAATTTCTCCCAAAATTAATTTTATAATTCTTAAAATATATAAATTAGTCTCCCTGCAAAATTTTAGCTCAAACAGAGTCTGTTTCTCGATCTGGTACATTTAAATCAGTCAGTTTTGACAATTTTCAGTGTTATCAAAAAATTAATTTTACTCTATCAAAAATTTCTAAATATTAATCAAAGTCTATATATATCATTAAAATAATTTTTAGAGGTCATTTGCTATTTTTAGAGGTCTGGTCAAATCTTTATCAAATCGGGTAACCTTTAAAATGAGCCGAGCTTTTTTTTTTTTTATTTTTTTATTTTTGACTTTTGGAGATCTATTTGAGTTCATTTTTTCTCCACATTTTACTCTCGGACTCCTTGTGACTAGTATTTTCCGATGGTCAAATAAAATATTTTTTACTTCCGGGTGTAATTTTTGTCCTCAGTGCACTATTTTCCATCGAAAAATACTATTCACGACTAACCCAATAAATCGGCCATTACAAATCTAACTAACAAAATACGCATACACATTACACAATAATAATACAGCGGGACAGTTTAAGTAAAAGATCTTGTTCATTAAGGCAAAAGTTTTTAATATTAAAGAAATAATGAAAAAAAAACACCCATTGGGTCTAGGAAGAATGACCCAAATGAGTTGTATTTTATGTGGATAGATTTTGGGTGGGTTTAAATGGGTCAATTTTTTAGTTGAGTTGGGTTTGGGTCAATTTTTTTTGGGTGGGTTTGGGTGAATTATTGGGTTTTGGTTAATTTTGACACCTCTAACTCTAGTTACTCTTGGATATATCTCTTGAAGTGCAAAGCTGATTTTTTTGAGTTTTTTTGTCAAGTTCTAGAAAATGGTGGAAAATCAATTCGAAAGAAAAATTAAAATTTTCCAATGGTGGTAGTGAGTACTCCTAAAAAGTGTTTTTGAATCATCTTTCTAATTTTGGTATTCAATTTCAAGTTTCTTGTCCAAGAACACCAGAGCATTCAATTTCAAGTTTCTTGTCCAAGAACACCAGAGCAGAATGGTGTTGCAGAACGGAAGCATAGACATATTGTAGAATCAGCTCTTACTATGATTTTCCATGTTAATCTTCCTTTACAGCTTTGGGTTGATGTTTTTGTTGCCTCAGTTTATCTAATAAATCGGCTGCCTTTAATGAAACTTGATAAACAAAGTCCATATCAGAAGCTTTTTGGAAAATTACCTTCTTATGTAGGTTTGAGAGTCATTAGTTGTCTTTGCTTTCCATCCTTGTGACATTCCACTCAAAATAAATTTTCACGAACTTATCCTTATGTTTTCTCATAAAGGGTATCGGTGCTTGGAGCCTAACACAAAGGGAGTTTTTATCTCTCACCATGTTATTTTTGATGAATCTTATTTACCTTTTAAGCATGGTCATGATTCTCACATTGAGGCTTCATCTCTTGCTTTAACTAATTTTCTTGATTTTGATGAATGGATGACAAGAAAAATGAGCTCATTAAATACCGTAGTTACATCAAATCTATTTTTGCCATGTGCTTCTTCTCATTCTATGGAAAGAGATCTGTAGCAATCTATATTGACAGAACAGGATAATGCAACAGCAGAAAATCAACAGAATATGATTGAGCATAACACAGTTAAATTAGAGCACGAGATAACAGTAGACCACCATGCTATAATAGATGCAGAACTAGAGCAGAACACCGGGCAGTTAGAGCGTGAACCACAAGCAGAGCACTTCTATAGAGCATCACCTAAACCAGATACACTAGAACTAGAATAAAACACCGGTCAATTAAAGAATGAGACACCAGCAGAACACTTGATTAGAGCACCATCTGAATTAAAACAATCAATAGATCATATTACTTTATCAAAAAATGCAAGCGCTTCTCCAACTTTTGAAAATGATGTTTCCTTCTTTAATTTTAATGGTCTTTCAGAAAAACTAGATGTGATCTTACCACCAATTGCATCAAATAATTATGATCACACACATCACATGATCACTAGAAGGATGACTCGAAACAATCCAAGTCTTAAACCACCAGACTTATTTCACGTTTATGATGTAATTGTTGAACTAAAGACTTGGATATCAGCCATTAAAGAAGATTGTTGGAAAGCAGCAATGAAAGAGGAACTAGTGGTTCTTCACTCAAATAAAACATGGGTTCTTGTTCCATAGCCTCCAAACACGAATGGGGTGGGATCAAAGATGATTATTCTCTTTTACTTTTTTGTAGAATTTCATGTATATATATAACTGTATTATGATCTGTCAAATATATAGAAAATACAATACTTTTCCACTCCAATCTTTCTTCAGTTATCATCCTTTCACAATTTTATTTTCATCAATAACATCACAAACATCCAAAAAAGTTACAATAATTGTTGGCTAAAAGGCTACATATTTTAGATTTTGATGATAATTTAAACTTGGGATTATTGTATAGTATCTAGCATATATGTTGTTTATTGATTAAAACAACCCTATTAGAAGTGTAAAGAAGATAGTCAAGGAAGAAGCTATCGTGCATGATGATCTAAGGAAGAAAATCTTCTCGAGATATTTCAAACCCTTGAAAACCTTGAAGATTTAAGGGTGTTATCATGTAAAATTAAGTTTGAGGAATATCATGCACTTATGCGCATCACAATATCTTTAAAATGATTTGCAAGGAACTAGTCTGAAACCATTTAAAATAAACCTTTGATTTTTAATGTTTTCAAATTTGTGTTCTAAAATTCTATTATGATCTTTTGAGATAGACATTGATAGTTTTCATCGGAACAGAAAAATAGTTTCACTAAAAGATAAAATAATGACTAGTTTTCAAAAAGCTATAGCTAGTTTTCTCACTAAGATCTATAAATATAACTTATTTTGAGTGAGAAAAATGTTGACACAATTGTTAACTAAGGTTGACAATATTCTTGATAAAAATGGAAGAGTTAAAAAAGTATTTTCTCTAAGAAAAAAGTGTGATTAAATGTACTTTCTATACTTATGTGCTTAATTGGTTTATCATCAGGATAATGATGAGAAAATCTGTTGAAAAATTATCTTTTCTTGAGAGAAAGGAGTTTAAAGAATTTCAAAGTATTTTCTACATCAAATGCTTCATTCGCTATATACATACCTCAAATTTGATTATAACATTTTCTTGTAATTGATTTTGTGAGGTTGTTGACACGACCTCAGCAAGTGTACTGAATCGACAAGTAATATAATGGAGTAAAATTAAGACTCCGAGTTATCGTACCCAAGGGACTGAACGCGCAAGTTATGAAAATTGAATGTATGCTAAAGAATTCCCACTTATTGAATTGATTTAATTATGACTAAACTAAAACTAATAAATTAATCGACTACTGTAATGGTTAAGCAAAAACAAATTAAAATGACAGTAAAACTAGCAAAGATTAAAAATAAATGAAAACAAGAAAAGATATCAAATTATAAAAGCATTGTTCAAGTTCACTCATCCACCCCTTACCCAAATATGAATAGAATCAATATAAGAATCTTATATGAAAGAAATCGGGATAACCCTCTTAACCCAAGCGTCCCATTCCGGAGCAAGCTATTCTAATCGCATAACGTCCCATTCCGGAGCAAGTCATACAACTAGCCTAATCACGGGTCTAAAATCCTAGGTTCGGTTTGCTTTCCCATTCCGGAGTCAAACATCCCAAAACCTAATTATTTCACTCATCACTCAAACCTTAAATCATAAAATCCTGTCCATTTAGATTCCCATTCCGGAGCAGTCTAAACACCACAGCAAACATGATAGAAAATTCTGAGAATAAAATACATTCATGGCATCCAATTAACAAATTCAATAACCAACATAGACATATGAAATAAATCATTCATCACATCTGGAAATTGAACTGAAAAACTAAATTCCATAAATAATTAATAAGAACCAGCAAAATAAACCAATCTTTCATACATAAACTCAAAAGATGTTCATCATTCACATCATAGGTATAGGAGATTCAGAGATCCCCCGAACAACTCAACGACTACTCACTATCCATTATAAAATCAAAAGAATAAAAGAAAGAATAAACCCTGAAATTCATTGAGAAAATCCTGGTTGAATTGCTCGTCCTTCAATCCTCTTCTTCAGATCTTCAATGGAGAAAATAAAACTAAAACTTCTGGAAAAACTAAGGACTAATAAACTTTTGAAATCAAACTATGAAACTAATGAAAGTTAATCTCGAATTCTAATTGAAAACCAAAGAACTAATTGAAAACTAAGAGTTTAGAACAATAAATCACTTAGAAAAAACTTAGCCGCAAAACAAAGAACAAAACTAAACTTAAAATTTCGGAACCCTAGCTAAATAGAAAGCTACGAATTTATATTTCCAGAGGGGTCACGGTGGCAATGGATTTGGTTGCCACCGTGAGCTATCGGGAATTCCAATTCTAACTCGCACAGGAGAATCCCATCGGCACAAGGGAAAACGCTAGGTCACGGTGGCAATGAATTTGGTTGCTACCGTGACCAACCTTCACTTTTGATTCTGCCTTGCTAAATTGACATGTCACGGTGACAATGAAGTTGGTTGCCACCGTGAGGTCTTCAACCTTTGCATTCTGCCCACTTGATAATTATGTCACGGTCACAATGAGTTTCATTATGACCGTGACCCTGCGACTTGGCTTCTGCCTGCAATCTTCCTTATGTCACGGTCACAACCAGTTTCATTGTGACCGTGACCTATTAAGCAAAATCCTATAAAGGCATATAATTAAATCAAAATGCTTTCTAAAATGAATCAAAACTTAAATTTGGCTAAGATTAATAAAATTAACATAAAAGAAACATAACATAACATTAAACACAACTCAACACCCAAAAATCACACTAAAACACTATGAAAACTAAGCACTATATTGAAGTTATCAAAATACCCCACACTTAGACTTTGCTCGTCCTCGAGTAAATGAATTATCCACATTCCTGAAATTTCAAACTCTAACTCAAAATACGAAAACTTAAAAACAATCATAGTACCGAGCAGAGGGGTCTTAGTTACAAATCCTCAAATCAATTTATATCAAGTAATTTCACATGTGTGTGTGCTAGACTCAAAACCAATTTTCTCTTTTCAAAACAAAACAACCAATGCATTCCAGTAATTGAGCAAAGAAATTAAATATGCAAATGAATTTACATATAGGTTTCGCGCTTAAAACTCAGGATAATCATACGCCTCTCCTTTAGCACCGGAACCACAAGGGTCATCTCCACTTAATCAACTCAAATCAAGAATAGAATCAAAAGGACTTATTCCAGGGTTGTAATGTTAGGTTAAGGTATTGGCTAACAAGAAAAGTTAAAGGATTCAAACAAAGTATTAGCCACTCTACCTTAAGTTTCAACTACCCAAAACTGAACAAGATTGTCCAGATCCTACCTTCAATTCACCTATAATTTCCAATGTTGTCTAAACTTCTCCATACATAATATGCATTGAACTCAACAACAACAAAGTGATGAACTTCCCTTTTAATTCACTTTTAAACCCAATTCTGTGAATATGAGTATATCTTTTTCTACTCAAAGGTACCTCACACTTGAATTTTTCGATATTCAATAATCAAAATTGACTAAAAGAAACGACAAAACTCATGGAACTTTCATATATATATATATATTTTTTCATCATTATTTTTCTTTCTCTTTTTTTTTTCTTTTCTCTTTTTTTTTTTTTTTTTTTTTTTTTTTTTTTTTTTTCTGGAGTACCCAAAGTCTAGAATTTCTTATACCCATTTTTTTCTAATGAGGGAAAGTTTAACACCATACTAAATAATGCCCACAAAATTCAACAATTCTTCTCGCACTTCCACTATTTCAACAATAGATACTCTTATTCAACTTTCAATGATATTCCAACCCAATCCTAGAGTGGCCAATTCTTAGAAACGGGTAGGCAAAGGCATTTAGGCTAAATGGTAAAATAATAGTGTAACAAGAAAATTTCGTAGTACGCTTTTAGCATACTGAATCAGCTCAACGGGGCTAGCAATGGAAATAACATAAACAGGTAGGTCTAAAGCTGTTTAAAAGTGGCTATCAAAGAACAAATTGCCTTAATCATGTCCTAAACTTGTTTAAGTTGTTATCATGCTTCGAAGGGTGATGAGGAAGGTTCTAATTATCCTACCATTCCTTCACTCAAAAAAAAAAAAAACTCTTACGCACCGGATTTTTTCAAATTTTTACAAACAAGCCTATAGTACATAAAAGATTGGAAATCACAAGATATATGACCGATTGAGATTCAATTTGCTTCTAAAACTTCCAACTACTCGTTTGCCAAGATCAGTTTTTAAGATAGACTATTCTCCAATTAAAGTTCAAAACATTCATAACAGGAATAACTGAGGTTAAGCTAAGCTGAGATAAAGATATTTAGGCAACAACAATAAAGTGCAAAGAAAGTAAAACAGAACTAACCATGCATCATACATCAATGGAATGGCTGTTAATTACATATATAATGCGAAATTAATGTCTCCTACCCCCCACATAAAAACTTGCTGTCCCCAGCAAGCAATAATATTACATATCAAAAAGAAAAATAAAAATAAAATAAACAAAAGTCAAAATAAAAGATAAGAGTTCTCCCTGATCATAGATCGGATGGTGGTGGCGGTGGGGGAAAGTGTGCATCAAATCTGGAAGTCAAAGACGCCAGGCCATAGAGCACTTGCTCCATCTGAGATCGGAGCTCAGTCTGGATAGCGGAAATGTTATCCATCCGCTCCATCAGAGCGTCATATTGCGCTTGCCCAAACTGATGGGGTGCTTGTGCAGGGGGATCCTGTGGCTCAGCCTCTTCACCCGCCTCCTGTGGCAGTCCACCTAAACCCCGCTCCACCCCCTGCAGATATTCATCTCTGGTAGACAACCGGTATCCATCTGCGGTGGTGTCATCTTTGATTAGCACTTTCATGTTTCGAAGCATCTTGTCATCAATGACTGGAATGGAAGATAAAAATTTGCCCCTGCCAAAGTCATGATGAACCCTCTTGGCTAGCAAAGTGACAAAACCTCCCAGCGCTACTTTCCTCACCTTCCTCGGGTGCCACTGTATTTCTTCTAATTTGTGCCAGAAATGGGTAGCACCATTGATCCGAACACCCCTTACCATGCAGGCAAGAAAAAGGGCTTCGGGCAGGTTTACCTGACCTGCGGAATCTACATGACTTAGAAGAGACAGGGAGAAGAAACGGTGGATGATTCGCAATATGTGATCAGCCAAATGATGGGCCTTTGTCTTCCCCGAGACATACATGGTGGCAGTGGCGGGGTCTCTAATGGTAGCCCAAGCAGTGTCTTTGTCATAGTCGTCGAAAGCATCGTGGGCGCATGGTGGAAAACCCAGAATTTCTGAAAATTCATGAAAAGACATGTTATACTGCGTGCCCTCTAACCAAAATGAGACTTTACCTGGATCCTGGGCCAGGTTGCGACCAGGTGTACAAGTGACTGTGGATATGAAATCTCTGGTCAAGTTCGGGTAGACTTTCTCTTGGATTGAGAAGACCCGTTCCCACCCGATGTTCGCAATTAGGTGCTGCACTTGATCTTTGATCCTGAGCTTCTGCAGCAAGTCAAAATCCAGATAGGTGGTGGGGACGTAGGTGCATTTGGTGAATAGAGCATATACCTCTTTCTTTGGTACCGGTACCCACTTAGGGACCTTCGAAATATCTACTGATTGTGAGCTCGGGGGTGAGCTGATGGAGTTGGAAGCAAGAGCAGAGCTTTTGCGCTTAGGAGCCACTGCACAATCATGGAAAAATCAAGTTCAATAGCATGATATGGCATCAACAGCAACTGATTTTAAAAATACGTCATAATGGCAAGTTTATGCTAACCTGGTAAACAATCTCTCAATTCTAAATGAATTTCATAAAAGATGCAATAATGCCAAAAGAATTCAAATGACAGAAGCATGATTTAGCAACAGTTATGAGCAAGTGCAGTGTTAAACTCACAAAATGCAATAAAAGTTAAGAGAATTTAAGCTGCTGTCAAAAGGCAAAATGGATAAATGAGAACAACAAACTCATTTTAACGTTATTGCGAAAGAATCCTGGCATTTCAAATTGGCAGGAATTGGAAAAAACAAGAAAATCATTCATTCAGACATTTAGTCGAACACCTGGTGTGCAGATAAGTTACTGATTAAATTCAAGCTCAAAGATTATACTAACAACCCACAATGTCAACAATCAGGCATTACAAGACAGAGTAAACAATTTAAAACCATCAATTTCCATTATGAACCAAGAATTTGAAGAAAAATTTGTATTTAAATCATATTCACACACGCATGCCCTAACAACTCAACCTAATTCGTTCTTAATAAAGAAAATCAATGTGAAATGGGGAAGTAAGAATTTATGGGATGCATAGCTTGAATCGAAAATCATCAAAGAAGAAAAATAAAAAACATCAGCACAGGAGTCGCCTCAATCACAGCCATAGAGATCGATGTGAACAGGGTACGCAGGGAGGAAGAAAAATAAAAAATAAATGAATGTAAATAAAATGAAAAAGGAAGAGAAAATACGTACTTGTTGGAGATAATCCGGGGAGATGGTCTAAAGAGAGAAAAGAGACACAAGGAATGCAGAGAAAAGCAAAGCGTGCACGGTGAGAGTGAAAAAAGTGTGAGAAAGTGAGAAATAACAAATAGAAAACTGGGATTTTAAAACTTCTTTTCGTTTGTCACGGTCACAATGAGTTTCATTGTGATCGTGACATATCCAAAATTTGCAATCTAGAATTGAACCGCCATGGGGTCACGGTGACAATGAAACTCATTGTCACCGTGACATAACCAAATTTGAAAACAGAATCGAATGTGCAATATGTTACGGTCACAATGAATTTCATTGTCACCGTGACATACCCCAGTTTGAAAACAGAATGTCACTTATTTTATCTCACGGTGACAATGCATTTCATTGTCACCGTGACATGTGCACACCTCAAAACAGAAGGTTACTTACCTGATGGTCACGGTTACAATGAAATTCATTGTGACCGTGACATGTGCATCTACCAGAATCCAGAATGCATCCTCCTTTGGTCACGGTCACAATGAGTTTATTGTGACCGTGACCACCTGCACACTTGCACAAATTCATCAATTTCTCTAATTCTCTTGATACCATTGTTTCGAACCTTCTTCAACAAAACATAATCTCTCTTCTAAACCTAGAATTTACAAAATGAAATAAGATTAACTTCTTAAACAAAATGCCCTTAAATGAGATAAAAGAAAACAAAGATAGGAAGTAGTTCTGCATTTAACAAGTCCGCAGCTGGACTTTTAAAAACCGTCAAGTATCTGCGAGAGTGACGATCGTGGAAGCACTATCAAAGGTAGATCCAAAATACTGCTTCACACGATGTCCATTTACCTTGAATTCTGTCTCACCCCTCGGGTGTTTCAGCGTTACCACTCCAAACTTGTCCACAGCCACTATTTGATATGGTCCCTTCCACCTTGACTTCAACTTACCAGGGAATATTCGCAGCCTGCTGTCATAAAGAAGTACATGCATCCCAGGCACAAATTCCTTCCTAACTAACTTCCGATCATGCCACTTCTTGGTGATGTCCTTGTATTTCATGGCATGATCATAAGCCCAGAATCGGTGCTCCTCAAGTTCATTCAGCTGCAAAGACCTGCACTTTCCTGCATTCTCAAGGTCAAAATTTAGAAATTTGGTAGCCCAATAGGCTTTATGCTCTAATTCCACTGGGAGGTGATAGGACTTCCCATAAACCAGCCTAAAGGGAGACATCCCTATCGGTGTCTTGAATGCTGTCCTATAGGCCCATAAAGCATCATCTAACTTAAGGTACCAATCTTTCCTAGAGGAATTTACCGTCTTTTCTAAAATGGCCTTTAATTCCCTATTTGACACTTCCACTTGACCATTAGCCTGAGCATGATATGGGGTCGTGACTTTATGCCTAACGCCAAATTTCTTTAATAAAGCATTGAATTGGTGATTAACAAAATGTTTACCACCATCGCTTATAATGGCTCTAGGAGCTCCATAACAGGTAAAAATATTTTTTCTTAAAAATTCTAACACAATTCTTGCATCACAAGTCCTGGTAGCTACAGCTTCGACCCATTTACTAACATAATCCACTGCTACCAGAATATATTCAAACCCGTATGAAACTGGAAAAGGTCCCATGAAATCTATTCCCCAAACATCGAATAATTCAACCTCAAGCACATTAGTTAAGGGCATCTCATCACGCTTGGATATGTTTCCTACCCTTTGGCATCTATCACAACTTTTCACATAAAATTGGACATCTTTAAACATTGTTGGCCAATAAAAACCAGAAGACAGAATTTTCATTACCGTTCTATTCGACCCATGATGTCTACCAGCTTCTCCACTGTGACAAGCTGTGATGATTGCACTGGTCTCTGCATCTGAGATGCACCGTCTTAACACTTGGTCAGCGCATAATTTGAAGAGGTAGGGATCATCCCATATGTAGTGTCTCGCATCCGCACGCAATTTCTTCTTTTGCTGCCATGAAAAATCCTTTGGCATAAAGCCCCCTGCAAGAAAATTAGCGATATTAGCAAACCAAGGGACATAATTTTCACATGAAAATACAGCACAAATATGCTCATCGGGAAATAAATCTAAAATTTCCCCTTTTTCAATACGATCATTTTCCAATGTGGACAGATGATCTGCCACAAAATTCTCAGCGCCCTTCTTATCCTTAATCTGCAAATCGAATTCCTGCAATAAAAGCACCCATCGAATCAGCCTCGGTTTTGATTCCTTCTTTGTGAATAAATGCCTCAAGGCTGCATGATCCGACCACACCACCACTTTTGCACCCAGCAAATACGGCCTGAACTTTTCAAACGCATACACTATCGCCAGAAGTTCTTTCTCTGTGGTGGTGTAATTTACCTGTGCTCCTGTCAAAGTGTGACTAGCATAATATATTGCATAAAAAATCTTATCTCTTCGTTGTCCAAGCACTGCCCCTATTGCAAAGTCACTAGCATCAGACATTAGTTCGAACGGCAAATTCCAATCCGGAGATATAATCATCGGAGCTGAAATAAGTCGTTTCTTTAAAGTTTCAAAGGCTAACATACATGCACTGTCAAAAACAAAAGGAGCATCTTTCATAAGTAAATTAGACAAGGGTTTTGCAATTTTTGAAAAATCTTTAATAAAATGCCTGTAAAACCCCGCATGTCCTAAAAAACTCCTTATGCCTTTAACATTTGTCGGAGGTGGTAATTTTTCAATTACTTCAACTTTGGCCTTATCTACCTCTATCCCATTCTCTGAAATTTTATGTCCTAACACTATGCCCTCTCTCACCATAAAATGACATTTTTCCCAATTCAATACCAGGTTAGTCTTTTCACACCTCCCTAGTACTAGATCAAGATGCTGTAAACAGCTCTCAAAATCAGCCCCATATATGGTGAAATCATCCATGAATACTTCCATAAATTTTTCTATAAAATCATGGAAAATGGCCATCATACACCGCTGAAACGTAGCCGGTGCATTACATAACCCAAAAGGCATTCTCCTATATGCAAATGTGCCATATGGGCAGGTAAAGGTCGTTTTCTCTTGATCCTCAGGGTCTATTGGAATCTGCATATATCCCGAATAACCATCTAAAAAACAGTAAAACCTATTACCCGTTAACCTTTCTAACATTTGGTCAATAAAAGGCAAAGGGAAATGGTCCTTCCTAGTGGCATTATTTAACCGCCTGAAATCAATGTAGACTCTCCAACTCGTAACTGTATGAGTTGGAATTAACTCATCTAGTTCATTCTTTACCACTGTCATTCCTCCCTTTTTAGGCACACATTGCACAGGGCTTACCCACTTACTGTCAGAGATAGGGTAGATAATACCTGAGTCTAGGAGTTTAAGTACCTCCTTCTTTACTACCTCTTGCATGACTGGATTGAGTCGCCGTTGAGGCTGAGCTACCGGCTTGCACTCCTCCTCTATTGGGATCCTATGTGTACAGTAGCTTGGGTCAATCCCCTTCAAATCTGAGGTCTTCCAGCCAATGGCTCCCTTGTGCTTTTTCAGCACCTCTAGCAGCATCGTCTCTTCTGCACCTGACAACAAAGAAGAAATGATTACTGGTTTACTCTCATTTTCTAAAAACACATATTTCAAGTGAGAGGGAAGAGGTTTAAGTTCAGAATTTGAATCCCCCTCTTTAGGATCAATTTTCTCCTTGTTGTCTTCTATCTCCACACTTGCTATATCTTGTCCCCTCATCTCTTCTTCACATTCTTCTCCCTCCACTGAATGTAACAGACACTTATTTTCTGAATCAGCTCCTAATTATTTTCTTGCACTTCCTCCACACAATCATCTATTACATCCATAAAATATATAGACTATTTCACATCACCAGATGGGTATTTTTGAGCCTTGTTCATATCTACCACCAACTCCTCACCATTAAACCTTAGGGTAACCGTTTGACCATTAACATCGATCAACGCCTTGGCAGTATTTAAAAATGGCCTCCCCACAATTAATGGCACCTTGTGGTCTTCTTCCATTTCCATTACCACAAAGTCCACTGGAAAAATAAATTTCCCCACTTTCACTAGCAGATCCTCAATCACTCCCTTTGGTCTCCTCACGGACCTGTCTGCTAGTTGGAGTCGCATTCCTGTCTCCTTAAGCTCTCCAAGATTTAGCTTCCTGCATATAGAATAAGGCATTAAGTTTATGCTTGCACCCAGATCACATAAAGCATTACCGTAAAAATCTTCACCAATAGCACAAGGAAGAGTAAAGCTACCTGGATCTTCCAGTTTCTCAGGAATCTTATTCATAATAATAGCACTGCAATTTTCTGTTAGTTGTACAGTTTCATGCCCTTTTAATTTCTTTTTATTAGAACAGAGTTCTTTCATGAATTTAGCATAGTTAGGCATATGAGCTAAAGCTTCAGCAAATGGTAAATTTATGTGCAGTTTCTTAAACATCTCTAGAAACCTAGCTTTTTGCTCATTTTTCTTTTCCTGTCTAGCAATAGCAGGAAATGGCAGTTTATTAATATCAAGATCCACTATCTTAGGATTCACTATACTCTTTCCCTTGTCACTTTTAGGAGCATTTTCATTAACTTCTAACTTAGAGTTAGAGTTACTTACCGTCCGTGTCGGCTCCTCCTTTTCTGATAAAAGATTTTTACCTTGATCCTCTCTCGGTTCCACTTCCTTACCACTCCTCAGTGTAATTGCCTTAGCCTCCTCTTTTGGATTCCGGTCTACATTTGAAGGAAATGTTCCTGGTTGCCTCTGGGACATAGAATTTGCAAGCTGTCCCACTTGAGTCTCCAAATTTCTTATGGAGGCATCCTGGTTCCGGTTCCACTGCTCTTGAGACTTCCATTTAGACTCTTGATTTACCATGAATTGCTGTTGGTTATTCATAAACTGCTTTTGACTGTTAATGAATGTAGCCAACATGTCTTCCAGATTTGGCTTTCTCTCTTGAACGGGTGGCCTGGGTTGATAACCCGGTGGGTGATACTGCTGCCCTTGATTCTGAGGAGGTGGATATGGTGGTTGATATGGCTGCCCGTGGTTTTGATGGATGTTTTGGTTGAAGGGAGCTCTTACTTGCGGATTAGAGGATGAAGCATTTGTATTTCCATCTTTCCAGGAGAAATTTGGATGATTTCTCCATCCCGGGTTATACGTGTTACTGTAAGGGTCATTCCTTCTGAAATCTCCCACAGCATTGACATCACCTATTGCTCCTCCACTTTCTTGCCCACCTTGCTCCTGTTCATACCATCCACTCTCTTGGCCCACAGCAGCTACATTCTGCACTTTCAAATTACTCATCTCCTTCCTCATAGACTCCATTTGTGCCTTCAGCATCGATACCTCATCCACAGCATGTATCCCCTGTCTTCTCGGAACTGTCCTAGGATTAGACCATTGAGCATCATTAGCTGCCATTTCATCCAGTAATTGAAAAGCTTCCTCGGGTAACCTATTCATAAATGACCCTCCTGATGAAGCATCTAATAAGGATCTTGTCTGTGGTGTAACCCCAGAATAAAAGGTGGTCATCAAATGGTAAATTGCTATCTCATGGTGTGGACAGCTTCTCAACAATCTTCTAAACCTTTCCCATGCTTCATGAAAGGGCTCCTCACTCATCTGACTAAAACCTAATATATTATTTCTGATGTTAGCAGTCTTTGTGGGAGGGAAGAATCTCATCAAAAATTTTTCTTGTAACTGATCCCATGATCTAATTGACTGTCTAGGTAGCATTTGCAGCCATTCACAAGCTTTTCCAATCAATGTAAAAGGGAACAGCTTTAATCTTACCGCGTCAGATGACACTCCAGGAATTTGAACCGTATCACTGACCTCTAAGAAAATGTCCAAATGTTGTGCAGGATCTTCGACATCTGAACCTGAAAACTGATTTCGCTGTACCATACCGATGGTGGCTAGTTTAAGTTCAAATTGCACTCCCTTTGGCAGGACAATTGTCCTATTATCTTCATTCCATCTTGGTACTGCATAGTCCCTTATTGTCCTCTGTTTCGGGACCTCTTCTCTATAATTTCCCAGATTTTCATTTTGTGCCCTCGGCACTTGTTCGTTCTCGGGAGGAACTTCACCTATAAGAAGAGGATTTTCTTCCATGTTATTATTTCTATTGGCTCTCCTTCGTTGATGCAAAGTCCTCTCGATTTCAGGATCGTAGGGTGCTATTTGCTCCTGTCTCAATCTGCTCATGCACCACAACAATCACCTGAAAAGAATAAAGAATAAAGAATAAATAAAATAAAATAAAAGAAAAAGTAAAACACACACAAATAATAATCAAAACTTAAAACAACGCCAGTCCCCGGCAACGGCGCCAAAAACTTGACACGACCTCAGCAAGTGTACTAAATCGACAAGTAATATAATGGAGTAAAATTAAGACTCCGAGTTATCGTACCCAAGGGACTGAACGCGCAAGTTATGAAAATTGAATGTATGCTAAAGAATTCCCAATTATTGAATTGATTTAATTATGACTGAACTAAAACTAATAAATTAATCGACTACTGTAATGGTTAAGCAAAAACAAATTAAAATGACAGTAAAACTAGCAAAGATTAAAAATAAATGAAAACAAGAAAAGATATCAAATTATAAAAGCGTTGTTCAAGTTCACTCATCCACCCCTTACCCAAATATGAATAGAATCAATCTAAGAATCTTATATGAAAGAAATCGGGATAACCCTCTTAACCCAAGCGTCCCATTCCGGAGCAAGCTATTCTAATCGCATAACGTCCCATTCCGGAGCAAGTCATACAACTAGCCTAATCACGGGTCTAAAATCCTAGGTTCGGTTTGCTTTCCCATTCCGGAGTCAAACATCCCAAAACCTAATTATTTCACTCATCACTCAAACCTTAAATCATAAAATCCTGTCCATTTAGATTCCCATTCCGAAGCAGTCTAAACACCACAGCAAACATGATAGAAAATTCTGAGAATAAAATACATTCATGGCATCCAATTAACAAATTCAATAACCAACATAGACATATGAAATAAATCATTCATCACATCTGGAAATTGAACTGAAAAACTAAATTCCATAAATAATCAATTAGAACCAGCAAAATAAACCAATCTTTCATACATAAACTCAAAAGATGTTCATTATTCACATCATAGGTATAGGAGATTCAGAGATCCCCCGAACAACTCAACGACTACTCACTATCCATTATAAAATCAAAAGAATAAAAGAAAGAATAAACCCTGAAATTCATTGAGAAAATCCCGGTTGAATTGCTCGTCCTTCAATCCTCTTCTTCAGATCTTCAATGGAGAAAATAAAACTAAAACTTCTGGAAAAACTAAGGACTAATAAACTTTTGAAATCAAACTATGAAACTAATGAAAGTTAATCTCGAATTCTAATTGAAAACCAAAGAACTAATTGAAAACTAAGAGTTTAGAACAATAAATCACTTAGAAAAAACTTAGCCGCAAAACAAAGAACAAAACTAAACTTAAAATTTCGGAACCCTAGCCAAATAGAAAGCTACGAATTTATATTTCCAGAGGGGTCACGGTGGCAATGGATTTGGTTGCCACCGTGAGCTATCGGGAATTCCAATTCTAACTCGCACAGGAGAATCCGATCGGCACAAGGGAAAACGCTAGGTCACGGTGGCAATGAATTTGGTTGCTACCGTGACCAACCTTCACTTTTGATTCTGCCTTGCTAAATTGACATGTCACGGTGACAATGAAGTTGGTTGCCACCGTGAGGTCTTTAACCTTTGCATTCTGCCCACTTGATAATTATGTCACGGTCACAATGAGTTTCATTGTGACCGTGACCCTGCGACTTGGCTTCTGCCTGCAATCTTCCTTATGTCACGGTCACAACCAGTTTCATTGTGACCGTGACCTATTAAGCAAAATCCTACAAAGGCATATAATTAAATCAAAATGCTTTCTAAAATGAATCAAAACTTCAATTTGGCTAAGATTAATAAAATTAACATAAAAGAAACATAACATAACATTAAACACAATTCAACACCCAAAAATCACACTAAAACACTATGAAAACTAAGCACTATATTGAAGTTATCAGTTGTAATTTTATATATCTTTAAAAAAGCTATATTGTGAGACTTGGGATAGGTTTACGGGAAAAGGGTACCCTTAAGGAATTTATAGTAGATAGGAAAGAGTAGCTAGAAGTTTTGGAGAAGTTCTAGTCGGTTTTGCAATATTTGCCTTGGAAAATATATTGTGGATATACTCTTGGGATAAAATTTTGTAAAGGCTTTAGCTCTTGCCCTTAAAAAGAGTTTAGAAAAGAAGAGAATAATAAACTCTCAAGATGGTTGTCTTGTGAAAAGGATGTACCACTACAAAAAAAAAACACGAATTAGCGACGAAAATTAGCGACAGCATATTTTCCATCGCTAATTAGCGATGGATTAGCGACCATTTTCTGAATCTGTCGTGAAAATGCATATTTTCAATTTGGTGTTGAGTTTAGCGACTAAATAGCGACGAAAAAAATAAACTGTTGCTAAATTTTGGCGGTAATTGATGGCACCCTTTTTTGCGACGAAATTAGCGACGATTTTATTTGTCGCCAAAAATTATTCAATTTATCAATAATTTTGTGACTGTATAGTAGTCGCTAAAAATTTAGCGACGAAATAGCGATGAAAAGTTTGGTTGCTAAATTTGGTTTGCGACGGTTTAGCGACTAAATTTGTCGTCGCTAAATTGTTAAAAATCTGCCCTGGCCTAGCCCAAAACTACGTCGTTTTGGCCTTTCTATTTTCTTTTTTCTCTTTCTTTTCTTTTCTTTTTCTTCTGTTCCCTTTCGTGGTCTCTGCCCCGATCTCTCTCTTTTCTTCCAGCCCCCCCATCTGCTTCTCTCCTACCCTCACTATCGTTCCAGCCATCTCCCCTTGCCGTCTCCACCATCTTCGACCTCCCCTCCATTCACTGCAGCTGTTGCCAGCCTTTCTCTCATTCTCTTCCTCTTTGCGCGCGATGACAGCCCCATATCTTTCCTCTATTTACTGTATTTTGCTGCGGGTTTGTAGCTCCATTCCGACGTCTTCTTGCCACCGCCGACCACCGGTCATGCCACCAGCCCCCTCCTCTTCAAACGGCAGCTGTAAGGTGAGTTTTAATCTGAAATTTTTGGGAGATTTGAGAGAGTGACAGATTTATCTAAATTAGGGATTTAGGATTTTAAGTTTAATTTTCTTAGGCTAAGAGATTGAGTAAGTTAAATTCATTCTTTTAGGCATTAATTGTTCGTTTAAATAACATTATTTTTGAGTTTTGTTAGATTAATGATGAAATTAGAGATCCTGCTTTGTTGTTTCTAAGCAAATTTTCACGTTCTTTTCTATGTTATTTGTTATTTATACGACTTTCTTCCTGGATTAGTTCATATTGTTTTTATGGTCACTCTTAGCATATTTTCTCTAAACTGAAAGTCCAAAAATTATTCGTTTGCTAATCGTCTTGCTGCTGAGCATAGTCCTTATCTTCTTTAACATGCTCATAACCCCGTAAAAATTTTTCTTTTTATCTCTTCTTATCTTATAATTTTTAGTATCTAGTTTGTGTTTTTAATTTTGTTGATGAATTGAAGGTTGATTGGTATCCCTGGGAAGAAGAAGCTTTTGCTGAATCTTGTATCTTCTTATCGAGTACTTTATATCCATCTTGCTTTTGCTTCTTGAGGTTTTTGGTTTTAATTGTAGTAGGATTTTGAGAAATTGATGGCTAACGTGAATCAATTTGTGCTTTTTTTGGTTTTTGGGTTCTGTGGTGCTTTCTCTTTGAAGTTGGATACAACACCTATCATTGGTGAGTTTTGTTCGTTCTCTGAAAATTGGTAAACACATGTAATGGATTTGAATGATCAGCGAATGGATATTGATTGTTGGTTAATTGTTGATAAGGTGTCATGTTATGAAAGTGGAGTCTTTTGAGGATGAGCGGGTAGCAAAATTGTTGAATGATTGGTTTGTTAGCATTAAGGTGAGATCAGATTACATTCCTTTTTTTTTCTGTTTAGTAAAAGTTTCAGTTGTCTGTTTCGGGGCTTATAGGCTTACATATATAGCAAAGAAGAAAACATTGCTATGATTTTCTATGCCTCGGTTCTAAACTTGCTCAATTTGAAATTCAAGACGGACTCAGTATCCAGGAGCCAAATTAAATATGAATTTGTAGCATGAAAAGGTTTTAATTTTAAGTGAATCAAAGCGAAATTTTATAGTATAGACTTGTTGAAAAAGAAGTGTAGATTATGCTGGTCCTTATTTGCTGAAACTTTGGTTAGATAACTATTTTGTGATAGTGTAAGTGTACCTATTCCGAGCTTCAAAGGCAGATTGGAATTGGACCCTGAAACAATTATAAAATACGAAAACTTTAGTTAGACTGGAATGACTATTTCAAATCATATATTTTATAAAATAAAATGTATGTTTTTTTATTTAATTATTATAGTGTGAACTTATGTGTGTATTAGTGCGTGTCCTTAATACTAATGATTCCATGAATTGCCACATAATACTGAGTCCACCTTGAATTTTAAATTGAGCAAGTTTAGAACTGAGGGCAATTCAAACTTACCAAGGAGATGTGTCCTTCTTCAGAAAAAGAGAAAAAGAAAATGTCGACTACTCCATATTCTTCAGCAGTTGGTAGCTTGATGTACGCGATGGTTTGCACAAGGCCAGATATCGCTCATGCAGTAGGAGTTGTGAGCCGTTTCCTAGCAAATCCAGGAAAGGAGCATTGGGAAGCTGTTAAATGGATTTTCAGATATCTAAGAAAAACGTCAGAAATGTGCCTAAGTTTTGGAAGGGGAAAACCAGTCTTGTAAGGATTTACAGATGCAGACATAGCCGATGATCTTAATGATAGAAAGTCTTCACCTGGATACTTGTTTACGTTTGCAGGGGGAGCTGTGTCATGGCAGTCCAAGTTGTAAAAATGTGTTGCTCTATCTACAACCAAAGCCGAGTATATAGCACTCACTGAAGCAGGAAAAGAAATGATGTGGATGAAAAATTTTCTCCAAGATTTGGGTTTAAAGTAAGAAGGGTACGTAATTCATTGTGATAGGCAGAGTGCAATTGATCTGAGTAAAAATGCTACTTACCACTACAGAACAAAGCATATCGATGTCAAATATCACTGGATTCGTGAAGCACTTGAGAGGAAGTTATTTCAGGTTCAGAAGATTCATACAAACAAAAATGGAGCAGATATATTGACAAAAGTGATTTCTAGTCCGAAACTTGAGTTGTGTTCCAAGCTTACTGGAATGAGTTTACAATAAAAGTTTTGTAGTACTATTCTTCCCTGATTGGTTGAAAAGGGGGAGAATTGATAAAGTTTTTCAACCAAAAGAAAAAGCAAGAGGAAAAGTCAAAGAAAACGGAAAAACAAAGGAAAAAAGAGGGGTCAAAGAAAATGGCTTCAAATATAATGTCTACCAAACAAAAAAAATTGACAGTGATAAACGCGTTTACTCTGCCTATAAAAGGCAGAATAATTTAGCATTGTAAACAATCAAAATAATCTCAACTACCTCAATTTTCTTTGTATTCCTTCAGTTGACAGAGAGCTGAAAAGTGAGTATAAGTGTTCCACAAAATTGTGAAGGTGTAATTTTGTGAGAGTATTCCTCAAGTTATTACTAAAACTTGAGAGATTATTTGTAATCTAATTATTTCATAGTGAAGATTTCTTGGAGTTTGTCCCGTGGTTTTTCCCTCTATAATCATAAGAGGGTTTTCCACGTAAATTTTTTTGTCTTTTTTATCTTGACAGTTATTTATTTATTAACCTTTTTCTCAACACATTTTTCATTTTTTATTCGTTTGTAACAAGGAATTAAATTCCTTTTTGTAATTTTTTTTAATGCAAATAACTTTCATGCTTTTGTTTATGTAATGTATTCTTAGTGTTTGTCTTATTACTAAAGGAAATATAGATAATCCAATTATAAATGTGTAGATTTCTTCCACTTTTGATTCAATGCTGGTCATGAAATAAATTTATATTTAAATGGAACTTCCTAAAATTGTTTTTTTTTAATAATTATCCAATATTCAAATTTTATTTGTTCGATTAATTCGAATTTAGACGGTGTAGACCTATAAAATAGACAAAATACTACCTTTTAAATATTTAAAAATATATACTCCACACTTAAAATATAAATCCGACACTTTTGGGGTCCTTTATGCCTAATATTTGGTGTCACAAAATTTAAATTATCTGCTTGTATTAAACCATAACAGTAATAATAATGAATCACGGTTTTAGTCACTTCTGAATATAATCCGTAATTGGAGATTTTCTTTTTTAATAAATTATATGCTTTACTATAGGATTCTTAAACTAACTATAGCATATAGGTTGACATATCCATAATACAAAGAATTATCAAGCGGCCCATAAAATTTTCCTGTTCGGAAACTTTTATTTGTTTATTTTTCTTTCGTGTAGTGCAGGTTCACTGTATTAATCAATTTCGCAATCTAGAACTTACATTGTTTTATATTATGGTGTGCTCGAGCATATGTGGAACGTCATATTTTCAACATATATAATATTCGGTTATATTCTAGAATTGGGATTACTAAAATTTGAATAAAAATCCTAATTCAAACCTAGAGAAACAATTTAAAATTGAAAACTTCAGTCTGAATGTATTTGAAACTGCCATTGTAAAAAGATGAGCTTGGGATTCTGAAATTTACACTTTTATTTCCTTTATCGTAAATGCAAAATCAAGAAGGGAGATTTTCTGTCAGAAATCGGCATGGGAAAGTGCCGGTTTCCATCAGAATTCTAATAGAAATCGGCACCCTCTCATGCCAATTTTTGGCAGGCCAGCTGGTCAATTTAGTGAGCCCCACGCTGATAGAACCTGACACATGCATGTGCTGGTTTTAGATATTTCAAAAAACGTAAATATTTTTATTGTAGTTCCATTTTTTAATTTTTTTTTAAAAAAATGCCCTAATTTTAAAAAAAACCCTGTAATGAAGGTGACATGAATTTAATGCAAAGACTTTGTATAGCTAATTACATGCGAGTGCCACCTTGTCAACAGATCATCACATTAAAATGTATACATGTATACTCACATATTTCAAATGTATCAGTAGTTTGCAAATTCATAAATGCTATGTACTAATTAGTCATTGATCATTAATTACGGGGGGAAATTATTAGATATGATGGTTATAATATTTATTTATTGTGATTCGGAAAGAAAATATGAAAGAATGTTATTTTGATCGATACTGAGGATTTAGTGTTGGAAACCAGCTCAACTCTTAATGGTTAATTAGAGATTTTAAATTTGAGCATTGTATATAAAGCGTTTTTAAATATTTTGAAGAAAATGTTTTTAAGGAATTTTCGTCGGAAAATAAAATTGCCGACGGAAATTTATTCCATCGGCATATTAATTATAAACAAAATTCCCGACGGAAATATTTCCATCGGGAATTTTGTCGACAGAAATTTAATTTCCGTCGTTAAAACTCCTGACGGAAATTCTATTTCCTGACGGAAATTAATTTTTCGTCGGCAAAATTCCCGACGGAAATTGAATTTCAGTCAGCAAAATTCCCGACGGAATTTTAATTTCTGTCGGTAAAATTACCAACGGAAATTAATTTTCCGTCAGTATTTCCTAACGAAAATTCAATTTTCATCGGCAAAATTCCATATTATTATTTAACAAAAAAAATAATAATAATAATAATAATAATAATAATTGATAACACAGCAAACATCATTTGCTCTAAGGCCCGTCCAGTCGGCCCACTTAACTGGCAAGTTCCAAGGCCCAACAATCAAGAGTAGCTGGCACAAGCTCCTAGGCAGCGCACACGCCCGATCGGCTGATGTGACCGCCAGTCCCATCAGCCGCCTGACACAACGCAGCGCCCATGCCTACTACCTGCTCCCTATCATGTCGCCGAATACCTACTCTGACTGCCAGTAATCACTCCCCAGGCACTCAAGTGCCCCTCAATCATCTCATATAAATAGCCCAGCCAACGATGGCAGCATTCGATCTCTAAAAAGCACATTCTCTCTCTAAGCTACTAACTTAAGCTTTGGAGTGCTCACGCCTGGTCCGACCGGGCACTTTTTCTTGCAGTGTTATTCTCATCTGATCGGCTCGATCCCTCCTCTCCAGATAAAGATAATTTGTGCTTTATCATTTGGTGATTTCATTGAGAGCGATGGCGAACTCACGATCTAACGAGAATATAACCCCCATGGACATCGATCACGACGGCAACACTTGTGCCAGGTCAGGTACCTCGCGAGGGGAGCTCATTAGGTCCCCAGCAAGGACCGACCTCCTACCCGCCTTCGATGATGCCACCTTGAGGCAACCTGAGGATACCCCCGTCACCATGAGAGATATGCGTACTATCCTCAGCGACTTTACTAAGAGTATGTTCCAGACGCTCGAAAAGGGGAAAGTGGCAGAAATTTCTGAAAGAGTTCATGAGGACTACCTCAGGGACAAAGACTTCAGAAGAAGAAGGAACAAAGGAATCTCCATTAGTGAGCCGCGAGTCCATGACGCGGGAAGATGTTGCATCGAGACCCCGGGAAGGCACGATAAGGGGAAGGGGATATTATCCGGTAGAGACTCCGCCTACCTCCCCATGGAATCTTCCATTTCGATTGGTGAAGACGACTTGTCCTACATGCGCACACATAGTCGTGGTGATTCCAGAAGGTCGCCACCGGAGTCTGTCACCATCGCTATGAGCAAAGGGGACAAGTGGTTGAAGCGAAAACTGAAGCAGTTCGGCTTGACAAGCTCCAAAAAGGACACGCTCAAGGAAAACATCCGCAAGACCGCGACATCCCCATTTTGCAGAGAAATAATGGAGTTCAAGTTGCCTCCTAGGTGGAAGGATGTCAGGATGAACAAATATACGGGTAAGACCGATCCCACTGCTCACTTAGCTAAATTCCTGACAAAAGTGCAGGCACACACTCGCAACGAGATGGTCGCCTGTCGAATTTTCCCCACCACCCTTGGGAGAGAGGCCTCGAGGTGGTTTTACGGGCTACCCCAGGAATCGATCATCTCTTTTTGGTAACTTAAGGAGCTTTTTACTTCACGGTTCGAAATAAAGATGGGCACACCAAGGTCAGCAAATAGCTTGGGCGATTCCTACTAGCGCTCCGACGAAAGCCTTAGAGATTACGCCAACAGGTTCCAGGCAGCTATGACTGAGGCAAAGAACCTAAGCGTCGAAATGGCGACAACCGCCTTAGCTGGGTGCACTGTTAATCACCCTCTGCTTGAATCTACAGCCGCAGCAACTCCTGTAGATTTTTACGACCTGATGGAGTGGGCCAACCAACAAGTTCAGCTGGGTGCGGCCCCGAGGTCTGGTGGGAGGAGAAAGACCAGTGTGATGGATAGATTACGGCATCCAGACGGAAGGCCCTTCATCAGCACACGAATATCCGACCGGCTAGGAAGCAATCTGAATGGACCAAAGAGCGTGCAACACCTGGGCAAACGAAAAAAGTCCAAGAGCAAATTTCCCAGTGGAACGGATGACCTGGCGTCCCAGAACTTCACCCCACTCAGCGTTAGCCCCTCCAAAGTGCTGATGTGGATCAAGAGAAACCACCGCAGAGTCAACGGCCCAGAAATCTATTCGATCGGAGCCGGCACAGGAGAGACCATCGGTTGTATTGCGAATTTCACATAGACATCGGTCATTCTACTGACGAGTGCCATTCGCTGCATAAAGAAATTGAGTGGCTCGTGCAAAAAGAGGCCCTCAAAAATTTTGTCAGACCGACCAGAGGGGCAAGTCCCTGTAGATAGCTGGATCATGAAAAGCAGTACGCTGATTCAGACGACGAGGACGAGCGCAGAAATCTGAGAAATAAGGTGGGCCCAAGTAAGCCATCTATAGCATCAATCAACGTCATTACCGGAGGATCCTCCTACGAGCAAGAGCTCTCCAAGAAGAAAAAGGGGAAAGAAATTTACCTCTCTCATGCCATTGAACAGCTCCCACCGGTCACCGTATCCGGCGAGGATGCACGGGATGTCATGTTCCCTCATGAGGACGCCCTTGTTATCAAAGCTCGCATTAATAACTTTAATATGAGAAGGATTCTTGTGGATAATGGCAGCGCCGTCAACGTGCTTACATTACGGGTATATAAGGCAATGGGACTGCCGAGAGAAGAGTTGAAGCCGAGCGCCCCGCCGCTGATCGGCTTAGGCAATGCTACTGTCCCAGTGATAGGATCGGTGGATCTCTTCGTCGAACTTGGCTAGGGGGCGATCACTCGCACCTGTAAGGTAACTTTCATGGTAGTTGATATTCTCTTTGCCTATAATGCCATTTTCGGCAGGCCCCTGCTCGCTCAAACTGGAGCTGTCACCAGTGTGTGCTTAATGGTGATGAAAATCCCAACCGAAATGGGCGCCGCCATCATAAGAGGCGACTAGAAGGCATCGCGAGAGGCTTATATTGCCATGATCGAGCAGTAGAAGGGGGTATCTTGACTAATCGGCATAGGGTTAGAGGGTCGTGAGACCCGTAGACGACCCAGGGAGGACAAGAGCCCGGACAGACGTACCTCTCAACTCACCCAAAATTCGAGAAAGTCTTAACCACCTGGGCGAACGGTTTTATCTAGGATCGATGATACTCTCGATCCTAACAACCTAAATCCAAGGATAGGACATCCGCAGGAGCCGCGATGCTGAGACACCTAAAAAACACTATTTGTAAAAATTTGGCGGCTGCTCAATCAATAAAGAGGCTTTTTCTTTTATCTTTGTCCAAATTATGTATGATATATAACTTATGCGCTAGACTTGACGTTTATCTCAGGTCGAAGATGCGAAAATTACGATTTCTTTTCCTTAATGGATAAAGCCATCCGTTAGGATTGATGTAATTCCCGATCCCAAAATGAAGAGTGAATAAACCTTTCAACAATTTGACTGTTAGGATCGGCGATTATCCCGATCCGAAGATGTGAAAGTTATTGTTCACCTGTTTACAAAATGAAGACCTCCGTTAGGAGCGACCAGGAGGATTTCACCTGCCTGACTCGATTATGCAATTTTTATGCAACCTTTACGAGTACTACTCAGCTTGATAATGCAATTTTTATGCAATCTGAGGAGCCTATACGCATGACTCAATGTCCATCCCGAGCCAAAAATACGAAAGTTAGTACCCATTTTTCTGCAGGTACAATGCAAACTGTTAGGATCGATGCAATTCTCGATCCCAAGATACGGAAAGAAGCAAAGCCCATTAGGATAGACGCAATTCCTAATCCCAAAATACGGAAAGAAGAAAACTCTCGACAGTTCGACTGTTAGGATCGACGACCGTCCCGATCCAAAGATGTGGAAAACACGAACCTTATGTTAATCCCATCCATTAGGATCTATGTCTATCCCGATCCGAAAATACGGACTCTCCTTCGCTAAGTTCGATGCCCATCCCGAACTGAAAATGCGAAGGTCAGGCAGCTTACTTGCTAGGCTTGATGTTTGCCCCAGGCCGACGATGCGAAAGTTGAATCTTATTTGTTTCCAGGCCTAGCTCATCCGCTAGGTTCGACGCCCATCCCGAACCGAAAATGCAAGAGTTATGGTTAGCTTAAGACAAAAAGTTAATCCAATTCAGGAAGTATATCAGATGCATTCATACGTTTCGCATTAGCAAATTATATGCATTATAGCGAGCTATGACTTAGCAAATTTTATGCAGCTTCACGAGTAGTACTTAGCTCGATTATACTGACAATCTCAATGAAAATTTATGTGTTCTTGATTGTAGAGATTATGCGAATCAACACTTTGCAGAAAAATGCAACTTCATTAAGAGCGTCTCAACTGTACAATTTACAAAGAATCGTTACAGGGATAAAGAATAAAAAGGGAAAAAAGCAAAGCTAATTTAAGCTCCTATACTAACCCTTTATATCTACAGTATCTACATTGCTAGAAGTATCGGCGGTTTGCTCGGCAGTTCGATCGGCAGCGGTTTGAGAAGGGTCAGCTACGGGCAGTAAAGACCCTGCTCCCCCTTCAGAGACAGGCCCCGCTGGTGGAGGCACCCTAGACTCGGCTTCGGCTGGGCCCTCTAGTTTAGCCTCTGGAAGTAAAAGATCTCCCCCAGAGACTCTCTGAGTTGCCTCCCCCTCAAGAGCGCCCTCCTCATCATCGCTGCTTGGAGGAGTGGGCAATGATACCGGATCATCCATCCAAGCCAGATCGGCGCCAGGAAAGCGCCTCCCAACTTCATGAACTAGCCGGGATAGCAACTCCACCTGAGCCTCTGCTAGCTCATCTAGAAGACGCTCCTTCTGAGCGGCAAGCTCCTCTTCGAGCCTCTTCACCCAGGAGATCTCCTTCTCCTCCACTGACGTCTTTAAAGACTCGCCCTCTCTGCGAAGTTGGTCTGCCTCCACCTTCAGCTTGGCATTCTCCGCGGCAAGCTCTCGGCACTCAGCTTCTAGCCTGGTTGCATCCGCTTCGAGCCTACTCTGAGCATTCTCGGCAGTAAGGCGGGCCATAACTCCCTTCAATTTGTCAACTTTAACCTGCCGAGCCTTCAGGTCCTCAGCCTTTTGATGGGCCTCCTTCCTCAAGGCCACCGTCTCCGAGTGGGAAGCGGAGGACTGCTCTTTCAGCTTGGCCACTTCAGCACGAAGGGCGGATGCCTCCTTTCGGACAGCCTCACAGCGAGTGTCTGCCTTCGCCCTGACCTTAGCGCTTTCCTCCGCCCTTCCCTTCCAAAAGCCAGCCATGAGGTGTAGCCGTTGAGTCCTCCTGCCCGCCTATACAAAAAGAAAGGACAATTAAACCAAGCAATGGGATATTAACAATCACAGACAACATGAAGTGGCGAAGACTTACATCTATTAATTGGTGGCTGATTGTGCTGCACCCTTTATTGAGCAGATTGATGTCCCCGATGTCCTTAAGATCATCGTCCCAAAAGAGGCCTCGATAGATATAACCAGCCACTCTGCTTGGTGACCAATCACTGCCAAAGTTCTCCTTCAAGAACTCCTTTAAGGGAGCAGGTCGCCTGTCCGATCACCGCAATGGTTCCAGCCGTGCACCCGAATGGATGGCCTTGCCTCTAGCAGCCACCCTAGCATCCGACCCGGCTATTATATCGGCAGCCCTCTTCCGAGCGGCCTCGTCAGCCTTCCTTCAAGAATCCTCGTCCAGAACTCCTTGCGCCACCTCCCTGAAAGTCTGGATGATAGGCACATCATCCTCGTCAGACTCGTCTCGCAGTCTCAAGGGCGGACCATGAGCTCGTCGGACCGGGACACAACAGGTGAAGGATCGGCGACTGTTTTAACTACGACATTAGAAGCTGGAAGGGCGGAGGAGATGGGGACAGCAGCAATAGCAGCGGCAGCTGAAGAAGCACCAGCTGCCCCCCGAGAGGCTTGCAGTTCCGCAGAAGACACCAGCTTCCTCTTTTTCCTCGGTTCTTGGGCTTTTCGCTCGGCCTCGCGCTTCAGCCAAATTCGCTCGCCGAGCTGTTTGGACACAGCACTCCCACCGACCATCTCAACTGTAACCAAAACAAACATAAGATAAGTTCTTTTTCAAAGCGCATGCTTCATGCAAATGCAATGCGTGTTTAATGCTTTATGTTAATTTGCTCTACCCGATCCTAATGCTCACGTTTTGCGGCAGCAGCGACTTCAGCACTCAGAGTAGCTCTGAGAACGGAGGGCCCTTGAAGTGCCTCCAGCAGCTGCTTGGACTCGAAAGGCCCCCCATTCCTTGCTACGGCGTCCATCAGTTTTCCCATGTCAGCCTCATACATAGGCTGACCAACGGCCTGGTCCTTCAAGATGTTAAACCCCGCCGATCGGCCCAAGCTCAACCCAAATCCGCCACTTCTTCCCACCAGGAAATACCTATCTCTGAAGCCCTTCATTGAGGTGGGAATATTAATAAGCTTCTTCTTTGGTCGGCTTGTGAAGAAGAACTCCGATCCTTCGCTTCGGCACGAGATATAGAAGAAGTGGGTGAAGAGGTCTAGGGTGGGGGCAATCCCCTCCGACATACACAGGATTTTGAAGCAAGCCACGGTCCTCCATCCATTTGGGTGTAGCTGATAAGGAGCGATGCCATATCCCTCTAGCACGGCTATCTCAAAAGCGCCGAAGGGAAGGCGCATTCCTGCATCCAAACTCCAAAGGTGGCAGATGAACCACTCGTTGTTGTGTTCTCCGAAAGGCCCCTCCGTCACTGCCATGAAGTCCGGGCACGGCGATACAGAGATATCGTCAGGTAAGCCATATTTGGCGAGGACTTCAGTCACTTCCTTTCTGGACAGTCGGGAGCACAGCTCAACCGCTGCTTTGTCCCTATACTCATCCAAAAAACACCTGTCCAACGCCTCACCACTGCTAGAAGCCATTTTTAGCGAAGAAGGAGGAGAAGATATATGCAAATCCCTAGTTGCTAAGTGGATGAATGCGGGAAAAGAAATAGCGAGAAAGCAAAAGGGAGGAGTTACTTACTTGGTAAAAGGGACTTAGAAAATTTGAAGAAGGAACAAGGAGCGATTGCGGAAATCTAGGAGTTAAGAAAGAATTTTGGCAGAGCTTCGCTAGGGGTTGCAAAAAGTAAAGAAAAAATTCTTCAGAAATCCCCTACTTATAAGCCAGAGCTTCCGGAGCACGCCAAACGTCTCGCCACTAGAGGAATGCCACGTGTTAAAGGCATTATGGCTATACGCAGAACGAAGCGTCACCCTCGGAGAACGCGCAGCATTAAATGAAAACAGCTATCCAGGCAAGCGTGTCTCTTCAGAAAAAGCGCACAAATTCGAAAATTCTGCCAACGCGCGTCTTCGGATCGGGAGAATTCAGAACTAACTCCATTCGAACGGGATTACAAAAGGCAAATCCATGCCCGATCGGACCTGTTGAGGGGGGACAAGTGATAACACAGCAAACATCATTTGCTCTAAGGCCCGTCCAGTCGGCCCACTTAACTGGCAAGGCCCAAGGCCCAACAATCAAGAGTAGCAGGCACGAGCTCCTAGGCAGCGCTCATGCCTGATCTGCTGATGTGACTGTCAGTCCCATCAGTCGCCTGACACAAGGCAGCTCCCATGCCTACCACCTGCTCCCTATCATGTCGCCGAATACCTACTCTGACTGCCAGTAATCACTCCCCAGGCACTCAAGTGCCCCTCAATCATCTCATATAAATAGCCCAGCCAACGATGGCTCCAGGTATTGAATCTCCAGCATTCTATCTCTAAAAAGCACATTCTCTCTCTAAGCTACTAACTTAAGCTTCGGAGTGCTCACGCCTGGTCCGACCGGGCACTCTTTCTTGCAGTGTTATTCTCATCCGATCGGCTCGATCCCTCCTCTCCAGATAAAGACAATTTGTGCTTTATCAATAATAATAAATTTTACTAATTTTAATTTAATGATAATAACATGTTGAATAATAATAATATGAAGAATACTAATAATAAAATTAATAATAACATTTAAATTAATAAACTCAAAAATAAAGAAATGAATATATAAAATAAAATAAAAAAAAAAACAAAATCGGGTTACCTTGAGCCGGCAAAGGGGAAGAAATTGCAGATCGGGGATGCAATAAGAAGACGGTACACCACGCCGATGAACAAATGCCGCCTGAGCAAAGAGAACAACAGAAATTTAATTATTCTATTTATTATGCTAGATAAAAACAACTTAATTACCCAAATATTCATATTTTATTATTCATTAACAATATTAATACTACAAATATTCTTAAATAAATTATTAAGTTTATTATTTTCTAATAATACTAACAATAGTAAATTTGTCATTTCATTATTTAACAATAATCTAACTAATACTAATAACACTAATAATAATATGTTTTGCAAAATATTTAATTAACATAAATAAATAATAATAATTCTAACAACAATAACAATCCACATTAACAACAATAATATTAATAAACAACTTAATTACCAAATATTCATATTTTATTATTCATTAACAATATTAATACTACTAATATCCTCAAATAAATTATTAAGTTTATTATTTTCTAAGAATACTAACAAAAATAAATTTGTCTTTTCATTATTTAACAATAATCTAACTAATACTAATAACACTAATAATAATATATTTTACAAAATGTTTAATTAACATAAATAAATAATAATTATTCTAACAACAATAACAATCAATATATATTAACAACAATAATATTAATAAACAACTTAATTTCCCAAATATTCATATTTTATTATTCATTAACAATATTAATACTATTAATATCCTCAAATAAATTATTAAGTTTATTATTTTCTAATAATACTAACAATAATAAATTTGTCATTTCATTATTTAACAATAATCTAACTAATACTAATAACACTAATAATAATATAGTTCAAAAAATGTTTAATTAACATAAATAAATAATAATTATTCTAACAACAATAACAATTCACATTAACAACACTAATATTAATAAACAACTTAATTTCCCAAATATTCATATTTTATTATTCATTAACAATATTAATACCACTGATATCCTCAAATAAATTATTGAGTTTATTATTTTCTAATAATACTAACAATAATAAATTTGTCATTTCATTATTTAACAATAATCTAACTAATACTAATAACACTAATAATAATATATTTTACAAAAATTTTTCATAGTATTATTTAACAATAATGAAATGTTTAATTAACATAAATAAATAATAATAATTCTAACATCAATAACAATAACACTAATAAGTAATTCAGATTTTTATTTAACAATATTAATATTTTAAATAATAATAATATTAATAATAATATTAATAATATTAATTAATAAATAAATTTAAAAAAAAATTATACTCATTGCTTACCTGACGCCGACAGAGGAGGAGGGAAGGCAGGGGACTCACTTGAGCTGGATGGCTGTCCATCACGCCGAAGCAGCAACAAACCACACCGAAAGAAAGGAGGCCACGCGCGGAGGAGGAAAAGAGAAGTGGGAAAGGAAGGGGAGAGGGAGGGGAGGGAGGAGGAGGCCGACCGGGGGTGAGGGGGGTCGGATCGGCGCCGAAGGGAAGGGTGATGGCCGGATCTGGGCCGGTGGAGGCATGCCAAAGGTGCGGCGGCGGTGGGTAGCGCGGCAGAGAAGGGGAAAACGGGAGGGAGGGGAGAGGGAGGGGAGAGAGGAGAGAGAAAAGTCTGCCTTTATAGGCAAATTATAGCGACGGAATTTCAACTTCCGTCGCTAAAAAACAGCGACGAAATGTTTAATCCATCACTAAATTAAAAAAAAATAAAATTAGCAGAGTGGTTTTTTTTTAGTTTGGTGTAAAAATCGAAAAAAATAGGCATAGTGGTGCTACAGGAAAAGTATTTATGAAATTGGTGTGCCGGAAAACGGCACTCATGTTTGCCGTTTTTTGAAATGACGGGGCCCACGGAGAGACGTGTAATATAGGTTCGTGGAATAGGTTAAGTAATTTTTCGACACAATATCGCCGAAAATCAATTTGGAAAACCTATAATATAACAATGTAAAATATAAGAATGTGAAATAATGCAGCATAATAAAATTGCGATGTGAGTTTATTAATGTGAATTTGATATTATAGATGGTGCAATTGGTCTTAGCCCCAAGAGCCATGATGAGTGATTTGGCCAAAGCAATAGTAAAGAGAAAATGGGATGATTTGTATTGCAGCCGAATTGAGAATGGAATGACAATGGGGGAGTATTTTGTAAGAATGAATAAAAAATTGCAGGATATTATAATGCATGGTTATCCAATGACGGAAGCAAAAAAAGTTGAGGCCATCTGGATAACGATACCAATAATTTTTTTGCCACCAATTATGAGAATTTGGAATATTGATGAAGTGACAGAGTATGAGGAGGTTGTTGCTATATTTCTGAATAATGTTTACGGAATTAGCGAAGAAGAATTTTTAAAAGTTAGGGATACAATGCCAGTACCCCAAAGAACTTATTGTAGGTGGCATAATTATAACTTATGGCCTGAACACTATGTGCATTAGATCGTTAGTTAGGGGAGAAATGTAATTGTTGTTTGTTTTGTAATATTAATGATGTATTAAGAACGGTGTGACTTATAAAATAGTTATGTTAAATATTTTTGCGAATGATAATATCTATTAATATTTTATTTTTGTTGTAATAATATACAAAATGTGTTACGAAAGAAAATAGTAATGTTCATAATCAATATATATATGCATGAATAAAAAACTATATGCATTTTTAGTTAGAAAATGTAAGTTATTATTGCGAATGGTAATATGTATATATACATTTTTTTATACTTTATTACATGTAATGTAATCTATATTGGAAAATGATATAATATTGGAAAATGGTATAATATAATAGTGGGGTGGTGTACGAAATTGAGTAATTTTTAGTTTTCAATATGGAAAAATAAAATTTGCATGCACTTAATTTACAAGAAGTGAATGATGGTGCAATTAATATAGGTTAGGACATGGATCGATACGCTGGAGCTGCACGAATTAATCCGGGCCCTATTAATAGGGAGCTGTTGACCCTTCAAGGGAGACACCGATCAGATGCAATTTGGAACAATTCGGTAATTATTTTATTATAATTTTAACGTAGAGATTAATATCGAAGTTGTTTGTTATCAGGACCTTACGGACTGACTTGTTGTTTGAATGATGCAGGCTGAGAGAGATTTGTTGAGGACCCGAAGGTGTAGTGTAGATGAGCACTACACATGCCTTGACTTCATCTTTTGAAGTGAACATCAAGCCTTCTCAAAATTCAGATACACCGTCCCACCTCCCCATTGGTAAATCATTCGACGTGTTAATTTCCGCTTCTGCGAAATTTGCGTTTGTATGGTGCACTGATGGAAATTGAAATCTTGACATGTCATACTGTCCCCCCACAACATATCTGACATCGTTAATATTCATATTCTGTATTTCTTCTGAAACATGGGTTGGGCAACCTGTGCTGACTTGGCCAACTGCTCTAATACCGGTTTCTTCAAAAGCATCATTCAAGTCAATCTCCTGGTCGTCCTCCTCCGGATCAACATTGGGCGAAATGTACCCACTATCAGTATCAGCTATGTCGCTACTTGCACCGTCTCTACATTCGGCCCTTGAACTGGACCCAATATTAAGTTCATTCTGCGCTCTAAACTCTCTTATTGGCCCTCTAAACTCTCTTATTGGACTTGCTTCTATCGTATCCAAATCATCATTCACTTCCCTCTGTGCAAGCTCCTCACACTGTACACCAAAGATGGTCCCACTACCGCACCCAACATTGACCTCTTCATTAGATACATTTCTCTCACCCCCGGTTATAGTTGGATCTCCATCAGTACCCCTATTCATGTTATCAAATCCACTAGCCACATTCTGTTCATCCCCAATCAGGATTTTTTCGGTTTCAATAATTAACTCCGCCACCGTATATCCAGGAAATAGTACAAAATTTTCATATATTTGATCTATGTCGTCGTCGTCCGTAACATCCATAAGTGCCCAAGAATACGAGCCCTGACTGTTTACAGGACACTTATATATTACTCTATTAACCCTCAAATCAACAGATAGATCCAATTTCACTGAAATTTTATGAATAAGTTCCTGAAATGTCGGTTTATTTCTAAGTTTCATTCGCCTCGACCGTCCTGATGAGCTTGATGTATCATACTGATAACCTGCCATACCCCATATTGACTGCCCCCCCATATGTAATATAAAAATGGCTAAAATCGACATTTTCGTCCTCCTACATATAATTTTTTTATAGTTTTCAACTAATCAATAATTTTAACATCATCGAAGTTTACATACTACCCACATGTTTTCATTTCCCTCTTAACTTAAATTATTCCTTGCAACAATTTTTATTTATTTTAAATCATCTAATAATTTTGTCACATTACTTTACACATATTCAAGATTATAAATTATTGCAACTAACTATACCATAATATATAATTGAAATCTATCATAACCTATTCAAAAATAATTTTTATCATAGAAACAAAAAAAAATAGAACTTGAGATATTCATCCCCTAGCATTAAACATATTTGTAGTTAAAAAATCATTCAATTAACTAAACAATAATATATAATCGATAACTTTCATAATCCATTCATACAAAACTTACATCATACAATAAAAACAATAACAAATTTACCTGTCCAAATTACGCTTGTGACTTCAATTCAGTTTTTCATTCACCTACGATTAACACATTACAATAAAATTATTATGCATACACTCACATGATATTAACATTATTATTTTATACTTTATTTACATAATCATACCTTTTTTCTTTCTTTGACTGCAGCACCAGCGACTTCTCTATTTCAAGTATTAAGACTGAATGAAAATTATATAAGTAAATATGCAATAGTTAATTGAAATGCTGAATAAATGCAGGAGCAACGTTTAAACAATAGAAACCAAAGAGTGAAATATATCGAAAGGTGTAGGTTTATAAAGACATGAAAATTGAATCTGAAATAATTTTAAAATTTTTCACACCCGTGAATTATTTTACGACGTCTAATTCAGTGCAGAATACAGTAATTTAAAATTGTGCGCTGCGAATCACGTCAGAAATTGTGTGGTGAGGAATGGATTGGGGTCAAAAAATGGCACGAAGTAGTGCCATTTGCTGCACGTCGGAAAACGGCACGTAATGGTGCCGTTTTCTGACGGGTCTGTGAGGGTCAGAAAACGGCACCATTACTTGCCGTTTTCTGACGCATTTTTAATTTCATTTTGCCAGAAAACGGCACTAATGTGTGCCGTTTTCTGGCAAATTTTCTCCTTCCTACGAGGGCCCCACCATTTCGAAAAACTGCAAACATGAGTGTCATTTTCCGGCACACCAATTTCACAAATTCTTTTCCTGTAGCACCACTATGCCTATTTTTTCCGATTTTCACACCAAACTAAAAAAAAACCCTAAAAAACGCTGAGAGACAAAACCTAAATCCCCAATTTTTCCAAATCCACTGCTACTGGTATCGCCGCCCATTATCGCCAACAGTCTACTCGGTGATAGCAACTCCATTTGCTTTTGGTGTGTGAGAGGTAAGGTAAATACATGTAAACCTCCATAAAAAGTAAGGGTCCGATATTTAAATGTAGATCTGGAATTGGTAGACTGTTATTAATGTAAAATTTCTTTTTTTTTTTGTTGAGGTTTCTGGCGATATTGGACAGGCGAAAGGAGGAGGAAGGAGAAGGGATCTTTTTTCTGCTATCAGATCCAAATCCAGCAAATCTAAATGCACAAAAAGGGTATGTTCCAGTTGATAACTGTTGATTTTCTTAAGTTTGAAGTCTGAATTTTTGTGATTTATTCTTTTATTTTGACTTTTTCTTTCCTGTTCGTGTATATATGTTGGTTAACAGTATAAGTTTGGTATTTGTACATTGAAATCCTCTGTTTTTGTTATATATGTTTTTAGGAAATGCAGAGATGTTAAATGTAATATTTATTTTCATTTTGCTGCATTAGAGCTTACAAATATAGGTTGATTAACAGTATGAGTTTAGTATCATTACAGAGAAAATCCTATTTTTTTGTTATGTTCTTAGGAAATGCAGAGGAGTTATTCATTTTGCTGTGTTAGACTTTACGAATATAAATAAGAATGAAGAACCATAGTTACATGTGATTCTTGTTGCCATTTTATTGTGTTAGTCCACTCAATGTATGCATATATAGATGTGTACCTCAATGTTTACAAATATATAGACCATCCTATATCATTTTGGTCATTGATGTATATATTTTTAAATGCTAACTACTACTAAGTGAAATAGCCACCATGATGTTGGCTGGAAGCATTAACTAGTCGTACTAGAAATAGAAATAGTGAGAATTTCTGAACCCAATTTTCAATTGAACAAGTAGATACATATATGGAACTCATCAACAGATACAAAATGCATTTTTTATGGATTTTTTGATTTTTAATTCATTTTTCCAGGGATTTTTAAGTTGTTTTTTTATTTTTAAAAATTTAAATAAAGAATTTGATTAAAATACGGATTCTATTCCTAAATTAATTAGGTTTTCTTGATAATAATATAAATAGAATATTTTAGAGAGAGTAAGGGGAGGAACTTCATATTTGATTTTTCAAAATTTTTGAGAGAGATTAAAACGATTTTCTTCTTGATTTTCCTTGAGGAAATTTTTTGTTTTTAATCAAAAAACAATACTTGAGACAGAGAAATCAATTCTCTTTTCTTAAGATTGTGAAATTTTCTTCCTTTTATTCAAATAATTTCTTGAGTTTTTTTAGAGAGAGAAACTTGTTTTCATTTTCTTATTTTTTTTAAATCTGACTCTTGTGGATTTTGACAAGGAAAATAATGCACGATTCAATTCCTCCAGATCGACAATTCTGAGAGTAAATTTCTGGGTTCAACTACATTATTTTATCATTTTTTCTTTATTTTTTCATCATTGTTGTATATTCTAAAAACTTGAAATTTTATATGATCAATCTATTGATTTGTTATTTTCTGTTCTTGATTTGATCTGTTTTAAAGGTTTTTTGCATTAATATGCCATGAAATCATGTAAAATCACATGAAATTGTATGAAATAATGTTGTTTTTATTGGACATTTGACAAAAAGAGGAAAAAAATTGTTACTGTTCTTCATCTCCTTGCCCACGAGGGGCGGGAAGGAGATGAGGGGCGGCTTGCCCGCCCCTCATGGCCAGGCCGCCCCTCAACATCGTATTTCGTCTTTTAGTGTATTTTGCTCTGTTTTATTCCGTTTTTTATCATTTTCGATCCGTTTTCGCGTGACATGCGTTCTTTTGCTTGATTTTAATATTATTTTGTAAATGTTTACTTATTTTTATTATTTTACGCGATAATATTTATTTTTATTATTTTATTTGATTTAATTGATTTTTAGATTTATTTGCTAACATTAATTTTATTTTGTGTACAATTTCTGTTTTTTTTTTTTTAGCATTCCTAAGAGCAAATGAGGGGATCCAGAGAAAAGAGTGATTTTTTTGGGTTTGATCTATATGTTTTATTATTTTGGTTATTTTTCTTTATTTTGGCTTTTATTTTATTATTTTAGTTTGATTTGTAATAAAATTATTTATTTTATGCACGTTAAATAGAAAATCACACAAAAATAATATTTTATTAATAAATTGGATTTTTCTAATAAAATATAACCAATGTCCTAATTTTAACTAATAAAAATTTACTTTTAAAATAAGAGTTAATTTTCTCAAAATTGGATCACTCATCCCGATTTTCTTACTATTCACCCAAAAATAACTCTTCGATTTTTAAGTCAACATGAAAAAATCAATGTTTCTATTCCAAATAGATGTCCCGATTTATGTATGCTTATTTATTTAATTGAATTTGTCATTTATTTATTTATTTTAATTTTATATTTTAGGGAACTGTATTTTTTGTACCAATTTTATTTTGCAATTTGTTTTTCATTTTATTTATTTTATCGCTTTTCTTTGCCGCTTTCCTACAGTGTTTGACATGCGCTTTAAATTTTAATGCATGACCATGTGAGATGAGAGATAAAAAATTAATTGTTAAAAACTCACTTATAATTTAACCAAAACATTAATAAGAGTTAAGTTCCGAACCACTCTCTGGTTTGAACTTCCGAGATTAGATAAATTTTTCTAATTTTTATAAATTGGGTGGCGACTCCAAAATATCTCAAAGATACCTAAAGGTTTCATGGGATTGGATGAACTTTCCCAATTTTCTATTGGGAATGGATTTTAAAATATCTCATGTTATCTAAAATTTAGACGCGAATCCTCTCGGACCTTAAAAGAGGGCTTTCGAAACTGATCGGGTTCGGCGCACTTCACAGATGCACAGAGGTATAAGGATTATGTTTACCATATAAAAGTGGCCAAAGAAAAGCCTAAAGACTTTCCAGAATCTGCATGGATTAGATGGAATCAGATTTTCAATCTACCTCCATGCATTCAAGTTTCAAATAAAAAAAAATCAATTATTATGCAGGATCTGAAGAGAAAGCTCATGGATCGTATACTGGTAGTACAATTTCTATTGGTGAGCTACTACAAGAAATTAAGCATTTCTCGACGAAAATTCTCAACGAAAAGTCAGAATTTTTCGTCAATAAATTAAATTGCCGACGGAAGTCAATTCCTTCGGCAGTTGAATCGTAGGTAAAATTGCCAATGAAAATGTTGTTGTCGACGAAATTTGAATTTCTATCAGCAATTTTTTCGACGAAAAGTTCACTTTCGTCGGAATTTGCCGACTAAAAAGGAAATTCCGTCAAAAAATTACTAATAGAATTTGCTATTCCCTCGGGAAATTCCAGACGGAATTTACTTTTCCGTCTGAAAATTTCCCGATGGAATTTAATTTCGTCGTGAAATTTTGAAATTTTTTATTTTACTGACGGAATTTTTTGTCAGTATTCCGTCGATAATTTATAAAAACTAATAAAAAATTAAATAAAATATCAAAATAGCTTAATTAAATGGAAAATATTAGGAACCAAAAACTACAATTAATACCTCAGCAGAATGAGCTTTAGTCTTCCTTTAAAACTCCATTAACTATTGTAGCCAATCTTGATGTCTCAAAAATCACCAGCACTAATAAGAAATTATTAGAATTATATCCTAATCATCTTCAATTTTTCATCTTCTCATTCATTCTATTAATTGTTTCATTTTTAATACAAAAGTAAAAGTAAAAAAAAAAATCTCAATAGGCACCTTTGTTTTAAAGAGAACATGGAGTGAAAATTCAAATTTAAAATTTCAGTATATTAAAGCTAGTTAATGGGACTTTAATAGGCACGCTTGAAATGTATCCGATTGCATATTTGTTATCTTTTATTTGCATAGTTCATGAGCCTTTTTTTTTTTATTTAGTAGATATAATTACAATCAAGAATAAATGCCTTTTTTATGTATTCTATTAGATAATTTAAAGCATACATTAGCTATAAAATAGTGAAAAATTATACTGATGAATTTAGTGATTGGCCTCATGGATTGCTAGCAATCAGTACATTTGGAAACACAAATGACATAAAACAAGAAAAAGAAGATCCCAAGCCTAAATCAATTCAAGAATTTACACTTGAAGAAGTTGTAGAGAAAGTTTAAAACGAGCTAAATAACTTGCTTTTGCAGAGACAACAAGAAACTCACAATTGACAAGCTATCTATTTATGTCTCATGTACTAAGTTTAGAACAACACACACAAAATTTTAGAAATATAACTACATCAAGAACTAATTTTAACTTGAAATGCAATAAAAAAAAAGATTAAAATGAAAAATCTAAAGCAGAAAATTAAAGTACTTATGAGCTCCTTCAGCATGCAGCGCCATTGAAGTAAAGCTACAAAAAAAAAAAAAAACACAGAAAAATATGAGCTCCTTCAATATTAAAATATTATTTTATACAATGAAGACTCACAATCATCTTATTGCATCAAATGTATCAAATATTGATTCCACTCTTAATATTCCAAATTAGGAGCACACTGAATATTAAAAATGGTGTTGTGAATATATAGACAACTTACATTAGGCTTGGTTTGGCTCATCATGCCATTTCATTTAGAAAATCACCCTTTCCCTGCACATAAATATCAATGTTTTAAATCATAATTCAACATTAAAATGTAATTTTTCACTTAATAATAGGAATATAATTCCTACAATTCCTATATGACAAACACAATTGAGAAGGAAAAAAAACATTTTTCACTTAATTAATCAAAGCATTTAACTGAATCAAAGAAATTAGATTGGACCAAACATTAAACAACAGAAGAAACAAAATGGACCAAAAAAAAATGCAAGTCAGATAATATAAATTCCTATAAAACTGTACTTAAATTAAAACATAATCATGTTATGAAAACCCACAATCCCAAAACTTCAACACCCACAATTTCACCCTTTTTAATGAATATAAACTTAGCATTTGCAAACATTATACGCAAATTTAGCTTCTAAAAATAATGAAATTGTTCTGTTCAAACTCCATATTCATGAGTCTAATAAGAAAATTATATATATAAAATTTGACAACAAGGCTTTTAGATCTCCAAAATAAAATTTTCAAAGTTCATCATAATCGTATCCATATTTCAAAAAAAAAAATATATACCTTCGATCCAAAAGACCGCGCAACTGAGGGAGGAAGGCATGGATTTGGCACGCGAGGAGCAAATCCAGCACACAAGGAACAAATCAGGCAAGGCGGCGACATCTAGCTTGCACGAGAGTGAGGGGAGGCAGCAACTAGTGCAGGCGAGAGGGAGGGGAGGCAGCAGAGCCCACGAGGCCAAAGGGAGAGCCGAGGTGGGGGCGACCAACGCGGCGAAATGGCGGCGCGGGTGGGGCAAAACCAAATCTGCGAGAGGGAACGAGGGAGGGAGGGAGGGAGAGAGAAAAAAATATAAAATATTTTATATAAATGAATGTTTTAGCGAAGGAAAAGAATAATCGTCACTAAAAAATTATTTAATATTTTTATTATTTTTAGCTACGGAACAAATTCCGTCGCTATTTTAGCGATAGAAATGGAATTTCGTCGCTATTTTAGCGACCGAAATGGAATTCTGTCACTAAAAAAATAATAAAAATATAAATTAATTTTTCTTAGCGACGAAAATAAAATTTAATCTTTAAAAAGATTAAAAATATTAATTTATTTATTTTTAGCGACGAAAATTAATTTTCGTGGCTAAATTTAGCGACGGGATTCCATTTTCGTCACTAATTTTCGTAGCAAAAGTACCACGATTTTTTGGTGCCATATTTAGCCACGGTTTAATTTTCCATCACTAAAAAAATGGAGGGAATAGTTGCCTCTTTTTTTGTTAGTGGTTATTTCCTATGCCAAATATTTAGACCTTAATGTAATCATTACATTTTCATTTATATATAATGGTTTTCTTCACATTAATATTATTGGCATGTTACATTATTGTAATAATGTTTATGAATAACAATGTTATTCATGATATCCCTAGTCATTTATTACTAAAGGGTATAAAGATAAATTAAAACTAGTATAGATTTGTATTGATAATCATGGGATGATTATATATGATGATATAAATCGAATCTATGGGTATTTGTTAGATAACAAAGTACTGGATAGACCCACTATAAGATCACTACATAGGATAGTGTCATAAGTGATCTTATAATAAATATGTTATTGAATCTTTTGACCAGAGGTTATCACGGTTTCCTACATAAGGAACATTATGTTTTGACATAATCAAACGTTATCTTTAATCGGATAATTATAAAGTTTATGATCGGACATAATGAGAATTATGCAAAGGAAAGTGAATAATCAAGATGAAATTTGTCCCTCTCTTTTGAGAGAGATATATATTGGGCCCCTCGATAAGTAGGACTGTAAAATGCATGGTCGTGCTCAAATGAATTGATAGTGTAATCAATGTCATTTGAATTTATCAGTCTACTAAGTGATCGAGAAATTATATGTTTGAACAATATAAGTTTGACATGTACCATGACTTATGTTCAAACAAGATATCGTGTGACAAAAGGATAATGACATAGTCTATTGTCAGGTTAAAATCGGACTAACGATATTTTTATTATTTGGGTAGTCATAATGTCTTGCTAGAGACCAATTATGACTTGTGGGCCTATTATGATTATTGGACCCACTGCCAACTTAATATAAACCTATTGGGTCACACACCAAGACCAAAAGATGAACAAAATGGATTTTATTAGGGTATTTCGGAATAATATAAATGTAGGTATTTATATTTAATTTCAAAATTATATATATATATACATATAAATAAATCTCGTATTTTGAATATGAGATAATAATATGTATTAATATAATATTTCTTATTATTTTGAATAAGAAATAAATATATATATATATACATACATATATATATATATATATATATACATACATACATATATATATACATACATACATACATACATACATACATACATACATACATACATACATATATATATATATATATATATATATATATATATATATATATATATATATATATATATATATCTTTATTTTGAATAAGAGATAATATCCTTATTTATCTCTTTAGGGTTTAAAATATATACAGATATATATCATTGATTATAGGTTAATATTGGATTAACCCTAATCACGTTTTTTCTAAGAGAAAAAGAAAAGAGTGGTCGTTTTTCTTAGGAAAGAAAACCAGTCGCCACTTGAAAAAACCCTCGCCGCCATTTTCTTTGAGAAAGAAAACGCAAAAAATTCAGTCACACGTGAAGGGAGCTAGCACCCCTGCGAGTTTTGTTCATTGGTTTGTGCGTGTGGATACTGTTAAAGGGCATTCATGGTTGCAGCAGCGCCTATAGTCCGAGATAAGGTGTTAATTTCATTTTAAGGTCGGTAAATCTTAATCTCTTCCATTTAAATCAATTGAAAATACATGGATCCTGTTTTGGGTTTTTGTTTTATTCCACTGCATTTAATTTGAATTATTCCGATGAAACCCAATATTTTTTAGCGACAAAATTTTTTTTTAGCGATGGAAGATAAGTTCTGTTGCTAAATAATTTTTCGTCGCTAAATAGAACATATCTCGCGATTGGTAAGTATTTTAATTATAATGTGAAATTATACTTTAATATTAGTGACAATACCAATTTTCATAATGTTTTGCCATTGATATGTTCATTTCAGTACTTTGAAACAGTTTGCCTGTTGAGTTTGGATTAATGCGGTTTTTGTATTTATATAGATAAAATAAACTATTGATGTTGATAGATATGCGAATTGCTTGAAAATGTATAGATTGATATATGTAGTGGAGGATGGAAAAATTTTGTGTTGGAGTTTGTTGAGGAGTTTGGAATAGATTTATGATTTTTAGAAGTGTAAAAAAGATTTTTCTTTACAGGAGCATGGCAATAATATGGGGAGTTTCTACCGAAATTTTGATTGATTTTTTTGGAATTTTTCAGTTTATAAATTACAAAAATAAGGAATAAAAAACGAAAATAAAGCAAGTGCATATTTGAATAAAATAGGGGAAACATTTTATCTTTTTTACTCATTTTCGTTTTATTTAATTACTACCTTCTATTGCACATGACATAGGAGAAGGAGTTTTACCAGCCACCTACAATTCCCGCGGCCTACCTACACACACTATAAATCATGATGGAAAGACCTATATGGCAGATCATAGCAGAGAGGTGCATGTAAGTAACATGGAATTCCTTTGATAATGTTTTCAGTTATTTAAATGGTAAATAATTGTAAAATATGAGTTGTTCTTATATTTATGCTTATTAAAAATTATTGTCAATTTATAGAAGAGGCATAAGCAACTCCGATCTGAGCGAGTGCAAGATGAGTCATCTGTGGATATGTTCGAGTTATTTTTTAAGGCAGCATGATGCAATAAAAGGAAAAAAAAAATATATGGACTTGGCTCATATGTGCCTCCTATTTATCCATCATGTGCTACTGGTACAAACGGTGCCTCCCATTCTAGTGGGACATGCTTGACAAAGAAAAATGTCGAGAAGATTGTCGCACGGACTATTAGTTCATTGCTTCCTCACTTGGCCAGTCAACAACCAGCTAATCGGCCTAATACCACTACTGCATCACCCGCACAAGATGCTGAAGTTTCCCCTTCAGGTGCACAAGATTTTCAACTGCATGATGATTCTCCATTCGGTAGTGGCGATTCTACCTCAAAGTGACATCGCCACTACTACTTTAGTGTTTTATTTAAACTTTATTACTAATGTTATTTTGTATAATATTATTATTAGTACGATTCATTATTTAGGATAATACTATCCGTGATGACAAACTTGTTTACTTTTTCAAGTAATTTTAAGTATATATACTCTATGTAATTATATTAATTATATATGTTTTAGATTATAAATTTATAAATTTGATTATAATTTGCATTTATATTCATATGCATGTTCATTTTTCAATGTTGTGTAAATAATGAATTAATTTATTGTTTGATGATATGAAAATAAAATCATAAATAAAAAAAATTAAATTCTAACATTTAGCGACATAAATTTCAGTCGCTAAATAATGAAAAGGGAAATTAAAAAATCATTAGAGACAAAAGGTGCATTCGTCGCTAATTTTTAGCAACTGTAAGATTCACATGACTATCTGTCGCAATATGAATAATTTAATTGTGACTGAATTTAGCGACTAAAAATGCTGTCTCAAATTATATTTTAATATTTTTTGGCGACCAAATTTAGGAGTTAATTAGCGATGCATATTTTCTATTTTAGCGACCATCTGCCGTTGCTAAATATAGCATCTGTTTTACGGTTTAGTCGCAAAAATGATTGCGACTGTGGTAATTAGCGACGAAATTTCTATTTTTAGCGACTAAAAGTGTCGTCACTAATTCTTTTTTTTATTATTTTTTTTTTGCAGTGAAAGGAACCCCAAATTTCAAAAATGTAATTAAAATTATAGATATGTGTATGATACACATATACATTTTTTGTCGGTACATTCCAGGGCTAAATGCTAATTTTAATATATTTGCAGATTTCAAGTTCAAATTTTCTCTCCCTTTTCATATATATATATTTCTTTTTTTTATGGGGCATTTTCTTTATTTTCTTATATTCTAGAAAAGTAATGAATTTTTGTTTGTTTTTACAAGAGGATTTTCTGCTAGCTATTATATCAAATTCTAGCACTACGAAAAACAAGAAATTAGCGACAAAAATTTTCGTCGCTAATTCCTTATATTTCGTCACTAATTACTTTTAACGACAAAACGACTAACCGTCGCTAATCCAACCGTCGCAAGGAATTTTGCGACCAAAATATAAAACAGTCGCTAAAAATAGAGACAGCAAATTTTGTCATTAAAAATAAAATATTCCGTTGCTAAATAACCCCTAAATTAGTCGCCGTAAATATTAAAAAAATATTAGCAACCAAAAATTCCGTCACAAAAATTATTAAAATTTTTTCCAAAAAATTCAATTTAATTTATTATTATTATTATTATTATATCAAAAATTTAATTTATATAAATAATAATTATGCAATATTACTAACAATACTATTAATTTAAAAATATAATATTATAAAAATAAATTAAATTGTACAATTAAAAGTGCAAATGATCGGTTCTGTTCGGTTTTAAATGAAACCGAATAGATCGAAAATCGAACTTATATTCAATAAAATAAAACCATTTAAAATAAATAAAAGAAAAATGACATACATAAATTTTCATATTATGTTCCTAATAAATACTAAGCAAAATTACATTAAAAATAAATATACATAAATTACATTAGATGTTGCCTATGATTTCATAGATTTATTGGTCCCAAACTGATTTTGCGTTTCAACTAAAGGCCTAAAAAAAAAAGTAAAGCAGCAATATATGTAAATTACACAACAAATCCAAATGAATTAATCTCCAAATATTAATAATAAGAACAAAGTAGTATAATAATAATTATGTGTTAATAGTATTTAAGTATAGGGACTTCTAACATACAAAATAGCCTATATTTATTCTACTTTTTCAATTCCAGTACCGATTAATCAAATGCAAGATACTCTTTTCAATAATAAAAATAACTACAAACATGTGCATTTCTTTTCGTTATCTCATGCTCTGTATAACTCAGTTCACTAACATGGTAAGATTGTGATCTAATTCTAAGACATAGCAAGTAGTATAGTATAATCCATATCCTTGTATCATGCTCTGTCTTTTATCCAAAGTTTCAAACCAATAATGTCAGTATTAGCCAAATGTATAGGTTCACAATTAAGCAAAAAGAACAATATAAGAACATAAATTATACGATAAATTCCTCTCTGGAGTTAACTTACATCCAAACATTGGCTTAATTAGATAAAACAGTGTGAGTAAAAACTAAAATAGATGACTTAAAAGACCAAATTCACCAAACCCAGTAATCTAATGGAAGCAAGAACAAAGAAGAACCACCATACAAGAGTCACAAATAGGTGTTACAAAATCCAAATTAAGAAATGCCAAGTACCTTGCTAATTACACTTCCTGATCAAAGCCATTATATACAAATTTACAATAATTCAAATAGAACACACTAAATAACTTAAACCGAAATTAAAGCAAGCAACTAACTTAAAGCTATGCGTATTTGTGTGCAAGGAACTAACTTAACCAATTTCAGCATTGACTAATAACATAATAGAAAAAATCATAGGAGACAATTTTTATACCAGTAGCATAAACAAAAATCCAATTATCATACTGTAATTTTTATACAAGTAGCATAAACAAAACTCTAATTGTTATATCAGTTGTTCACAGCACAAATTAGTTACTCAATCTAAACAAAAAGACAAGATTAAAAATAGAAATTAAAGAAATCAAATTAAACAGTTCTTAGTGACAGAAAATTGCATTTGAAAATCTAAGAACTTATTATTTGAGGCGAGATTGAATTTGAAACTATATAGGGAGAGAGAACTTACAGTTTTTTTCTATCATTTTGGACCCCCCTTCGTCGGTCATCGGAGACTCGTCGGAGCTCCACCGAAGATAACACCACTACCGGAACAAAGCTCACGGTGTGGGGACTCTATTTCTAGTGGTCACACACCAATATGCCCGGCCGTTTGACCGAAATCGCTGATGGAAGCTTCGGTCCATCTCAACGTCGATCTCTTCATCGTCTGCGAGTGAGAAGGTAAGGTGTTGAGCATTTTCTATATATGCTTATTGACCGCAAGTATACGGTGTACCACAATAGTACTTAAGATGTCGATCCAATGAGGAACGTGTTTACACACTATTACTAATTAATTTTAATCTTATTTACAATGATGAAATGATGGAAAAGTGATTCTAAACTAATCTAACATGTAAACTAATTAAATCGAGTTTATGAGAATCCAAGAAAATAGAAAAGATTAATGATGCTAAATATAAAGATGGAATTTGAATTTATTGTTCTTAATGATTGTAGCATTCTTATCTTGCAAGCCAAATTGGATAAATTTCCTACTTACTCTCTCAATATAAATAGGACTGCCTAAAACATACATTTATAAGTCTAATTCCAAACTTTCATTTAAGAACTAGATGATTATACATGCAAATCTTAGGAATAGAACTCAACCTATAACAACCATTTCAATATTATGATTTCTCAAACAATATCTTGATGATAAATTTCTAATTAGATATAAGTATGAACTCATTTCTCAATCAAACTCAAACTTATAATAATCATAAATAATGTACTAATGAGAAATTCTACAGGTAAGAACACTTGAATTAATACGAACAATGAAATATTTGATATTAAGAACTCAAATTCAGAATTTACATCACAAAAGTTACAAAGAAGAATTAAAAGATAAGAATGGAAGAAGGAGATTTCTCAACCCTTTTCTAGTCACCAAATGTAGTCTTCTTCTTTGTATGGTATCTTCTCTTCAACACATAAACTCAACTTAAGAAAAACTAAAGAAAAACTATTCTAACTTACAGAAAAATATTCAAAAATTCAATTCTATTTTTTTCTATCTCCTAAATTACAGTTAGAAATAGTATTTATAATATCAACTCATGTCCCTTCAGATGTCCTTCTATAAAGGTTATAATTGTTGGTGGAAAGGTACAACTTTTCAAGTTCAAATTTGAACTTTAGTGTCTAACGGATCTCTCTGTCGCGATCACGCACGCCTTCATTTTCGCTCGCCTTTCCTCGCGTGTGCCTTCTCCGCGCCCTGTCGCGACCTCGCGACGCCTTCCCTTGGTCGCGACAGCCTCTCTTCTTCTCTTTTTCTCTTCTTCTCTTGGTCTTCCCTTAGCGCGCTCTGTCGCGCTCGCGACAGAAGCTTTTCTGCCTTAGCTCATTTCTTCTTCTTTTCTCCATTTACTCCATATTTTCTCCATTTTCCTCCTACATATAAAACTCAACAAAACACATAAAACATACCTAATTCCAACAAATAAAAACACTTAAAACATTACTTCTAAACACAAAATATAGATTAATTATGAGCTATTTAAGCTCATATCAAACCCCCACACTTAAACATTTGCTTGTCCCCAAGCAAAACACTTAAACAACACAAAAACAAAATACACAATAAACACAATATTTTGGAGTTCACTTAGACATTTGACAATCATTTGAAAACACCATGCATAGACTTATCCTTCTAACACACTAGCCAAAATATGCAACCATTTAAACATTTCCATCATTCATTAAACTTTAACCTCTATGCACAATTGGAAAACCATGAAATGGCAAAACACAAGGATGTTGGATCTCAAGAAATCAAATATCTTAACACATGTATAGATTATTTCACACAAAGCATTGCCTAAGATAATTTTCACTCAACACTTATTTTGATAAACACTCAATCACTCAAGTATATAAAGGTTAGTGTTTTCCCTCATTCCTTGATTATGCCATTACATACCATAAGCTTGTAAGTAGTAAAAATCTCCACTACTAGTAGAAGGTAGTAAAGAGGATCAAAGGGTCTTAAAAAGGGTTGTAATGTGGCTTGGGTTAAGGTAGGAAACTTTTGGGTTTAAGTAGCTAGTATTGTGTAGAGAAAAGCATCAATACAACATAGGAGATTTAACCAAAACAGAATATTAGAAAGCATGATACTTTTAGTCTAATTCCCTTCTTAAGAATACAAATTTTCTGCTAGCTCTTAAATTTTTTTTTTCTCTAGGATAGCAAGAGAATTTAGCATGGGTGCATTTTACGTGTCATCCCACACATAAGCAATTTTAGATGTACATCTTGCTATTCCCATTTTTTTCTTTTCTTTTCTTTTATATTTATTTTATTTTTTTTTAATACGAGCATTTGTAACTCTAATTTTGAAAATAAGGGAATTTCGATTTCAAATTTTTACTAACTTCATGCTTTTCAATAACAAATATATCTCCCATGCTATATCAATCCTAATCCCTCCACAGTAGGGTAATTAACAAGAAATAGATCAATGTTTAAGCAAAAGGATATGGCTATATATGCTTAACAACAAAAATGGGCTATAAGCTCAAACTTGGCTACCTAAAGTCAAAAAGGGTAAAGAAATTTAAAGCAAGCCAAAAAGTGATTAATTCTAAGTGCCCTTATCATATCCCATGTACATCTCCTACTAAAATGCAGTTTCAAAATTTACCAAAAATAAGTTCTGGAGGATATGGCATAATAAGGCTCTCATACAAAGAAAAAATTAGTGTATAAGGCTTCAAAAGCTCACATGGCTATAGGTCAAACTATCATAGGCAATAAATTGGCAAAACAATCTTTATTTACATGTAAAAAGATATCTAACTTAAAAAGAACCTACACCAAAGTGTTTTGCTAAGTCATACCCTTCACTATGTACAACAGAATGCCTAAAGTAAAACAAATAATGAAAATGGTCAAAAATTTACTATCTAGGCTAATGGCTAAAAATATAAAACCTATACATGCTCTAATTCCCAAATAATTATCAAATACAAGCTCCAAAACAGAATGTTATTGTAAAACAACCTAAAACAATCTAAAACAATACATACCTAAATCTAACAATTCATGCAAAACACAAGCTACACTACTCATTTATGACAAATATAACCATACATACATACATGTGAAATAAAATCAAAACACAGAACTCCCCCCACACTTGAAGAACACAATGTCCCCATTGTGTAAAAAAGAATAAACTAAAATAACAAACTAACATAAAAAAAAAACACAAATGAAAACAAAAACAAACAAAACTAAGAAAATAAATAAAAATGGAGAAAAGTTGAATAGACAAATTCAAAAACTCCCACTAGGGGAGCTTGGTGGAGATGGAGAAAGATCTACATTTTGCTTGTAGAAAAAACTGAGGAGCTTGCGACCCAAACTCTTCTGATTTTTAAGCACAGCCCGCACATCTGTTTCAAGCACATCCATTCGCGCTGCCATACTTTGATTGGCGGCCTCAATACCATCCAATTTTTGTAAAACCGGCTCCAAATCAACAGCAGTGCCACTAACATTCCTTCTCTCATCAGCATCAACACCAGCAGCCGCCTCGTCCTCACCCGAGGAGTCATGAGCATCAGTTGCTGAGGTTGATTCACGTGCCCTTTCATGTGGCACACTAGGTCCAGCCACACTAGGTTCACCTGCAAAACGATCAACAAACCTTGGGGGCCAAGCTCCTTTGGTTAAAATATTAGCTCTCCGCAAGTCGACAACATCAAGCAAAGGAATCGATTCATTTTCAGCAATGATAAAATTATTCAAATCACCCATACATCCCAAAATAATACTAGTCACCATATGGCACAACCCCACTGATTTACTACGAGCAATAGATGCATGGTAAAGACCATCTAAAATGAAATCAATGGAATCAGGGGTTTTACGGGATTGCAATAGGTCTAAAACAAATAAATCCTTGGTTTGCACCTTGGTACTCTCTACCCTCCCATACATAGCATGACAAAGAAACTTGTGAAAAAGCATCAATGTATTATCTTTGATTTGCCTGTTAGTAGAATTCTTATTATTAAAACGCTCTAATCTAGACAGTCTATTCCAAACAGGTGAATGTTGAAAAATATGGGAATCAAATCATTTTCTATTTAACGGGAAACCAAACCAATAATGCAAATCATCATAGCTAAAGGTATGACTTATGCCCTGATGTCTAAATTTCATAGAATCCCTACGTTTATCCACATAATCTAGTGAGACAAAAAACTCTACAGCCCATTCTTTCCTCACAGGTAATGAGAAAGTGATAAATTTTCCCCATTTCATATATCTAAGAAAACTATTAATTTGATCCTGCAAGCCCATCGTATTCAAAATTGCAAAATCCAAAGCCCACATACCCACATAAGTTTTCTTGGCAAAATATAGAAAATTTTCACCCTCTTCATCAGAAAAGATGGGACAAGGACAATAAGACCTATTTTGAAAGAGAATGGCTGCAGGGGTAGAATCTTCATCTTGTGTACTTGATTCTCCCATAGGCCTCTTTCCCTTGCTCTTGTCCCCAACATGCTTAGTCCTCACCATTGTAAAATCGTTCTACCACTTGAAGAACAAAATAAAAATAAAAAGAAATAAAAGAAAGAAATACGTGATTTGTGTGAGGAAGTTGGAGAGAATCGTGAGGAAGATTTTGAGAGAGAAGAGAGAAATTAAGTAGAAGAAAACCGAAAAGGCAAAAGAAATTAGAAAGAAAGAGTAATTAGGGTAGATAAAAGGGAAGTTAAGGAAATAAATGAGATCCCAACGGTTAGTTTGATCAACAAATTCAAAATCCGCGTTCTGTCGCGACATTATCGCGATCGCGACATAAGCGAATTGATAAAACCCTTATCGCGATATACGTCGCGCCATCGCGACAATTTATTCCCGCTCTCCATCGCGACCTCGCGACAACGTCGCGCTCGCGACAAAAAGAAAATTGAAAAACCAAAAAGGAGCTGTCGCGATGATATTTACCATCGCGCCGTCGCGATGAAAACTTATAAAGCATCTTCCCCCTCTGTCGCGCGCGCGACTATGTCGCGCTCACGACAGAAAGGAAATTGAAAAATCAGATTTCCTTCCCTTTCAAAAACATAACAAATAGACATATAAATTAAACTTACAAACTAAGATCATCTGTAGAACACAAAGAATTACATTAGTATATACAAATATCACACATAGAAAATAACAAATAATTAAAAAGAAAAAAAATACACCAAGTAACCTTTAAACAATTTTCAAAGAAAGAAATGAAACCTCCCTTCCATGAAATGTTTCCTCTAAATAAACCTTACATCTCTGACCATTGGCTTTAAATAACTCCCCTTTTTCCATTTTTTAGCTCTAAAAACCCTTGATCAAAAACTTGGATTACTTCAAAGGGTCCACTCCACCTAGATCTTAATTTTCCCGGGAAGAGTTTCAATCTAGAATTATACAATAGAACCTTGTCCCCAATATTAAAATTTTTAATCCGTATATGTGCATCATGCCATTTTTTAGTCCTTTCTTTATAGATTTTAGCATTTTCAAATGCAAGAAGTCTCAATTCATCTAGCTCATTTAATTGTAAACATCTTTTGACACTTGCATCTTTAAGATCATAATTCAAAGTTCTAATGGCCCAATATGCTTTGTGCTCTAACTCCACAGGTAAATGACACGCTTTTCCATAAACCATCCTATATGGTGTCATACCAATTGGTGCTTTGAATGCTGTGCGATATGCCCACAAAGCATCATCTAATTTATGTGCCCAATCCTTTCTAGAAGTAGAGACTGTTTTTTCTAATATCCACTTTAACTCCCTATTGGACACTTCCACTTGACCACTTGTTTGTGGGTGATATGGTGTAGCTACCCTATGATGCACACCATATTTATGCAATAAAGAATCAAAAGAACGGTTAATGAAATGCTTACCTCCATCACTTATGATGGCTCTTGGCACTCCAAATCTTGAGAAAAGTTTCTTCAAAAATTTGATCACCACTTTTGAATCATTGGTAGGTGTGGCTTTAGCTTCAACCCATTTTGATACATAATCAACTCCAACCAAAATGTAGTTTTGACCAAAAGAAGTAGGGAAGGGACCCATGAAGTCTATCCCCCACACATCAAACACTTCAACTTCCAATATGTTATTCAAAGGCATCTCATCCCTTTTCCCAATATTACCAGCCCTTTGACATTTATCACACTTGGCTACATACATCTTTGCATCATGAAATAAAGTTGGCCAAAGCACTCGAGATGCAGTTTTATTGGCACCATTATGACCCGAATACAATGCAGAATGACAATGCATCAAGATGTTTTGATAATCCTCCTCACTTATACAACGACGAATTATACCATCCCCACCTATCTTAAACAAGTAAGGCTCTTCCCAAAGATAATTTTTAACATCACTAAAGAATTTCTTCTTTTGTTGCCATGTCAAATTTTCAGGTACAATTCCAGCAACAAGATAGTTAGCAAAATCAGCATACCAAGGTATATGCATATTCAAAATTGACATTAATGATTCATCCGAAAACGATTCATTAATTTCAATACCATCACCTAAAGTTTGTTCATTGCTTTCTAACCTAGACAAATGGTCAGCAACAAGATTTTCACTTCCCTTTTTGTCTTTAATTACAAGGTCAAGCTCTTGCAATAACAATACCCAATGAATCAACCTAGGTTTAGCATCTTTCTTTGCAAATAAATACCTCAATGCAGCATGATCGGTATAGATTATGACTTTAGATCCCAACAAGTAAGATCTAAACTTGTCACATGCATAAACCACAGCTAACATTTCTTTTTCAATTGTTGTATAATTAACTTGAGGAGGAGATAAAGTATGACTAGCATAATAAATCACATGCAAATTCTTACCATGTCTTTGACCTAATACACAACCCACAGCAAGATCGCTTGCATCACACATAATCTCAAATGGCAATTCCCAATTAGGAGCAGCAATAATAGGAGCACTTATAAGGGCCTTCTTCAAAGTATCAAAAGCATGCATACATTCTTTAGAAAATTCAAAAGAAACATCCTTAACTAGCAAATTAGTTAAAGGTTTAGCAATTAAAGAAAAATCCTTTATAAATCTTCTATAAAATCCAGCATGCCCAAGAAAAGATCTTACCCCCTTAAGTGTAGTGGGTGGAGGTAACTTCTCAATTAATTCTGTTTTTGCTCTATCAACCTCAATACCCCTACTTGAAATTTTGTGCCCTAAGACTATCCCTTCATCCACCATAAAATGAAATTTCTCCCAATTAAGAACCAAGTTAGTTTCTTCACATTTACCCAAAACTTTGTCTAAATTTTGTAAACAAAGCTCAAATGAATCCCCATATACAGAAAAGTCATCCATGAAAACTTCCATTATATCCTCTATCATGTCTCCAAAAATTGAAGTCATACATCTTTGAAATGTGGTTGGGGCATTACAAAGCCCAAAAGGCATTCGCCTATAAGCAAAGGTTCCATAGGGACAAGTAAATGTGGTTTTCTTTTGGTCACTAGGGTAGATAAAAATTTGGAAATACCCTGAATATCCATCAAGAAAACAGTAATGAGAATGGCCAGTAATTCTTTCTAGCATTTGGTCAATAAATGGTAAAGGAAAATGATCATTTCTAGTGGCCAAATTAAGCTTCCTATAATCTATACACACCTTCCATCGGTGGTGGTTCTAGTTGGAATTAAATCTCCATTCTCATTCCTCACTACCGTCATACCCCCCTTCTTTGGAACACAATGTATTGGACTCACCCAATCACTATCCGAAATTGGATAAATGATTTCAGCATCAAGCAATTTAATAACTTCTTTTTTCACTACCTCTTTCATATGAGGATTAAGCCTCCTTTGTCTATCAACCTTTGGTTGATAGTCATCTTCCATATTTATCCTACGCATAACAACATTAAGACTAATACCCTTCAAATCAGATATTTGCCATCCAATACTTTTTATCCTTTTTCTAACAACTTCTAACAATGCATGCTCTTGTTCTTTATTGAGTTTATTAGAAATAATAATAGGCAAAGTATGATTAGGTCCAAGAAAAGCGTACCTCAAATGATTTGGTAATTCCTTTAGATCAACATTTGGAGGACTTTCAATTGAAGGTGGTAAAGGTGCTTCATTACGATAAAGAGGTTCACTTCTAAAGCTTTCTTGCTCTACCTTTTTATGAACTTCCTCTTCCATTTGGACTTCCTCTTCATCTGCATTTTTTAATACTTCCACAACACACGCATCAATGATATCTATTTTCATGCACACATTTTCATCCATTGGGTATTTTAGTGCCTTATCCATTTGATATTCAACACTATCATCCCCTACTCTTAAGACTAATGTGCCCTCATAGACATCAACTAAAGCCCAGTCCTCATGAAAGGTCTACCCAATATCAAGGGACATTTCTCATCATATGCAAAATCTAAAATGACAAAATCAACAGGCAAAATAAATTTATCCACTTTTACAAGCACATCTTCAACTATTCCATATGGTTTCTTAATAGATTGATCAGCTAATTGCTAAACCATGGAAGTAGGTTTAACATAATCTAAACCCAACTTTTAAAAGATAGAATAAGGCATGAGATTAATACTTGCCCCCAAATCACACAAGCACTTAGGAAACTCAACATCCCCTAAAATACATGGAATGGTGAAACTACCATTATCTTTAAGCTTTGTAGGAAAATTATTTGTGATTATAGAACTACATGCTTCAGTCAATGCAATAGTGGATATATCCTCCTAACTTCTTTTCTTAGAAATTAATTCTTTAAGAAATTTTGCATAATTGGGAATTTGTGATATGGCCTCAATAAAATTCAAATTTATGTGCAAATACTTCTATTTATCAATAAAAGATTAGAATTGCTTATCTTGGTTTTGTCTCTTTAGGCATTGAGGAAACGGTGGGCAAGGTTGAATGCCTTAGGAAAATCAGCTTTTGAAGTCCCTTCTGTCGCGACCGCAACAAGTGTCGCGCTCGCGACAGAATGCTCTCCTTCCACCGGCTTACTGGCGACAGGTACCGTGACCGCGACATTGCTTGGCTTCTCCTCTGTTGCGATCGCGACAGGCATCGCGCTCGCAACAGAAGAGTCATTCTTCTTTTTATTTTCCTGAAATTCTCCATTCTTGTTAGTAATAACAAATTCATTGGTGTAAGATTTACCTGACCTCAAATTGATGGCTTTTAGATGTTCCCTTGGGTTCTCCTCCGTATTACTTGGTAAAGTACCTTGTAATCTTGAGGGTAAAGCCTTTGCTAATTGCCCAATTTGCACTTCTAAGTTATGAATGGATGAGGCTTGATTCTTTGTGATCTGATCAAACTTATTTTCCAGCCTCTTTTGGTTTTCCTCTTGTGAATTAAATTTCATATTAATCCCTTCCAAGAACCTATCCATCTTAACCTCTAAGGCTCCAAACCTATCTTGAGGTGGTTGAAAACTTACTCCTTTATTTTGATTACTACTATTCCCCATGAAAAATTTGGATGGTTCCTCCATCCAGGGTTATATGTATTAGAAAATGGGTTACCTCTTCCTTGCCCTTGGATAAAGCTAACTTGCTCCTCCGTACTATTTATGCCCAATTACATACCTCACTTGGATGTCCTTGTTGTCCACAAATATTGCATCTATTTGGTTGACTGCCTCCCATACCCAAATTATTGAGTTTGTGAGTCAATGCTTCCACTTGAGCTTGCAATGCAACCACTGAATCAAGTGCATGAACTCCTCTCACATTAGTAGAATTTGAATCTCTAGTTCTCTCGGTAGGCCACATGCAGTTGTTCATGGACATCTCCTCCAACAATTCAAATTTCGCTGCAGTAGTTTTTCTCATCAAAGAACCTCCAGCAGCAGCATCAATAGTCCCTCTTGTGGTAGGGTTAACTCCATTATAGAATGTTTGCATTAACAGCTCTCTTGGCAAGTTATGGTGTGGACACATCCTTTGTAATTCCTTGAATCTTTTCCAAGCCTCATAGATTCATTATCATTTTGAGCAAATGTAGTGATATCCTTTATGATTTTTGCAGTTTTGGCTAAGGAAAAGTATTTTGATAAAAATGCTTAGGCCAATTGGTCCCAAGTAGTTATAGATCCCCTTGTCAATGAATTCAACCAAGCCTTTGCTTTATCCTTCAAAGTGAATGGAAAAAGCCTAAGCTTGATTGCATCAGCCGAAACCCCATTGATCTTAAAGGTATCACATATTTCAAGAAAGTTGGCCAAATGGGCATTTGGATCCTCATTTGCCAAACCATAAAATTGTATACTATTTTGAATCATTTGTAACAATGAAGGCTTAATCTCAAATTGATTTGCATTTACCGTTGGCCTTACCACTCCTTGTTGAGCACCACTCAAAGCAGGTGTGGAAAAGTCCATCAATCTTGGCGGATTTTCTTCAGCCATGATAATTGGTCTCTTATCCTTGTTCTTCTTTCTATTTGACTTCCGGTTACTTGATAAGAATCTTTCAATTTCAGGATTTAAAGGCTCAAGCTCTTCTTGTGAACTTCTTGTACTAGGCATAAACTTCTCAAATCCTGTAAATCACAAACAAAACACAAAGTTACTCTAAATCAAACAAACAAATTAAAACAAAAGAAAATATTGTAATCCAAAATCATAAATCAATTTTCATAATGACAAACAACCGTTCCCCGACAACGGCGCCAAAAACTTGTTGAGCATTTTCTATATATGCTAATTGACCGCAAGTATACGGTGTACCGCAATAGTACTTAAAATGTAGATCCCACGAGGAACGTGTTTACACACTATTACTAATTAATTTTAATCTTGTTTACAATGATGAAATGATGGAAAAGTGATTCTAAACTAATCTAACATGTAAACTAATTAAATCGAGTTTATGAGAATCCAAGAAAATAGAAAAGATTAATGATGCTAAATATAAAGATGGAATTTGAATTTATTGTTCTTAATGATTGTAACATTCTTATCTTGCAAGCCAAATTGGATAAATTTCCTACTTACTCTCTCAATATAAATAGGACTGCCTAAAACATACATTTATAAGTCTAATTCCAAACTTTCATTTAAGAACTAGATGATTATACATGCAAATCTTAAGAATAGAACTCAACCTATAACAACCATTCAATATTATGATTTCTCAAACAATATCTTGATGATGAATTTCCAATTAGATATAAGTATGAACTCATTTCTCAATCAAACTCAAACTTATAATAATCATAAATAATGTACTAATGAGAAATTCTATAGGTAAGAACACTTGAATTAATACGAACAATGAAATATTTGATATTAAGAACTCAAATTCAGAATTTACATCACAAAAGTTACAAAGAAGAATTAAAAGATAAGAATGGAAGAAGGAGATTTCTCAACCCTTTTCTAGTCACCAAATGTAGTCTTCTTCTTTGTATGGTATCTTCTCTTCAACACATAAACTCAACTTAAGAAAAACTAAAGAAAAACTATTCTAACTTACAGAAAAATATTCAAAAATTCAATTCTCTTTTTTTCTATCTCCTAAATTACAGTTAGAAATAGTATTTATAATATCAACTCATGTCCCTTCAGATGTCCTTCTATAAAGGTTGTAATTGTTGGTGGAAAGGTACAACTTTTCAAGTTCAAATTTGAACTTTAGTGTCTAATGGATCTCTTTGTCGCGATCGCGACGCCTGTCGCACTCGCGACAGAGGACGCCTTCATTTTCGCTCGCCTTTCCTCGCGTGTGCCTTCTCCGCGCCCTGTCGCAACCTCGCGACGCCTTCCCTTGGTCGCGACAGCCTCTCTTCTTCTCTTTTTCTCTTCTTTTCTTGGTCTTCCCTTAGCGCGCTCTGTCGCGCTTGCGACAGAAGCTTTTCTGCCTTAGCTCATTTCTTCTTCTTTTCTCCATTTACTCCATATTTTCTCCATTTTCCTCCTACATACAAAACTCAACAAAACACATAAAACATACCTAATTCCAACAAATAAAAACACTTAAAACATTACTTCTAAACACAAAATATAGATTAATTATGAGCTATTTAAGCTCATATCATAAGGGTTACAATAGAAGACTCGCCTCGCCACCAGGAGTCGTCCTCCGCCTTGCATATCGCTACCAGTCGCTGGAGCAAGCAAAAGAGGGTTCGGCCTTCTCTCTCCAAATCGGGTCTTCTTCGCAAACAGGATACCTGTAACACCCCCATACCCCCGGTAAGGAATATCGGGGCGTTACGCGGACACTTACGTATACATGTACATGCATTAGCGGAAGCGATAACATAAACACATCCATTTAAAAGTAATTAAATACTACACTAGGGCCCACTTGCATTTCATATTAACTACATATACATTTACATGTTCATATTACATCTGTTTCCATTTAGCTTTACATATATATTTACATGTACCTTTACTTGTGATTTTTCTACTTATATTACATAATGATGTTACTCAAAATGTAAAACTCTATTTCTATTTTATACAAAAAGAAATCATAACAAAACTCCTAATGGCCTTGACCCGCAGATGTCTGCTCACTGGTCCGAACCTGTAAACCTACACGGAAGCAAACATCCGTGCTAAGCGATAACGCTTAGTGGGGATGAAAATACTATAAAGGACTTCTTTACGAAGTCACAGATAAATCACACAATCATATATCTCATGCATATAACTCTTATACGTGTATAGGTAGCATGCTCGATTATCAAGTACTCTGAGCTCACATATAAGTAACATTTACTCTTTCACTGTCTCATGCACACTATAACTTGTACATCTCATTTATTCAAATATACGCTATCATGTGTTCACATACATGTAAACATACTCATGTAATCATACACTTGTATACAAAACTGTCATGTATTTAAAAATTACTCTCATGTACTATAGCTTTATTCGAAGCAACACTTTAATCATCTCAAGTTCACTACACAACATTAATAAGACAAGCCTGAATTCCTTTCATGGTGGATACGGGTAACTCTGGATACTGTTTACAGTATCTTACATTTGGAGAATTAACTCAAACTCTATGGAATACACGAGATATTCCGAACTCTGGGCACAATTAAGGCCAACATGTAGCAGCTGCACTCTAGCCCTTTATAAGCATGCTTATCTATCCACTACTATGGCACTCAGGCTTAACATAAAGACTCTATGCACTATATCATGTACATTCACAAAAAAAAACAGCTATTAGCGACGGCAAATTAGCGACGGAAGATTTTAGTCGCTAATTAGCGACTGATTAGCGACAGTTTTCATATTTAGTCGCAAAAAATCATTTTCCTAAGTTTGTGGTAATTATAGCGACGGAACAAGAAAATCGTCGCTAAAATTTGGCGACAATTATTGGTGCTCTATTTTGCGATTAAATTAGCGACTGTTTTTTCTGTCGCTATAAATTTGCGACTGAATTATAGTCGCTAACTGATTATTAAATTTAGCGACTAAATAGCGACTGAAATATTGGTCGCTAAATTTGAATATAAATTTTATCATTTTTTGCGACGATTTTAGCGACTAATTTGGTTTGGTCGCTAAAAGTATAAAAATCTGACCTAAACCAAAACTACGTCGTTTTGGCCTTACTACCTTTCTCCCTCTTTCTTTTCTTTTCTTTTTTCTTCACTTCCCTTTCCTAGTCCCTACCCCATCTCTCCCTCCCCGCCGCCACCTGCTCTTCTTCTTCTTCTTCCCGTCACCGTCACCGCTTCTCAATCCACCGTGAGCGATCGGTCCTTTTTCTCTCTTTTCTTTCCCTTCGCGCACGACGATAACCCCGTTCTCCCCTCCTTCTCTGCATTTTGCTTCGAATCAGCAACTTTCCTCCGCCATCTCTGCTTCCATTGTTTGCAGAAGCCGTCGCCACCCCTAAGGTCACCGATCTGCTCCCTCTTCTTCTTCGCTACGGTCATCTAGCCGGAAGCGGCACTATCACTGGTATCTTTATGTTTGTCTTTTAAATAGAAAAGTGAGATCTTAATTACAGAATGCTTATTTGCTGTGATTGGTATAAACTAGTAACTATACATGCTGTAAACTTGTGATTCTTTCATTTTTCGTTGGAGCTCTCCTGTGATTGGTATAAATTATTCGTATATGGCTGGAGCTTTCAAGATTCATAAGGTCAAACAGCTATTAATTATTCATATTAATAAGAAGAAACAGCTATCATTACTAAATTCACATATTCCCTCTTGATATTATAAATGCTTTTGAAATTTTGTCAAGCTAGTGGAACTTTTTTAGAATATATATTTGAATACGATGAAGGTTTATCAGAGAATGTCTCTGTTTAAATGACATAAAACATATGCAAATTAAGGTAAAAATAACAATTTTCAACTTCCTTTTATGAGGTGAAAGAAACAGCAGTCCAATTGGGTTAGAAATCTATGGTTGTGTGTGTAATGCTGGTATAAAATATGGTAATCAAAACTTTTTACTTTCAATCAACTGCAAAACAAAAATAGAAAAGAATTTCATATGAAAGTGAAACAGGGTGCTGTAAATGAATGCACTGCTCAAAATATCAAATGAGACTCGATAATCATCCACAAAAATTATTACTCCGCAGATATTAACAAAATAACTAGAAATGCCGGTTCTAGGTGGATCCCTCAGTGATGAACAGAAGATGATACACACTTTGATGTTGTTCTGTCCATGAAGCAAGCTTTGTGTACCTTTTGATTTGATTTGAATTTGAAAATGCAAATTTGAGCGACTGGTGTTTGACATTGGAGGGCTTGAGGTTGTATCCAGTGGGAAATTTGATGGGTTTAGGAGTTGCTGTTCAACAATCAAAATTGGTCAATGACTTGTTCCATGAACAATCTCATGACCCGGTCTAGTAAGAAATTTCCTAAATTCAATGCATAATGAATGGTTGTTTTGCTCTTATATAGCCTACTATTTATTTTCTTTTATGTTCAGGAAAAAAACTCCAATAGAAGGGTGCCCTGGAAAAAAACCTTAGACCATCAGGAATGATTTATTAATAATGGATATTAATTTGGTGATTTTGATTAGTTTCAGTTGGCAGCAGTGAGCAAGATAAGACACCACTTAACTTACCTAGTAGAAATTGGAAGTTTTTTTTTTCTTTTTTTTTAAAAACTTATGATCTATCAAATATTTGAAATTCACTTACATCTAGTTGATATAATTTTCCTATTAATTTTTTATTATATGTCTGTATCAACTGGAATTTTTGGAGCTGTAATGTTGGCATTATGTGGATATGGGCATTTTCTGAAAAGGTCATCGTGCAAATGGTAGTTAACATTATATAATTGCCTTATTTTCAGCTGCAAAAGATGATTTATTAGTGGTCAAGCACATTAGTCAAAGCTTCAGATATTCCAATGTGGAGGTACAGTATTTTCTGATTTTGTAGTTACTTGATATTTAACGATAGAAACTTGATATTTATTGTTTAAATTGTTAAGGTATTTCTTTTGGTTTATGATTAGTATGAGAATTAGTGATGTACCTGAGTTTGAGAAGCTTTTGTTGATGTGTATGAGAATTGTTAAGCTTTTGTTTAAATTGTTAAGCTTTTGTTGATGTACATTACTCTTAATTTGTATGTTTGAATTTAAATAGAAAATAATTCTATGATAGTTAAATTTGGATACATGATACATAAATTGGTAGTTCATGCCTTGTAATATATGAATTAGAATCAATCTTTCTTATTTTAATTTTTAATTCATTAATTTTGGTATATATTAATTTGAAAATTTTATTTGTGACTTGTAGGTACCGGAATTGGATGAAATGATGCTAAATATAACAAGAATATGTACTTTTAATTTAAATATTGTATAATTTAATATACTTTTATTATATTTGAATTATTGTAAACTTATTGTATAAAGTTATTGTAAACTTCTATATATTGATAAATAGCACAATTTAATTTGAATTAGTATTTTTTAAATATTATATTGTTTAATTTACTTTTTTGATTATATTTTTTAAATTAATATTAATATGGAAAATATTGTATAATTATTATTTTTATAAATTAAATTAAATTTTAGATGTAATAATAATAATAATAATAATAATAATAACAATAATAATAAATTAAATCGAAAATTGTAATAAAAAATTAAATTAAAAATAATATTAAAATTTATAATAGCGACGGAATAGCGACGCATTTTTCGTCGCTAATAAATATTTATGCGACTATTTTTAGAGTTATTTAGCGACTGAATTTTATTTTTAGCGACGGATTTTTCCGTCGCTATTTTTAGCGACCGAATTATGGATTAGTCGCAAATTTTTTGCGACGGATCCAATAGCGACTGTTAGTCGCCGCGTCGCTAAAAGTCATTAGCGACGGAAAAAGCCCAATTAGCGACGGAAATTTCCGTCGCTAATTGGCTATTTTTTTGTAGTGATTAACCTCTCAAGCATTATAACATGATTCAATCATATGCACATTCAATATCACACGACAAGTCATGTTCAATCATCACAAAGCATGTAGCATACAGGTTCCATTCACAAACTCATATATCATAGCATCATTTACATATAATTCAATATCACGTGGCATATCCCATTCAACAACTAAAAAGCATGTAACATTTAAATTCCATGTATAAAGTCTTATATCACATCATCATATACATGCACTCGTAGGTTCATACGTTTTTACCATGCCATTTACTATCTTTCATACAATTGTACATTGTTACTTTATTAGTTAAATTACAAATCTTAAACATACCCAAATGCATTTCACCGTTGATAACTACTTTATAGTCATTTGCTAACTCTAAACATGCATAATAAGCTAAGGGGAAGGGTAAGGGGTTGACCCATGGCAACTAGGAGCTCAAAAAGAAGAAGAAAAAGCTTTATATGCATTGTTCTGTCGCGAGGTCGCAACCTGTGTCGCGATCGCGACAGAAGCTCGCCCTGGTGCCTTACGAGACTACTTTTTACCCTACACTTGCATCGCAAAAATCACCATCTAGACCACATTTTTAGACAAAGTGGTCTTCATAACAATTGTTCCCTAGGATGTTACCTTTAAAATGGAACAATTTTCAGGTCATTTGGACATTCAAAACTTGAGTTATGATCTAAACAACCTATACTATTCAAGTAACCCGACCCAAACAGGGATGCTACGGTCTTTAACATTTTCGAGGATGATAGAGCCAGAATTAGCTCCAGCTCCCTTTAGACATTTTTAGCTATGGATCTTAGCTTTCAGATGAAATTTGAGTCAACACAATTGAAGCTCTGTAACTCTACTTATGACAAAAACCATATTCAAAGGTCTAATGAAATCCAAACAGAATTTCTCTAAAATCACTCTTTACACACAGAACCATATGAAACCCATTTAACACATGATCACAAACATGTACACATATATCATGAGCTCACTACAAGCAATTAAAATAAGATTCGCACGCAATCCCTACCTCTAGGAAGCTCGAACTAAGCTCTCTATTCAGCTCCAACCCTTTCCTTTACTTTATCCCATTTCTTGTTCATAACTTCCACAAATCACATAGAAAACATTTTGAGTTAGACTTTTTCTCACTTTAAATTAAAAACAGAAAGAAAAAGGAGGTCAGATCGGAAAATAAATCCAACTTACCTTTAGAAGAGACCTAATCAAGTCCTACTATGCTCTCTTTAAGCTACTTCAAGTGGTTCTCTCAAAGAACTAAGCAAATGAAAAAAGAAAGGAGCAAGAGAGAGACAAAGCAAGGTGAACGGCTGACCAAAGAAAGAAACTCAAGAACAAGAGGGCCAAAACTAACGTAAAAGAAGAAGAAAGAAGCAAATGGTCCATGTAAATCCAAAATTAATTATGCTAATAAATGCCATCTACCAATTAAATACATGCTTATCCTCTTTTTAGTTCTAATCTCTTTTTTTTTTATGTAATAATATCCAACTCTTGCCACATGTCACTCTCTCTTGTAGCCACTTGTTATGTTCCTACGCCGCCACGTGTCACTCTCCTACGATGCCATGTGTCATAAAACCCATCTCAAGGTCTCTTAAAACCCACTTGTGTAGGCATCTCACGAGAGGGTTCTGTCGCGCTCGCGACAGAATGCTCACATCCACACCAACCAGCTATAGTTGGAAAACCACTGGAGTGTTATGTCGCGCCCGCGACACTTGTCGCGCTCGCGACAGAACTCTCGCACACAACACTTACTTTTCTGAACAAAACTCCGTAATTCTTATAAAGCCATTTTGGGGTATTACAAATCTCTCCCCCTTAAGAAATTTCGTCCTCGAAATTTCCCTGCTAATCACTTACACCATACAGCTATCAAATCGAACACACTTTACACTTTCCTTAATGCACTGCACTCTAATCTATACACTTCTTCTAAACATCGGGCACTGGATGTATATCCTGTCAGCTTTTCTCAATGAAATGCATGCAATGATGCTTTTCACATACAAATGAGGGATGCGTATGAAATGGTCATGTAATGATTTATGTATGCAAAATGATGCGAAAATGCAATGTAAGCTACTGTCATGCACTTTTCCCATCCCCATGTTTCATTATGCTCATGTTCACACGGTTCACGGAGATAGCTGACAGGAATACAAAGTGTCACCTCTAACTCTTACCAAATCACATCTACCGCTGTCTCTTCTACGCTCTCACGCGAGTCGAACTCCATCTATACTTTATACAAACGACATCTGCATTAGGCCACAACTCTAGACAAACTCTGACATTTAACCTATACTCTACATCTTATAGACCAGAACCTCTAACCTATGCTCTGATACCACTAAATGTAACACCCCCATACCCCCGGTAAGGAATATCGGGGCGCTACGCGGACACTTACGTATACATGTACATGCATTAGCGGAAGCGATAACATAAACACATCCATTTAAAAGTAATTAAATACTACACTAGGGCCCACTTGCATTTCATATTAACTACATATACATTTACATGTTCATATTACATCTGTTTCCATTTAGCTTTACATATACATTTACATGTACCTTTACTTGTGATTTTTCTACTTATATTATATAATGATGTTACTCAAAATGTAAAACTCTATTTCTATTTTATACAAAAAGAAATCATAACAAAACTCCTAGTGGCCTTGACCCGCAGATGTCTGCTCACTAGTCCGAACCTGTAAACCTACACGGAAGCAAACATCCGTGCTAAGCGATAACGCTTAGTGGGGATGAAAATACTATAAAGGACTTCTTTACGAAGTCACAGATAAATCACACAATCATATATCTCATGCATATAACTCTTATACGTGTATAGGTAGCATGCTCGCTTATCAAGTACTCTGAGCTCACATATAAGTAACATTTACTCTTTCGCTGTCTCATGCACACTATAACTTGTACATCTCATTTATTCAAATATACGCTATCATGTGTTCACATACATGTAAACATACTCATGTAATCATACACTTGTATACAAAACTGTCATGTATTTAAACATTACTCTCATGTACTATAGCTTTATTCGAAGCAACACTTTAATCATCTCAAGTTCACTACACAACATTAATAAGACAAGCCTGAATTCCTTTCATGGTGGATACGGGTAACTCTGGATACTGTTTACAGTATCTTACATGTGGAGAATTAACTCAAACTCTATGGAATACACGAGATATTCCGAACTCTGGGCACAATTAAGGCCAACATGTAGCAGCTGCACTCTAGCCCTTTATAAGCATGCTTATCTATCCACTACTATGGCACTCAGGCTTAACATAAAGACTCTATGCACTATATCATGTACATTAACCTCTCAAGCATTATAACATGATTCAATCATATGCACATTCAATATCACACGACAAGTCATGTTCAATCATCACAAAGCATGTAGCATACAGGTTCCATTCACAAACTCATATATCATAGCATCATTTACATATAATTCAATATCACGTGGCATATCCTATTCAACAACTAAAAAGCATGTAACATTTAAATTCCATGTATAAAGTCTTATATCACATCATCATATACATGCACTCGTAGGTTCATACGTTTTTACCATGCCATTTACTATCTTTCATACAATTGTACATTGTTACTTTATTAGTTAAATTACAAATCTTAAACATACTCAAATGCATTTCCCCGTTGATAACTACTTTATAGTCATTTGCTAACTCTAAACATGCATAATAAGCTAAGGGGAAGGGTAAGGGGTTGACCCATGGTAACTAGGAGCTCAAAAAGAAGAAGAAAAAGCTTTATATGCATTGTTCTGTCGTGAGGTCGCGACCTGTGTCGCGATCGCGACAGAAGCTCGCCCTGGTGCCTTACGAGACTGCTTTTTACCCTACACTTGCATCGCAAAAATCACCATCTAGACCACATTTTTAGGCAAAGTGGTCTTCATAACAATTGTTCCCTAGGATGTCACCTTTCAAATGGAACAATTTTCAGGTCATTTGGACATTCAAAACTTGAGTTATGATCTAAACAACCTATACTATTCAAGTAACCCGACCCAAACAGGGATGCTACGGTCTTTAACATTTTCGAGGATGATAGAGCCAGAATTAGCTCCAGCTCCCTCTTAGAAATTTTTATCTATGGATCTTAGCTTTCAGATGAAATTTGAGTCAACACAATTGAAGCTCTGTAACTCTACTTATGACAAAAACCATATTCAAAGGTCTAATGAAACCCAAACAGAATTTCTCTAAAATCACTCTTTACACACAGAACCATATGAAACCCATTTAACACATGATCACAAACATGTACACATATATCATGAGCTCACTACAAGCAATTAAAATAAGATTCGCACGCGATCCCTACCTCTAGGAAGCTCGAACTAAGCTCTCTATTCAGCTCCAACCCTTTCCTTTACTTTATCCCATTTCTTGTTCATAGCTTCCACAAATCACAAAGAAAACATTTTGAGTTAGACTTTTTCTCACTTTAAATTAAAAACATAAAGAAAAAGGAGGTCAGATCGGAAAATAAATCCAACTTACCTTTAGAAGAGACCTAATCAAGTCCTACTATGCTCTCTTTAAGCTACTTCAAGTGGTTCTCTCAAAGAACTAAGCAAATGAAAAAAGAAAGGAGCGAGAGAGAGACAAAGCAAGGTGAACGGCTGACCAAAGAAAGAAACTCAAGAACAAGAGGGCCAAAACTAACGTAAAAGAAGAAGAAAGAAGCAAATGGTCCATGTAAATCCAAAATTAATTATGCTAATAAATGCCATCTACCAATTAAATACATGCACTACAAGAAAATGATAAATTAGCGACGAAAATTTAGCGACGGAGTCATTTCCGTCGCTAAATAGCGACGGAAATTAACCTCCGTCGCTAATTAGCGACGGAAATTAATTTCCGTCGCTAATTAGCAACGGAATTTAATTTTCGTCGGTAAATAGCGACGGACAATATAATCCGTCGCTAAAAATGGCGCCAAGATTTCCCACCAAAATTGCCGACCGATATTTGCGACGGTTTTTAGGAACCGTCGCTAAAAATAACGACGGAAATTCTTTTCCGTCGCTGAAAAAAATAAAAAAAAAAAACTTAATTGTATTTTTAGCGACGGAATAAAAATCCGTCGCTAAATAGCGACGGAGTAAAAAAAACCGTCGCTAAAATTAGCGACGGTTTGCATATTCCGTCGCTATTTTTAGCGACGGAATATGCTTTCCGTCGTTAAAGATAAAAAAATTTAATTTCCCTCTCTTTTTAGCGACGGAATATTCTTTCCGTCGCTAAAGATAAAAAATTTCCATTCCCTCTTTTTTTTAGCGACGGAAGATGCTTTCCGTCGCTAAAGTTAAATTAAATTTAATTTCCCTCTTTTTTCTCTCTCTCTCTCTCTCTCTCTCTCTTCTCCCTCTCCTCGCTCCGTCTCTCCTCCCTCTGCCCAGCCGCCACCGACCACCGCCCCTCCCCCTCCCTCCGGCGCCGATCGGCGCACCCTCCCTCCCCTCCCTCCCTCCCTCTTTTTCCGCTCCTCCTTCCCTTTTCTCTTTCTCTCTCTCTCTCTCTCTCTCTTTCTCTCTCCTCCCTCTCCTCCCCCCGTTTCTGCCCTCTACCCAGTCGCCGCCGACCACCTCTCCTCCTCCTCCAGCGCCAGGTACAGATCTTCCTCTCTCTTTTATTTATTATTATTATTATTATTATTATTATTATTATTATTGTTAATTGGGTATGCTAATTGGGTATAATAAGAATTATTATTATTATTAATATTATTATTATTTTATTTATGTTAGATGAATATTGGTAAATTTTAATTATTGTTTAAATTTATATTTCTTAAAACTTTATTGTTATTAAATTTATTAATAGAATTTTTCATATTATTGTTAATTAGTGTTAATTTTAGTTATTATTATTATTCAACATATTATTATTATTAAATTATTATTATTATTATTCAACATATTATTATTATTAAATTATTATTATTATTATTCAACATGTTATTATTATTATGTTAATTTGTATTGTTATTATTATTATTTATTTATAATTTGTATTGTTATTATTATTATTTATTTATGTTATTTGTATTGTTATTATTATTATTTATTTATAATTTGTATTGTTATTATTATTATTTATTTATGTTAATTGTATTGTTATTATTATTATTTATTTATAATTTGTATTGTTATTATTATTATTTATTTATGTTAATTGTATTGTTATTATTAATTTTTTTTTAATTTATAAAATTTCCCGACGGAAAAAATTTCCGTCGGTAAATTTACCGACGGAAATTTGTTTTCCGTCGGTAAAATTACCGACGGAAATTGAATTTCCGTCGGCAAATTTCCCGACGAAATTTTTTCCGTCGGGAAATTTGCCTACGACTAAATTACCGACGGAAATTCATTCCGTCGGCAATTTAGTTTTCCCGACGGAAATTCCTTATTTTTCGTCGGGAATTTCCGTTGGGAAATGCTATTTTTCTTGTAGTGATGCTTATCATCTTTTTAGTTCTAATCTCTTTTTATTTTATGTAATAATATCCAACTCTTGCCACATGTCACTCTCTCTTGTAGCCACTTGTTATGTTCCTACGCCGCCACGTGTCACTCTCCTACGATGCCATGTGTCATAAAACCCATCTCAAGGTCTCTTAAAACCCACTTGTGTAGGCATCTCACGAGAGGGTTCTGTCGCGCTCGCGACAGAACGCTCACATCCACACCAACCAGTTATAGTTGAAAAACCGCTGGAGTGTTATGTCGCGCCCGTGACACTTGTCGCGCTCGCGACAGAACTCTCGCACACAACACTTACTTTTCTGAACAAAACTCCGTAATTCTTCTAGGGCCATTTTGGGGTGTTACAATACCCAATCGGTTGGGCTGGTAGGCGTTGCGAAGAACGACGATCTGATCGCCACCGTCATCGTCGTCGTGCGCTCTCTCGCTCTCTCTCTCTCTCTCTCTCTATCTCTATCTCAGTTGCTTTTCGGTCCCCACCCCTCCACCCCCGTTTTCATGACTCCTCTTCTCACTCTCTACTTTTCTTCATTTCGCCAATAATTCTAGACTTAAGGGATTTATGTATTATTATTCACTTTGTCTTTTTTTTTCATTCATTTATTATACATCTATTTAACTAAAATAATTCAAATATTTATTTAAGTAGTCTTAAAAGAAAATTCCAGATCTTATGGGTCTTTATATATATATATATATATATGCACACACACACACACACTCATATTTGGCTACTTATTTAGCTATAATTAAATATATTTAATTTTGTAGATTTTAAAAAAGATGTCGGATCATTTGGGTCAAAATTGACATTTGGTAAATTTTTAGCCTATCGAATTACTATTTAAAACATCGAAAATTTTTGAAATATTACATATCTACTGTGATACTATTCACAACTCAGAAATTGTCGAGGCACTACAATATATACATACATATATTGACGCAACGAAAGTAGCAAAATAGAAAAGCTTAGAAAATTCGATAAAAATCTGGAATAATTCTTAATTTTTCAAAAAATAACAAAGTTAACCTATAATTTAATTAATTTATTTGTATAATTATTTATTTATAGGGGCATTGCAATATATACATACATATATTAATTTATATATTTTAATTTAAACATTTTGTCAAAATTGTTAATTCAAAACAAAAAAATAGTATCAACACATATTTCTTAATAAATTTATTTATTAATATTAATTTTAGTTCACCCATCTAATATTTTTATTAAATTTTTAAATAATTAAATAATAAAAAATTTATTTTAGACAAATTAAAAATAAAATCCATAATATAAAATGATTACAAGCTAAAAAATACAATTAAAAAATTTATTTTAATCAATGAAAGTACTAAAAAAATTATTAAATGTTGTTTACAATTGTTTTAATTATATATTTTCAAAGTTAAATGCTAATCTTATCGGAATTAGCAAAGGGATTAAATTTCAATATAATTTCATGTGTAAAGCAAAAATATTAAAAATAATTAATAATTATAAGTATGTATTGCGCATTTTTATTAATATTATAATCAATTTTACCGACGATATAGCGACGGATTATTCCATCGTTAAAATATCACTTTAATTTTGAAAATTATTTTCATATCTAAAAAATTTGAAAATCTTTTAGCGACAGAAATATCAGTCTCTATTCCATCGCTAATTAAAGTATGTTTAGCGACAACAAGCTTAGTCACTAAATCCGTCGCAAACGAAATCGCTAAAATTGTCCCCAAAATTTAGCAACTGATATTACCGTCGCTATTTTAGAGACAGATTTTTTAGTCGCTAAATTAGTTGTAAAAATTAGCAACAGATTTTTTTGTTGCTAAATAGTCGCAAAAAATGCGCCATAAATTACCGCCAAAATTTAGCGATGGATTCTTTATTTACGTCGCTAAAATTGAAAAAATGATTTTTCACGACTAATTCTAAATTCCATCGCTAATTAGCGACGAAAAGTGTCCGTCGCTAATTTGAGTTTTTTTTTAGTGTAGTAATCACTAAAGTAGCAATTTTTATAGAATTAGATATTAAAAATAATACATACATGTAGTCGTGTTATTAAAATTATCAGTCGTGTTAATCATTTCATAATTATTAGATCAAGGAAACATATTACTTTTTTGTGTTGCCATAAATGGGGGTCAATTTCACTTACGGTCACTCAACTTATCACTTATCTCACAAAATTAATCTACTTTTTTTTCGACTTAAATGTCACTGAATTTCTAACATTTTTGCAAAAAAGTCATGTAGGCCGGAATCTGGCGAAAACCCTAACTGGATTGATGACATGGCATATGACACGCGGCGACAAATAGTCGGTACATAACTTTTTTGCAAAAATATTAGAAGTTCAGTAACATTTAAGTCGGAAAAAAAAAAGTTAGTTATTTTTGTGCGATAAATGAAAAATTGAGTGATCGTGAGTGAAATTGAACCAGATGTAGCATTTGTTGGAGATACTGTTAAATGACACGTAGTTTTTGACATGGCATACCATGTCATCAATCTGGCAAGAATTCTCGCCGAATTCTGGTTTACATGATTTTTTTGTAAAAATGTTAGAAATTCAGTGATATTTAAATCGAAAAATAAAAATCTGTTACTTTTGCGCGATAAGTGATAAATTGAGTGACCGTAAGTGAAATTAACTTCATAAATGGTAACAAGGTATTGATTGGAAATATTATTGGATCCTAATAAAAATTTTCTAACAATAAATACTAAATGAATTCAGTAATTAAACATAAAAGAAAATTAATTAAACTCAAAGTGAAGTGTTATGTTGGGAGTGTCAAGGTTACTTCACAAATATAAATTTAATTGTAAAGATTACTTTATTTATATGGCTATAAGCTATATATCAATAGACATATGAATCTGAGCAAGAATTTACTGACAAACAACCAAAATGAAAAAAAAAATGATAATTAAATTATATATATATATATTTGTCACAAAAAAGCAATATTTAAACCAAAATAGCTGTCACATATAATGGAAGTTAAAAATTTACTTTACATTTATGAAATTAATTGTAAAGAGTACATTTTTGATATGACAACAAGTTATATATTAGCTATTAGACATATACGTGATTAGATATGTACAGAAAGAGTGTTAATTCAGTGTGTTGTGCATTATATACTATCTGATTTTATAATTAAAACGGACAATATGAATTGATCATTCAATTATACCACGCAATGCACTTATACATTGCATATGAAATTAATTATTTCCCGTATAGATCCAGTTTAAATAATTTAAAAAATAATAATAATACAAAAAGCATTAATTAAATTCAAATACCCAGCTTATATAAAGGGTGACCTCTCTTAGAATTAAGAGACAGAGAGAGATGGGTAAGGGTGAAATACCAGAGATCGAATTAACAAGAGAGGCGGTAAGCTCGGAAAATGGAAGTGAGGAAAGGAAAGAAGTTTCTAGAAGAATAAGAGAGGTATGTGAGATTCATGGTTGCTTTCTTTTAAGGTACGAGAAGATTCACAGTAAGCTACGTGAAGATATGTTGATGGCCATGAAATCACTATTTGATCTTCCTGAACACACAAAGATAAAGTACATTCATCCTAAGCCATACCGCAGCTACACTGGGAACAGCCCTTCTCTTCCTTTCTATCAAAGCTTTGGCCTTGATGATCCTCTTAATGTTCAGAATCTTCAAGCTTTTACCAATCTCATGTGGCCTCTTGGCAATCCTTCTTTCTGGTTAGCCACTTTATTTCTCTATTCTCTTATTATTATTATTATTATTATTATTATTAGACATTCACCAAGGCAAACTATTCTAATTAATTTCTTGCCATTAGTTTTTGTTTTATTTATTTTTAATTGCGAAGGAATTCTGGAAAAAGAAAATGAAAAAGGGGAGAATTATTTATTTATTAAAAAAGAAAATGGATTTCTGATAATTGTTGGCATCCAAAGCTGTATTAATATAGACATGATAATGGCTGTTACCAAACTCTCTCACTAGCTGCCAAAGCCTTATTAAATGGAGACTTATTCTGGAAAACAGATTGAATTTATTTTGTTTTAAATGAAAAACAGATTGAATTAATTACAGTGCCTTTTAAAATGATTATTTTTATGATTGAAACTGCACATGTCGTTGCAGACCAAAATCAGGACAGTGGGATATTGAGACTCTCAGCTTTTCTGTTACTGCAACACTTCCATTAAAACCCATTTTTCTCATTGATATATTTAATATAATATCTAAGCCATATTACATAAAAAAATTGTCTACAGTAATTAATTAATTGATATTTATATGTAATAATGATAGTGACGCAGTTAAAGAAATGAGCTGGAAGCTGGTGGAAGTGAATAAGATAGTGATGAAAATGATATTTGAGAGTTTTGGAATGGAAAAGCACTATGAATCCCAAATAGAGAATAGCACAAATTTATTTAGAGTAATGAAGTATACAGCTCCACCACCACCACAACCACCAACTGATGATGATGATATTGGAATCAACTCTGAAGTTGCTCTTAACTCTCACACTGATAAAAATGCTATCACTATCTTATGCCAAAATGGGGTTCAAGGCCTTGAAATTCAAACCAAAGATGGCCACTGGTCTCAACTCATGGTTCCCCAAGATTCTCTTGTCATTATTGTTGGTGAAGCTCTTCAGGTAACTCATTACACCTCTCAATTTGTAAACATGGATCATTTAATTTAATTATATATCTTTAAATGCTGATATAAAATTTTTCTTTCAATAATAAAAAGAAGCATTTAATTTTTCCACATAAATCTAAAAATATGCATTTTTTTCGTTAAAAGAAAATTTTCACATCAGCATTTAGGTACCTATCTATATTGTAACCAAAAAAATTATGATTTAGAAGGCTGAAAGAAATAAAATAACTGAAATTATTAAGTACCTTGAGGAAATTGAGAATGTATTAAGCGACTAAACTATGATTAATAATTAAACTGAAGAATTAATTCTGTGTTGGTGGATATATACTAAGGTAGGTATGGAGCAATGGGAGGCTAAAAGCAGCAAGACACAGGGTGGTGATAAGGGGAAAGGAAGATAGGTATAGTTGTGGGCTATTTTCAATGCCAAAGGAGGAATCAAGAATTGAAGTGCCTATTGAATTTGTTGACAAAGACCATCCTCTTCTTTACAAACCTTTCATTTATGCTGATTATATTTCCTACTTTCTTTCCAAGTTGAGTGATGATGCTCTTGACATATATGCTGGTATTTGAATGCATAAATTAATTAATATTGTGTTTAAACATATATAGCTAATTAATTATTAGTTTCTTTTATTTGTAATCATACACGTGTGTTTTTCTTTTCAAATTAATGATATTATTGAAGAAAATTTATTAATTAAAAAGAGATGGTGTTTTTCTCTTGTGATATTTTGTATTAATTTAATAATTCAATAATGAAGTTAATTGAGGTATTAATCATTGCCTTTTTTTGTCTTCTCAAAATTTTATAATTTCTCCATATAAGCTTACAAAATATGAAATTGTCATATAGAAAATAAAGTGAAAATGACAAGTTAGTTAATTATTATTTGAAAAAACAAAAATTCATCTAAATTTAAATTGAAACGTTTAAATCATTAAAACTTTATTTGTATATATTGTAAGAAAACTTTATAGAGTTATATATATATATATATATATATAAACAATGCATACATAATATTCAAGAAATAGCAGAATAGTTAAAAATTAATTGTAAAATCACCATAGATAAAATTAAATTTGAAAAATAGAGAATTAAAAGCGTAAGATAATGATAGCATTGTTATTTATCGCACCAAGGCTAAAGCCATAAAAAACGGCAGCATTGTCTATCAGAAACAGTAGGTCAAGGCTTATAAAGAACGTGAACCATCACTTAAAGCCTGTCAAAGGGGTGCATAATTCGATTTGAATCCGACACATAATTAAGAGTTAGAATAAAAATTTATATGTAATTGAAATGGATAGATTTGAAGTACATTCACATAACAATCTTTTTGATCATTTTTTTGAATATATTTATATTTATATTTATATTTATATTTTAATATATAAGAAATTATATAAAATAAAATAGAGTGGTAATACAAAATTATCCTTTGACTTTTCCTAATAGTAAAATTTAGTTCTTTTATTTTATTTTGGTATAATATTACATTTAAATTTTTAAAATTATAGCAATGTTATCATTGCATTAATGGTATGTTAAAACTGACCAATTTTTGTTCATTGACTTTAACATTTATTTTGACGAGAAGTGAAATATAGTATCCTTATTTTACTTTTTGTGTAATATTATTCCTAAACTTTCAAAATTAAAGCAATTTTGTTAAGATAGTTGAATTTATATCCATTGATCTTAACACTTGATATTTGACTCATTTTTTTCGTTTTAATTTCTTGATTCTCATCCTCTAGTAGCAAATTCCAAAATTTTTTACTAAACGAATTCAATTTTTTTCTTCTAAATTAGGATTAAACTGGAGAGAATTAAAGTGGATTGGTAATTTGTCATTTACTACCTCCCGTATGTTATATATATATAGGCTACATTATGCCCTATGTCATTTATTAATAAGTCATCAGATGCCATGTGTTAACATTAGCAGCAAAATTTGATATACTTTAATAGGCTTCTAATGAAGGGACAATATTGCTCCAATTTTGAAAGTTTAGGAGCAATATTGCACCAAAATTAAAACAAATGTAGGTGTTAAGGCAAACGTACGGAAATTTGTCAACTTTAACTAAACATTAATAGAGAGAAAATATTGTTCAAATTTTGAACGTTCAGGAAGTAACACTGCATGAAAATTAGGGGTGTTCAAACATGGGTTGGATGGGTTACGATCGGTTTTCCATCCAACCCATCTAAAATTTTAAATGGATTGAACCCAACCCAACCCAACCCAGTTGGATTATAACTTAAACTCTTTATCTCGGATTGGCTGGGTTATAACTGGATTATATGGATTATGTTAATCTTATATCATTTATTATAAATATATAAATTTTATATTATATATATTTATATTTTTTTAAGTATAAAACATTAATTTCATTCTTGTAAATATTTTTTTTAAATAATGAATGCATATTTTATTTTTTTTAAAAAAAAAATTAATTATGTCCGAAAATTTAATTTCATTGCAACAAAATATAATTTAATATTATTTAATTCTATCATTTTTTTAATATTAAAAATTATCAAAGTTTTAACAGTTTTAATTTCATTGAACCAAAATTTAATTTAATAATATTTAATTATCATTTTTTTAATATTAAAAATTATCAAAGTACATAAAAATTCTTAAACTGTGAAATACATATAGAAAAAATGAAAAAGAAAATACATATAGAAAAAACATTAAGTACAAAATTAAGTAAAATTAGCATCTGGTAATACATCTTCCGCTTGGCTTCGACATTCAATATATATTCCCTTTTGCATATGTCAAAATTAAGTACAATTAACCAATAGAATTAATTATAATAATATAATTATCATTGGTACCTAATCGAAGTCATTCATTGACTGGTGAAGATGGTTCCATTATAATTGGAGATCTTACTCCTGCAAAATCTGCATTACCATAATAATTAAAGTCATTCAATACTTATCACAAAACAAATCAAAATATTAAAATGTTTAAGCATTACCTGTCTCAATTTCTTCATATTTTTCAATTTCATCCATTGTATGGCGAAGGTCTATGGGTATCGGTGTTGATCTTAGCCAATTTTGGACCGCACACTAGGGCTTCCACCGTCATTGGAGAAAGAGAGCTTCTAAAAAGGGTCAAGCACTCGACCGCCTGTGCTGAAAGCAGATTCCGAAGCTATAGTGGAAAATTGGTATTGCCAAAACATCTCTTGCTAGGAGAGAGAGAATTGGAAACTTTGCGTGAACTTTTTTTCCACCATCCCAAAATGTCAAAAGGATCAAGTCTAGGTTCAAAATCATCTAATAAATATTTCACCATTTCGGACTTATTCTCTGCACTCTCTTCCTCTTCCAGATGCCTATCAAATAGGCTATTCAATATCTCTCCACCATCTACCTCTTCATCATCCATGTTTACATCACCAATATTTTGATCCCAACCATATAAACCTCCTATATTTTTCTCAGTTGAACTACATTCATAATAATAGTTATAGAGTCGAGTCAAAGTTGTTTCCACCTTATTTGACATCTCTTTAGCCTTCTCTTTTCCATAACTTTTCTCGAGACAAAACTTCACATATTTCATTTTATAACGAGAATCCAAAATGATAGCAACATATAGCAAAAGATTCAAATTATCCACATTATCCCAATATTTATCAAATTTCAATTGCATATTTATTGCCATGAAACTCATTATGTTATCATCATTTAAACTCAACTTATGAATCATGGTCTGTAATGACATAATCTCACGGAAAAAGGCATTAGATGTCACCAACAATGACCCTGAAAATTTTAATGTTACATTATAGAAGAGTTTTAAAAACTTGATAAAACATCTCGCTTTCTTCCAATCTTCTTCTGTAGGTGGCCCAACAATTCCATTCCCTTTCCCTTTCCCTTTCTTTTTATGATCCCCACTTTTTTCATTTTCATTCCCACCCTTTTCAATTTCTTCATTCCCACTCCTATCAAAATATAAAAGAAACTTAGAATCCTCGATTTCTAACTTCTGAAAAACTTTTTTCAAATTTCTCAGCTACCTCTAACATTTTGTAAGTCGAATTCCATCTAGTTTCAACATCTAAGCACAAAACTCTTTTACTTTCTATTTTCACTTTCTCCACACATTTCTTGAAAATCTGTAATCTAGATGGAGATGATCTCACATATCTTACTGCATTACGAATTTTAATAATTGACTCATCCAAATCATCTAAACCATCCTTCACAATTAAATTCAAAATGTGTGCACAACACTTAACATGCAAATACTCATGACTTAAAACAGTACCCTTCCAATGTTTGGTTTCATTTTTCAAATATTTAATTGCATTATCATTGGAACTTGCATTATCAACAGTGAGAGTGAAGATATGATCAATTCCCCAATCTAATAAACATGCCTCAATGGTAGTACCTATTGTCAATCCTTTATGATTAGAAACTAGATAAAAATTTAATATCTTCTTATGCAATTTCCAATCACTGTCAATCCAATGTGCAGTAAGACACATGTAATTTAAATTTTGGATTGATGTCCAAGTATCAGTGGTGAGACATACACGTTGTGACTTCAAAATACTTTTTAACTTTTGCTTCTCCTCCAAATACAACTTCAAACAATCTCTAGCAACAGTTATGCGAGAAGGAATTACAACCCTAGGTCGTAAATAGTCAGAATATTCCTTAAATCCTTCTCCTTCTACAATGCTAAATGGTAACTCATCAACCATTATCATTTTTGCAAGTTTCACTCTCATTTGCTTAACACAAAAAATTTGATGTTCTTCTTCTCTAGACTTCTCTGTACTCTTTTGTTTTTTGTTAAGCTTATATGGGTACTCCAAACACTTATGGGTTAGATGAGCCCAAAGAGTACTAGTACCATGCGTAGGGTCACATGCATAATTCTTACTACAATAGTTACAAATAGCTCTAATATTATCTGCATTCTCTACTCTAGTAAAATGATCCCATATAGCTGATGTTCTTTTAGAAGTTCGTTTGCGAGGGGGTTTCTTACTACGACAATCCTCAATTTGAGTAGCTTCTGAAGTGAAGGGCAAGGAAGAATTAGAACTAGGAGCTTCCATCTGATATTAACAATTATGGAATATAAAAGAAAACCAAAAATTAGAGGATGCATGGAAAGTATAAAAGAAACAGACTACCTCAAGGATCTAAGCTTCATTGCAAACTAACACATACCACATTCTTAAGTAACAGCAACAACAAAAATCCATCACAAAAAATAAAATAATTGAAATTTTGGTAAACAGAGCTATATGAATTAAGTTTCTTTCCTAATAAATTAAGCAGATTTTTTGGTATCTAGGCTACAAAAAACAAGAGACACACAGCCAAAAAATTATTTATCTATAGAAAAATATAACATACAAATATCATAATTCATCAGCTACCAATAAGGAAGAGTGGAAGACCACCAATTTCCCCATCAAAAATTATTTATGTTTTTTTAATATAAAATATCATAAAAGCTACAGAGATGCAACTCATGAGTGAATTGATTTGGGCCAACATCCCAGCCGAAACCCTCATGTCTAAATGCTTTAGAACTGGGAATTGATTTCAAATTTAGACTCTGGAAAAAATAAAGATTTCAAAGTTCAAAGTGATGAATTGATTTCTGCAATATGAATTGATTTAGCACATCAGATACTGAGTCATAATCCCCAATAGAGGTAAAACCGTAAAAGAAAGAAGAAAGAGATGAAGGGAGCAGAGGGCATCTGTTTCTCGGTCTCTCTCACCACATAAACTACATTTCTCATGGTAAGTATTAAAAGAAAAGCAAATATTAAGAAATCAAGTGTGAAGAAAACCCAAGTCAGAAAGAAGAAGAGGACGAAGAAATAGTAATTAAGGGTTGAAAACTTTTCTGAAAGGAAAACAGAGAATCAAGTAGGAAATTCTATCTTTCCCTTCACCGTGGCATGTGACTGGAATAACACCAGAATGCTGCCGGACTGTGTATCGTGAGATGGCGAAATCGGAGGTTAAAAACTTCTCTTCCCTGGTGAGTGGTGAGTTAATGTTGCTTCTGCCTTCAGGAATTTAGGGCTTCGATTTATTATACATGTAGAAGGGAAAAAAAATGCTTGGCCCAATATGAATTAATTGTATATGGGTTAATTGGTTGGGTTATATAATAACCCATAACCCATACAAAAATTTTTAAGTTTAAAAATGGATTACATGGGTTATAATAACCCAATAAAATTGTTAAAAAAATGGATTAGATGGATTGGGTTAAATGGATTGGACGGGTTACCCATTTTTGAACACCCCTAATGAAAATAAAGTAAAAAGGTTATATTGTACTCTTAGTAAAAGTATAAAGACAATTTTGTATCTTCACCTAATAAAATACATAAAATAAATTGAATGTTAGGGTACTTTGCTCAAATATTTAGTACTTTTTTAAAATGTGACTTTTGGAAGAAATATTTAATTGGTACAAGTAAATCATTTAATTTGCTTTTAAATTTTAAGAGTTAGAATACTTTTTTTTAAATAATTTTTATTGATAGATGTATTTGAGTAAGTTAGTTAACAAAAAAAATTAAGATTAATTATAAATTCGAGCCTGAACTATAGGGTGTTTTTTAATGTTTGCAATGAATTTTGGAAACTTACAATGTCAGGCTTCAACTTTGAGTCTCCTTTCAATTGAGTGATTCTGTAAATAAATCCGTTAAATACTAACAGAATTGCTGACCGAGTATTAATGTGGGTCCCACCTATGCCAAATAGGATGCCAACTCGGCCATCTACTCCTCCTCCTCCTTTTTCTTCTTATTCTTCTTCTTCTTCTTCTTCTTCTTCTTCTTTTCACTCCGAATTCACCTTCTATTTTGCTTAGATGATATGTAATTTTTTTTTTGCCTTTTAATTTTTATTTTTGTCAAATACAAAACTGTAAGAAATTATTGGAGCTAATAACCTATCACATTGCAAATGTAGGAAACGAAAACAGAGAAATGAAGAACAAGGTCAAAGAGGCAACATAACAAACACTTAGTGGGCAAAATAAAATCTGAAAATTTTACGTCATACTCTGTTTAATTGATAGCCCAAAGATGCCATTATATAAGCATTACAACCAACTAAAAAACAAAAAATCAAGGAAAAATATTTCCCACTAACTCACACAACTAAATCACAAAATCCAACTCTAAACCCCATCGGTGTGGTCGGATGGGTTGGTTGCTGCCGTGCTGGTTGCTAGATCTAATGCAATGGCGAGAACGGGATAACCACGAGTCGAGGTACTGTGGCGTCGGAGTGGCTAACGGTGGTTGTGGAGAGGCAGCAGCAAGTGGAGCAGATGATGCATCCACGTGGGTAGAGGAAATGGGTTTGGGATTTTCTTTTATTATTATTATTATTATTATTATTATTATTATTATTTAGGAAAGTGTCTGGCTGTGTAAAAAAAATGTTTGAAAAGGGTTTAAGTAAAACCCATTTAAAAAACTTAGGAAGAGGAAAGAAAAATGGATCTGAAGTGAAAAAAGGAAGAAAAAGAAGAAGGAGAAGGAGGAGGAGGAGATGGCTGAGTTGGCATCCTATTCAGCATAGGTGGGACCCACATTAATACCCAGTCAGTAATTCCGTTAGTATTTAACGTATTTATTGACGGAATCTTTCAATTAAAAGGGGACTCAAAGATGAGACTTAATATTGTAAGCTTTCAAAGTTCGGTACAAATATTGAAAAATATCATATAGTTCAGTCTTGAATTTATAATTAAACCAAAAAATTATACAATACATGTATATAATGGTCTTTTAAAAAAATTATATACTTTTATGATAAGTCATTTTTTAAAATTTGCACACGTAATTAAAATTTAAAAGTGATTGACAGATATTAATATTTAAGAAAAAATAATATGAATATAACTTGATGATCCAATTCAAAATTTAAAATGATCCAATCAGACTTCAATTATCGAATAATGACTTCAATTATCCATCAATAGGGATGATCACCGGCGAGGCAGGGGTAGAGAGTAGCTCCCCACCTACTGCCCCGTCCCCGCTGGGGATGCGGGGGAAAAATCCCCCCCGTCCCCCGCGGGGATCCCCGTCCCCAATAAAATTACCCCATTCTAATGGGAATTTGCAACCCCGATGGAGATTTTTGACCCGAATAAAAAATATTTCACAATATTTACCTTGTAAAATTTAATAATTGATAACTTAAAATTAAAAATATCTCATACAATTTAAATACAAATATTTATAAACATTTCATACAATTAAAATACAAATATTTGTAAATATTTCATACAATTAAAATATAAATATTTGTAAATATTTCATACAATTCAAATATTAATAATATCACTTGAACAATTTACACACCGACAAATATCAACCTAAAAAAATTTAATATATATATATATATATATATATATATATATATGATAAGTTACAATTATATTGATATTTTAGATTAATTCTTGGCATAATTATGTGTTTTATTTATTTAATTTTAATAGTAATTAATTAGTTTTTGTCATTTTATTAGTTTAGCATGTTTTTATAATTTTTAATAAGTTTTGGGATGTTTTCAGGTGTTTTGTTTTAATCCGGAGCTAAATTGGAGGTTGGGGGTTGATTTTAGAAGAAATTGGTGAAAGAGGGCAAGATTTGCCTAAAGCACAGCCATGCTATTACAAAGCACGGCTGTGCTTTTGAGGGAAGTGCACAACACCAAGTGCACGCCAGAAGCACGGCTGTGTTTCTACGAGAAACACAGCTGTGTCACGCAAGAGGAGGCGCGCGCACGGAGCAACTCGCCCAGAAGCACAGCTGTGCTACGCCTTTTTTCGCCTGCTCGCGCGCACACAACGCAAACCTAGCGCCCAATGTGTTCAAAAACACAACTGTGCTTTTCGTCAGGTTAAAAGGAAAACGCCACTGCATCTCAGGGGGGCTGGGAGATTTAGATTTAATTTTTTCTTAGTTTTTCCAGCAGATTTTTATTTTATTTTAGGTTTTAATTTTCATTTTAAAATTCTGTTTTAGATAGATTTAATTTTAAATTGCAATTTGTTCTTAATTAATTTAGATTATTTTTAGTTTAAATTTATATTTTTGGGGATTCAAGGAGATTCCAAGGTTGAAGAACAAGAGCTTCAAGATCTATTTTTTCTCTCATTAAGGGTGTATTCTAAACTTTAATTTTCCATATTTTATATTTATATTCTTGATGTTGGAGTAGTTATTCATGCTTAGGAGTTCTTGAATCATATTTTGTATTTGGATTTATGGATTTAATGAATATTTTCATGATTTCTTTTATTCCTCTCGTTATATTTTTTCTACTTTTATAATGATTATTGGATTTGATTATGATTTAGTCCGGAATAATGATTGATTTCAAATCTGATTTGTGTTATAATTTATTTTTACTCAGTTTTTATCATTCTTGCTGTGTCTTTTGGACTGCTCCGGAATGGGAATATAAAAGTGCAGGATTTTATGATTTAAGACTAGAGTGGGATGTGAGGAATAGATGGGTTTTGGGTTGTTTGGCTCCGGAATGGGAAAGCAAACCGAATCTAGGACTTTAGACCCGTGCTTAAGCTAGTTGTATGGCTTGCTCCAGAATGGGACGTCATGCAATTAGAGTAGCTTGCTCCGGAATGGGACGCTTGGGTTTAGTTGGGTTGTCCAGAATTTTATATTTATATTGTTTTACCAATTTCTAATTACATTTGTGAGGATAGAATTTCCTAAGTATTTAATTTCATCCTTGATTAATTTCTTGATGAACACTTTTATTTTTTAATTGTTAATTTATTTTCTTGCTTAGCTTAGTTTTCTCCACCAAACAAATCGGGGATATCTCGAATTCACTCATCTATAGATATTTAACGTGACAATCCTTTTTTCCTTGGGTACGATAACTCGGGGTCCTAACTATACCCCACTTTATTACTTGTCGATTCAGTACACTTGCTGAACTCCGATCAAGTTTTTAGCGCCGTTGCCGAGGAAAACGGTGTTGTTTGTTTTATATTTTTAGTTGAGTTAGTTTGAGATTTTTATTTTTCTTTTTGTTTTAATTTGGTGTTTATCTTTGCAAGAAAATTTTGAGACATTTTTAAAATGATGCAAGATAGCGATCAAGATTATGAGTTGGTCCTTTTACGAGCTCAAGTGAATGATATGATGAGGGAGATGCAAGAGTTACGACAATTGTATTCAACTTCACCAGTCACCTATTTACCGTCTTTTGAAGATCCTCACTCTTCATGTGTATCACAAGAGTCTCACTTTGCCCATATCGAACGTCTTTCAAACTACATTTATTGTAGAGAGAAGGAATACCAAGCAAAAAGGGGGGAGTTGCAGGCTACAATTAACTTTCAAGAGGAAAGGATCAAGGCTCAAGGGAATCTATTAAGAAGTCAAGAATTGGAGATCCAAAATTTGGAATCCAAGTTGGAGCTTTTAATTGTCTCTTCGGGTGATCAAAGAGATGGTGGTGAATTGAGTCATGCACCTATAGAGCTTATCGAGAATTTTGAAATTTTTGAGGATGGGTTGCATGAAGAAAAAAAGGAGCCAATCATTGTTGAAGACAAATCTTGTGTTTGTTTGGAAACTAATTTCAATTTTTCTATGCAGGATAGTGCATCAAAGGAGCAAGAGTTGTGCGATTCTCAAATGGAAGCACTGGATTCAGTCCATTTGAAGAATTTATTTAGGCTGGAAGAGCCCGTGGAGTTCATTTATAGTGAACCCAAGGTGGAGTCATACTTCATCGAAGACATGGAATTTCCCACCTTGGTGGCTTTCGATGATTTTCTCTTACTGATGGGGGAAAATAAGGAGCAAAAACTGGAAAGACCATTATTTGGTTCACAAGCTCGTCTACCCGAGAGTAACATGAGTCGAGCTGGGACTCATTAAACCAGAACTTTTAGTCTTAACCCTTTCTATTTAATTATATGTCATTTATATGTGTTTTTGTGTTTTATGTTTTTAATTTTTAATTGTTTATTTTTGAGTCTTTATAATTTTCCTTAAATTTTTAATGTGTTATAAAGTTAATTTTTAATGAGCCATCTTCTTCCACAGCCCCTCCACCCTCAGCTCCACATCTAGATGCTTCTTTGGTCCAGACTTTGATATCTGAGATTCAGTCTATGACAGCATCGATGACGCAGTTTGGGACTTCTATCAGCATGATTCAGACTTCTTTTAGTGAGTTGAGGAGGGAGCGGACAGCTTTCCAGGAGAGGGTTTGGGATAGATTGGATGAGTTGAGCAGAGGATTGGCGGAGGTTAGGGCAGCTACCTCTCAGAGTGACCAGTTGATATCTGGCATGGACCTGTCAGTGCAGAGAGCTTGGGAGCGTTTGTCTTCCATTGAGACTCAGATGGAGCAGGTGCGCCGAGATATGGTCCTAGGAGCTGAGCAGAGAGACACATTCTTGGGAGGGTTTCAGCACCAGATTATGACACAGTTGGACAGGTTGAGCAGTGAGATTCGCGGATTTTTTACACCTGTTTTCACTGTATTTCCTCCACATTTGAGACGACCACCACTATGATATTTTGTATATCTTTCAGGAAGTGATTCTTATACAATAGATTTTGTATTTATATATTTTTATGGTTAATGAAATTGATGTAGTAAGGCATAATGTTATTTTTATTTACTTTGTTATATTTCGAAATTGTGTGGCTGAGCCAATGCCGTGTGATAGGATAGATATTTTAGTTGTGTTGGCTGTGAATATCACATAATTTAGATTATTTCATTTTGCACAGAGATTATTGGATTTTTGCACTAGTTTTGAGTTTCTTTGTTTTTTCACAGGTGGCATGTAGGAATTTTGTATGGTTTTTAGTTTTGCCCAGTAATTGTTTTATGTTTGTCATTTTGAGATGATTGCAACAATTTTCATATTACAATAAACTTTTTGCAGAGCAAGGGAAAATTTTTGAGAAATTTATTTGTGTACTTCATTTCTTTGCACTGAGGACAATGCAACATTTCGAGTTTGGGGTGGAGTACCATTTCATATTTTTCAAACCAAAACCAATTTTGTTTTGTATGTGTCTTTTTAGTTTGTTGTGTTTGATTGGTTTTTAGTTAGTTTTGCTGTGTTTGTGGCGTGTTTGTGCCAAGTTTGTATCTGAATATTTTTATGATTATTTCTTTTTGATTTTCCTTCGATTTAAATTTTTATTTCATCCTAGTGGTTCTCAATTGAGAATAATTTTGATCTCAGTTTTAGAAATCTGTGTTTCATTCAATTTTAAGTTGAGTAAGAACTAGTCCTGTTTGTATCTTTGTTTGTTAGACTGCATGTAAACCTTGATCATACTTTGTAATTTCTAAATTTTGAGCACTTTGGGCCTGTTTTTAAAAATTGAGAAAAATCTAGTTGCAATTAGGGGATTAGATGAAAACTCATTAAGAGCACTAGAACCTTTCTGATTACCCATCGAAGCGACCCTCGGCTGAGACATAACTTAGAAAATAATTTAGGCAACCCTTCTTTGTATAGCTACTTTAAATGACTTTTCCTACCTTAATTTCACTGTCTCTTGTTAGCCCGTTGAGCCTATTATTTAGAATGCTGAATGCGTGCTTGTTTTATTGTTACACATATTAAAACTACTTTAACCTTAAATGATTTTTGCCTCCCCTTTGAAGAGTGGCCACTCTAGTAAGGTTGGGTTTGTATTTTGGGTAAAAAGGAGTTTAGTTTTTGTCAATTTTTGATGTAAATTTTTGTTTGAGAATTGATTGGTGTGTGTAATGGAGAGTTGAGCCCATTTAAAGATATGAGTTTGGGGTTGACAAAGAGGAACGTGATTTATATGGTTTATTGGTCTTTTAAAAATTAGAGCTCAATTTTAGTTCTTGTGGATATTTTTGGATTTATTAAGTGCTTCATAAATTGTTAGTGGCTAGTTGGTTTTTTATGCTTCTTTAAAAAAAATAAAAAAAATAAAAAATAAAAAATTTGAAAAGGAAGAAGCATTGCAAGTTTTTCCTAACTAATTGAGCAAAATGTGAGTTTGGGGTACAAAATTTAGTAAAACTTGAGCTAGTGCCTTGTGATTATCATTGTGGAATATTATGTGGCATTTATAATTTTGAGCTAAGTTTGATGAGCTAAGGTGTCTTTAAGACCAAGTTTATTTTGATGGTATGTAATTGAGTTGGGAATTTTCACTAGTTTAGTTGGGTGGTTGTGGTTTTGTTTAGGTAGTGGCCATTTTTCTCTAGTGACTTGATCTTCCTTTGTTAGCCAATCTACCTAAACCTAACGTTATAACCAAAATGTAAGACCTCTTGATTCTTTGTTTTTGTCTTGTCCTATTTAGTGGAGATGACGTTCTAGTAAGGTTTGGTACGTAAGAAGAGGTATATGGTGTTTCTTGAGCTTTGAGTGTAAAGCCATGAGTGCATTCATGCATTCGAGTTGATTCTTGTTCCCAACATTGTATCTAGAAGTTTTGTTTTTAAATGATAAAAATTCTGTTTTGACCTTTTGCACACACACACAGAAATTGTTTGGTATGTTCTTGTGTTTATTTGTTATTTAGTAAGCATTGGTATTTACAAGCCTATTTTCTTGTCCCTTAATTGAGAATGACTCCTTATTTTCTTTTGTTGAGATTGAAATGATTGAGAATGAGGTTCATTCAGTTTACTCGAGGACGAGTAAAGGTTTGAGTTTGGGGTAGTTGATAAGTTACAATTATATTGATATTTTAGATTAATTCTTGGCATAATTATGTGTTTTATTTATTTAATTTTAATAGTAATTAATTAATTTTTGTCATTTTATTAGTTTAGCATGTTTTTTATAATTCTTAATAAGTTTTGGGATGTTTTCAGGTGTTTTGTTTTAATCCGGAGCTAAATTGGAGGTTGGGGGTTGATTTTAGAAGAAATTGGTGAAAGAGGGCAAGATTTGCCTAAAGCACAGCCGTGCTTTTACAAAGCACGCTGCGCTTTTGAGGGAAGCGCACAACAGCAAGTGCACGCCAGAAGCACGGCTGTGTTTCTAGAAACACAGCTGTGTCACGCAAGAGGAGGCGCGCGCACGGAGCAACTCGCCCAGAAGCACAGCTGTGCTCATGCGAGAAGCACAGCTGTGCTGCGCCTTTTTCCGCCAGCTCGCGCGCACACGACACAAACCTAGCACCCAATGTGTTCAAAAACACAGCTGTTCTTTTCGTCAGGTTAAAAGGAAAACGCTGCTGCATCTCAGGGGGGCTGGGAGACTTAGATTTAATTTTTTCTTAGTTTTTCCAGCAGATTTTTATTTTATTTTAGGTTTTAATTTTCATTTTAAAATTCTGTTTTAGATAGATTTAATTTTAAATTGCAATTTGTTCTTAATTAATTTAGATTATTTTTAGTTTAAATTTATATTTTTGGGGATTCAATGAGATTCCAAGGTTGAAGAACAAGAGCTTCAAGATCTATTTTTTCTCTCATCAAGGGCGTATTCTAAACTTTAATTTTCCATATTTTATGTTTATATTCTTGATGTTGGAGTAATTATTCATGCTTAGGAGTTCTTGAATCATATTTTGTATTTGGATTTATGGATTTAATGAATATTTTCATGATTTCTTTTATTCCTCTCGTTATATTTTTTCTACTTTTATAATGATTATTGGATTTGATTATGATTTAGTCCGGAATAATGATTGATTTCAAATCTGATTTGTGTTATAATTTATTTTTACTCAGTTTTTATCATTCATGCTGTGTCTTTTGGACTGCTCCGGAATGGGAATCTAAAAGTGCAGGATTTTATGATTTAAGACTAGAGTGGGATGTGAGGAATAGATGGGTTTTGGGTTGTTTGGCTCCGGAATGGGAAAGCAAACCGAATCTAGGACTTTAAACCCGTGCTTAGGCTAGTTGTATGGCTTGCTCCGGAATGGGACGTCATGCAATTAGAGTAGCTTGCTCCGGAATGGGACGCTTGGGTTTAGTTGGGTTGTCCAGAATTTCATATTTATATTGTTTTACCAATTTCTAATTACATTTGTGAGGATAGAATTTCCTAAGCATTTAATTTCATCCTTGAGTAATTTCTTGATGAACAATTTTATTTTTTAATTGTTAATTTATTTTCTTGCTTAGCTTAGTTTTCTCCACCAAACAAACCGGGGATATCTCGAATTCACTCATCTACAGATATTTAACGTGACAATCCTTTTTTCCTTGGGTACGATAACTCGGGGTCCTAACGATACCCCACTTTATTACTTGTCGATTCAGTACACTTGCTGAACTCCGATCAATATATATATAATAAAATATTTTTTTTGGGCGGGGACCCTGTTCCCCGTCCCCGTCCCGAATTCAAGGGCGGAAATTTTTTTCTCCCTGCTCCCACCCCGGCGGGGGAAAAATTTGGGGATTTTCTACCCCGTTCGGGTCGAGTCCCCGCCGGGGACGGGGAATCCCCACCCCGTGATCATCCCTATCCATCAAGTTGTAAAAATAAACAGACAATTATATATATTATTCATGAAAGTTTGCTTTAATATTAGAACTTTTTTATTTGGATTTGGCTATTTTCTTTTGTTGCTATTTTTTTTCTTTTCTATTTTGATCATGAACAAGAATTAAGGCAACTTAAATATTCGACTGAGGATTTTAGCTTCAATAGGTTATTCTTTTTGCATCTTTACCGAGTGCACAAAAGCGGAGTTCGTGGATTACTAATAGATAAGACTGCTTATTCTAGTAATCTTAGAGAAGTCAAGAGCCTGTTTATTTACAGAAAAATGTTTCAGTTTTTCAGAAAAAATTTTCGCAGAAAATAGAAAATAGAGATCATGTTTATTTTAGTCAATTTTCTAAAATAGAGAATAGAAAATAGATTTTTCAGTTTTTTAAAATAAAAAAAATGAAAAACTAATAAAAAGTATTTTCTAAATTTTCTGAATCATCTTAATACATATATACATGTGTGTCACATACATACACATACATATACATGTATGTGCATACATACATATGTATATATATGTATAGACATATGTATGTATGTACTTATATACATATGTACGTACATACATACATACATACATACAAACACATATACATATGTATGTATATATGTATGTATGTATGTATGTATGTATGTATGTATGTATGTACGTAGACATACACATACATATATATATATATATATATATATATATATATATATATATATATATATATATATATATATATATATATATATATATATATATATATATATATATATATATATATATATATATATACATATACATGCACATACACATACTTATACATAAATACACACACACACATATATGTGTGTGTGTTTGTATATACATATGTATGCATGTATGTCTGTATATGTATGTGTGTGTGTGTGTATATATATGTAAGTGTGTATGTATACATATACATACATACATATATATATACATACATATATATGTACATACGTATATATACATACATATATATGTAGATGTATGTATGTATGTACATATTTATGTATGTATATGTATGTATATATATTTAACTTTTTCTAATTAAATAAATTTTAAATAGAATGAGAAATGATCAAATTCACAAAGCTAAGTATTAATTTAATTTATATATATATATATATATATGTTTGTATGTATATACATATATATGTATATATATGTATACATACATGTATGTACATATATATGTGTATATATATATATGTATATACATACAAACATATATACATATATATATATATATATATATATATATATATATATATATAATAAATACTCTAAGTTTTTATTTGTTGATAAATAAACGCTTTTTCTAAATTTTTTACAGAAACTAAACACTCCAATTTTTTTAAAAATAGAATACAGAAATAAAAAACTATTTCCTTTAAGTAAACGTACCCCAAATTTCATTGTTTTTGTTGTTTTTAAATATAACTCTTGGCATGTATTTTTATCTTTCATGAAAAAGCAGAGAGTACTACTTAAATAATAAAAAATAAAATGTCATTTTGTATTTATCTTATTTTACACTACAAGAATATAATCAATTAACGACGGAATTCCGTCTCTAACCGTAATTACCGACGGAAAATAGCAACGGACAGTCTGTCGCTATTTTTGCCGTTTTTAAATTTAGCGATCGAAAATGTCCATCGCTAAAAATAGCTACGAAAAATAATATTTCGTCGCTATTGTTAGCGACATAACAGTATTTTTCGTCGCTATTTCTAACGACGGAAAGATATTTTTCTTCACTCTTTTTTAATGTAATTATCTTTTTTATATATAATAATAATTTTAAAATTATAATTGGCAAAATTATTATAATGAAAAAAGTATTAATTAAAAATAAGTAAATTTGATAAAAATGTAATTAATAATGTATTAATATATATATATATAATTAGTAATGTTACAAATAAACTTACGTAATAGAAAAAGTTAAAATACTAACTAAACACTAATTAAGAAGGGGGTGAATGTGGACGATCAGACGACTGCGCTGGCATATCATCGGGTAATTTTAAACTAATGAAATTCTCCAACTTATTAATACGGCTCATCAGCATATTTACTGTGTTGCGAAACTCAACGACTTCATTACTAGCTCCCGCACGCATACTGGTCATAGCTGTAGAGGATGAGAAGGAATGCGAATAGCAAGTATTCACATAAAAATTCAAACCGAAAACCCGTCCATGGCGGTCCCTACCGCCAGCAGTCTCATAAAATACCCAAGCATGGTCCATATTATCAGGATCTGATTGCTGACTATGATGACTGTCTGGTACTCGCTCCTGTCATAAAATAAATTTGAATGTTAATTAGTACTAAAATAAAACCAAGATGATATAAAAAAAATAATAATAAATTGTAAAACTAACTTACATGAACTTCTCTAACTCAGTTGCTAACGAACATCACACCGTCATGATTTCGTGTATGGGTGTGCAAAAATAACTCATGAAGATGAGGTGTCCTGTCCATAGATGTCTCCTGTACATAACTTATATAGGTTAATAAAATTTGGACAACGTTTTCCTTAAATTTATACCAAATCTCCTGTATAAAATCCACAAAAACACTTATATCTTACTATTTTCATGCCAACCAAATACAATTATAACTCTTTACACAAAAACACTTGTATATAGGTTAATAAAATTTTGGCAAAAATTTACCTAAATTTGTAAGAAACCTCTTGTATATAATCCACAAAATATACATTTATATTACTATTTTCTGCCAACAAAATCCAATTCAAACTCTTTACACAATATTTTTTCCATCCTACTTTATTCAATCAAATATATTGAGAATTATCAAGAGTCGCATATATTGCAATTAAAAAACGTTTAATGCACTAAAGTCAGATATTTGAATACTTACAAGTCTATCAGCATGCTCACGATGGGACAATGTTCCTCCAGTGTGCAAGGGAATACTAATTCCTTCCGGTCCTCCCCGCCTATTATTAGAATTCAGATCAGCAATGGAAAAGGCCTTGGTTGATGCCCAGTACTGCATCCAGTTTGCCCATATGTCTTCATTTATGTAACGTGGCCATTCACCTTTCGCGTGCATCTTGCTAACCATGTCTTTATAACATAGACGGGCCCGTCTTTCCCATACACCATACACAATGTGATCAACTACTGAGTCCCAATAAAAAGCTTTATGAGGTAAAAAAAACAAAAAACAAAACAAAACAAAAAACATAACAAAACAAAAACAAAAATGGTTAACATAATGTATATATTTATAAACTATATTTACAATATAAATAATATATGAAGTAAGATAAAATCATAAAGAATAAATAAATTATTTTATTTACCTCAAACTCCTGGAAATAAAATATTTTTGTTTCCTGAGAGATATTCTTCCATAAGTAACCATTAAATTCAATTCTCTCCTTGAATGTACCAGTCATCAAGTGGGAGCAAGTACCAGATGGAATAAATCTAATGGACAAGTAATTTCATAATGTTTTCAAATTAAGCATTATAAAATAAATATAATACTCTAAATTAATAACTCACTGATTTCCTTCAATGGCAATATATATCCGTCCAACCACTCCAACCGCTCCAGGCAAAGTACCTTCAACTATTTCAGACGATGATCTCTGAGATGGTATGGACGGTGTGTCTATAGCAGGTGCTTCAGTCGATGAAGTACCAGTATAGTAGATGCAGGGCATAGGTAACTTGGGAGTAAAGAATATGTGCCCATATAGGCAAGGGCAGACGCGGGAGACAATGATCCCTCTGCTTGACTCACATTAGGGGATACTGATGGACGCACCCTCATCCTTAGAGGTTGCATACTAGAAGTCTTCCTCTTATTATTCATTTTCTAACCTGAAAATCTTAATAAACATAATTAGACATCAGTTGGTTATAAATAGCTAAAGTAATAAAGTTAAGATAATATCTAGCTACATTTATATACGAAATTGAAGCAAAAATAAAGTAATAAATTGTATTTATATTATGGAATTTACTTCACGTGATATATAGACCAATGTGCAAGGAATTATTCGCTGTCATCACTTAAATGTAAATCATTATCACAATCATCTTCATTTTTTGAATAATTAGAATCAAATTCGCTTTCCATTTCAAATTTATCGGCGGATGTTGACTTCTCATCCTTTTCAGATGCAATATCAACATATTCATTATCTACATTGATCATAGGTTCATTATCTTCATATGGCAGGCTTTTATTTATTTCATAAACCTCTACTTTCTCTTCCTAAAAGGCTTCACTTCCAATTCATTTATTTTGTCTTGTTGCTTTTATTTCAAAAATGCCTATGGGTTTTACCTTGCAAACTGCCAACCAATCTATCTTATCTCGTTTTAAGCTAGAAAATGGGACATAATAAACTTGGGTTGCTTATATTGCCAACACAAAGGGTTCAAAATTAGGAAATCTTCTTCGTTGGTTTATCTCAACAATGTTGTAGCTGCTATGCGCTTTTGTTCCGACATTAAGTGTTGAATCAAACCATTGACACTTAAATAGCACACAACATTTTATTTGTAAAGTGGGGTATTCAATTTCCAATATCTTCATAATTTTACCATAATAATCTATCAATTCACCCTGAATGCAAACTCCACTGTTTATAGTTACCCTGTTATGACCATGAGATTGCATATGAAATTTGAATCCATTCACAAAATAAACCGGATAAAATTTAACAGTTCACAATGGTCCTTTCGCAAGATCGAAAATGAAATTATTTTCAATTGTGTTTTTTGACGCCTACAGAATGTTAATGTATAATGTCATTTACTATTGTCATGAAAAAACTATGTCGTTTATGTAATATATTTGAAGTCAACACTTATATATGTCTTGAACCATAAATGAAAGTATTTTTCGACTTTCTTATTGATATCATTTTGTGCTATTTGTGGCATAAGCCCTCATAACCATTCCTCATATAAACTACAACCAACAACAATATAAGTTCATATGCATCTTCATGTCATAACATAAAAAATCAATTTCAAACTATTAGTTACACTTACTGCACGAAAGGTTGAACCTCTTAGCAATTCAACAAGATGTAAATCAACAATATAAGTTCATACGCATCTTCATGTCATAAAATAAAAATCAATTTCAAACTATTAGTTAAACTTTCTTCACCATATCTGTTAGGTGGAAGATGTGTGTGGACTACTTTGTTTTTAATGAACTTTTATTTATTTCGTCTAAAAAGGTGATCTGGAGAAAAAAAATTTCTGTGATTGTCAAACCAAGATGTTTTACACCCACTAGTAAGATAAAAAGAATCGAAATCATTCAGACATGCTCCATTCAGACAGCATTGCATATACAAGGAAATTGCTAACTATCCACATCAAAACTACTCTCATCATGAAATTCTGTTGAAAAGACACATCATATGTAAGCACACCGAATTCCCATAATTGTTGTAATTCAGAAATCAATAGTTACAGGAATATACCAATCCTCTGCTTTGGATTCTTTGGCCCCGGAACAATCTCTGTTAAAAATATGTAAGCTTTATTCATACACATCCATGAAGGCAAATTATAAGAAATTATTATGATTGGCCAAGATGAATATTGTTGGCCTGACTGCCTAAAAAGCTGAAAACCATCAGTACTTAAACCCAGCCTCACATTTCTACTCTCAGCAGTAAAGTCGGGGTGGATGTTATTGAAATATTTCCATATAACTGCATCCGATGGATAGCTCATTAGTCCATCCTTCTATTCATGTTCGTTATGCCATCTCATATGAGATGCAGTAATATCGGAGAAATATAGTCTCTAAAGTCTTGGGGTTAGAGGAAAATAATACATCCGCTTTCATGGTACTAATTTCTGCTTTCTATTAGCATTTATTGGCTTAAACCTTGGTCGATTACAAAATTTACAATCCATTAATTCCTCATCAACTCCCCAGAAAAGCATATATCCCAGTCTGCAGCAATCAATTTTTTCAACTGGCAAACCAAGACCCCGAAGTAGTTTCTTCATATTGTAAAAACTGTCGACCATTTTATTATCTGAAGGTAATAATTCATTATACCAAGCCAAGATTTCATTTAAACTACGATCATAAATATGACCTTCAGATTTTATGTTCAATATTCGAGCAACAGAACCTAACTGGGTCATATTATTATATTCTGACCATAATTCCTGATCAACTGCATTAAGTAAGTCGGAGGATTTTTTGGCAGTTGGGTTGGGTTCTTCTTCGACATTGCTTAAATTTGGCTGAAATGAATTTTTCGCTGCACCAAAGACTATTTGGGCATAGGGATTTTCTGTTGCACAAACATTACTTGTCATAAATTCGTCTCCCCTTGAAATTCTGCTTCAACTACGTCCAGTCTAAATTCATTACTTCTAAACGTGCTACAAATTATTGGCTCTCAATGCCGTGTCCATTCAAAATAATTGCATACAAACCCTTTTTTTAGCAAATAAAGATGCAGATCCTCTATAAGAAGATAACACCTGTGTTTGCACTTTTTGCATGGACATCTAATTTTCGAACCGTCCATGTATGTAGGTTGAGAGCTTGCATATTCAATAAAAGATTGAACTCCTTTAGCAAACTCAAGGTTAATGTAACCATCAGGCGTTATTCTTTTATACATCCAACTTCTGTCTAAATTACTCATTATTGCTAAACTGTTGTGCAGAAATTATAAATACATAGTTAGTACCATCACGTGTCAAATTTCATATTTAACTTAAAGTCAATTCTATATTCCATTTCTTCAAATTAATTCGTAATTAGTTTTACAATATATACTCAAATTTAATACTCGCTTACAAAATTATATATATAATAACAATTATAATTCAAAATATATACACATCAAAATATAATAAAAATTATCAATATAATAAAAATTATAATAAAATATATATACACAAAATAAAAAATATAAACACAAATAAAATACCTAATTAAAAAATTAATACACATATATACTTATTATTAACAAAATAAATTTAATATGGAAAAACTGACCTTTGGTGAAGCAACCAGTTGGAGAGGGAGGGTAGTCGGCGGCGGCAGCAGAAACGCAGTCCAAGCCACACGGAGAGAGGAAGCCGATGGATGGGAAAGGAAACACGCATGCAAGGGAGCTAAACGCCAGATTTGACGGGCGATGGCGGGTACATACAATAAGGAATATAATATAATTTAAAAAAAATTATAAATATACTAACAAATATCATATACACACATCCCAGAAAATTAACCATAATACAAAATTAAAATAATACTACATATAATAACAAATATACCACAAATTTAATAATATTTTAACTATAATAACAATATATACAATACAAAATATATACACAAAAATTAATAAATACAAACACAAATATAATACAAAATTAAAAAAATAATACATATAATTTTAACAAATATGCCACAAAATTAAAAATATATATATAAATATAATAACAATTATAATACAATATATATACACAAAAAATAAATATATACACCAATTTAATAGCAAATTAAAACATTAACAATATGCCACAAATTTAAAAAAATATAAAAATATAATAAAAAATTTAATACAATATATATACACAAAACAATAAATATATACACAAATAACATACCAAATTAAAACAACTATACATGCAATATGCTACAAATTTATAAAAATTAATAATATAATAACAATTATAATTCAATATATATACACAAAAAATAAATATATACACCAATTTAATACCAAATTAAAACATTAACAATATGACACAAATTTAAAAATATATATAAATATAATAAAATTTTAATGCAATATATATACACAAAACATAACTATATACACAAATAAAATACCACATTAAAATAATAATACACATAATATGCCACAAATATTAATAAAATTATAATAATAATAATAATTTTAATACAAAATATATAAAACAAAAATAATAAATATACACACAAATATAATACAAAATTAAAACAATAAAAAAATAAATTAAACACACTACAATAAAATATATAATAAATTAAAAAATATATATATACTTATTAAATTAATAAATTTAATAAAGAAAAAAATAAAAAAAATAACCGTGGGTGAAGATCCCGCCGGAAAAGGTGACTCGCCGGCGGCGGCGACACCACAACGGCCCAGATTTGGGGGAGATCGCGAAAAGGGGTAGAACGAGAGGGAGAAAGGGGGAAATCGGCCATCGAAGACAATCGTACAGGGGAGACCGACCACTTGAGACAGGCGCGAAGGAGAGGAGAACGTCGGCGGAGCAGATCTGGATGGCGGTAGAGGACGCGGGGGGGAGAGGGAGAAGGGGAGAGGGGAGACGCCGAGCGAGAGCAGGGGAGAGGGGACAGAAGAGGGAGGGAGGAGAGAGAAGGAAAAGGGGTTTTATACCCCTTAATTTAGCGACGGTAATTCATTTTCGTCGTCGCTAAATAGCGACGGTGATGTGTGACCGTTGCTAAATAGAGACGGTCTACACTTACCATTACTATTTAGTGACGGTTTTTTTAACTGTCGCTATATTTAGAGACGAAATTCAAAAATCGTCGCTATATAGAGACGGTCTATAACTACAGTCACTAAATACGGTTGCAAAAAAATGAGGAAAATCACTCCCGCTATTTATAGCGACGGTATTTTTTTTCCCTCGCTGAAACAAAATATTTGCTACCATATTAGAGATGAAATTTTTTTCATCTCTAAATAGAGACGGAAATCTATTTCCGTCGCTATATAGCAACGGAAAAACGACCATCACTATAATTCGGTCGCTATTTTCAATTATTCCTGTAGTGTTATATAGCTTATGAATACCATAGTGGGTCTCATGCATGAAATACTTGCAACTCAACATTCATTTAGTTTTGAACAGATAAACCAACAAATGATCTAGTTTAAAACTGTCATGCAAAGTTGGATGCTTATTTGTTTAGGTTTACACGTTTGGGACCTAGCTGAATTCTAAATGATAGTTTAAGGAAAATATTTATAATTATCCCTACATTTTAACCAACAAAGAATAATCAAATTTAGATTAAGAATAACAATTGATAACTTGTTTGAATTTCCGGAAACGTTTCTTTGATTGAGTCACCTGAAAAATACCACAAAACCGTCGGGTTTCCGACAAGGGAGGCTCCGACGATTAAGTCAGCAAATTCACAATATAAGGTTTTTTTGTAAAGGAATTCAGAGAGAGGTCAATGTACCTGATGATTTCCTTTATATAGCTCTATGCCAAAATAGGAAGTAAGATCTTGAATAGGAGAAAATTCCCTTAATCGCTTGATTCTCAATCTGTGAAGATTTGTTGAGTGATTCTTGGTACTTTCCATCACTGTTAGATCAGGATTTGCACAATATATGGGTAATATTCGTTGATGATGGCTTTCCATAAATTGTTACCGAACTGTTAATAAGACCGTACCGAGCTGTTTACCTAACCGAGCAACTATTATACCAATTGTCTGGGTGAGCCCGGCTATCGAACACTTGTCACATAAGTTCAGCGTATGACTCGTGTCCGGTTAAGTATACACCGGACTATTGCTCGAAGAGTCCAATTATCATAAGTCCCCCCCGCCCCCCCAGAGATGACATTCATGTCATAGAGACGCGTGCCTGACCATTAAAGGTAGAACGTGTGTTTCAGCCTCTCCCCATTGATGACAGCTGTGCGCGTGACCCCTTAGAAAATGTGGGTAGTCTCCTCGTTGGCTGTGCTTCAACGGCTGTATCAGGTGTTATAATGATGGCGCCTCTTCGGTTGCCGTGCAAGTAATTATTGCTACCACCCAATCCAATCAAAGCTTGCCACCTGTTCTCACCTAAGTGGTTCCCTTTTCTTACAAATACCCACTCATTCTCCTCAGTCTCACTTTCGTTTTCTCTGGAGACTTCACTGTTTCTTGCGTTTCTCTTCTTCTTCTCCTCAGTTTACAGCCTCCTATTCACATCAATTCTCCTTCTGCCCTACGTGTGCTCTTCTCCCCATTGTCTCGAGTCCTCTTATATTGCTCAAAGCTTCACCCAGATCTTCCTAATTACAAGTTTGTACCTTGCCTTCTTTCCCTTTTCATTTTAAGAATGAGTGATTCTGAGAATTCATTGGAGAGAATGAGGGTGGAGGAGGGCCTTGAACATGAAGATATACCTGAATCTCCTGGTACCAGTCAACCAGAACCATCAAAGAGAAAGGAGCCTAAGAGGAATCCCCGGGTTGGGAGCATCAGCTCGGTTATAAGGAGCAACGAGATGACAGAACTCCAAGATAAATTAGGGATTCCCGAGAGCTACACAATCCGGGCACCCGGAGCCCACCTCAGAGCAAATGCCAACTTTAATGGTCAAAAGACGATAGTGGTGTACGAGGCTGATTTCGACGCCGGAATGAGCCTCCCTCCAACTACCTTCGAGGTCAAGCTGATGAATTATTATGGGTTAACTATGGGCCAAATTCATCCAAACGCTTGGCGCACAATATCTGCCTTACAAATGTGGGCAGCGGATAACGAGATTAACCTGACAGTTAGGCTCTTCCGAGCTACACATGTGATCGGACTTCGCGTGTCTACCGAGGATTATAACTATGTGCAGGCCCGAGCTAGTTATGGGATTTTCAAGGGCAACCCGGAGTCCCTAAAGAATTGAAAAAACCGTTTTTTCATTGTGAAGAGCAACGAGAAATTCAAGTTCCTAACCACTTGGGGTCGGTATGTCAATAAGAACGACGATCCAATAATGCTTACCGATGAGGAGGAACAAACTTTGATCCGATGGAAAGCACTGGCACAAGACAAACTCGACATTAAAGATCAGCTTATGTTCGGATTGGACCGGACTATACCCTCTCAGCCTCGACGAAAAGGTATATTCTGATATCAGTTCCCCTGTTCTAATACTTTCTCATTGTTCGGTTTTTTGCAGAAATGAAGCGTACCGAGAAATCGAGCATGGTCGAGATGATGAGGGCCAAAAGGCAAAAAAAACCAGAAGGATCAGCCCCTACCGAGTCTGCCCAAAAGGCTCCATCCTAGGCCCCTGAGCGAACCATCCCCGATCCCGACCAACACGACAACTCCGGTCCAGCCTTCGTGCAAGAAGACCCCTTGCCTCGAACCCCTCCAATGACGATTCCTCAAGTCGATCTGCAGACCCCTCCCGGGCCACGCCCTCCTGAGTTCGGTGATACGGCCGGGTCATCAAATCCCCGTCCAATGAAAAGGGACATGAGGGCTTTTGCCGCGGAGGTATGCGACATATGGAAGGAGGAGGGGAAAAACTACTCTGAGGACAACACCGTCTTCTGCGAATTCATACATCAGTTGGCCTGCGTCCCAAGAAGCATCAACCCTCTGCTGCGCAGGAAAGCTGATAATCTGGGCGAAGCCCTTAAGAGGCATCAAGTGCAGGTAAGCATTTCTGAGCTGTGCTTTATTTATTGGGTGGGAAATGCAATAAACCCTAACTTCTTTTGTTTTTAACACAGTCTTCAATACTGAGCGGTACCGTGATCGCGAAAATGAACAATCTGATCATGATGTGCAACCGAGAGGCACGGTCGGTTGTCGGGCACCGCCTCAGGGCTAATGTTGCTGAAAGTACGCTGCAAGACTCTGAAAAGAGGGCCATGGAAGCAGAGGCTAAGGCTACCGAAGCCTTGAATGAGGCTTCCGAAATGCAGCAGAAAGTAGCCGAAGCCGAACAGAGGGATGCCGAGAGGGATGCTGAGCTGGCCAGTCTCCGAGCTGAATTAAACGAGGTCAAGAAAGGCAAAGCCGATGCCGAGGAAAAGTTCACAGACCTCGAGTATCGGTCCGTGGAGTTGGCCATCGACAAATGCCTCGCATTTAGTCAGAAGCTTTCTGATGCTGTTAAACAGTGCCATCCGGATATGGATTGGTCCTGGCTAGACGAAGTGTATCCGGATGAATAATCTTTGTACTTTTCTTTTAAGGTTTAATGAAATCTGAATTCATTTTTGTTTGTATTTGCCGAACTCTTTAAATTTCCTTTTTGCACTATTTGAATGATATTTTAAATGTAATGGCAAACCTGATAAGCTTTTTGATGAGTTGAATGAACCGATATTCCTATGATAGTTCGGCTAAACGAGCTCTTCCATAAGTAATAAAATAAAAGTCTTGGGAGTTATAACCGAGCTCAATGAACTTTGACACTTAAGTCATGAAATGCTCGATGGTGTTATAGCCGAGTGAGCATTAAAGAGGAACTTTATTATCGAATATGAGAGTGTGCGCCCTGTCGGCGGTGGTATTTGAGTGTACGCTCTGTCGGCGGTAGTATTGAGTGTACGCCCTGTCGGCGGTAGTATTGAATCGATTGCTTAATGGCGAAAATGCCGAGTCATAGCAACCCTAGTATAGATAACCACAATAGAACGCAGTTTGTTCATGAATATACCTCGTTTATTGAAGTTTTATCAAGTACAATTGCTTTATGGCGAAAAGCCGAACTGAATAAAATACAACGAATTGAAAAATTTCTCGTCGGCATATTAGCCAAGAGAGCTGTAAGAACCCAAATCCGAGCTATTGATAATAGACCTTCAATTTTGAAACGTTCCATGAATGAGGAAGTACTGTCCCGGAGGAATCTTTCAACCTGTATGCTCCCCCCTTAACTTCATGAACTATGTAAGGGCCTTCCTAGTTAGGATTCAGCTTGCCCACTCCGGCAGATGTTTGTAAAGCAACGACCTTTTTGAGGACGAGCTGCCTGATCCTAAATGTCCTCGGCTTTATCTTCCGATTGTGGTAGGATGACATCCTTTGCTTGTAAGCAGCAGATTGCATCTGAGCATGTTCTCTCTGTTCCTCCAACCTATCCAACTGACATAACAGGTTGGAATCATTTGCTGCTGCATCAAAACTCATGGTCCGGATATTTGGCATACCGATCTCACAGGGGATGACCGCCTCTGTCCCATATGTGAGGGAGAAGGGGGTCTCTCCAGTTGCTGATCTTGGTGATGTTCGATAGGTCCACAGTACATTATAGAGTTCATCCACCCAGAGACCTTTTGCCGAGTTAAGTCGTTTCTTTAGACCTGCAAGAATAGTCTGGTTAGTTACCTCGGTCATGCCATTTGCTTGAGGATGGTAGACTGCTGTGAAGCAAAGTTGGATCTTTAATTCCAAGCAGTATCCCTTGAAGGCTGCGCAATCAAACTGCTTGCCATTGTCCGTTATGATGGAATGTGGGATCCCAAACCTCGTGATGATGAACTTCTGAACGAACTTGATGATATTTGCCGGAGTTATGGTTGCCAAAGGCTCCGCCTCTACCCACTTAGTGAAATAGTCCACTGCTACCACCAGAAACTTCTGTTGTCCGGTTGCTAAAGGGAATGGGCCCACTATATCGATCCCCCACTGGGCAAATGGCCAAGGACTATGTATTGAAACTTGGGGAGCAGCCTTTTGATGACTCAGATTACCGAACCGCTGGCACTTATCACACTTATCCACGCTCACCGCACCAAATGATAACTTGTTTGAATTTCCGGAAACGTTTCTTTGATTGAGTCACCTGAAAAATACCATAAAACCGTCGGGTTTCCGACAAGGGAGGCTCCGACGATCAAGTCAGCAAATTCACAATATAAGATTTTTTTGTAAAGAAATTCAGAGAGAGATCAATGTACCTGATGATTTCCTTTATATAGAGTTATGCCAAAATAGGAAGTAAGATCTTGAATAGGAGAAAATCCCCTTAATCGCTTGATTCCCAATCTGTGAAGATTTGTTGAGTGATTCTTGGTACTTTCCATCACTGTAAGATCAGGATTTGCACAATATCTGGGTAATATTCGTTGATGATGGCTTTCCATAAATTGTTACCGAACTGTTAATAAGACCGTACCGAGCTGTTTACCTAACCGAGCAACTATTATACCAATTGTCTGGGTGAGCCCGGCTATCGAACACTTGTCACATAAGTTCGGCGTATGACTCGTGTCCGGTTAAGTATACACCGGACTATTGCTCGAAGAGTCCAGTTATCAACAATAATAATAATAATAAGATAGCAAGACATGAGAGAGTTTAAAGAACATTAACTTGCTAGATTAATTCAACTCAATAGTTTTGGGGCTCGGGAGATTTAAGGTTACATATATTTCACATTAAGGTCACCATGTAAAAACGAATTGTCCAAATGGAAATAGACATGGTTATTGTGAAGTTACAATTTCTCCATGTTAGAACTTTTGTGGCTGACCCACTACCTAGGTAAGTTGGTGATAAAAATTCATAATCATATATTAAGGGTTGATGCTGATAATTTGCATATGCCAAAAATCATCATTTCTATCAAATAAGGAATCAATAAAACAAAACTTGAAGTTTTAAAGGTTTGATTGAATAAAAATTCAGTTAAGAGGCTCTATTGAATAATTGGCAGATGTTCAGGGATCAACGAATAAATTTTCCCAAACCAAATAAATGCGACGCCGTTGTAATTTCTTGAAATATTGGTTTGATGCTGGCAATGGAACTGTTGGGGTAGTGGCAGCAATTCCAAAAGCTTTAACATTCTAATGGCGTTTCCCCAATTGCAAGAAGAGGGCAGAATTGCCAGAATAGATGGATATGCTAAAGCTGAGCAGTCATTTGAAGAGGAGAAGAAGGAACTTAGAGCTTCTATAGAGAAACTGAGTTCCCAATTGGATGAAGAGGTTAGCAATATCTATTGTGCATTTACTTTAATTGGACGATCTTTTTCATTTTTGATCGAATTTAATTTCTGAAGAATGAAAGAAAGGCGAATCTGTTGAAACAAATTCAACAATTACGGGAAAGAATTGAGACACGGGAAGATGCTAATGCCTCAGTGCAGAAATTGATTCCACTCTCGAAGTCACTGAAGGTGCTAAAAGAAATAACAATACCCATTTTTGAAAACTTTTATTCTTTACTGATTTCTCATTATTATTGCAATTATTGGGTTAAAGGCTGTGAAAAAGGAAGAATCTGTTTTGCAATCTAATTATGAAGCTAAGTGCTCTCAGTTGCAAGCTGAGATCAATCAATTGGAGGATAAAATAGGAAATTCCTTAGATGATCAGACTTTATCTGAGGATCTAGCTAATGTATTGGCTGCCTCAGTTGAAAAGTTGGATTCCACAAAGAAGGTAATTTAGTATAGGAAACTTGTTTTACTGTCAAAACCTATGTTCTTGTTTGTGGATGATAAAATGGGCAAGTTCCTTTCATTTTTCATTTTGGCAGGATTTAGCAGCCCGCCTAAGGGCAGTCCTGTTAGTAAAGCAGCAGATCGATAACATTCCAACCCAATCAGAGCTTATCCAGTATGTTGCTTGTATTCCTTGTTTTTGCATTTAATTTTCTTTGTCTGGTTTATAGCCACTTATGTCTTAATGCATCAACTATAGTGAGATGTTCTTGACTTGTGTGAAGGTTTATGATGGACATTCTTTTAGAGCTTGGCACATAAGTGTTTTCATGTTCACTGCGGATAAGTATCAAGAACTTGGTCTATTTAATTGAATTATCTTGGCAAATACTTTGGTCAGAGATTGTTTGGTGCCAGGATCATATAGTGTTGTTGAATATATAGCTTTAGATGACGCTTGAAAATAGCTGTCTGAGTTCGTTAAAAATTGTTGTGTTCCACTATTTTGGGCTGCTTATGTCATACATCATTTCTGCTGTGAAGATACTATGCTGATTAACTCCCTGGCAATGCTATCCTTTTGCAGGATCTTCATGCATATTGGCAATGCTATCTTTTTGCACTATTTTCATGCATATTGTTTCTGATCTCCTTCTTTTCTTAGTAGAAAGTGGATTACCTGATGCTCTTAGTTGCCAGTGACCACTTTGTCTCGATTTTTAAAAGGCTGTCTCGACTTTTATAAGGGCAATCCAATACCTATTCTTATTTCTTCTTAAGGAGAAGGATGGGAGGGCTGAGTAGCAGTCTCACCATGCAGCAATTCACATGAAATGAATATAGAGTAGAACATATGTTGAAATTGAAAGATTTACTCAAACTTTTTATAGGATCAGCTCCAATTCAATCTAGTTCAGAATAAATAATTGTCCAAGTGATAAAGACTTTCCAGTATCTGCAAACTTGCTACCTTATTTAACCTTGTGACTTGTGATTTTGATCTGGTGCCTTATTGTCCAGGTATGAGCGCCGGTTTTCAGAGCTGAATGTTCATATCCAGGTTTAAGTTGCCATGTCTGTATATTTGGCCTTATGGTTGAAATTTTCGCTGGATGTATCTTTGCTTCATTTTTTTATTGACGAACTTTTATTTTCAGGAAAAGCATCGTCAAACCTGCAAATATTATGCAACATATAATGCTCTGTTAGAGATTAAAGAATTGATGCTGAAGGAAACTTCCTTGTTAAACTCAATAAGTTCACAGGTACTGCCAAAAATTAGAATCTACTGAAGCAAGGTTTATGATCATCTTTTCTAATTTCCCTTTCCTTTTCTTTCCCTCATTATCTTGTTAATGTTGCTCAAGTCATGGATTAGAATTCACTTCCTATGCTGTTACTGCTTTTTGCCAAAATTGTTTTTTCATAGCAACTGAAATGATATAATTTGTTTGTACTCTGATGTTAAAGTTACATAAAATTGGGGTCAACTAGTTCCCGTGAATTGCACAATCTCACTTATGGTTTTCATTCTTTCAGAGCCAACATCCTGGTTACTTGTTTTTCTTTTTTGAGATAGCAGAGTCTAAAATATGCTAGTATCAAAAACTTTGATTATGCACTGCAATGTTGCTATAATTAATCATTTGTTACTGATTTATTCTCCATGAAGCTAATTTCTTTACCTGCAAACTTTTACAGTTTCATTTGTTACTGATTTATTCTCCATGAAGCTAATTTCTTTACCTGCAAACTTTTACAGTTTCAGAATGCCATTACAAGTATTGATGGTGGCAAGAAGCTAATTGATTCAATGGATGGAATTGTAAAGGGCAGTCAGCAGGTAATTGTCGTTTTCATACATGAACTTTCGCTAGTTATTAAAATACTTATAATGGCCCAAAAATCGAAGAGATAGGTTTAAGTATTAATTGTTATCAACTTTCTTTTCAAATCAGTTACTTACACCTTCTTAGACATTTGAGTTAAGTGCAGCCAACCTAGAGGAAATGTGTGCCAAAAGGGCCCCTGCATGCTGTAAAGGACTGTGTTATGCAGAAAATATGAAAATCCTTGGCAACTTGCAAATTCTGGAAGCATTAAATTTATTGAAAATATCACTAACAATTTTTTCCAAAAATGTTTAAAAAGGAAATTGAGAAAATAGATTTTAAAATTTTTATCTACATTTTACACATTGCTTCTGTCTTCATGCTTCATACAAGATGTGCTTTATACAGAAAATATAGTTTATGTCAATGCCTAGAAATTCTGGTACAAGCCCTATTTGGGCTCTTTATAGTTCCAAATTTCATAGTACATAAGTTCAAATTTTGGTGTTGCCTTAAAATTAACAGTTACCATGTACAATGCAAAAACTATGAAAAAAAAAATGAAAATAAATGATTAAAAAAATTAAACCATAGCCTTTGTTAGATGATTGTAGCATTCTTTTAGGCACTAACTTGTGCATCAGTTCACTAGCACTTCCTTTACTTCGGTTTGCAACATGTATGATGTTGAAAGGCTTAATGTATCAACTCAATGCTTGTCACAAGTGCAGATATGTTGAGTTACTCTAGCACCTTTGAGGCTTGTTTTTGTCCATATCATACGCAATGTATATTTTCAATTTTTGAGGTATTAGATGGGTATTACTCTCATTGACGGTTCACACAACCCATAAAAGTATGGAGTATTGGGACAATTCTTTTGCCTTAGTATATCAATGAATAAAAATGCCATCGAAGCTAACCTAAAATGTGTAGGATATATGATCTTGTTCTCTCTGATTATTCTTTTTACTCTTTTTACATATAATCTTTCAATCTTTTGATGGTGTGATTGCTGTCAAATTCATCTCACAGAAGCTGCAAAAGGTCGAAGCTGAGCTTCAGGAAGAACAGAAGACTTGTGATGCTCTCAAGAAGAAGTATGCTGCAGCAATGGCAGAGCAAAGGCGCTGCTATTCTGTATTAAGATCTTTTCAGGTAATAGTCAGTGTAAAATCTGAAAGCAATTTGAAGTGCATTTTCATGCTGTTATTATTCCATATGGAGATATAGGTATGTTATGGCAACACAGAACAGGTAGTACTGGGGATGGGCAAAGGTGTCTTGCCAAACGCAAACTGAACTGCTAAAAAACTTATCTTGGGGGATTTGTAGGGGAGGAGGGCCAATGTGTAGTTTCGAGAGGCATTCTTTTCTTTTTGTTTCTTTTAAATAAATAGGTAATATGTTTTCACATCTGTTTCCGATACACCGGCCACCCTGTTTATTAAACAGAGATACCTGCTAGGCCTGGTAATATGCTCCTTTTGCAAGTAGTCCACCCTGTTTATTAAACAGAGATACCTGCTAGGCCTGGTAATATGCTCCTTTTGCAAGTAGTCGTATGCCAAAAAAAAATGAAAATGAGGCCACTGGATATCTATCTACTAGTAATCCTAAGAGGCTATTGTATCTTAGCATTAAATCACTCTTGTTATGTCAAAAAAACCTTTGGTATGGTGTTTAGTGTGCAGTTTGATGCTTTAATTATTTCTGATGCATAAATTCATACATCTGCCAGTACTAGATTAGAAATCATCATCAGGAATCATGTATTTACACTTGAAAGGAATAAGAAACCGTTGTGTTCATGAGAACTGTACTGACCTCATTTCACTGTAGAGAATGCATTGTCCATAAATTGGACATCTCAGATACTGCTTTGCATAAATTTGTATTGTATTAATAGATCTCTTGATGTCTAGGCGGAATGTGCAAAGAATGAGAGACTTCATAACCAAATTTCTACCGGAAACAATGCTGCGGCCTGATGTGAAGTTGTTATTGGAGAAACACACTCGGATTCGGACTTTTATTTTTTATTGATAATTCTGTTTGTGTCTTATGGATTCAAAGATGTAAATTTTGTTGTCTAAAATAGAAGGAACTAATGCAGCATCAAAGAACAGAATGAGCATGTACAAATACAACACATCTGCTTGTAGTACGTTCTCCACTATAGACTTTGTCTGGCAGAAGAAGCAAACTTGCTTCTCTTTTGCCTAGTACAAATGTTTTACCCCTAACAACAAGCTAGTGATAATTTTTTTTTACGGTTAAAATAACTCAACCTTTAACTTTTTTCACATTAAATTACAATGGCTGGACATTATCAGGAAATATGCCATTTTTAGAGTAAATATGAATGTAATATGTTAGAAAAATTAAAGATAATTTTTTTTTTAGTATGTTTCATGCTTATGTGTAGTGCCAAGTTAGCAATTTTTTTATTTTGAAGCATAAAGTTTTTGAAACCAAATCCTAACTTTGGAGAATAAAGTTTTTCAAGCAGAAAGTTTCAATTTTGAATTTAAGTTCAAATCAAATTTCAAGAAAAGGAAAAAAGTGGAATTGCATCAAGTTGAATGATTGATAATTGATTACTCTTCCAATTCACTAATGTTCGAATTGTGGCTATTTTTTCAATTCACTAGAATTCGAATCTGATTTGACAAATTATAATAGTGTTCTGATGCAATTGAGTGATTGATATATTCCAAATAAAAAACTGAACACTTGAATCAAAATGGAATTGAAATGGGTAAAAACAAAAGAGGAAGGTTTGAAAATAGAAAGCAGTTTTAATAAGATTCCCATGAAAATGAAGCTCCTTGGACAAAGACAAACTTTGGTGGGGCATATGATGATCTACACTAAACCTACCTCCCCATCTCACGACACAAACCTCGTCAGAATACTCACCCAATTATATAATTTTACTATTGCTTATTGCAGATACGAATATTTTTCTATTTCTTCTTCAATTTTACCCCTTTCTCTCACTCTCTCTCTTTTTTTTATTCAATCTCCAAAATTTCGCAAAATTAATTTCAATTTTCATTAGCTACTTAAAACCTTAAATTCATATGCATTTAATCTATTTGTAGTATTTAGCTTAACTTTTTTAAATTTATAGAACCGATTAATTCAGAATTAGACATTATCAGATTCTCTAACTACGAATGTTTCATACACATGATAATGATTGAATATATATGAAAAGTGGTGGAGCAAGTCCAAAATCAATATGGACAAGAAATGGAAAGAAACAATGAAAATTTTGAAGTATGTAATTTGGAGTGATGTGCGTAGAATTTGGCAGCAAGCAATTCCAACTAAAGCACGTAACTTTCTTCTATCAGAAAATATACATATGGCTCACCCCCAACCCAACACACACACACACACAGAGACGCCTCTTTTTATAAATGTACAATTACTCTGTCGCTTCCTCATTCTTCTTCCCAGCAATATATATTATACATTATTCAATATGCTAAACCTATCTATCAACATTCAGGAGCTGATTTGATCAGTTTAATTTATATATATATATAAATATATAATTTCTTACTCCAACAGTATACTCTGTCAATATACTATACTTTTGACACGCGAACACTCATTGTATATGTAAAAGTCTTAAAAGAAAAAAAAAAAAAATGAAAAATGACCCTTGTGTCAGTTAAGTAGAAAGTGGAAACATCAGGACTAGTCAAGTCTAGTAGGCTATTTTTGTCCTTTCATAGTCATAATAATAATATTTTCTTGATAATTATTATTACTGTTGACTAATTTGGAGGGATTTTTGAAGAAAATCAAACTCTTTCGGTGTTTCCTAGCAAATTGCATGTTGGCTGTTGTTTCTTTCCTTGTCCTTCCTTATGATAAAAAATATCATTATTTCTTTCGTGGAATTTCGAAGAATTATCTGAACCCAAACATAATTAAAAGGATAACATCTGTCGTAATTTGTTAGAAGCACGACTCTTCGCTACCTTTAACTCATATATAATATAGAGTTGTAATCTTAATACTTACGATGAATTCAAATGGTTGGGATAAATAAATTTTATATGCCGTATTATTTATATTAAATATTTTATATTCATTAGTTTTTTTTTAAATCAATCTTAAATTAACTTAAATCAAAAGTTAATACATCGAAATAAAAAAATGTGGATATGTCAACTCTCTACAAATAGACGTAAATCTAACTGCTCTAACCAAATTCTAAGCAGTCAATTTCGTTGTTCGTCTAATAAAAATAACCGAGTATTCATCTAATGCTTAAACCAATACTTTACCATCCTTGATAATATCAGCAAAATATGATAAATTCGATTGTTCTTCATATATAGTTTTGACAAAACTTAAGCAATCCGTCGAATCTCAACTCGGGACTTATGTTTATCTTTCACATCGATTAGTTAATATAACGTTTTTTATAATGAATTGAACAATCATTACTTCTCGAATTAGCTTTTGAAATTATATTAGATCTAAGTTCAATTTTTTCAAATGATATTAAAGTAATTGGTCCTATAATATTAGACTATATATCCGCAGATATTTAATCCTATAAACTTTAAATTTCATATTTTTCATATGTATTAATTAAGTATCTCACATGGACTATAATTATAAAAATATAAGAGTTCGAGTTTCGTGAATGGCAAAAATCGATATCTGAGAGGATTTCAAATTGAAAATACCAATAATTATACTAAGATAAAATATAAGCTTTTAATTATAATAGTTTGTAAATTTTTATACTATTATTATCACAGGAGTAAAAATTAAGATAGTGAATTTAAGATTTCATATATTGTTTTTTTTTAAATTATTCCGAACGTAATGATGGATCTAATATAATAAGTTGCAATATAATTCAAACAACATTATTCTCCTACAAGTCAAAGGAAATAACATAAAGTCTTCCTAATTAGGATAAGGACAAATTTGTTAAAAAAATCAGGATAAGGACAAACAAAAGTTACTTTTCCTTTTTCCATTACGAGGGAGGAGTGGAGCACCTATTAATTAAATTATTACCTTATAAAACAACTATTATCTATTTATGAATATTTCTGGTATTAATTATTATGATAAAATATATAATAAAACCCATCTAATTCAATTGCCAATTTTTTTTTTTACTAAACAAAAATTTCATATGAAATAAAACTATATAATTACAGATACAACGTTACAGAAATCGATTTACAAGCTAAATAATATATTTAATGAAAAAATATATAGAAAACAGATAGATGTAAATATAAAATAGGATAAAAGTAAATAGAAACTGGTATTCTTAGTTGCATGGATTGAACAAACAACAAGGAATTTGTCTCGATATGAAAATAGGAATTTGTCTGCAATATATATTCAGATATATAATAATTTTTTTTTTTTTTTGCTACATTGTTCATGTTTCTTGGATATGGAAAAAAAAAAATAAAAAAAAGAGGAACTTCTGGCTTTTTGTGAATACGGACAAACGTCGTTATATGTCTAACAGTAACACAAAGACCTTTTCTATATGGGAACAGCAGTCAATAAGAAAGAAAAACGAGGTTATTTGTCGCATTACATTACTGATTAATTAAATAAGCCAAATGCAGTGCCCAATGGAATGAATAATAAATTAGATTATTTCAATTTTGTGAGGTTATGATAATGTATAAATTTAATTTAATCACCCAGAAACATCCATTAGGTTTTCTGTAGTTCAAGTACGGTTATTAATTCCAAGTATATATATTAACAAGAATTTATAAATTGAATAATCCATCAACACAATTTGGCTTCTTATATATGTATATATCCACCTAATTCAGGTGGTGACGAGATGGAAATACTTATCCTCTCTTTACTTATCAACAAAGAAAATAATTTGCTATTTTAGAATTTGGTAACATGTATCTTTCCAAAAATATATAAATAATTAAAAAGAAATATTATTATCATCATCGTAGGGTTGTAATAAAATATAATGACGATGATGAAACAAAATTATAGAAAATGAATCTATTAATTTTGCCATTATATATAAACTATAAACTATATATTATTATATTTAATATATTTTTTTAAACATAATTGCTTTGTGAATAATAGTATTTGAAAGTTTTATTATAAATTTTATAATATGAAATCATGGTTCAACGATAAGTTAACCATATTATAATTTCATTTTTTATCGGTCCATTCTTAGTAGTATATATATGATGGTTGAATTTCTAATTTTTTCTATTTTTTATTCAGTAAGATTTTAAAAATCATGATTATTATATATTTTGAATATTATCCATTGATATGACAATGAACAGCTAAATTTCATACATTAATTATTGGCATAAAATAACGAGTGTATTTATTATTCCGAAACTAGTTTTGTATTCAAAAAAAGTCAAATGATTATGCATAATTTTAATATTCATGAAATGAGTCACTAATAAAAACAAGTTATATGTTAAAAAAGCGATTATTATGTATTAATTCGCTTAACGCACGAACAAATTAGAGAAAAATTAAATATAAATAAGGAATTTATCAAATCTAGTTAGTCCAAAATATAAGTCAATTGCAGATATCCCATGTGCTCACATATATCATTAAAAAAAGAATCCACCAATTAACTATATATATATATATATATATGCGCCACATCTCTTAGTGACTACTTTAATCAATAATGTATAAAATTTCAAAGTAGCAACTGATGCAAATATATAAAATTCATGAGTACAACAATTAAAAACAAAATCTAAAAATCTAAATATATATTAAAAAAAAGGAAATTAATTCTTTACATGGACCCACCTACTTTAATTTTTTTTTTTTAATTCTAAAATCTAATCAAAGACAAAGCTTTGTCAAGATTCTTGGCCTTGATACCAAAATACTCAGCCACCGATACAGATCGATAAAGAGGAATTATTTGGCCAGAATCCAAAGGAAAAACATTAAAATTAAGTGGAGGACAGTAAAAAAATGCATCGGACAATCTTTGTTTTTTACCTTCTTTATTTATTACCACGCGGTGAATAACACTCGGAAACCTACCATTTGACATTATGTGCAAGAAATCTCCGATGTTAACTACCAGTGCTCCTCGGTTTGGATCCACTGGGACCCACCCATTTTGTCTGTTTGATATTTGGAGCCCTGGTATGGTGCTCTGGTGCAGTATGGTCAAGAGGGATGTGTCTGTGTGAGGAGCTAAACCCATGGCTCGATCCGGGTCTGGGCAGAATGGATATGAGTTGAGTTGCAAAGCTGTGCTGGATCCGACCCATTTCGATTCTGATTCTGATATGGCTAAGTAATTGAAGATTAGACTCATTAGGGTTTCTGCTAGTTCCTTCATTTTCTTCTGATAATCTTCCATTGTGACGCTGTTTTACATAATTAATTAATTATATCAGATGTATTATATTAATTAGGACCATTAGCTATGTATAGTCCGGACATTTATACTTAGCTTGGATAATTTAGTTTATTATGGACCAATCAATCAGAGCTGATCACATGTGTATAAAAATAACTACTTTTGCATGCATGTCAGCTGTTGATTGGTTAGTCTACTATATACTTGATCCAAATAAGAAAAAACCGTAAAATAACACTAGCCATATAAAATTAGAAATTCCTTCCCTATCTAAACCAGCTATATCTATATATATAAAATAAATGGAAATAAAATTTAATTTTATGAAATAATAAATCTGGCTACGTGCATGGAAGTGCATGGAACATACCAAAATTTATGATAGTCATAAGGCCAAAGTTGTCTAGCATCATCAATAGGGGAACCGATGATAGTAAATCCTTCATGCCACATACACTTGCTGAAGAAATGAGAAATCCGAGCTATGCCGTACCCGGTGGCTCCTCCGGGGGATCTCAAAGCCTTCAGCTTCTGTCTCGCCGGAAGAGAGAAGAGCCGGCCCGTCTCGGCCTCAACTTCGTCCAATAAATTCAATGGAATGCCATGGTTTATCACTTGAAACACTCCCCATCTCTCACATGCATCCCCTATTAGGTTGCCTGCTTCAGGGTCAAAAAGGTCAATTGTTGGTATGGATAACTGACCACCATCATTGGGCTGAAAGTCACCGGATTCTGGCCAAACATGGGAATCGGGTATTGACCGAATTGAATCAAAATCTATAGGGATGATTTGGTTGAGATGGAGAGGAAAATCTCTGTAGGCTTCAGAGAGAGTAGTCATCCTCAACTCAAGTGAGAGAAGGGAAAATTAGTTTAGGGTTTTAATATGTTTGGTGCGTCTATATATATATATATAAACATATAGAGATTGTATTATTATTAAATAAAGAAGAATAAAATAATAAAATTGAAATGATGAGGAAGGCTGTTGGACATCTTTATGTCTCTTAGTGAATTTGGAAGTATTTGAGATTGGTTGAAAAAAACAAAGCAAAGAACAGACAATACACAAAGTTGTGCCATCTCAAAGACTCTTAAACATGTTTTTCTTTTTTCTATGATAAAGATTTATTTATTTAATAAATTAACAAATGGACATGCCTCGTCCACAAGTATGGAAAATTTGGAGGGCATTATGGGTACAGGTTTCCACCAATTGGGGTCATGTAATTAAGAAGTATATATTAATTCAGCTACAAAATAGGATCACTCTTTAAATTTCATCTTCATTTTCATTCTCCTTCCTTATCAGGACTACAAATTACTAATATTAAACCGATATTAAGGGGTTGCCATGGAAATTAGATAATATTTTCTTTATTTTCTCCTCATAAACATCAACCTAATCAACCATATCCATCTATACTTAATACGCACATATATTTTTCTTTTAAGAAGAAATTCGCTTATTTCATCATTTTTATAAAATAATATATATTTTATTTATGTAGTTACTGTTCTCTGAATTTATTCATGGATCTTATATACATCAAAATATTTTTTATATTTTTGAAAAGAAGGATTAATGCTTGACACCTTAACCGAATGAGGGCCAACATGTTTGTAGTCAGTGGCGGAACCAGATTGGGGTGAATCTTGAAAAACTTCCATTACATACATATGTAATTTTTCATAGTGTGCCCCCTAAATTTTTTTAAATGCACCCACTAAAAGTTTCAATTCAATGATTTCAATTTTATAATTTTTTTCTTTTTTTGAGTATTATCTTGAGTAATGATTGAGGTAAATATATATATATATATACTCTTAATATTTTTAATATTACTAGAGAGCTTTGACCTTCTGGCTAACATAGTCACAATGCTATGTTTCCATACACAGTGCCTACGTTCGGATTCGAACCCATCCTCATCCATTTGAATTTGGGTCTTTTTTTTTTAGAGGGATTTGAGTCTCTTTTTATTCACCATCACTTTAACTATTTTTCACACACACTATCATTTAATTGTGAATTATATTATTGCTTTTTTATTATTTACATATGGTATGAAAAACTTTTCAAAAGAAAATCAATTTCTAATCAATAAGTTTCTCCAATATCTATTGAAACTAATGTTAGATGTATGGCCGGATAAGAATTATAGTTGGCCCATACTTCTATTTACATTAAAACTCATATTAAGTTAGAATTATAATTTTCCTTTTATTTAATAATATATTAAATTTTAACTGTTAAATTAGTATTTTATAAACGTACTAGATCTAAAGTTACAAGAATATAAAAACTGATTTTTTTCTCTTAATCCTCTTTATGCAGCAGATGCTTGATGAAAAGTCAAAATACGATCTTTATGTATTTTGTTTTGTTTCGCAAATCTTGATTAGGGTGGAGAGATAATTAGTTTATATACCCTTTTAACTTTAGATCTAGTACGTAGTACATCCATCAAATACTAATTTAACGGTTAAGATTTAATATACTATTAAATAAAAGAAAAAACATAATTCTAACTTAATATGGGTTTTAATGTAAATAAAAGTATGGGCCAACTATAATTCTTATCTAGCCAAACATCTAACGTTCTCTCACTTGAATGGATGTTTCATCATTATATTTAATAGCATAATACAAGGCTAGCAAATATTAAATCTTATAAACCGTTAACATCATAAACACCTCAACACAACAAATTACATAATGCGGGTTATGACGGTCATACACAGTATAGTCGCATACTCCATTTCATATACCACTAAATTAAGAACTTATTATATTAGGTTCATAGGTTGTATATAAACAACATACAGTCTACATACTTGTTATGAAAATACATACAAATTTCTTATTCAAACAATCATGTATACATAAGTACAATGAATAAGAAATATAAAATTCAGAAACATGTCATTATTGATCTTAAAAGTGTTAAGCATTATTATCAATCATCAATACAATCAAGACCCATCTTAAGCACATGTTCTTTAAATGTCTTTAGTTGTAAACCTTTAGTTAGAGGATCTGCAATCATGAGATCCATCCTAATATGTTCTATATACACTTTTTATTTCTGAATCTCCTCTTTGACAACAAAATACTTTAATTCCATGTGTTTTGCACATCTGGAATATTTGTCATTTTTAGAGAAGAAAACTACTGCAGAATTATCACAATAAATTTTTAGCGGCTTGCTTATGGTGTCGACAATCCCAAGTCCTGAAATAAAGTTCCGCAGCCATAATGCATGAATTGTAGCCTCATAACAAGCTACGAATTATGCTTCCATAGTGGATGAAGTAATAATAGACTATTTGGCACTTTTTCATGAAATTGCTCCTTCAGCTAATAGGAATAAATAGCCAAACATTGACTTTCTATTATCAACACACCCAACAAAATCTGAATCTGAATATCTAATCATATTTAAATGATCAGACCTCTTATAGGTGAGCATGTAATCCTTTGTTCCTTGAAAGTATCTCAATACTTTCTTTGCAACTTTCCAATGATCAATACCAGGATTATTTTGATATCTACCCAGCATCCCTACTGCAAAACTGATGTCGAGTCTAGTACAGGTTTGTAGGTACATCAAACTACCCACAAAAGAAGCATATGGAATTGTTTCCATTTCCTTATGTTCTATATCATTCTTTGGACATTGCATAAGACTAAATTTATCTCAAAACTTTTTTTGCAGCTTTCCAATGATCAATACCAAGATTACTTTAATATTTACCCAGCATCCCTACTGCAAAACTGATGTCGGGTCTAGTACAGCTTTGTAGGTACATCAAAATGCCCACAACAGAAGTATATGAAATTATTTCCATTTCCTTACGTTTTACATCATTTTTTGGACATTGCATAAGACTAAATTTATCTCCCTTTCGAATAGGGACAACACCTGCTAAACACTTGCTCATGTTAAATTTTTCAAGAATTTTCTCAATATATATTTTCTGAGACAGTTCTAATAAACCTTCTGATCTCTTACGGAATATTAAAATTTCAATCACATAGGATGCCTCTCCCATATCTTTCATTTCAAAACTCTTAGAAAGAAATTCTTTAGTTTTATACAATATACTCAAGTCATTAGCAGCAAGCAAAATATCATCAACATATAAAACTAGACATATAAACTTACTCCCACTGATCTTTCAGTAAATACACCGATTAATAGTTATTTCCTGAAAATCGAAACTTAATATACCATTGCCTGAAAGATTGTTTAAGTCCATATCTTCAATTTATACACCATACTTTCTTTACCTTCAATGAAAAAACTTTCAGGTTGATCCATATAAACTTCCTCCTTAAGATCTCCATTCAGAAAAATTATTTTCATATCCATTTGATGTAGTTCTAAATCAAAATGAGCTACTAATGCCAAAATTATTCTCAAAGAATCTTTCTCTGAGACGAGTGAAAAAGTCTCCTTATAATCAATGCCATCTTTCTGAGTGTAACTTTTGGCAACAAGTCTAGCTTTATATCTTTCAACAATACCATTTGAGTCGTGTTTGGTCTTAAAGATCCACTTAGTAGACCTTTTTAGAACCTTCTGGCAAGTCTACAAGATCCCAAACTTTATTTTGAGCCATTGATTCTAACTCTTCTTTCATGGCATCAATCCATCCTTTAGACATATCACTACCTATGGCTTGTGAAAATGAAACAGGATCATTATCAATACCACAATCAAAATCTGACTCTTGCAAATAAATCACATAATCGTTGGGAATAGCTGACCTTCTAACCCTTACAGGTTGATTTAAGGCTATACCATCTGGTTCATTTATATAAGCTGGTGGTAAGTTAGATTCATGGAGTGCTTTTTCATTATCCAAATGTTGTTCTTGATTATTTATCTCTTCCAAAATAGGAACAACATTTATTGTGATTGTGGGTTTGAGAACATTTATGGGTAATGGAACATCAACCCTTATTTCATTAATATCCACAACTCGATTTTCAGTACTCCCACTAACCTCACCATTCTTTAAAAATTTGGCATTGGCTGTTTTAACAATTCTAGAACTGTGGTTTAGACAATAAAACTTATACCCTTTGGATTTCTCTGGGTAACCAATAAAGTAATCACTAACTGTTCTAGAATCCAATTTTCTTTCATGTGGATTATAATTTCTTACTTCTGCTGGACAACTCCAAACATGCAGGTGTCTTAAACTAGGTTTCCTTCCAGTCCATAACTCAAAAGGTTTTAGGAACTGCCTTACTAGGAACCCAATTTAACAAATATACAGCAGTTCTTAGTGCATACATCCACAAACTTTTGGGTAATGAGGTATTATTTATCATACTCCTAACCATATCTATTAATGTTCTATTTCGCCTTTCTACCACACCATTTTGTTGCGGTGTGCCTGGCATAGTATACTGTGCCACGACTTTCGAGCAACTTAGCAAATGGATCAGGACACTGTCCAAATTCATCATACTTTTCATAATACTCACCACTTCTATCTGATCTTATAATTTTCACTTTTTTATCTAGTTGCCTCTCAAACTCCTTTACAAACACCTCAAGGGCATTTACAGCTTGAGATTTTTCATGCAGCAAATAGATATATCCATACCTTAAAAAATTATCTATAAAGGTGATGAAGTATTTTTCTCCATTAAAGGACGGAGTGTCAAAAGGTCCACAAATATCGGTGTGTATTATTTCAAGAAGCTAACTGCTTCTTGTGGCTCCTTTCTTACTATGTTTGGTTTGCTTGCCTTTAATGCATTCCACCCATAAGTCAAGATCAGAAAAATCTAGATTTGGTAAAATCTCATTCTTTGCTAATCTTTTTAATCTTTCTTTGGATATATAACCCAAATGTTTATGCCACAAGTAAGCAGAATGTTCATTCGCCAAACTACGTTTCATTCTAATATTATAATTAACATTAAATAGGGATTCAGAAAAAATATCATCAAGTTTCAATTTATATAAACCATCCATAAGAATTCCACAACCGATAAAAGAATTATTCTTATACAAATTGAAACAACCATGTCCACCCTTAAAGGTATATCTACTAGCATCAAGTCTAGAATCAGAAATTAAATTTCTAAAAATCGAAGGTACATAGAGAGTGTTCATTAGATCCAAATGATGCCCAGTATCTAATGTCAATCTGTAAATCTCTACACCTTCAATTGGGGCCTTCATTTGGTTTCCCATAAATAGAAAGTTGCTAGTTGGGTTTATGGTTTGGATTGAAAGGAATCCATGCATATGTTAAAAACACGAGTAGTGGCACCAGAATCAAACCACCAAGTATTAGAAGGAACTTCAGATAAGTTTGATTCAAAGCATACATAAACATAATGTATACCTTTCTTTTCGAACGAAGCCTTATGTTTTAAGCAATCTTTCTGATAATGTCCTTGTTTCTTGCAGAAGTGACATTTATCAAATTTTTGTCCCTTCTTTTCATCATTAGCAACCTATGGAACTTTAGTAAGTTCTTTTTTTCTTGAAATTCTTGGTTTTTTGTTTGAGTTTCTTTCCAGCTCCTTGACCCACTAGGTTAATAGAATGAACTCCTTGTTTCTTTAATCTTGTTTCCTCCTGAATAAGTTTCCTGGACAGTTCATCAATGTTCTACCTATCCTTTAATGCATTATAATTGATATGGAATGGTCCATATTCAGCAGGAAGTGAGTTCATGATATACTGCACTAAGAAAGAGTCTTTTATAGTCATACCTAGTGTCTTAAGTTTTGCTGCAATATTGGTCATTTTAAGAACATGTTACTGCATACTCTTTGACCCATCAAACTTTATGGTCGTGAGTTCAGCCATAAGTGTCTCTGCAAGTGCCTTATTAGCAGAACGAAACTTATCTTCCACTAGCTTAAGAAAATCTTTAGCATTTTGATTTTCAGTGCTAGAAAGAGTAGACTTAATGTTGTTGGCAATTGTCATTCGCATAAAATTCAAGTATAATCTATTAGACCTCATCCATGCCTTATGGTATGCCTTTTCAGCCTCTGTACTAGTATCATTAATGCCAGTAGGCTTATCCTCTAATAGAGTTAAGTCAAGATCCAAAACACCTAAATGGAAAGTGACTTACTCGCTCCATTCAGAAAAATTCACACCAGTGAATAAGGTAACAGAAGAAGTTTGAGAGAGAAAGCTAATAGCTACAAATATATAAACGCTTACTTATTAACAGATTCATACAGGAAGCATACACATTAAACATATATTGCAGGTTTCCTTTGGGTAAACTCAACAATACGTGTCATTACTATCATTAGAATGCTATTTAAACTTTGTAAGAAATTAATTAAATAAACTTTACCAAATACATATAGCATCTTTGAATAACTATATATATATATATGACAATAGTATATCAATTTTCTCCTTAATATTTATTTGTTATAGAACATTGATTTACCTTTGGGTAAATTCCTTATTTTCTATCGACCAATAAATTCTTTATAATAGCATTTGATAAAATACATAAATTATATGACTACACATTCAAATTAATTTGGCCACTTTGGTGACTAACAAATTAATTTTGATTGTAATGTCATATAACTAAACAAGTATAATACTAATATATTTATATATATAGTAACACATCATAATATGCTAAATGATGAAATTAGATTAAATTTATTTATTTATTTATTTATTTTAGTCAAAATATCATTAATATGACTAAAATGTGAGAAAATAAAATTTTAAAAATCAATTTATGGATCAAAACAGTAATTTACTATAAATAACAATTCCATACAATAGACAATCATAATTTGATCCAAATTACTAAAGTAGAAATTGATACACTACGGCAGCAACCACTTATCTTTCTTTTCTTTTCTTTCATTTCTTTTTTTTTTTTTTATTAATCAATCTACGGCCCATGCATATTACTTTCCAAATTCCTAAGCATATAACCTTCCTTCTGAGCATATATGAAATTGCGCCGTTCTTCATCAAATTTATTTTAAATAATGTTGCCCTAAATCATGCATTGTACATAAGTATATCATGACTATACAATACGGCGGCAACAAAATTATTTCCTTAGGACAGTGCCAAATTCACTTCATTCGGTTTTTTTTTTCTTTTTAGGAAAAAAAATTAATCTTGATGCAAAATTCTAAATTTTATGAACATCATAATATTCATGATTAACATCATAATTTTTCATAAACATCACAATTGAAACAATCATCAAATCAATAATTTAAAAATTATTATCAATTCAAAATCTATCACTCTGATAACACATGTAATATTTTAACATTAATTTCATACAAATATCATCATAAACATTCATATCCATTCAGATTTTAAATATAATAATAATCACATAGAAAAAGTGAATAGATCACTTAACTTGAGCGGAATTCGACATAATGAAGAGAAATTTGATAATCAAGAACGTTGTAAACTAGTTTATTTCCCTTAACTTTCTTTATGCAGCAGATACTTGATGGAAAGTCAAAATACGATCTTTATGCATTTTGTTTTGTTTCGCAAATTTTGATTAGGGTGAAAAGATAACTAGTTTATATATCCTTTTAATTTTAGATCTAGTACATTCATCAAATACTAATTTAACGGTTAAAATTTAATATACTATTAAATAAAAGAAAAATCCTAATCCTAACTTAATATGGATTTTAATGTAAATAAAAGTATGTGCCAACTATAATTGTTATCCGGCCATACATCTAACAACTAATTCTCATATTAATGTATCGGGTTCTTCAAAAAAATAGAAGAGCTTTCATTAAATGTGTTTCACGCTCTAAAATTTCACATTATTATTTTAATAACCAAAATAAGATTAGAATAGTTGTCTCTTTTATAATTTTAAATAAAAGAAAAGATTATTATAATATAATTAAAATATGTTTAATTTTTAATTTATTAGATAAAAATACAATAAATTAATGTGTGTTCTTTCTAACTCCGTGATCCTAACTCCGCCACTATTTGTAGTATACAATCTCAAAAAGTAAATATTTGCTATCAAGATGATATTTAATTGTTTTGTTGCACCCGTGTGCGCATTGAGTTAAATTATTCAAAATATAGTGTAATTAAATAAGATCAATATGATCTTCATATTATTCATAAATTAATGAGCATATAGCATATAAAATTCATAAAATTCGGTCCAATCCCATCTTTGATCCGAGACTAGTGGACTTGGTAATCAAATAAAAACGTGAATGTTTGTTAATTACTTAAAGAACAATTAATTGAAGTGGACCAAGCAAATATGACAGAATAAGATCTCTTAAGATTTCATGCAACAATTTTATATATATATATATATATACACACACAAATTAAGTTAAAAAAAAATAGATTACATTAACTTTCATATTTAATTATTAAAAAAAATAACATTTACAAATATTTTTTAAATAGTTTTATTCTAATTAGGAAAATAAAATTAATTTATTCTCGTACTTGTCATATGATTTTAGGGGTGAGCATGAACCGGTTAACCGGTACATGAGTCCCAAAAAAAATCAGTCCATTAACTATCAGTTTTTGAAAATCACTAACCATTGACCAGTCCGTTACTATCGGTTAACCAGTCTATTGGTTTCGGATTTTCGGATCGATTAACCAATATTATTTCGGCTAACCACTATAATTATAATAAAATGCATTCATAAAAAGATTAAAATATTCAAAATACTTAAAAATAAAAATTAGAAATCAAATATAATTTAATATAATATTCAAATTATAGATATAAACTAAAAATATTGTGTCAATATGCATGCATAGGATAGAAAAATGTAATAAATGGAAAAATTATAATTTATTAATTTTATTAAATATTAGTTATTACTTCCAACGAAATTTTTTATTTTTAAAGCGAAATATATTTAATTGAAATTGTAAGCGTTAAATGCTACCTATAAGAATATTAAAACTAACATTCCACATTTTAATTGAATATTATTTATCATATTTAATTTTAATAATTTAAATATAAAATATATTAATTAAAGAGTTAAAATTAATTACAATTAGGAATTAATTATATATATTAAAAAGTTTGAAAGGTAAAAAATTTTGTGTGTATGGAAATAAAAGTCTCTTACAGATATAAGTTTTCGTTAATATATTAATGTTATATAATTTTTCGAATATATTATGATTTTTGTTATTGAAAAATTGATAAATCAATAAATAATAATAAATACTAAATATGAACATATTGAATAATTAATAAATTAACTAGAAATTCGGTTATCGGTTCGGTTAACCAGTTATATGAGCCAAAATCATTAACCAGTCCATTAATATCAATTTTTTCAAAACACTGACCATTAACCAGTTCATTACAATCGGTTAATCAGTTTATCGGTTCAGTTTCGGACCGGTTTACTGGTTAACCGCATCAACCGATTTTTTTTCTCACCCCTATATGATTTGGCCACCAATAAGTTGACAACATAAACACTATTAGAATTCTTAATCAATTTGAATCTGATTTTTACATAATTTTCATGAAAAAAAAAATAAATATTATGATCAATTTGCCAAATATCAATAAAAATTGTTTTACATTTTCACATTTATTTTGGTCTTTTAAGTTTTTCATTTTTATTAATATACAAGCATACAACTAAAATCAAAATAATCTTTTATCATGTTATTATTGTACTAAAATAACCTATTATTATTATTGAAACAAAACAGAAGGGGAAAAATGATTTCTATATTATATCCCTACAAATCAGTAGCAAATTAGTCTATTCAATTCCTATAATTATGTACAATCAAATTTGTAACACTTCCCCTCAAGCTGGAGCATAAACATTAATCATATTCAACTTGTTACACAAATATTCAACTCGAGGGCCATTTAAAGCCTTCGTGAACAAATCACCTAATTGTTCTCCTGTCTTCACATGTCCTATTAAGATGACATTATCTTAAATCATTTCACGAATAAAGTGATAATCAACTTCAGTATGCTTGGTCCGTTCATGATACACTGGATTGGAGGCAATATGAAAAGCAACTTGATTATCACACCAAAGTTTTGTTTGAGATAAGGGATCTATACCAATTTCAGCAAGCAAATGATGAAACCACAAGATTTCACATGTAGACTGATATGGATACCACTGTTTGCTTCTTGCTTTTCCAAAATACTAAATTTCCTCCAACAAAAACACAATATCATGTAGTTGACCTTCTATCAATCTTGGAGCCTACCTAATCAGCATCAGCGAAACACATAATGCGAGCATGCCCATGATCACTGTATAGTATACCTAATCCAAGAGCACCTTTCAAATAACATAAGATCTGCTCTAGAGTTTCCCAATGCTTAACTGTAGAAGCAGTCATAAATTAACTAACAACACTCACTACAAATGCAATATATGGACGAGTTACTATAAGACAATTCAATTTTTTAACTAATCTCCTGTACTTTCTGGATCATCAAAAGGATCGTTATCATCCTTTGTAAGCTGCACATTAGGGATCATAGGAGTACTGCATGGCTTAACTCCTAATTTTTTATTTTCTGCAAGTAAATCAAGAACATATTTTCTTTGGGATAGAAAAATTTCGTTCCTGCTTCCCAAAACTTCCACTCCTAAGAAATATTTCAGCTGGTCGAAGTCTTTAGTGTGAAATCTATCATGCATGAAACATAATCACTCCCTGTAATCACAATATCATCAACATAAACCACTAGAAGAATAACTCCAGCTTTTGATTATTTGTAGAAAACTAAGTGGTCACACTGACTCTTCTTTATCCCAAATTCTTGATAACTTTTTTGAATTTGCCAAACCAAGCACGAGGACTCTGCTTCAATCCATACAGGAATTTCTTCAAATGCAAACTTTTCCATACTCCCCCTGAGCAACAAAACTAGGTGGTTGCTCCATATAGATTTCTTATTTAAGATCGCCATGAAGGAAAGCATTTTTGATATCTAACTGATGTAAGGGCCAATGTTGGGAAGCTGCTAAAGATATGAATAAACGAACAGAACTCAATTTGGCGACTGGGGAGAAAGTATCAAAATAATCCACCCCATAAGTCTGAGCATATCCTTTAGCAACAAGTCAAGCTTTAAGCCGAGCCACAAAATTATCTGGATTAACTTTGACTGTAAAGACCCATTTGCAACCCACAGCCTTCTTCCCTTCTAGTAAAGTCACCAAATCCCAAGTGTGATTTGTGTCCAAGACATTTAGCTCCTCAAGCATAACAGCATACCACCCAGGGTGACTCAAGGCTTCCTTAACTGTCTTAGGAATAGATATAGAATCAAAAGATGCAATTAAAGAGCATGTCAAGGAAGACAAATGATCATAGGAAATAAAATTAGCAATGGAATAAGTGGATTTGCAATTGTATTTACCTTTACAAAGAGCAATGTGAAGATCGGGGCCAATAGGAGTAGGATCAGATGACGAAAGTGTTGTTGTAGGACATGTATCGTTGGTGTCTTTTCTTCTAAAGTAGACCTGAACAATATGTGGTTTGGCTAAGGTTGAACGATCATCAGTCATTAGTAATTCAATAAAAAGTGGAGACACATCAATAGACTCTCGAGAAGATGTCACAGTATAAATGAGCCACTCATCTTCCTCCCTTTGATTTGTAAGAGTCGATTGAGATGAAAAGAAAGGTTTGTCTTATAAGAATACCACATCAGTTGAAACCAAATGCTGCTTCAGATCAGTAGAATAACATCTATATCCCCTTTTAAGGTGCGAGTATCCCAAGAAAATACACCTCAATGCTTCAAGATCTAGTTTAGTAACATGGGGACGTACATCGCGATCATAACAAGTACTACCAAATATCCATGGTTCCACTAGAAATAGTGGTTTATCAGGAAATAAAACACTATAGGGTACGTCACCATTTAACACCGTAGAGGGCATCCGATTAATCAGAAAATAAGCTGTAGAAATAGCATCAACTAAAAAATGCTTAGGAACATTAAAGCTCTAGCAGTCTCAAGTAAATGCATGTTCTTTCTCTCAGCAACTCCATTTTGAGAAGGGGTATTGTAGACACCGGATCCTGAGATAGCCCAGACCGAAGTTACCCAATGATGAAAATGATACCTGTTCACAGGCAAAAGAAAGATGAAAGTGATGATTTCCTCTAAAAATATATTTTTCATTTTTTTATTTAAAAGAAAAAAGAAAAAAATAAAAAAAAAGAAGAGTTTTAAGTGGGCCGTTTCCTGGGGGCCTGTGGGGTGAGGCCCATCTCACCCATGTGAGATGAAGCCTCACTGCGGGAGGCTAATCTCTCAGGTGAGAGACTGCCTCACACTACTCCCTTCCCCTCAACGTATTCTTTCCATGTTTTCAGGGAAGTTGGTTTTGAAAGCTTGGGTTTATGGTGGATTGGGTGAGTGTAAGCACCGTGTCCCGAGGCAGTCTGGATTCGAGATTACCCGATGAGGAATCAACGTCCAAGTCCGTACAAACGGTTGAGATTCAGAGGTTTTGGTCCCATGCTTCATGAGAAATGTGTTCTTTCAGTCTTCGCAGGAAAGAGGGAGGAAACGGGGATCTTTTCTGGGTCAAAAGGTGTATTTTTCTCCACCGGCGGTCTGCCCGTCTGTCAAAGGCAAGACCGTCGCTCGATGCGGGTCACCTACGTCCTATGTGATTTTTCGACGCCCGTCGGAGGGACATGATTTTTTAGAGCACGCAACCTGATTTCCCGGAACACGCGACCTTTCCGATGCCCGTCGGTAAGAGTTGCAGGCCCATCGGTTGAATCCTTGTGTCAGTAGGATTGAACCGACGCCCGTCGGTCACCCCTGGCCTATAAAAGCTTTCATTTCCCACCTAAAAAGGGGTTGGGGGAAATTTCTAAAGGGGAAAACTCTGTCAAAATTAACACTTGTTTCTCTCTCTTCCAACAAACACAAATCTTAAGAAATCTCTTTTAGTTTAAGAATCAAACCATTAAAAAGGAGCTAAATCTAATTAGTTTTCCTAAGGTTTTGATTCCAAAATTCAGTCTTTTGAAGGATCAAGAAGAAAATAATCTATTTTCCTCATTCTTGACCTCTCATTTTGTCTTCTTGTGGAGCGTGTGGGACTTTAATTGACACCAAAAACCCAACCAAAATATTATCTGAGGGTAAATATTCCGGACTTCTTCTCCGTATTATTTCATATTTATTCTTATTCTTTTTTTTTTCGCCTTTTTTGCTTTTATCTTTCTTTATTTTGATCCTTTTCATCTCGTTTTTGTGGTAAAAATCTGTGTTTGCCTTGAAAAAATAGTTTCGCTGTCATTTTCGGAGACAGCGGTGACCAATGCTCGTCGGTCACCCCTCCCACAGACGCCCTCTCTCAAGTGAGCGACGGGACAAGTTGTTCACCTTGACTGACGCCCGTCGGTCACTCGGCAGTGGCTGTCCCTGGTTTCTGTCTCCATATTTTCAAACCCCCTTTTCTTTTTCTTTTTCTTTTTCTATCTCTCAAGTCTTAGAGCTTTATTTATATTGCGCTTTTTGTATATTAACACCCATTAACCTTTTGTGAGCATATATGATTTTCTTGGACTGTCCTAAGCTCGAGGGGCAATCTACCATGCTCGGAGGATTCCGTCCGGTTTAGTTTTCTAACCTTCTTAGTTATTTCACTCATTTGTTTATTTATTAATTATTTTATGTACATGAATATACCTTTTTGTATCTCGCTAAATATAAAAATTGATGAATGTTTTATATTTAATAAAGGGAGATTTTCATAAAATTAAGGACCCAATGTCCTATTTTTCATCCAATGAAAAATTTCCACAATAAAAACATCATTTTTATAATAAATGCACGCGAGGACCAAAGTCCTCAAAATAAATAATCTCCCGTCTTATGTATGTATTGCACATTTATAAATGGGAGTTGTATTCCGCTCTTAGTGTTATTGTAATTTTTTTATTTAATATTCCTTTATTTATCTATCGCTTTAACACGTGAATAAAATGCGCTTTTAATTCAATTGTATCATGTGGAAAGGGAGTGAATTAATGAGTGCAAAATTTAATCATAAAATGATCGAGGTAGAAATAGATGAGAAGTCCCGAACCCAGCTCTGGTCTTTGGGCTCAACGAGGCGAGAGGTCTTTCCGATCACTCATTGGAACCTCCAAGACACCTCTTGTGTCCTTTTCAAAGACTTAATCAATGAATCCTAGGCTCCAAGGGAGAGAGGTTCACCCTCCAAGACCCCTTTTGGTTGGCCCAAAATTGATACATGCATTGTCTTAGGCTCTCTGAGGCGAGAGAAACTTTCCAAATATTTTATTGGGTGGCGACTCCATGAAACCTCCTTATTGCCCAAAATAGACGCACTTGTAAATATTTTTACAAGTTGCCAACGGATCCTCAATTGCCCGATCGCCCTCAAGCGGGCGGTCAGAGGGGCGGCCGAGGGGTTCGGCGCGCGTCACAGTGGCGACTCCGCTGGGGACTCCGGATGGTTCGAGACTTCGATTTGAAAATACCTCGGTTAACATTTATGATTAAAGTTTAATTCATAAATTCGCTTTCTCTCATTTCCATATACATCCCATTAGAGCCTTAGAATACGCTAGATTGGTCCCTTCTTAACCTCGGTGCATTCCCGAAGCACAACTCTACGTTCACTCAATGTAGGAAAGTGTTAAGGATAATCACCAGCCCAAGCTTCGTACCTTTTGGTATATAAAATGATGACCCGATCGGTCATTATACTTGTGATGAGCTAGACCCGTCGGCAGGGATCATGCTTGGGTAGCCTTAAAGTAATATCTCCCTCGACCAAAGCTCATATAATAGCCGTAGATACTCTCCCTAGGTGATATGAACCGTAATATCATGCTTGCTGTATGGGTCATTATGTATTGGGTGAATCCAGATGTCTTGCTTGGTAACCTAGCCAAAGGTTTCCATGCCCCGGTAGGGCCATGTCGATATATTTGGGATGTCTAAATACATGATGATCATTATCCATGCGCTTGTGCATTAGCATAGGAGTGTTATGCTGCCAGTTTTTCGCCGCACACCATCCGTGTCCATTGGGTTCCCCACTGACCCATGGATTAATCCCGCCTAGGAAAGAGACCGCACGACCACGTGTGTGGGAGCAATAAGGGTGGAAGGACCTATCTGCTTGCCTATGATTTGTGGATGTTGCATATCACGGCCATGCATTTCATGCATCATTCTAACACCTTATCTATGCAGCCATCATAGATCTGCCCAGGTGGATGAGAGGACCGACCGGACGACTGATCAAAGTTTTTGTATTTGATCTACAAGAAAGAGAGAGTCTTCTAGAAACCCATTCAGAAACCATTGGTATCATATCAGAGATGGCAAACTCACCAAGGGAAAATGATGCTACCAGGGCTTTGATTGCTGAAGAAGTGGGTAGAAGGTTTGAGGAGTTCGAAGGCCGTATGATGAATATGTTAGCTGCAATGGCTCAGCAGGCTACTCTGCAAAATCCTCCTCCTCCTCCCATGAGACAAAATGAGCGGGAGGAGGAAAGAGTAGAAAGATAGGAGGAACCGATTTGACCACCACCTATAGATCTGAGATCAGTGGCTTCCAGGGTCCAGAGAAGGAGATAAGCGCTGAGGTTAGAAGATGATCGGAAGGATGAAGATGACAAAATGAGCATTGTATCTGAGAGGGGGAAGGCACCCCAGACCGAAGAGTTCATTTGGAAGAAGATGGAAGAAAAGTTTGAGTCTATGGCCCGCATGTTTGGTAGAGGCCAAGGGTTGAACCCAAAAGATAAGGAGCTGGAGGGAGATGAACCAATCCCGTACAATTTCAAGATGCCTGATGTTCCCAAGTTTGACGGCACTTCTGGCCCGACCGCCCATGTAAAGCAGTATTCCTAGATCATGAAAGGGACTACCTTGTCCAAGAGGCAGAAAGTGGAGTACTTTTACTTGAGCCTAACTGGCCCTGCCATAGATTGGTACCACAGCCTCGATCGCCGAACCAAGGAGGATTGGGATATGCTCACAGAGGAGTTTTTAAGGCAGTACGACTGCAACACAAGGATGGAGGTGACCCTCAAGGATTTGGAGTTGCTTCAGCAAAAGGCCGGGGAATCCTTCCATGATTACCTAACCCGCTGGCGGAGTAGAGTAATGGAGATGAGGAGAAAGCCAGACACTCAAGACCAAATCCGTTTGTTCATCAAGAACGCGAGCCCGTACTTGAAAGAAGGTTTGAAGATGAAGGGTCTAAAAGACTGGGAGTCTTTGAAGGACATAGCCATAGAAGCGGAAGGGGAATACTTAGCCCGAAAGGCGAGCAATGACAATTATGCCAAGAGAGATAATACCAGTCAAGGGACAAATAGGCCAGCCGGTCCCAATGGTAGCACCAAAAGAACGGTTGAGGTGTCTGCTACTGATGCAACTACCCCGAGGAAGTTTTCGAACTTAGGAAGACCACTGTCTTGGGTTTTAAGAAGGTTGATGAAAGAAGGGAAGTTGCAGCCATTGCCTCCCCGGCCTGTTATGACGCAAGGGACGCCGGGGCATAAAGATAATGAGTATTGTGCCTTTCATCAGCATACGGGCCATTTAACGGATAATTGTAAAGCGCTGAGGCACTCAATCCAGGATTTAATTGACAGCAAACAAATCACTGACCCCGAGCGGAGAGAGGAAAAAAAGAAGCCTAGCTATAATGCTGTGCCGCCACCTGTTTTCATGATTGGATCAAGCCTACCAGAATGGTACGTGCTGCAGGACTTGTATGGGAATGAGTATGTTGCTGTTACTCGCCCTGAGGCCAAGGGGGAAAGGATGTCTGTAGCGACAATTGATTGTTGGTCTAGTAGCGAAAGCGGTGAAGAAAATGAGGAGGAAGTTGAAATATCTTTGGATCTGTGGAAGTCAGATGAAGAGGGAAAAGAAGTAGGAGCTGTAACGAGAAGTGGAAGAGTAGTCCCAGAGATAGAAAGGTCACCGGAACCAGCGCAGGCATCAACAGAGAAAGAGCTGGAAGGGAATCAGATAGTCAAACAGTTGAAGAAGACCACGGCTCAAATATCTATATGGGATCTTCTGAGGCAGTCCCCTTCTCATAGACAAAAGTTGGTAGAATCTTTGACTAAGTCTACTGTGGCTACTACAATCTCTCCATCAGAATTGTTAGACCTTGTAAAAGGGGGATCAGGAGAGAGATTAGTGTATTCTGATGCCGACTTGCCAGTCGAAGGTTGTAATCATAACCGACCGCTGTACATTAAAGCGCAAATCAATGGCAAGCACACTGCTTGTGTTATGGTAGACGACGGGTCTTCTATAAATGTTTGCCCTCTGGTGGCGCTTTAGGCTTTCGGTTTGGATGAGGGTATGCTTAGCGAGTCAGATTTGACTATTATAGCTTACGATAATTCTAGAAGGCAAGCTTCGGGGATGTTCAAGACTTTGGTCAAGGCTAGACCTATTGAGACGGAGACAGAATTTGTAGTTTTGCCCATTCCGGCCAACTTCTCGGCATTGCTTGGGAGGCCCTGGTTTCATAAACTAGGGGGAGTGCCGTCTATGCTACACCAGATGATAAAATTCCCACATTAAGGCGAGATGGTAACCATTAAGGTGGCCAGGGATAATCAGGTATCGGCCCTAGAGATTGCTAATCAGCCATTCAGTGGTTTTCACATCTCGGTAATAGGGGAAGAGCAGAGGTCATTGGATAGCCCTCCAGTGGTCAATATGATGAAGAGGATGCACTATATCCCTGGTGCTGGTCTTGGTAGAAATTCGCAAGGGCCGCAATCCGCAATCACTACTCGAGGTCAGAAAGATCGGAAGGGTTTGGGATACAAAGGCGGACTTAGCAAGAAGAAGACGACGGAAAAGATCCCTCACATTTCAAAAAGCATTGTGCCTGCATCCTCAGTATGCACTTACACTGGTGAAGATGAGCCACAGTGGGTGAATGGAAAGATTGTCCCTGGATTTGAGATCTTCAGTGATGTTTTTGACTGGGATGTGCGAGTTATTAAAATGGCTGAGGACTTCTGGGATGAGGAAGTTATGACCCAATGCATTGCCTGGGGTAGGGATGAGCCCGAAGAGGTTGTCACCGAGAAGATGTTAGCTGCCAGGCTGAAAGGGAAGGAAAAAATGGTAGAGTCAGAACTAAAGATTGGGGATTTGAAGATTTCCTCAGGGATAGCTGAAAGGCCTCTGCCAAGCCAGGAAGCCGAGGCACAAGCTGCTGCAGCATCGACCTCAACGGAAGCTGAAGAAGATACTAGCTTAGATTGTCTTTTTATTCCGGAACTTTTTTATGATGTAAATGACAATAATAATATTATTAGTAAGATGAATGATTTTGCTTATTTGTGCGATGTTTCCAATAATCTCAACATGCATGAACATAATCATATCCCATCTATTTTTGATATTGATTCCACTGACACCACGCCTTTTGATCTTGGAACCTCGAAAAATCCGAAGGAAATCTTAATAGCATCGAATATAACTCCTGATGAGAGAGAAAAATTCGAGAGAATAATAAAAAAATATGAAAAAGTTTTTGCCTGGACCTACGAGGAGATGCCAGGAATTGATCGGAACATCGTAGAGCATGCTATTCCGACGTATCCGGACCATAAGCCTGTAAAACAGAAGTTGAGGAGGCTTAGGCCAGAATGGGCAGACAAGGTTAAAGAGGAGATTCGGCAATAGATCGAAGCCAAATTCCTGGTTGAAGTGCAGTATCCTACATGGCTAGCAAATGTAGTCCCTGTAGCCAAGAAGAACGGAAAGGTAAGGGTATGTGTGGATTATCGAGATCTGAACAAGGCCTGCCCTAAAGACGATTTTCCGCTACCCCACATTAACGTATTGATAGATAATGCCGCCAACTGCGTGATGTACAGTTTTGGGGATGGTTATGTAGGCTACAACCAGATCCTTAACAAGATAGTCGACCGAATTAAAACAGCTTTCATCACGGAATGGGGGACCTATGCCTACAGAGTAATGCCTTTCGGCCTAAAGAATGCAGGGGCTACGTACCAGAGAATGGCAATGAAGATCCTAAGCGACTTGATCCATAAGGAAGTGGAGGTGTACGTAGACGACATGATGGTCAAGTCAGCCACTAGGGAGGGCCATTTCAAAGCTTTAGAGAAGTTCTTCACTAGGATTGATAAGTACAGCCTGCGACTTAATCCCAAGAAGTGTATCTTCGGAGTAACTTCAGGAAAGCTACTGGGGCATGTCGTCAGCCAGAGGGGAATTGAAATTGACCCGGATAAGGTGAAGGCCATCAGAGAGATGCCCGTGCCACAAAAAGAGAAGGAGGTGAGAAGCTTCCTAGGCAAGCTACAATATGTCAACCGATTCATTGCGAAGCTCACTTCGATATGCGAGCCAATCTTCAAGTTGCTCAGAAAGGATCAGCCTATGGTTTGGAATGAAGACTGCCAGAGAGCTTTTGATAGCATCAGGGAATATCTATTGAATCCGCCAGTGCTGAGGCCACCGCAACCGATCAAGCGGCTTATCTTGTATCTGGCAGTAGAGGATGGTTCCGTGGGAGCCATGATGGCTCAGGAAGATGAGTTCGGAGTGGAATTCACGGTTTACTATCTCAGCAAGAAGTTCCTGGCCTACGAGATAAAGTATGCTGAAGTAGAAAAGATCTGCCTGGCAGTGATTTGGGCATCAAAGAAGCTTAGGAACTACTTCCATTCGTACAGAGTTCAGGCAGTGGCAAAGCAGAATCCTTTGAGGTATTTGCAAGAAGCGCCGTCTTTGCTTGGTAAGATGGGAAGGTGGTTGTTATTGCTATAAGAGTTCGATGTCGAATACATCACTCGCAAAACTATCAAGGGGCGAGCAGTAGCGGAGTTTCTTGCTGATCATCCCATTTAGGGCAACGCACCTGAATTCAATTTTCCTGATGAGAGCATAGCCACAATTTATATCCAAGGATGGCAGTTATATTTTGATGGGGCTGTAAATAACAAGGGGGCAGGAGTCGGAATCATTTTGACGACCCCAGATGATGAGAAGCTCCTGTTGGCCAAGAAGTTGAGGTACAGGGTCACCAACAATGAAGTTGAATATGAAGCATGCACCTTCAGGTTAGAAGCCTTAGCTGCCTTGGGGGCAAAGAACATAGAGGTTTTTGGTGACTTATCATTGGTAATCAACCAAATTCGGGGTGAGTGGGCTGTAAAGGAAGAACGGATGGTACCTTATGTTGAATATCTGAAGGAGCTATGTGGGCAGTTCGAGACCTGTACGTTTCGCTTTGTGCCGAGAGAGGAGAACCGTCTGGCTGATGCACTGGCAACTCTAGTGTCGATATGGGATAATCCTAAAGGGATAGCTATGAAGCCTGTCCTGATTTCGAGTTCTGAGAGGCCCAGCTTCGAGATCAAACCAATAATGGAAGTAGAAGTAGCAGATGGAAAGCCATGGTACTTTGACATCATGAATTATTTGGAAAATGCGAGATTTCTAGAGGAAGCTACCGAGAAAGATCAGAGGATGATCCGAAGGCTATCCACTCAGTTCATATCCTTAGACGGGGTGTTATACAAAAGGTAGGCAGATGGTATCCAGCTCAAGTGCTTAGACGAAAGGGAAGCCCAGAGGGTGATAGAAGAAACCCATGCAGGCGTCTGTAGGGCTCATATGAATGGGTTAACCCTGGCGAAGAAGATCATAAGGCAAGGCTTCTATTGGCTTACGATGGACAACGATTGCTCAAAATATGTCAAGCAGTGCCAGCTATGCCAGCAGTACGCAGATTTAAGGCACTTGCCAGTGTCAGAGCTACACAGCCTAACATCACCTTGGCCATTCGCTGCTTGGGGAATAGACATTATTGGAGAGATCCGCCCTACGGCATCCAACGAGCACAGATACATAATAGTCGCAATCGACTATTTTACAAAATGGGTAGAGGCGGAATCCTTCAAGAAGATCGACGCAAGAGACATGGCCAAGTTCATTGAAAGAAATCTGATCTGCAGATACGACCTCCCACATAACATAGTTTCTGATAACGGGGTGCAGTTCATGGGGGAAACCAGGAAGCTTCTTGAGAAGTACGGAATCGAGCACAATAAATCCTCTCCCTATCGACCACAAGCTAACGGGGCAGTAGAGGCCGCCAATAAGAATATGAAGAAGATCTTAGCCAAGATGGTCCAAACCTACAAAGACTGGGCAGAGAAGCTACCCTTTGCACTGTGGGGTTACAGAACGACGGTGAGGACATTACGGGCGCTACGCCCTATTCTCTGGTTTATGGGACAGAGGCAGTGCTGCCAGTCGAGGTAGAGCTCAAATCGCTGAGAGTAGTCATGGAATCTCAGATTCCGGAGGCCGAATGGGCACAACAGAGGTTACAGCATTTGAACTTATTGGATGAGAGTAGGCTGAAAGCTTACTATCATAATCAGATCTATCAGAAGAGGCTGGCCAGATCATTTGGGAAGAAGGTGAAAAGGCATCCGCTGAAGGAGGGGGACTTGGTGTTCAAACAGATAAGGCCAGGTGTACCAGATATCAGAGGAAAATTTAGACCAACCTGGGAAGGGCCGTTTGTCCTCAAGAGGTTATTGTCCAAAGGAGCTGCAATCTTATCGGATAGCGATGGTAATGAGTTCAAGGAACCGATCAATGTCGACAGACTCAAAAGGTTCCATGGCTAAAGACCAACAATAAAAAGAAGAGAATAAAATGCCCCGCGGGTCGAAAATCGAAAAAAGGCGGCCCTTGCTAAAATTGGGCGCCTTGACAGGGTGAAAACCGAAAAAAGGCATCCTGTGCAAAAATAAGAGGCATGAGAGAAAATGTCCAATCGTGAAAACCCGAAAGGGCCGGTTGGTAACAGGAGTCGATGCTGTTAAAATTTGGTTTCATGTATTCATAAGGCATGCACAGTCGAGTTAATGTCAAAACTGATCATGTATGCTAAAATTCTATGAAAATGTACACAATTTCGTGAAATAAAATAAGAATTATTCTTCTCATTTCCGTCATTTTCTAGTTCTGCATTAAAAAGAAATGTAATACTCAAAAAGTGTACCTATGTAAACTAAGTTAGGTCCTTCTGCTGCTCTCGCCAGTCTGATGCTTGAGCCCTCGCGTCCTATTGTCAGATGCCGGGCTAAGGACCCATCTCTTGTACTCGCTAGTGGAAGCCACAGGATGAGCTCCGAACCTAGGAATGACAGTCTTCACTGGTAGTCGGCTCCACAGTTCATGATATCGAGAAGCAAAGGCATCAGAAAGAGCTGCTCCCCGAAAAGATAGTGGGACCCTCACCACATCCTGGATCATCCCAAGCTGGCGAGCACACCGAGCTATGATATGGAAAGTAGCCTGACGGAGCCCACAGAGGGGAACACACCCCGATGGTCCATCAATGATCCCATGGGACAGAGGTAGCCAGGCAAACATGAAACTGGTATTGTCATCCGACAGTTCGCTAAATCTGGCAATGCCTTCATCAGCAGTGGCGCATGTATACAGCCGTCGACGCGAGAGGAAGCGCAATGACTCGGGGAGGTGGCTCTGACAACATTCTCAGCTTCTCTTGCAGCCAGACCTGATTAAAAAAAAAAAGCTGCTAGAGTAAGTAGGATTTACTTCAGGCAAAAATAAGGCATAGAGTTGTGTGAAAATCCGAAAGGACGCGCTTCCCGCCAAGAAAAGCTAGTGCGAAAATTCATAAGGGACGCACTATCTTTAAAATAATGACGTGCCTGGAGCAATAAGAGGCTTCCCGTGAACGTGGGGGTGGATTCAGAGCATACAGCATCTAAGCCCAGAATGGTCTCAGCCAGAATAAGTGGAAAGGGAGATAGCCCTCGTTGGAAATCGTCCAAAGCCCCAAACAGGCGAAGATCGCTGATCAAACCCCCTGGAGCCACAGTCAAGAAGCTCATCATGCAAAATAAGAATACGATGCTTACCCGGTAGGTGGGGACGTCAGAGAATCTGTCTAGAACCTCAACCAGCATCTCCAAAGAGAAGGTAGAACCTGGGGGAACCAACTGCGTAGCCTCAGAAGGGGCTATACCTAAAGACAGAGCAATATCTCGAGTCTGGAGTAAACCGCAACGTGGGATACAAGGCAGAGCGTTAAGGGGATACCAGGCACCGACAATGGCAGCTAACTCCTCAGGTAGGGGGCATAACTCCTGGTACGTGAACTTGAAGACGTGAAACCAGGGATTCCAGAAATGGGTTGTAGCCAGAAGAAGGTTGTGGTCTACCTTAGCCCTGCGCAGGTGTTTCAGGCCCGAAAGAGGAGAAAGAGTGTCGTTTTCCAAAGTGCGGTTGTCGTCTAAGATGCGGTACATCTTCTGGAGGAGAGGAGATGACATCTTGTGAAAATCAGAGGATGAAAGCTAGAGAAATGTTGAGAAAATGAGAAGACACAAGAAATCAGAAAAGTTGACGAAATATATAGGGAAGCGCCACAGACAGCCTACCCGTGCCTCAAGAGAGATGGCCTGCCCGTCGGTAGTCATCCACCTGGCAGTTTGCATACGTTAGCATTGCATCACGTGCATTAATTTCGCATTTAATGGGGAATAGTGAGCGACAGACGCCTAGCCAGTCGGTTGCCCCTAGCGGCGTCCAGCCCGTCGGTCACGAAATCTATATAATGGCCTTGTGACTGACGGACAAACAGTTTTGCCATTTTCTCTTTTCCTCTCCCTCTCGTTTTTTTTTTTTTTTGTCGTTTTCTACACTTTTTTTTTCTTTCTTTCTATTTTCATTTTTCTTGCGTTTTTGGGCCCTTTTCGCTCGATCGGTCATCCAAGGAAGTACTTTTCTTAATTTCTACAATTTTCTGCAAATTACAGGTAAGTAACCAATCACTTCCTCTTTTAACTTTGGTTTATTTCCTTTTCTTCTTCTTCTTTTTGCTTTTAGAATGAGTAGATTGCTTTAGTTTGCCTTAGAAATTAAGGGTAGACGTTGCTATTTTTTATATAATTTGGGCATGCTAATTAGTCAAACCTTTGCATGATATTGCCTATAAAACATGTTCCCTTAGAAATAGGAATTCCTATGCATGCTAGCAAATGTATATAAGTATGGTATATATGTGCTGTTGTTGGGGCCTGAAGCCTGTCCCTTTTGTGCAGGAAGTGGGGCACACCCTTGCCGGGGTGCTGCCCATTTCTTATGAATATATATATACAATTGTTTTGTTGGGGCCTGAGGCCCGTTTTGTGTTTTTTCCATGCAGGAGGTTGGGCACATCCCTACCGGGGTGCTGCCCGATTATTTTATTTTCATTTTCAATTCTTTATCTTTCTCTCCTCATACCTGGGCTGCTATAGCCCGGATGAGGTCCAATGTGCTTTTTATTTTGGAAATTGGGCCTATTAAAGCCCGCTCCGTTAAATTAATTTATATAATCTTTTCTTTTGCAGGATGCCTCTGAGACGACGAGTTCCCCAGGCCCGGCCCGAGGTAGAGGTCCCGGGCTGGATGGATGATGAGTCCGCCCAAAGATACAGGGCGCTGGCCCAGGTCGAGTTCCGGGCTAGATGTTTTATATCTAGGCCATTCCTAGAGGCCCTAGGGATGGCCGCCGAGGTAGACGCACTGATAGAGGGTGCTGGATGGACAGACTTTCTGACTCCCACGTTTCAGACGTTCCCCGAGGCTACACGGCAGGTGTTAGCCACTCTACACTATGGAGGGTATTCAGAGATCGGACACCGAGCCTGGCGTAGTGCAATTTTGGTTTGACGGCCAGCATGTTTGTATCACGAGGCGTCGGTTCATGGAGGCGATGGGGTTCCCGATAGGTGATGGAGTTATAGCCCCGCAGAGAGCGGTGAGGCGCGCCCATTGGGCGGCTATTGCTTTGCCAGGAGTGCTGTATGATCACGATACAGCGAAGAGTACCGTACTGGTCTCTCAGGCACTCCGGTACCTGCACAGAGTGCTTTCCAGCTCGTACCTCAGTCAGGCTGGTAATCCAGGGTCGCTTAACGCGGCCGAGATCTGGAACCTCTAGGCTATGGTGGCAGGCCAGCGCCTCAATGTTAGCCATGAGATCCTGGCTAACATGGTTAGAGTCGGCAGGGGGTCAGCCCCAGTGGTGATAGTCGGAGGGGTTGTCACCAGATTGCTTTTGGGCTTAGGAGTCGCCCCAGATAGGCTCAGAGGACCCTTGGACGAGGGGATCTATGTTGACGCGTCAGCTGCAGTTCAGATGGGCATGGTCTTGCCGCTGCCGGGGCAACCTGAGGCCTTCAGGCTGCTCACCATCCACGAGACTAGGCGAGCTTTTGCTCTTCCGCCTTTGGGACCAGAGCCAGAGCAGGAGCAGCAGCAGCCACCTCCTCAGCCTCCACAGTCCCCGCAGCACCAGGCACCACCTCAGCCTCAGACCGCGCCACCGCCACCACGGCAGGAGCAGCCCAGGACTCCGTCGGATTTCGACGTGGAGTTCACCATGGACGAGCTTTTCAGCACCCCACCGGCGTCCAGGGCACCGACTCCTGTTCCCTCACCGAGCACCAGAGTACAGCGGTCCACCGTCAGGCCCTCCGAGAGGTTTCATCCTTACTTCGGGAGTGACCCGGGGGCATCCACTTCTGCAGCTCAGCTATCAGAGCCGACTCAGGAGCCATCGCAGCCGCAGCCAGACATCTCGCAGCTCCTCAGCTCCATGTTCACAGCGTTTGAGCGTCGATTAGAGGAGAGGGACAGGGCTACCCATGAGAGACTGGATAGACAGCAAGCTGCTATCCAGGAGCAGTCCAGAGTCATTAAGCGTCTGACCCAGGAGCAAGTCGAGCTCATTGACCATGTGGTGCAGGAGCAGGCCCGGCTTATGGAGAGCATCAGGGACGAGCAGGCTAGGCTTATGGAGCAGGTTGTACAGGGACAGAGAGAGCTCAGAGAGCAGCTTGGTCAGGATCTGATGACGTCCCAAGATCAGGCATCTCAGAGGATTGATGTGACTTTGCAGATGATTGATGAGTCACTTGATTCTCTTAGGTCTCGGGTCCAGGCGATAGAGGGGATCGTTCCTCCCCTGTCCTAGTCCATGAGAGAGTTCAAAGAGCACACTGAGCAGAGACTAGAGCGGATGAGGAAGGTCACCAGTAAGCAGACCAGCCAGATGAGCCAGGCCTTCAAGCAATTAGGGGGGACAGTTTCTGACACCTTGAGCTTCATGAGGACATGCACCCAGCCCTTCCTGGATGGCTACGCTCAGGTTAGGTTCAGACAGACTTACGCTTCTGGGGCCGGACCATCTGCGTCTCAGCATCCACCTCCGACTCAGCCAGTTCCCCCTCCACCTCAGCCTGAGCCGATTCACCTCTCGGATGATGAGGACCCGGATGAGGAGCTCACGGACTACCCGCCATTATAGTCATTCAGGGAGTTTGGATGACATTCTTTTTGTATTTTGTTCATTATTGTCGCGGTTGTATATATATTGTACAAAAGCTGATGTTAGTGGAAAACTTTTATTTCCAGCTTTGTATATTTATTTATTTATTTCTATCTTTATTTATGCTTTATTCGCATTAAAGATGATTGTATGCTCTTATACCCATTCATATCAAAAGTCAAAATGATCATATGACGAGAAAAATGATAAAAAGCAATACAATGATACAAAACATGATGAAAATAATGATAATGAGATGACAAAAAGGATGATAAATAATAAAACCAAATCATTTATGAGCATACTGAAAGGGAATAACTCATACATGAATTAACAAAATCCTTTGCCATACAGGGACATTGCTTAACACCGGTCCAAATACGGACATCAATCACAATCTGAGGACAGATAGATCGAACTTCATGTCCTCCCGAATCACTCAGCCAGAGAACACTACACACCTTGCAGATCGGATGGGGGTTAGCGAGGGAACTCCAACAAATCGAGATTGTAGTCAGAGATTACTGCATCTCACAGCTCATGTTGTAGCCAGAGAATACTACACACCTTGCAAATCGGATGGGGGTTAGTAGGGGAGCATCTCACAACTGAAGTTACAGTTAGAGAACACTGCTCTTCACCTTGGGATTGTAGCCAGAGAGTGCTACATCTCATAGTTCATGTTGTAGTCAGAGAGTACTACACACCTTGTAGATCGGATGGGGGTTAGCAAGGGAACTCCAACAAGTCGAAGTTGCAGTTAGAGAACACTGCTCTTCGCCTCGAGATTGTAGTCAGAGAGTACTACATCTCCCCGACGCCGCGTGAGCCGAGACGAGGCCAGCAGAAACAATCGAAGCTGCAGTTATAGAACACTGCTCTTCCCACCGAGGTCGTAGCTAAAGAACGCTGCATCTCACCAACGCCTTATAGGTCAAGACGAGACCGGTAGGGACGTTTCCATCCGTTGAGCAGGCTGAGACGAAGTCTACCTGATGAGGGACACGGAAGGTAAGAATCACTATAGGTATGCTTTTCTTCCTTTTTTTGTTCCTTTCTCTGAATTTTGGATCATCTAGGCACTCGTGCGCTAGTTTTTTCAAAAATTGGGGACAACTGTAAGCACCGTGTCCCGAGGCGGTCTGGATTAGATATTATCCGATGAGGAATCAATGTCCGAGTCTGTACAAACGGTTGAGATTCGGAGGTTTTGGTCCCCTGCTTCATGAGAAATGTGTTCTTTCAGTCTTCGTAGGAAAGAGGGAGGAAACGGGGATCTTTTTTGGGTCAAAAGGTGTATTTTTCTCTACCGACGGTCTGCTCGTCTGTCAAAGGCAAGACCGTCGCTCGCTGCGGGTCACCGACGGCCTATGTGATTTTTCGACGCCCGTCGGAGGGACCTGATTTTCCGAAGCATGCAACCTGATTCCCGGAACATGTGACCTTTTCGACGCCCATCGGTAAGAGTTGCAGGCCCGTCGGTTGAATCCTTGTGTCAGTAGGATTGAACCGACGCCCGTCTGTGGAACCGATGCCCGTCGGTCACCCCTGGCCTATAAAAGCTTTCATTTCCCACCTAGAAAGGGGTTGGGGGAAATTTCTAAAGGGGGAAACTCTATCAAAATTAACACTTGTTTCTCTCTCTTCCAACAAACACAAATCTTAAGAAATCTCTTTTAGTTTAAGAATCAAACCATTAAAAAGGAGCTAAATCTAATTAGTTTTCCTAAGGCTTTGATTCCAAAATTCAGTCTTTTGAAGGATCAAGAAGGAAATAATCTATTTTTCTCATTCTTGACCTCTCATTTTGTCTTCTCATGGAGCGTGTGGGACTTTAATCGACACCAAAAACCCAACCAAAATATTATCTGAGGGTAAAGACTTCTTCTCCGTATTATTTCATCTTTATTCTTATTCTTGTTTTTTTCGCCTTTTTTGCTTTTATCTTTCTTTATTTTGATCCTTTTTATCTCGTTTTTGTGGTAAAAATCTGTGTTTGCCTTGAAAAAATAGTTTCGCTATCGTTTTCGGAGACAGTGGTGACCGACGGGTCATCTGTTTCACCAACGCCCGTCGGTCACCCCTCCCACAGACGCCCTCTCTCGAGTGAGCGACGGGACACGTTGATCACCTTGACTGACGCCCGTCGGTCACTCGGCAGTGGTCGTCCCTGGGTTCTGTCTCCATATTTTCAAACCCCCTTTTCTTTTCCTTTTTCTATCTCTCTCAAGTCTTAGAGCTTTATTTATATTGCGCTTTTTGTATATTAACACCCATTAACCTTTTGTGAGCATATATGATTTTCTTGGACTGTCCTGAGCTCGAGGGGCAATCTACCATGCTCGGAGGATTCCGTCCGGTTTAGTTTTCTAACTTTCTTAGTTATTTCACTCATTTGTTTATTTATTAATTATTTTATGTACATGAATATACCTTTTTGTATCTCGCTAAATATAAAAATTGATAAATGTTTTATATTTAATAAAGGGAGATTTTCATAAAATTAAGGACCCAATGTCCTATTTTTCATCCAATGAAAAATTTCCACAACAAAAACATTATTTTTATAATAAATGCACGCGAGGACCAAAGTTCTCAAAATAAATAATCTCCCGCTTTATGTATGTATTGCACATTTATAAATGGGAGTTGTATTCCGCTCCTAGTGTTATTATAATTTTTTGATTTAATATTCCTTTATTTATCTATCGCTTTAACACGTGAATAAAATGCGCTTTTAATTCAATTGCATCGTGTGGAAAGGGAGTGAATTAATGAGTTCAAAATTTAATCATAAAATGATCGAGGTAGAAATAAATGAGAAGTCCCGAACCCAGCTCTGGTCTTTGGGCTCAACGAGGCGAGAGGTCTTTCCGATCACTCATTGGAACCTCTAAGACACCTCTTGTGTCCTTTTCAAAGACTTAATCAATGAATCCTAGGCTCCAAGGGAGAGAGGTTCACCCTCCAAGACCCATTTTGGTTGGCCCAAAATGGATACATGCGTTGTCTTAGGCTCTCTGAGGCGAGAGAAACTTTTCCAATGTTTTATTGGGTGGCGACTCCATGAAACCTCCTTGTTACCCAAAATAGACGCACTTGTAAATATCTTTACAAGTTGTCAATGGATCCTCAATTGTCCGATCGCCCTCAAGCGACCGGTCAGAGGGGCGGCCGCGGGGTTCAGTGTGCGTCACAGTGAGAAACCACCTAATGCTATCTGATATAAAAAGAAAAAGTAAAAGAAACTAAGGGAGAGCTAAACAAAAAAGGAGGAGGATTGGAAGAGCTAAACTGAAAAAAGAGAAAACACAGAGGGAGGAGCTTGGAGAGCCTAGAAAACGATTTTGGTTTTTAAGGTATTCTGAATTTTTCTTCTCAAGCAAAATAAAAAAAGAAACCAGAACTTCATCATCTGCAGATCGAATATCATTTTGAGGGTAAATACTTGGATCACTGTCTCTTTATTTCTTTCTTTCCTTTTCTTCCCTTTTCTTTCTCTTTCTCGTTTTGCTTTACCAGTTAATTCTTCTCTTTGTACATACTCTGTTTATTTTTCATTTGATTTTGTTAATCTATTATTTGCATGTTTGTTATTGTTTGTTGTCAGACATATATCATAAGTAGCTATTATGATTAAACTAACATGTTTGTGGCTTTATTATGCATGTTTTGATGGCATTTTGTCAAATTTGTTATTCTGTTGAAGTTACTCTGTTCATCCCTGCTTTTACATTTTTCTGATCGTCCCTTCGTTTCGTCCGAATCATGAGCGTGCGTTCGAGTCGTGACTTTTCTTTTCTTGTTGTCCGTGCTCCCTTATTATCTGTCCGAGTCGTGCGAGATGTTCACGACTCGTGAACCTCTTGCGCGATTTGTGCAAGATGTTCACGAGACGTGAACCTCTTGCACGAGTCGTGCAAGAGACGCACAAGTCGTTCGCCGCCCCTTCTCCTCTGTTCGTTTCTTTTCTTTTCTGTTCTGTATATAATATTTTATATGTAATTTCTGTCTATTTAATTTCTGTCTTAATTATTAGTGACATGTATTATTATTCAAAATTTAATGATTTTTGCTGACTTATATGAGTTGTTTATCTATTAGTTTTTTTTTTAATTGTTTGCTCATATATTATTCATTTAATTACTCTACTAACATTTATTTTATTTTTGTTTTGTTGTCTCAAAATTGTTTATTTTTGTGAGTCATATTTGCGCACGGGTTAGGGGATCGGGAGACCAAAGACCTTCAATTTAGGGTTTGTATTTTTTTAATTGTTGTATTTCCTTTTATTATTATTATTTTTTATGTGTTGCGTGTAAAAATGTATTTTATGTCTGTCCGTATTATAGAAAATCATATTTTTTATAACAATTAATAACTTGATTTTTTATTAATAAATTGGACCAATGTCTTATTTTAACCAACAAAATCTCATTATCAAATAGAGAACTAAATTTTCATAAAATGTGATCACTCATCCCAGTTTTCCCAATCAATACCCAAAAAAATAGTTCTCTAAATTTTAAGTTAATAAAAAGGAACCAATGTTCCTAAAATTCAATAAATGACCCGATTTATTATGCATTTTTAATTATTTTGAATGTGTTTATTTATTTTCTTTTCTTTTTGGGCCCTTGTAATTAATTTTGGGGCAAGTTCTATTATTTATGCCTTCTTATTTTATTTTAGGGGATTGTTCTGTCCCATCTTTTATCCATTTTTGGGGGATTGTTCTATCGCATTTTCTATTTTTGTAATTTATTTATCACTTTATTTTATCGCTTTCCAAAATGCTTGCAAATGCACTTTAAATTCAATGCACAATCGCGTGAGATGAGAGATGGAATTTTGATTTCTTAAAAACTCATTTATAGACTTAAGTCATTAATAAAAGTGAATTTCCGAACACCATCTCTGGTTTAGACCAATGGAAGTTGGAGACTTTTCCCAATTTCTTGTAAATTAAGTAGCGACTCCAAAATATCTCGAAGGTGCCTAAAGGCGTTGTGAGTCTAGATGATCATTTTCAATGTTCTATTGGAAATGAGGCATCCAAGATGACTCACGATGCCAAAGATCAAAAAGACGCGAACCAATCCCTCGAGTCCCAAAAGGCGGGCTCAGCGAGGGCCTTTGCTAGCTTCCGGTGCGCGTCACAGTGGTGACTCCACTGGGGAACGTTCGAAACTTCGCTTTGAAAGTGACTTAAGTTAAAATTATAATTGAGTTGTTAAGAATTAAAAATTTCATTTCTAATCGAAATTGCATTACATACATTAGAGCCTTAAAATTATGATAGTTGGTCCCCTATTTACCCCGGTGCATTCCTAAAGCACGACCCTACTTTCACTCATTGTAGGGAAGTGCTCGGGATAATCACCAGCCCAAGCCTCATACCATCAAATGGTATATCAAATGGAGACCCGATTGGTCGCTATACTCGTGATGAGCTAGACTCGTTGGCAGGGACCATGCTTGGGTAGACCTAAAGTAACATCACCTTTGACCAAAACTCATGTAAAGGCAATAGATACTTCCACTAGGTGAAATGTACCCTAATACCGCGCTTGTTAGTTGGGCCATTATATATTGAACAAAATTAGTTAAATTAAATGGTCTTTCATCAAAGGCTTTCATGCCTCGGTGGGCCCATTTTGATTTAACTGAGGTGTTTAAATACATAATGGCCAAACACCTATACGAATATACATTAGGCAAGAGATGTTATGCTGCCGGTTTTTCACCGTACACTATACATGTCCTGGGGTCCCTGTTAACCCTTGGATAAAGCCTACCTAGGAAAGAGATCGCACGACCTCGTGTGTGGGAGAAATAAGGTCGAAAGGATCTGTCTGCTTGCATGTGTTTGTCTCTACTGCATCAGCACGATCATGCATTGCACTTCAATCATGCATCATTCTAACAATCTGAGTTTTTCAGCCATCATAGATTTGTCCAAGTGGACTAGAGGTTCTGACGGTCGACTAGTGAGGACAGACCCGCCCTTTGGATTGCTAGAATTAGTGCCTGTTTAGAATTCTAAGTCACTCTCAACAACTGGTGAATCATCCTCGATGGCAGAAGAGACCGAAGCTCTAACCACTCAAGACCTTGCCAAGAGATTAGAAGATTTCGAGCGGAGGATGTTAGAAATGATGTGCTTGCCGAGCCAAGAAGGGTAAGGGTCCCAAACCCCGATGAGGATTTTGTGATGGAAGAAGAGGTTGAGCAGATAGCAGCCCATCAAGCTGTGAGAAGGAATGAGACAGCAGATTGAGGCAATCACCTGTATTTTGTCAGCTGAAAAAGGGATCAACCCCGAGGACAGAGATTTGGGGGATGAAGAGCTGCTGCCTCAGAGGTTTAAGATGCCTGAGCTGCCAAAGTTCGATGGCACTTCAGATTCATCTGCGCACATTAAGTAATACACCCTAGTGATAAAGGGCAAAGGGTTAACCAAGAGGCAAAAGGTGGATTATTTCTGCCTCAGTCTAGTGGGTTCGGTGATAGACTGGTATCATGGGCTGGATAGGAGATCCAAAGAGGACTGGGATCTTTTGACTGATGAATTCATAAAGCAGTACAATTACAGCACCAGAATGGAGGTCACCCTGAAGGACCTCAAGCTTTTACAGCAAAAGAGTGATGAGTTGTTCCACGAATACCTCACCAAGTGGAGGAATAGGGTAATGGAGATGAAGCGAAAGCCTGACACTGCTGACCAAATCAGGTTATTTATCAGGAACTCTTGCCCTTACTTGAGGGATTTTCTCAACTTTAAGGGGCTCAGAGATTGAGAGTCACTTAAAGATATTGTTCTAGAGGCTGAGGGAGCTTACTTGGAAAAGAAAGCGAACTAGAATAACTTTCCTGAGAAGAACTTTGGGAACTAGTCAGGGTATAGATCAGGTGGTTTTGGAAGCAGTAGTAGAAATGGAAAGGCAGCCGAAGTAGCAGCCACAGAGGTCAGACAGGGTCAGAGGTACTACTCTAACCTGGACCGCTCTCTATCTTGGGTATTGGAGAAACTGATGAAAGAAGGCAAGCTAAAACCTTTGACGCCTAGGCCAGCCATGAATCAGGGATAATCAGGACACAGAGATGACCAGTACTGTGCCTACTATGAGCACGTTGGGCACCTGACAGATTACTGCCGAACTCTGAGGAATAAGGTCCAAGATCTCATTTACTTCAAGCAGATCACATATCCTGAGAAGAGAGAGAAGAAGAAGAAGACAGGTTATAATGCCATCCCTCCACCGAATATGTGATCGGGTCTGGTCCACGTGAATGGCACATTTTGGAAGGGCTGCATGGAGATACTATTTTTTAGATGCTTTATTGCTTTTTATTTTAAGAACTCCTTGTGACAGCTTGGTTATGTTAATATGATGAACAATTTTTGCTTATTTGTATGGTCTTTCTACTGATTTCATTTCTTATGATCACGATACATTCATTCATTTTGACATTAACCCAATTAATATGGCTTCATTTAATCTTAGAACTTTGAGTAATCTAAACAAAATCTTGATAGCATCTGATATAACTCCTAAAGAGAGGATAATTTTGAGAGATAATGTAAAAAAATGAGAAGAAAATGAAAAAATGAAAAAAAAAAAGAAAAAAAAATGAGCCTTTGCCTGGACCAAATATGATATGTTGAAAATTGACAGGGACATGCTACCTTTACATGCCAGCATGACGACAAACAGAATTTTGAAAGCCATTCCTTTGCATCCACAACATCTGGGTTGCATATGGTGCTACCAAATAAGATCAAATTTCGAGAGTTGCATCAGAAGTTGGACGAATAAAACTCAGGACTTTCGCGAGAAACATCTAACTCAACCATTTGACCCCTTTCATCCCAACCATTTGAAATGTGTACCCCAAAACCAATTAGCCATCCGGGACCCTTATAGCCAAACTTAGAAGGACATCTCTTTACACTTCCAATAAAAAACAAAAAAAAAAAACAACACGAAAACCCACAATTTTTCCCTCGACTATCTAAGCCTAACTTGTAATCCAATCTCAACCATTGAAAGTCTCTTCAAAACTTGAAAAGCCGACAAATTCACATTTAAGTCCCAAATAAGGAATCCGTCGTCTCAGCCAGTTTGCACAAGGGCCAAGAACAAGACTTTGATGCTAAAAAGAACCACTCTCAGAAGGAGCAGCTTCCCCTGTTAGCGAAGACGAAGGCAAATTCAATCAACACCGATGAACTGAAGGAGGGTTCATGGCAAAAGCTAAAAAAAAAAGGGAAATATTCAATCATGAAAACCCAAGAGGGCTGATTGATAACAGGAGTTTGATACTTTCAGGATCTATTTACTTTCAGGATCTATTCAGAGATTAGATGAGGTCTTGTATTTTCTGAGTTAATGCTAAATAATGATCATGTGTTATGAAATCAAATTGAAATACGTGCATTTATGCAATGATATTGATGAAACCAGAGCAGTTCATCTTGTATACTCAAAGCTACTGTCTATCCTCTGCTACTCTCGCTACTCAAGCGGTTCAGTTGACTCATCCTGCTATCAACTGTGAAGCCAATTCTATAGCATCTTCATGACAAGAACTAAGTTCAAGCAACCATGATCTAAGACATAAGTGCATACCGATTATACCTAAAAGATCTTTGACGGCAACTCCAGCTTCTCTTAAAAAAAAGGCCGTTAGAGATGAAAACCGTGACTGGCGCTCTAAGCAAAAGTTAGGCCAAATGGCAGGATGAAAACCTGGGAACAGGCAGTCTATCCTATAAAAAAATGAAATGAATAAAAGCCGCTAGATTGGGTTGGGTCCATTTCAGGTAAAAAATAAGGCACAGGGTTATGTGAAAATCTAAAAGTACGCATTTTTCGCTAAGAAAAGTTAGTGTGAAAATTCACAAGGGACGCACTACATTAAAAGAATGACTACAGGTTTCAGGTGAGAACCTCATAATCCCCAAAGGCATGAAATTCAAAAGCAGCTTCAAAGGGCACCGATCCTATCAAAAATTGCAGCCAGCCCAACTATTATCTCCAAATCCACTCAGATGAATTCTTATCCTGCATTCCTGCATGACTCATGCATTTCACTTGCATGCTCACTAATTTTTCCTGCACGTTCGATTTTCCAGTTTTGTAGTAAGAAAGACTCGATGCGGACACCGACAAAAGCCAAGTGACAACATCAGTACAAATATCAATCCAAACAATCAACCAAAGGGCTTACAAAGGGCACCGCTTCAAAATCTCAGAAGGATTTGCACGATGGCGACACTACCATTCTACGGAAGGTTTGCACGACCACAGTACTACCACTTCAGAAGGATTTGCACGATGACGGCACTACCATTCTACGGAAGGTTTGCACGATCACGAATCTACTACTTCGAATCTCAGAAGGGTTTGCATGATGGCAGCACTACCACGCTACAGATTGCACGATCACGACACTACTACTTCGAATCTCAGAAGGGTTTGCACGATGGCGGCACTACCACTCTACAGAGAGTTTGCATGATCACGGCACTACTACTTCGAATCTCAGAAGGGTTTGCACGATGGCAGCACTATCATTCTATGGAAGGTTTGCACGATCACGGTACTACTACTTGGAATCTCAGAAGGGTTTGTACGATGGCGGCACTACCACTCTACAGAGGATTTGCACGATCATGGCACTACTACTTCGAATCTCAGAAGGGTTTGCACGATGGCGGCACTACCACTCTACAAAGGGTTTGCACGATGGCGGCACTACCACTTCGAATCTCAGAAGGGTTTGCACGATGGCGGCACTACCATTCTACGAAAGGTTTGCACGATCACGGCACTACTGCTTCGAATCTCAGAAGGGTTTGCACGATGGCGACACTACCATTCCACGGAAAGTTTGCACGACCACGGTACTACCACTTCAGAAAAGTTTGCACGATGACGGCACTACCGCATCAACAAAGCATAACACGCCAACAACATGGCGACAACCGCAACAACAGCATCACCCAGTTCAAGAAGACAGCTGCCTCAGGTGCGCGTCTCTTCTTCTTTCTTTGAGTTTTGGCTCACCTAGGCATCCAGGCATTACGTTCCCTAAAATTGGGGGCAACTGTAGACACCGGGTCCTGAGACAGCCCAGACCAAAGTTATCCAATGATGAAAACGATACCTGTTCACAAGCAAAAGACAGATGAAAGTGATGATTTCCTCTAAAAATATGTTTTCCATTTTTTTATTTAAAAAAAAAAAAAGAAAAAAGAAAAAAAGAAAAAAAAAAAGAAGAGAAGTTTTAAGTGGAACGTTTCCTGGGGGCCTGTGGGGTGAGGCCCATCTCACCCATGTGAGATGAAGCCTCATTGCGTGAGGCCCATCTCTCGGGTGAGAGGCTACCTCACACTCCTCCCTTCCCCTCAACGTCTTTTTTTCATGTTTTCAGGGGAGTTGGTTTTGAAAGCATGAGTTTATGGTGGATTGGGTGAGAAACCACTTAATGCTGTCTGATATAAAAAGAAAAAGTAAAAGAAATTGCGGGAGAGCTAAACAAAAAAGGAGGAGGATTGGAAGAGCTAAACTGAAAAAAGAGAAAACACAAAGGAAGGAGCTTGGAGAGCCTAGAAAACAATTTTTGTTTTTAAGGTATTTGAATTTTTCTTCTCCAGCAAAATAAAAAAAGAAACCAGAACTTCATCATCTACAGATCGAATATCATTCTGAGGGTAAATACTTGGATCATTGTCTCTTTATTTCTTTCTTTCCTTTTCTTCCCTTTTCTTTCTCTTTCTCGTTTTGCTTTACCAGTTAATTCTTCTCTTTGTACATACTTTGTTTATTTTTCATTTGATTTTGTTAATCTATTGTTTGCATGTTTGTTATTGTTTGTTGTCAGACATATATCATAAGTAGCTATTATGATTAAACAAACATGTTTGTGGCTTTATTATGCATATTTTGATGGCATTTTGTCAAATTTGTTATTCTGTTGAAGTTACTCTGTTCATCCCTGCTTTTACATTTTTCTGATCGTCCCTTCGTTTCGTCTGAGTCATGAGCGTGCGTTCGAGTCGTGACCTTTCTTTTCTTGCTGTTCGTGCTCCCTTATTCTCTGTCCGAGTCATGCGAGATGTTCACGACTCGTGAACCTCTTGCGCGATTTGTACAAGATGTTCACGAGACGTGAATCTCTTGCACGAGTCGTGCAAGAGGTTCACGACTCGTGAGCCTCTTGCATGAGTCGTGCAAGAGAAGCACGAGTCGTGCGCCGCCCCTTCTCCTCTGTTCGTTTCTTCTCTTTTCTGTTCTGTATATAATATTCTATATGTAATTTCTATCTATTTAATTTCTGTCTTAATTATTAGTGATATGTATTATTTGTCAAAATTTAATGATTTTTGCTGACTTATTTGAGTTGTTTATCTATTAGTTTTTTTTTAATTATTTGCTCATATATTATTCATTTAATTACTCTACTAACATTTATTTTATTTTTGTTTTGTTTTCTCAAAATTATTTATCTTTTTTAGTCATATTTGAGTATGGGCTAGAGGATCGGGAGACCAAAGACCTTCAATTTAGGATTTGCATTTTTTTAGTTGTTGTATTTCCTTTTATTATTATTATTTTTTATATGTTGTATTTAAAAATATATTTTATATTCCTCCGTATTATACAAAATCATATTTTTTATAACAATTAATAACTTAATTGTTTATTAATAAATTGGACTAATGTCCTATTTTAACCAACAAAATCTCATTATCAAATAGAGAACTAATTTTTCTTAAAATGGGATAACTCATCCTAGTTTTCCCAATCAATACCCAAAAAAATAGTTCTCTAAATTTTAAGTTAATAAAAAGGAATCAATGTTCCTAAAATTCAATAAATGACCCGATTAATGATGCATTTTTAATTATTTTGAATGTGTTTATTTATTTTCTTTTCTTTTTGGGCCCTTATAATTAATTTTGGAGCAAGTTCTATTATTTATGCTTTCTTATTTTATTTTGGGGGATTGTTCTGTCCCATCTTTTATCCATTTTTAGGGGATTGTTCTGTCCCATTTTCTATTTTTGTAATTTATTTATCACTTTATTTTATCGCTTTCCAAAAGGCTTGCAAATGCACTTTAAATTCAATGCACGATCGCGTGAGATGAGAGATGGAATTTTGATTTCTTAAAAACTCATTTATTGACTTAAGTCATTAATAAAAGTAAATTCCGAACACCATCTCTAGTTTAGACCAATAGTGGTTAGAGACTTTTCCCAATTTCTTGTAAATTGGGTGGCGACTCTAAAATACCTTGAAGGTGCCTAAAGGCGTTGTGAGTCTAGATGATCCTTTCCAATTCTCTATTGGAAAGGAGGCATCCAAGATGACTCGCGATGCCCAAGATCAAAAAGACGCGAACCAATCTCTCGAGCCCCAAAAGGCGGGCTCAGCGAGAGCCTTTGCTAGGTTCCGGCGCGCGTCACAGGTATCAACACAAGAGGACTGGTGAATAACACAATATTGAGACATGTACCTCTGAAAAGAATTTGACATGTATTTCTTAGCATTATCACTTCGCAATATGTTCACAAAAGCATTAAACGGGGTTTTAACTTCAACACAAAAAGCAAAAAAATGGGAAAAAACTTTAGAACGATTCTTTATAAAATAACTCCAAGTCACACGAGAAAAATCATCCACAAAAGTAACAAAATATCTATACCCAATTTTCGACATAACTAGACAAGGATCCTAAACATCTAAATGAACAAGTTTAAAAGCAAACTTAGCTCGTTTATTAATTCTAGGACCGAACGAGCTACGATGATGTTTTCCAAAATGACAAGACTCGCAATCCAAAGAAGACATATCATGAAACTATGGACATAACTTCTTCAAAACAGGTAGAGAACGATACCCCAACCGACAATGTGCTTCAAAAGGAGAATCTACACTAGAATGAGCAATAGATCGTGGTACCCAAGAATCAATGATGTAGAGACCACCAGATACATGTCTTTTACCAAAAATCTGCTTCGTCATAAGATCCTAAAAAAGACAATGATCAGAAAAAAATGAGACACAACAATTAAGGTCTTTGGTAAGTTTATTCACAGATATCAAATTAAAGGCTAGGTTAGGCAGATTTAGAATAAAGGATAGAGTAAGGATAAAGTAATAGAAGATGATGGTTTAACAGTCCCAGACCCTACAATGTTGTATGATGTCCCATCAGCTATAGTAACAGATGAAGGAGCTTTATGATATCGAAAGCTAGATAAGGTATTAGGATTACCTATCATGTGGTTTGTGTCACCAGAATTAATGACTCAATTGTTGGTAGAGGAGATAAGACATGTGTTACCTGTCTCAGTAGTGACCGAAGTCGAGGATCCCTTTAACATTTCTTGGTATTTAGCATAATCCTCAGCTGAAATGGTGATATTCTGCTCAGATGATGAACCAAAAGTAACAACATTAGCAATTTGTGCCCTTTGGTTGCGATTCTGCAATTTCTTACAGTAGCGCTTCATATGACCTAGCTCTTTGTAATAGTAGCAAACAATATCATTATTTCGGTTGTCATTGGATCTATTTCTTCCTCTCTGCACATTCTTCTTACCATTGTCACTTCCTCCTTTTTTGACAACAAGAATACTATTTGACTGACTGGATAAAGCATTATCTATATGCAATTGCGTACTGAACACATCTTCCAGAGTATGAATCTTAGAACCAGAAAGAATTTGGGATTTGGCCGTCTCAAATTTGGATGACAAACTAGCCATAAAACTCATAACTGCCTCTCTGAGCTTGTTGTTCCCTAATGTCCGCACTAAAACGTAAGAGCATGTTCAATTCTTCATAAATTTTCTTGAACTCCATGAAATAGGTGGTGAGAGATGTAGCCTCCTTTTTAGCACGATAAAAGGCTTTACAGACATCATTGATGCAAGACTCATTCCTTTTCCCAGAGTATAAAAATAATCCATTAATTCTTTCACACGTTCACAATGAGAAATTAAACCAAGCACATTTCTTTCAATTGAATTTCTACTCTGTAAGAGTAATCGTGAGCCATTTCTCATCCAAATTTGCTTTCCAGTTTTATCTGTTAGAGGGTCATCAGTTAAGTGATCGTCCTTATCCATACTACGAAGATAAATTCTATTAGTTCTACTCTAATCAAGATAATTGGACCCATCCAATTTTTCTTCTGTAATTGTAGACAAAGAAATAACCTCACTAACAGTTTCCCTAGCAATTTCTTTACTGTTGGACATAATATCCACAAATAACAAATGCAACAGACAAAGCAGCCAACAAAAAATAAATGCCCAAACCTCTCAATAAACCACCCAATAAGGAAAGAACAAGAACAAAATAAAAGAAAAAGCAAAGCAAAACTAAATACCACCAAAAGAGGAAACCACCTCAAGAAGATACCGAAAAGAATTTAAACTGAGCAACTCCAAACAAAAATAGCCTTTCAGAACATTAACCAACCAAGAAACCAACCTCCCAGGATGCCAAACAGAATTCCAGAATACTGCTCGAAACAAGGAGAACAGAAATCGAGTCAGACGACCAAATAGATACTGCATTAGCGCCGAAAACAACCAAGCGACGTCGGAGACGAAATCAGAGGACCACCAAGCAAGGCATGCGTTTCAAAGCGTCGACGCTTGAGGAAACGACAAAGAACTACGACGGCGCTTGTGGCTCACTCGCACACCGTTTGGTCGTCGAATTTCGTGGAACGGCTGGAAATAAGGAGACGAACCTCCTTGTGGTGGCTGTAAGACAAACAGATCACTGGAACTGGTGACCCAAAGAGGAGTAGACTCCTCACCCGAAGAATAGAAACCCATAAAAAAAATTTCAGAAGAACCTAAGGCTCTGATACCATGAAATAAAACAGAAAGGGAAAAATGATTTTCTGTATTTCATTCCAACAAATACAACAGGTATTTATACAGTTACAAAATTAAAAAAAAAGGTAACAAAAAATAAATTCTATTCCTACAAATCAACAGCAAATTAGTCTATTCAATCCCTATAATTGTGTACAATCAAATCTGTAACAATTATTATTATTATTATTATTATTATTATTATTATTATTATTATTATTATTATTATTATTATTTACAAAATATAATTATAAAATCAATGCCAAATTTGTTGGAACCAAAACTGAGTCAGACGACTAAATAGATACTATATTAGCGCCGAAAACAACGAAGCAACATCGGAAACGAAATCGGAGGACCACCGAGCAAGACACGCGCTTCAATGCGCCAGCGAGTGAGGAAACAACGAAGAACTACGACGGCGCGTGTGGCTCACTCGTGCACCGTCTAGTCCTCGAATTTGGTGGAACGGCCAGAAATAGGGACGCAAACCTCTTTGTGGTGGCGGTGAGACAAACAGATCACCGAACTGGTGACCCAAAGAGGAGCAGACTCCTCACCCGAAGAACAGAAACCCATAAAAAAAATTTCATAAGAGGCTAAGACTCTGATACCATGAAATAAAACAGAAAGAAAAAATGATTTTTTGTATTTCATTCCAACAAATGCAATAGGTATTTATACAGTTACAAAATCTAAAAAAGGTAACAAAAAATAAATTATATCTCTACAAATCAGTAGCAAGTCGGTCTATTCAATCCCGTACAATATCAAATCTATAACAATTATTATTATTATTATTATTACTATTATTATTATTATTATTTACAAAATATAATTATAAAATCAATGCCAAATTTGTTTCTAGGTAAAAGACTTTAAATTTGCAACTTATTATTATTATTTGCAAAATACAATTATAAAATCAATGTAAAATTCGTTTCTAGGTAAAAAATTTTAGATTTGCAACTTAACAGTTTATAGATAGACGCTATGCAAGACTATTAGAAAACTTTATATATTGCACGTTTTATTCTCTTTTTTTTTTAATCTATATTATGTGTAATATTTAGAATGGTAACGATTTTCTATTTATCAATTCAAACGCTTGATTTGTATTTGCAATTTGTCTAAAACTTTTTCATAAGAATTTATAGCTTGTTTAATTTATGTGAGTGTCAAGAGTGTAAACTTTTTGTTAACCTTATGTATCAAATTTTATGGCTAATTTAAAAAAAAAATCCTAACATTTCACCTATATTTCAATATTCAACATCCAACGTTTAAATTCTTACTAATTAAATACTAATATTTCAATACTCTTTCAATCAAGGAACTCTGTTAATTTTTGCATTAAAACTGACGAAAATTTAAAATTTTCTATTAAAAAATATTTTTTTAGTTATTAATATAATTAAAAATTAATGATAAATTTTAATAATTAAAGTAGGATACTTTCTTTAAATTTACTGCTCTTATCATATATATATATATACAAAGTAGGGTGAAAATTTTTTGGATAAAATTAACCCTCTAATTTTATATTATTTACAAAAAAAAATATTTTCCAATACTTTAAAAAAATAAAATTAAATAATTAACGTAATTGAGAATTATAATCAATTAAGAGGTTGTTTTCAAAAAGGATTATATTGTTAGCTATATATATAAGCGGATATGTAAGCATAGAAAACTAATCATATTTTCATAAATTTATATTATATTCTATATTAATTTTTTAAGTCATGACTGAAAATATGTAATTATAATATTTTTTTAGACATAACTTTTATCACGTGCAAAAAAAACACACTTAACTAATTTTTTAAAAACCAAAGATTTTCCTTTTATTGCACTAAATAGCAAATGGGTATGAATTGAGTGATCTAATCATGGATAATTTTTCGAATTTATTCCATAAACTTTATATAGTTTTTATTAAATTGGATAATTACAATCTATTAATTGCTGCTGATAATATTGTCAAAGAAATTTTCATAATTTATTACCTGCAAAAAAGAATAAAAGATCAGTTGGAGATTTACAAATACTCTTACAGTCAAGTCAGTATCTTGACTAAAATATGAAAAGTATAATGTAATTGAGAAAAATATTCAGTCTAATGAAAATACATGAATTCCTGCTATTTATATGATAGAAAATCAGTGTTGGAATAAAAATCAGATCCTAAATAGGATATGATTCATAGATTCCTAATTTGCAATTAACTCCCGAAAGAGTTCTATATTAAATTGAATTAGTTTTGTTATCATAAGTCCCCCCTACGATGTGTGACATTTATGTCAGCAGCATTTGAGGTGATATTTTTGAGTGGCTGCTATTTGGCATGTGTAGCCATGATGAGGGATTCATTTGTAGTAACCTGGCGATATAGCCGAACTAGGTGTTAGAATAGGCAGCTGAGTATTTGAACAATGATATAGCCGAACTGAACAATTGACAATGAATAAGTATTCAAATGGTGATAATGCCGAACTTGAACAATAAATGGCGAAATTACCGAACTTGATGTTCGAATGGCGAACTTGCCTAATTGAGCGATAACTAGTGACGTTGCCGAACTTGATGCTCGAATGGAGAACTTGCCTGATTGAGCTAACAATGAGATAGATGCTCTTATGGCGTAACTGCCTAAGTGAGATAATAATGAGACTAAGTGCTCGTGGCGAAACTGCCGAGTGAGCAATTAAAATGAGACTAAGTGCTCGTGACGAACCTGCCGAGTGAGCAATTAAAATGAGACTAAGTGCTCGTGGCGAACCTGCCGGGTGAGCAATAGGCTACTGGTAATATAGTTTCAAATTGAAAATAAACTGCACTGTGTTAGTGGTTATGCCCTACGCTAAATATTTGGATTTTGATGTAATCATTACATTTTTATTTATATAATGATTTTCTTCACATTAATATTATTAGCATGTTACATTATTGTAATGTTTATGAATAACCATGTTATTTATGTCGTCCCTAATCATTTACCACTAAAAGACATAAAGATAAATTAAGACTAGTATAGATTTGGATTGATAATCATGGGATGATTATATCTGATGATATAAATCAAATTTATAGGTACTTGTTAGAGAACAAGGTACTGGATAGACCCACTGTGAGATCACTACATGGGATAGTGTCATAAGTGATCTTATAATAGATATGTTATTGAATCCTTTGACCTGAGATTATCACAGTTTCTTACATAAGAAACATTATGTTTTGACATAATCAAACATTATCTTTAATCGGATAATTATAAAGTTTATGATCGGATATAATGAGAATTATGCAGAGGAAAGTGCATAATCAAAATGAAATTTATCCCTCTCTTATGAGAGAGATATCTATTGGTCCCCTCGATAAGTAGCACTGTAAAATGCATGGTCGTGCTCGAATGAATTGATAGTGAGATCAATGTCATTTGAATTTATCAGTCTAGTTAATAATCGAGAAATTATATGTTTGAACAATATAAGTTTGACATGAACCATAACTTATGTTCAAACAAAATATCGTGTGACAAAAAGATAATAACATGTTCTGTTGTGAGGTTAAAATCGGACTAACGATATTTATATTATTTGGATAGTAGAGACCAATTATGACTTGTGGGCCTATTATGAAATTGGGCCCGCTGCCAACTTAATATAAACTTATTGGGTCACACACTAAGACCACAATGAACAGACTGAATTTTAATTAGGGTATTATGAAATTATAAAAATATGGGTATTTATATTTAAATTTCGTAATTATATATAAATATATTTACATATGATATTTCTTATTATTTTGAATAAGAAATAAATAGATAAATAAATAAATATATATATATATATATATAAATATATATATATATATATATATATATATATATATTTCTTATTTTGAATAAGAGATAATATCCCTATTTTATCTCTTTAGGGTTTAAATTTATACATATATATATATGGATATATGTTGATTAAAAACCTAACCCTAATTTCATTTCCTCTAAGAGAAAAAGAGAGTGGCTGCCGTTTTTTTGAGTAAGACAAGAAACCCTAGCCATCCTTTTCTTTGTGAAAGAAAACTTAGATAAAATCCAGTCGCAAGATAGGTAGCTAGCACTCCTGCGATTTTCTGTTCATCGCGTCATGCGTGTGGATATCGGTAGAGGGCGTTCGTGATTAGAGCATCACCTATAGTGTGAATTAAGGAGTTAATTTTGACTTTTCTGCATTGACAAAGGTTGGTAAATCTTATCCCTCCTTTTGAATCAATTGAAATACATGGATCCTGTTTGGGTTTCGATTTATATTTCGCTGCGCTTAATTTGAATTACTGTGATGAAACCCAACACACTGTAGCTAGAATGAGCGAATAAATCTGTATAACTCGATTAGCGTATAGCTAGAATGAGCAAATAAATCTACATCATGTTGTAGAGTTTACATTGCCTGCTGTAAAATTTTGGTTGCATGAGCTATAAAAGAGGTAAAGCTTAAATAGATTGTCTTGTATCTTTGGCATTTTTTGAATCTTAGAATTGCATGCTTTACACTTCCCCCTGAAACTGAGCAGAGTGAAAACTCAGCTTATTTTAGGTAATGACAACTAATTTTTAAACCTACAAAAAGTTTCAATTTGACTTCTGTCTCACGAGCGAACAAGTTAGCACATGTGTAGCATAAAAATACAAATGCATAGAATAAAAACATTTGCTCAAGGCGATTGATTAGCTGCATAAGCTTTTGCTCCCTTTCTTGAGAATAGGTTTGTATTGCATGTGCCATAATTTAGCTAACAGAAATATGTTGGATTTCATAAAATGAATAATAAAATTATATTTACTTAAATTGAGAGACACGTACGAAAGTGCAATAAAATATACTTGCAAAAGGCACGTAAGAGTTGTAATAAACTTGAAGCATGCTTGTCCCTTTGAGTCTAGACTGAGAGTTGCCTCAATTATGACTGTTCTTATTTGTATTGTTTTGAGCTTTTAAAGAATTCAGTTGCTGGAAATTCAAAACCCACTTGTCTTTTTTGGTAGATTGTTAGTTAAACAAAAATAAATTGGAGAATAATCAACAAAAATTAAGACTGTGAATATAATACAAATGTTGTGAATATTTGAAAAGTACAACCAATTTGCATTTGAATATGCTTATATGAGTGAGTCCAAGGTTTTGGCTCAAATAGTATATTTTGACAAAGCATTGCAAGTTGATAATCTTTAAATCGCAGCATTTGCGTAGATGAGAAAATGTATAAATTAATTAAATCTTATACAAAATTACTAATTGCACAAAGCTTTAAGATAAAAAGTGTTGAATGATTGAGGTAATTCAATCCATTTTGTAAATATATGCAAGCTTGCTTCAAAATCAGTGACACGAGACCAATCGTTTGATGGTTTGAATCCATCCATATGATAACACTCAGCAAGCACAATGAAGAGAGATCATTTAGATGTTAAAGTAATTGAGCACAATGTATATAATAAAAAACTATCATCGATAATAAATCAACATAAAATTGAAGCACTGACCCTGTGGTTGGATTGTCAGTTCTAGATTTGTTACAATGCGATAAATCACATACATCAAATGGACAGATGCCGCTTGGTCTGACTGGAAATCATTCCAAAGATGATGTAAAGGTTTGCAGCCATTATCACAAATAGTAGATTTTTTCAACCTTAGCTGAGACTTATTTTTCTTCTGATACAGAGACCATTAAAGACCATCAAAATCCCTGAGGGTTTTGATCATGAGCTCTACAACAGGAACGACATTAATAGGATTCTAGGTCCTAAGGCTTCTTGTATTTCCTTCAAGGATTCTGCTTGTAGATGCTTTGGTTACATGGTCTCCAAGAAGAAGTATATTTACACCATCGATGATGATTGCTTTGTTGCGATCCTACCGGCAAAGATATTAATGCACTTGAGCAGCACATCAAAAACCTTCTGACTCCATCAACTCCATTCTTTTTCAATACCCTATATGACCTATACCGAACTGGTGTAGACTTTGTTCGTGGGTATCCATTCAGCCTACGTGAGGGTGTCCCTACTGCTATATCCCATAGGCTATGGCTCAATATCCCAGATTATGAGTTGAATTTGACATAATTTGATATCAATCCACATTCTTAACATCATTGTCAACATCAGGAACACTCATTACTGGGCTCCTTCCTTTTCTTCAAAAATGTTAGCAGTAGAAATTTCTTCCATATATTTGTTATGAACTGCATCAAGGAACAAAACATCATCAAAACCCTTTGCTTTAACTGCATCCCGGGCATTCATAATCATGGCATAGTTTCCTATAGCTTTAATATTTCCAACGCCACCAGGAACTGCTCTGTGAACTTCATTCTCAACAACCAGATTAATTGGCTCTACACCACTCTCAAAAAAAATTCTTCACTGGAGTAACATATATCAATAAGATGAATTCAAGAGAAGGTGCAAGATTAAAGACTGCTCCACTGCCTATGAGCAAGTGTCTGATGTATGAGAAGCATAGTTATTGAAACCGGACCGGCCGGTTCAACCGCAAACTGGTAGGCAAACCGGTCGGTTCAACACTAGAAAACCGGAATGGAAAAAAACCGGATTGAACCGGGAAAAACCGGAGAACCGGCTAGAACCGGGCAAAAACCGGCCAAAAATTTATTATATGTTTTTATTTTATTTTTTTTTTGAAAAAATGCTTTTAATTTAAAATAATTAATAAAAATTAGTACTATTTTCATAAAAATAAATAATCTAATAAGTTTTATTTAGCAAATAATTGATTCTTTTACTATTTAATTACCTTTGGATTTAATAAAAATAATATAATGGTTTAATAATTTAATAAAATATAATGGAATAAAAATTGAATAAATTATTAAATTTGGTTAACTTAAAAATAATTGTTTACCCTTTTCTTTAATTTCACCTAAAGTTATTAAATTATTTAATTTTTAAATTAATCAAGTAATAATTTTTTTAAAAAAAATAAAAGATGAAAAAAATATTATTATTAGTATATTTGTGATATATACTAAATATTTTGATGGATTTTTTTTATTTGAGTAGTAGTATTTATAAACATTATACTAATTAATTATATTTTAAAAAAAAAAAAAAAAAACCCGGTCGAACCCGGTCGAACCACGAACCCTCAGCCTTGCCGGTTCTATATCCGGTCCGGTTTTAATAACATTGATGAGAAGCCTTTATTTGAAAGGGGAATCCATCGTCTATTTGCTGAAACAGTGGCCTCAGGGCGAAATAATATAATAGAGCCATCTGCTTTCTTGTGTGCTTTCAGATCTTCAATTAGTCCCTATAACATAATTACAAAACTGGCCATGCCCAATAGGATACCATTAGAGAACCTTAGAAGAACAGTGAAGACAAGATAATAGGCAGCGAGCTCAGTGGAGCCAATGTGTCCGGAGCTCCGCCGGAGATGCACTACTATCACCGGAGTATAGATCGAGGCACCGGGAGTTCACCGTCGACGGTCACGCACCGGGAGGAGCGGCGGTCTGGCCAAAAATTGCGTCAGAAGAAGCGGGAGACCCACCTCCAATCTGCTTGCTGCCGGCGATTGAGGAGGTCCGGTGGGCAGTGGCTGAAGCGTTTGGGTCGGAGGAGTTCGCTGGTGCCGCGTGTGACGTCGTTCGCCGTCGGGATTGGCCGCCGGAGTACCCTTCTTCCCCAGTTCCTCTTTGTCGGTTTCTTGCGTTTTTGCTCTGTTATTTCTTTTATTTTTGCTATTCACGGTGGAGTAGGGGTGAGCAAATTTCGGGTAAAACCGAACCAAACCGACCGATTTTTTAATTCGGTTCAGTTTCGATTTTGAAATTATATGAAAATCAGTTAATTCGGTTCGGTTAGGTTTTGAAAGGTAAAAACCGAACCCGCCGAAATTTTAATATTATATATTATTTTATCCAATTTTTACATAAAAAAATTATTTTTGTATTTTTTTATCAATTTAAGGGGCTTGAACTCAAATTATACATGTACATTTTTCAATTTGGATGTTTTATTTTAGTTTTATAATTTGTAATTTTGTATAATTTTTTTTAATTATAATTTTGGATTTTCGGTTAACTGAACCGAACCGACTGAAAATATCGGTTCGGTTTGAGTTCGATTCCTACATGTTAATCGGTTCGGTTTGCTTAAATACCAATATTTCGGTTATCGATTTTTTCGGTTCGATTATTGAACCAAACCGACCGTTGCACACCCCTATGGTGGAGTTAAAGCTCCTTTTCGGCTCTCAATAAAATTGGATGAAGGTTCTTTGCACGTTCACGGCACTCATGATAATATTACCGGAAAAAAATTTATAATTTGCTATCGGCAAAAAAGGATAAAAAATCTATTGAAAATTTATAAATATTCCGACAGTTAGATCAGTATTTTAATTAAAATATAAAAAGTATAATATAATTGAGAAAAAGATTTATTCTGATAAAAATACCTGAATTTCTGCTATTTACAGGGTAAATAATCAATGTTGAAATATGAATCACATTCTAAATAAGATATGACTCATAATTTTCTAATTTGCAATTAATTCCCGATAGAATTATATATTAAATTAAATTACCTTTGTTATTAGCGGCAAATATATTAATTTAAACCTTGATTATAAACTTATGATTATGAATTAAAAAAGTTTTGGAGGGGAGCAAGGCCTTTGAAATTTGCTTATGATTAGGGTTCTGCCTCTTAAATTTGGTTTGCATAGTAAACACCATGCCCTCACCGAATTAACCATATCAGTTTTATGAAATATTAATTAATTAACATTCACATTACTCCAAATTTACTGTTTTAGTAATTATCTCATTAATACTCAACTCAAATTACGTAAATTAATTAATTGATGGTTGATTTGAAATTTTCACTAGATTTATGAAGGAATTTAGTGTCATTAAATTTAAAAGAAAAATTGTCGGCAAAACCAAAGAAATTGGAGTTAAGAATAAGGGAAACTTGGGAACATAAATAATTTGTCGGCAAGAGATCAAAGGTGAACCATACACCACCTGGCTACCAAACTCCAAACATAAATTTGTTTTTATTTAGAAAATAGAAATTCTGATTAAAATTAAGAAACCATAATTAAGTTGTCTATTTTTTATTTTAATTGTGAGGTGAGATAAATAAAAAATAAAAACCTTTTAAGTGGATCTTTAGAATAAAGTTTTAAAAGAAAAGCTAAGATCCACCAACTTTAATTTTCATAAATATTCAAATAAGTTATCAAGTCTTATTTTTGTTCAAATAAATCCCAATTTTGATAATTGCAATAATTTAAGTTCACCAACAATGACCTTGTTAACCAAAATACCCTGCCACCTTCAAATTATTATTATTATTATTATTATTTCATGAATTTAAGCCCGAAATTGTGAGGCTCATCTTAAATTGGAAAAGCAAAATTTAATAATGGGAACAAGAAAAATTCTCCTGTAACAAATTAAAATTTTACGATTATTTGGACATTCACGAGAAGTTTAGTGGGTAATTTGTATTCCATTCCAAGTTGGGAAAACTTCTGATTTTGCCCCTAAATTGTTTAAAATAAGCCAATTTTTCTCTTTTTTTTTTTTTTTTTTTTTTGTTTTATCAATTTTTACCCTTATGCTATTTGATATTAACATATTTCACCCTTAAAACAGATAACCCATAAAATTATGTAATTAATTAGTGTACGAGATAATAAGGAGCAACATCACACCTTATTCCTCCCAAGTTTTCTTTAGTTTTGTTCAGTAACTTTGCTTTATTTTAAATCTGTGTTTCCCAATCTCCTATAAAGACCATGTAGATGCAACGTGATGAGGTTGTTAATGCAAAACTGAAAAATGAAAAACATAATCATATGATGAGCTTGGCCATGTCTACATCTGATAATTAATTACCATAATTTCAAGTCCTCTATAAACAAGATAATCCCCTTAACTTCAAACCTCTTTCTTCTCTTCACCACTTGCTTCTCCTGCCTGAACTTGACTTCTTCTCTCTTCTGCTATTCTAATGTTGCCGTGATGACCTACTACAATTTAGCTTCCAAGTTAATTCCATTCGTTCCAAGACTAAACTCAGTAACTCACTACAAGTTTGAATGAATAATTACCAGAGCCAACTCCTTGATTGGTGGCCAACAATCTCCCACGGATTTCGCGCTGAAATGCTGCATTGCCACCAATGCCTCCTTCATTTTCTCCACTTGTGACAAAGCTTTCACCACCTGCCCTCCCGGTTGGCTTTGGTGAGTACGTCGTTGACCATGATCCTCCATTTGATCCAGCTAACGCCATTATAACATCTGCCTGAAATGCATCAAACGACAGATGGTGTTCAAAAAGTACTTGACTTATTCAATGGATATACAACTAAAAAGAAAACACTGTGAAAACCTCTGAAAGCCAAAAACATCAACTTATCCCAAAACTTAATTGGGTAAATTCCTCTACATCCAAAGACTCCATAATATAGTTACAAAAAATGCAATTTTCCCAAAGAACAGATTCTTCCGCAAAACTATCCACATTTTAAACCAACAAAATCCTCTTAAAGTATAGAGAAATTCTCAATGTTCCTTGTAGATGTTAAACAAGTGAATCCTAATTGTCCAAGCCACCTTACAGCGTGGAAGACGGGGGGTGGGGTGTGTGGGGAAAGGCAAAAATGAATTCTGCCGTGCTTATAATATGTAGATACAATACATCAGCAAAACTTTGTTAGGCTTCTAGTAGTCTGGAGAACTACAGACTAAATGACTGCACCTACAGTTCCATTTGTGGAATTTTGTTCGATGTGTTTAAGGGAATAAGGAATGTTGTCAAGAGGGATGCAAAGGGAGGAGTAGAAGGAACTTTGAGAGACTTTCCCAGAGAAAGTAAAAGAACTTGGAACTAGAAGAAATGCACTGAAAAAGGAGTCCAGATATCTCAGGATTCCCCTGAAAACAGGTACTGTACATCTTGCTTTCACACAGCATTTTATGCTAAGCTAAAAATAACTGAGTACACGAGATTCTACAGCAGACTAAAGCTCAATCTATTGAAGCATCTGAATTGCAAACTGTAAAACAGGTAACGCTTATACTGGCATCCACAAACATGTGAAATTTGCTGAATTTAAACTGTAGATGATAGATACAGATCCTACCAAGAGAAAAACTTTGGTGAAGAAACAGAAGCACAAAGAGAATAAAGAAAGATAAAACAAGGGATCAGATCCCAAGCATAAGTTTAAAAAAAGAAAAAATGATGAAGATCAGTGAAGATTTATATTTAAATTCAGATTCAAGAACAGATTAAATGGGCAAAATTAAGAACACATAGTTGACACAATAAATATAAAGATAATTCACAAAAGAAAAGTGAGACCACAGGCTGAAATATAGATATTCCAGAGTAAATGCAAACAACTAAGTTGGAAAGATCACCAATGCTTCATTATTTATTATCACTTTATAAATATTGAAGATACTACCAAAAACCCCAAGTAACATAAGAGTCTAGAAATCCAACAAAAATGTCGGATTTCATATAATATATACATTTACATATTTATTTAAATAGAAAAACCAGCATAGCTATCACAGAACAGCTATTTCTCTTTGAACATAATTTTTTCAAGATGCTGAGACTGTCACCCATGTTAGTTGTCCAAATTGGAGCTCTTAACATCAGTAGAAAGGTATACATATCCATCTCAAATTATATTAGCATATAAAGCAGAGAATTTCTAAGAAATCAATTTGCAACAATTTCACATGGCCAGCTGCAGTTTTTGAGAACCATTTACATTTTGTTCCTTGAAAAATACATATATCATGATAGCAGAACAATTGATCTACAGAATAGAAATTATTAATGAAATTATGACGCAAAAATATTATTTTTAAGCACTGAACGGTAAAAATAACAAGCCCACAGCAAATCAAGAAAAGCTACCAAAAATAGGCAGCACATAACATTTGCTATAACTTGCATTCAAAACAACATTTACTATATCTTTATGGATGCTGCACTCTTTCAAGCAGCGACAATCTATCCATCTTGCAGCTTGTATAGAATCAAGTTAAGGAGAGAACATCTTTTCTATTCTCATTCAAAGAATCCCAGGGTAAAGCAAATAAAAAGAGCTTGCTAGCTGGTATAACCAGTGAATGCTTTTCACCAGGTACAAAACCTTGACCGTGCATGACAACTTGTCAAGCAGGTAGAATAGACCTTCCAAGAGCACACACAAGGATAAATGTTGTGATAACAGAGGAAAAGAAACTGATGAAGTGGATTGTAAAAAAAAAGAAAAGAAAAGAAAAGAAACTGATGCACTCCCAATAATGTGATAATGTAGGAATTCACCAAGTTTATGAATAAGCTATATATATTTAGAATTTGAATAAGAGAAGCCAAAAAAATTTCCAACTTTACAACAAAGTTAAATCAAAGCAGTCAGACATTAAGAACCAATATACATGATTGGACATCTCAACCACATCATTTACCATGTTTTGCCATAAGAGGCTATGCAATATTTAAAGATTGATTGATTGAAACCAAAACCACTTGGTACAAAAACTGCAAATCCAGTTTTCATGATGCAATGTGTATGCATGCAGCGCAGTATAGTTAACAAAATCATGAATTGGATATTATCAACTTCATGGTGCAGTTTGCATCTCAATGTTTCATTGCACAAACATGGAACAAAGATCAACTAGTCATATCCTGAAGCTGACCAACATTGACCCTGGTCTCATTCCAGATCAACAAGTGCAGGAACTTGCCTCAGCACATACCACAACAAAAATATTCATCTAGAATTTCCAATGGGGCTTATATTAAGCCACCTCATGGATGAAAAGAAATTATTATCTTGTATGAAATACTATATTTCACCTATTATTTATAAACCATAACAATGAAGACCTGAAACACCCACTTTTAAGCAAGATATAAGCCCAATAGTGTTTCTGTTGACATTGCAATGTCGAAATGCCCATGAATTGACAAATAACTGCACCTTTGGTATATGTAAAATCTTTAAGTCATTTATGCATCCAAGTGGCGAGCTTATGGCAAAGGAATCCAACAGGGACAGTTTTTCCTCAAGCATACAAGTACACTGAAAAACTGAGACTGTTGCCAGGGTAAAAGAATTTATTGTAAGACAGTCATTGCAGACTTGCTCAAAAGAGTGCTGAAGCCTGAATTAACTTTTAGCCCAAGTAGACTGTAAACTTCCACTTAATTTAAAACCTATCAGTAATATTATGCAAACTAGTCTTTAGCAAGCAAACAGATGACATGAAAGTAACACTGGCCTAGAATTATGTAGTAGTAGTACCTTAATCAAGTAGCAAGATTACAACAAATGAATAAATAAATAAATAAAACATGCCACAAACAAAAGTAAACCTCAAAGAATGATCTACATAGCCAACATAACAGTGAAAGTTGTCTGGTCAGTTCTAACACATAACCAATTAGGCCTAGAATTATGCAATACCTCTGTCAGGTAGCAAGATTACAAAATAAATTAATAAATAAATAAAACGTGCCCCATACAAAAGTGAACCTTGAAGAATGCAGCTATATAGCCAACATAACATGAGGATTATCTAGTTGGTTCAGTCACATGAGCAATTAAGGCCAAGATAGGCGTTTCTTAAGCGCTGACATAAGCTTTTGTACCAAAAGACAATAGACCTACTGAAAATGGAGTTGCCTTAACTATCAGTCAGAAGGGGTGAATGAGAAGCAAACCTTGTTTGGGTGGACATCATCAAAAACATGAGCTTGACCACCATAAAATATTGTCATCTGTCTACTGGCAGATGTTAAACCCTGTCGACTGCCAAAACAATCGATCATAAAATGTAAAATGAAGTTTACTTTCATAAAGCAAAACCTTTTAATGATGAAAACATAAGAAGAAAATGGATAGATGAAAATTTACTTTGAAGGATTTGAAGATTCTGGCTCTGAGATATGAGTCCCAGACTTAGGTTTGCTGCTACTTGGAAGTGCCCCTGATGCATTTTTCTCAGAAATACCACTTCCAGCATTGATGGAACTCAGAATTCCAGGGCCTTTAATACCAGTTCTTGATCCTTCATCAGCAGCTGATTGAGAAATAATTGAAGTACCAGCATTCATATCCCTGAATTTGTTTGTAGGAACCTGATGTGCAAAAGGGACTAACTGACCCGCACGAGGAGGATATTGCATGGCTGCTCCCATGGGAATAGACCGCTCCCATTTGGAAACAGTGGCATCAAATCTACTGCCAGTAGAAGGTTGCAATATAAGAGATGCAGAAGTTGGTCTCATTGGCTGCATACCATAGAAAACCTCATCATCATTAGACCTTCTAGGACGTTCACCCCCGGCTCCATTCTTGAGCATCTGTATATGGATAGGATTCAATAAACATGAATAACATCAGCTACAGTAGAGGGTTTAGCTTACATTAGTTGAGCTTACCTTCATCAAATGCATGCTCTCAAGTGACTCATGGCCCATTTGTGGAATCCCATCCCTGATTGACCCTGTAAAGGCAGAATCTGAATTGCTCCGCTTACTTCCAGCCATTCTGTTGCTTATCTCAGGGCAAGAGACATCACTCCTTGGACCATAAAATGGAATACCCTCCAGATGATTTCCAACCTGCCTTTCTAATAAAATTAATGAGCAATCAAACTTAAATGTCAATGACTAGAGTTACAAACTAGAAACTAAGTAATCTATAAAGTAAAAAAGTAAATTTTGCCAACAAATAGTCAAATACATATCACAAATAAGCTCGACATCAATAATTGAAGCTATGCATGGAATGAGGCCAAAAAAGGAAATGAAACATAAACGATGTGGAGTGAAAAAACCAAAACGAATGCCATATGAGCCAAATGCCTAAGGAACTACCAAGCAAACTAATGAACCGCTTTTCCTTTTCTGGTCACTAGCAAATAAGGTGTTTAATTAACTTCCTCAACTTGTTATAAAGAATTTTTGAAAGTGTAAAATGCACATGTAATAATACACTCAACCATCCTCATCCTTCTATTGGAAACTCACTCAAAACAGCATATCACCACATTGGCAAAACCATCAACTGAATCAAATTAAATATAGAAATAAAGTTAAAACAAACGGAAAGAAATCTTAGAAAGTGGCATATGATAGCAAATTTAACTGAACCAATAACAATAATAAATTAATAAAGCTTGAAAGCCTACAAGAGCTACCAACTCCATTACTGACCTCACTTAACTAAACCATAACTAAAGAAACCCGCCCCACTCCTTCAAAGAGTGTGTTACTACATCACCAGGTGAAAATCATGACTTTAAGCGCGCAAGCAGAAAGACAGTACTGGCATCGCAATACGAAAAATCAAAATTACCCACTAATCAAAAAAACAGGAAAAAAAAAATTCACATTTCTATATGAAGCATGAAACACTGAGCTAGAACTATAGATACCATTGCCACTGGATGGCAATAAAAAAAAACTCAAAACTAGCAAAAAGAAAAAGACCAGAACAAGGCACGAGATGGGATAGTAGGGATTATTTCTCCCTTAACCAGAGGTTTTCAAGCGTTCTGTATGGAGCATCTTAGGGAGCGCTTTACCCCTTTGGGGCTCTGCCTGGCGCGAGACTAATCTAGTCGGGGCAGTGGACGGTTATGCCAAAAAGATCAACTCAGGAGAAAGATTTAACCGCTAACATAAAAATATAATTTTTTTAAGGAAGATGATTACCAGAAGCGATATCAGAGGTGGTGGAGAGAGGGGGACGGGCACCACCACCAGAAGAGGCGCCACCAGCGGAGACGGAGGCAGAGGGAGAAGCATCAGGGTTTTTGGGAGGCAAAAGGACAGCTGAATCTGTGGGGGTAGTTTTCATGCCAAGAAAGTCATGGAACATTGCCTTAAGTTCCTGATGTTGATGCTGTTTGTGTGTATTATTCATATTAAAACTATTGTTGTTGGCATTGTTAAGTTTAGTTTGCTGAGCCATTATCAGTACGGCCATTTCTTCATCTGCACAGTTTCACACTTCTGCTGCTTCATATCTGCTCTCTCTCTCCTCTAATTACCTCTTCACTATTTCAGCGATTTAGAGAGAGAAAAAAGAGAGCACGATTTCCAGGAAAGAGAAGAAAAGGGCGAAAGAGAGAGAGAGAGAATCAGACTTTTCTTAATTTAAGAGAGAGAAAGAAGGCATTAAAAAGAAAAAGTTTTGTGCCTTGTTTCAATGTAATGGGGTTTTTCTGTCTCTCACTCTGTGACTGTTTGTGTCTGTCTCTGAGACGCTTTGGCCGTTTTGTACTAAGGGTATATTGTTGTGCGGTTTTTTTATTAGGGAGAGTCGAGAGTAGGATTTGCGTTGGGTTTATTTGTGCTTTGATGTAGTACTACTGGACTAATTAAGTAATTTTTACTCCTTAAAGTTTAGGTATTTACAGTCTCTTTAATTATGAAATTGCCCCTAAAATAATTTATAATAAATTTACTTTTCATTCATAATGGTCCTTTTTCTTTTCTTTTTTTTTTTTACCTGTTTTCGGGATTAGATACTATTGTGGCCCTCAAATTTTAGTATTTATAATTAAATGATTATAATAAAATAATTTATAATACAAAAATTATCAAATTTTTATTTTATTTCAATTAAGGTAAAAATAAAGTCACGCAAATATGCCACGTCATCAGTAATATTCTAGAACGTATACACGTCAGCAAGACTTCTTTTTTATTTTTTTGTACAGGTTGGCATGACATGTGTACTTGTTGATATGTAATTTTTTCATGTAAATAGGCCACATGGCATCTCGACTGGGCATATTATAAATAAATTTTCGGTCATTTTTATTTCAATTGAAATAAAATAAAAATTTGATAATTTTTGTGTTATAAATTATTTTATTATAACCATTTAATTATAAGTCACAAAATTCAATAATTACAGATATAATTAACCCCTGTTTTCGCGTGTATTTATTTGTGTGCTATAAATCCCATGAGTAGCACCAAGTATTTGTAGGTCCTTTGTGTTTTTATCTTTTTTTCCCCTTTCATATCAAATAAAGGATTAATTAGTAAAAGAAACAATGAATTTACTATGACAATATGGTTAAAAAAAATTATAAAAATTATGTTTTTATTTTGGGTTAATAGTAAAACTTTCCCATGTATGATCTTATTTTTATTTTGGCTTCCAAATTTTAAACATATCAAATCGACATCCAAAATTTCATATATATTGGAATCCAACTCTCTATTATATTTACCATCTATAAATAATAAAATGTCCAATTAATCATAAAAATAATATAAATATTCTTCAATCTATAATCTAAATTTTAATTCCATTTTCAACGTATAAAACCGAACAAATCGACATTGCAATGCACATAATGTTGCGACTTCAACGGTCCATTAGTTATGACCAAAACAATTAACAAATGATTTGAATTGAAATTGTTAAAGACAACTGTAAATATATTAATAAAGGGTTGATATTTAATTTAAGTTCCACTACACCTTAGCTCCACGTTAATTATAAAAAAATTAAAATATAATTTATATAAAAATAATTTTGCAGACATAAAGCTAATTTTGCAAGAGACTTTTTTTTCACATCTTGCAAAATGAGTGTAGAAAAATATTAGGGATGACTACGATTTCGGTTTCGATTTTAGAACTACCGGCTTCGGTTTTATAAATGGTGGAATCGAAATAGAAATCGATTGCGTATGGCTTTCAAAGGTTTTATTTTAGAATAATTCCGGTTCGGTTCCGAAACTTTATTTTTTCATTTCATTTCAAAATTATTTTAACTAGAATAAATATGAACATTAATAACACAATTAAAAACATTTAATATTAAAATAAAACTTATTATATTTTATCTTTAATTTAAAAAATTATATACAAAAGATTAACGCGTCGGATATTTACTCTCTAATATTCAAAATGAATGCATATTTTAAAGCAGTAATTTTTTATTTTTATAATATAAATAAGTACATATTTTAAAATAATAGAGAGGATTAGAAAAATTAAAATTATAAATTATTTTAAAACAATTTTTCTATAATAATATATTTTTTATTTTAATAATATAAATAAATATATATATAAAAGATATATATTTTACTATTTGGAATGGAATCGTAAATTTATTTTAGTTTTAGTTCTTAAAATGTACTTCTATGTTTCATCATATATGAATAGTTTTAGTTTCATAATACATGAGGTTTTGATATAATCCATACACATTAATTGATTTTTACTAAATACACTCTTATTTAAGTTGTAAGTAATTTTCAACCTTCATTAATTATACCACCCGATTTTCTAATACATCTAAGTAATTTTCGACCTTTTTCATATTTTCAATGTTTTATATTTATGCAAAGATTAATATGGCTATTCAAATTTATTTTTTATTTTTTCAAAATTTTACCGTTTTTGAAAATATTAATTTAGATTTTAAACCTTCCCTTAATCGTATTGATGAAATACCAAATACAAAAAAGAAAAAAAATTCACAATTTTGATTTGAATCGGATTTTCCGATTTGAACAAATTTCAAGAGAAATGATGTAAAGTTTATAAAAATGAAGAACTTAAGAATATTTGAAGTGCAATCAAAAGGTTATGGCTTCTTCTTTTTTTTTTGACGGAAAGAAAAAAGAATTTAGTTACATGTATTCACAATTTTGATTATGGCTGGGAACTGTAAACTATCAACCACAAGTCGTTTCCAATTTTGATTGATTTGGCTTGGATTTAGCTTTGATTTGAACCATAATAGTGGTAATCCCTGCTCCAGGTCATTGATGCCAACGTTATCGACGACTTATTAATAATGATATATGGTTGTTAACTTTAAACATTGACGTCGATACATATGATCATGAATCAAACTATATGCTATAATCATGTGCGGGTTGCATTCACAATTATAAGGACCTTTATTGCAATAAAATCTCTTATCTTCGGCATTCATTTTCCTACACGTTGTCTTTAATATTGGAATCAATGGCTTATTTCCTTTTCTGTTCTTATTGCGTACCACTTTAAATCGTTAACACGAAAATTAATAAAATCATTTGAAATTTTTAATTTTATAAAAAATATTAATAATTGATTAATTTGTACTTTTTTTATTTTAAATATAATATTTAATTTTTATACTTCGTTTTCAAGCTTGTTCATTTATTTTATTTTTACTTGATTCGTCTTTTTTTTTTCCTTATTCAATCGGATACATTACGTGATGTTCTAATTCTTAATGAAAGAGCCCATGAAAATCAAGTCAAATAAAAGTGAATCCATTGGCATGTATAAATGAAAAAAAACAAATTAAAAGCATAATTAACCTGTTAAAATTTGATCCATCAACCTAACTCATATAATCTGTATTCAAATCTGATCCGATTCATAAATAATTTAAATATTATCCAATTCGTATGACTTAAAAATTTTAGGTTGGATTAGGATCGACTCGTGGATTAATCCATCTTGATTCATACATATCAGATCACCCGTACTTCTGTTAGAATACTGTTTGAATCCCCACATATAACCCGACTTCATCCATTTGCATTTCAATTCATCCATAATCCGATTCATTTTGACCAGACCCGATCCGTTTACCGGGTCTAAGCACAACTATGAATTAAGAACAAAATTATAGGATTAGAAGAAGAGGAACTTGAAAGTGACTAAAAATACAAGTTCAGGTACAATACATCCCTATAGGATGGAGAGTGAAGGAATACAAATTTAGGGTCCAATAAGGCTAGTGGTAGTGGATGGGTAGCAAAGGTTGTCTTATGCTTCTTAAAAGGAAATAAAAATACATTGTTAATTTAAGAAATTCTTCATTCTTTAGTGGGAATTTATGCCAATGAGGTCCACCTCGTTGATCCTTCAAAGAGAAACACCTTTTTTCAATCTTTTTTATTAAAAAAAAAAAATTAACTATCATTATGGTGGGACCGTTTTCACTTCGGAGATAGAGGACGAAACAAAAATCTTAATTTTATTTTTCAATCTAAAGAAGAAAAATAAAATGAATATAGAACAAATTTAAGAAGTTTCCTAATTTTTATCTTTAGTTAAATTTCAAAGACAACCTCATGCTTGAAGTGAACATACCACAAAGGAAAATTGCGAACAGGTACAGATTTTAAGGGGACAGATGTAGGATATAGCAAAAAGAGAGAGCCAAAATTGAAATATGATAAAAAAAAATTGAAAGGCCTATAAATATTCATTCGAATTTCTAAAATATAGTATTTAAGATTTTTTATCTATTTAAAACTTTACGTAAAAAAAAATATGTTCATATATATATATTCATAAATCAAGCTATGCAAATAAAATATCCCTTGTCTACCTTTTTTGGCATAGTAAAAACTGAAAAGTCATTTTGATGAATATAATTATACGATAATTTGTCATTTATCGATGTACAAATTTACTAAAAATGTCACGCTTTGCACCATTAAAATAAAAATAAATAATTTTTAATTATAAAAAATTAATATGATATTTAGTACTCGATTATAATTATTTCAAATTATAAAAAATTAAAAAATTAAATATGATATTTAGTACTCGATTATAATATGAAATTTAGTACTCGATTATAAAAAAATTAAAAATAAATATTATAAAAAATATTTCGAATATAATTATTTTTAATGATATTTAGACTTATAATTAAATATTATGTTTTTTCTTGTAATATTTTTTTATATATAATTTTTCATTCATTAAATCAAATTGTAGCGCAATGGTGCACTATTCAATGAATACTCAATTTATTTATAAATTACGTTTAGATAAAGAATAATAATGTTTGATAAAAATAAATAAATAAATAAATAAAGGGTAATGTGGGAGTGGGAGTAGTGGCCACTAAAACCCAGTTTATCAATTACGTTTGTTGACTCATGCCACTCCATCGTCTTTTTTCCTCCACTGGCCCTTCCTCTAAGAAGCCCCTCTTTTTCACTTACCACTTTTGTCTTATATGCCCTTTAAATTTATTAGCATGAGCATGAATCTCTTAATTAGTTTATTAGTAAATAAAAAAATTAATCGATTCATTAATATTGATTTTTTAAAATTAATCATTAATTAGTCAGTTATATTCGATTAATTAGTTTATTAGTTTCGATTTAATTAATTAATATTTTTTAGTTAATCATTAAATTTTATAGCATACAATTATAAAAAAAATTAAATAAAGTTAATTCAATTTCAAATATACAAAGTAATTCAAATTAAAAATTACAAAAAAAAATATAATATATTAGTCAAAATTTATGTTCAACAAATTAATAGCTAATATTATAAAGTGGATATGATATTTGTTGGAAATTGATATGCTTAATTTTAGGTCAAAGGAAAATTTAAAACATAGATTCTAAAACATAAAAAAATTTAATTAAATATTATCAAGTAAAATACAGATATCAATATATATAATAAAAAATAACATATATGAAAGTTAATCAGTTATTTCATATAAATATTACTATATATAATTAAGGAAAAGACATAATTTAAATATAGTTTAAAGTGTTATAGAAATTTTATAAAAAAATACAAATAATTAAGGTATAAAAATAAAAATGTAATTTAAATATACTTTAAAATATTAATTTATGTAAGTTTTAGAGAGAAATAAAAAAAAAAGAAGAAATATTTTTAAGGTATATATATATACCGGTAGGGATGTGCAAATGGTCGGTTCGGTTTTGAACTGAATCGAATAGACCGAAAATTAAATTTTTGATATTTTTAAAATCGAACCATAGATCAAAACCGAATAGACTGAAATAATTTCGATGGGTTCGATCCAATCGGTTCTTCCTCTTAAAACGTGATTTCCTTTAATTTTCAATATCTATCTCTCTCTCTCTCCTCTTTCACTCTTTCTCTCTCTTTGCCGATGTGCCTCTCTGCCACTAGTGGAGATGATCGGAGGACATCATGTTCTTCGTCTTGGCATTAGGAAGCTCTTGATAGTAGCCATGCCATCAAATTCCATCAGGATTGATCGAAAAATCCATCAAAAGATTTCGGTTGGAGGAGAAAGAAAATTGTTGAATAAAAATCTCTCTATCTGCTTCGATCTCATTTTCCTATTATTGATTTTTTCATTCTCTAATTTTTTTCTCTGGTAGAAGGCTCTGATTTTTATGCTTTTTTTGAATAATTTTTTTATGGGTTCTTCTCCTTTTTTGTTTTACTGTACTGTTTGTTACGAAATAATTTTTTTGAATAATTTGTTTCACCTTTGGTTAGTTTTGGATGAAGAATTAAAGATTTTATTTGGATTATTTTTTATTTTGTTTCATGTAGAATCCTATGTTTGATTGCTGAGAAAAATAGAGGAAAGTGAAATGGATAGAAATTGTCTTCAAATCCTCAATTTTTTGAATAATTTTTTTATGGGTTCTTCTCCTTTTTGTTTTGCTGTACTGTTTGTTACGAAATAATTTTTTTGAATAATTTGTTTCACCTTTGGTTAGTTTTAGATGAAAAATTAAAGATTTTATTTGGATTATCTTTGATTTTGTTTCATGTAGAATCCTCTGTTTGGCTGCTGAGAAAAATGGAGGAAAGTGAAATGGATAGAAATTGTCTTCAAATCCTCAATTATTTTTGTAAGATAAATTTGCAAGTGTTCCAAAATGGTGGGTTTCAATTTATCCAAAACGGCAGGTTGGTTTCAAGGGTTTCAAAACTACTAGTGTGTATATATATATATATAAAAGCAAAACTCACCGTTTTGGATAGTTCAGTCGGTTCTGTTTTTTCGATTTTACAATTTTAAGAACCGAACCAATTTATTCGAAATTTTAATTTGGTTTAGAACCGAACAAAATAAAAATCAAAAAATCGAACCAAACATACCAAAATCTATTTGGTTCCGGTTCGATTCTGCGCAACCCTATGAACCGATTAATCATGAATTAACGGTTAATCAGTATCCAAAAATCGAAACTAAAAATCGAAAATGTTAAAAATAAAAACCAAAATCAAGTCAATCGAATCGGTTCAATTTCCGATCGGTTTTGCAATTAATCAAATTTTTTATTTTTTTCTCACCCTCTAAAATTTACCATTTAAACTTTAGATCCCTTAAATCTATACTTGATTATAGACTTGATATATGTCTGGCACGGCCCGATCCGCCAGTAAATTGTACGGACTTAGAGACATATTTTATTATATAAGTTCGATCCGATCTAAATTTACTTATTAAAAAATAGATTTTAATTTTACATATAAATTATGCATTTAGTCCAATTTGCTATGTTCATTTAAAAAATATTTACATTGCATATTTCCACTTTGCATATAAAACATTTAAAGATATTCATAAAAATAAAATTTTATAATAAATATTAAATTTTATACCTTCAATGGCATATTAAATTATTATTATGGTATATTTTTATAATTTTGTATAAAATAGTTTATAATTTTATACTTCATCCGTACTATATTGCTAAACACACTTTTTTTTTTCTCTCTCTGTCAAATTATAACTCACTTTTGTTTATACTACAATTAATTGATTAATTTTCTAGTTATCAACAAATATTAAATATTATCTCATATTTTTCATAATAATTCCAAAAAAATTAATTGCATTTTCTTAATTTTCGTGAAATAGAAAATGTGTTTATCAATATGAGACAAAAGGAGTATATTAAAGTAATTTTTTTTTAAAAAAATCTTTTTACAATGGATAGACCCGAACTCAATACAAATCCAACTTGAGCCCTACTCGTCTTTCATTTATGCAGGTATGGACAAAAAAAAATTAAAAATTCAGTTAGATCAGATCCTAAACCGGTCCAACTAGAAGATGAACAAGTGAAGTCTAACTTTGCAAATTACAGGGTTGAGACTTGTCTAATTACAAGCTTAATTAACTGGATTTCGACATTTTAAATTCGCATATATTTTCATAAATATTATATGGGAATTATTTTATAAATATTAATATAGTTTAATTATAGAAAAATCGACAAATCGAAAAAATGAAACCAAACTGATAAAACTAGAAATGTTTTTATCTGAAAAGTGAAGTTAGGACCGATCAGTTATGTTTAGGTTTTTTATTTCTTGGGTGGAAAAGTGCAATGTAACGTCACTATTATATTTTGGTTAATGTTATCCATTTACTAACAATCTATTAAAATAGATCAATTTATGTTCCGTTAATACCCAACTTTCACCAAAAGTGAAATGTAATGTTTCTACTTTACTTTGGTGTAATATTATTTTTTAAATTTTTAAAATTATAGCAATATTGTCCGTTCATTAACAACCTATTAAAGTATATCAATTTCTATCTACCAACCTTGAGACATGTAATCTGACTAATTAATAAATGACACATAAAACATAATGTCCAGCTAAATTCTAATTTAAAAGAAATAAATTAATTCTTTTAGCGAAAAGTTTAATTTGGATTTTGCTACTAGAGGATAACAACTAAAAATCAAAAATGAAAAATTTAAACTACATCTAATAACAAGAAAATATTAATTCTAATTTCTTTTTTTTTTATTTTAATTTTTTTGGGTGGTGTTGTAAAAATGTAGCTAAGTCGCATTCTACGTGATGCTAAGTGTTAAGGTCAATAGACGAAAATTGATCACATACCGTTAACGAGGGAAAAACATTGCAACAAAGTAAAGAAAATAGAGATGTATTACACTTTTAGTAAAAGTATGTGTCAAGGTTAATTAAAAAATCAAAAGAAAATATATTTTTATAATTAATTATAAAAATTAAATATATGCAATATAAAACAAAAAATAGAGTGCTAATTTATGCATATGTAAATTATAATTTAAATAAAAAGATAATTTTAATGTTTGTTTACTAAAAATATGTATTATAATAGTATTTTAAAAAGTCATATATTATAATATTTATAAATTAAAAAAATATTAAAAAAATTAAATGTAAAAATTAAAATATAACATATAAAATGTATATAAATCGGTTAACCGTCTGTCAATTTTTAAAATAAAAATTATAATCTTAAATTTTTGATTTGATTAACTTGAAATCGGTTCAATTTCAAACCGATATTTTTATTAACCAAAGATTTTTTATTTTATTTTTCTTACTCCAACTTCAAGGTACATAGACAAATTTCGAGTGGGTGTGTGTGGGTGCCCCCAATATCACCAATGCATTGCAACATTATTGGATAAAAGTGTAGAACATTAATAATAATAATAATAATAATAATAATAATAATAATAATAATAATAATAATAATAATAATCATTTCTCATTCTTCAATCTCTTGGAATAATTTTTATCGTTGAGATTCAAAATGTTAAGATGGAAAGATTTGAAATTATTACATGCATAAAGGAAGAAAAGAGACAGAAAACAATTATCACATGCATTTGAATTAAAAGCTTAATTTCATTATTGTTATCATCATCAAAATGTATCATTAATTTGTTCTTTAATTATAATAATATATAATGTAAAGCTTTCAATTCAATTTCTGTTGAATTCGTAATCGTAACCATTTAATGAAGTGATTTTTCGTTTTTGTTTTAATTTATTGTGGAACGGCAAAGGACATATCAAACTTTCTTATGTAAATTATTTATATTGAAAAGTTAAACAAAATTATGCAAACTTATGCTATCATGATATATTAATTTGGTAGAGCAAATAATTGAAGAATTATTTTGACCTTATGATATTTCAAACAATGTTATTATAACCTAATTGTCCCACTTAAACTATGTAATAAAAAATTACTATCATCATTTGTTCATCATTGTTGCAAGTCCAAAACATTTACCTCCAATCAGACTACACCGTATCAACATTATTAATTTCCAACTTTGAAATTAATTTCACTGTAGATAACTGGATTTATATTTTAATTTCGAGAAAGTGATAATATTTTTTTATTACTAAAAAATATATCAACTATGTAATCTTTATATAAAAAGTCATTTTAACTACAAAATACTTTAAATTCTACTAAAAATTCAACATGCATGCCATTTTAAGCTCTAGAACTTTCAAAATGTGACATATGGTGATTAGGGGTGAGCAAAAAAACCGATGGACTCGGTTAACCGAAAAAAAAATCCGAAACCGAACAGATGGACTGGTTAACCGATTGTAATAGACTGGTTAATGGTTAGTGTTTTGAAAAAACCGATATTAATAGACTAGTTAATGGTTTTTGACTCATATAACTGGTTAACCGAACCGAAACCGAATTTTTAGTTAATTTATTAATTTTTAATAATTTATAACAATTTACCCTAATTAAAGGTGATCATGTACTTTTTTTCATTATACTAATTATTTTAAAGTTTTTAAGTTTTTTTAATTGTCTATTATTAAGTATAACAATTTATCTAATTAAAAGTGATTATGGACCGGTTAATATATCTACTTATTAAATATTAATTTTTAAAAACAAATTTGCTTATATCCACCAAATATTTTTATTTTAACAACAATAATGTTATATTATAGTGAAAAAATTTTAATTTTTAAGTATTTTGAACATTTTAATTTTATTTATGAATATATTTATAATTATAATGGTTAACCGAAAAATATTGGGTAACCGATCCCAAAATCCGAAACCGATGGACTGGTTAATAGACTGAAATTTCAAAAAACCGATATTATGGACTGGTTAATGGATTGAGGCTCATGCTTTCTTTCAAAGGGACAACTGTTCCACATCACCAACTTCTCAGATGGGCTGAATGGTTCAGTAAGTACAACTTTCAGGTTCAACATATAAAAGGAGATCACAATCTCATTCCAGATTACCTCTCACGCTTAACTACCAAACCATCTTCTCCTCATATTTCTTTACTTACTCCTTCTCTCCCATCAATGGATCGCTTTCGTCCAAACTCAAGTCCTCGAAAAAACTAACCCCATAACCTTTACCTTACTGTCTCTCGAAAACAGACTCACCCTCCAACTTGCAACCTATCCTCACCTGCTCAGATCAAGAAATTTGCAACCCGCCATCTGTTCTATTTTGTCCACCTGTTTTCTATAAAAAAGAATCTTTCTCAAGACAAAAATCTGTTCTACATTGACACTCCATGGGCAATGATGTATGAGATTCACACAGATTCTCCTTTCTGCGAGGAAGAATTATGGTTCTTATGGTGTTTCTCTACTCTTTACACCCACTCAGTTATTTTCCCTCTGGTAAAGACTTATGATCTTCTCACTGATGCCAGCAGACAAAATTCCTTTATCTGGCAATTTCTTGAGTAGTATGCACCTCTGTCTTGGTGGCGACATGAATTTTTCTGACAAATCCAGTCCAGGAAGATATGGCAGAAACCTATCCAAGAAGCAGAAAACCTCTCTGCTGTCTATTTTTTCCATAGACCATATATGTGGAACCCTGCTCACAATGCTGTTTGGTCCCAACCATAAGCTTGGTGTTGGGAAATCATAGAAAATTATGAAGATAATCCACCCACTGCATTAAAGAAAACACTTCATAATACTCTCTGTGAACTTAACAACATTGAACTCACCTCTTTGCAGCCACCTACATTTGACACTGCTGAGTCCTCTCAAAGACCAAATTATCTGGACTCTCTGTTTCAAGATTCCCAGGATCCTTTCCTGAGCCCATTGGACTGTTAAACATTCCACTTGAAGATGACATCATGGCACAGAACTTCCTCACCATACCACCAGAAGACAAAGGCAAGACCAAAGACATGGAACTCGACTGGTCCCCATCACTCCGATTCGACGATATTGATCCAGAAAATTTTAACATGTCATCATCACATGAGCCCATCAGAAATAAATAAAGTAGCTTTATCTTTATTAAAGTAGCTTTGTAAAAGAGGAATATATTTCTCTACTTTATTAAAGTAGCTTTATCTTTTGTAAAGTAGCTTTAGCTTTTCATAAAGGAGATTCCTCCTTATCCTAAGTTGTAATTGTATGTATTAGTGTGTATTGTAAAATTGTAAGCCTCTTTAAGGGCTATAAATATGTAATAAGATTAAGAAGGGAGACACGCTCATCTGAAGCCTTCTCTTCCCTTGTATAAACTCGCTTTTCTATTATGAGTTTCTAAACTCTTCTTCTCTCTCTTTAGAATATCCTTCTTCTTGAATCTTGGATCCTGCTATCTTAAACTCCTTGGTCTATAAAATGTCTCATTCTGATCTGTGTTGGGATGCCTAAGAGGATAGTCCACAATTGAGGCCAGGAAGTGCCGTTGTTTTGAATGGACAGTCATACCTGGTATCCAACATAGTCAGTCTTGATGTGTTTCATAGTCCTCGTGGCATTTCATGTAAATTCTTTTTAAACAATAATATCCACGTATATATCATCATGAAAAAGCAATTCTTTACCCGTCAACTACATTGCATGGATCCTTTTGTACATGTGACTGTGGGTGTGAATTAATTAGGATTTATAAAATTCTATTTGCTATAACTCTTCAATATAAAAACTTATTGAACTAGATTGGGGATATACCAATTATCAAGAAATTATATGCTCGTATATATTGTTATTTCAGCTCACAACATGGAAATTATTTTGACATAAAGTAAAATTTTATTACTAATATTTCAACTGGTGTATTTATTTTTTAAATTTGAGAGAAATTTGGTATACCATATGTTAAATTACTGTTAAAAGAGGATAAATTTTTGCCAATTTTAAAATATAAAAGGTACTATTGTACCGGATAAAATATTAAAAGTAAAATTACATTTTTTTTGTCAAATATCATGGAAAAAATTACACCTTTGTAAATATAATTAGTTTAGTTTATTTATTATTACTAAGCACACGTGTTAGTTACTTGGTCACGTGCTTCTTCTTTCCATTCTTGTATATAAACTCTTCTTATATTGTAGCCGTGTACTCTGTTTTTTCAGATTAATACCTGTTTTCTATTCTTTATTTCTTCTAGCTTTTGTTCATGGTATCAGAGAAGAAGTTTCTGATCTAGGGTTTGTTCATCCCTAATTCTTCTTTTCTTCTTGCTCATTACTCATTTATTGCAAGAATTTCTTTGCTGAAGTTCTTCAGCCTATTTTCCTTTTCTTCGATTGGTTGTTTGTGATTTCGGCTAGCTTTTGTTCTTTTGATAACCGTTTCTTGATATGGCAAATCCACCAGCTCCAGAAGATATTATGCAACTTAATCAGATGGATTCTCCTGGATTTAGCTTGGTTACTGCTCTGCTTACAGGGAGTAACTACCTTACCTGGAGTATGGCAATACAGATCTCTTTGGGTGCTAAGGATAAATTGGGTTTTATTGATGGTACTGTTAAGAAACCTGATGAAACCAGTGTTGAGTTCTTGAAGTGGAGAAAGACTGATTATATGGTCAGATCTTGGATTCTTGGATCTTTATCTAAAGATCTTGCTGAAAATTTTTTTTATTGTTCTACTGCAAATGTTCTTTGGGATCTATTGGCTGAGAGATTTGGTGACAGTAACGGCCCTCGAACTTATCAGATTCAGAGGCAAATAAATGCCATTGAACAGGGCAATGATGAGTTGAATGTGTATTATACAAAACTCTCTAGGCTTTGGGATGATCTGAACAGATTGAAGCATTTGCCATTCTGTGATTGTGGTAAATGCACTTGTAATGTGAATAAAAAATTGACAGATATGGATTTATCAAACAAACTTATTCAGTTTCTCATGAGCTTAAATGATACGAATGAGGCAGTTAAGAACCAGATTTTGATGCTTGAACCCTTGCCTTCTGTTAATAAGGCTTATTCGATGATTCACATCATAGAGTCACAAAGAGAAGTTCATAAGAAATTTGGAGATTCATTAGAACATAGTGCCATGATGATTAAAAGTTCTGATAAATCAACACAACAAAACAAGCGAAGAGATTTTACTAAGAAGGAGGATAGGTTCTGTGAACATTGCAAAAATACTGGTTATACAAGGGAATCTTACTTCAAGCTTCATGGCTATCTAGATTGGTGGAAGGATCTGAAAAAGAAAAAGGATGCTGCTGCTGGTAGAGCTCATGTGAACATGGCAAACAATCCTATTGAAGTTGAAGAAGGTAACATGAATGACAAACAACAACAGTGGATTGCTGAGATAATCAAGCAAGAGATGTCGAAATATATGAAAGGCAAGCAAATGGCAGAGAACTATGTTAATTTTGCACAAATTGCAGAATATGCAGGTATAGCAGACTCATCGTTGCCTAATAGAATTGGGAAACCAAAATTTTGGATAATAGATACAGGAGCTTCCAATCATATTTGTGGTAATTTACAGCTTTTTTCAAGGCTGTCTGCTCCGTCATTACAAACAGTTGTTCATTTGCCAGATGGAAGTACTAAACTTGCTACTTAGTTGGGAACTATATTTTTAAATGCCTCATTACAACTTTCAGATGTCTTATACTTACCTACTTTTAACCATAACCTTCTTTCTGTTAACAAATTGCTGTGAACCAATTTGGTATTTTCTCTCTTCTTAACTGATATCTGCATTTTGCAGGACCTGAAGAGTGAAAGGGTCCTTGCCATTGGGCGAGTTTCTGGGAATCTCTACATAGTTGATCATCTATCTTTTTCACATGCCTTAGTGAATTAGAAGATTGGTTCTGTTTCTAGTTTGTTCACTAAAATTCCTTGTAATCCTGCTATTATTTGTCCTCTTCAATATGGAAGTCTGACTTGTAATATTCAGACTGATTTTTGTAATAATTATGAATTCATGAATAAAGATAGAGACTCTTTTTCTCTTTGGCATTCTCGGTTGGGGCATCCAAGTGATTTAATATTGCAGCATTTGTCTTTTTCATTACCTACACCTCACTTATCTACACCTTCCCTTATATGTCCTTTAGCCAAACAAACCAGAGTCCCTTTCCCAATCAGTTATATCCGTACTACAGCAGTGTTTGAACTGTTACACATGGATATTTGGGGCCCATATAAAGATGCTACCTTAACAGGGGCAAACTATTTTCTAACAATTGTTGATGATTTTAGCAGGTGTGTGTGGACATTTCTTATGCGGCACAAGAGTTAGACATCCATTCTAATGAAGCATTTTATTACCATGGTTCAAAACCAATTTAATACTACTGTGAAAGGCCTTCGAAGTGATAATGGCGCTGAATTTCTTAGTGCTACTACTCAGGAGATGTTAATTGAGCTTGGCATTGTTCATCAATGAAGTTGCACTTATACACTCCAGCAAAATGGAGTGGTGGAGAGAAAACATAGGCATCTTTTACAAGTTGCTAGGAGCTTGTTATTCCAGTCTTCTGCACCTACTAAATTTTGGGGTGAGGCCTTACTTCATGCTACGTATATTATAAATAGATTGCCTACCAAGCTGCTGTCATGGAAAACTCCTTTCTAGGTATTATTTGACAAATCTCCTGATTATGCAAAGATGAGAATTTTTGGTTGTTTAGCCTATGCTTCGGATACACAACCCAACAAGGACAAATTTAGTCCTAGAGCTGCTGCTTGCATGTTTTTGGGGCATTGTGCAGGAATAAAGGGATATAAGTTATATGATTTGCAGTCTCACAAGGTGTTCATCAGTAGAGATGTGATTTTTCATGAAAATATTTTTTCCTTTCAGTCTACAACACCACTACCAGCTCTACCACATTCTACTGCATCATCTTCCCCTTCTCTTCCTTTTTTTTGTTCCTGATGAAATTGAAAGTCATGGCTCCCCATCACCTGCATCTGTTACTAATAGACGGCATGATGAAGTTGAGTTAGTTCCAGATAGAAGGAGTTCCAGATCTAGAAGACCTCCCACTTGGCTTACTGATTTTGTTTCTACTGTGACTACACCTTGTTTACTTTCATTGCCTACACATGCTTCCTCTTCTGAGCATCGAATTCCTGCTTACCCATTTACTCTCCATTCCTATTTTTCTGATCAGCATATGGTATTCATGGCCAATCTTTAGCATGTTATTGAGCCTAAGTCTTATCATGAGGCCAAATCATATCCACAGTGGGTTACAACCATGCAAACCGAACTGGATGCACTAGAAGCTAATCAGACTTAGTAGCTCACCAGTCTTCCTGAAGGCAAGAAACCCATTGGTTCTAAGTGGGTATACAAGCTTAAACTAAAACCAGATGGCAGTGTAGAGAAATATAAAGCTAGGCTAGTAGCTAAAGGCTATAATCAGGTGGAGGGTGTGGATTATGTTGATGTTTTTTCCCCTGTAGCCACAACAGTGACAGTGCGGGTTCTCCTTGCTCTTGCTGCTTCTAAAGGTTGGCCTCTTTATCAATTAGATATTAATAATGCTTTCCTTCATGGATTTATTGATGAGGAGTTATACATGACTCCACCTGAAGGCTACAACAAGGCCAAACCAGGAGAAGTTTGTCAGTTAACAAAGTCTCTTTACGGACTTAAGCAGGCATCTAGGCAATGGAATAATGAGTTCACTTCTCAGTTACATCAGCTTGGTTTTCAACAGTCCCAAGCAGATCACTGCCTTTTTACTTTCACCAATATGGCTATTTTTGTTGCTTTGATTGTTTATGTTGATGATGTGCTCATTACTGGTAATTCTGAAGAGTTTGGATTCAGCCTTTACTATTAAAGACCTTGGTTTTGCCAAATATTTTTTGGGTTTAGAGATTGCTAGATCTGATGGAGGGATATATATCAGTCAAAGAAAGTACATACTTGACTTGATAAATGAAGCTGGTTTATTAGGAGCTAAGGCTACTTTTACACATTTTTCAAAGAATTTATCTTTGACTGCAGAGGCTGGGAATCTACTTGAGGATCCTATGTCTTATCGACAATTGGTTGGAAGATTGCTTTATTTGAATTTTACTAGGCCTGATATTACTCATTCTGTCCATCTCTTAAGCCAGTTTGTTCAAGCTCCACGAGACACCCATTGGCAGGCTGCTATGTATTTACTGAAGTATTTGAAGGGAAGTCCTGCTACTGGGTTATTTTATTCATCTAGCAATGCTCTTGCATTACAAGCTTAATTTATCTTTCTACTTCCATAAGAAAATAAGAAGTTTTTAAGTGCTAAATTCACTTTTTTGTTTAGTTTATTTGAGCTTACGTGGGATGGACATCTTAACTACGAATAGAAATAAGTAATTATTAATTTTAACTCATGTTTATTATTGTTTTTGTTGCATTATGGGGGTGTGCAACACCCGACCCGGCCCGAATAAACTGAATAACCGACCCGAAATAACTATTCGGGTAGAATTGTTCGAATTATATGGGTCGGATCGGGTGTTAATATTCATGAAATTTCGGGTTCGGGCCAGGTCGGGTTAAAACCTTGACTAACCCGAACCCGACTCAACATACTATAAGTACTATTTTTCTTTTCCTTTACCCATACCCATACCCATACCCATCTCACCCTCTTCCCTCTCAGACTCTCACGCTCCCCCTTCTCTCTCTCTCTCTCTCTTTCTGCTTCTTTCTCACGCTCATCTTCTCACTTTTCTTCTCAAGCATATCGATCTCAAGCACAAGCAAGCAAATCTCTCTCCCTCTCAAGCAAAATCTTTCTCTCTCTCTACCGATCGATCTACTAGATCTATCTTCTTCGACATCCGGCGTTCTCCCGATCAAGATCAAGACCGATCTACTTGATCTCATACTAGCAGATTTGTTCTCTATTTTTAGATCTGTTTTTGCTTTAGTTTATAATATATTAAATTTCATATTTTGCTTGTGACTTTTTTTGATTCTTGTTGGTGGATTGTGCGATAAACTTTGATTTCCTTTTTTGATATTGAATCTGTGTTAATGGTGGGATGGATTGTAGGTTTTTTTTTTTTCCTCTGTGGATGTGAATGATTTGTGGATTTCGGGTTAAATGGATTTTTCGGTTCGGATCCCGATATTTTTCGGGTTTTTCGGTTCGGGCCCCTACTAATAGTTAGGGTCGGTTCGAGGTGAAATTTTATGCATATTTCGGGTGTCGGGTTGCTCGGATTCGGTTCGGGTCGGCCCGAACCCGTCCGATGCACACCCCTATGCATTATGTATACAAAATTTATTTCTGAGTTATTTTTTCTCATTTTAATTCGATAAGCTAATATGGCATTTTGCATAAATAATATGTTAGTTGGTTGTGCAAGTCTACTTTGTCAAACCTCCTCCAATCCAATCCCACTTTTTAAAAAAAAATGATAGAAATAATTAAAATAATCCAATACAAAAGATTCCACAAACTAATAATTTTTTAGATATAATTGTCCATATTTCTAGCAGATGTGGATTCATAATGTTAAAATAATCAGAGGGATAGGTGATAAGGTGATTGCTGATTACTGATTAGCAATATATAAGAGTCCCCACCAATAATAAGAAGCCGTCACATCCTCAAACTGGGGAACAATTTTAATTAATTACTTAATAATATGCATAATTAGAGCATAAGTGGTTTTTGTTCCTTGCACACTTCAAATATTCTTGTGGCCCTTATATGTGTTTATGTTTTTTTCAACCCTATTTTTAATATTATTGTATCGTATTCTCTTCCCACTAAACTTGTATTGATTTAACATAGAAGTCTTGGACATATTATTACCAACTTATTAGTTCACTATTCAAAAAAAAAAAAAAAAAAAAGCTTATCGGAGCACTGTAATTATTCTTTAAAAGCTAGAACGCTACAATTTTAATTTCCAACAGTATTTTTTACAAATTAGAAACTAAAAAGAATAAATGATAAAAAAAAAATTCAATTATAAATTTGATGAGAATTTCTGTTTGAAAAAAGAAGAAAAATCACATTTGAATTAAATAGCTACTTTTCTTATAGAATTTTGATCATTATTAAAATTCCTATTTCTCTGTGGAATCTATGGAAGCTGAACCAAAACCAAACCCTGAACAAAAAAAAAAAAAAATTGATGATGCAATGATGATAAATGTTGTAAGCTCTTTTCTTGATGATTATGCTACTTCAACACAATCCATCCAATGTTCTATCCAAAAAGCAAGCATATCAGAATTATCAGAAGAAACTGAAGGAGAGCCTGAAACCTCAAATGATGAGCATGATGCACAGTATATGTATCAAGCTCCTTCCAGAAATTCAAGAGGGCCAGTTAGAACAACAGTTATAACTTCCGAAGATGAAGAAATAGAAGTAGTTGGTCCTGATAAGTCAGATTTACCACCCAGAAGCAAGCTAGCGCCAGGTGTTCAATTTACTCTAGAAGATATTCCTTCATTAAAATTCCGAGATCGTTTTCAGGAATTTTTGGAATGGATGCAAACACAGCTAGCCCTTGGTACTTCCATAGAAGATGTTCTTCATGAGTTCATGACTCGTTCAATAGGAAGACTTCAAGATTGATTCTTAAAAATTAATTATGTCACTAAAGCTTAACTCTTAAGTTTGGAGTCAGAAGTAGAATTCTTGGCTCATGTATACAGAGAATTCTGTGGAGAAGTCAATAATGATCTTGAACAGACAAGAAATGAATATTTTCGAATGAAATGTTGTTCGCTGAAAAGGCATGATCTTGACACTCATTTTAGGAGAATGCAAAAGCGATTTTATGTTCTTCAAGGGATGAACAATCCCGATATGAAGAAAGCCTTTTTGATTTCCTTGCCTGAAGTTCTTTCAAAATGGATGTCCAGCACAATTCAGACGACCAATAAAACTGCCAATGATTATACCTTCAGAGAATTGCGACAACTGATATACAATGCCCTTGGAAGACTTTGTGAACAGAAGGAAATAATGAAACCTTTTTGCAGAAAAAAGTCCAGTCCTCGCACCAGCATGTGTTAGACCAGATTTGTATATCAAATGTAAAGGAGTTTATGATTCTTGTCAAAGAAGAAAAAGCACTTTGTCTCATTTAGAAAGAACCCGCGCCATAGAAGAAATAGTCCACAAAAATGGAGATTTTTTAGAAAGAAAAAGTTTCGTGGATCAAAAAAATCAACAAAATATTTTCTCTATAAAAAAAAAGGCCATTATTCCCACTAATGTCCAAACAGAACCAAGCGAACCCAGAAGATGATATAACAAATTCCAAATTTATCGGCTGATGATGATTTGGAGTCTGTCTTCTCAAAAGAAGAGAGAGAATATTCTCGGTAATACAATAATTGAATCTCTAAATCGTAAATCTTTATTTTTATCCCAAACGGTTTTAAAAACCCTAGTCCACACCAATTTTCTTTGTTGATTTGTTGCATGTGATTTGAATCGTGGTATATCTATTCTTTGCAATGTATCCCTAGTTTCAAAATTGCGGGTTAATTACGTCTGTAATTATCGAATTTTAGGACTTATAACCAAATGATCATAATAAAATAATTTGTAACACAAAAATTATCAAATTTTTATTTTATTTTAATTAAGGTAAAAATGGCCAAAAAAATTAATTTTTCGTCACCGGAGGATCACGCAAATATGCCACGTTATCAGTAATTTTCTAGAGCGCGCCCAATCAGCATGCGATATGATCCACCTACATGGAGGAATTGACACTTCAGCAAGACTTTTTTTTATCTTTTTATACAGATTAACGTGATACGAGTACTTGTTGATGTGTTAATTTCTACGTGCAGACCACATGGCATCCTGACTGGACACATTATAAAAAATCACCAATGATGTGTCATGCTTGCGTGACCATCTGATAATAAAAAAATTAAATTTTCAGTCATTTTTACTTCAATTGAAATAAAATAAAAATTTGATAATTTTTGTATTATAAATTATTTTATTATGACCATTTGGTTATAAGTCCCAAAATTCGATGATTACAGACATAATTAACTCCAAAATTACTGTAAATATGTTTTCTTTTCCGCGATAACAGCTAAGATTCATGCGTTTTTAGTTCAATTTCATTGTCGGTGGCTTGTGAGAGACTTGATGCATTAATGGTAACAACTTCTCACAAAAATAATCGATATCTTAGAATTGTAATAAAATGTTGCAACTTCAATACTTGGAAATATTAATCACAATTTACAGCAGCTCCATTGATGCCAAGCGGCATTTAAATTCAGCTTGGACAGCATTTCTTTTTAGTTTGAAACAGTTTAGAATGAATATGACATGAAAGAAAGATGATACCTCTAGCTGTGCATTAATTTGTCTGGATCAATCAATTTATGGTATTGGAAAAGCTGCATTGATCCTGGCATATACTGCTCATTTAGATAATGTACAGGAAAAATGCTCAAGCAGAAGACCTGAAAAATAAAAATAAAATAAGAAAAGAACTCTTCTACCAAATACAATAAACCAAAGTACATGATATTTTAGATGGAGCACAAAAGCACATTGATGTGGTTGTTGTGTGAGAAATTGAAAGTTTATTAAATGAAAATGTTTGTGATTGTGAGGTAGAAGAATTGAAAATGTAGCAACAGAAACAGAATAGTCCATATTGGCATAAAAACACAATTCTTGCACACATGTGCGCGTTGTTTTCATCAAGAAAGGCATCTAAATATCAGCTTAAAATCAATGCCCAGAAAATGAGTAAATAAAATTCAACCTTCTAGATAAAATCAAACAGATGTAATTAGTGCACAGAGCAATTCAGAAGTGATGAAACAAATCCTGGCACTCGACAACAGATGCAACCCAAGTTGGTATGGAATCACGATGCAGATCTTATAAAAAATTGAAAACCAATTAGATAGATTGATGCTACTGGGATGACTAAATTAACAAGCTTTAATCAATTTGCAAAAAGACCACATATCTGAATCACTTCCATCTCATATGTCTGCTTCCAGCAATGGATGATCTGAAACATCCTAAATACCAGTTGAAAACCCATAATCCACTGGCTCAACATGTGATACACAAGAACAGTAACATGGTTCATGTTGGGCATTTGTTGGTCAATTCAATGTCTGGTTCGATTAATGACAAGTTCCCATCTTAGGGGCAAGTCCTTGAGCCCATGAAAAGCAACATAACTAAACTTCTACAGTAACACCAAGCATATGGTAAAACACTCATTTCAATGAATCCCAGAAACCTATCAACTGTGATAAAAACCCAAACCAAGAACATGAGCAATAGAGAGAATGAAACAAAGAGAGTAAACATACAATGGCAAAAACTGGAGGTTTGGTGTAAAAGCTAGGCAATCAACAGCGGCTTGGTAGAGAGTAGCTACGGCTGTGGTCCACTGGAGGGGCAGAAATGTTACCCTGATGAATTAAAGCGAGTGAGAGCTAGTATGATTGAATGAGCAAGAGTTTGTATCCCCGTAACTTTGTTCCAACAAACATATGCAAAGCTTGCCATTGAATGTCTTGAATTTCAATGCCCTTTAGAGTTATTTTCCCTTAAAATTTGCATGCCTCGTGTATTTCCAACTCTTCTTTTGATGTCATCCATCAACTGATTTGCAATTGATACAGGATTGTGTGATGAACTTCTACGCTTAACAATTTCTCTTGGATCATTACAAGTCTTTAGCATTTTAGACATTGCTTCTGCCTTTTTAAATATAGATGCTCTCCTTGCACGCTGTGAAGCATCTCTTTCTACACTGAATGTATCGGGCAAGTTTGTTGAATGTGGGATGGAAGACATCATATCACTTAATTTCCGTGCCATCTCAATCATTCCTCGTTTCCTCAACTCATCATTAAATCTATGGAAAGTAAGATATTGAGGAGCTATGCCCCTCCGTATCATGTCCTCAAACTCCATGAATGCCTCTTCTAATCTATGCGTTCTTAACAGCAAATGAATCAACATGGTGCTAGTGGCTAAGTCCATATCACATCCCCTAGCTCTCATTTCCTTGCTAATGCTAACAGCCAGTTTCAATCTGTCCTGCTCACATAACATCTTCAACAAAAGGTGGTAAGTAAGCCGATCAGGGGTGTATCTAGACTCAATCATCTTAGTATAGAGATACATCCCCTCCTCAATCTTCCCAAATTTGGAAAAATGCCTGAAGAAATAATTATAGGTTGCAGGTGTTGGGAGAAAACCCCTATCAATCATCATTTTAATTACGTTACTAGCACCTACAAGATCTCTGGCCTTACAGTAGCCTTTTACCAAGGAATTGTAAGTGGAGATAGTCGGGCCTGATTCAGACTGCAAGAAGTACTCCATCACCCCTGACACCTCCTTAAACCTTCCTTCTTCCGCCAAAGCATCAATGATCGGATTGTATACTATAGCATTCGGCTCAATTCCTTCCCTTCTCATTTCATTCACCAAATCAATTGCCTGTTCAACACGACGCATACCGCAGTACCCTTCCACCAGGGTACCATATGTTACAACAGTCGGTTTCACATTCTCCTCCTTCATTTCCAGCCACAGCCTTTCTGCATGTTTAAGCTTTCTCGACCGAAACCATCCATTTAACAGTATATTATATACTCTAACAGATGGAATCCAACAAGGATCCAGTTGCTTTTTTCTATCGAAATATTCTTTAGCCACCCTAACCTGCCCTTCTTTACAAAGGGAATCAAGCAAAATTTCCAACAAGCTTGATCCAGTATCAGAATTACAAATCAAATTTAAACTGCTAGCATATTCATATGTCCTAATTGCAGGTTGAGGCATTCCTGCATAAATGCAGCACCAGTTTTATGATCACAAATCAACAACGAAATATTCAGTTCTCAATTTAAGCATGTAAATATAAAATTACTTCAATACATGAAATACTCACCTGCGCGAGTGTACCTTCTGATCAGAACCGCGAATGTATCACTAGAAACTAAATTCGGTCTCTTACCTCTACCAATCCGACCAAGGACAAGAGACCAAGCAGCATCAAATTCCCTAGCTTTACCAAGAGCATTGATAACTGAATTGAAGAGAGACTCCGACGATTGAAACTCGGGTTTCCTCTCCGCCCAGAGAAACAGAGCGTGTAGTAATTTAGGAGAGGCATCAAAATGATCAAATAGCGCGCATAACAGATTAGGCTCCGGTTGGATTTCAGTTCTATCCAAGGTGGATTCGAGAAATTCCCCCGGCCTTAAGTTCGGGTCCTTGAGGAGATTGCAGAGAATAGAGAAGTCATTAATCGAATAGTTAGGGTTCGGGTTGGCGTCCGAAGATGGAAACAAAAGCTGCTGGTCCGGAGGTGACAGCAGAGGGGGAGGGTGGCGGTGGTGAGGAGGTGGTGGAGACGGCACAAAAGGGACTCGCGGCACTGACGGCCATGAATGGTTTGGTTCAGAGGAAGACAAAGAGTAGAAACGGCAAGTCGTTCGCTTTGTAGTACTGGCTAGAGATAGAAGAAGTGTTCTGCGTTCATTCAAGTAATTTAGGTACTTCATTTCTCAGCACACAAAGAAGCCTCAGGTGGCGCAATATGGAGCACAAAGATCACATTATTAAATTACGAAATTGTCCCTCCGCATAAAATTCAAGTTTCAGAACATTCAGGAGAAGGTGGAACTTGAAGTGATCAAAGAACGAAATAATGGCAGCCATTAACTTCTCCGCCGCATCAATGCGACCGCCGGAACTACCTTCCGGCAACGGGAAGACATTCTGTAGTTCGTCTCTTCCGAAAAAGAGATCCTTCGCCGTCGCCTCAGTATCTAACTCCGCAAGTTCATTGAATTCTTCACCTACCGCAGCCGAAAAGCCTGAGATAGAGCTCGAATTCATTGGAGTAGGTGTTAATATGGTAAATTAAATATTTCTGTCAAATTATCATCATTGTAGTCTAAATTGTCGCATTTTCGTTGCGGTGGTGGTGGCAGCCAAAGCCAGAGGATTCGGTGGAGAAATCTAAAGCGATAAGCGGTGAGAAGCTGCTGAGGAACATCATGTTAGATAACAAGGTCGAGCTCTACGCCGCATATGTAAGTTACGTTAGCCTTTTTTTTTTTTGAAGCAAAACAAGATGAATTTCGGAAGCGCATGTTAGCATTTCAGCTCCATTTATTCTAATTGTCCGCATGCTTTAACTGTAATATACAAATACAGGGCAAAGTAATGAACTGTGGAGGTGGTGGAAGCTGTGGAACTTGTATTGTAGAGGTATGGTTTTGATATTTTTCTCCATTTTATTTCAAAATTGTTCTGCGTAGCTTTGAATTTGTATCATATAAAAGCATTTATAAAATTTCTTATACTAAGTACTTTGGAAGATAATTTGATACAATACGATCATTCTTTTTTTGATTGAAAGATTTCAAACCCTAATTAAAATGTGTATGTTTTGAATTTGAATCTTAAATCACGAGAATTTAACTTCATTATAGATGGAAAGATTTGGTAAATCATGAACTTGCTTGTTCTTCCTGTGCAGATTCTTGATGGAAAAGATCTTTTGAATGAAAGAACTGATACAGAACTCCGTTACCTGAAGAAGGTACTATCTCTTCTGCTGAGTTCAAAAGAAAAGAAAAATCTACCATGGTGCTTCTAGTTCTATACATTCAACTCTTGCCTTTTGTTTGCAATTACATGCATGTGATCATATAGCTAAGCTAAATGCATTCAATAGAAATCTTGAAATGGCTTAATCTCATAAAATTGATTGAAGAAAGGATTATCTGCTGGATATGAGAAGTGACTTTTAATGATTAACTAGGCACTAGTTTGTTAAGAAAGGCAGTATGTTTGATATGAATTTGACATTTTCTATTAAAAGCGGATTTATTTTGTAACATGAACTAAATGGTTTTCATCTTTTTTATATTTGCTTTCTCCTGTTTGAGTGAAATTTGCATTTTCCCAACTTATATATATGTTGACTGATGTCTGATTGAGCAGAAACCAGAATCCTGGAGGCTTGCTTGCCAAACTATTGTCGGAAATAAGGAAAACTCTGGCAAGGTATGCCTATTTATTGACCAAATTGGTTTCTAACAATTTGTATTCTTATTCATTTAGATGCTTTCATTCTCTCAAAACTTTCTAACAATACTGTCTTATAAATTATTCAAAAATTATACATTTAGTATTTGGACTTGAACCAATATTACTTAACGCATTCTGCATTTAAAGCATCGAATGGACACCTGCTGTTTGTGATTTTCACAGGTTGTGGTTCAGAGATTGCCCCAGTGGAAGAAACGATAATGAGAATAGACAAACTTAGCAGGAAGTTAGATAACAATTATCAAAGAAATGGTAAACTTGTACAAAATTTATTTCCTTCACATTCTAATTTATATTATCTGTATTCATCGTGTGCTACCTGTAATCAGAAAAATGCATTGTCTAGCAGTTGAATCTTTATGTGAATATTGTGATATCATCTGTGTACAAGTTGATAACATATTCTACTGCAGTTTTTACTACAAAGGTATCTTACAACTTGTATGATGAAACTCCATCTGATATCACTGTCGGTTATTCCGATTCTTTTTTTGGAATAGAGATATGCTGATTGCCGTGTGTTTGTTTATATGTTACTCCAATAACACAAGTTATGACTTTTTATGTTTACATGTTGGAAAGAAAGAAACGTATTTCCTGAGGGAACAAAGAAGTGAAGTTTTATTTAAGTTGATGTTTTCAAGCAAACCAGGTTTTTTCTTCTCCTAATTCTTTCCCCTGTGCAATCGTTGCTTTCTAGAACAGTTTCTAATGAAATTTCTCTTAACCGGTGATTGTAATCTCAGCAACAAACTGTTTTATAGTATTTATATGTAGATTTTTTATAAATGAGCATTTCAGCGCTTTGATCAATATATTTCGTGTAAGTTATAGAGTGTTTGATATGTATATGACAATTGCAAATGAACACAAGAACATGTAGACAGGATCGTTCGAATGAAGATCATTTGATGAGAAAATGATACTTTTGAGCCTATAATAATTTAGGGCTGAGCATATATATTTGGGCTGCATTCAATAAGGAATCTTGCTTGGAACCAAATCTAAGGTTCAAATTGGAAGCCCAAAAGGCTCAAACCAAGAGAATCAAACCTAAATTGAACTGAATTTCAGTTCGGTTTGATTCGAGAAGATTTATTTCAATCTTTTGTTGGTACTCAAACCGAATTGACTTACGCTTCCCTCTAGCCTAGATAAAGTTCAGATTCAAATATCAAAATGCAAGTCTGATGGGTGCAGAATTACTACGATCTCTGATGAGCCGAAAAGGAATAGAAGATTTTGCTGCTTTTCCCTCTCTGTTCATTGATAGGTAAATGCACAAAAATGGCATTGGTAAGTTAGAAGGTGGACTTTAATGGTAAGACTTAAAGAGTGTTGGAATTGGTACTTGCCCAAAAATTGGGTTTGAAAAAAGGCAAATGCCAAACTTTGCTGGTTCGATTCAGTACAAAGCCAAGACAAATTTGTAGTGGCTCAAGATTTGGTGAGACGATCCTGTCTTGGACTACCATGTCTATGACTATGAACTTAACAAGCAAAGACTCATATCCCACTAGGACCCACTTGAGCAAATGGGGATAAAACCACTACGACTATGATCTTGCGTTGGGCTACAGCTAGAAGCCTCGTAAGGGAATGCCGATGTTTCACTAAAATGAAATCTGATGCAAGTAGGGGTGAAAAATCGATAGACTCGGTTAACCGAAAAAAATTCAAAATCGAATCGATAAATTGGTTAACCGATTGTAATGAATTAGTTAATGGTTAGTATTTTGAAAAATCGATATTAATGGACTGGTTAATGATTTTTGACTCATGTGACTGGTTAACCGAACCGACACCGAATTTTTAGTTAATTTATTAATTTTTTAATAATTTATAATAATTTATTCTAATTAAAGGTGATCATATACTTTTTTTTTCATTATACTAATTATTTTAAAGTTTTAAAGTTTTTTTAATTGCTATTAATAAGTATAACAATTTATCTAATTAAGAGTGATTATGGACCGGTTAATATATTTACTTATTAAATATTAATTTTTAAAAATAAATTTGCTTATATCCACCAAATATTTTTATTTTAACAACAATAATATTATATTATAGTGAAAAAATTTTAATTTTTAAGTATTTTGAACATTTTAATTTTATTTATGAATATATTTATAATTATAGTGGTTAACCGAAAAATATTGGGTAACCAATTCGAAAATTCGAAACCGATGAACTGGTTAATTAACTGGAATTTCAAAAAACCGAAATTAATGGACTGGTTAATGGACTGGTACTCATGAACCGGTTAACCGACCATGCTCACCCCTATTAGCAAGTGATAAAATCACTAAACCCCGAGATAGAAATTACATTAAATTCTTAAAATACAACCTAAAATTTTAGGTTAAGAGTTTGACTGCTTTCTCAACTGAGAGATGTTCCTTTCAAAATCGAACATAAACCTTTTTATATGTATCAAATTGACAAATTAATTCGTATCCATTGTTTGATGGGCAAAATAGAAAAGCTTGATTCTTATTTGACGATTAATAAAGATTGAAAAATTAGTCCCTTAATTTCCAAAATGGTAGCATTTATTTTTTGGCATAATGTCAACAATTAGTAAAATGATTACTAGAGTTTAAGTCTCATGAATATTAAATTCATTTTTCTCAACTTAAAAGAAAATACTCACTAAAATTTAAACCGGATAAAAAAATCGAAAAATCATTAAACCAGTGGTTAAAATTGAGTTGAAATCGGTTTATATGGTTAACTTGTTCAAGTGAATGCGGACTTTAATTTTTAAAAATTATGGTTAATAGACTTGAATTTGGATTTTAATGTCTGATTAACGGTTAAATGTTCCTTATATACAATTTTTCATATTTATATATATATATATATATATATATATATGGTCCCAAAGATAATTTTTACATTTTAATTATTAGCATTTTGCTCTATATAAATATAATTAGTTGTTATACCGTAATTACCAAAAATCATCCATATTGATAAGTGATAAAATAATATTGAATTATTTTTCTTATTGTCTTGTAGAGCGTTTATTTAATTTTTTATTATATTGATAAAATTTAAATTACTTGTTTTTTTATTTGTACTTCTATATTTGAAACTTTTAAAATTTATATTTTAATTTTATTGATGCGTGTTTTTTATAAAATACAGGGTAACAATACATGTTTAACTTTTTAATGATCAACCGAGGATTAATAGCTAATCGACCATATATAGCGATTAACTGATAATTAATAGAATGAATTTGGATTTTTATTTTAAAAAACCAATACTAATGACTAGGGGTGAGCAAAAAAACCGATGGACTTGGTTAACCGAAAAAAAATCCAAAATTGAACCAATGCACTGGTTAACCGATTGTAATGAACTGGTTAATGGTTAGTGTTTTGAAAAAACCGATATTAATTGACTGGTTAATGGTTTTTAACTCATGTGACTGGTTAACCGAACCGAAACCGAATTTTTAGTTAATTTATTAATTTTTTAATAATTTATAACAATTTATCTTAATTAAAAGTAATCATGTACTTTTTTTTTCATTATATTAATTATTTTAAAGTGTTTAAGTTTTTTTTAATTGGCTATTAGTAAGTATAACAATTTATTTAATTAAAAATAATTATGAAACGGTTAATATATTTATTTATTAAATATTAATTTTTAAAAATAAATTTGCTTATATCCACCAAATATTTTTATTTTAACAACAATAATGTTATATTATAATGAAAAAATTTTAATTTTTAAGTATCTTGAACATTTTAATTTTATTTATGAATATATTTATAATTATAGTGGTTAATCGAAAAATATTGGGTAACCGATCCGAAAATCCGAAACCAATGGACTGGTTAACCGATGGTAATAGACTGGTTAACGGACTGAAATTTCAAAAAACCGATATTAATGGACTGGTTAATGGACTGTAGCTCATGGACCGGTTAACCGACCATGCTCACCCCTACTAATGACTTAAATTTAAAAAATAGACTATAAATGAGTAAATGCCAAAACCTACTAAAAACATAAAGTAAAACTAACAAAGTACCGCTATTTAAAATTCAATTCTTTCCAAAAAAGAAAAAAAAATGAATTTGTAGTCAAGGCGGAGCTATTCAATAGACAAAGGATCCAATTTCTCCCTTTCTTTTTTTTTTAGACTTAATATGCTAAATGCCCCTTCAATTTGTAATTAATTGTTATGCCCGCCCTTTAACTTATAAGTTTACCGGTTAAACATTTGAAATTGATTTTAAAAACAATTATAAACACATATTTGAGGAGAAGATAGCGCGTGAACCACAAACACATGACGTGACTGACCAGGCATTTTTAATCAATTAAAAAGCGACACGTGGATTAAAAATACTCAACTTAAATTTACAGACCTACCATTCTTTCTCTTCCCATCTCTCTCTCCCCCTTCTCTCTTGCTTCTCGTTTCTTTCTCCCCCCTCTCTCTCCTGTGGCACCTCCGGCAAGCATGGTGTGGGATGCTTACCGTGCCACCATGCCGTTGCAGCAGCTAGCCCACGCCGATACCTGGACTGAAGACGATGTAGATCCAGTGACAACGTACCGCCTCCACCAGTAGCCGTCAGACCAACAGTTAATGATCCACCGCCGGTGAATTGATTTTATTTTTTTCCTCTTTGTCTCCCTTCTCTCACCAAATCGGATTCCAAATTTTGAGTCGAGGACGAGCTCGATGTCGATATTTGTAGGTACTCTCCTCTCCTGATTGAATTCTTTCATGCATTTTCTCTTTCTCTGGTTGTTTTGATTTTGCTTGATTTGAAAACAATTAATGGCGGTTTACATTTCCTCTTGCCTTTTCTTCTCCATTTTTCTGTCATTCAACCAGTGGAGAATTCTTTGTTGGATCAAATTCAAACTATTGGGTACAAATTAATTAGGTATAATTAGTTCCTGTGTACAAATTAATTAGGTAAAATTAATAAAGAATTAATTCAATATTTTTTAATTATTGGAATGAAATGGCAGATAGTACAGCGAAAATGTAAAGAATGTGGAGGGTCAGGGCTTGTTCTAAGGGAAAAGGACTATTTCGTTGCCCTGAATGCGGTACATTTATGGCTTCTTTGTATTCTTTAGATTATTTTTTTGTTTATTTTTGTAAATGGAACTAAGTTTGGTGTTTGGCAGGAGATTCTTTCCATGGCAATCATGGAAAAGATTCTTCTCTGGTGAATTAGTCTACTGTAAAAAGCCTCAATGCTTATCTGATTAATTAGTATCGATGCTTCAAATCTTGTAATTTTGCTTTCTTCATATTTTATCAATTTCCATAACCAGATGGAAATTATATGTAGTGGGAGATTTTGGATTAATTTACAGAAGCTTCGATTTTAGATTTCTTGATGTTTTATCAATTTACAAAACTAGATGAAAATTATATGTAGTGGGAGATTTTGGGTTAATTTACAAAAGCGGGACAAAGATTTATTTAGGGTATTTTCAAAAAATATTTACCAATTTAGGGTGGTTTTCAAACTATTTCTTTATATAGGGCTTTTTATTTCAATGCCGCAGCAGTGAGCTGCGGCATTGAAAAAGTAGCACCTGCTGCGTCAGAGCAGCAGGTGCTGCTTTATATATTTTTTTTTATTTAATCAAGGCTGCGGCATTTGATTTCTAAAAAGCCAAGAGCAGCTTTTGCTGCTCTTGGCTTTTTAGTTGTATTTTTTTTATAAAAATATTTTTAAAATAAATAATTAAATATAATATATAATTATATAAAATAATTAAATATATATATTTTTATATAATTACGGTTAAATAAGTATTTAATTTTATTTGGATACTGCATATTTTTATCCAAAAAAATTAAAAAATCAAAAATAAAAAGTAACTTTAAATATTAATTTTATATCTATTAAATCTTAAGCATTCAGTCTATTTTTTTAATTTATAATTTTGTATTAAAAAAAAAAAAACAACTTCTTACTTTTAAAAAAAAAATTAATTTGAACCATCAAATACACATCTATATATTTTAATTTTTTTAACAATTTAAAAAATAAATAAATTAGACCATCAAATTCACATTTTGTATATTTTCATATATTTTCCCTCTAAAATTTATATAATATTTTCATGTTAAATACATTTTATTTTATTTTACTTTCTAAAAATATTATTTAGATAACATTTAAATATAACATATATATTTTAATATATTAATATTTATTGACATCTTTAAGTATATGTTGATTTAAAAAAAAATGAGATTGGACAAGATTGCAGTTTTTTTTAATTTGTATTCTGAATTATACTTTACTTAATTAGAACTAGATTTATAGAATTGGGTTAATATTTATATGTATAAAATTTTAGTTTGTTAAAAATCAAAAGTTATGATTATTTGAACTACGAAAATTAAAACCCAAGGTCTTGTTAATTAATAAAATTGTATAATATCTTAAATTGTATTAGAAGGGGATTGAAATCACAATTCCCTCTACATATTTAAAATTCAAACAAAAGAAAAGATTTAAATTACAATATTAATGCTTAACCTTTTGTTTTTGGCATTCTTTTTCTGGTATTTAACTACAAATTCATATTTCTATTCACTTCTGATTGCCTGCTTCAATTTCTTATATGCAGGTCTTGCACATATGCTTTTTGATAGCTGTGAATTTGATGTGAATTTGCACATAGACCATCAAAAAGTATATAGATGTGAATTTGATGGTCTAAATTAATTTTTTTTAAATTATTAAAAAAATTAAAGCATATAGATGTGTATTTGATGGTCCAAATTAATTTTTTTTTTAAAGTAAGAAGTTTTTTTTAATACAAAATTATAAATTAAAAAATAGACTGAATGTTTAAGATTTAATAGATATAAAATTAAATATTTAAAGTTACTTTTTATTTTTGAGTTTTTAAATTTTTTGGATAAAAATATGCAGTGTCCAAATAAAATTAAATACTCATTTAACCGTAATTATATAAAAAATATATATTTAATTATTTTATATAATTATATATTATATTTAATTATTTATTTTAAAAATATTTTTATAAAAAAAATAAAACTAAAAAGCCAAGAGCAGCAAAAGCTGCTCTTGGCTTTTTAGAAATCAAATGCCGCAGCATTAGGCTGCGGCATTTGATTAAATAAAAAAAATATATATAAAGCAGCACCTACTGCTCTGACGCAGCAGGTGCTGCTTTTTCAATGCCGCAGCAGTGAGCTGCTGCGGCATTGAAATAAAAAGCCCTATATAGAGAAATAGTTTGAAAACCACCCTAATTTGATAAATATTTTTTGAAAATACCCTAAATAAATCTTTGTCCCTACAAAAGCTTGATTTTAGAAAAAAAGATGAGAATGGAGTGAAGAAGGTAATGGAGGAGCTGTGGGAAATCATGTCTCACGCTCCTCCAATGTGTGTAATCCATTGTTTTATGCCACATAGGCTGTACAGTCAGTAATAAAGATTTATAAGTATGTTTGTAATTAACTTTAGGTGCTAAAATTGTAAGTTAAAAGGGCCGCATGACAAACGAGTACAAGTTAAAGAGACATTTAATATATTAAACCTTTTTTTTTAATATACAAGATTAAATAAAAATCAAATATAACCCTTAGTTTAACTTCATCGACCTCAAATTAAATAAATATCAAACATATCTTCCTTAAAATTTGAATATATTCCATTAATTTGATTTTTGACTTTGGTGCTATTTGTTTTACCTTCATCAGTTCAAATGTCTATTTTTTATATATCAAATATGAAGAATTGATTAAATATTAAAAAAAGCTCAAATTTACAACTAAATTATACATCAAACAATTTATATATATTTGTCCTTAATTTTTTTTTTTAAAATTATCTATCAAATTGACTTATATATGTCTATATTATTACCAAATTAACTTATATTTACCCTTATTTATAAGTGCAAGAGAAATATGAACATTTTTTTTAATTCGCAATTACAAATAATGGAAAATATGAGTTATTTAGTAACAATTAAGATTTTTTTTTTTTTAAAAAAAAGAACAAATCTATAGTATTTCGCATAATTATTAAATGGCAAATTTGGCGCTTATCATTACATGTTATAATTGCAGATTAATGAATGACTGATTATTTGATTAGATATTGAGAGAGATATTTTTATAGGATTAACAATGAAAAAATCTTGCATTATTATTAATGCTTGAACACTCATAAAAAGCAAATCAATTTAATTTCCATTTATGTAAAAATAGTACTAAAAATACTTAATATTAAGTATCAAATAATATTTTTGATTTTTTTTTATACATGCTCTAAATTATTTTCTTTTTAAAGAAAAATATTAATGAAATTTTTGGCCCCCTGACATCAAATTTTGGCTCCGCCACCTAGGGGTGTGCAAATGATCGGTTCGGTTCGATTTTGGACCGAACCGAATAAATCAAAAATCGAACTTGAAAACCGAATAAATCGAAATAATTTCGGTTCAGTCCAATTGGTTCGTCACAAATATATGTTTTTTTTATATTTTTAACTTATATGGATTTATAAATTAAATTAACTTATATTTAACAAAATAAAACCATTTAAAATAACTAAAAGGAAAAAATATATATAAATTTTTCATATTATAATAAATACTAAGTAAAATTATACTAAAAAAATATACATTAAAAATAAATATAACATAAATTTTTATTAATAATACATTCAATATACTTTAATTAAAAAATATACATGTAAATAAATATAATTATAGTGTATATTTAGGTTTAGATCTTATATATATATATATATAAGAGAAAAATAGTGAGACTAACAAATTTTGGTCGGTTCGGTTTTTTTGATTTTACAATCATAAGAACCGAAACGAAATATTCGAAATTTTATTTCGATTTAAAACCGAACGAACCAAAAATCGAATCAAATGGACCAAAATCGATTTCGGTTCGGTTTTGCACAGCCCTGCTGCCACCACTCTAATGTTACTTTTTGTTGTCTTTGGCTGTTGGCAGTGATTAATGGAGACATAGCTAAATACTTACAGACTCTCAAGAATAACTTTTCCTCTCTCTGTCCTACTAACATTTGTTTCTGGAATAGTGACAATAATAAAACTCTTATGGGGATTTTGCAGGCCTCTGTGGTGGAAGCTTTAGCTAAAAGGATTTATGTAATATTTAGTTTCATTTTATTTCTCGTTCCGCGAATAAAGCTGCTCATGTGCTGGCTAGGCCGATTATTTCTATGCCCTAATCTTTTATTTGAATTTTTAATGAATTTCTTATTTTCTTCTAAAAAAGGAAATTCAAATTTTTGTTTTTATTTTTCTCCAAATTTCCCTCTAAGGTCCAATTTTTAAAAACAACTTCTTTTCATTTCCCTATGAGGACTCTCTTCTGCTAATTGTCAAACATTGGTTCCCTCTCATTTTTTTGTATTTCACCACAAAATAATTGAGCAATGAGATTAGGTGTGAAGATGACAAGAGAGGAGCTACGATAAATGGGACCATAGCCTTTCCTCTTGTGATATTGGTATTTTTTTTATTTCACTACATATATAATAATATATACATATATAACATTTTTTATTTAATTATAAACATAAATTACGTATTAAGTCAATGTTCTTCATCATTTGAAATTGATTATTATTTGATTAGAGAATGAGTGCATTATTTATATAGATCTTTGGGGGCCTTTTTATTTCTTTTTTCTTTTTTAATTTTAATTTTATTCTTCTTTTTGTCACTTTCAAAATTAGGTGGCAGAAGATGACATGAATTTTGTTTGCTTTAATTTAATAGTCTATACTTAGCAGTGTATTGGGCCACCATAGGCGCCTGTTGGGCCAAACAGGAGCCTACTTTCGCGTTAAAAAGGTTTTGGGTCCACTCACCCACTTTTGTGGCGTTTCGTGTCTGAGAACGTTAAAACTATGGGTCCAACTTTTATCCGCTTCAGAATGGACCACAACGTTTAACATGAACTTCAATTTAATATTTCATACACATTTTTTCAATCAACATTGTGAATAAAAAAAAATAAATTAATAAATAAAAAGTTTTGAAATAATGGAAACGGGAATGACATCCGGGGGACCTTTTAACTAAATGGACTCGCGATTTGACGGTTTAGATGCACGTACACTTCATTGTTATTCAAAAAATTTAGATTTAGTAAATATTTTTTAAAATAAATTTAAAATAACAAGAACATGAATAGAAATCTCGCATTAAAATTCTCATAAATCTTACAAAATTACAATGTCAAGTATTAATAAAATATTATTGGCTCATCATTTTTTAAAGTATCAATGCATATTTTAGATGTAGTACTCGTTTAACTCCGGTTGAATTCTATGTTAGACAAATTATCGAACTGAAAATATACATTTTAATGGAAAAAATAAGTAAAAATCATTGTAAATAATATATTCTAGAAATTCAAATAATGTCTTAACTAATTAAAAATCCCAACTTTCAACCACGTATATTTAGCCTTCAAATCCTAAGAGCTTCTTTTTAAAATGGAAAATAAAAGATTTCCCTACAACCTAATTCTAAGGAGAAATAAAATAAAAGAGAATACGAATTCGAATTAAAAAAAAAAAAACAAAGAGGATTGGAATTGAGAAATTAAAATTTGAAGTTTTTGGAACAAAAACGTTTGACTAAATGGCTTTTAAATTGTGGGTTGACTTTTTTTTTGGTATGAAAATTACTAATCAACACGATTAGTTGTAAAAGAGTAGCGCAATGTATAATTAATCATTTCGCCCACCGAATTCCCGCTTGAAGATAAATTATTCAAATCTCCTTAAACTTCATTAAGCATGCCTATTTATAGTGTAATTATTTACATAAGGAAATTCTCTTTTCTATTTGGATGTATGTTAACTCTTAATTGCAAAGCCAGCCTAGATGTTATTTGTCATTTGGTTTTTTGTTTCCTTTTATGTCTCATCATAATCTTCATAAAATACATTCCCTCCTTCTACTTTAATACTTCCCATTTCCTCCTAAACTCAATACTCAATTATCAAACATCAAAATAATCATTTCCCATACCAATTTTTGGATTGCTAGATAATATATTTTACTAATTCATAAATCATAATCCTATATTTAAGAAGAAATTTCAGCACTAAATATTAATCTTATTGTATGCTCTCATTTTCTTTTATCTAAAATAAAAACAATAAAATAAATGCATACTAAATAATAAAGAAACAAAAATTAATTCCATGGTTTGTTTTTTGAAATCCTCTACACCTGTCACCTACCCTAATTAAAGAAGGTTTAATCATCACAGCGACGTCGTTTAACCTCTCGTAAAAGAATGGACAAAGTCGTTCCTGGAAGCAGCAAAAACTAGTAGTGGAAATAACAAATGTTTTTGGGAAGTTTAAACTGTGCCTCCGTCCCGCCCACGCTCCTCTGTTATAATATTAAAACACACGCAAAACAAACACACTCTCTTTCGCTAAAAAACACCTAAAAGCTCCCTTTCTCTCTCACTTTAGAGCTCTCTTCACTCTCTTTCAAGTTTCTGGAGCTCCCTCACAACACAGTAAGCTTTCTCCCTCTCTCAAGCTAGCTCCGTTTTTTTTTTCTTTTCTTTTGAATTTGAATTTGTGTTAGTGAGTTTTCGTTTTTGGTGTTCATGGATCGATCAGCGCTGCGGATTCTGTTGAAATTCAGATGATTTTTTTTCTATTTTCTCTATGGATAGATCTGTGGCTATGACTCTTTTCGTTTTCCATACATTTATTGCGTCTCTGTGTTGGACGTCACTCCTCCTTTTCAACTTTGGTTCTTGTTTATTTGGAATTTTGTGGATTCTTTAGGTGCATTGTGATTTTTCCGTTTGATTTTGCTTTTTTTCTCCGTTTTGAGCTCGTTCGGGAGGAATTTCTTCTAACTGATGGTCTTAGCGTTTTGTTATTGTTCCTTTTGATTTTAATTTGAGTTTTTAAGTCTTGGACCGTTTAATGTCTACATAGATTGAAAATGTGAACAGATTAGGGTTTTTCTCTCCTTTTTTCTTCGTTTTTAAGTTTTTTCTCATATTGTCTCAAAAAATTCTCAGATCTTACTTAATACTTGGAAGACCTAAAAAACATTTACAATGTGAGTGATTCATGAGCGGAGAAGTGCTTAAATAATTTCTTCACCTTGTTCTCGTAGCTAGCAGATACAGTTTAAGCTTCTCGAAGTTATAAATGTGACTGCCTACATTTTGGTTTTGCCACTGCCCATATCAGATACTGGACGCTTGATCTTGGCTAATAATATAACAGAGGAGCTCAGTTTAATTACGTGAAAAATATTCAACTCATTATTTTTAATACTCATAAGTTGCATATTTTTGTCAAACCAGTTTTCAGAAATGATTTAAATATCTATCCCCTGATATAAACATCAAGATTAGAAGAGCAAACAACGGACATATCATTATCTCTACCTATATAACTATTGGAAGGGAAACCCAAACGAAAAAGAAAATGACAATTCGTTTTGGTTGTGTTAATAACCTAAAATTTGAGATTTGTGATATGAAGTACAAAATAAGCTTTGAAACATTTGCATCTCGAAAGTCTTGTGTAAGTTTGTCGTACAACTTCTGGATTCAAAACAGTAATATTTTCATTAATACGTGCATCAATTTGAATGCACAGTCTGGATATTCAAGGAGTTATCATTGGCTGAATTTTTTATTAGTGACTATAATCAAGGAAGGTTGAAGATTCTATAAAAATCAGATAACCTTTGATTTTGCTGTATGATTGAAGCACGATTTTTCAGCATACTGCCATTTTATAGATAGCGATAAAATTTGGCAATTTACTGTGTAAGATGCATGATTACCCATGATTTACACGTATAATTTTGTAGTGAAGGTGGTCTTTGCAGTTGATCAATGTCCTCTACTTCAACAGTAAAGCCTTGCACTATCTATTTTTTCTTTTAAGCAAATAGAAGCTCTTGTTTAATCGGTTGTTTTGCTTACATTAATTATGATTATAAAATTGTATTTTACCCGCAAACTAATCGGGCTTAACTCGCAGGTTCAATGAAGAGCAACTCAATTTAAAACCACTCCTTGCTCTTCCTGAAGGCAAGCAACTATGGGTAAAGAAAATGCAGTTGCTGCCAAAGTTGAAGAGCCAGCTGTCCGAATCACAAGAGCACGGGCTAAAACTTTGGGGAATTCAGGAGGAATATGTCCTGCCCCAAAGCCTCCCCTCAAAGAGGACCAGAAGCATGTTATTAGAGGCAACACAAAAAGAATGGCATCAGATGATAACAAAACTTCTGTGGCAGCAGTTTCTGGGGCTCAGCATAAGAGAAGAGCAGTGCTTAAAGATGTGACTAATATAACTTCTGAGGGTTCAAATGAAAATTGGAGCAATGCAACAAAAGTTCAGGTACGGGCACGCAGCTCTCTAGTTTTGCTCGAAATTATAAATTCTCAATGGAGGCATTGTTTAAGTGGTTTAATTGTATCAAGTGTCACCGAGTAGTTATTTACTGATTGAAAATGTTGGACGTTTGTTAAAACATCTGAAGTTACTGTCCGTTGATGTTTCAGACAAGCAATAAGGCTACGGCAACGAGGAGCACAGATGAGGCAGCTGATATCTCTATGGAAATTTCAGAGGTTGAAGAGGATGTTAAAGCAAAATTAGCTGAAGAATTGTCAAAAATAAGGATGGTGGAAGCACAAGATATCACTTCAACTGCAGAGGCTGCAGGCATTAAAAAAAGTACATGTCATGGCGCAAGAGAAGTTGTCATGGCAGATCCACTGCTTCCAATGCTGGCTCCCAATGAATCCGCCGCACTCGAAAGCCCTCCAAAGGAAGGTGTGTGTTCCCATTTGCACATAAATATTGCCTCAATCTTGTATGAGTCAAAATAATTGGCTGATGACAGAATCTTCTTTTATTTAGCTCAATGGGAAACATGAGAGGATTTGTTGGAATGGAGCCAAATTTGTTTCGCTGGATAACTTGAATTGATGTTTAACTTGTGATAGGATAATGGAATATCAGATAAATATTGAGTTTAAGGAAGAATGTTGCATGTTAGCTAAATGATGGTTTCCTTGTTGCGTTGTTCTCTTTGTAACAAACTTAAAGGGCAATGCCCTTTTAATTAGATTTTGCAGAAGAAAATAAGATTTCCAAGAAAATGGAGTCCTCAAGTGGTCCAGGTGTGGTAGATATTGACTCAAACCTGAAAGATTCGCAAGTTTGTGGAGTGTATGCCTCTGACATATACAACCATACCCGGGTTAAAGAGGTTGGTGTGGAAATTTTTACTCTGATATATGCTGTGAACATTTTATGTTCAGTTAATTGTAGTCCATTCTTAAATTAACCACATTTTCTCAATTTAATTACTTTGCTATTGTTTAATATATCATCCAAGTTAGCAGTGTTCTCTAGTGCAGCATTTGAGGCAATGCTGAATATACTATCCCTCGGTGGAATCAAAAGCATCAAAATCAAAAGGATGGTGCTTTGGAAAGAGTTGAAAGACAGCAATAGCTCCCAGTTTATCAACCAACATTAATGTTGCTGACTTTTTTATGTCTTTATTTCTGCAGCTTGATCAAAGACCTTCAGCCCATTACATGGAAAGATTGCAGCGTGATATAACTCCAAGCATGCGAGGAATTTTGATTGATTGGCTTGTGGAGGTCAGAATAGTCAGATTTGCACTATAATCAAAGCACCTACTGAGGCACATACTTTAAAACAGGCATATTGAAGCAGAATTTATAATCGTCCTATCAAATAGGATTGAAGGAACTTCTTTCCAGGAAGCTGTTACTCCCCTAATTCTTGCATTCTCATCCCATCTTTCTTGATCAAGTTTCACCAGCTTTGAAGCTAATTCTTACAGCAACCACAAATTGAAACTAGTTTTTCAGTTGTTTTCCTCTCAATCTTCTTTGACACTCTCCCATGCATGTATTATTGTTGTAAAAGTTGATAATTATTCACTCAAGCTAATGGAAGCATAGCTCAAGTTGTACAAGTAATGAGAAATAATGTCATCATGAACAGACACCTTGAGCTTTACACATTACTTTGGATACAATTTCAGCCTCAAAGCCCAAATACATATATCCAGTTTTATGCTCATTTCACAAATGCTTATGTGTGTGTTTATTAGTGCACCACACAGCTCCAAAATCTGATGACAGTGTGAGCTGAGTCTGCTTAAGACATTTTATTATCAATTGTTTCTGATATAAGTGTGAATTAAGTAGGAGGTGCTTCTTGATTGATATTAGTTAAAAAATGCATTTAAGATTGATAATTTGCATCCTCTTTCAGGTTTCTGAAGAATATAAGCTCGTTCCAGATACACTTTACCTCACAGTTAATCTGATTGATAGATTCCTCTCAGAAAATTATATTGGGAAACAAAGGCTTCAACTGCTCGGTGTCACTTGCATGCTAATTGCCTCGTAAGTTTCATCAGTGGTTCTGAATCTTGTAGAAAGAAATGTATTACATTTCTATAAATTCTGAATTCAAAATTTCGTTGTTAGGAGTCTATAAGGATAGGAGAATGATCATGACAGTGAATTCACATAAAATATGATTATGGCGCATGGTTCATTATGTTCTGAATATTTTTTTTAAAGTTCTCGAATGTCATTTGGCAACTTCATGATGATACTTTTTCTTCCACTAATGTTTAATACGTTCCTCATTTCTGCTTGTATTCTTATTAATATAGAAGTTTTGCACAAGTTGAGGATGTGCATTTTTGCAAGTGTGAAGTTTAATCTGTCCATGACATGCGGATATTTCCATATGAATAATATTCTCTCTTCTCTTATATTTGCAGAAAGTATGAAGAAATTTGTGCTCCTCGTGTTGAAGAATTTTGTTTTATTACTGACAACACCTATAAGAGAAGGGAGGTATAAACTAGGCTCTACGGCAACTTTATGTATCAGTCGCTGTATTGACTACTGCAGCATTTGTATTTTGTTCGATTTTGTGAGCTAACATGCTTGTGGGTCTTCTAGCCTTCACTTTCCTTGAACTAAATTAATTATATGCATTGTGCAATGGCTGTGAAAATTTGCTTGAGATGTGGAGCAAAACTCTGAATTTTAGGAGGTGACACAGATAACCAATTCTAAAATTGTTCGATTTTTTCCATTAAGAGATGAAGTTACCAATAAATTGCCTGTAGGGGCACTTGCCATAAAGTAACATAACAGCTGTATGCCATAACTTCTATATTTGGCGGCCAAAGTGCTTATCTACAAATATGTGTCTTCAAAGTTATTTTTCATGGCAAGAAAATCGTGTCTAGAATCCTTGAGATTGTTAATTTAGTTGTATGCTGATAAATAAGGTTCCTAATACAGTATTATGGCAGGTATTGAAAATGGAGAGTCAAGTTCTGAATTTCCTGTACTTTCAAATCTCTGTTCCCACCATAAAAACATTTCTAAGGTAAACAATTATCTTATGCTTTGGCAAAATCCCATTGATTGTAATTTACATACTTTTGAATTTAATAATTGTTTCTCAGGAGATTCGTTCAAGCAGCACAAGCTTCTTACAAGGTACTTTTAAATGGAAACCGTTGCTTCCACTATGACTTTTGGGAAATTAATAACCTTAAAATCAAACTGATTTTTAATGGTTTTCTAATATAGATTCCTTGTATTGAACTGGAGTTCTTGGCAAATTATTTAGCAGAGCTGACTCTTGTTGAATATGACTTCCTAAAGTTCCTACCTTCCCTTATAGCTGCATCTGCTGTCTTCCTTGCTCGATGGACACTCGATCAGTCAGACCACCCATGGGTCTGTTCCTAGTAGTTCCATTTGAATTAGATATTATAATCACTAATTAGTTTTACTGTTACCATTTCTTTCCTTGTACAAATATCTGAAGACAACACCTTAACATGTAACTTGCAGAATCCAACTCTAGAGCACTATGCAAGTTACAATGCATCAGAATTGAAAACTACAGTACTTGCACTCGAAGATTTGCAGTTGAACATCAACGGTTGCTCCCTAAATGCTATACGTGAAAAGTATAGACAACAAAAGGTAACAATTAGTACCACCTGGCACTGCGCATTTCATGCCATTTTGATCAACAACCCATATAAGTAGTCTTACTGCATATAAGATTATCTTGGTATTATTCATGTTAGCTATTTTATTTAGTCTTTTAAATTTCAATTCATGTGAGATAAGCTTTTTAAGTTCCTCACATATGAATCAAATCAGATGTGAGTAGGAAAGCTCATTTTCTTCAAGAAAACAAAGATTTGGAAGTCCACATTTGTGTTATTCTGAGTTTTGGGAGTCCAAGATATGCTTGTTTTTCACAAATTGTTAATATTCATGACAGTTTAAGTGCGTGGCAACTTTGACCTCTCCACAGCGAGTTTTATCACTTTTCGAAAGATGAACAAAAAACTGGACTGGCCTCCTTTAACATCATATCACCTTCATTCTCACAATTTGAAGGTGATCCTGATTCTAATCCTATTCCTTTTCTTTTTTCCTTTCCAATCAAAAGCTGTTCTTTTTTTTTTTCATTGTGTATGTGTCAGTCTCTCATTGTTGTAACATCTAATCTTAGTTCTGGTGCTTTCAGACCAGAGTTACTGTAACCAGTAATTGCAAGTGTAACAAACTTTACACAAGTAATTTATATGCCCCTGAGCAGAAATAACGTTCAGAACTTCCTATAGCCTGCAAGGAAGTTTTAACAATAGCTAGATTATTCACTAGGTCCGGAAAATGTACCTATTTGGAGATTTACTTTGTATGTAAACCTTGTGAATTATATGGAGGAAAAAAAAAAAATACTTCAATTGAGTATTTGTTTAGGATTGTGATATTTCTTTTTTTCTTCAAAGTGTCCTTTTTTATTTATTTATTTTTCCCGCTTTAGCCATAGTAGCTATTCTCACGTTGACTTTTCGAAACTAGAGCTTATAATAGTTTATTCCGAAACAAAAGGTACAAGAATCGAAGAAACGAAATGTCTCCAGAGGTTAATGTCAGCAGTAGCTGCTTATGAGTTATTATTAGTATAATAGAAGTAAGAAATTCTAAAGAATGGTCTTTCGCTTTAGTTGCCTCCAAAGCATAGTCTAACAAAGTGGCAATAATTCAAATGAGACTACTTTACTTTTGCTTAGAATAATTGAATTTGTTTTCTTTTCAACTCTATGCGATTATGAATTCTAATCTTAGTCATAGTCTAAAAGCATATCAATTAATGAATGCAAATGTAGTAATTCTTATATACTGCCTAGTAGTAGCATATAAAAATTCACCGCTCATTGTGTATCTTAGTTATAGGAGGATATAAAATAAATTAACCCGACTTTGATTTGGCATTGGCGGAAAGTTAAAAGGTACATTAGGTGATCCCACGTATTTCTGTGCTTTTGTTAATTGAAAGAATTATCTATATCTATATTATATATAAAAATTTATATAGCCCGTAGAAATTCTTTTTAAACAAAATTAACCCTTAATATTTATTTTAATCACAAATATGACATTTTAATCAACTACATTTATTTAACTAGCTTTTTTTTTAACATTTTAGAATTAGAATCCCATTTGGTGTCATGTGTCTTTTAATTAATTATTATTAGCATATTTTTGGTAATTGTAAAAAAAAAAATCATATTTTAATCAACGTTATTTCAAGACCAACCTTCAACAATGTGTTTCTCTCAATGAAATGCCACCTTTTGTTGTGGGATTAATATAAAAATATTATTGAAAAATAATTTTTTTAATAATTAAGTTCTAATAAAATAATGAAATATCTAAACTCTTAACTTTAAAATTTATAAATATATTTGAATTTAAAATTGAATATAATTATTTGTATATGTATATAAACGTGTATATAAATAGTTAAATGCATGAATATAAACATAAATATTTTTTTTATATATTTTAGAATTCTTAATTTTTTGTAAATGCAATTGGTCAACAAAGTCGACTTAGATTGCATTTATTTTTTATATTTTTTCAACAAATTTATTTATCATGCTTAAATATTTTAAGATCTCTGTAAATGAAAAATTATCAATGATAATACTAATTGTAATAATTAAATGAGCTAATTTTACTCAATTGCTTGTTAACTCAGACTTGTGCAAATCGGGATCCATTCGAGAATAAGCAACTTGCTCTCACACTAATTTTTTTTTGGCTTAATTTGTGATTAATCTATACCCTCAACTTAAAATTAATTTCTCGTTTCTTAAAATGTTATTTCTACTATCATTTTTTTTATTTTTTTATTTTTTCAAAAAATGACGACAAAACACAAAAACTACAAAGCTATGCTTCTAGAGAACATAACTCCCATTGAAGGATAGGATGCAATCCAGCTGGAGGATAGGCTTGCCAATAAAAATCTTGATAAGAGGAAAAAGATGAGTTGACAAGAAAATCTCATGCAATATTAGCCTCCCCATAAATATGACAAATTTACACATTTCGTACAATGTTACATTCGTCAAGAAATTTTGTTTGGGGTCAAGAAAAAATTTTATTTAAAAGTTAAAAAATATGAGATAATTTTTTATAGAAAAAATTGTTAAACACGACTAGTCCTCAAATTAATTTTATAAAAATTAAAACATACTTTATAATTTATTTTTGCTCAGGCCATTAACAGAAGTATAATTTTTTTTACGTACCATATATTTTTATTACAAATTATGAATTCCAAATATACAACAAATTATTTAAAAATAAAAAAAAATATTATTTAGATAGCATGAGGTGAATTAACCATACGTTAAAAGTTGCATACAAATTTATTTCAAATTTTGATTTTTGAAAAAATTGACTTTTACTAAAATTTAACTTATTTTTACAGGACAAAAGAATAATAAAAGATATGAAAGATGTAAGATTTCGTTTTATAAAATTAATTGGATTGTTTTAATAATCACCGATTAGTTTTATCTTATAAATAAATGATTTGTTGGTTTATGTATGATTTGTTAAATTATAAATGCTCATTTTTAGTTTTAAATTAAAATAAATGTGTGATTTTTGTTAGGCGTCCTCCAACATGTGGGGCCCACATCATTAAAAAAAAATATTGGCAAGGAATAGAAAAAGTCAAAATTTACGGCAGGAAAGGCATAATTTAATTATTTCTTTTAATTTGGTAGGTAGACAGCTTATTGAAGGTTATTCAAAACGTGTAATTAACGCGTATAGAGTCGCCTATAAATAGGACTTATTTCATTTCAATTGATTATATCAAACTTTCAGAAGTTTGTGAGAGAGAGAAAAAAAAATTTTTAGGATATTTTTCTAAAATGGGAGTGGCAAAATAGTAAGTTTGGAAAATAATTGTGTGCTACTATTTTGAATTTATCTCAAAATTATTGTATTGTTTTTCTCTCTTATACCTATTAATTTTATTAGTGAAAAAAATATTTTCGGAATTTGTCCCGTAAACGTAACCCAAATTAAAGGGTGAACCACGTTAAATTACTGGTGTCGATATTTTTATTCTGCTAATTTATTTTAATTTATCTGCTGTGCCCAACAACTAGTATCAGAGTCTTGGTTCGGCTATTTTTTCACAATGTATTAAGACTGTTGTCCGAGAAAGTAGTGAATTTTGGAAAAATAATTATATTGCCAGGAAGAGAAAAATATACGAAATTTTTCGGTACGATCCGTTTCGAAAATGGGTATAAAACGAGAAATTTGGTGAATAGTGGTACTGTTCAAAATGCAAATTTTGCATGGTACTGTAGTTTTTTGTTCGAAAGTACTGTTCAGAGTACTGTGCCAACGTTATTGTAGCTAGGTACTATTCACACGATACTGTAATATGGTACTGTTCATACGACACTGTTCACATATAAGGTACCGTTCACTGTCAGAAAATTTTTTAGATCGAAGAAGTCCATCGAATTCCGATCTAGATGGAGGCAAAAAATTAGCAAAATGATCTACTTAAATGGCTCAAACTACCACATATGGAGTAAAAAAATGAAAGATCTTCTAGTTGTGATGAAAATGCATTTGCCAGTGTTTGCTGCAGCTAAATTCGAAGGTAAAACCGATGAGGAGTGGAAGTTTGACCATGAGAAGGTGTGCAGTTTTATCCGACAATTTGTCAAAGACAATGTGTTCAATCACGTCTGTAATGAGATAGATGCCAGAATATTGTGGAATAAGCTGGAGACGTTGTATTCTTCAAAGACGAGAAATAATAAATTATTTTACTTGATCAAGTTGGTGCAAGTAAGATATAGAGAAGGAACTTCCTTGCCAGACCACTTGAATGAGATAAAAGGGATTCAGGATCAGCTAAACAGAATGGGAGTAAAACTGGATGATGAAATGTTTGCTTTATTGGTATTAGCCTCTCTGCCACAGTCTTGGGAGACTTTGAAGATTTCCATCACCAACACTGCGCCCAATGGTGTAGTCAACATGGAGATTGTAAAAAGTAGTATCCTGAATGAAAAAATGAGAAGAAGATCACAGGCCTCATCTTCTTCATCACAATCAGATGTTCTAGTTGCAGAATCCAGAGGAAGGAGATAGTCTAGGGAACAAAACCCTAGAGGCAAAAGCAGAGAAAAGTCAAACAAATATGCCAATGTTGAATGCCATCACTGTAAAAAGAAGGGCCACATTAAAAAGTTCTGTAGAAAGTTCAAAAAGGAACAAGAGAACAGAAGCAGAGCTGCGAAGAAAGATGACAGAAGTAATGATGAGCAGACTAATATCGCTGTTGAATTCAATATCATTTATGATGAAGATATTGTTAATCTTGTATCTTAGGAGTCCAGTTGGGTGCTTGATAGTGGTGCTACCATTCATACTACATTCCGTAGAGAATTCTTCTCATCATACACACCTGGAGATTTTGTGTTGTTAGAATGGAAAATGAAGGCCTGTTAAAGGTTGTTAGCAGAGGAGATGTTTGCTTGGAAACACAGAATAGTGCCAGACTAATTCTGAAGGATGTCAGGCATATTCCAAACATGCGCCTGAATTTGATCTCTGTACGTAAACTTGAAAATGAGGGATATTGCAGCTCCTTCATTTATAACAAATGGAAACTTACAAAAGGCCTCTTAGTAGTGGTTAGAGGTGAAAATCATACAACTCTATATGTGATGAAAGCAAAGCTCTCTACCGACACAGTAGCTGCCGTGGAGAAAGATAGTGCAATTGAACGATGGCATATGAGACTTGGCCACATGGGTGAAAAAGTAATGAAAAGTCTAGCCAAAAAGAAAATATTGCCCGGTATGGATGAAGTACACTTAGACAAATGTGTTGATTGTCTATTTGAAAAGCAAAACAGAGTTGCTTTTAAAAGTTCCCCTCCTTCTAGAATGAAGAATGTGTTAGATCCGATTCACTCAGATTTGTGTGGACCAATGCCAAACTCACTTGGTGGTGCTCAGTATTTTGTGACTTTCATTGATGATCATTCGAAAAAAACATGGGTATATCTTCTGAAGATAAAATATCAGGTGCTATATGTCTTCAAAGAATTTCATGCCTCAGTTGAGAGACAGACTGGAAAGAAGTTAAAAAGCATCCGGACGGACAATGGTGGAGAATACACTGGACCATTTCATGTTTAGTGCAAAGAGTATGGTATCCGGCATCATATGACACCTCCAAATACACCACAGTTGAATGGCTTAGCTGAGAGGATGAACAGAATTTTGATGGAGAGAGTCAGATGTATATTCTCACATGCAAAGTTGCCTAAGATTTTTTGGGGTGAAGCTATACTTACAATTGCACATGTGTTGAATCTTTCGCCTTGTACTCCTCTCAAGATGGATGTTCCAGAAAGAGTATGGTCAGGAAAAGATATTTCCTATGATCATCTGCGGGTGTTTGGCTGTAAAGCATTTGTTCATATCCCAAAAGATGAGAGGTCCAAACTTGATCCCAAGACAAGCTAGTGTATTTTTATTGGCTATGGTCAATATCAATTTGGCTATAAATTTTATGATCATATTGAGAAAAAACTTGTCAGGAGTCGTGATGTTGTATTTGTTGAAGATGAGATCATTGACAAAATGAAAAAGGATGTTCTTGATTCTAATCCCAACTTATCAGATTTAAAATTAATTCCTCCAACACCGGTGCCAAGAGTGGTTGGAGATGAAGACCAGGTTTATCCAGCTGACGATGATGATGCTCCTATAGAAGTTGGTTCTGAAGACGACGACGACGACGATGATGATCCCGATGATTTTGTAGCACCAACACCTATGGCTTCTCCGGTTCCACTAAGAAGAGGAACACCACCTCCATAAAGGAGAAGTGAAAGAATAAAATGGCCATCTTTTAGATATCCTCGTGAATAGTATGTGACTATTACTGAAGGGGGAGAACCTGAGAGTTATCAAAAAGACATAGATGATGAATCCAAGCAGAAATGGATTGAGGCCATGAGAGATGAGATGAAGTCCCTGCATGAGAACAAAACTTTTGAACTGGTGAAGTTGCCCAAAGACAGAAGGGCCTTGAAAAATAAATGGGTGTTTAGGATAAAACATAAAGAACACAGTTCTAGTCCACGTTACAAAGTCAGACTGGTTGTCAAGGGATTCAGTCAAAGAAAAGAAGTTAACTTTGATGAGATTTTCTCATCGGTTGTAAAAATGTCATCCATTCGAACTGTGCTGAGATTAGCAGCAAGTCTTGACCTGGAGGTTGAACAAATAGATGTCAAAACTGCCTTTCTGGATGGTGATTTGGAAGAAAAGATATACATAGAGCAGCCAGAGGGGTTCAAAGAAAGAGGAAAAGAGAATTATATCTGCAAGTTAAAGAAAAGCCTCTACGGCTTAAAACAGGCACCGAGACAATGGTATAAGAAGTTTGAGTCTGTTATGGGGGAGTAAGGCTACAAAAAGACTACTTTAGACCATTATGTTTTTGTGCAAAAATTCTCTATTGATGATTTCATTATCCTTTTGCTCTATGTGGATGATATTTTGATTGTTGGTTAGAATGTTTTCAGAATTAACAATTTGAAAAACAGTTGAGTAAGTCTTTTACTATGAAAGACTTGAGGCTAGCAAAGCAGATTCTTGGCATGAATATAATTAGAGACAGAGGCGCCAAAAAAAATTGTGGCTGTCACAAGAGAGGTACATTGAGAAAGTACTTCAGAGATTTAATATGGACAAGATTAAAGTGGTTAGTTGTTCTCTTGCTAATCACTTTAAGCTGAGTTCTAAACAATTCTACAGACAAAGAGAAGGAAGAGATGGATAAAGTTCCATATGTTTCAGCAGTTGGAAATTTGATGTATGCTATGGTGTGCACACGGCTAGATATCGCTCATGCAGTTGGAGTTGTGAGTAGATTCCTTTCAAATCCTGGAAAGGAACATTAGGCTGCAGTAAAATGAATTTTCAGGTATCTTCTAGAAACTTTCAAAATATGTCTATGTTTTGGAAATGACAAACCTGTGTTAGCTGGATATACAGATGCAGATATGGCTGGCGATGTGAATTTTAGAAAATTCACTTCTGGTTACCTGATTACTTTTGCAGGGGGAGTTGTGTCATAGCAGTCAAAGTTATAGAAGTGTGTTGCACTTTTTACTACTGAAGCAGAGTTTATAGCAGCAACGAAATCTTGTAAAGAGTTGCTATAGATGAACAAGTTCTTGAAAGAGCTTGGTTTGCAGTAAGATAAATATCAGCTATTCTGTGATAGTCAGAGTGCTATTCATCTTGGAAAGACTACAGTTTAAGAAGATCCATACGGAGGAAAATGGGTCGGACATGTTGACAAAAATTCTACCAAAACAGAATTTTGAGTATTTTTGGCTAGCTGCAGGATTAGCGGAGCCCCCCACCGTGTAGTTGGAAGGAAAAAATTGTTAGGCGTGGGTTCCTCCAACATATGGGGCCCACATCATTGAAAAAAAAAAGAGGAAAAGGTTGGCAAGAAATAGGAAAAGTCAAAATTTGCGGCAGGAAATAAATAATTGAATTCTTTTTTTTAAATTGGTAGGTGGACAACTTATTCAAAACTATCCACATTAGGCTGCAGTAAAATGAATTTTCAGGTATTTTCGAGAAACTTTCAAAATATGTCTATGTTTTGGAAATGACAAACCTGTGTTAGCTGGATATATAGATGCAGATATGGCTGGCGATGTGAATTTCAGAAAATTCACTTCTGGTTACCTGATTACTTTTGCAGGGGAAGTTGTGTCATAGCAGTCAAAGTTATAGAAGTGCGTTGCACTTTTTACTACTGAAGCAGAGTTTATAGCAGCAACGAAATCTTGTAAAGAGTTGCTATAAATGAACAAGTTCTTGAAAGAGCTTGGTTTGCAGTAAGATAAATATCAACTATTCTGTGATAGTCAGAGTGCTATTCATCTTGGAAAGAATGCCTCATTCCATTCGAGATCAAAATATATTGATGTGAAATATCACTGGATAAGGGATGTGATGGAGAAAAAACTACTACAGCTTAAGAAGATCCATACGGAGGAAAATGGGTCGGACATGTTGACAAAAATTCTACCAAAACAGAATTTTGAGTATTTTTGGCTAGCTGCAGGATTAGCGGAGCCCCTCACCGTGTAGTTGGAAGGGAAAAATTGTTAGGCGTGGGTTCCTCCAACATATGGGGCCCACATCATTGAAAAAAAAAAGAGGAAAAGGTTGGCAAGAAATAGGAAAAGTCAAAATTTGCGGTAGGAAATAAATAATTGAATTTTTTTTTTAAATTGGTAGGTGGACAACTTATTCAAAACTGTCCAAAACGCGTAATTAACGAGTATAGAATCGCTTATAAATATGCCTTATTTCATTTTAGTTGATCATATCAAACTTTTAGAAGTTTGTGAGAGAGAGAAGAAAAAGAAAAATATTTGGGATATTTTTCTAAAAAGGGAGTGACAAAATAATGAGTTTGGGAAATACTTGTGTGCTATTATTTTGAGTTTATCTCAAAATTATTGTATTGTCTTTCTCTTTTATACGCATTAATTTTATTAATGAAAGAAATATTTTCGGAATTTGTCCCGTTGACGTAACCCAAATTAAAGGGTGAACCACGTTAAATTGTTGATATCGATATTTTTATTCTACTAATTTATTTTAATTTATCCGCTGTGTCCAACAATTTTAACATTTTAAAGAGTCAATTAGTAAAATTTAGACATTAATTAGGAGTCAAAATAAGAATATAATTTTAATTTTTAGAGTTATATTGAAAGTTTGATTGCAAAGAAATGGTTTAAAAAGCCAAAATAATTAAAATAAATATTAATACTTTAAGTGCAATATTATTTATTTCTATCAATTTTCAAGTAATAAATTAAAAATTAAAACTGAAATATTTTATAAAAATAATTTATCACCTCCTAGGCTGTGTACATAAAACTCGTAATTTTTAAAATGTTTTATCCTAAGTTATAAGTATGGACAAACCATAACACAATGATGCTAAATAAATGACAATGATGCTAAATAAATGTGCATCAACGCGTGAGATCAGTATGCCACATTTCCAAGAATTTTATTTTATCTTTATTTTATTTTTTTTCTGTCCATAACCATGCTGAAATGCAATTTGATATGCACACATCTGAACTATTAGATTGCTGAAATACATGCAATTCGAGGTGCTCACACACTACATGCACATATGCACCGCATGGATAAGACATGCATCTAGACTGTTAGATTGCTGAAACACATGCAATACGAGGTGTTAGATTGCTGAAATACATGCATCTTAGACTGTTAGATTGCTGAAATACATGCAATCCGAGGTGCTCGCACACTATATGCGCATGGATAAGGACTCGACTAAGCCAATCCATTATCCATCAATATGGAATTATAATTGTCCCTAATATATCCATCAATATTTAGGGTGAAATTCTTTTAAAAGATACTTTTATGTCAATTATTTGTTTCTGAATAACATAGTTGACGATGGGCATTCATCAAGCTAGCATGCCATTATAGATGATAAAAAACCAGGATAGATATACATTTTCTTTTTCTTTTTGGAATTTTTCAATATTTTCCCATATTAATGAGTACAAGACTAAAGAGAAACATTAGCAAATTAGCTGACAAATGAAATTGTATAATCCACTGCATGGCCTTCCCATAAGATTATAAAGGAAGAAATTATAATCCACACAGTAGCTCCAGAAAATACAACAGCATTACAATGTTACAACAGTACAACAACTAGCTGTCACAGTACGCCATCCCCCAACACAATAGGAAACCAAAAACAAGAAAAATTTTACTCCTACAACCCAAAAAAGATCTTCAGTAATTTGCATACATTTCTTTTTACCTTTTTCTGCCTTCCCATGGGAACCGAAACAAAAACTCGGGCAGAACGATGCTTAGCAGGCGATTGAGGTTGCGAAAGGAGTTACCAGAACAGCTGTATTTCCTGTTATCGGCTTCAGACTGGCTGCGTTCTCCAGTTGTCGCCATGCTTCCTTTCGCTTCTCCGCCAACATGCTTAGTTTTTCTTCATCTTCCTTAAACTGATCGAGGCAGGAGAGGAATAGAGACTCATCCATATCTGAAAACATTTTTCTGATATTCAGAGTTAAGTTGAGGACTCCCTGGTTCCAATGGCTATGCGCATTCTTCTCTAATGCTGGAAATATGACTGGCAGAATCACATGCCGGTTATGCGCAATGAAGTTTACAATTTGATCATTGTTCCACAAGAAAAGAGCTCTTTCAGCCACCTGAAATCGAACCATTCAATGGAAATATACAATGAAATTAAATATTAAACACAGCTCAAAAGATATGAGATGCAACCAAACTACTATTTTATGCACCGCATAAGCATTAGCAGTAAAAAAACATAATGAAACCCTGCACCCCTTGAACGAGCTCGAGATGCACCTTGTCTACTTGGAAATCCTCATTTGTTTCTTGCAGCTTGCATTGTTATGAGCAAACTTACAGTTCGCTACACATATCTAGCCAAAATATTGAGGTGAACAGCACAGAATAAATCAAAGGCCATGAGAATGAAGAGAAAAAGACCGAGAAATAGAGAAAACAAAAGTTGTCCTGCATCCTTGAAAACAAACTAAATCTTCAGTAAACAAGATAAGATAACTCCACGCTTACAAAAGAAAGGCCAAGGTATGTGCAGCCTGATTACCCGGCACAACAAAAGATTAACACACCAGGCTAACAACCAATGAGAAGAAAGGAAACTCTATGGAAACTAAGTTTAAAAGCCATCAATTTGACATATTTGCACGTGCATGATACAGTGGAACAATCAAGGTCTTTATTCTTGTACTTTCTAATAACAACGAGCCCAATGCATGATTTGTACTAGGCAATTTTTATACTGATGTTCACATACTAGTGGCACTCCCAAGATTTGCACAGGACATTGTGAATCCTATCATACAAGGTCAAGCCCTTGTTACCTTTGGCCTAAAATCTAGAGCTCTTTATAGTTCTTGAATCCATAGGGATTTCAAACCATTGAAAATGACTACTTAAGTAATAACCCGTTGAGCCAATACCTTAAGCTATGTGCATGTTACACATTTTAGGATTATTTCCACATAAAAAGACTAACCAAGGTGCAGCAACAATATCAATATTTAAAGAAACGAGATTACTCAAGTTCTACCCATTCCTTACCAACGTCTCCAATCAAGAACAAGAAAATGAACTACTACTCCAAGCACCTTACCTGCTGCAGCCCATACTTGTATCCATGTCAAGCAAAACACAGACATCCACAGCATTAAATGTTCCAACTCTAAAGAAAAAAAAAATTTACTTCAATGCACCTTATTCCATTTACATTTGAACTCTTAAGTGAAAAATGGCTCAATTTGAGAGGGTTGATGAAATACTATCATGAGAAGTAAAAGCAAATTCTGCAGAGAGTAGAGAGGTTAATTTTAACATAGCAAAGCAAGAAACTAAAGATCGTTGCAACTCATGACAAATCTATAGCCCTAGATGTGCCTTATAAAAATGTTAAACACCAAGCGATGCAGAGGAGATATGCAAAATGAGAAGAACCTAACGGATGAAGGTAATTGAAAACCAAATGCACAAGTGAATGAAGCAAAACATAAAAAGACTTGGGTTTCAAGAAAATTGCAAGTACCTGAAAGTGTAAACTGTTAATGCAGCATCCAATCCGCCAAAACAAAGGGACCATGACCTTTTGGAATTCCACCATGTTTATACCTTCCAAAATCTCTTCCAACTCACCCAGAAACATCACCTCTTTCTGACTATTAGTTATGGGCCAGTATTTCAATATCCCCTTTATCACTATGCTGGCCAACTTGGGCTCCTTCTCAATAAACTGTGTTACACAATATGAAAGCTGCTGAAAGTAAATCCCCACAGACTTTGGCTTATGCAAAGGTATCAAAACTCTCCACAAGAAAATCTTATGCTCCTCTTTCAATGGCAAGGCAAACCCACTAATTATACTCCCAAAAATCTCCAACAACTCCGCGATCCCATTATGCTTCTCGGTCTCAAACACAAACCTATAGAATATATTGCCTATAGCCTTTCGAATAAATGGCCTATGAACCATAAATTTCCCATAAACCCTATGCAATATAGTCTTCAAACAATCCCTTTCTCTAGGATCCTCAGAATCAAACAAGTCAAGCAATCTTACTATAAACGAATGATCTATATACTTCTTGGCTACTTTAGCATCTAAGCAGGTAGAAGTGATAAATCTAAGCAACAAATCATACACAATTTGTAAATGTGGCCAAGCAGGATCAAACATTGGCTCATCATTGTCATCATTTTCACTCATACTGCTAGAATTAGACCTGTAATTTGGTGGAAACACCCTAAATAAATTAACAGCACACATTCTACACATTGCTAAAATGGCAGGCTCACTAAACTTCATAGACCCAGAAGCCACAAAATCTAATAGCTCAAGTAAAGTTTGTCTCTTTACATCTTTTTCAAGAGTGTTCTTAGTTGGGTCAGTGAAATCAAAGGTTACACAACACAGGCTAACTTTACTTACAAAGAGGGTCATTCTCTCTGAACTGGGCACATCTTTGAATGGCACCAATGGTTCAATCCCAGCCACCACGCTCGCCGGAAACACAGCAGATGAGGTTCGTTTTGGACCACTAGATTTGGCTACAGAGCCCGGACTCAAACTAGCGGACCGCTGTATAGAGGGTGACTCAGACCGAGTTAAATCGTTGGACTCGGGCTTTGAAGATTTCCTCGGAAATTTACTCAAGATTTGCTTCAACATGGTTAAAGATTAAAACTTTATCTTCTTTTCTTCCAAAAGGTACACAAACTAAGGACAGTGGATTAGATCATGGCAATTGAAGGGTAGAATTGGAAATCAGTGGGACATTTGCGGGTACCCGTCAGGTTTTGAAGATGGATCTGAAGGATATAAAGAGAATGTGCTTAGATCCAGAGCTTTTTGAGTTGATGAAAGATGAAGAAAAAACCGGTCCATTCAAGCACATATTTGGTGAAAGATCATATCTTCAACCCAAAATCTTCATAAAAAAATGAAAACCAGAAACTGGGTTTTCACTTTCTGAGTTCATGAAACAGGAAAAACCAATTTGAAGTACCTCATTCTGAGAGAAACAGAAACATCAATCAAACAAGCAAAATGAAAGATATTTAAGTAATACTATTATATAAGACAGATGAAGACAGAAAGAAATAATTTTGAAGGTTTAAGTTAGAAAGAGATCTAAGGATGAAGAAAGTTATGGTTGTTTGATGATGTTATTGTTTCATCTACATGAAAGTGAAATCAAAAGAGATGATAAACAGAAATGGGTTTTTATTTATTTATTTCAGTTTGGTGTTTTTTTCTCGGTTAATGAGAAAACTACGGGCATTTTCTCGGAAAATGCAGGTACTTTGGAACTTAAAAAGAATTAAACAAATTAAAAGCAAAATTTGAAACTTTTTTTATATTCTTAATTTATATCTTCTCTTTAATGTTGAACAGTGTACGGTCTTTAGCTTAGGATTTTGACCATTGGATTCTAAGGTGACCCGATTCGAGCAGTGGATACACTGCTGCCTTTTTTTTAATTTTTAATTAATTAAATAAATAATTTTATATCTCCAACTGGCAGCCACAAACGCCATGAAACGATGTCGTTTGTGCATGCGTCTTTTGGAGATTTATTTCTGTTTTCTCGACACGTAACTGTCAACTTGTCAGCGTCAAGACATTCAGCAATTATTACAGCTCTCTTTTTTTTTTTTAAATAAAAATTCAACAACTCCAATAAAAATTATTAGCTTAAAGTACTTTTTTATATCTCAGTAAAAAATATTTTACCTATTTTATTTTATTTTATTTATTATTTTTAAAAAAATATATATATTAATTAAATTTAAAATTAAAATTAAATTAAATAATTTAAAGTATAAAGTTAAATGTAATTAATCAATCCATATTAAAAATTTAAAAATTATATTAAAAATTTAAGAATATTAAATAAATAAAATTTAAATTTTATTTAAAAATAACAGGTAAAATAAAATCGAGAGTATATATAATATCTGAATTTTTAAATAAAATTTATATCATTAAAATTTGTAATAATTATAAAAAATTTTATTTATAGACTAAAATAAGAGTTTGAATTACACGTTCTCTAAGAGTATGAACCAACATTTTACATTTTATCCTCTTTCTTCGTTAAAATTCTACTGTTAATAAGTCATTCAATCATTTTTGCCAATAAAATTCAAAAATTATCTCCAACAAAATTAATATTAATGGCTTGAAAATAATTATAAGAGTAATTAGTAAAGAGCTTTAAAATTAGAGTAAAATAGATATAAATAGACAGCAAAATTATGCAGCAAACCCATAAAGATAATCCATAAAAAATCAAAACTATCGATTTCTTTAGTTTCTGAAATTATAACAAAGGAAGAAGAAACTCGTCAAGAAAAGCAAAATAATCAGAGTCATTTTCGACTTCAAATCCTACATGCAGAAGGCCAATTCCATTAATAAAGCTTTAGAAGCTGGAAAATCATCAATGAATCTATGAGGTCCTCTCTTCTCGTCCATGGAAAAAAAGTCCACCCGGTACTTTGTCTCGCTGTGTGCAAGATCGTCAACGGGAATAACTCCAAATGCCTAATGCTTGTGCTATGGAAATAATTCGTACTGTGTCACTAATTTAGCATGACCTAGAGAAAGAAGAAACTAATAGCAAAGGGAGAAATAATTAAAAATAAAACAAAAAGATGTGTTATTTATTGACACTTATTGTTGTTTAATTGGTCAAATATATATATATATATATATACACACTTGCTAAACACGTGCAGATGTGCTCGAGTACATCTATAAATTTGTAAAAATATAATTTATTTTTATAATTAATACATATTGAAGTGGTAAAATTTTATATTTAAAAGTTCAGTCACTACATGAAACTATTCATTGATTTTTTAGCCTAAACTCTTTTTTAAGCCTTTGATCTTTTCAAAATGGATAGATAATTAAAATCTAAAAGATTTTCATTCACGATACTTTTATATGTAGTGTATATTTATATAACAGTTATATTTTTATTATAGTGAAATTCTAAATAAAATAAAATAAAAAAGTTATATAAGTAAAATAAATTTATTTGTTTAATTTATATTGATAAAAGATAGTTATTAATCAGTGACGGATAATATTGAACAATACGAATTACTTTTTTCTTAAATGAAATTTCATATTGATAACCGGACACTTTGTCTACAAGTCCGGTAACCGAGCTCCTCCAGGTGTTCTCCATGGCAATAGCTCGGGTTATACTAACAGTTCAGAATCAGCATTTGCAAAGTTATTATATGCGAAAATCTCCAAAATATTTTGCAGATCCTAATCTTATAATAATGAAAGTTATCTGCAATCATTCAATAAATTCATGTAAATCATGAATCAAACGCCAATTAAGGATTCTTGAGAATCCTCTCCTATTTAGAATTCTATTTCCTATTCTGTCTGTGGAAAGAGTTCTATATAAAGGAAAGAAGCATGTTCGTTTTCCTCTCTCTGGAATATCTAAACAGAAAAATACACTTTAATGAATTCATTGACTTGATCGCCGGAGTCTCCCTTGCTGGAAACCCGTCGATTTTCTTATATTTTTAGGTGACTTATTCAACAAGACGTCCCAAAAAATCTAATTGTCATCATTTGGTGCGGTGAACGTGGAACACTCCAAAAAATTTCAGTCGACAACGAATCTCTTTCCCGACTTGTGTAAGGACTCGAATTGTACCTTAGAAGAATGACAGTGTTAATTGTATAGTGAAGGGTACAAAGTAACGGTTTTAGTAAGGAGTTATGGGTTTAGAGGATATAATTGAAAAAGAAAATAAGTGTATAAAGGAAGGAAATTTAATTGAGGGACTAAAATGGGAGTTGGGTTTATGAATTAGTGGGAATAAGCAGAATTCGGGTGCATTCCATGGAAAATTCAACAAAAGCTGGACATGTGGCAATTTGGGGGGAGTGACACCTAGACCTATACATGCTTTTAATAGTGGAATAAATGAGAGTTGGTGGCCTTAATTGGGTTGGTTGGCCGGTTCTTCTTTCCCTTCTTTCTCCCTTTTGACTTTCATTTTCTGCATTTTTCCATCTTATTGTTCTTCTTCTTTCCCATTTGCCTACATCAAGCTGTGAATTTTGGTTTGGTTTGAAGAGTTAAGAGAGATTTGAGGTCTTGTAAGAGTTTAGTGAGAAAGGTAAGTGTGGTTTGAAGTCCTAGTGTGACCTCCTTTTTCTTCCATTTCTGTTTTTAATTTAAAGTAACTTAGGCAAGGAAAAGATTTGAGTTGAAAAGGAGAAGTGAGCAAGCTGCTTTTAGAGGTTGGGATCATGTGTGGTTTTGTTAGATGCATATTGTTGAGCTGTTATTATACTTGATTGCTTGCTAGATGCATGATAAATGGTTAGGGATTAGAGAGCTTTGATATAGTTCAACAGATCTCTTAGTTGTTAATTGAATATGACATGTTATTATTGAGTAATTTGGAGTGGTTATGAATTTTGATGACCATGTGCATGCTAAATTGGGTTTTAACTGCGTGTATGAGAATACTTGTTTGATACCCCTTTCGACTGGTTTTAGCTTGTGTATGATGTTAGAAGTCATGCATGTGATTCAAGATTTGTATGTGTATTGTTGGTTTGAGTAAGTAGGGTAGATCGGCTTTTGTTAGGGAAGCTCGACTCTGTCGCGAGTGCGACTGAGCACGGTCATCCGAGCTTTCACTGAAGCGTCCTCGGTTGCGAGCGCGACGGAGAGTTCGGTAGCCGAACTTCGGCCAGGTTGACTCTTGTCGCTGGCTCGTCTGCGTGTGCAAAAGAGACCGAGGCCCTTCCGCCCTCTATCGCGGGTGCGACTTTATGCGCGAGCACGACAGAGGCAACCTAGCTCTCTGCCGTGGGCACGACGGGTAGTCGCGAGCGCAACCCTGCTAGTGCTTTGAATGATCATTATTATGATACTTTATATGGCTTTTCATTTATACTCTTCATGGTTTGCTTAGTTAATACTTGAATTGAGTTGATGTATATGATTTAATCGATACTTGAATACATGTAGAGTATTTGGTGTAGTGTTTAGAATTTATATGTATAAGCCTGAAGGGTCATGGTAATGGATAGATAAGCATACTTATAAATAGTTATAGTGCAGCTGCCAGTGTGGCACCGTTTGTACCTAGAGGTTGAGTATCCAGTGTATTCAAATGACTTCGAGTTAGGTCTCTAGATATTTGATACTATTAATCAGTATCCAGAGTACCCGTATCCACCATTGATGTGAATTCAGGCCAATAAATGTTATGTATTGTATATGAGATGGAGTGGAGGCTTTTATACGTTTACGCCTTTCTATGAAATAAAATAACATGTTAAGTGTACACGCATATGAATATATGTAAAGGTAATGAAAGTTATCTCTTATCATATATGATGGTTGCATGAGTATGATTATTGTTTATAAAAGGTTATTTGTAGAATGAATACATGTTATTTTGAGTTAATGATGTAATGGACATGACTATTGATAACAATGTTGTGTAATATGTGTGACTTCGTTAGAAGTCTTTTGTTCTATTTATCCCCACTAAGCGTTATCGCTTAGCACGGGTGTTTTCCCGTGTAAATTTACAGGTTCAGACCGGTATAGAGTTTTGTTCATCTGCTGGCCACTGGGAGCTTGAGTGGAGTTCTTTATTTTCGTATATGGATCTTTTTGTATCGTATAGTATAGTGGCATGTAAAGAGAATTATAGTATAAGTAGTGAAATTGTTAATTGTAATTATTTGACCATGTAATATGGATATTGGTACTTTATAACTTGAATATTTCAACTATATATATATATATATGAGAAGTATGTTTGGTTTTAAGATGTCTCTTATCTTTCCACATTAGTATATGTATGTATGTGTATGCGTGTATGTGAGTGCGTGGTGACCCGATATCCTCCCAATGGGTATTGGGGCGTTACAACTTGCCTATCTCCACTGCCCCATCAGCAAACTAACCCGAAATTATCCCCTAACCTCCGGTCAATCTTTTAGGCCATACAATCTATCACTTACTGCCAGCTCAACCAGAATAAATCTCACCATTGCCAGCACGACAGCTATTCCCGCAAGCACAAATCCATACACCAGTAACACCCCAATCCATCACTATCCCAGCAATCCCAGGCCTAACTCCTCAAATTGCCCAAACACTCCTGACGGCCTTATCAGCTATGGCCGCTCAGGCACCACATGCAACACCTGCACCCATCCCTCTGGCACCCTCCACAATCTAGACACCAGTAACTGCTCAAATCCTCGCACAAACACCACCACCTCTACCAAATACACTGGCCCCTAGAATTACTATAACCCTGACAACCGAGCAGTTTGAAAAGTTATTTGAAGAGGGGATGCAAAAGTACCAAAACAGCAATACCTTGCAATATCAGGGAAGCTTTCGATCTCCCTTGTTCAGGGAAATTTGGCTACTGTTTTCCCCCAAATACGGTTACAGCACTTGCCAAAGTACAATAGCGACACTGATCCCCGGGCTCATTTGGATGAATTCCATCATACCATGCTGTTACATACAACGAAAAATGCTGCCTTGTGCAAAATCTTTCCCCAAACCCTCACAGAGTTCACACAGATTTGGTTTCGCCATCTACCCGAGCACTCTATCTATAGCTTTGAGTAGTTTAGGATATGTTCATTGCTAAGTTCGTCGCGGCTATTCACCCAATGAAAGTTTTGGCCGATCTCAATTTGGTTCTTCAGGAGAAGGGAGAGCCACTGAGGGCCTATGTGGAACGGTTTAATATGGTGGCTATGGATATTCAGAATCTGAATTTGGAAGTAGCTATCAATTCCCTCATTCGCAACACAAGGTTCCAGGATTTCAGTGATTCATTGAGCAAAAAGCCACCGAGTGACTTTACCGAGCTCATATCCTGGGCTCATAAGTATATCAGAATGGACAAAACTCACCGACTTTGATACAACTCTCAACTTAGGGAATTCGATATAAGTTTCTAATTGGGCCGTGACAGAAATAATAGAGGTCAGGATGATTCTAGAAATAGGGGATTGTGCAGTTCAAAATGAACTTATGTAGTCACTAAACCGTGCTCTAGTGATTAACCGGAAGAAAGACTAACACCCTTAACAGCCTTGAGGTCCCAAATTTTGGAATGGATGAAAAAAAATGAGCGGGTTAACTAGCCGCGTCCCATGAGGGAGGATCCAAACAGGGACCAAAGCCTTTATTGTTCTTTTCATAGAGATAAGGGCCATGAGACTGACTACCGGCAACTCAAGCAGGAAATTGAGTTTTTAGTTCGAAAGGGAAAGCTCGGCCAGTTTATAAAGGGTAGAGATAAGAATGGTAGAGATCGGTCCCCATCACCTCGAAGACAAGACAACAGAGCCAGTATAAGTAGGAAAGCTCCCGCTGGGATTATCCACGTCATTGCATGGGGTAAACATTGCGATATTTTTGAGAACTCCAGAAAACATTTTCCTTAGGAGCTGGTCCGAGAACAAGGGGCTATGAAGTAAAGTTCTCTGAGGCAGATGGAGCTCACATCCGGATACCTCATACAGACTCGCTGGTAGTGGAAGCTCTGTTACAAGACTACTTGGTTCAGAGAATTTTGGTAGATACGGGTATGCAGTCAATCTTATCACCCTCCGAGCATATAGGGCACTGAGAATGTCTACCGATACATTAAAAGTTGTGTCAGCCCCACTTATTGGGATATCAGGATAACCCATCAAGGTAAAGGGATCGGTCATGTTAGCACTATAGCTCAGGGATGATGAAACTGTTTGCAACTGCAATAGCTGTTTTATGGTGGTTGATATACCACTCGCCTATAATATAATCTTTGGGCGACCTCTTTTGGTAGGAGTAGATGCATACATTTCCATGTGCAAGTTGCTGATGAAGATCCCTATTTCAGGAGGTATCGCAGTACTCTGAGGAAACCAAAAAGCAACACGGGAGACATATGTCACAATGCTAAAGGAGGCTGATCAGGCTTTGCCATTGGATGCACTGGATGTCCCAACAGCTCGGAATGCCAAACCCTTAGATTTGCTTCAGGAAGTGGAGCTTGCACAGGGGGAAAATTGTCAAAATAACTGCAAACAAGACGGGCAAGGGAAAAGAGGCGCTGGTAGCGGTACTCTCTGAGTTCATTGAAGTATTCGCTTGGCAACCCTCGAATATCAATGGCATATCTTCTGAGGTAATGTGTCATTCACTTAACATCCAACCTAACTGCAAGCTTGTCAAATATAAAAAGAGGAATCATGCTTCTGAGCAGCAGTTAGCAATGGTGGAGGAGACGAATACCCCGTTGAAGAATGGGTTCATAAGAAAAGTTTTATACCCGGAGTGGCTGTCAAATGTGGTATTGGTGAAAAAATCCAACGGAAAGTGGAGAATATGCGTTGATTTCACGGATCTTAACAAGGCTTACCCTAAGGATAGCTACCCGTTACCCAATATAGATCTTCTGGTTGATTCCACCTCCGGATTTGAAGAATACGCCTTTTTGGATGCTTCTGCTAGTTATCACCAGATACCTATAGTCTTCTTTGAGGCAATATTCAACCTTCTATAATCAATACAGACTCTCCAACCCGTAACTGTACGAGTTGGAATCAGTTCATTCAGTTCATTCTTTACCACTGTCATCCCCCATTTTTTAGGCACACACTGCACTGGGCTAACCCATCTACTATCAGAAATAGGGTAGATTATACCTGCATCGAGGAGTTTGAGTACCTCCTTCTTTACTACCTCTTGCATGGCCGGGTTGAGTCTTCTTTGAGGCTGAGCTACCGGCTTGCATTCCTCCTCCATTGGGATCACGTGTGTGCAGTAGCTTGGGTCGATCCCCTTCAAGTCTGAGGTTTCCCATCCGATTGCTCCCTTGTGCTTCTTCAGCACCTCTAGTAGCAGCTGTTCTTCGTCACCTGACAACAAAGAAGATATAATTACTGGTTTCTGATCTTTCTCTAAAAACACATATTTTAAATGAGAGGGGAGAGGTTTAAGTTCAGAATCTAAATCCCCCTTTTTAGGGTTAGACTCTTCATTCTGTGACTCATCCTTTCCATCTTCTATCTCCACATTTTCTATTTCTTCTCCCCCCATCTCTTCTTCCACATCTTCTCCTTCCACTGAGTGTAACAAACTCAAATTTTCTGAATCAGTTCCAACCGCATTTTCCTGCACTTTTTCCACACATTCGTCTATTACATCAACAAAATAAACAGACTCCTCCATATCCCCAGATGGATACTTTTGAGCCTTGTTCATATCTACTACCAATTTCTCATTATTGAACCGTAGGGTGACCGTTTGACCATGAACATCTATCAATGCCTTCGCTGTGTTTAAAAACGGCCTCCCCACTATTAGTGGCACCTTCCTATCCTCTTCCATTTCCATCACCACAAAGTCCACTGGGAAGATGAATTTCCCCACCTTCACTGATAGATCTTCTATCACTCCTTTGGGCCGCCTCACTGATCTATCTGCCAGTTGGAGTCTCATTCCCGTCTCCCTTAAGTCCCCAAGATTAAGCTTCCTGCATATAGAATAAGGCATCAAATTTATGCTGGCACCTAAATCACATAAAGCATTACCAATAGCGCAGGGTAAAATAAAGCTACCTGGATCTTCCAATTTCTCGGGGATCTTATTCATAATTATAGCACTGCAATTTTCTGTAAGCTGTATAGTTCCATTCCCTTCTAATTTCTTTTTATTACAACATAATTCTTTCATAAATTTAGCATAGTTGGGCATATGAGCTAAAGCTTCAGCAAATGGTAAATTGATGTGCAGTTTCTTAAACATCTCTAGAAACCTAGCCTTTTGCTCATTTTTCTTTTCCTGTTTAGTAACTACAGGAAATGGCAGTCTATTTATATCAAGATCCTCTACCCTCGGATTCACTAAACTTTTACCCTTATCACTTTTAGGAGCATCTTCATTAACTTCTACTCTAGAGTTAGAATTACTTACGTTTCGTGTCGGCTCCTCCTTTTCTGATGATGAAGAATTTTTACCTTGGCTTTCTCTCGGTACCATTTCCTTACCACTTCTCAGTGTGATGGCTTTCGCTTCCTCTTTTGGATTCCGGTCCACATTCGGAGGAAATGTTCCTGGTTGTCTTTGAGACATGGAATTCGCTAGCTGTCCCACTTGAGTCTCTAAATTCCTCATGGAAGCATCTTGGTTCCGGTTCCACTGCTCTTGAGATTTCCACCTTGACTCTTGATTAGCCATGAACTGCTGCTGGCTATTTACAAACTGTTGTTGACTATTTATGAAAGTAGCTAACATGTCTTCCAGATTTCTCTTCTTTTCTTGAACAGGTGGCCTCGGTTGGTATCCCGGTGGGTAGTATTATTGCCCTTGGTTGGGATGGGTATGGGGTGGGTATGGTTGTTGATACGGCTGCCCTTGGTTCGGATGAGTATTTTGGTTGAAGGGAGGTCTAACTTGTGGTTGAGAGGATGAAGCATTTGGATTTCCATCCTTCCAAGAGAAGTTTGGATGGTTTCTCCATCCCGGGTTATATGTGTTGCTGTAGGGGTCATTCCTTCTGTAATCCCCTATGGCATTTATATCTCCCATTGCCCCACTCTCTTGACCAGCTTGCCCACTTTCATACCATCCACTTTCTTGAGCCACAGAGGCTACATTCTGTACTTTCAGACTACTCATCTCCTTCCTTATGGACTCAATCTGTGCCTTCAGCATCGACACCTCATCCACAGCGTGTATCCCTTGTCTTTTCGGTACTGACCTAGGATTAGACCATTGAGCATCATTCGCCGCCATTTCATCAAGTAGATGAAAAGCTTCCTCTGGTAGTCTATTCATGAATAACCCTCCTGATGAAGCATCCAATAAGGATCTTGTCTGTGGTGTAACCCCAGAATAAAATATTGTCATCAGGTGGTATATGGCTATCTCATGGTGTGGACAGCTTCTTAACAGCCTTCTAAACCTTTCCCAGGCTTCATGAAATGGCTCCTCACTCATTTGACTAAAACCCAATATATTGTTACGGATGTGCACAGTCTTTGTCGGAGGGAAGAATCTCATCAAAAATCTCTCCTGTAACTGGCCCCATGATCTAATCGACTGTCTAGGTAGCATTTGCAACCATTCACGTGCTTTTCCAATCAATGTGAAAGGGAATAACTTTAATCTTACCGATTCGGATAATACTCCAGGAATCTGAACCGTATCACTGACCTCTAAGAATATGTCTAAGTGCTGTGCGGGGTCTTCCACTTCTGAACCCGTAAACTGATTCCTCTGTACCATATTGATGGTGGCTGGTTTAAGCTCAAACTGCACTCCCCTTGGCAGCACAATCGTCCGATTATCCTCATTCCATCTTGGTACTGCATAATCCCTTATTGTCCTCTGCCTCGGGACCTCTTCTCTATAATTTCCTTAATTTCCATCTTGTGCCCTCGGCACTTGTTCGTTCTCGGGAGGAACTTCACCAATAGGAAGAGGATTGTCTGCCATGTTATAATTTCTGTTAGCTCTCTTTCGTTGATGTAAAGTCCTCTCGATTTCAGGATCGTAGGGTGCTATTTGCTCCTGTCTCAATCTACTCATGCACCACAACAATTACCGGAAAAGAACAAAGAATAAAATAAAAGAAAAGAAAAGAAAAAGTAAAACACATACAAATAATAATCAAAACTTAAAACAACGCCAGTCCCCGGCAACGGCGCCAAAAACTTAACGCGACCTCAGCAAGTGTACTGAATCGACAAGTAATATAATGGAGTGTTTTTAAGACTCCGAGTTATCGTACCCAAGAGACCGTGTGCACAAGTTATGACACTTAAATGTATGCTAAAGAATTCCCAGTTGTTGAATTGATTTAATTAACTACTGATTAAAAACAAAGAATTTAAATAACCAAAATGAACAAACGGAAGTAATCAAAATTAAATTGACAGCAACAATTGCAAGAAACCAAATGACGGAAAAATTAACAATATAAGAATTCAAAAATAGACAAACGTTGCTCAGGTTCACTCATCCACCCCATACCCAGATATGAATCAAAACACATAAAAAAAACATATATGAACGAAATCGGGATAACCCTCATAACCCAAGCTTCCCATTCCGGAGCAAGCTACTCTAATTACATGATGTCCTATTCCGGAGCAAGTCATACAACTAGCCTAATCACGGGTCTAAAATCCTAGGTTCGGTTTGCTTTCCCATTCCGGAGCCAAACAACCCAAAACCTACTTATTTCACTCCTCACTCAAATCTTAAACCATGAAAACATGCACATATGGATTCCCTTCCGGAGCAGTCCGAATGTTACAGCAAACATGACAGAAAATCTGAACATAAATTATCATGACATTTAATCATACAATTCAATAACTAATTAAGATACATGAATTAATCCATTCATCAAAACAGGAAATTAACTTGAAAATATACATCTCATGATTTGACAATAATAACCAGTGAAATAAACCTTCATTCATATATCAAATATCAAAATATGTTTTAGAGTTCACATCTAAGATAGGGGTTTAGAGATCCCCCAAACAACTAAGAAACTACTCACAATCCATTACAAATTCAAAAGAATAAAGGAAAGAATGAACCCAGAAATTCATTGAGGTAGAAATCCCGGTTGAATCACACGTTCTTCGGTCTTTTTCTTCAGATCTTTAATGGAGAATAAAACCAAAATTCTGGAAAACTGGAAAACTAACTATCTCTGGAAATTAACTATGTATCTAATGAAAATTACTCTCAATTTCTAATTAAAATCTCAAAGCAAGAATGAAGATTAAAGTTTAGAACCGAAGAATCACTCAGAAAATCTCAGCTGCCAAAACTAATAGCAAAAACTAACTAAAAAAATTCGGAACCCTAACCAAAGAGAAAAGTGCGTTTTTATAGTTGCAGATGGGTCACGGTGACAATGAAATTCATTGTCACCGTGAGGTGTCGAGATCTTCAATTTCCTTTCACGCACAGGAGAGGGGTCACGGTGACAATGAATTTCATTGTCACCGTGAGGTCTTCAAAGTTTCGCTTTTGTCCAGGAAAAATTTATGTCACGGTGACAATGAACTTTGTTGTCACCGTGAGGTCTTCATCCCTTGCATTCTGCCCAATAGAGAATTATGTCACGATCACAACCAATTTCATTGTGACCGTGACCCGTTGATTTCAGCTACTGTTTGCAATTCTTCTTATGTCACGGTCACAACCAATTTATTGTGACCGTGACCCCTTGAACAAAAGTCTACAAAAGCACAAAACTTTAATCAAAAAGTTATCTAAAATGCATCAAAATTCCAATTTGGCTAAGATTAACAAAATTAATATAAAAGAAACATAACATGACATTAAACACAACTAAATACCCAAAAATCATATAAAAAATACTATCAAAACTAAATACTATATTGAAGTTATCAGTGTCAGCCCCACTTATTGGGATATCAGGATAACCCATCAAGGTAAAGGGATCGGTCATGTTAGCACTATAGCTCAGGGATGATGAAACTGTTTGCAATTCCAATAGCTGTTTTATGGTGGTTGATATACCACTCGCCTATAATATAATCTTTGGGCGACCTCTTTTGGTAGGAGTAGATGCATACATTTCCATGTGCAAGTTGCTGATGAAGATCCTTATTTCAGGAGGTATTGCAGTACTCTGAGGAAACCAAAAAGCAACACGGGAGACATATGTCACAATGCTAAAGGAGGCTGATCAGGCTTTGCCATTGGATGCACTGGATGTCCCAACAGCTCGGAATGCCAAACCCTTAGATTTGCTTCAGGAAGTGGAGCTTGCACAGGGGGAAAATTGTCAAAATAACTGCAAACAAGACGGGCAAGGGAAAAGAGGCGCTGGTAGCGGTACTCTCTGAGTTCATTGAAGTATTCGCTTGGCAACCCTCGAATATCAATGGCATATCTTCTGAGGTAATGTGTCATTCACTTAACATCCAACCTAACTGCAAGCTTGTCAAATATAAAAAGAGGAATCATGCTTCTGAGCAGCAGTTAGCAATGGTGGAGGAGACGAATACCCCGTTGAAGAATGGGTTCATAAGAAAAGTTTTATACCCGGACTGGCTGTCAAATGTGGTATTGGTGAAAAAATCCAACGGAAAGTGGAGAATATGCGTTGATTTCACGGATCTTAACAAGGCTTACCCTAAGGATAGCTACCCGTTACCCAATATAGATCTTCTGGTTGATTTCACCTCCGGATTTGAAGAATACGCCTTTTTGGATGCTTCTGCTAGTTATCACCAGATACCTATAGATAAGGCTGACGACTGATGAAGAGAAAACTACATTTATTACACACCGGGCAATATACTATTACCGAGTCATGCCGTTTGGGCTCAAGAATGCCGGTGCCACTTCTCAGAGGCTAATGAACAGGATGTTTGCTAATCAGCTCGAGAGAAATATGGAAGTCTATGTATATGACATGATTGTCAAGAGCAAGACAGCGGAGAGCCCACTAACCGAGCCGACAGAGAATTTCACAACCATCAGAAAGTTTGGTCTCAAGCTCAACCTAGAGAAATGTGCTTTCGGGGTACAGTCCGGTAAATTCCTAGGGTTCATGACCTCAAAAAAGGGAATAGAGACCAACCCAGCAAAGATCCAAGCAATTCTGGAGTTGGAACCACCAAAATTAGTTCGGGAGGTACAGAAACTCAATAGAAAGGTAATAGCCCTTGGCAGATTTTTTTCTTGTTCGGCTAAACGCTGCCTCCCCTTTTACAGTGCTCTCAAAAGGGTAAGAAATTTCGAGTGGACTCCGGACTATCAGAAAGCATTTGAAGAGTTAAAATTGTTTCTCAGTATGGCACCATTGTTAAGTTGGCCTCAGTTAGGCGAAACTCTGTACATGTATCTAGCGGTTTCATCCGGGGCCGTTGGTTTGATTTTGATCAGAGAAGAGGGTAGCCAGCAGTTTCCAATCTATTATACCAACAAGGTAATGAAGGGCGCCGAGCTGAGATACCCCATATTGGAGCAGCTAACCTTCGCCCTGGTCACTTCTGCCATAAAACTCCAGCCATACTTCTAGGGGCACACTGTGGCGGTTCGTACAAACTCAAATTTTAGAAAAGTGCTCCAGAGGCCTGAAGCATCTGGAAGAGTTACTGAATGGGCAGCTCGATTTGGTGAGTTCGATGTTCGGTATGAAGCACGCCCATCAATGAAAGCTCAGGTTCTAGCTGACTTTGTAGCAGAATTACACGCCCCACCACCAGAGCCAAACCCATGTTCTTGGAAGTTGTTTGTGGATGGAGCATCTTCATCAATAGTTGCTGAGGCCGGAGTGATCCTGATCGGGCCAGGAAAGATAACAATCTAAGGAATGGCTCATATAGCATTTCAAGACTCAATATTGCGGAGTATGAAGCTCCCAATTTCGATTTGTAACTCGCCATCGAGGTAAAACCAGATTCATTGGCTATTTTCTCTGACTCACAGTTAGTTATTAGCCAGCTGCTCGAAAAGTTCGAGGCCAAGGATCAGACGATGGTCCGATACAAAGAGCTAATAGCCGCACTCCTCTCTCAATTGGAGAAACTAGGATGTGCATGGTCGATCCAGCAGATACCCCAGGCAGAGAATGAGGGAGCAAATACCCTGGCAAAGCAGGCTAGCCTTCCAAACTAAACATATACGGTGGACATCATCTGGTCAGTCCTATCGGTTCCAACTAACGAGACCTATAAGGTTTACTTGCAGGAACCAATGGATGGATGGCGACTGCCAATTTACCAATACTTGAGCGCTGGAGTTCTTACTGAGAATCAGGTTTAAGCTCAAAAAGTTGTTAGGCGATCCAGTCACTATGCAATCTTAGACGGCCAACTGTATAGGCGATCTTTTTCAGCTCCTTAGGCGAGGTGCTTGAGTACGGAGGATGGCGACTATGTGCTAAGGGAAATCCATGAAGGCATTTGTGGTGCACATGAAGGGCCACAAGCGATAGCTCAGAAGGCTCTGCTATAGGGATATTATTGGCCTACTATGGAGAAAGATGCTAAGGAGCTCATCCAGAAGTGTGTCAAATGCCAACGATTCAGTAATGTGACCCATCAGAAGTCTACATGTCAGGTTCCAATCCACAGTCCTTAGCCATTCACTCAGTAGGGTATTGATATTCTTGGCCCTTTTCCCTTAGCTACCGGGCAGAGGAAGTTCTTAGTTGTGGCAGTTGATCATTTCACCAAGTGGGTCGAAGTAGAACCCCTGGCCACAATCACTCCTGCAAACATTATCAAGTTTGTCCAGAAGTCTATCATCACAAGTTTTGGGATCCCACATGCCTTCATCACTGATAATGGTAAACAGTTCGACTGTGTGGAATTTAGGGGCTACTGTTTGGAGTAGAAGATCCAGCTTTGCTTTACCTCTATATACCACCCCCAATCAAATGGCACAATCGAGGTAACTAATTGAACCATACTGACAGGACTGAAGAAAAGACTTGATTCAATAAAGGGCCTCTGGGTTAATGAATTGTATAACATTCTATGGGCCTACCGAACCTCTCCAAGATCGACAACTGGAGTCACTCCCTTCTCCCTCACAGATGGGACAGAAGCTGTTATCCCATGTGAGATCGGTGTCCCAAATATTCGAACCTCGAGTTTTAATGCTGAGAAAAATTAGGAAAGCTTACTGTGCCAACTAGACAGACTAGAGGAACAAAAAGAGTTCGCTTAAATACAATCTACAGGATACAAGCAAATAATGTCATCCTACCACGATCGAAATCTCAAGGCAAGGTCATTCAGAATCGGACAGTTCATTCTCAAAAAGGTGGTCGTAGCCCAGAAAGTGGCAGGGGTAGGAAATCTCAATCCAAACTGGGAAGGTTCGTACTTGATACATGAAGTCAGAGGTGGAGCTTACAAGTTAAAGGATTTCTCTGGAAAAATACTTCCCCATTCATGGAATGTCTCGAACTTAAAGACCTATTATCAGTAGTCTCTTATCCAAAGCTCGACAGTTTTTCATAACGAGCATCACTGTTCATTAATAGCTCTGTTTTCATTTTTTATCGCTCACTCGGTTGTATCGCCATTTGAGTATTTTTAGCTAGTATTGTATTTCGCTTAACTCAGCTGTGTCGCCATTCAAGCAATTGTACTAGCTAAATCATCAATAAAGAGGTATATTCATGAAAAAAGCAGTGTTTTTATTAAGTGTATTATCAGTAAACAGTCGCTCAAACTCGACAGTTTCGCCATTGAGCAACCCCACTGTATGACAATAGCTCACTCGGCAATATTGCCATCCGAGCATTTATTCTGTTGTTTATCACCTAGTTCAGCTATATCGCCATTCAAGCAACAATATTATCAATTATATTAATAAAGGAAGACTCCTATCAAAACTCAATACATTATACTCTCGGCTTTATTGCCATTTATTCCGTGTTATCGATAAACAAACAAATACTTGTTATCTACAATCCAAGTATTCTTCCATTCTCGCATGGGTACTAACGTGCTCAAATAATGCGGTTATTTACGATAATAATTCAGAGCGCTCGGAATATAAATAAATTTTGATTCCATTAATATGAAAAATCTTATAGAGACAAAAATTGGGAAAAGTAATATCTAGTCATCAGGGTAGACATCATCCAACCAAGACCAGTCCATGTCTGGATGACGTCCTTTTACAGTAACGGACAATTTAGAACCGAAAGCAAGGCATTTATCAATGGCTATGTCCAGGGCCTTGTATTCCAGCTCAGTACACTTCTCCTCGAGGTCGGTTTTCTCTTTTATGGCTACCTCAAGCTTGGCCTTGCATTTATCCAGCTCGGCCATAGCCTCTGTGCATTTTCTTTCGGTAGATGCTCCCCTCTCTTTGGCAATCGCCACTTTACTAAGCGCATTAGCCGCCTTAGTTTCAGATTCGAGGGCCTTTTTCTCCGCATCGGCTAACTTGCCCTCGACCGCATTAGCCTAGAATCTCTACCCGACAACAGCTTGTGCTTCTCTTTTCTAAGCCATGATCAGCCTATTCATCTTGGCAATAAAAGCTCCTTCGAGAATAGACCCCTGCAAGCAAGCATTCAGAATACAGAATATCAGCTGATATCGGGGATTGAAATCGATCGCTGAAATTTCGTAATCGAAACTTACTTCCACTTGGTGCCTCTTGAGAGCATAGCTCAGCTGCTCGGCATTCATCTTCATCATATGAGCAACCTCCCTCGGTATGCAGGCGAACTGATGGACAAAGGCATTGAACTCATTATTATCCTTGGAGTAGGCATCATCCCTTTGCTCCTTCCAAAATTGAGCCACCTCTTTGCTAGTGTTTGTATGTTTCTAGCTCCTGGGGGCTGAGATGCCGATGCCCCAGCCTTAGTCCTGTTCTCACGCCGGAGGGGCTCAATAGTAACCCCTTGCTCGGTGGCCTCCTAGGTAGGGTTCGGCGCCTGGGATGGAGAATTATCTTCCATATCAATAGGAACGGAGCTTGGCATTGAGATAGCTGGCTCGGCCTGAGGTGCTTGGCTCATTTGGGTTTTTTGTCTCTTAGCTTTCATCATCTTGGCCATGATGGGTCGGTCAGTCCTTTTCATTGATGTAAAAAAGAAAACAATGAGAGAGTATTAGAACAGAAGAACTGCTAAAAGAGTATACATTTTCTAGGACGCCGAGATGATTCTTTTGGGATTAAGCCGAACAAGAGCTACTCCTTGATGTCTATTTTGTTTTTGGCCAAAGCCTTCCACAGAACTAGAGTTCGTTCCTCCTCGTTAGAAAGATAAAAAGGGTTGTCGTTTTTATTGATATACCGGCCCCAGGTTGTTCGAAAATCGAACTTATGGTTGCTATCCATAATGAATAAGCGATTTTTCCAGTTCTTCAAGGACTTTGGGTTCCCCGAAAAGATTTCATAGCCAGCTCGGGCCTGGATATAGTTGTGGTCCTTAGTAGTTACCTGGAGCCCGACCACATGGGTAGCTTGGAAAAGCCGGAGGGTCAGGTCGATGTCATTGTTGGCTGCCCACATTTGCAATGCCGAAATAGTTCGCCATGCGTTTGGATGAATTTGGCCCATGGTCAAACTATAATAATTCAGCACCTCGATCTCAAATTCGGTCGGGGGAAGGCTCATTTCAGCCTCGTAGTCTTCTTGCCCCAAAATTTGGCATTAGCTCGGACATTAGCCCCGAGAGCTCGAATCCCGTAGCTTTCAATAATGCCTAAACGTTCATGCAGTTCGACCATCTCGCCACTCTTAACAGTAGAGCTGATGCTTTCCACACGGGGAAGCCTCCTGGGCTCCTTCTTTCTCGATGGATCTGGCTAACTGGTACTAGGAGATTCTGGAATATTTTCGTGTAAAAGTCCCTCCTCTACTCTAACTCTCTCGTTGGAACTCTCATAAGCACTTATGGTAAAAGAAGGGAGAAGCAGTACGAACCTGAACAAACAGAAAAATCGTAGAGAAAATCTGGAACGGCGATAAGCAAGAAAACTTGAGGACGAGAATTCATTAACAAAGGAAGAAGATCTACAAAGGTTTGTAGCAGAAGGACCAAGAGTGAGCGGAGAATGAAAGAAAAAAAATATGTGAAAATAATTGCAGAGCAACAGCAATTAGTATCAATGAAGCAAAATAGAATTGGGGGATGGAGAAAAAAAGGATATATATAGGCAGAGTGAACCACTGGCATTCAAACAGGTGGCAAGCATTGGTTGGTGAATCCTGTAATTATTGCTCCCCACGCAACAACCGAAGCCATCGGATCACACTGGACCAGGCTTCAGCGCCCACCTTTTAAGGCGCCACGTGCCCATCTGCTTTCAATGTAGCCTAGGTTGATATTCACGCGCTTGATACGTACTTTATTCAAATGTTGGTTCACCGTCCAAATGACATGAATGTCATCTACTTGGGGGGGGACTTATGATAACCGGATACTTTGTCTACAAGTCCGGTAACCGAGCTCTTCTAGGTGTTCTCCATGGAAATAGCTCGGGTCATACTAACGCTCAAAATTAGCATTTGGAAAGTTATTATATGCGAAAATCTCCAAGATATTTTGCAGATCCTAATATCAAAATAATGGAAGTTATCTAAAATCACTCAATAAATTTCTGTAAATCTGGAATCAAGCGCCAATCAAGGATTCTTGAGAATCCTCTCCTATTTAGAATTATATTTCCTATTCTGTCTATGGAAAGAGCTCTATATAAAAGAAAGAAGCAAGTACGAATTCCTCTTTCTGGAATCTCTAAACAGAAAAACAGACTTTAGTCAATTTATTGACTTGATCGTTGAAATCTCTCTTGTCGAAAACCCGTCAATTTTCTTATATTTTGAGGTGACTTATTTAAGAGGATGTCCCGAAAAATCTGATTGTCATCACATATTAAGTAATTTTAAATATTTGAAACTAAGATCATTAAGTTAATTAGTGAATTTTATTCTTTTTCATGTCTGAAGTAGACTTATGCCTAATCACTTAAATTCTAGTTGTATTTTATTTTCTCATTTTTTTTATCATAGTTAATTATTTTGTTGATCACATTGAACTTGCCCATATAAATATTTTTAACTTTGAATTGATCCTCTAAATGAATTTTCACAGATTTTAAATTTTAAATTTATATATTATTTATTTATTTATTTATTTTATTCTCCACAATTTAGGCAAAAATGAATTTCAAAATGCAATAAAATAAATACTCCATGCCTGACAATTTTTTACCTGACATAAACAAGTGGAAAATACGAGTTTTGCAATGTTGAGATTTCTGACCAAATGACTAAAGTTAAAGCTTCAAGGACAAGGATGATCAATTATCACAGTTATGAGATTTAAATTAATTTATACATATAGTAGGTTGATTAAAGTCATATAAAGTTAACATATATATACTTTAAATTGATATTGTATGTTTTAACTTTTCGAAAAATGGTAAAAATTGTTGACCATAAGACAATTTCTTTTTATTTACTTAAAATTCAGTTATTTTTACATGCTTAACATTAAAAATTTTAATCATTTTTTCGATAGTTAAAATAATGAATGAATCTACGCATATGTAACAAGTTTAGGTGACTTCAAACAGTCTACTATATATATTTTTTTGTTTGTTTATAGTTTCATTAGTTTCAGTGGCAAATTTAAGATAATTATACAATTGCGATAATATTTTTTGGTTCAAAAATATACTTAAAAAGGCAAATACTTATCATTTTTAATATTTTATATGCAAATTTAGCTCATAACATATTTAAAGATAAATGTTTAACATTTTTTAAAAGCAAAATTTAGCCTATTTCCCGTTAAAAATAGATAGAAGCAATAGTAAAACAAACAATCAAACATTACCTTAAAGTTGCAAAACGAATAAAAGACGTCAAATCCTACATATAAACTATAAGAATTAAGAAATTCATTTAAATTTAATATACTAATTGACACCTTAAGTTGTAACTTTTGGCCATGCCGCCCCTTTAAATTATATGTTTTCAATTTAAATATCTTAAATTGATAATAAAAGGATTAATAAACACAAAATTAAATAGGAAGAAGCACATGATCAACAACCGCTTGACGTGGATGACACATCATTTTGGACCAATTAAAAAAAGACACGTGGATTTCAAATAGCCCTTATCTCTGTTCTCTCCCCTCTCTTTGTTCTCATTCTCTCTCTCTCCATTCTCTCCCCTCTCTATTCGATTGGAGCTTCTGCGTCGCCGACCAAGAAACAACACCGGAGCAGACGAGCAGCCACCCCATGCCGATGCCGCACCTCTCCGGCACCCACATACCACCGCGCCAGTAACGCTTCCACCAACAATCGTCTCCCCGATCTCTGATCTTCAATCTCCCCATCCTTTTCCCCGATCTCCGATCTTCCCTTCCCCTCCCCCGATCTTTGATTTGCCCTTCCCCTTCCCCAATTGCCACTGCGCCACTATGCAGACGATGCCTTGCCTTTTAGAGCTCATCGATGCCACACGATCTCTGATCTCCCCTTCCCTTTCTTTTTTTCTTTTTAATTCTGTTTTGTTTATCCTCCTGCATTTTCTTCTCCATTTTTGTGTCCCTGCAAGATTTGTTTGTGAGATTGTATGGATCTAGTGGAGAATTGTTTGTTTGAAGATTTGACAAATGTATGATTTTTAATTTTAATTCTTTTGAATTGGTGCTAGTTGTATTACACTGAAAATCTAGTTGTATTACACTGGAACACTTGAATTGATTGGTTCTTAGCACGTTAATGTTCTCGAAAAGTGGATGATTTTATGTGTCTAGATTCGGCTAAAGTTTGATTTTTTTTTTCTTTTTGGATGTAAAGTTTGATTTTGCATTACATTGGAACACTCTTGAGGTTTTGGTATCCACCTTTTTAACCCATTTCAAAGATGGAGATGGTGAAGATGAAGGAGGAGATGGCAGAGCACACACCGGAGGAGAAGCCAATGCTGGACGGAAAAGTTCTTTTTTTTTTTTAATATTTCACTTGATCTTTGTCATGCGTTTTCATTATGTGAAACAAAGTACTTGGTGCCACCCCAGTGCCATCTCAACAAATTTCATGCCATGTCATGCTCCGAGGGTTTATAATCTATAATTTTGTTAAGTTGAAGCGTTTAATTAGAAAAATGTTGAGTTAAAGGGGCAGCTTTACAAACTGATATAAGTTGAAGTGTTAAATAGCATATTAAGTCATTCATCTATAAGCAGATTACTACTACAAACTAAGACTTTGTTTGGCATTGCTTTTAGAAGGGCAAAAAGCTAATTATTAGATAAAAAGGTGATTATGGGATAAAAACAGGTACTTAGTAAATGCTAATTTTAGAAAAATTAATTTTGTAAAAAGTGAAAAATTTTCTATTAGAAAAACAAGAAATTGAAACTTTTTTAGAAAATTTGAATTTTAGCTTTTAACAGTAGCTAATTTAACATTTTTTTTATATAAAAATACCCCTTATTTTATTTAATAATGACAATTATATCTAATATAAAAAAACTGTTTTGCTCTCTTCTCTTACCCTATCACCAAAAATCATTTGACGTTAAAAATGACTCTATTCTTTTTTTTTTCTTTTATCTTTTTTTATCATAAAAAATAATATATATGATGAATTATGAAGGCAATATCTATTTTTAATTTTTTATGTTATATTTATTTTTATTTAATTATATATGAAAATATATGATTTTAATAGTTTAATGAAATAAAAAAATGTGCAAATAAGTGAGAATTATTATTATTTTTTAGTGAGATTTTGAATATAATATATTAAAATTTATATATATTCTTTTTTATCTTTTTATTATAAAAAATTATTTTTAATTATATCATTTATCAAAAAATTGACAGCTGTTTTTTATTTTATAACTTATTTTAAATTTTATTTACTAAACAATTATCTATTTTTTGAGATACATTTTTTTTCAATTAAAAGAAAATATTTTTTATAAGTTTTGCCAAAATATCCCTAAATGACTGTTATGCACGGGATGCTATTGTGCTTTTATTAGATAATTCATATGTAACTATAACATAATAAAGAAAAGAGACTATATTACGAGACAAATTAAAATGAAAATTAAATTTATATTTATAGGACAGAAGAAGTGTACAATTTTTAATTGAAAATTTTATTATAAAAAATATGATATAAAATATGTTAAAATTTATATATTGTGTGATTTTATTTTTGATTGATTGAACATAAGTCACATTAAGTTAAATCTCTAATTCTTAAATTTCTATTTTTAGCGATTCTTTATTTATTTCTGTTCTAAAAATCATGAATATGTATCTTGCTTCCCATTTCATAAAATTCCAATTCGGATGTTTTTGCTATGAATGATATGTCTTTTTTGCTATTTTCTTATTAGTTTATTTTTATAATAATAATAATAATTATTATTATTATTATTGATAACCCAGCAAATACCATTTGCTCTAAGGCCCATTCAGCCGGCCCACTCAAATGGCAAGGCCCAAAGCCTATCAGCCAAGGGTATCAGACACGAGCTCCTAGGCAGCGCACATGCCCGATCGGCTGATGTGACCGCCAGTCTCATCAGCCGCCTGACATAAGGCAGCGCCCATGCCTACCACCTGCTCCATGTCATGTCGCCGAATACCTACTCTGACAGCCAGTAATCACTCCCCAGGCACTCGAGTGCCCCTCAACTATCTCATATAAATAGTCCAGCCAACGATGGCACCAGGTATTGAATTCACATCATTATCTCTCTAAAGCACATTCTCTCTCTAAGCTACTAACTTAAGCTTCGGAGTACTCACGCCTGGTCCGACCGGGCTCTTCTTATTGCAGGGTTATATCATCCGATCGGATCGACTTCTCTTCTATAGATAAAGACATTTTTGGATTTATCATTTGGTGCTTTCGTTGAGAGATGTCGAACTCAAGATCCAACGAGAATACTACCCCCATGGACCATGACCATGATGATGACGCTCGTGCCATATCAGGCACCTCGAGAAGGAGGGCAGCGCCCACCAGGTCCCCTGTGAGGACCAACCTCCTTCCCGAATTCGATAATGCCACTACTAGGCAACCAGAGAACACCCCCATCACTGTGAGGGACATGCGCGCCATTCTCAGTGATTTTACAAAAAGCATTGTCCAAACCCTTAAGAAGGGTAAGATGCCAATTGCTTCTGAAAGAGCCCAAGAGGATTACCTCGCGGGCGAAGACTTCAGGAGAAACAGGAACAAGGGAATCATTATTAATGAGTCCCGAGCTCAGGGAATCAGGAAAAATGAGATCAGGACCCCAGGCAAGAGCGACAAGGGGAAGCAGATAATGTCTGCAAATAGGGCCTCTCCCTACAGCAACAGGTCCGCCACTCTGTCCGCGAGGGATGATGTGTCCTACATGTGCACCCCAAGCCGCAGCCAAACTAGAAAGCACAAGGGCGAGTCCACCGCCACGACCCTGAGCAAACAGAACCCGTTGAATAAACAGGACCAGTGGCTTATGCAGAAGCTCAAGCAGTTTGGTGTCCTCACGCCCAAAAGAGGCGCCTTCGAGGGAAATACTTGTGGGAATATTGCCTCCCCCTTCTGCAAAGAAATCACCGATGCTGAGCTCCCCCCCAGGTGGCGAGATGTGGTTATGGAAAGGTACACGGGCAAAACCGATCCTACCACACACTTGGCAGAGTACTTGACCAAGGTGCAGGTCTATACTTATGACGAAAGAATAGCCTGCAGGGTTTTTCCCACCACCCTGGGAGGGGATGCATTGACGTGGTTCCACGAGCTTCCCATGGGCTCCGTTACGTCATTCAGACAGTTAAAGGAGTTGTTCACTACGAGGTTCATTGTGCAAACACGTGCGCCTAAGACGGTGAACGACCTGTGCAACCTTTACCAAAGGACAGATGAAAGTCTTCGAGACTACATCGACAGGTTTCAGGCTACCATGTCTGAAGTGAGAAATATCAGTGTTGAGATGGCGACCAACGCCTTATCAGGGGGCATCACTGACCGACAGCTCTTCGAGTCACTTACAACAAGACCCCCATCCAGCTTTGCCGAACTTATGGAGAGGGCCAGGCAACACATCCAGCTGGATGATGCCCTTAGGTCCAACAGAAAAGGAAGGACCAGCGTTCTGGACCGCCTTCAATATCCGGACAATCGCTCTACTCAAAGAGCCCCCGCTTCCGATCGGACAGCTAAAGGCCAAGATGGAGCTCAAAGTTCCAGAAATTCAGGCCAGGCTAGGGGATCGGGAAGAGACCGGAACCCGCGTCCAGACGACCAGGCAGAGAGGACGTACACCCCTCTCAATGCTACCCCAACCGCGGTGCTGATGTGGATTAAAGAGAAGCACCGCAAAGTCAACTGGCCCAGGGACCTCTCTGCAAGAAGCCGGGGTGTGAGGGACCCAAGCAAATTTTATGAATTCCACAGAGATGTTGGTCACTTAACCGATGAGTGCACCTCTCTCAAAAAGGAGATTGAGAGGCTGATACGCCGCGGGGCCCTCAGGAGATTCGTAGACCTGGCCACAGGGGACGAACCCTGCAGACAGCCGAAGCCTCGGAGGGACGACCCTGACTCAGATGATGATGAGCGCAGGAACCCCAGAAACGCCGATCCAAGCAGGCCCTACGCCGGGGTAATAAACGTGATCAGCGGAGGGTCATCATATGGAGAAAATCTCCCGAAGAAAGGGAAAGGCAAAGGTGTCTACCTCTTCCGCCAGGCAGAGCAGCCTGCCTCAGTCACCATTTCCAGCGAAGACGCACGAGACGTCCTGTTCCCTCATGAGGACGCTCTCGTTGTAAGAGCTCGGATAAATAATTTCAATGTAAAGAGAATTCTGGTGGACAATGGCAGTGCTGTCAACGTCCTAACTCTCCAGGCCTACCGAGCCATGGGGCTCCCGACCGGAGAGCTGAAGCCGAACGCCACTCCTTTGATCGGCCTGGGCAACGCCACCATCCCTGTAGTGGGATCCGTAGAGCTCTTTGTCGAGCTCGGCCAAGAGGCGATAGCTCACGCTTGTAAGGTAATTTTCATGGTTATTGACATGACATTCGCCTACAATGCTATTTTCGGCAGGCCATTGCTTTTCCAGACAGGAGCCGTGACCTCCGTCCGCTACATGGTGATGAAGATTCCAACCACAGGAGGCGTCGCCATCCTAAGAGGTGACCAGAAAGCATCCAGGGAGGCTTATATCACCATGATAAAGCAACAACGAGAAGCAATGGTCGTAGAGCCAGGCCTTGAGCAACGAGAGCAGGCGGAAAGGCCCAGGATGGACCCAGCAGAGGCCACAAAGTCCAGGTCGCTAGATAAGGGCAAGAATGTTCAGGTAGGGACAAGCATGGATAAAGAAACTGAAGAAGCCATCATGCATGTCTTGACCATCAATCAAGCGACCTTCGCCTGGAAGCCAGAAGATATTTCTGGGGTAGATCCCAAAATAATCACCCACAAGTTAAATGTGGACCCAAACTTTCCCCCGATCCGTCAAAAGTTAAGAAGGCACGCACCCGATCGGAGGAAGTTCATCTCCGAAGAGGTGGACAGGCTGCTGAAGACCGGAACCATCCGAGAGGTAGACTATCCAGAATGGCTGGCTAACGTGGTACTGGTCAAGAAGAAGTCTGGCAAGCTGCGGATGTGTGTCGACTTCACCGACCTTAACAAGGCATGTCCCAAAGACAGCTATCCCTTGCCCAGCATAGACCAATTGGTAGACGCCACAGCATGCCACGCTATTTATTCTCTTCTAGACGCATATGCCGGCTACCACCAAATTCTGATGTGGCTCCTAGATCAGGAGAAAACCAGCTTTATCACAGACGACGGGACGTTCTGCTACAGGATGATGCCGTTCGGACTGAAAAATGCTGGGGCCACATATCAGCGTCTAATGAACAAGATTTTCAAAGAACAGATCGGACAGAATGTCGAAGTATATGTTGACGACATGATCGTAAAGAGCCGGAGCGCCGAGGAACATCCGGCCGATCTGGCAAAAGTTTTTGACACCTTGAATAAATTCCAGATAAAGCTCAACCCCGAGAAGTGCGTCTTCGGGGTGCCATCAGGAAAATTTTTAGGATTCCTAGTCTCTCAACCAGGGATTGAGGCAAATCCAGAAAAAATAAAAGCCATCCTCGAGATGCAACCCCCCAGAAACATAAAAGACGTCCAGAAGTTGAATGGAAGGATAACAGCCTTAGGACGATTCATTTCCTCCTCTGCCAAGCGCTGCACGCCTTTCTTCAAGAAGCTCAGAAAAAGTGAAACTTTCATCTGGGGGGAAGACTGCCGGCAAGCCTTTCAAGAGTTAAAGGCATTCCTCACCAACCCACCGCTGCTTAGCCGACCAGTACCAGGTGAAAATCTGTACTTATATTTAGCCACCTCTAAGGAAGCTGTTGCAGGTGCTCTCGTCCGAGAGGAAGATACTCAACAGCTACCCGTGTACTACGTAAGTGAAGTACTCAGAGGCGCAGATCTAAGAAAGGGGCCGGTTGAGAAGCTTATTATTGCTCTCATGATGTGTGCAAGGAAGCTCAGACCATACTTCGAGGCGCACACAATTATCGTCCGATCGGGCCATCCTCTTAGGAAGATACTCCAGACGCCCGATCTGGAAGGCAAAATGGTGGGATAGGCGATTAAGCTACAGTCCTGGGATGTCAGATATGAGCCCAGAAAAGCAATAAAGGCCCAAGCTTTGGCAGATTTCGTAGCCGAATTTGCGGGTGAGGAACCACTAAGTCAGCCCAAGCCACAAAGCTGGGAAATGACAGTGGACGGCGCGGCAAACGACACTCGAGGAGGCGTCGGCATAGTAATAAAAGGCCCTTTGGGCATCACAATAAGGTACGCCATAAAACTTAATTTTAAAGCTTCTAATAATGTGGCAGAGTACGAGGCGCTCCTTCAAGGGCTCAGGCTGCTCCACGCCATCCGACCGGAGTCAGTGGCCATTAGGAGTGACTCCCAGCTAGTAACCAGTCAAGTTTTGGGGACTTTCGAAGCACGTGAGGCCACAATGATCCAGTACTTAGCCAAAGTTAAAGCTGCTTGCGCAAAACTGGAAGAGGCTGGGTCGGAATGGGTGCTACAGAAAGTCCCAAGAGACCAAACCGCGGAAGCCGATCGGCTGGCGAAGATGTCTGCTTCCTCACAAAGCGTTATAGAGGAAAACATTGCCGTTGTCAACCAGACTTCCTCCTCCCTAGACGAACCGGAGATGATGGAGATTGACCAAGAGAGTGAGACCTGGATGAGCCCGATCAAACAGTACCTCCAAACAGGACGACTGCCCGAGGACAAAGATGAAGCTCGAAAGGTATCTCGAAAATCTCTCAATTACTCCATCATTAACGGTGATTTGTACAAAAAAGCTTTCAGTCACCCTTGGCTCAAGTGCGTGGCGGAGGAAGAGGGAGACTACATCCTCAGAGAGCTCCACGAAGGCATATACGGAGCGCACGAGGCAAGCAGAGCCATGGCAAGAAAAGCCCTTTAGACGGGATATTACTGGCCTAGCATGCTCAAGGATGCCCAGGAGAAAGTAAGGATATGCCCGCAATGCCAAATACATGGCAGGATTATAAGGCAGCGTGGAGCAGACCAACAGTCGATCGGAGTCGCATGGCCGTTCGACCAGTGGGGTATGGACATCTTAGGACCTTTTCCCCAGGGCAAAAAACAGATGGAGTTCCTCATAGTAGCTGTAGACCATTTCTCCAAATGGATTGAGGCTGAGCCGGTGGCCACCATCACAGCCGAGAGGGTCAAGAGCTTTACATGGAAGAACATCATCTGCAGGTATGGCTTACCCAATGTCTTTATTGCAGATAATGGCAAGCAGTTCAACAGCTCCATCTTCAGAAACTTTTGCCAAGGCTTGAACATCAAATTAAAGTTCACATCTGTCGCTCATCCCCAAAGCAACGGAATGACTGAGGTCTCCAATCGGACCATCTTGGAGGGATTAAAGAAGCGACTGGGTCAAGCCAAAGGCAACTGGACTGAAGAACTGCAGAGTGTCCTGTGGACATACAGAACGTCTCCCAGAACAGGCACTCATCAAACGCCATTCTCTCTTGTTTACGGCTCCGAAGCAATGATTCCCGTGGAGGTCGGCCTCCCTTCTTACCAATCGGCTCTCTATTCCGAACGGATGAACACTCAAGAGAGATGCCAGGACTTGGATCTCGTAGAAGGAAAGAGGGAGGACGCCTACGCTAAGATCGCTGCCTACAAACAAAGAGTGGCCAGATACCATAATTCAAAAGTAAGGTCCAGAACTTTCAATATAGGTGATCTGGTGCTCAGAAAGGCAGAATTAGGCTCGGGAAATGCCGGAGTGGGAAAGCTGATGCCAAATTGGGAAGGGCCCTACGAGGTTTCTAAAGTTCTAAGCCCAAGCACTTACAGGCTCCGAACTGTGGAGGGGCAAGATATCCCCAGAAGATGGAATGTTGAGGTACTCAAGAAGTACCATGTCGCGTAATGTATTAGAACCTGGCAATTGCCTCATTAATAAAAAGGTTCTCTCTTTCATGACTGTTCAATTAATACATAATATAGTGTCTTACGCTAGGCTTGATGCCCATCCCAAGCTTAATAAGCAAATCCTTTGCGAAGGAGGATCTTACCTTCCCAAATATTATCTGAGGATCTAATCTCTCTCGCTCGGTTATGCAATTTTTATGCAATTTTACGAGTACTCTCGGCTATGCAATTCTCATGCAGTTTTACGAGTATCACTCAACTCGATTTCGCAATAACTATGCGATTCTACGAGTATCACCTAGCTCAGCTATGCAATCCTTATGCAGCTTCATGAGCATCACTTAGCAAAATGGTGCAAATTTTATGCGATCTGAAAAGCCAGATTGACCCGATCGGTCACTAGGCTTTGACGTTATTCGAATTCAGGAAGTACTTGTGAAATTTAATGCAAATTTTAGTTACGAGTTTTAATTAGCTCGATCATATTGCAAATTTTAGTACAAACTTATGTATACGATGATTTGCAGAAATATGCAGTTTTATTAATACAAAATGCCTTCATTATACAATTTGTAAAGAATTGTTACAGAAACGGAAAATAAAAGAATAAAAGAAAGTTAATCTAAGCTCCTACGCTAACCCTCTATATCTACAATGTCTACTTGGCCAGGAAGATCGGCAGTAAGCTCTGCTTGCAGATCCGCGATAGCCGGGGAAGGATCGACAGATGGCGGCACAGATCCATCTCCCCCTTCAGAGATATAGCCAGCCGAAGGTTGCACAACTACCTCAACCTCAGGCGCCAAAGGAATCGTAGGATCGATTTCTGTGGGAGTCTGCTGATCGGCCTCAGGAATCAAAACAGTTCCCTCATAAGCTCTCTGAGTCGCCACCCCTTCAGGAGCGTCCCCTTCGTCATCGCTGGTAGGAGGCGCAGGCAGTGAAGCCGGATCATCCATCCAAGATAGATCGGCGCCAGGAAAGCGCCTCCCAGCTTCATGAATTAGCCGAGACAGCAACTCTACGTGAGCCTCTGCTAGCTCATCAAGAAGGCGCTCCTTCTGGTTTGCAAGCTCCTCTTCAAGGATCGTAGTGAAAGAAGCCTCTTTCTCCTCCAGAGACGCCTTCAGAGACTCCTCTCCCTTTCGATGCTGCTCGCCCACTACTTTTAATCTGGCATTCTCCGCGGCCAACTCTTTGCACTCGGCATCCAGTCGGGTTGCGTCCGCTTCGAACCGCCTAGTTTGTGCATTTTCGGCAGAAAGGCTAGCAACCTCCCCCTTCAGCTTATCAACCTCCCCTTGCCGTGCCTTCAGATCTTGGGTTTTTTGGTGAACCTCCTTCCGCAAGGTCACTGTCTCTGAGTGAGAAGATGAGGACCGCTGTTTCTCTCTTGCCAGATCGGCACGAAGAGCGGAGGCCTCCTTCCGAGCAGTATCAGCGTCAGCCTTGGCCCTGGAGCCATCCTCCGCCCTCCCTTTCCAAGTAGACGCAGCAAGCTGAAGACGCTGAGCCCTTCTGGCCACCTGCCCCAAAAAATGCATAACCGAAGGGAAAATGAGCAAAAAAAAAAAAAAAAAGAAGAAGAAGACTTCATACATCAAGAAGTTGAATGCCAATCGCGTGAAAATCTTTCTGGATCTGGCCGGTCTCGCCGATCTCCCTATGATCGTCTTCCCGAAGGAGACCGCGGCAAATAGGCCCAGCCACTTGGCCTAGGGACCAGTCGCTGCCAAAGTTCTCCCTCAGGAAGTCTTTGAAGAGCGTCGGTCGGCGATCCCCCGATCTCCTGGGCGCTTCCCCTTGCTGGATGGCTTTGCCCCTAGCAGCCACCCGACTATCCGACTCTACAGCGGCCTCTGCAGCTCTCTTTTGAGTGGCCTCTTCCACCTCTCGGAAAGTAACACTGATCGGCACATTATCCTCGTCCGGTTCATCCCGAAGATGTGGAGGCCGACTACGCACCAGCCGAGGGGAAGTCTCAGTCCGAGGCACAGTTTTCTGACCAGCAGTGGTAGAAGTAGGCGCAGGGACAACCACGGGAGGCGCCGAGGAGATCGGAACGGCCGCAATGGCAGGAGCCGTTGTTGAAGCATCGGCCACTCCCCTAGAAGCTTGAAGATCGGCAGAAAGAACCAACCTTCTCCTCTTTCTTTGCTCCTGGGCTTTCTTCTCCGCCTCGCATTTTTGCTTGATCCGATCGCCAAGCTGTTTTGACGCACCATTACCACCAGCCATCTCAGCTGCAATCAGGCAACAAACAAGATAAGTTTTCATACAGAAATCTCTATCACAAAGCATAAATAAAATGCAATGCATGATATGCATGATAGTGCATAATGGCAATATTTTCTTCCCGATCCTAATGCTCACGTTCTGCATCCTCAGTGGCTTCTGAGCTGGAAGACCCAAACAGCGTGGTCAAAAGAAAGCTGGACTGATAGGGCTCTCCATGCCTACTTACAGCGTCCATCAGCTTCTTTATATCGTCCGCATACATGGGCTGACCCCCTGCAAGGTCCTTTAAAATATTGGCCATGTTTGATCGGGTAAGGCGCACGCCAAATCCACCCTTCATCCCGACCAAGAAGTATCTCTCTTTATACCCTTTCATCGAGGTCGGGATAACCATCAATTTCTTCTTCGGTCGGCTAGTGAAGAAGTATTCTGTTCCATCGCTTCGGGCCGATATGTAGAAGAAGTGCGTGAAAAGCTCAAGGGTCGGAGCGACCACCTCTATTTGGCACAAAATTTTGAAGCAGGCTACCGATCTCCACCCATTCGGATGCAGCTGGTTGGGGGCGATCCCATACCCTCTCAAGATAGCCATTTCAAAGGCGCCAAGTGGGAGCCTCAGGCTAGCATCCAGGCTCCAAAGATGGCAAATAAACCACTCATTGTTATTTCGGCCAAAAGGCCCTTCGGTCGCCGCCATTGATTCTGGGCAGGCCATTACTGACACCTCGTCGGAAAGGCCATATTTGGAGGGGATCTCAGCCACTTCCCCAGCGGTCAACCGAGAATGGGACTCAATGGCCGGCCTGTTTTGATAATCATCCAAAAAGCGGCTATCCAACCTATCACCGCTACTAGAGGCCATTTTTGACAGGCAAGAAGGCTAAACATATGCAAGTCTTTGGGGTTTAAATCGAGTGGATGCACGAAAGCAGAAAGAAAAACAAAAAGGAAAGAGGAAAAATTACTTACTTGATAGAAAGAGCTCAAGGAATTTGAAGAAACAAGAAGATGTTTGCAGAAATCTGAGACTCAAGAAGGAATTTTGACAGAGCTTCGCTAGGGATTTCGAAAATGAAGAGGAAATATTCTGCAAAGCTCCCTATTTATAAGCCAAAAGCTTCTGGAACACGCCAAACAACGCGCCATTCAGAAAGCGCCACGTGTCAAAGGACATTATGTCTCTGCGAAAAACGAAGCGTCACCCTCGGTACGCTCACAACATTAAAGGAAAACAGCTGTCTCAGCAGGCGCGTCGCTTCAGAAACAGCGCCTCCTAAATTCAAAAAGCGCGCCAGTACGCGTCTTCGGATCGGGAACCTCCATATCTGATCCCATCCGAACGGACTTACAAAGGCAAATATATGCCCGATCGGACCTGTTGAGGGGGGACAAGTGATAACCCAGCAAATACCATTTGCTCTAAGGCCCATTCAGCCGGCCCACTCAAATGGCAAGGCCCAAAACCTATCAGCCAAGGGTATCAGACACGAGCTCCTAGGCAGCGCACATGCCCGATCGGCTGATGTGACCGCCAGTCTCATCAGCCGCCTGACATAAGGCAGCGCCCATGCCTACCACCTGCTCCATGTCATGTCGCCGAATACCTACTCTGACAGCCAGTAATCACTCCCCAGGCACTCGAGTGCCCCTCAACTATCTCATATAAATAGTCCAGCCAACGATGGCACCAGGTATTGAATTCACATCATTATCTCTCTAAAGCACATTCTCTCTCTAAGCTACTAACTTAAGTTTCGGAGTGCTCACGCCTGGTCCGACCGGGCTCTTCTTATTGCAGGGTTATCTCATCCGATCGGATCGATTTCTCTTCTATAGATAAAGACATTTTTGGATTTATCAATTATTATTATTATTATTTCTTTCATTTTTTTATTTCATAATTTTCTACTAGTTAGTAATGGATAAATTATATTAGGAAATATAAAAATAAAATGTCATAATTTTTTTATTTTTTTTCCGGGTAAATCGATTTTGTTTCTTTATTTAATTTAATCTTTTTTTTTTTAATTTAATATATTTTTTTGAAACTATTTAATTTAATGTTATTAAACACTACAAATGGACGGAGAAAAAAGAAAAAAGAAAATGAAAAAAAAAAGAAGAAGAAGAAGAAGAAGAAGAAGAAAAAGGTAAGAAATATATATTCGCGGACGACGCAGCGAAGCAAAGGAGGTAGAAAGCTGACTCTTTATCTTCCTTCTTTAAAATAAACAAAACGCATTCTAATATTAAGCTTAATCACTCTCCCCCAAACCGGCGCCGTTTTTCACTGGTTTTCCTTTCTTCTTCCTCTACCTCCACAACAAAACTGGTATGATTCTCCTCCTCGTTTCAATTTACGTGTTCTTTGGTTCTTTCCAATTAATTCTCACTTCTTCAACTTAGTCAACGCTTCCAAATTTTAGGGTTTTTCAGTTTTCTGGTCATCGGTGACTTGATTCTGTAATTTTTGGACCTTACTTATTTGTTTAATTAGTTATGATTTTATTTTTCTTTGAAATTGTTCTTTTTGCTCAAGCTATTATTTTTCAGTATCTTTAACTTATCTGTTTTGATGAGCATTTTTTAGTGGGTAATTGTGAATATTGATCGCAACAAAAAATGATGTATTTTTTTTCTTTTTGCATTTTCTTGGGTCATTTTAATTTTCTTTGCCTTCGATGAGCTAGTGATAATCTCATTTATCTTTTTTTTTTCAATGCCTAAACGTGTCTTTTTGGTGACTGAAATGGTGGGAGTTGTCTTGTGCCCTCTTTTTGTGGTCTTCATTCTCTTCTTCCGAGATATACTCGAAAATGGTGTCTGTCTTCTTTTCGATTTTTTTTATGGACGATTTTTGGCAATTTCCTCGTCATTTCCGTCGAGCACGGCTATTTGATCTTCCTGAGAAAACGAGGAAAAGTAAATTATAGTCTTGCTTTTTGTTTTTGTCAATTTGTTTCTTGAATTTATTGCTTCAGTTGAGCTAAGTAAGTTTCTGGGTCTGATTGTGTGATGAATTGCGAGTTTCTGGGTCTGATTGTGTGATGAATTGCGGTCCTTATTGCAACTTAAAAAATAATAAAGAAGTAACGACTTCTTTAGGGAAAATACCGGCCGTTTTGATACTGATGTAACTGTTTTTTGTTTGTTCAACAGAATTGAAGCGTCCAGTAAATTGAGTTTCGTGGTGCTACTTGGTAGAGTTTTTTAGGGGCAAGAGAGATGTCTGTGATGTTAAGGTGGTAACTTTACTCTGGGATTCTATGCTTTCATTATTTCCAGCTGTGCTGGTGGACGTAGATGGATGTTTCCTCAACAGAGCGACATTCTGAAAGTCAAACTGACACTTACCCATTGTTAATGGAGCACTCTGAAAGTCCTAACAGTAATGTGCACATTATTGACATACCAAGAAGCATTGATGCCTCCCCGTCAGCATCTAATGATAGAACTACCAGTGGCTTGGAAGCCTCATCGCATGAAGACAGACCTTCTACTAGTGTAAGGACACCCATTTCTCATAATTTAACTGTTTCCTCTAATGGATCAAATAACCGGAACTCATCTTTCATAAGGAGAGGTGAAGCTCGTAGACGTAGGAGTCCTTTGAATTCTGGTTTGTGGATTTCTGTTGAATTGGTTCTCACGGTTAGCCAGATTGTTGCATCCATTGTTGTTTTGTCTGTGTCAAGGGATGAGCATCCACGGGCACCATTGTTTGCATGGATTGTTGGTTATTCATCTGGATGTGTTGCGACCCTTCCTCTTCTTTATTGGCGCTACCGTCACCGTAACCAGGTTTTGGAGCAAGAATCAGCTCAACCTCGGCAAGGTTCTACACACATTAGTGTTCCTGCAGGATCCTATTCTGTTTCAGTTAGCAGGAACTCAGAAGCAGAAGACCGTCGAACTGCTGCTTCATCACCTCGAAGTGGTCAAAATGCTGCAGCAACTAATGCAAGGTGAGGATTCTGATATTCGTGTTGTTATTCCTAAACATGTAATTGTTTTGGTTTTTGGTCATCAAATCAGTTGAATTTCAATAATAAAAGAATCAGTGCTGAAGTTGTAATGTTTGGGTTAGATCTTCTAATTGTATACCCTTATTGGAAACAAAAGAAATTTGTTGAATGAGATTGCTTTCATGAGACTACTGTTTCAAAGAGTATGTTTGGAATGCCATGCTTTAGGTATTACTAGCTGTTGAAGCTGATATAGATGCATTACAAAGTCACATCATAAAAAAGTGGTGGCCCATGCAGGCACACTTATAAATTTCCCCTGTATTTCTTTTATCCTGCTCAATATTGTGGCCTCACTTCAATTGCCTCTAGTTCTCTCCATGAAATCATTTTGCTCATGTTGATATGAATGATGCAGTGAAGAGTATAATGAGGAATATACTTGTACTACTGCTATGGGGTGAATACCACACGTCCTATTGTGTTCAGCAGATACTCTAATTGGTGTAGTGAAACTGGTGGCCTACTCGCTAACTCAACGACTAAAAGGGTAGGCTAGGTTTCCTTGCTAACATAAAAGGGGAAGAGAGTGTTTGGATCTCTGTTATGGACTTGGCATCTGTTTGTGGAGGCGTAATGATATGATATCTTTTCTTCCTTACTAATGACAAATGGCAGTGATTAATGCTTTATGTTGAATAGAGGAGAAAATATATTCTTTTTCATTTCTTATTTAATAAGCATTGATTTAGTGCTGACAATTTTTGAAGACATTTATGGATGATATGCTTTGTTTTTGTGGCAAACTATAGTTCTTACTGCATTAGTGTTTTTTGTCATCTAGTTCAATGCATCAAATGATTTTTTATTTTTTATTTTTAAATTGTTATGCAATAAGTTTTTTTTAGTATTTTTTTTTTTGAAGAACATTTGTTGATCAATAGACTTGTTGGACATCAGGCTCAAGACTCTCATAGAATACTTCAAAATGGCTTTGGATTGCTTTTTTGCTGTTTGGTTTGTGGTTGGCAATGTGTGGATCTTTGGAGGGCATTCATCTGCTAATGAGGCTCCTAACATGTACAGGTATCAAACGGTTGTACTTTAACTTTGTTCGTTCCGATTGCTGTCACTGAGAGAGCTCATCTCTATTTTTGGATGCTTTTACTTTTGCAGATTATGCATAGTGTTTCTGACATTTAGCTGTATTGGATATGCGATGCCTTTCATTCTGTGTGCAACAATCTGCTGCTGCTTGCCTTGTATAATTTCAATTCTTGGGTTTAGAGAAGATCTGGGGCAGACTAGAGGAGCCACCTCAGAATCAATAAATGCACTACCGACATACAAGTTCAAGTTGAATAAAAATAGGAACAGTGATGATAACAACTCGAGCACTGCTGATGGTGGTGTTGTGGCTGCAGGAACAGAACAGGAACGCATGATCTCTGGAGAAGATGCGGTAAGAGCTCCCTGATCTCTTCATGAGAATTGTTGCTTAACCATGCTTAAATGTTTGCACATACTCTTCGGAGATTATCTTCTCAATAGTAGTGATGATGTTCAATTATCACAGGTTTGCTGCATTTGTTTGGCAAAATATGCTAATAATGAAGAACTGAGGGAACTACCATGTTCTCATTTTTTCCACAAGGAGTGTGTGGACAAGTGGCTGAAGATCAACGCGTCCTGTCCTCTTTGCAAGAATGAGGTTGGTGAGAGTATGGTGGGTTCATTGACAAGGTCAAATTCTGGCCAGCGAAGGGGTGAGAGTAGGGTGAGCAATGGCTTGGCCGGCACCATGTTTTGATCTTCAACATATAGATAACAGTAATGTTATATATAATACGTGATTACCAATTTGATATCTTGTAAAGGGCTATTTTTCTCCCTTCTAAAAGAGGTTCATGGTTTGAAAATTTTCTGTAAGAATTTGTGCAACGCCTTTTTCAATTTGTCCTCTTTTACCTTATCCAAATCAAACTTAGACCTCGGATTAGGCGTAGGAATTTGTTTTTTTTTGTGCCAATATTCTATATCCTAAATGGCAGGAGCAATCTAGTAAAGGAATTCTAAATATAAATGTTTTTGATGTAGCAATTACGTAATAATTATATTGGAATAGGACTAAAATATGGATGTTAGGAGATGCTCTATTACATTGATATCTTTGTGTTTTACATTCGGGCAAGTGAACTTGGACTGTCATTGCGAGCTGCTTATTAGTATTATTGTTATTATGAACATAAGTAGCTTATTAGTATTATTGTTATTATGAACATAAGTATTCAGTTCATTATTTGCAATTTTGAGATACTTTATAATTGCATGCGATCAAAATAATATGTGCGCCAAAAATGATATGGGATCAATCAGATGAAACTATGATATTGCATCAGTAATGTATGTATATATATATATATATATATATATATATATATATATATATATATATATATATATATATGTGTGTGTGTGTGTGTGTGGAGAGAGAGAGAGAGAGAGAGAGAGAGATGGGATCATATTTTGCTGCATTTGTTTGGCAAAATATGCTAATATTGTGCGTCTCTCTCTCTCTCTCTATGTATAAGGTCTAGTCTAACCGAGCTGTTAACTTTTTTATCCTGCCCAAGTCCACGTAAATAAAAGATGGGTCTAATGCAGGCCGGGCTTGGCCCGATACGGATTGGGCATGAATTAGTTCGAAGTAAAAAAAAATTAAATAAAAAAAATTTTAATGTATAAAATGTATATTATATTACATAAAATTATAAAAACATACCACCAAAATAATTTAGAGAGTGTTTGGTTTAACTGTTGGAAGAAAACTAATATTTTTTTTTTCTCTTTCAACAGTTCTTTTAGATTCCGCTTAAAACAAATGAATTTTATAAAATTTTATAAAATTCATTTGTAATTTCTATTTTTCATACTTAAAATACAAAAAAAATAAGAATTGAATTCTAATAGAATTCATCGTGTTTTCACTAAATTCCATCAAAATAAGTGAAATTTGCAAATAAATTTCATATTTTTAAGGGTTAAATTTAAAAAAATTATTATACCCTTTTGATCATTTGTTAAAAATAAATTATTCTTATACAGGTAAAGTAGTTTGTTCTTATTGCTTTCCCACCACTGTTCTTCTCCATCTTATACCATTATTATGCACTGAATGTTAATATATATATGATTTTTTTTTAAATTATGTTATCATTGATTTAATATTTGTCAAAAATTTTAAAATGATAATTAATGTTTGTTAATTTTTTTTATTGTAAATCATCGGAATAAGATATCAAAATTGGCATTGAGAATATTTTAGGAAATAAAATAGAAATAAATTTCTTTATTCATTTATTACAAGTATAAAAATAAAGAATTCATTTTTAATTTTATATTTTAGTAATTTTATTCTAAGTATAGTAATTCATTTACAAATAAATTTCATATAAAATTCATTTGTAAATGAATTCTACAATTTAAATTCATTTGTTTCAATCGGAGTTTTAAGGTATTTGATAAAATTTTTAAAACAATAGCAGCTAGTTGTTTAACGTCAAAACAATTATTTTAATCTTTTTGAGTTTTTTGAATGGACAATTGCCGATTTACTAATATAAATATAAAATTATCCATTACACACACACACACACACACACATATATATATATATTGTTATAATAATTTATAAACTCGTAACATGCATCTATGAAAATTTATATTTATTGATTAATATATTTTTCTTACACTAATTGTTTGAACAATTTATAATTTTTATATTATACTATTATTTATTTTATTTATTAATATGGTAAAAATATACTCTTAGATAAAAAAAAAAAACATATCCATTTTGGTAATTATATAATCAAACAGTAGCAGTATTATATAATTTTACCAAATCATCAATCACCTATCAGCAACAAGTAATAACTATCAGTAGTAGCAGTATTTTATTTATTAATATGGTAAAAATATACTCTTATATATAAAAAAAAAAACATGTCCATTTTGGTAATTATATAATCAAACAGTAGCAGTATTATATAATTTTACCAAATCATCAATCAACTATCAGCAATAACTATCAAACAGTAGCAGTAATAACTATCAGCAGCAAGTAACAACTATCAGCAGCTTTAATTAGTTAAACCAAACGGGACCTTAATGTCAATAAAATTTGATATTCATTGTACAATATTATTTTTTATGTATATTTTTAAGTATTTTAATTTTTACAATTAATGAAAATACTATTAAAAACATATAAAAAAATATAAGATCGGGCTGGACTAAAGTTGCGGTAATATGCAAAGTCCAAGTCCATATGCAAAATAATGCAAATAATTTTTTGAAGTACGAAAACCATAATTAGTTCATTATTTGGGTTAACCGTTGATTTCGATTAACCATAAAAATAAATTTTCACTTAAAAGTAAAAGTTATGCATGAAACATCAAATATACAAGTATCTATATAATAGGTTATAGGGACAGCCACTTCCTTAACATCAAGCAGCAAAATTAGATAGAAACTTCCTAAAATATCAGAATATAATGAGGCCAGATGGAAGCTGTGAGCAAACAAATCGATCGGATCAACAAGGCTGCGTGAGTTGCAATAAGATAAATTTAATTGGATAAGACATATGTAATCTAAAACTTAAGTTAGTAAAGTCTATAAAAATAATGTAAAGAGAGAGTGTCTCATAAATTTAATACCTGGTTTCATAGTGTCTTGAGCTATTTTATAGTGAATGTGAAAAATCACTTGAGTAATGAGAGTGGGTCTGTTCAGGTATCAAAGCAAGTGAGTGATAATGCGAAAAGGAGTAAATAGAAGACGTGGGTACCGTAGTGTGTCAGGGACTTTAATAGGAAGTGTGCTCTGTCAGTCCGATCTGATAGAATGTGCCATTAGCCTCTTGGGTGTCCACTTATCACATTGTGTTTCTGAACTTTGGTTTGTCTTGAGCCTTGGCTAAGAGTAAATTAGGTCAACAAAAATAATTGGTATTATTACTTAACATCATGCAGTGTCTAATACTTTTAGAAATTTATCTAATTATCTAATTTTGGCTTATATCTATCACATCATTTTTTTAAGTCACTATTGAATAATCCACATACTGTTAAAAATAATTAAATAATATTAATTAATAATATATTTAAATAATAAATATATATTTTTTAAAAAATAACATGTGTTAATTGGCGAGTGGGTCATTAGAGAGATCCATCTCTCCAATTCTATGCTGTAGCGTGGGAGACTCATGTGAAAAAAATGCCACGTTACGGTGGGAGATGCAAATTGTTAAGTGTTGTTGATGGTCCAAGAATGCAAGGAGGTGGGTGAAGCCAAGTGATTTGTTTATTTGTTTTTTATGTGTCCATTCAATTGTGCAGTAGACCTTTAATCTTCCTGACCAGGATTTTAGCTTCTACCTCTTTCACTTCCCCTTTTCTTTCCCATTCTTTTTGTTGTAGAAATAAACACTTGGATAGAGAAAAATCGCAGCTAAATTGAACTTGAGAAAATAATAATTAAATAACAAAATATGGGCAAGGATAGAAGAATTTTACTATAGAGAAAAATATGAGTTACAATAATATAGCTTTCCTCTATTTTAAGGAGAAAACAATTAATTTCACTTTTAAAATAGGAGAACACTAACTCTCTATTTTATCACTCACAACTCTCGAGCTTTCTAAGATTTTTAGGAGCTCTCACGCTATATTTAAAAGGAGGCCAACCTCCTGCCTTATATAGGCAGAAGACAACGCCAATTAAGGGCGGTGAGTAGGTGAGGCCAGCTAATGGCCAACTTATGGCCATTTGCTGGCCGCTAATATTGACTTTCAAAAGCCTTCAAACTTGACTTCTTCTTCTTCTTCTTCTTCTTTTCCTCTTTTGTTTTTACACGTAAAAAATAAGAACATTCTCCCACTTGAAGATTTAATTGAGAGTTAATTAATCTTCACATCATTCTTTCTTCCTTGCCAACCCTGTTGCTTGTGTCTCTATCAGGCCGCTGGAAGATCGACACCAAACAAACTTATCAATGTTAACTGCCTTAGTCATAAAATCTGCTATATTTTCTTTAGAATGGATTTTATGCATATCTACGGTTCATTCTTTCACTTTCTCACGAACGAAGTGATACTGAACCCAAATGTGTTTTGTCCTGAAATAAAACGCTGGATTCTTTACAAGATGCAAAGCATTCTGATTATCACAAAATAGAGAAATATTCTCCCTTTTGTGCCCGAGTTCCTCCAACAATAATTTCAACCATACAGCTTCTTTACTGGCTTGTGCAGCTGCCATATATTTTGCTTCTATTATTGATGTAGCCACAACTGATTGCAGTTTTGAAACCTAGCTTACAGCTCCGCCAGTAAGTGTAAACACATATCCTATAGTGGATTTGCTTTTATCTAGATCTCCAGCATAATCCGAGTCAACATATCTTCTGACAATAAAGTCCGATCCTCCATAACAGAATGCAACATCCACGGTCCCTTTAATGTATCTAAGGACTCTTTTTACTGTATTTTAATGCTCTCGACTAGGATTTTCCATGTATTGCATGTGCAATGTCCGGCCTTGTACAAATCATAGCGAATATTAAACTTTCCACTGCTGATGCATACAGTACTCGAGACATGTCTATCTTCTTCTCTTCACTGTTAGGACACATACTAAGAGTTAACTTGAAATTAGTAGGAAATGGGGTAGAAATTGACTTACAATCTTGCATGTTGAACCGTCGCAAGATCTTCTTTAAATAATTTTCCTGAGAAAGCCAAATTTTCTTGCTATTTTTGTTTCGATGAATTTGTATCCCTAGAATCTTGTTTGTTGATCCCAAGTCCTTCATATCAAATTGCCTAGCCAACTGAGTCTTCAATTCTTTAATACGATCTTTGTTGAGGCCTGCTACCAACATGTCATCAACATATAACAGTAAGATGATGAAATCACTTTTACTAAACCTCTTGAAATATGCACAAGGGTATACATAAAACCTGTTATATTCAAGACTCAAAATGAAGGAATCAAATCTCTTGTACCAATACCTCGGTGCATGTTTGAGACCGTACAGAGATTTGTTCAATCTGCAAACCAACCATTTTCTTTAAAACCTTATGGTTAAAGCATATAAATTTCTTCTTTCAGATCTCTATGGAGAAAAGCAGTTTTGACATCTAATTGCTCCAAATATAAGTTAAATATAGCACACATCGCCAGGACTACTCTGATTGTTGTAAGTCTGACCACTGGGAAAAAAATCTCATTGAAGTCAATACCTTCTTTCTAAGCATATCATTTGACCACCAGTCTAGCACGATACCGCTCCACTTGATCATCACTATTACGCTTGATCTTGTAAACCCATTTGTTTCTAATGGGTTTTCTTCCTTGTGGTAACGGAACAAGTTCCCAAGTTTTATTTTTATGAAGAGTTTCAATTTCTTCTTGCATTGCTGCCATCCAGTGAGATGCATCTGAACTATTCATTGTTTCTTGGAAAGTTGATAGCTCTCTATCCTCTGTTAGAAGGCAATATGCAACATTACTCTCCATAATATAATCTGAGTGCCAACCTGGTTGTTTTATTAGTCGACTTGATCGACGAATCTCAGGTACTTGAGATTCAACTGGTTGGGACTCCTCTGGCTCATGTTCCTCATGCTCTGATTCATTTTCAGAAGAATTTTCTTGTTTGGATTCCTTTTCCATCTGCACAGTTGTCGTCTCCGAACTTCCATTCATAGTGCTATCATTTGCTCGTTGTATCTTATCTTCCATAAAGATCACATCTCTGCTGACTATAACCTTATGGGCAGTGGGATCCCACAGGCGATACCCCTTTACTCCATCAGCATAACCTAGAAATAAACATTTTCTAGATTTAGAATCTAGCTTTGTATTTTTTGTGAATTGTACATCACGTACACTGGACTTCCAAATATATGGAGGTTTGAATAATCAGCTGGTTTGCCAGTCCACATCTCTATCGGTGTCTTCAACTCAATTGTAGTTGAAGGAGCCCGATTTATTACATAACAGGCGGTATTGGCTGCTTCTGCCCAAAACTTTTTGTCTAAGCCTGCAGCTCCCAACATTGCTCTTGTTCTCTCTATCATTTGCTCTACCAATCCATTTTGTTGAGGAGTGTATGCTACACTGAACTGTCTTTTAATGACTTCATGATTGTAAAAGTTTACAAACTCATTGCTTGTATATTCTCCTCCATTATCTGTCCTCAAACACTTGATCTTCTTTCCAGATTCAAGTTCTACCCGCGCTTTGAATACTTTGAAGATTGTAAACACATCTGTCTTCCTCTTGATAGGATACTCCCAACATCTCCTGGAGTAATCGTCAATGAAGGACACAAAGTACCTTGCTCCTCCTAAGGATGAAACTGGTGCTTGCCACACATCAGAGTTAACCAATTTTAGAATAGACTTGCTTCTATAATTAGATGTGCTAAACTTCAATCTGTGCTACTTACTTGTAACACAATGCTCACAAAAAGGTAAGGACAACTTAGTAAGACCTGGAAGTAGATTTTGCTTCACAAGTATTTTGATTCCTTGTTCAGAAATATGTCCAAGTTTCTGATGCCACACCATTGCAGAACTTTCACTTGGACTATTTGAAGCAACTAATGCTTCTCCTTCCTGCAAAGTCTCTCCTTTCAATATATATAAGTTGGCAGCTATTTTTTCTCCCTTCATTAGTACAAGCGCGCCTCGAATTATTTTCATAATTTCCTTTTCCATTTCCACCTTACATCCAAGGTCATCCAATCTTTCGAGAGACAACAAAATCTTTTTCAACCCATCCACATGTCACACTTCCTGAATAGTGTGAACTGTACCATCATACATCTTTAACTTGATTATTCTAATGCCAGCGATCTTTAAGGGATGATTATTGCAGCTGTACATAGGTTATCCCGAGAAATGTTCATGATGATCGAACCATTCTCTTCGAGCAGTCATATGAAATGTAGCTCTCGAATCCATGATCCAGACGTCAGCAAATCTCTTCCTGCCTTTATAAGTTGTTGTTGCTTCACATGATAGAGCATGTCCATCATCTGAGGTACTAGCCACATTCTATTGCGAGTTGGAATTCTTTTTGTTCAAATTCCAACAGTCCTTCTTTAAGTGACCCTTTTTACCACAATTATAGCATTTTAAGATTTTCTTACTTCTTGATTTCGATCTATCTTGACTTTAGCTCCCACTTGAGCCACGTTCTGTTGATCTCTCTCATCACCGTCAATGCCTCTGCTTGTTGAGAACTTGCCAATCTGTCTTTCTTATTTTTGCGCCGATTTTCTTCCTCCAGAATTATAGTTGCAATATCATCGAAGACTAGATTGTCCGTTTGGACATTGCTTATAAAGTTAATGATGAGTTGATCATACGAATCAGGTAGATTTTGAAGTAGAAGTTCAGCACGTTCATTTGCCTCTATTTTATAACCCAAAGATGTGAGTTGAGAAAATAGAGTATTTAAAGTGTTTATGTGCTCTGTCATTGAAGTGGATTATGACATGCGAATAGTGTAAAGTTTTCTCTTCAGAAAAATTTTGTTGTGGAGTGACTTGGTTTCATACAATTTGGTGAGATGATCCCAAATTTCTTTTGCTGTCTTATTCTCCTCTATGCTTGACAATACCTCATCTGCCAATGCTCGATGAAGAGTTGCAATAGCATTCCCATCCATCTTGTCCCACTTATTTTCATCTTTGCAGTCTGTCGGCTTTTCGCTGATAGCCGCTAGGCAATTATCTTTCCACAAGATAGCCTTCATCTTTAATTTTCACAAAAAAAAAAAAATTTTCCCATTGAATTTCTCGATCTCAAATTTTACTGCCATCGCTTTTATCATGAGCACCGAACCAAGCTCTGATACCACTTGTTGTAAAAATAAACACCCGGATAGAGTAAAAGCGCAGCTAAATTGAACTTGAGAAAATAATAATTAAACAACAAAATACGGGTAAGGATAGAAGAATTTTACTATGGGAAAAAATAGGAGTTACAATAATATAACTTCCCTCTATTTTAAAGAGAAAACAATTAATTTCACTCTTAAAATAAGAGAACGCTAACTCTCTATTTTATCACTCGTAACTCTCAAATTTTCTAAGATTTTTGGGAGCTCTCACTCTATATTTAAAAGGAGGCCAACCTCCTGCCTTATATAGGCAGAAGACACCGCCAATTAAGGGCGGTGAGTAGGTGAGGCCAGCTAATGGCCAACTTATGGCCATTTGCTGGCTGCCAATATTAACTTTCAAAAGCCTTCAAAATTGACTTCTTTTTTTTTTCTCTTTTGTTTTTACACGTAAAGAATAAGAACACTTTTTACTGCACTAACCTTAACTTTCCATTCCATTGATGGCACCGATATTATTACATGGTGGTTTTTTTTTTCTTTTTTTTTGAAAAAAATTACTTTTGCTAGTACTAGATGTAAACAAAATATTAAAATATAACTATATAAGAATATGGAAAATTATAAATTAGTAAAATTTATTAATTTTTGTAACATAAATAAAAATAATAAAGATTTTGCAACTATAAATCCATGTTCTTATAAACAAAAACTATAATGCGATCTATTTTAAAAAAAAATATCTACTAGATGATTAATAATTAAAAATATATCATCTGTTTTTATTCTAATTATACTTCATAATAATAAATGGTTAATTTAGTCCAATAATAAGATAATAAAGGTTAGGTTGTGTTTGACATTTCTTTTGCAAGGTCAAAAAACTGCTTATTTGATAAAAAACTGATTATGAAATAAAAATACGTATTTGGTAAATACTGATTTTAGAAAAATCAATTTTGTGAAAAGTGAAAAACTTTCTGTTAGAAAAAGTTAGAAATTGAAGCTAGAGGTGAGAAAAAACCGTTGGATTTGGTTAACCGAAAATTCGAACCGAAATTGATCCGAAAAATAGGTTAAACAAACCGATTTTTATAGTTAACGATTAGTGTTTGACAAAAATCGATATTAAAGGACTAGTTTTTATTTTTTAGCTTATGAATCGGTTAACCGAACCGAAACCGATACAAGAACACCGATATATTTTATTAATTTTATTTCACTCTTTTTTATTTTGATTATAATTTTTTATTTCATTATTTTCATATTTAATTATTTATATACTTTTATTTTTCATTTACTTTAAAATATTTCAATTTCATTTTAATTTTTTTAAAGTCATTTTAGTTAATTTATTAATTGTTCAAAATGTACATATTTAGTGTTTCTTATTATTTTCTATTATTTCCTGATATATCAATTTTTCATTAATTAAAATCAAAATTGATAACCCAGCAAATATCATTTGCTCTAAGACCCATCTAGTCGGTCCATCCAACTGGCAAGGCCCAAAGCCCATCAGCAAAAGGTATCAGACACGAGCTCCCAGGCAATGAACATGCCACCGATCGGCTGATGTGACCGCCAGTCCCATCAGCCGCCTGACACAAGGCAGCACCATGCCTATCACCTGCTCCATGTCATGTCGCCGGATACCTACTCTGACAGCCAGTAATCACTCCCCAGACACTCGAGTGTCCCTCAACTATCTCATATAAATAGCCCAGCCAACGATGGCTCCAGGTATTGAATTCACGACATTATCTCTCTAAAGCACATTCTCTCTCTAAGCTACTAATTTAAGCTTCGGAGTGCTCACGCCTGGTCCGACCGGGCTCCATTTATTGCAGGTTTCTCTCATCCGATCGGATCGCCCTCTCTCCTACAGATAAAGACATTCTAGGATTTATCATTTGGTGCTTTCGTTGAGAGATGGCAAACTCAAGATCCAATGAGAATACGACTCCCATGGACCTCGACCATGATGACAACACCCGTGCCATATCAGGCACCTCGAGAAGGAGGGAAGCGCCCGCCAGGCCCCCCATAAGGGCCAACCTCCTTCCCGAATTCGATGATGCCGCAATAAGGCAGCCAGAGGACACCCCCATCACTGTGAGAGACATGCGCGCTATTCTCAGTGACTTTACAAAAAGCATTGTCCAAACCCTCAAGAAGGGAAAGATGCCAATCGCTTCTGAAAGAGCCCAAGAGGATTACCTCATGGGCGAAGACTTCAGGAGAAACAGGAACAAGGGAGTCATTATTAATGAATCCCGAGTTCAAGGAGCCAGGAAAAATGCGACCAGAACCCCAGGCAAGAGCGACAAGGGGAAGCAGATAGTGTCTGCAAGTAGGGCCTCTCCCTACAGCAATAGGTCTGCTACTGTGTCTACGAGGGATGATGTGTCCTACATGTGCACTCCAAGTCGCGGCCAAACGAGAAAGCACAAGGGCGGGAAATCTACCGCAACGACCCTAAGCAAACAGAATCAGCCGAACAAGCAGGACCAGTGGTTTATGCAGAAGCTGAAACAGTTTGGTGTCCTCGCGCCCAAAAGAGGCACATTCGAAGGAAATACTTGTGGGAACACTGCCTCTCCCTTCTGCAGAGAGATCACCGATGCTGAGCTCCCCCCCAGGTGGCGAGATGTGGTCATGGAAAGGTACACAGGCAAAACAGATCCTGCCACGCACTTGGCAGAGTACTTAACCAAGGTACAGGTCTATACTTATGACGAAAGAATAGCCTGTAGGGTTTTTCCCACCACTCTGGGAGGGGATGCATTGACGTGGTTCCATGAGCTGCCCATGGGATCCGTTACGTCATTCAGACAGCTAAAGGAGCTGTTCACCATGAGGTTCATTGTGCAAACGCGTGCGCCCAAGACGGTGAACGACCTGTGCAATCTTTATCAAAGAACCGATGAAAGTCTCCGAGACTACATCGACAGGTTTCAGGCTACCATGTCTGAAGTGAGAAATGTCAGTGTGGAGATGGCGACTACCGCCTTACAAGGGGGCACCACTGATCGACCGCTTTTCGAGTCGCTTACAACAAGACCCCCATCCAGCTTCGCTGAGCTAATGGAGAGGGCTAGGCAACACATCCAGTTGGATGATGCTCTCAGGTCCAAAAGCAGAGGAAGGACCAGCGTCCTGGACCGCTTACAATATCCGGACAATCGCTCTACTCAAAGAGCCTCCACTTCCGATCGGACATCCAAAGGCCAAGATGGAGCTCAAAGTTCCAGGAATCCAGGCCAAGCCAGGGGATCGGGAAGAGATCGAAATCCGCGTTCAGACGACCGGACCGAGAGGACGTACACTCCTCTCAATGCTACCCCGACTGCGGTGTTGATGTGGATCAAAGAAAAGCATCGCAGAGTCAACTGGCCCAAAGACCTCTCTGGAAGAAGCCGGGATGCGAGGGACCCGAGCAAATATTGCGATTTCCACAGAGACGTCGGTCATTTAACCGACGAGTGCACTTCGCTAAAAAAAGAAATTGAAAGGCTGATACGCCGTGGGGCCCTCAGGAGATTCACAGGCCCGGCTAGAGGGGATGAACCCTGTAGACAGCCGAAGCCTCGCAGGGACGATCCTGACTCAGACAATGATGATGAGCGCAGGAATCCCAGAAACGCCGACCCTGCCAGACCCTATACCGGGGTCATAAACGTGATAACTGGAGGGTCATCCTACGGAGAGGATCTCCCCAAAAAGGGGAAGGGGAAAGGCGTCTACCTCTCCCGACAGGCCGAACAGCCCGCCTCGGTCACCATTTCCAGCGAAGACGCACGAGACGTCCTGTTTTCACATGAGGACGCTCTCGTTGTAAGAGCTCGGATAAACAATTTCAATGTAAAAAGAATCTTGGTGGACAACGGCAGTGCTGTCAACGTCCTAACCCTCCAGGCCTACCGAGCCATGGGACTTCCGATCGGAGAGCTGAAGCCGAACGCCACTCCTTTGATCGGCCTGGGCAATGCTACCATCCCCGTGGCGGGATCTGTAGAGCTTTTTGTCGAGCTCGGCCAAGAGGCAATAGCTCATGCTTGTAAGGTAATTTTCATGGTTGTGGACATGACATTTGCCTACAACGTCATTTTTGGCAGACCACTGCTTTTCCAGACCGGAGCTGTGACCTCTATCCGATACATGGTGATGAAGATTCCGACCATAGGAGGCGTCGCCATCTTGCGAGGTGACCAGAAAGCATCCAGGGAGGCTTATATCACCATGATAAAGCAGCAGCGAGAAGCGATGGTCGTAGAGCCGGGCCTCGAACAGCAAGAGCAAGCGGAAAGACCCAGGATGGACCCAGCAGAGGCCACAAAGGCCAGGTCGCTAGATAAAGGTAAAAATGTTCAGGTGGGGACAAGCATGGATAAGGAAACCGAAGAGGCCATTATGCATGTCTTGACCATCAATCAAGCGACTTTTGCCTGGAAGCCAGAGGATATCGCTGGCGTGGACCCCAAAATAATCACCCACAAGTTAAATGTGGACCCGAGCTTCCCTCCGATCCGCCAAAAGTTGAGAAGGCACGCGCCCGATCGGAGGAAGTTCATTTCAGAAGAGATTGATAGGCTACTCAAGACCGGAACTATCCGAGAGGTAGACTACCCCGAATGGCTGGCTAATGTGGTGTTGGTCAAGAAGAAGTCTGGCAAGCTGCGAATGTGTGTCGACTTCACCGACCTCAACAAGGCATGCCCTAAAGACAGCTATCCCTTGCCAAGTATTGATCAGTTGGTAGACGCCACAGCATGTCACGCCATCTACTCTCTCCTGGACGCGTATGCCGGCTACCACCAAATTCTGATGTGGCTCCTTGATCAGGAGAAAACCAGTTTCATCACAGACGACGGAACGTTCTGCTACAGGATGATGCCGTTCGGACTGAAAAATGCTGGGGCCACATATCAGCGTCTGATGAACAAGATTTTTAAAGACCAGATCGGGCAGAATGTCGAAGTATATGTCGACGACATGATCGTCAAGAGCCGAAGCGCCGAGGAACATCCAGCCGATCTAGCAAGAGTTTTCGATACCCTAAATAAATTCCAGATGAAGCTCAACCCGGAGAAGTGCGTCTTCGGGGTACCATCAGGAAAATTTTTGGGATTCCTGGTCTCTCAACGAGGGATTGAGGCTAATCCGGAAAAAATAAAGGCCATCCTCGAGATGCAACCCCCCAGAAGCATAAAAGACGTCCAGAAGCTGAACGGAAGAATAACAGCCTTGGGACGATTCATTTCCTCTTCAGCCAAGCGCTGTACGCCCTTTTTCAAGAAGCTAAGGAAGAGCGAAACTTTTTTCTGGGGGGAAGACTGCCAGCGGGCCTTCGAAGAGCTGAAGGCATTCCTCACCAACCCGCCGCTGCTCAGCCGACCGGTACCAGGTGAAAATTTATACCTCTATTTAGCCACCTCTAAGGAAGCTGTTGCAGGTGCTTTGGTCCGAGAAGAAGATACCCAACAGCTACCCGTGTACTACGTGAGTGAAGTACTCAGAGGTACCGATCTGAGAAAGGGACCGGTTGAGCAGCTTATTATTGCCCTCATGATGTGCGCAAGGAAATTGAGACCTTACTTCGAGGCGCACACAATCGTCGTCCGATCGGGTCATCCTCTAAGAAAGATACTCCAGACGCCCGATCTGGAAGGCAAAATGGTGGGATGGGCGATTAAGCTACAGTCCTGGGATGTCAGATACGAGCCCAGAAAGGCTATAAAAGCCCAAGCTTTGGCAGATTTCATTGCCGAATTTGCGGGTGAGGAACCACCAAGTCAGCCCAAGCCACAAAACTGGGAAATGACAGTGGACGGCGCAGCAAACGACACCCGAGGAGGCGTCGGCATAGTAATAAAAGGCCCTCTGGGCATCACAATAAGGTACGCCATAAAGCTTAATTTTAAAGCTTCTAATAATGTGGCAGAGTACGAGGCGCTCCTTCAAGGGCTGAGACTGCTCCATGCAATCCGACCGGAGTCAGTAGCCATCAGGAGCGACTCCCAGCTGGTCACCAGTCAAGTTCTGGGGACCTTCGAAGCACGTGAGGCCACGATGATCCAGTACCTGGCCAAAGTCAAGACTGCTCTCGCAAAACTGGAAGAGGCTGGATCGGAATGGGTGCTACATAAAGTCCCGAGAGATCAAACTGCAGAAGCCGATCGGCTAGCTAAGATGTCTGCTTCCGCACAAAGTGTCATAGAAGAAAACATTGCCGTTATAGACCAGACTTCCTCCTCCCTAGACGAATCGGAAATGATGGAGATCGACCAAGAGAATGAAACCTGGATGAGCCCAATTATGCAGTTCCTCCAGACAGGACGACTGCCCGAGGACAAGGACGAGGCTCGAAAGGTATCTCGAAAATCCCTCAATTACTCCATCATTAACGGTGAATTGTACAAAAAAGCTTTCAGTCACCCTTGGCTAAAGTGTGTGTCGGAGGAAGAAGGGGACTACATCCTCAGAGAGCTCCACGAGGGCATATGCGATGCGCATGAGGCAAGCAGAGCCATGGCGAGAAAGGCCCTTCAGACAGGATATTACTGGCCTAGCATGCTCAAGGATGCCCAGGAGAAAGTAAGGATATGCCCGCAATGCCAAATTCATGGCAGGATTATAAGGCAGCATGGAGCAGACCAACAGCCGATCGGAATTGCATGGCCATTCGACCAATGGGGGATGGACATCTTGGGACCTTTTCCCCAAGGCAAAAAGCAGATGAAGTTCCTCATAGTGGCTGTAGACCACTTCTCCAAGTGGATTGAGGCTGAGCCGGTAGCCACCATCACAGCCGAGAGAGTCAAGAGCTTTACATGGAAGAACATCGTCTGCAGGTATGGCTTACCCAATGTTTTTATTGCAGATAATGGTAAGCAGTTCGACAGCTCCATCTTCAGGAACTTTTGCCAAGGCTTGAACATCAAACTGAAGTTCACATCTGTCGCTCATCCCCAAAGCAACGGAATGACTGAGGTCTCCAATCGGATCATCTTGGAGGGATTGAAGAAACGACTGGGTCAAGCCAAAGGCAACTGGACTGAAGAACTGCAGAGTGTCCTGTGGACATATAGAACGTCCCCCAGGACAGGCACTCATCAGACGCCATTTTCTCTTGTTTACGGCTCCGAAGCAATGATTCCTGTGGAGGTCGGCCTCCCTTCTTACCGATCGGCTCTCTACTCCGAGCGGATGAACACTCAAGAGAGATGCCAAGACTTAGATCTCATCGAAGAAAAGAGGGAGGACGCCTACGCCAGGATCGCTGCCTATAAACAAAGAGTGGCCAGATACCACAATGCTAAAGTAAGGTCTAGAACCTTCAACGTAGGTGATCTGGTACTCAGAAAGGCAGAACTAGGCTCGGGAAACGCCGGAGTGGGAAAGCTAATGCCAAATTGGGAAGGGCCCTATGAGGTATCTAAAGTCCTAAGCCCGAGCACCTATAGGCTCTGAACTGTTGAAGGGCGAGAGGTTCCCAGAAGCTGGAATGTTGAAGTACTCAAGAAGTACCATGTATTATAATGTATCAGAACCTGGCAATTGCCTGATTAATAAAAAGGTTCCTTCTTTCATATTCGTTCGATTAATGCATAATTTAGCGTTCTGCGATTAGGCTTGATGCCCGTCTCAAGCTACAAAAGCGAATCTAACGTGATGGAGGATCTTACCTCCCCGAGTATTATCCCTATTATAGAGGATCTAACCTCTCTCGCTCGGCTATGCAATTCTCATGCAGTTCTACGAGTATCACTCAACTCGATTTCGCAATAACTATGCGATTCTACGAGTATCATGTAGCTCAGCTATGCAACCCTTATGCAGCTTTATGAGTATCACTTAGCAAAACGATCTAAAAAAGACAGACTGACCCGATCGGTCACTTAGCTTCGACGCTATTCGAATTCAGGAAGTACTTGTGAAATTTAATGCAAATTTTAATTACGAGTTTTATTTAGCTCGATCATATTGCAAATTTTAGTACAAACTTATGTATATCTTGATTTGCAGAATTAGGCAATCTTATTAATACAAAATACCTCCAATATACAATTTGTAAAGAATCGTTACAAAGATAGGAAACAAAGAAAAAAGCAAAGCTGATCTAAATTCCTAAACTAACTATCTATATTTACAACCTCCACTTCGCCAGGAGGCTCAACGACCTGTTCAACGATCGGATCGGCTGTGGCTTGAGAAGGGTCGGCAGCTAACGGTACAGATACTGCCCCCCCTTCGGAGACAGGCCCAGTGGAAGCAGGCGCCACTGGCTCAGCTTCAGATGCAGGAGGAACCTCCATTTCGGCTTCAGGTGTCGAAGACGCCACAGGCCCCACTTCAGATGGAACCTCTTGAATAGTCGGCAGAACTGAGGGACCTTCTCCAGAAGTTCTCTCGATGACTTCCTCCTCGGGAGCGCCTTCGTCGTCGTCACTGCTTGGAGGAGCAGGCAATGAGGCCGGGTCATCCATCCATGACAGATCCGCCCCAGGGAAGCGCTGCCCAGCTTCATGAACTAGCCGAGACAACAGCCCCACCTGGGTGTCTGCCAACTCATCGATCAGGCGCTCCTTTTGGTTGGCAAGCTCCATTTCAAGAATCTTCGTATAGGAAGCCTCGTTCTCTGCTGCCGACGTCTTCAAGGACTCCACCTCTGTCTTCAACCTGGCGTTCTCAGCAACCAACTCTCTGCATTCAGCATCCAGTCGGTTTGCATCTGCCTCGAACCGCCTCAGTTGTCCACACTCTGCGGATAGGCGGGCTACTTCGCCCTTCAGCCTGTCGGCCTCGCCCTGCCGAGCTTTCAGCTCCTGGGCACTCTGATGAGCCTCCTTCCTCAAGGCTACTGTCTCCGACTGAGAAGCAGTATATCGCTCCTCCAGCTTGGCCACCTTGGCCCGAAGGTCGGAGGCCTCTTTCTTAGCCGCTTCACAGCGTGTGTTCGCCTCCGCCTTAGCTGTGGCGCCCGACTCGGCCCTTCCTTTCCACAGACCGGCCATCATGTGCAGCCGCTATGCCCTCCTGGCAGCCTGCACAAAATCAAGAATAAATTCATCAGACACAGAGGTGTAAATTAACACCAGAAACAAAACGACGAGTCCTTACGTCTATTAGTTGCTGATTGATAGCCTGAACCTCTCTGTTGAGTTGGCTAGCGTCCACGGCATCCCGATGATCTTCATCCCGGAGAAGACCACGGCAAATGAAGTTGGCCACTTGACCCACTGACCATTCATCGCCAAAGTTCTCCCTTAGAATGTCCTTCATGGGAGCCGGCCGCCGATCGCTAGATCGCCGTGGAGATTCGCCACGTAGAATGGTCTTCCCTCTGGCGGCAATCATTGCGTCGGTCTCGGCTATCATCTCGGCAACCTTCTTTCTGGCCGCCTCATCGGCTCTTTTCCTTTTTGCGGCCTCCTCCGCCTCTCTGATCGCAGGACCGATCGGCTGATCGTCTTCATCCGACTCATCCCGAAGAGTGTGGCGCTTTGGACGCACCGGCGGAGGAGGGGCCTCCCTTCGAAGCACAATCTGTGGCCCGGCTGCAGTAGAGGAAGGTGCTGTAGACGTAGTCGTGGCAGCTGGGGGTGCCGACGAGATGGGGATGGCCGCAATGACCGGAGTCGTTGTAGAGGCGCTGGCCGCTCCCCTAGATGCACCAGCAGCTGCTCGAGATGATTGCAGCTCCGACGCGGGCACGAGCTTCCTCCTCTTCCTCTGCTCTTGAGCCCTCCGCTCGACCTCACGTTTTTGCTTGATCTTTTCACCGAGCTGCTTAGATGCATCACTCCCACCAGCCATCTCAGCTGCACAACAAAAAATAAGCGAGATAAGTCTTTTCGTACAAAAATTCTCCTTATAAAACATTAATAAAGTGCAATGAATGATCTGATGCACGATGATTGGGTTTTTTCTGATCCTAACGCTCACGTTCTACGTCCTCAGCCTCCTCAAAGTTGGGCGAGCCGAGCAGTGTCCGCAACAGGAATTTGGACTCGTAAGGCCCTTCGTTCCTACTGACGGCGGCCATCAGTTTCTCTATGTCGTTTTCATAAAATTCCTGACCGGCGGCTAAGTCCCTCAAGGTCTCGACCCTGGCCGATCGGGTTAGACGTACCCCAAACCCGCCTTTCCTCCCCACCAAGAAGTACCGTTCTCTATATCCTTTCATGGAAGTGGGGACGAACATCAACTTCCTCTTTGGGCGGCTTGTAAAGAAATACTCCGTTCCGTCGCTCCGACCCGAAATATAGAAGAAGTGAGTGAAAAGCTCCAAGGTCGGCGCTACCACTTCAATTTGGCACAGGATTTTGAAGCACGCCACCGATCTCCAGCCGTTCGGATGCAATTGGTTAGGGGCGAGACCATATCCCCTCAGCACCGCCGTCTCAAAGGCGCCCAACGGGAGCCTCAGGCCCGCATCTAGGCTCCACAGGTGGCAGACGAACCACTCTCCGCCATCTTCACCGAAGGGCCCTTCTGTCACCGCCATCGACTCAGGGCAGGCCATCACCTTTATCTCATCAGAAAGACCATATTTGGAGGGAATTTCGGCCACCTCCTCAGCGGTCAGACGAGAATGCAGTGCGACGGCTGGTTTATTCTCATACCACTCCAAAAAACTTATGTTTAATGCTTCCGCACTGCTGGAGGCCATCTTTAATAAAAAGAAGAAAAAAGGGGCGCAACTCTCTTTTCTAAATGGAATGGGTGTTGAAAGAAAACGAAAGATGAAATCGCAGAGAAAGCAAACAGAGGGGAAAAAACTTACTTACTTGATGAAGAAGAACTCGAGAAATTTGAAGAAGAAATAAAGGAATAGTTGCAGAAATCTGAGATTCAAGAAGGAATTTTGACAGAGCTTCGCTAGGGATTTCGAAAATAAAAGAAGAAATACTCTGCAAAGTTCCCTATTTATAGACCGAAGCTTCTCGAAAACGCCAAGCAGCGCGCCATTCAGCAAGCGCCACATGTCAAAGGACATTATGTCTCTGCGAAGAACGAGGCGTCGCCCTCGGTACGCTCACTGCATTAAAGGAGAACAGCTGTCTCAGCACGCGCGCCTCTTCAGAAAAAGCGCCTCCTAAATTCAAAAAGCGCGCCAGTACGCGTCTTCGGATCGGGATTTTCCAGACCAAATCCCATCCGAGCGGACCAACAAAGGCAATTCCCTGCCCGATCGGACCTGTTGAGGGGGGACAAGTGATAACCCAGCAAATATCATTTGCTCTAAGGCCCATCTAGTCGGTCCATCCAACTGGCAAGGCCCAAAGCCCATCAGCAAAAGGTATCAGACACGAGCTCCCAGGCAATGAACATGCCACCGATCGGCTGATGTGACCGCCAGTCCCATCAGCCGCCTGACACAAGGCAGCACCATGCCTATCACCTGCTCCATGTCATGTTGCCGGATACCTACTCTGACAGCCAGTAATCACTCCCCAGACACTCGAGTGTCCCTCAACTATCTCATATAAATAGCCCAGCCAACGATGGCTCCAGGTATTGAATTCACGACATTATCTCTCTAAAGCACATTCTCTCTCTAAGCTACTAATTTAAGCTTCGGAGTGCTCACGCCTGGTCCGACCGGGCTCCATTTATTGCAGGTTTCTCTCATCCGATCGGATCGCCCTCTCTCCTACAGATAAAGACATTCTAGGATTTATCAAAAATATATTTGAAAAGTTATATAAAATTAATATATTAACTAAAATTTTCAAAAAAAATAAAATTTTTGATATATGTGAAAATAATATTTTTGAATATTTTTAGTTTATGTTTGTTGTTTGAACATAATTTTTAATTATTATGTTGAATTATGTTTGTTTTCTAATTTTAAATTTTAAGTAACTTCAATAATTTAATTTTTTTATGAATGCATTTTATAATTATAGTGGTTAACCAAAAAATTTTGGTTAACTGGTCCGAAAATTCGAAATCGATGGACTGATTAATAGACTGAAATTTCAAAAAATCGATATTAATGGACTGGTTTTTTTTGGGGCTCATGTATCGGTTAATCGGTCTATACTCATACTTAATTAAAACTTTTCAGAAAATCTGATTTTTAGCTTTTTCTAATAGAAGATTTAGCATTTTTTTTTTAGACAAAAATACTTTTTATTTTATTTTATAATGACAATTATATATAATATAAAAAAACTTTTTTACTATTTTTTCTTATCCTACCACCCAAAATCATCTAATGTTAAAAACGACTATATTCTTTCTTTTTCTCTTCTCTTTTCTTATCATTCAAAATAATATTTATGATAAATTATAAAGACAATATATATATTTTAATTTTTTATGTTATATTTATTTTTATTTAATTATATATGAAAATATATGGTTTTAATAGTTTAGGGAACTAACAAAAAAGTATAAATAAGTGGGAATTATTATTATTTTTAATGAGATTTTGAATATAATATATTAAAATTTATATATATATCATTTTTTGTCTTTTTATTTTAAAAAATTATTTTTAATCGTATCATTTACCAAACAGTTGACAACTGTTTTTGATTTTATAAATCACTTTGAATTTTATTTACGAAATAATTACTTATTTTTTGAGATACAATTTTTTAAAATATAAGTTTTTTCAATTGAACAAATTGTTTTCATAAGTTTTACCAAACTGAATTTTAATTTAGTTTAAAAAATTTTAAACCATTTCATACTTTTATATATAATATAGATTTTAATTTTTGGGTATTAAACTAATAGTCATGGAGGTGGATCGTTGATTGTTTTTTTAAAAAATTAAGGGTCTGTTTACTTATAAAAAACAAAGCTTATTTTCTATAAATTTATTTTTACAGAAAATAGAAAATAGAACGTTAATTATGTTTACATGATGTAATTTTCTTAAATTGTAAATAGAAAATAACTTTTTTGATTTTTTAAAATATGGAAGGATATAGAGAACTGTTTTTATATGTTCTCTAAAATTTTCCTTTTCTATATTTTTCAATAGAAAACACAACACTTTTTGCTGGAGCGACGTTAAAATCCCGCTCTTCGAATCACATCTCATGCTTTGTCTGTTTTTTTCTTCCTAATCTGTTTTAATTTTACTCAATCTCTACTATACTCAGCTAACTTTCTCAAACTTATTTAGGATCTAATCAAAATCTGATTTTTTTAATCATTAGAAGAATCAAAACTTGCTTTGATTTACAGATTTTTTTTCTCAGTTTTATTCTTATTTGATTCTCTTAATTTATCTCAACCCAATTGGATTGCTAAAATCGAAAACAAATTTTGAAACAATTTGCTTAATTCGATTCCTTAATGTTTGTATTTAAACTGATTTTTTGATATTTTGGAGACAAATTCGATAGCTACAGAGGCTATTCACAAAGAAATATACAGGTTTGTTTGTCATTCTTTCTCTTTCTCACCGCATTCGCTATAATGTGATTTGTTCTTATGCTTGTGTTTGTTTTGTAACATGCAAGACCAGTGGTTCTGACCTTAGAGGTCATTTGAAGGTATTGTTTCAGATCTTTTCTAATGTAGAGTTATTTCAAATATTGTTGTGTTTACTGCGAATTTGGATTTTATTTGGTCTGCATAGATTGGATTTGTGAAGTTTCTTGCTTTGATTTGAGCAAATAGGGATTTGACCTAAAATCTCTCCTTTATTTTTGGATTTGGAGGGTCTCAGTGAAAAGATCAAGTTTCATTTCTGCACAACTCTTCTTCTATATTCAGAGTTTCAGGTATTTCTCGCACTTTCTTCTTGCAGAATTTTGCTATTTTGCACTTTCTTTTATGCTTTTATTGATATCGTGAAGTTTAGCAAGTTATTTAGCAAGATGAATAACAGTGAGGGATTGAATTTTCAATTCCACTTCAATATTCGTTAGAAATTGTTTGCCCACTACGTGCTCGATATAATACTTAATTTAAGTTTCCGTGTGAAATTCTTGTTTTTAATTAAAAAATTCACCTAAATTCTGTGACATTTTTGTTGAGAATAGGATTTTGCTCACTGGAAATGACTTTTACCATTATTTTCACATGGTTAAGATGTGACTCAAATGAGAAGATTTTTGTGGGTTAATAATATTTTTCTGTCTTTAATTGTAGAATTAATATTGTTTGTGCTTCTTGGGAGAAAAGGAACGCTGTTGTCAACAAGGAAAATATTTGAGTCATGTTAGAATTGTGCTTGAACTGTAATTACAATTGTTTTTATGGAATGCTTCTGGTGGACCCCGAATTGATTTGATTAGGTTGAGTTGTTTGTGGCAAAGATGTTTGATTACTTTTCTCAATATATTTCTTATTATAATTGAAATTTTGTTATATATAGATAATTAGATAGGGCGAAAGAATGGAAATGGTGAAGAATCGAAAGATTGGTATGATAGTAATGAACTTATTTTTTTAATATTTTATACGAGAGAGTAAAAAATGATGCAAATGAAATTCCATCTTTTAAACTATCTGATTGGCAAGAAATGGATGATGAATTATTTATAGTAGTGGGAGAGAGATATGGTGTAGAAAAGCTGAAGGGAAAATAAAATCGTCTTTGGATAAAACATCGATAACTTATTGAATTATTAGAGCATACAGGGGTAACTTATGATTTGAATTCAAACACTGTATTTGTTGTGGAAGACATTTGGCAGATGTTTTATAAGGTAAGGATATCAGTAATTTAATTTTTATTATTAATTTTTTACATTAAGATACATATTACAAATATCAATATCTAAAATGTTAAGCCTTTTAAATTGCAGAAGTACAAGAATTTCAAATCATTTAAGAAAAATGGGTGCAGGCATTATGACCTACTGGGTCAAATTTTCAGTAAATCTACTGCTACTGGGCATCTGCACCATGCTTCTACACAAGTACCTTATACTTTAGATAACGAGCGCCAAATTGAAGAAAAATTCCTTTAAAGGGGCATTCATCATGTATCATATGGTGAAAAAACTAGTGCTTGTTGTTCAAAAGATAAGCAAGTTCCTACCAATTATATTCCTGGCTCTAATAAAACTAAGAAATGATCCAAATTTGAAAAATTGGATTCATGTTTGGAAATGTGGGCATCTTGTTTAAGCGATAAAGTGAAAAAGGAATTAGCAAAAGCCAAAAGACATAAATTGGAAAGTAATCAAGCTACAAGTGCTGGAGATGATCCATATAACATAGATGCATGTATGAATATTTTGGAAGAAATAGAAGATATTTCTAGTGCTGCATATAACAAAGCACTGAAAAAATTTGTCAGTCCCGAATAGAGAAAAATGTTTGTCTTGATGCGTGACAATAGAAGAAGAGATTGGATTGAAAGTTTATATAAATGAACCTGTAATTTTTTTTAATTATATTATGTCTTGTGGCTTTACTTATTATGCTAACTTTTATTATCTAAATTTTTCGAATGTGGGGGGGGGGGGGGGGGGCGGGGCGTTAGGTGTTTTTTTTATTTTAAATTTTCTTTAAATTTGATAAATTTATTTTTTCTTTTAAATTGATGCAAGATTTATGGATCAAAAATGACATCAAAATCAAGAATTAGTATATTCAACAAGTAGTGATAGTTCTAGTAGTGATGAGAATGGAGAGATTTTAGATTTACTTTTAATTCGATTTTTTATGGCTCGGGATTTTATAGAAAAGGTTTCTTGCAGAACTTCAATACTTATTATGAAGGGTTTCGTATGGCACCACATATTTTTATAAATTTATGTGAAAGATAGAAATTGATGGGTTTATTAAAAGATAAAAGGGATGTTAGTGTGGAAGAAGGAGTGGCTATGGGTTTGTCAGTTTTATGTCATAATTTTTGTCAAACGATTATAGCAGAACGATATCAACATTCACTTGCTAGTGTTCATAAATGGTGCAATATGGTAATTAGAGCATTGGCTACTTTAGGTACTCACTTGATCAAATATGTGAATAGATTTCCTGTGCAGCCAGAAATACAAAACAATCTTAGATGGTATCCATATTTTGAGGTAAGATAATATATTATTAAAATATTATAATTTTGTTATTTTATGGTATATAATAACGCTACATATATATAATATTAACTGTAAGTTAAATATTTTGCTTTTGTTCGGTAAAAAAATGCACAGGTGCAATAGATGGTACTCATATGGCAGCTTGATCACCAGCTTCTAAACAAAAGACCTTTTGCGGTAGAAAAGCAACACTTATGACACAAAATGTTATGGTTGTATGTTCTCCCAATATGTTATTTACATTCGTATACACTGGATGGGAAGGGACAACAAATGATTCTATAGTATTTCTTGATGCAGTAACAAGACGAGAAAATAATTTTTCCATTCCGAGTGGCAGTAAGAGTTTTCATTATCATTTCTCCCTTAATATAGATTTATGTTATTATCATTTGATTGACATAGACATTAATTGTAGATTATTATTATGTTATGGATGTTGGTTATCTCAATATACCGGGATTTTTGGCTCCATATCGTGGTGAAAGATATTATCTAAATGACTTTTAAGGGCTGGTACGAATTACAATAAAATATAAGTTATTTAACCAGAGGCATTCATCCTTATGTAATATGATAGAAAGGGCATTTGGAGTGTTAAAGGCTAAATTTTCAATTTTGAAATCAATACCATCCTTTATGTCATAAAAGCTTATTCCCATTACATGTTGCACATTGCGCAATTTTATTAGAATGGAAGATAGAGCCGATCAACTGTTTATATTATACGATAGAAAAGATTTAACAATACTTGAAAAAGTCACTGCTAGAGTACAACAAGAGGGTATTAATATTGATTTATCCCCGCAAATGCAAATGAGAATAGTTAGAGAGGCAATTGCTGATCAATTGTGGAATGATTATAATAATAATAATAATAGAAATTAGAAATTGATTGCATTTTATTTTTTGTTATTGTCATTTTTTTAAATAATGTTCATCAATTTATAAAAATTTAGTTTAAGTGATATCATATTAATAAATGAACATATATATAAAAATTTAATCATATATATGTATTGTTTCAATTTTAAAAATTAGAGTATAAATCTTTTTTTTAATAATATATAATTTAATTTTTTAATTTAGAAAACATTTTTTATTTTTAATAAATGTATTTTCCCATTTTTCTGACTTAATTAACCTATTAAGATTGGTAATAAATTTTTATAAAATTCAAAAATAGTGAACTGAATTATTCTTATTATTATTAAAAATACACATTCAAACATCAAAAGAGAAGCTGTACGTGTCATGCTTTGGCTCTTTCTAGAAAAACCGCTCCCTACGTGTGGCCCTAATATATAACTCTTCAGCTGCGATGTTTATTTTATCTTTCAGATTAGGTTATGTTTTTAGGGCTTGTGTTAGATTAAAAGCTAGAAGCCAGATTTTCTCTTTCCTCCATAGCCGTCTCTCTTTTCACTGTTGCTCTTAAACTATAAATTTACTGGCGATTTGTCATCCACCTCATCGGCGATTCCCTTATCAGGTACATCTTACCCCCGCATAACGGTTAGCGAAACCCTAGGTTTGTCGTTTAATCGATCGCTTGAAAGCTTGGTTTTGGATTTTGGGAATCGGATTTTGTTTGATTGGTAGGGTTTGTCTTTCTCGATGGGAATAGGTACTGCTAATTACGGAGTGTTGCTTGCTATTTTGCTGATGCTGTTGAGGTGAAATTTAGGGCTGTGTGTTTGTCAGTTAAGTAAATTAGATTGGTCAGAATTGATTGCATATGACGTCATGTGTTTGATCAATGTATTACCCGTATAGCTGAATGATTGAATTCCAATGATTCTTGTATCTGCTAATTATTAATCTATTATTGAGTGTAGGTTACCTACTGTTTTTGCTTGTCTTGAAGCTGGGTATAGCTAATTGAACATTTTTGGCTTTGCTTGTGAAATTCTTGCTGAAAATTGTAGTGTGTGCGCACTCGCTTTAGATATCTATACTATTGTGTTAGATTCAGGGTGATTGAGCATATTGAATATGAATCATATAATTTTGTTTGCTTTTAAATTTTAAATAATAACGATCAATTAGGTTCACTACTTTCGTATCTGAATGAATTTCGCTTTATGCATGTTGCTTCGTATTTTCAACTAAGACAAAGGAGTGCAAGTCTCCATGATAATTTATTTCTTTATTGCATGCTTTCTATGAGTTTCTTGCTGGACTTTGGTGCATTTTCTTTATATGTATAGAGGAAAAGAGCAATTTCCCAGGTATGCGATGTGGGATATGTTCAATGTTTTATTTATGATTTTGTGACCTCAGACCTATATTATGAGCATGTAGTAGGATGCTTGGTGGTACATGGGAAATTCTAAAGATATACAGAATTCATTGCAATCATCTTTCTTGGTGAAAGTTTCAAATTTTCAGCTTAAGTGTGAATTGGAATGAACATGCCATTACTTGTTTCTTAAACTTATATATTAATGGTCTGCATGAATGTTGGAGCCATTATCTGGTGCGGTGGTGAAACCTAGAGATACCAAATCTAAGTGCGTGTGTGAAGTCTTGTAAGCAACCACTTCATGCAAAATGCTGAAGATTAGGTCTGTGTCAAGACCCTTTTTGAACCCTGCTTAGATGAAGCCTGCAACGAGTGATGGCTTTCATGTTGTAGGAGTATGTAACTGACAGTGTCTGCCTATTGCTAGACGGCATATCATTATTTACCTGAAAGTTTTTATTAGTGAATTATCTCCTTATATACTACCTCCGGGTCAATCATTTTGAGAATAAAGTTGCAGTGCACATTATGACATTATTAATTCAGGCATTGTAGGAAACTACTGAATCTGCGGTCATTTGTGTTCAAACTTTAATGTGATTTGGATACATGAGACTAACGTATGAGTGAAAATGAAGATACTAGGATCTCTCCTTGTCTACCATAGTAATTGACATTGAAAGTCAGTGCAGGGAAGCTTAACTATTCCACAGTTTTTTTTTAATGTGGTCAAATAACTGCAATTGTCACTGAAAATATGGTCAAGATGCTTGAGTTATTATGGCACCATTCATAATTTGATTGAAATAATTAATTGTGTTCCAGTTGATTTCCATAACAATGGTCCATGCTAATTTGTCTCCATCTTTTTCCGGAATACCTTGGCTTTTAGTTGGCCTTGTGGTTTCAAAATGAAGCACAGATATTATAAGGCTGAAAAAGGGTAGTGGAGTTCATTTATGATGAGCGTATTGATTTTGAGTTTTACTTTATGGTTAGCTAGTAATACCATGGACAAATAATGCGGTTGCTTAGCTTGATAATATATAGATGCTGCTCCATTGCTATTATTTTATACTATTTCCTGAGTTACTGAGGATTTAAGGTTGCCTATTAAAAATGTCATTTTGTTTTGAGAATAGCAGTAGTGTAAGCAAAAAGGGAGTCAATTGAGAGATGTAAATATGTTTTGCTGTATTTATTCACTTATAACAATTTCAATTTTAAAATAATTAACCTATCCAGGATATCAGTGGATGTGAAAATATTATCCTGTTGACAAATATGAACGAGGTGCCAGCTATAACTGTGTTACAAGCAGTCTCTGGTTGGCGCCTTCTCAATGTGAGATTAGTTTTAAAGAAAAAAAAATTGGAAAAAGGTTTAGAGTATGCAGCAAGTCAGACGGCCCTTGGGCCCAAAAAAGTGATGAAAATGAGATCTTTAACATTGGAATTGCGTTTGATCTTTTAGCCACAAAGCATCTTAAATTTGTTGAGCGTATCAACTGAATAGATTTTGATGACTACCTTCCCGTTTATGACTGATTTTCCATGGCTGTTCGAACAGAATCTGCTAAGTTACAAAGAGCTTTTAAAATCTTTTGAAACTAAATAAATCTCGAGTATCATACTAATTGTTGTTTTGTGATGCAGAGGTTACCGTTATGTGCACATGTTTTGTGGTGTTAGTCTAGCATGTCAAACAATCTCGTGTCACAGCAGATGTCAATAGAGAGCATTCAAACGAGTCAGCTGGAACCCATTTCAAACAAGATGGACTCATCGACGCATATGGGAATGATGGGAGCAGGGGTCAATGGTCCTGGAATGCAGCATATGTCCATGCCAAATATGCGAATGGGAATTCTGGGACATGGTTCCAGAGATACACCGCTGCAGCAGGTGTCAGTATCAGGCCATCAAGAACAACCATTTGAAACTATGCCTTATAACCATCTCTTGCAGAGATTACAAGTGTCGAACATGCAAACGGGTCAGGTAGATCAAAGGGCATACAATATGATACCTGAACAGTTCTTGATACCTAATAAGCAGCTGGGAGGGATGGAAACCATGTTGAACAATGTGGGATCCCAGCAGTCATCGATGTCGATTAAGCGGAAGGCGCCAATGGAACCTACATCAAACACTCCTGGGTTACAGAAGTTGTCAGCACCTAACAAGCGGGCGACACACATGGAAAATAGGCCATGGCTGCATCAAGTATCATCACCCAACAAATTACCGGTGCAGATGCAGCCGCAATCAACATCCAACAATTCTGGGGCTCAGCGTTCACAAGTACAATTGAAGAGATCAGCTTCTACTAAGTCTGGGACTCAGCAGTTATCAGTTCAGAAAAACCAAAGTGGACAACCATCACCAAAGTTTCAAAATGAGTCATTGGAGTCGGTGAGGTCCAAGCTAAGGGAATCGTTAGCAGGTGCACTAGCTTTGGTTTGTCGAGAGCAGGACAAAACTACAAGTGTTGGTAAGCCCTCAGAAAATGTCTGCACACAGGAAAATTCTCAGCCTTCTGGACATGGTACTACTGCATCTGATGCTTCTAAACGCATCTCTGAGGAGAATAAGGAATCTTTACCCATTAAGGAAGATACTTTGGCACAAAAGTGCATTGATGGCCAAAATTCATCTCAAGAAATTTCGTTCAATAATGCTGGTGATTTTACAGAGACTTCAAAAGTTGATGGGCAGACCTGTCAATCAACTATTGTTTCACGTGATGAGGACATGTCATTTAGTGATGGGTCTTTTTTCAGAGATGAACTTTTGCAGGGAAATGGGCTGTCTTGGGTATTAGAATCTGATGTGGGGTTAGCACAAAGAAAGGAGGCTGAAGTGGTACGAAAACAGCCAGATCAAACAGATTCTTGCAGGGTCAGTAGAGCGCAAGCAAGCCAAACACCTGAAATTGTGGCTTCTAAAATCGAGTCAGAACTCTACAAATTATTTGGTGGAGTAAACAAGAAGTATAAGGAGAAAGGCAGGTCTCTTTTATTCAATCTGAAGGATCGTAATAATCCTGAATTGAGAGAGAGAGTTATGTCTGGAGAAATTGCCCCAGATCGTCTCTGTTCGATGACAGCTGAGGAACTTGCATCAAAAGAGCTTTCTGAGTGGCGAATGGCAAAAGCTGAGGAGCTTGCTCAAATGGTGGTGTTGCCTGATTCGGATGTTGATATGAGGAGATTGGTCAAGAAAACACACAAAGGCGAGTTCCAAGTGGAAGTTGAACCCCAGGATAGTGTTTCAGTGGAGGTTGCTGTAGGTGCTAGTTCACTCACTCAGACGCGGCCAAAATCAAAGGAGAAGGAAGCCTCTTCCTCCTCACTACCTGATAAAAAGAAGGACAAACGAAATGCTACTAGTGAAAAGAATAGTCAGAGGAAAACGTACTCATGATTCCTTCCACTGAAGGGACTGATTTGATGCAAGGGCTAATAGATGATGAACTGAAAGATACAGAGTTTCTCCCACCAATTGTTTCCCTAGATGAGTTCATGAATCTTTAAACTCAGAGCCCCCTTTTGAAAATTTACCAGGGGATAGTGGGGAAACCAACACCTGCCTCTGACAAGGATGATTCACGAGTTGGTTCAGAATCCAAATCTCCTGATGCCACTTCGAAACATCCTCTGATGATACTAACCCTGGTAAACCTGGTACCTCCTCTGTGTTGAGCGCAAAATCAGATGCTGATGGGAATATCTGCTGGCAAACATCTAACATCAGAAAGTATTTCTGTTGGCATACCCAAGGGTGAGCATGTTTTGGGAGGGCTCGCTTCAGTTGAACCTGTCAGCCTTGGTCTCAGTGATCAGCTATTATAAAAGGTAAGTATGAAAAAATATCAAAATGTTGATAAGGTTGTTCCTTGCTGCGTATGTTTTATTATTATTATTACTATTATTATTATTATTATTATTATTATTATTTTGGTTCTTTATGTTTGTTTGAAACAATATTTTCATTGAAGTGTTTCTCTGCTCTCTCGTCATCTTTGTCTGACTGTATACCATCTTTTCTTATAGAAGTTATCTTTAGTTCTCTCATTCAACTCTTCATTTAGCTGAATGAAGTGTCCTTAATTCTACATCTTACTTTGTTTCCAGAAGAGAAGCTAAGACGAGTGCTTTTTATTTAATATCTTAGATGTTTATAGGTTCTTTTTATTATACATTTTGCAGTGGTGAGAAAGCTACTCCAAAAGGATGGCCTGGCCTTGTTGACATAAAGGGAAGAGTCAGACTTGATGCATTTGAAAAGTTCCTCCAAGAGCTTCCAATGTCCCGAAGTCGATCTGTTATGGTATCTCAAGTTCCTTCTCATTGTACTAAATTTCGGTTTTGTTACTTCTCTTCACAAATGAGGGTTGATGCTCTATCCCCTTCTGCTGATCTTGGTTTGTTGTCGGTGCAGTATGGGGTGTTTTCAACCATAGCCAGTGGTTTCTATCGTAGGTTAATCACAGTTTGTACAAACTTTTCACATGAGGAAAGTTTAGATCAGGGGTTTCATCAAAGAAAAATCACAATTGTGTTGACTAGAAAAATAATTGCAGATTTTATGTTTGAAAGAAGCCTATTGGTATGCCATAACAATGAAAAGCTGTCTGTTGGATACATTATTCACGGGTTATCGGTTACTTTGTTGTTTGTAGTTCGTCCAATAAGTGGGCTGTGCTCGAGGCGTTTTCCAATTACGTTTTTTATATTTGCTGTCATAATTTACCATCACAGGTTGGTTGATATATGGTTTCTGCTGGATGGGAATGAACAGGAACCAATTCCAGCCGAACTTAAGATTATTGATGGAACTGATCTGTGGATGTCAATTTATTGGAAAAAGAGTTATTACTGCCGCTAACTTTTTAAAAATGGGAAACATTTTCTCGAAGGGACTACGATAATCGTATTTTTTAATTGATTAGGTTTAAGCACAGATATAAATACAATTCGTTAATTCATTGGTTTACTGGTCCCCATGTTTGCCCATTTCATGTTCGCTATTAGCGTTTTCATATAATGACAAGTTTGCATAATTTGTTATCAAGCTGAGTAAGTTTTGAATTCCTTTCTATTTTGTAAAAGGCAAACCTTTTGAGACACTCGATTTCTTTTGCAGGCTGTGCACTTTGTTTGCAAGGAGGGGTCCGCAGAAAGTGAGCGTGCAAGTATGAAAGAGGTTAGATAAATTTTAATTCATTTCGTGAAATTGGTGTGCTGTCTTTGACCTTGGTAATTTCTAATTGGAAAGCCCTAATTCAGGTGGCTGATTCTTACGTCCTGGATGAGAGGGTGGGCTTTGCTGAACCTGTTCCTGGCGTGGAACTCTACTTTTGCCCACCGCATTCAAAGACTAAAGAAATGGTTGGCAAGGTCCTACCCAAGGACCAATTTGATGCCCTTAATGCTATTGATTATGGTCTAATTGGTGTTATTGTATGGAGAAAACCTCATGTAACGTCAACAATATCACCCAAATCTGCATCACACCATAAACACAATTCGAAAAAGCAACATCCTACTTCTAGGAGACACCAGGAAAAGGATGCTAATCTTAATGTGAATGTTATGTCTAAACATCCGTCGCCTCACGGCGGCTTTAGTAAAACCCAAGCTGATGATGATGATGATGTACCTCCTGGGTTTGGCCCCCCGGCTGGGGCCACTCGGGATGAAGATGATTTGCCAGAGTTCAACTTTTCAAGTGGCTCTGGAACTCCAAGGCCACCTTTTCCTAATCAAAATGCTAATCGGGGCCAGTTTCCCCCAAATTCTCAAACTTTACCCCGTCCTGTGGACCAAATGCGGGAGCTTGTGCACAGATATGGACAACCGGAAGTAAGTGCCTCCTCAGGGAGCTGGCAGGATAAACGAGGTGTAGGGATTGTCGGACAGCAATGGAATGATGACGACGATGACATGCCTGAGTGGCACCCGGATGATGCCAAAAAGCCACTGCAGCCGCAGCCGCAGCCACAGCCACAGCCACAGTCGCATTCAATACATATGCCTAGTAATAACATAGTGCCGCCCCCAGTATTACGTCCCCATATGATGCAGCAAACACCTTATCAGCAAATGGCACCACAAGCACAGGCCTTGCCTTCGCAGACCCAAATGAATGCTGCCCCTTCTTGGCCGCAGGGCCAATGGTTGGTTCCCAACTCTGCTTCTCAAGGCATTCCTACTTTTCAGCCTAACAGTGGTGGGCAGTTCTATGGGACAGGACAGCAAGGCGTGCCTTGGCGTAGAGATGCTCCTACAAGTAGAGGGTTTTGAAAATAATGTATTTTCTCTTGAAACTTGTATAGTAGATGTTAGTTCTTTTTTCTTTTCTTTCATGTATTTTTGCATTTTTAAGTCATAGAATATTCGTTAGTTGTAGCTGTGTTTTGTACTTAGATTCTTAGCGACAAGTAGTGCAAATACTCTATAAAAAGGAGTAATGGACAAAGATATTGGGACTCGATCAATCACATATAGACATAAGCGTTTGACTGCCAATAATTTTGACCAAACTATCATTTTATTTTGAAATAATTTTTCTAAATAATCTAAAGAATTGGTTTCTCGCAATCCTTCTGGCTTTCTTTCATATGTTTTCTGTTGTCCAACTTGTCTAATCCATTAAATATGCTTACTTGAATTTAAGTCGGAAATGAGATGTGTAGATAGAGAGAATCATCCAATTAAAGAACACCAAGATCAAAAATTTTAAACTGGTAATACATAATACATTGAATTATCAACTAGTAGCTCTGTCCTCTCCAAAAGTAAAAATATGTAAATTAATTGATTCTACAAATAATTGTTACATTCTTGATCTAAACAATGTAAAAAGATACATTCCGTGCTCCATTTCTTTTTCTTTTTCTTCTTTTCACATTCCAGTTACTGGCAGAGTAAAGAAAGATATGTATAGAGTTTCAGAGCCAAAGACTAGCTCAAACTAACGGCTAAAGCACACATATATAACAGTTTGATCAATGTTTAACCCCCCAGGGCTCGCTTGAGTCCTGCTCGTTGCTCCGGCGTTAATCTTGTTGGGAATTTCACTTCAAATTTGATCCTTAAATCGCCCCTATTACCAGGCTCCTTGGCTATTGGCATGCCTTCTCTGGCAACAACAAGCTCATAACCAGGACTAACTATGTCATGTACAGGAATTGATAGGTTTCGGCCATCGAGCGTAGTCAGATTTATGGTAGTTCCTCCTAATGCTTCTGCTAATGACACCCTTTGGTTTATAATGAGGTCATTGCCATCTCTCTTGTAAGTATTGTGTGGCTTCTCGTCGATGACGAATACAAGGTCTGCTGGAAGCTGATTCAACTGCTCATTTCCTTTATCTGGGAAGGTAATCTTTGTACCCTTCTTCCACCCTGGCTTCACATCAATCGTTAGTATCTCCGTTTCTTGAACTAGTCGCCTGTTTATTCGAGTTTCTTATAAGTAATTCATAGCATTCGAGTTCTAAATTAAGTATATGCAAAGATGTTATGATCACATTTTGTATAAAGGGCTCTCATGAGTTACAAGTTGAAGCTATATAGAACAAACCGATCAAAGATTATATAGGCGGACTGGGGAGATCATTTGTGCTAAAAGATGCATAAACATGCATGAATCGAAAACAATGAAGGAAATCATTACAAGACTACCAACTTATAAGGATGATAAAGATCTTTGATGATATTATCTATCTCCATCCAAACACATAATCAGCATAATCTATTAATAGTGAGCATTGTTCTAAAATCAATATCAGCAAAGGATAATAAGATAAAGAAAATCAAACCCAATTGCAGAAAAAAAAAAACATACCCATGGACATCAACCACAGTTCTAGAAATCTTCATTTTTCTTGTAGATCCCGAGTACAATTCCTCAAGGCTACAAGGCAATTTACTCTCCACAGGAGCTGGTTTCCTTGGCATAGTCCCTTCGCTGTAAGTTCTAAAAATATTTTCATTGCCACCAAATCCACCAAACGTTCCTCCATCAGACTGGAACCTCATTGATCTTCCAGGTCCTGATGATCCAAACCCAAAAGGACTGCTCCCAAAGAATTCTGCAAATATATCCTCTGCATTTCTTGGATTGAAACCATTTGACCCAACACCACCACTCCCATTTCCAAATGGAAATCCACCACTCCCACCTGCTGGCATATCTTTCAATCCTTCTTCACCATATTGATCATAAATTCCTCTCTTTTGTGGGTCACTCAGCACCTGAATTTCAAAACCCGTTTTTCTCACAATCAGAAATTAGAACATAATATATTTTACAGAGCTGAAAAATTATGTTTCTTCCCATTTCTCAGCAGCCAAACAAGACAACAAAAAAAAAAAAAAAAATCGAATTAGGGAAAAAGAAAAACATGCCTCATAAGCTTCAGAGATCTGCTTGAATTTGGCTTCAGCTTCTTCTCTTTTGTGGTCTGGATTCTTGTCAGGATGCCATTTCATTGCCAATCTTCTATATGACTTCTTTAGATCTTCTTCTGTAGCATTTCTGTTCACCTTCAATATGTTATAATAATCCACCCCCATTTTCTTTCTCTCCAAGAACCCAACAGCTTTAATCTATATCACCTATTAGATCCAAATTCTATCAACAAAATCAAATTACAAAAAAAAAATTTCATCAAAACCCAGATCAAAAAACCATTCCTTTTGATCATCTATCCATCTAAATCATCAAACCAATGTATTTGAACAAAACTAGCTTCCTTTTAACAATAAGACGTTCCAGAAAAATGGGATCTTTATAAAAAAACTGTATGACGGTTGAAAAAAGGAAGAAAGTCAAGATAATCACGAGGACTTTAGGTGAAAAACATTGATCTAATATTAAGAGTTGGTTTTGAAAATTTTCTTTGAGGGCAGAAAAAGAAAAACAGAATCTATGGTGTCATGTTAGAAGGAGTCTACGTTTTGAGTTTAAATATTTATTTATGTAATAAATTTGATTTAAGAGGACGTGTGTGTGTGATTTTAATAACCGAAAGTAACGGAATATGTGTAAATGACTATGTTTAAATGTTTGGTCTTAAAAGTTCTGTTTTCTACCGTTTGTTTTCTCACAATTTTATGGCACAAGATTGAGATGGGTGCCATTTCATGCTATTTAAGCTTTAATCCTGCAAACGACTCTTTTTTGTAAAGATAATTTTGAATCCAATTTTCGATTCCTTTGTGCGTGGTGTACGAGTGCTTTACCATCTCATTAGCGCACACTACTATTCGTGTTTGATCGGACGGTTAGCATCATGGTTATTAAAACCGGACCGGACCGGCCGGTTCAACCGGTTGAACCGCGAATCGGACTGAAAATTGATTGGTCTGACTATATAAAATCGGATTTGAAAAAAACCGGCCAACCGGCCAGAACCAGGAAAAATCGGAAAAAATCGGCCAGAAATAAAAAATTATTTTTTTAAAGCCCAAATTATTTTTAAAACACCCCAAAACTCAAATTATTTTTTAAAACACATTATTTATAAAAAAAATCACTCAATTCATCTATTTCTATCTAAATAATATATTTTTTTCTTTTTAAGTAATAGACTATATAATTGAAATAGAAATTCATAATTCTAATAAAAATGTATTTTACGTAAAAAAATCTATGAAAAATAAAAAAACATATATTTCTGCTAATGACATAATTAAAATAAAAAAAATAAAAAAGAAAACCTCCAAAATTAAAAAAATAAAACAAAATGTTTTTTAAAATACATCATTTATAAAAAAAGTCCGATGAGAATGACAATAATAATAATAATGAGTGATGAAAATGATTTTTTTTAAATATATATAATATAGAATTAATTTGTTTGAATGTTTAAAACTTATATTTGGTGAATATTTAATATGTTTTGTAATTTATTATTAGTATATTTGTGTCATATGTTAAATATTTGGATAGATTTTGTTTTTGTTTGAGTGTTTATATAGTATTATTAATAAAAATTATATTAATTAATAATATTTTAAAAAATAGAAAAAAACTCGGTTGAACCCGGTCGAACCACGAACCCTCAGCCTTGCCGGTTTTTTATCCGGTCCGGTTTCAATAACATTGGTTAGCATTGCGGATAAATAATTTTGTAATTTTAAATTAAAAAAAAAAAGTAAGGGTTGGTTGAAAACTAGGGGTGAGCAACGGTTCGGTTCGGTTCAATAACCGAACCGAAAATCAAAATTTCATAATTTATATAAACCGAACCGAATTTATATAAAATCGAACCGAAATTTTCGGTCGGTTTGGTTCGGTTAACCGAAAAACCGAAAATTCAAAATTATAATTAAAAAAAATTATCTAAAAAATTATAAATCATAAAATTAAAATAAAAACATTCAAATTGAAAAATATACATATATAATTTGAGTTCAAACCCCTTTAAATTAATATAAAAAATACAAAAATAATTTTTTTATGTAAAAATTTAATAAAATAATATATAATATTAAAATTTCGGTCGGTTCGATTTTTCTTCGGTTTTTACCTTTCAAAACCGAACCGAACCGAAATAACCGATTTACATGAAATTTCAAAACCGAATAACCGAACCGAATTTTAAAAATCGGTCGGTTTGGATCGGTTTTTCGGTTTTACCCGAATTCTGCTCACCGCTATTGAAAACAAGGTTTACACCTACTTCCATGGTGAAAAAAACAAGAGGGTTGCAAATTATATATATATATATATATAAAATGCAAACTAAATTAATAGTGCAAGAATTACAAATATATCCTACAAATAAAATAATAAAATTTGAAAATATAAAAGATGTACAAGAAATTAATGAAATTATTAAACAATGTCTGTAAATTTTTTTAACTAAAATAGTGAAATCAGATAACGCATATTATGAAAATTTTGGCTTTTAGTGAAAAAGCCTTTAATATATTGTCTATTAAAAGATATCGAATCACATTTCACATAAAAAGTACACTTCAATCAAGAAAGGCAATAAATTACAATAATAAAATAACAAATTTAGACTTGAGAAATATAAATTTAGAATAAAAGAATCAGATGTAAAGAAATATATAAATATAATATATGGATAAATATGAAAACTAAATTACAGAATAACAATTTCATATGTGGATTTATTGAAATAAAGAAAAAACAAGAAATCAAATCAAACACAAAAATAACAAATAACAAATAAAATTCAAAAGTGCAAAGCTATAGCAATTTGAATATTGTTTTAGAGTGAATAGCAAAAAAGTAAAACAGCCTTCAGGTGTAAAATTTAAGTGTCCGAAAGAATCCAAAAGAATCGCGATTGTTGCTCCAATTTTATAGAGAGAGACAGTTGTTTGAAACACACGAGCCACTAATAATCGGATGAGTAGTTCATCACTAGTTGCCACCTTTCTTGCGCAGTAGAACAAAAGACCGAAGAGAATGAAGTCGTAAGATTTTGGTACTAAACCAATGTGCCACTGAAACCATACGCACTTTTAGCTGAGCTTTCAATTCCCTCTTGTCAATTCCGTCAAATAAGAAGTTAATGGGATCAAAATTATGTTGGGCACCGCGAATAAATAAAAATAAATTAACAGAATAAAATATTGACACCAGCAATTTTACGTGTTTCATCCAAAACGTTTGGGTTACGTTCACGGGACAAATTTCGAAAATATTTCTTCCATTAATAAAATTAATAGGTAAAAGAGAGAAAGACAATACAATAATTTTAAGATAAATCCAAAATAATGGCACACAAATATTTTCCAAACTCACTATTTTGTCACTCCCCTTTTAGAAAAAATATCCCAAATATTTTTTTAAAATACTTCTCTCTCTTAATTTATAAAAATGAAAGATGAATTTAAACTGATGTGGGAAGGCCTATTTATAGGAAGTTATACGCGTTAAATACACGTTTGGACAGCTTTCAATAAGTTGTCCAGCCACAAACTTTGAAAGAAAGAAAAAATTGATGCCGCAAATGCCAACCTACCTAATTTGACTTTTCAATATTTTTTTTTTCTTTTTTCAATGGTGTGGGCCCCACCACCATGTGGAGGAACCTACGCCTAACAATTCTCCCCCTTCCGACTACATAGTCCTGCAGCTAACCGACAATACTCAAAATTCTGTCTTAGTAAAATTTTCGTTAACATATCTGACCCATTTTCTTTCGTATGGATCTTCTCAAGCTGTAGTAGCTTATTCTCCATCACATCCCTTATCCAATGATATTTCACATCAATATGTTTTGATCTCGAATGGAATGAGGCATTCTTTCCAAGATGAATAGCACTTTGACTATCACAGAATAGCTGGTATTTGTCTTGCTGCAAACCAAGTTCTTTCAAGAACTTTTTCATCCATAGCAACTCTTTACAAGCTTACGTCGCTGCTATAAACTCTGTTTCAGTAATAGAAAGTACAACACACTTCTGTAAGTTTGACTGCCATGACACAACCCCCCTTGCAAAAGTAATCAGGTAACCAGAAGTGAATTTTCTGAAATCCACATCACCAGCCATATCTGCATCTGTGTATCCAGCTAACACAGGCTTATCATTTCCAAAATATAGACATATTTTGGAAGTTCCTCGAAGATACCTGAAAATCCATTTTACTGCAACCCAATATTCCTTTCCAGGATTTGAAAGGAATCTACTCACAACTTCAACTGCATGAGCGATATCTAGCCGTGTACACATCATAGCATACATCAAACTTCCAACTACTGAAGCATATGAAATTTTATGCATCTCTTCCTTCTCTTTGTCTGTAGAAGGATTTTGTTTAGAACTCAGCTTAAAGTGATTAGCAAGAGGACAACTAACTATTTTAGCCTTATCCATATTAAATCTCTGAAATACTTTCTCAATGTACCTCTCTTGTGACAGTCACAATTTCTTGGTGCCTCTATCTCTAATAATATTCATGCCAAAAATCTGTTTTGCTAGTCCCAAGTCTTTCATAGTAAAAGGCTTACTCAACTGTTTTTTTAAATTGTTAATTCTGGAAATATTCTGGCCAACAATCAACATATCATCCACATAAAGCAAAAGGATAATAAAATCATTATCTGAGAATTTTTGTACAAAAATACAATGGTCTGAAGTAGTCTTTTTATAGTCTTACTCCCTCATAATAGACTCAAACTTCTTATACCATTGTCTCGGTTCATGTTTTAAGCCGTAGAGGCTTTTCTTCAACTTGCAGACATAATTCTCTTTTTCTCTTTCTTTGAATCCCTCTGGCTGTTCCATGTATATTTTTTCTTCCAAATCACCATGTAGGAAGTCAGTTTTGACATCTATTTGTTCAACCTATAGGTCAAGATTTGCTGCTAACCCTAGCACAGTTCGAATAGATATCATTTTCACAACTGGTGAGAAAATCTCATCAAAATTAACTCATTTTCTTTGACTGAATCCCTTGACAACCAGTCTGGTTTTGTAACGTGGACTGGAAATGTGTTCTTCATGCTTAATCCTGAACACCCATTTGTTTTTCAAGGCCCTTCTGCCCTTGGACAACTTCACCAGTTCAAAATTTTTATTCTCATGCAATGATTTCATCTCATCTTGCATGGCCTCAATCCATTTCTGCTTGGATTCATCATCTATGGCTTCTTGATAACTCTCAGGTTCCCCTCCTTCAGTAATAGTCACATACTTGTCACGAGGATATCTAGAAGATGACCATTTTGTTCTTTCACTTCTCCTTTGTGGAGGTGGTGTTCCTCTTCTCAGTGGAACTGGAGAAGCCATAGGTGTTGGTGCTGGAAAATCATCTTGATCATCATCATCATCGTCTTAGAACAACCTTCTATAGGAGCATCATCATTATCAGGTGGATAAACTTGGTCTTCATTTCCAACTTCTCATGGCATCGGTGTTGGAGGAATTAATTTTAAATCTGATAAGTCGCCATTGAAATCAGGAACATCCTTCTTCATTTTGTTAAAATCTTCAATGGTCTCATCTTCAACAAATACAACATCACGACTCCTGACAAGTTTCTTTTCAATAGAATCATAAAATCTATAGCCAAATTGATTTTGACCATAGCCAATAAAAATACACTGTCTTGTCTTAGCATCAAGTTTGGACCTCTCATCTTTGGGGATATGAACAAATGCTTTACAGCCAAACACCCGCAGATGATCATAAGCAACATCTTTTCCTGACCATACTTTTTCTGGAACATCTATTTTGAGAGGAGTGCAAGGTGAAAGATTCAACACATGTGCGACTGTGAGTATAGCTTCACCCCAAAAAATCTTAGGCAATTTTGCATGTGAGAGTATACATCTGACTCTCTCCATCAAAATTCTGTTCATCCTCTCAGCTAAGCCATTTAACTGCGGTGTCTTTGGAGGTGTCATCTGATGCCGGATATCATGCTCTTTGCAGTAAACATGAAATGGTCCAGTGTATTCTCCACCATTATCTGTCCAGATGCATTTCAACTTCTTCTCAGCTTGTCTCTCAACTGAGGCATGAAATTCTTTGAAGACATCTAGCACCTGATCTTTTGTTTTTATAAGATATACCCATGTCTTCCTCGAATGATCATCAATGAAAGTCACAAAATACTGAGCACCACCAAGTGACTTTGACATTGGTCCACACAAATCTGAACGAATCAGATCTAATACATTCTTCATTCTGGAAGGAGAAGAACTTTTAAAAGCAACTCTGTTTTGCTTTCCAAATAGACAATTAATACATTTGTCTAAGTGTACTTCATCCATACCAGGCAATATTTTCTTCTTGGCTAGGCTTTTCATTGCTTTTTCACCCATATGGCCAAGTTTTCGATGCCACCGTTCAATTACACTATCTTTCTCCACGGCAGCAATTGTATCTGTAGAGAGTTTTGCTTCCATCACATATAGAGTTGTATGCTTTTCACCTCTAGCCACTACTAAAGAGCCTTTTGTAAGTTTTCATTTGTCATAAATGAAGGAGCTGCAATATCCCTCATTTTCAAGTTTGCGTACAGAGATTAAATTCAGGCGCATGTCTGGAATATGCCTGACATCCTTCAGAATTATTATAGTACCATTCTCTATTTCCAAGCAAACGTCTCCTCTGCCAACAACCTTTGACAGGCCTTCATTTTTCATTCTAACAATACCAAAATCTCCAGGTGTGTATAATAAGAAAAATTCTCTATGGGATGTAGTATAAATGGTAGCACCACTATCAAGCACCCAACGGGACTCCTGAGATACAAGATTAACAATATTTTCATCATAAATGATATTGAATTCATCTATGATATTAGTCTGCTCATCATCACTGCTGTCATCTTTCTTCACAGCTCTCTGCTTCGGTTCTCTTGTTTCTTTTTGAACTTTCTACAGAACTTTTTAATATGGCCCTTCTTTTTATAGTGATGACATTCAACATTAGCATATTTGTTTGACTTTTCTCTGCTCTTGCCTCTAGGGTTTTGTTCCCTAGACTGTCTCCTTCCTCTAGATTCTGCAACTAGAACATCTGATTGTGATGAAGAAGATGGGGCTTATGATCTCCTTCTCATTTCTTCATTTAGGATACTACTTTTTACAATCTCCATATTCACCACACCATTGGGTGTAGTATTGGTGATGGATATCTTAAAAGTTTTCCAAGACTATGGCAGAGAGGCTAACACTAATAAAGCAAACACTTTACCATCCAGTTTTACTCTCATTCTATTTAGCTAATCCTGAATTCCTTCCATCTCATTTAAGTGGTCTGGCAAGGAAGTTCCTTCTCTATATCTTACTTGCACCAACTTGGTCAAGTAAAATAATTTATTATTTTTCGTTTTTGAAAAATACGTCTCCAGCTTATTCCACAGTGTTCTGGTATCTATTTCATTACAGATGTGATTGAACACATTCTCTTCGATAAATTGTCGGATAAAACTGCACACCTGCTCATGGGCAAACTTTCACTCCTCATCGGTTTTACCTTCAGGTTTAGCTGTGGTAAATATCGGCAAATGCATCTTCGTCACAACTAGAAAATATTTCATCTTTTTACTCCAGATGTGGTAGTTTGAGCCATTTAAGTAGATTATTCTGCTAATTTTTGTCTCCATTTAGATCAGAATTCGATGGACTTTTCGATCTAAAAAATTTTCTGATAGTGAATAGTACCCGTATACATGAACAGTATCCAAGAAAAAAATTTTCTAATGTAGAAGATCAGTCTACGCTACAACCACAGAGCATACTAAAAAATATCTTGACTCTGATGCCAGTTGTTGGGTACACGGATAAATAAAAATAAATTAGCATAGTAAAATATTGACACCAGCAATTTTACGTGGTTCATCCAAAACGTTTGGGTTACGTCCACGGGACAAATTTCGAAAATATTTTTTCCACTAATAAAATTAATGGGTACAAGAAAAAAAGACAATACAATAATTTTAAGATAAACCCAAAATAGTGGCACACAAGTGTTTTCCAAACTCACTATTTTGTCACTCTCATTTTAGAAAAAATATTCCAAATATTTTTCTAAAATATTTCTCTCTTAATTTATAAAATGAAGTATGGATTTAAACTGATGTGAAAATGTCTATTTATAAGAGCCTATACGCGTTAAATACGCGTTTGGGCAGCTTCCAATAAGCTATCCAGCAGCAAACTTTGAAAGAAAGAAAAAATCAATGTCGCAAATGGCAATTTACCTAATTTGACTTTTCAATAATTTATTTTTCTTTTTTCAATGGTGTGGGCTGAAAATAAAAATGACTTAATGCTCTTCCATTGAAACAATAATCTGGCTTTTCCATTTACTGTTTCCTCCAATAAATTTCATACTAAAATCAAGGTGATAAGATCAGATAATGCATAGGTCAACTGGCTATAATTCTACGGTTCAAGAGGTATACTACATCAAACAGCTTGTGTTGAATGCCATCAACAAAATGGCATTGCTAGGAAGAAACACTAACATTTATCAAATGTTACAAGAGCTCTACTATTCTCGTCGCATGTATACTTTTTATTGGAGTAATGCTCTCATTCATGCTATCTATCTTATAAATAGACTGCCTACTCCTCTATTGAAGAACAGAAGTCCTTAAATGGTGCTGATCCTGAACTCTCAATCTTGAAAGTCTACTTTGTTTTGCATCAACATTGGCTACCAAAAGAGCCAAACGAATGGACTACTCTGGCTTGTAGCTTGTGAAGTTTAGGGATGAAATTGTTTGAAAAATAGTTAAAGATTTAGTCGTAAATTTACGAAGTATTGGATCTTAATAATTCTCCTAAGAAATTCGAGACATCTGAAACTGCAATTGATAAAATTATAGTGTTCGATTTTAATTTTCTTAAGTTTCTTTCGATTTTAATAAATAAAATAGCAGTATTATATTATTACATATATAAAATATCAATTTTCTTTTGTTATATTAAATTAACATCTGGACCAATTACGTATAAAAGAAGTATTTAGGACAACTTGATTTGAACTCGACCAAGTAAAAAGTGATTGGTGGAAGAACTTTCAACCATCATATATTCAATTTTCAAGCTTTACATGTAAATCCCCAACCACTTCCCAATATTTTTCTCTGCAACAGAGAAAAACATGTAAAATAGAAAAAGAAAAGAAATGAATGTCAAGAAGCAAAAACAAACCTCCATTTTCAGAAAGCTTATATCTGCACGCTTACTGCTCAAAGGGGCTTTTTTTCCCCATAGGAAAACGCAGAAAAGAGGGCATCCTGGGGAACAAGCACCTCAGAACTATACACCGATAACCAAGTAACTTATGTATTTTTATCTCCCATTTCAAGAGGAAAGATTTCCTATTTAGATATACTACTTCTGCACAAACCCAAGAAAGCCAAAGAACAACCAGCTGCACAATGCAGTCTCTATCAGATCAGGTGACAACGACTGAATCTGAGGCACAGGAACCAGATGAAGAGGCACTGTTTTCGCCAACAACATTCTTTAATTTCACAGATGAACTCTCAGCTGAAGACCCCAACTCAGCGATGTCCCCGATGTCCAATGAGTCAGGAAGATTCTCAGGATACTCAAAAGGGTCATACTGCACCCGCCAAAAAAAAAAAGAGGAAGTATTACAGAAATTTGAAACGAGAACAGATTAAAACTCAAATAATGAAAATGCAGGTTCAGAAGATGCTAAATCCACAATTAGTAAGTAGTACAAAGTCCCAATAATACAATAAAACATGATTAAATCAGTCCCAACTGTAGTCCACCCTGAACCTACTCTATTAATAATGAGAACATCATAACAACAGAATAAACCAAGTATAATCAACAAAATAACTTGTAGTAAATCAAACATTTCTTGCAAATTTCAATCAAGGAAACTAGTCAAGAAGACATAAGCGGATGGGGCAAGAAGAATGAGGAAAAGACCATATTAAAAGCACATATAGAAAAAACTCACCATCCCCAGTTGGCTTGCTTCTCATTAGTTTATCCCATTAATATCAAAAACTAATCTGCATAGTTTCCATTACACCAAGCTACTCAATCCTATTTGCTGCTACAATTCATCTTCTGCCACTCATTTGGGCCTAAACTTAATGATTCCCTCCTCTCACAATAAGAGAAGAAAAGGAAAGGAAAGGGGGGAAAAGAAAAGACGAAGAAGCTGATGTGAAATTACCTCAAGTTGTTGTAGCATATCAACAGTGGCCTCCAAATCACCCTTGTTTGCAATATAGACATCATTAAGTGATTCATCAGATATTCCAGGAAATTGCATCTGCAGATATACCAAATGCATGTCAAATGGTTCATCCATCATCTGATGATCCGTCATTTCAGTTGAATTTTGTGACAATGAACCACCAAAACCATGAGGGGAATGGCTCTTCAGCACAGATGCTTCATTCACAGAAGAAATTTTTTCATGCTGTCTGTTCTGTGTAGTAGGCTCTGCAGATCCAAAGCAGACAGTTTGATTGCCATTATGAGAAACTTTTGTGTTCACTCCAGGAGCTTGTCTTTTAGACAATGGTACATATGATGCTGCATAAGGATTCAATGTAGATACTCCTGGCTTCATTGCCTCAATTGTGAAAGCAGTTCACTGGTTGATTCCAAATGAGAAACTATTATTCACAAATATAATACATCATCAACAATTTAAAAAAAAAAAATTCCTCTTTACCTAACTGTTTAGAGAGCCCAAGCACTCGTAAATCAAGCAGTTCAGAAAAAACATTTGAAAAAAAAAGACATTAACCATTAGACTGCTTCATTAAGCATATGAGAGACACGAGCAACTGTTCAGAGCCACCAATCTTGGGAATCTTAAATTAGAAGAAAGACGCAATACAGTTCAATCAGTTAGACCTTGTAAAACTTTGGAAACAGAAGATGGAAACATACCATTAACCCAAAAAAATATGTAGCCAATCTCCAAAAACATTATCCAAATTGCTATTACTTATCAATTCAGAAGGCTATATGGAGAAAAAGAACTCCTTTTTTCTTTTCCAGTGGGAGCTGAAAATAAAATGGTTTCCAAATTCAAACATATACACAAATTCAAGTAAATATACACAAATTCAAGTTATGTAACCATATTAGATATATTCTTTCAACATAATTACCAGTCTTCATCCTCATCTTGTTTGGATATGTAAACAATAATACAACAGTAAATCATACGAGCAAACAACTTGCTTAGTCAACCTTCTGCACACCAAAAATCCTTCAGAACCATCAAAAGAAAAAGAAAAGCAATACACTTCAGCATATAGAAATCATTCAATAGATAAAGGCAACATCTAACCTTCAAAAGCATCAATCTTCAAGAAGGTAAAAAATAGATCAATTCTTTAACTAGAACAAAACAACTTACATTTTCCCATTGTACTTTCTGAACATTATTTCAATAAAGGAATAAAAAAATAGACAAAGATGACAACAGAGATCAAGATGATTCAAAAAACATAAAAAAATTCCTGCCTACTGATATTCGATTAACTGCACATTATTTCCACCTTATTTCCTCCCCAAAAGCAACATAATCGTTTTTCGTTTCTTTTTTTTTTCCACGTTTTACACAAATCAAGACACAGCCCGGTTAACTAAAACCTGTATGATAATCATGATCCGTTTTTAGAAGAAGAAATTAATCTTAAGGACGACGATAACAATCCCGGTTAACAAGAAAAACATAAAGATCAAATTAAATCAAACGAAACAAGAAAATAAAAGATATCATTGCCGATAATAATTTCATCGGAAAAATAAAAAAACAAACGAGAATTAAAAAAACAAAAAACAAAAAACAAAAACGTACATCTATACAGGCATACACATATCTATCTTCACATGAAATGTGCAAAGGGTACCTGTAAGCAAATTGGAGATTCCTGAGAAGCTATGAAACCCTAAAATTCTTTTTCCGTTTCCGGATCGAAGAGAAGCTAAAGGAAAAAAAATAATCCAATTGGAATTCGAAGCTAATGATTGCCTTCCCTAATTAATTATAATAAATTTAAAAATTAATAAATATAAAAAAATATAAGACACGCGCAAAGCGCTTGCATGCAACCTGTGACGTTTACGATCCGTTTGATTACGGGAAAACGGCATCACCTAATGATGTCTAGCGAGTAAATTTTTTTTTTAAGGGTATCCCATCTAATTTGACAGATTAAATTTAAATAGTTATTTTTTTAATGAATTTTTATATTATAATTATATTTTATTTATTTTATTTTTATATTTAAATTTAATTTGATTTATTTTTATATTTATGATCATATTTTAATTATAAATTTATTATTTTTATTTATTTTTAAAAGAATATTAATAAACGAATATTTAAACGGGTATAGAATAGTATATTGATATTATTAATTGAATTTAGAATGAATACAAAAAGTGTAATATTAATTTTAAGATGCATACAATAAAAGCTAATATCTTAACTAATAAATGAGTTTTGATATAAACATAACAATTTTTTGCGTATCGTGGTATAAATATGATATCATGTATATCGAAAAAACTAATTATTAAATAAAAAATATCAAATTTCTACTAATTTTACAACTAAAAGTTTTATTTAAATTATCGTCTGCGAAGAAATGTCCCAAAAGTAGATATTAAATCCTATATATTGAGAAGTCTTGAGTTCATCCTGTTCCCTTTTTTCCCTTGTCAAAAATAAATTATTAACTCAATTTATCCATTATCATTTAACTATACCCTTAGTAATATTATGGTCTATTTTTCAATTTATTCCAATAAAATCAACCAATTAAGTATCGATAAAATCAAACACGGCAAAAAATTCGAGAATTCGGTCAATGACGCATGCTAAATTTGCCGAGTCACCCTAATTGTCTTTCCACATAAGTTGAAAATGAATAATACTCCCTCCATTTTTATATGTTTAACGTTTATATATCGCTCGTAACAAATAAATTTCATAAAATTTTATAAAATTCGTTTGTAATTCCTATTTTTTATACTTGATATAAAAAAATATAGGAATTGAATTTCATAGCGCCAGATTTATGTATTGAGATAAGATTTAGTATTAATGAAAAACTTATAATTAAGCCACATAATTAGGAAGAGAGAGAATGTTAGTGTGAGAAATAGAGTTTTAGGAGGAGATTAATAAGGACAAATTAGTCATTTATATAGCATATTTAATAAATTATTGGTTTTGGCAAATAATTCAATTGGAATAAATAAATTTAAATTGTAAAATTCATTTACAAATGAATTTCATATGTAATTCATTTGTAAATAAATTCCTATACTTGAAATAAAATTACTAAAATATTTAGCTTTCTCGCCTCATCCGCTATATAGTATTGCCTATCTTTTATTTACCGTTTTTCCTTTTTTAACCTTTTTATGTGCTATCAAATTCTTACTCAGCGAGTTAGCATTGTTGAAAAATAGGCTGGGTAATTACAATTAAATAAATTTTAATGACATATTATTTCATAATATATATATATATATATATTAAATTCAATTCAATTTTATCATAATTCATTTAATATTTATTTTGGAACATTTTTTGTTTTGTTATAATAAAATCAGTCAAATATAATTAAGTGTCAATAAAATCAAACACCCTGAAAATTCGACAATTCGATCAATGACACATGCTAAATTTGTTGAGTCAACTTGATCATTTTTCACTTCAGCTTCAAAAAATAAGAATTACTCCCTCCATTTTTATATGTTTAACGTTTAAGAGTTGTTAAAAAATTCTTTTATAAATGACGTTTGAATCTTTTGATATACTTTTAGTTAGTTTGTCCCATATTTGCCCTTAATTAATTTGCTCATCTTAAATAAAAACTATATTCAAGGAAATAAAAAAATTGCAATCTTCAAGTAAAAATATGAAGAGCTTGTACAGAACAATACTTAAGAGGATGATGATATTCAGATTTTCTCTAACAAAAGAAAAAAAAAAGAAGAATGGTTTGGAGACAAAAAAAATGAAGGAGAAGACATCAGTTCCATTTCATCATACTTTCGCCAAATTCTACCAAAATAGGTGATATTTGCAAATAAATTCTATATTTTTAAGAGTTAAATTTAAAAAGACTATAATATCCTTTTAATAATTTGTTAAAAATAAATTATTTTTGTGCAGTTAACGTATTCTGTTTTTGTTTCTCCCCCACATTGTTCTTCTCACTCTTCTACCACTATTCTGCACTGAATGTTAATATATATATGATTTTTTTTAAAAAAAATTATGTTATAATTGATTTAATATTTGTCGAAAATTTTAAAATTATGATTAATGGTTGTTAATTTTTTTATTGTAAATAATTGGAAAAAAGCATCAAAATTGGCATTGAAAATATTTTAGGAAATAAAATAGAAATTATTTTATTTATTCATTTATTCCAATCATAAAAATAAGTAATTCATTTTTAATTCTATATTTTAGTAATTTTATTCCAAGTATAAGAATTCACTTACAAATGAATTAAATATGCAATTCATTTATAAATAAATTTTATAATTTAAATTCATTTGTTCCAATCGAAATCTTAAGGTTATTTGCCAAAATCAATAATCTATTAAATATGCTATGTAAATGACTAATTTATCCTTATCAATCTCCTCCTAAAACTCTATTTCTCACACTAACATTCTCTCTCTTCCTAATTATGTGCTTAATTATACATTTTCCATTAATACTAAATCTTATCTAAATACATAAATCTGGCGCCATGGATGAATTTGTTTTACGGCCAAAAAAAAAATTTCACCAAAATTTTTTATTCAAAATTTTGAAAATTCCACCAAAAAAAATTCCACCATGGAGTATTTGAACGCGAAAACTAATGTTTGTATCAATATAATTAGAAATTTATTGAAAGAGGGTAGAAGGATAAGCATATTCCATGGAACTAATGTCTTCTCCTTCACGTTCTTTTGTCTCCAAACCATTCTTCATTTTTTTTTCTTTCGTTAGAGAAAATCTTAATATTATATCATCCTCTTAAGTATTGTTCTGCATAAACTCTTCATATATTTTACTTGAAGATTGCAATTTTTTGATTTCTTTGAATTTAGTGTTCATTTAAGATGAGCAAATTAATTAAGGGCAAATATGGGCTAAACTAACTAAAAGTATATCAAAAGATTCAAACGTCATTTATAAAAGAATTTTTTAGCAACTCTTAAATGTCAAACATATAAAAATGGAGGGAGTAATTCTTATTTTTTGAAGCTGAAGTGAAAAATGATCAAGTTGACTCAACAAATGTAAAATGTGCCTTGAATTTCTCCCTTTATCAAAGACCAACTACTCCCATTTTTACTTTTTTATTTCAACTCCTCTAGATGCTGAAATTGTGGAAAGGTAATTCATCTATATTTTCAAAAGCCACCAACTCCTTCTTTGAATTTGGTGGCACAATTTATGCCTATAAAAGGAGAGCTTCCCTTGGCAATTAGGATCAAGAAAAAGAGAGAGTTTAAGATCTCGTATTTGTGTGATTATATAACACATTTTGTAATGTTTTTTGTGTTGTAAATTTGTGAGATTATTGGGTGTAATTGGGTTTTGGGTTGAGAGTTAAACACCAAAAAATTTGTATTCTCCATTTTTGTTAGTAAATTATTTTCTCCCTTCTTCTGTAGACGTAAGCACATTGTCGAATCACGTAAATTTTGTGTGTATTTTATTTTTATTACTTTGGCTATTTCTTCGTTGTTGCTATTAAAATCACTGTCTAAATATCCCATCGATCCTATCAAATTAGTATCGGAGCCGAGATTCTTTCTAAGTATGCTCTGTGCTTGCAATATAAACTGATCTTTCACATCAGAAAAAAATTTTTCTTGGACACTGTTCATTTATACTAGGGGTGTGCAAAACCCGATCCGACCCGAAATTTACATTCGGGTAGGATTGTTCGGTTTATTAGGGTCGGGTCGGGTGAAGAATAATAGTTTTATTCGGATTCGGGTCGGGTCGGGTGAAACCTTGCCAAAACCCGAACCGACCGAATCTTATATATATTATATATGATAATTAATGTTAGTTTGAAAGGTTTGGCTCAATGGTTGAGACAATAGCCCATACTATATATTTACCCGAGTTCAATACCTAGCCCACTCATTTTTTACAATGATTTCCCTAAATCAATAAAAACCCATTTCTCTTTTTTGGGGCTGCGTAAAATTGGGACTTTCCAGTTTCTTCTTTTCCTTATTTTTCTAGTTTCTTATTTTTCTTTATTTTCCTCTTCTTAGTTCTTAGTTCTTATCCATGAAAATCAAAAGATGGAATCCCTAAATCCCCGCCGCCTCCGCCTGTCGCCGCCGCCGGCATCCTCAAATCAATTTCGTTCTTCCATTTCATAATTTTTTGATTTTATTCTCAATTTTCTGGGTTGTGATGGGTTAGTTTTTTCATGGTTTTGAAATTTGCTATAATGCTATTTATTTTCCATTCATCAAGATATCAAGATGATGAAGAGAAGAATGGAGCAGATCCTTATTGATTTCATCATATTTGCTCCATTGATTTTTTTGTTTTTAATTTTAATGATTCAATCTTTATGTATGTGGCACCCAAATTTTGCTTGAATTTGTGCAAAATGTGCAGGTCTGCAATTGTGAAAAGAAGGAAAGCATGTGTTGTTAATTTGTTTGTTATGGTTTGATTGTGCCGTGTGTGTTGGAATTTCTGGTTTGAAAATGAGTTCGGGTTGATCGGGTTTAATGGGTCGGGGCCCGAAAAAATTCGGGTATTTCGGTTCGGGCCCTTGCTATAATAAGGGTCGGTTCGGGGGGACATTTGGGGTTTTTTTCGGGTTGGTCGGGTTCGGGTCGGGTTGACCCGAACCCGACCGATGCACAGCCCTAATTTATACGGTACTGTTCACGTAAACAGTTAATATTCACGTGTACGGTTACTATTCACGTGGAATAGTGGGAGCTATTTTTTGATCAAAAGAAGTTCGTGACAGAAGCAATGGCAACTACAAGATTTGATATTGAGAAATATGATCGTAACATAAATTTCTCTTTGTGGAAGATTAAGATGCGTGCCATCTTAATTCAGAATGGGCTTGAGAAAGCTTTATTGGGGAAGAATAAAATGCCAGAGTCAATAACTGAAGAAAAGAAGGAGGAGATCATCAATAAGGCAGTTTTCACGATTCAGCTCTATTTGTCTAATGAAGTTCTTCAGGAGGTCATCAATGAAGATACAACAGCTGGCTTACGGGCAAAGTTAGAGTTTTTGTACATGTCCAAAACCCTGACCGATAAGTTGTACCACATGACGCGGTTCTACACATTTCAAATGCAGGAAGGTACTTTTATTAAAACCTATCTTGAAGAATATACATCAATTTTAGTAAGTCTAGAAAATGTTGGTACTAAAGTTGATGATGAAAATGCTGCTTTGAAATTGTTGTGTTCACTACCACCGTCATATAAAAGTTTTAGGGACACAATATTTTATGGAAAAGATAGTGTGTCTTTGGCGGAGGTTAAAACAGCTTTACTCTCTAAAATTATAATTGATAAAGGAATTATCGGTACTAAAGAGGATAATGTAGCAGAAGGCCTTGTTGCTAGAGGAAGGTCTAAAAATAAGAGTTATGGCAGTAGCAGGTCTAGGTCAAAATCTAGACATAAGTATTTGATATGTAACTATTGTCATAAAAAGGGGCACATTAAAACTAATTGTTATAAGTTGAAAAATAAACAATCAACTGAAGAAAGAAGGAAAAAATCCGCTAAAACTAGTATTGCCAAAAATGAGTCCACATCTGATATTCTTTTAGTCACTAACAGTGAAAGGTGCAGATTCAAGGATGATTGGATTATGGATTCAGGTTGCTCTTATCACATATGTCCCAATAGGGACTGGTTCTCCACATATGAATCTTTTGCAGGTGGAGTTATTTTGATGGGCAACGATGCAGCTGTTAGTGGTTATGCCATAGGCCAAACATTTGGACCTTGATGTAATCATTACATTTTCATTTATATAATGGTTTTCTTCGCATTGATATTATTGGCATGTTACATTATTGTAATGTTTATGAATAATAATGTTATTCATATTGTCCCTAGTCATTTATCAATAAAGGGTATAAAGATAAATTAAGACTAGTATAGATTTGAATTGATAATCATGGGATGATTATATATGATGATATAAATCAAATCTATAGGTACTTGCTAGAGAACAAAGTACTGAATAAATCCACTGTAAGATCACTTCATGGGATAGTGTCATAAGTGATCTTATAATAGATATGTTATTGAATCTTTTGACCTGAGGTTATCATAGTTTCCTACATAAGGATCATTATGTTTTGACATAATCAAACGTTATCTTTAATCGGATAATTATAAAGTTTATGATCGGACATAATGAGAATTATGCGGAGGAAAGTGAATAATCAAGATGAAATTTATCCCTCTCTAATGAGAGAGATATCTATTGGGCCCCTCGATAAGTAGGACTGTAAAATACATGCTCGTGCTCGAATGAATTGATAGTGTTATCAATGTCATTTGAATTTATCAGTCTGCTTAGTGATAGAGAAATTATATGTTTGAACAATTTAAGTTTGACATGAACCATGACTTATGTTCAAACAAGATATCGTGTGACAAAAGGATAATAATATGTTCTATTGTCAGGTTAAAATCGGACTAACAATATTTATATTATTTGGGTAGTCATAATGTCTTGCTAGAGACCAATTATGACTTGTGGGCTTATCATGGGATTAGGCCCACTGCCAACATAATATAAACCTATTGGGTTACACACCAAGACCAAAATGAACAAAATGGATTTTATTAGGTTATTTCGAAATAAAATGTAAATATAGGTATTTATATTTAATTTCGAAATTACATATTTATATATGTACATAAGCATATATCTCTTATTTTGAATATGAAATAATAGTATATGTTAATATAATATTTCTTATTATTTTGAATAAGAAATAAATACATACATACATACATATATATATATATATATATATATATATATATATATATATATATATATATATATAATGAAAACATCTCTTAATTTTGAATTAGAGATAATATCATTATTAGGGGTTTAAAACTTATTTACATGTATATAGATATGTGTTAGGAAAAGAAGTTAAACCCTAATAAAACTCTAATCACGTTATTCAAATAGGAATAAAGATTAGAGTGGCTGTATTCTTCTTGATTAGAGAATAAGAAGTTGGAAAAGAAGCTACGATTTTTCTTTGAAAAGAAAATAAAAAGCTAACCCAGCCACCTTTTCTTTGAGAAAGAATCTTAAAATCCATTAGAATCTTAAAATCCATTCGCATAATAAGGGAGCTAGCACCCCTGCGAAGTTCTGTTCGTTTTGTTAGTGCGTGTGGATACCAGTAGAGGGTGTTCGTGATCAAAGCAGCACCTATAGTCCAAGATAAGGCGTTATTTCATTCTAAAGGTTAGTAATTCTTTATCTCTTCCTTTTGAATCAATTGAATATACATGGATCCTGCTTCGGGTTTCAATTTTATTCTGCTGCGTTAATGTTGAATTAATCCGATAAAACCCAACAGCAGCTTGTAAAGTTATTAGCAAGGGCACAATTCGAATCAAGATGCATGATGGCATGGTACGAACTTTGACAGACGTTCGTTATGTTCCTAATTTGAAGAAAAATCTCATCTCTCTGAGCACCCTTGATGCTGATGGGTGCAAATACTCAGGTGAAGGTGGAGTCTTGAAAGTTAGCAAAGGTGCTCCGGTGGTGATGAAGTCTCGACGGGTTGAAAGTCTTTATATTCTACAAGGAACCACAATTACAGGAGCTATTGCTGCAATTACTACTCAAATGTCTAAAACCGACATCACCAAACTGTGGCATATGAGGTTAGGCCATATGAGCGAGAAAGGCTTGACCCTATTAAGCAATAAGGGTCTTTTGTGCGGACAAAATACTGGCAAGCTTGATTTTTGCAAACACTGTGTTTTCAGAAAGCAAAGACGTGTCAGTTTCAGCAAAGGTACCCACACAACCAAAGGTACTTTGGATTACATCGATTCTAATCTTTGGGGGCCATCACAAGTTCCATCAAAAGGTGGTGCCAGGTACATGCTTGTCTTCATCGATGACTTCTCGAGGAAGGTTTGGGTTTACTTTCTTAAACACAAGGATCAGGTGTTTTCCACATTCAAGCAATGGAAAACCATGATGGAGAAGCAGACAGGAAGGCAAATAAAGAGGCTGAGAACAGATAATGGCTTGGAGTTTTGTGCTAGTGAGTTCAATGACTTCTTAAAAAATGAAGGCATTGTGAGGTATCAGACAGTTCGAATGACACCTCAACAAAATGGAGTTGCTGAACGTATGAATAGAACCCTTATTGAGAGAGAATGGTGTATGCTTTTAAATGCTGGATTACCAAAGAGTTTCTGGGCAGAAGCTATTTCAACAACTTGCTATTTAGTCTATCGTTCTCCATCAGTTCCAATTGGCTTTAAGACTCCGGAGGAAGTTTGGACTGGCAAACCTGCAAATTATTCAAATTTGATAATCTTTGGTTGCCCAGCATACATGCACGTAAATGATGGCAAGTTAGCACCAAATGCGAAGAAGTGTATTTTTCTAGGATATCCATCAGGGGTGAAAGGATATAAACTTTGATGTCCCAAATCATCCAAAGTTATAATCAGCAGAGATGTCACATTTGATGAAGGTTCCATTCTTCACTCAAAAAATGAAGTATTTGTATCTTACAGTTCTGATAAGCAGGAGGAGGCCAGTCAGAGACAGGAGATGGATGTTGAAGACTATCCTGCTCAGCAAGATTTTACTTCACTGTCAGATTCACAACCATCCAGCTCTCAGCAAGGTGATTCAGAACCTAACTCAGTTGAACAGGAGCAACCATACTCTATTGCCAAAAATAGAGAAAGGAGAGAAATAAAGAAGCCAATAAAATATAACGATTATGCAGATTTGGTGGCTTATGCTTTGTCAGCAGCTGAGGAGATCAACAATGTTGGAGAGCCATCCACATAATCAAAAGCCATTTCAGGAGCCAACTCAGATAGATGGTTGATAGCTATGGAAGAAGAAATAGAGTCCTTACATAAGAATGGTACTTGGGAGCTCGTTAGACTACCAAAGGGAAAGAAGAATATCGACTGCAAATGGATCTTTAAGAAAAAGGAAGGCACCCCAGGCATTGAAGAAATAAGATACAAAACTCGCTTAGTTGCAAAGGGATTCAAACAAGTACAAGGTGTGGATTTCAATTATGTCTTTTCACCAGTTGTGAAACAATGTTCCATTCGCATGTTGCTTTCTATGGTGGCTAAGTATGACTTAGAATTGGAGCAGTTAGATGTAAAAACTGCTTTTCTACATGGTGATTGACATGACCTTAGCAAGTGTACTGAATCGACAAGTAATATAATGGAGTATTTTTAAGACTCCAAGTTATCGTACCCAAGAGACTGTGTGCGCAAGTAATGAAAATCAAATGTATGCTAAAGAATTCCCAATTGTTTGAATTGATTGAGTTAACTACTGATTAAAAACAAAGAATTTAAATAACCAAAATAAACAAACAGAAATAATCAAATTAAATTGACGGCAATAACTGCAATAAACAAAATGACGAAAAAATTAACAAGATAAGAATTCAAAAATAGACAAACGTTGCTCAGGTTCACTCGTCCACCCCATATCCAGATATGAATAAAATTAATCTAAGAATTATTTATGAAAGAAATCGGGATAACCCTCTTAACCCAGGCTTCCCAAACGGAGTCAGCCACTCAAATTATATGACATCCCAAATCGGAGTCAGCCACATAATCAGCCTATGAACGGGTCTAAAATCCTAAGTTTGGTTTATTTTCCCAATACGGAGTCAAATAACCCAAAACTTAATTATCTCACTCACCATTCTAGTGTCAAATCATAAAATTCTGCACTTCTAGATTCCCAATCGGAGTCATCCAAAAGACACAGCAAGAATGATAAAACTGAACATAGATAACCATGGTATTCAATCCATACAATTCAATAACCAACAAAGATAATGAAATAAATCATTCATCAAAACTGAAAAATAACTTGACAAAATAAATTCCATGAATCAATAATAAATACTAGTGGAATAAACCATTCAATCATATATTTAAATTCAAAAGATGTTCAGAATTCACATCATGGGTAGGGGATTCAGAGATCCCCAAACAACTAAAAAAAACTACTCACAATCCATTACAAAATCAAAAGGAAAGAGGAAAGAATAAACCCAGAAATTCATTAAGGTGTAGATCCCGTTTGAACCCTTAGTTTTTCAATCTCCTTCTTCAAATCTTCAATGGAGAAAATCTGGAAATTCTCTGAATGTAAAAACTCCTCTTGAAACTAAACTAGGTATTTTTAATGTAAAAATCTTGAATTGCAAATCCAATCTCAAGGAAAAAAAATCGAAATCTTAATTAAGAACAACCGAAAAACTATCCCAAAAATCTATCTCTAAAACCCTAATTTGAAAATAGATTCAAAACTAGCAGCCGCCACTCAAAATCAGAAACTTCTCTTTTTAAATCCCGAGGGGTCACGGTGGTAACCATATTGGTTGCCACCGTGAGGTGTTGAGGAGGTAAATCTGGATTGCGTGTGGGATAGGGGTCACGGTGGTAACCAAGATAGGTTGCCACCGTGACATGCTCAAATTTTGCTTCTGTCCAGGAATTTCCTATGTCACGGTGGCAACCACATTACCTTGCCACCGTGAGGTAACTTCTCACTTGGTTTTGTCTTGGTGCGAACTAGGTCACGGTGGTGATAACATTGGTTACCACCGTGACCCATAACAGATCTGCATTCTGCCCAATGGATACACATGTCACGGTGGTGATGTCTTTGGTTACCACCGTGACCTAGGGTATTCCTGCATTTTGCTTTTAACTCCTTTGTATGTCACGGTGGTGACCAAAGTCATCACCACCGTGAGGTACCTAAGAATGCTGCACACAAATTCAAACTTAATCAAAAACTAACAAAAATTACATAAAAACTCTAATTTCATTAGCATTGACATAATTAATCTAAAATAAGCATATCACGACAATAAACACTACTAAACACCATAAATCATACGAAAATACTATCAAATCTAAATACTAAATTAAAGTTATCAAAATACCCCACACTTAGACTTTGTTCGTCCTTGAGTAAATGAATTATCCACATTCCTGAAATTTCAAACTCTAACTCGGAATACGAAAACTTAACAACAATCATAGCACCAAGCAGAAGTGTCTTAGTTACAAATCCTTAAATCAATTTATATCAAATAATTTCACAAGTGTGTGTGCTAGGCTCAAAACCAATTTTCTCTTTTCAAAACAAAATAACCAATACATTCCAGCAATTGAGCAAAGAAATTAAATATGCAAATGAATTTGCATACAGGTTTCGCACTTAAAACTCAGGATAATCATACGCCTCTCCTTTAGCACCGGAACCACAAGGGTCATCTCCACTTAAACAACTCAAATCAAGAACAAGATCAAAAGGACTTATTTCAGGGTTGTAATGTTAGGTTAAGGTATTGGCTAACAAGAAAAATTAAATAATTCAAACAAAGAATTAACCACTCTACCTAAAATTTCAACTACCCAAAACTGAACAAGATTGTCCACGTCCTACCTTCAATTCACCCATAATTTCCAATGTTGTCTACACTTCTCCATACATAAAATACATCGAACTCCAAACAACAAAGTGATGAACTTCCCTTTTTAATTCACTTTTGAACCCAATTATCCGTAAATATGAGTATGTCTTCTTCTACTCAAAGGTACCCCACACTTGAATTTGTCTATATTCAATACATCAAAATTAACTAAAAACAACAAAACAAACTTTCATTTTTCATTCATTTTTTTTTCTTCTTTTCTTTTTTCTCTTTCTCTTTCTTTTTTTCATGATTTTTTTCTCTTTTTTTTCATGATTTTTTCTGCTGGGGTACCCAAAGTCTAGAATTTCTTATACCCATTTTTTTCTTCTAATAAGGGAAAGTTTAACACCATACTAAATTCAACAATTCTTCTCACACTTCCACTAATTCAACAATAGATACCCTTATTCAACTTTCAATGATATTCCAACCTAATCCTAGAGTGGTCGATTCTTAGAAAAGGGTAGGCAAAGGCATTTAGGCTAAATGGTAAAATAATAGTGTAATAAGAAAATTACGTAGTACGCTTTTAGCATACTAAATTAGCTCAACGGGGCTAGCAATAGAAATAACATAAACAGGTAGGTCTAAAGCTATTTAAAAGTGGTTATAAAAGAAACAAATTGCCTTAATCATGTCCTAAACTTGTTTAAGTTGTTATCATGTTTCGAAGGGTGATGAGGAAGGTTCTAACCATCCTAAAATTCCTTCACTCAAAAACTCTTATGCACTGGATTTTTCAAATTTTTTTTAAACAAGACTATAGTGCATGAAAGATTGGAAATCACAAGATATATGACTGATTGAGATTCAATTTGCTTCTAAAACTTCCAACTACTCATTTGCCAAGATCAGTTTTTAAGATAGACCATTCTCCAATTAAAGTTCAAAACATTCACAACAGGAATAACTGAGGTTAAGCCAAGCTGAGATAAAGGCTCTGGTGCTGGAGGTGCCTCCGGATCGTCCTTGTGCTCATAGGGCAAGCCTCCTAGACCCCGCTGGACTCCTTGAAGATACTCTGCGCGGGTAGTCAATCTGTATCTATGTCCAGTCATCGCGCCGTCCACTACGACTTTCATATTCTTCAACAGCTTCTTATCAATAGTCGCAGTGGAGGAAAGTGACTTGGGTCTCCTCAAGGGGTGATGCACAGCCTTAGTAATTACTGTGACTAACCCACCCAAAGCAATCTTCTTCACCTTCTTGGGGTGCCATTGCATCTCTTCCAACTTATGCCACAGATGGGGTACCCCATTAATTTGTACACCCCGCACCATACAAGCGAGAAATAATGCTTCCGGTAAATTAACCTGCCCTGGTGAGTCCACGTGACTCAGGAAAGATAGTGAGAAAAATCGATGGAGGATCCGCATGGCATGAGTATCAAGATGGTGGGCCTTTGTCTTGCTCGATACATATTGCGTGGCTGTCACAGAATCTCGAATGATTGCCCAGGCGGTATCCTTGTCATAATCCGCAAAACAATCTAGAGCGAGGGCAGGGAAACCTAGCATTTCAGAAAAGTCGACAAAAGACTGCTCATACTTTGTACCCTCCAGAAAAAAAGTTACTCTTCCCGGATCTTGAGAGGGGTCGCGGCTGATCCTACATTGCACAATGGACACGAAATCTCTTGTTAACCCCGGATAGACTTTCTCGTTAATCGCAAAAAGCCGCTCCCAACCAATATTCAATATTAGCCGTTGTACGTCATTTTTTATTCCCAGCTTTACCAACAAATCAAAATCCAAATAGCTCGTTGGAATGTACGAGCATTTGGAAAACAGAGCATATACAGGTTTCTGACTGGTCGGAACCTAAGAAGGCACATGGGAAATATCAACCGTAGGCTGGCTGGATGTTTGTCCTGATGAACTAGAGGCTAAAGCAGAGCTTTTGCGCTTAGGAGCCACTGCACAACATGGAAAAACTAAATTCAATAGCATGCGATGGGCATCAACAGCAATGGATTTAAAATAAAGCATAATGTCAAGCTCCTGCTAAGTTGTTAAACAATCTCTCAATTCCAAATGAATAACATAACAGATGCCAGAATGCAAGAAGAATGCAAATGACATAAACATAATTCAGCAAAAGTGATGAGCAAATGCAGTATTAAACCCAAAATCACTAGTAGCAAAATGCAATAAAAGGTTAAGAGAATTTGAGCTACTGTCAAAAGGCAAAATTGATAAATGAGAACAACAAACTCATTTGAACATTATTGTGAAAGAATCTTGGCATTTCAAATTGGCAGGAATTGGAAAAAATAGGAAAATCATTCATTCAGACATTTAGTCAAACACCTGGCATGCAAATAGTTAACTGACTAAATTGAAGCCCATAGATCATACTAACAACCCACAATTTCAAAATGAGGCATCACAATACAGAACAAACAATTAAAACCTAGCAATTTCCATTCTTAACCAAGAATTTGAAGAAAAATTTCAACTTAAATCATGCACACAGCCAATTGCCCTAACATCCCAACCCAAACTTGTTCATGGATTCAACATCAGAGATTGAAATTGAGGATGAAGATAAGAATTGAGAATAACCGCAACAAAAATTCAGAGTATAAACAGAAGTAAATCCTAAGGGGGGAGAAATATGGAGACTTCTAACATACCACTATGGTAGAAAACAAGAACAGGGAAAAGAACAACACGAAAAGAAAATAAATGCAAAAATAGAAAGAAAAAGAAAGAGTAAAATTACTTACTTGTTGTAGATTGGCAGAAATCAAAGCCTAAAAGAAAGATTGGAAGTTCGAAATAGCAGATGAAGCAAAGTATTTAAATTTTTGAGAGTGAGATGTGCGGGTGAGTGAGAAACAAAACACGAAAAACTGGAATTTTAAAACAAATGGGCGCGTGGGTCACGGTGGTAACCAAATAGGTTGCCACCGTGAGGTACCTAGAACTTGTAATCCAGAATTGAACTGCCCCTTGGTCACGGTGACAACCAAATTCTTTGTCACCGTGACATACGAAAAAAATTCAAGACAGAATGGAAGTGTCAACATGTCACGGTGGTAACCAAATTTCATTGCCACCGTGACATGTGCAAACTCAAAACAGAATGCAACTCACCTGTTGGTCACGGTGGTAACCCAAAACCATTGCCACCGTGATATACGAAAAATTCCAATCCAGAATGGCTTCCTCATTTGGTCACGGTGGTAACCAGATTTCATTGCCACCGTGACATGTGCACATCCCAATTCCAGAATGCATTCTCCCTTGGTCACTGTGGTGACCAATATCCATTACCACCGTGACCACCTGCAAACATGCAAAACACATTTCATCAACCACTCAAAACTTCAGCTATTAAAACCTTGAACAGTCTCCCTTTAACAACATAATTTTCTTATGACGACAAACCAGCCAATCTCAACAAAAATAAACAGGATTAACTACCTAAAGAGAAGAACTATAAACACAAAATAACATAATTGGAGAAGAAGTTCTGCATTTAACAAGTCCGCAGCTGAATTTTTAGAAACCGTTAAGGATCCGCAAGGTGGACTATCGCTAAAGCCCCATCATATTTTGATTCAAAATAAGGCTTCACACGGTGTCCATTGACTTTGAACTCATTGTCACCATTCGGGTGCTTCAATGTGATCACTCCAAACTGATCAGCTTTCACAACCTCATACGGCCCCTTCCACCGCGATTTTAACTTTCCAGGAAACAAACGCAACCTGCTATCATATAAAAGTACTTTCATACCTGGAGTGAATTCTTTTGGGACTAATCTCTTGTCATGCCATTTCTTTGTGTTTGCTTTATACTTCTCTGCTTGTTGGTATGACCAGTAGCGTATCTCTTCCAATTCGTTCATCTGGAGAAGTCTCTTCTCACCTGCACTCTTAATATCAAAATTTAAATACTTGGTTGCCCAATAAGCCTTGTGTTCTAATTCGACAGGGAGATGACACGATTTGCCAAAAATAAGCCTAAATGGGGATAATCCTATAGATGTTTTGAAAGCAGTTCGGTAGGCCCACAAAGCTTCATCCAACCTTAAATACCAATCCTTTCTAGATGAATTCACAGTCTTTTCTAGGATGGCCTTAAGTTCCCGATTGGACACTTCAACCTGCCCATTAGCTTGAGCATGATAAGGGGTGGTTACCTTATGCCTAACTCCAAATTTTTGCAATAAAGCCTTAAATTGGTGGTTAATAAAATGTTTACTACCATCACTAATAATTGCTCTAGGGGCTCCAAATCGGGTGAATATATTTTTTCTCAAAAATTCCAGAACAACCTTGGCATCACAAGTTCTAGTGGCTATTGCTTCTACCCATTTACTCAAATAGTCCACTGCCACCAAAATATACTCATACCCATAAGAAACCGGGAAAGGTCCCATAAAGTGTATCCCCCACAAATCAAACAATTCTACCTCTAGCAAATTGGTTAAAGGCATCTCATCTCTCTTAGAAGTGTTACCTACTCTCTGACACCTATCACAGGTTTTCACAAAAACTTGCACATCTTTAAACATAGTAGGCCAATAAAAACCAGAGGATAAAATTTTCGATACCGTTCTATTTGGTGCATGGTGCCCACCAGCTTCCCCACTATGACATGCCTTGATGATCGCTCCTGTCTCCTCATCCGAGATACATCTCCTCAGCACTTGATCAGCACACAGGCGAAACAAATAGGGGTCATCCCAAATGTAGTGTTTGGCATCAGCTTTCAGTTTCTTCTTTTGCTGCCAAGTAAAATCTTTAGGCATAAAACCTCCTGCAAGAAAATTTGCTATGTTAGCAAACTAAGGAACAGAAGTGTCACAAGCAAATAAAGCACAAATGTGTTCATCAGGAAATAAATCTAAAATTTCCCCCTTTTCAATGTGGTCATTTTCCATTCTTGACAAATGGTCTGCCACAAAGTTTTCAGTGCCCTTCTTATCCTTAATTTCTAAATCGAACTCTTGCAATAGCAGCACCCAACGAATCAGCCTCGGTTTGGATTCCTTCTTGGAAAACAAATACCTCAAGGCTGCATGGTCCGACCACACCACAACTTTTGCACCCAGCAAATATGGCTTGAACTTCTCAAACGCATACACAATTTCAAGAAGTTCTTTCTCTGTGGTGGTGTAATTAATCTGTGCTCCTGTCAAAGTGTGACTAGCATAATAAATTGCACAGAATATCTTATCCCGACGCTGTCCCAGTACCGCTCCCACTGCATAGTCACTAGCATTACACATTAGTTCAAACGGTATAGTCCAATCCGGAGATATAATCACCGGAGCTGAAATAAGCCGTTGCTTTAACGTTTCAAAAGCTAGCAAGCATTCATTATCAAAATTAAAAACAGCATCCTTCATGAGTAAATTAGACAAGGGTTTAGCAATTTTTGAAAATTCTTTAATAAAACGCCGGTAAAACCCTGCATGTCCTAAAAAACTCCTTATGCCCTTAACACTCGTCGGAGGCGGTAACTTCTCTATTACTTTAACTTTTGTCTTATCCACTTCTATCCCTCTCTCTGAAATTTTATGCCCTAACACAATGCCCTCTCTCACCATAAAATGGCATTTTTCCCAATTTAAAACTAGGTTAGTCTTTTCACACCTCCTTAGCACTAAATCAAGATGCTTTAAACAGCTCATAAAATCAGCCCCATATATAGTGAAGTCATCCATGAATACCTCCATAAATTTCTCTATAAAATCATGAAAAATAGCCATCATACACTGCTGAAACGTAGCCGGTGCATTACATAACCCAAAGGGCATTCTTTTATATGCAAATGTGCCATATGGGCAGGTAAATGTCGTTTTCTCTTGATCCTCAGGGGCTATAGGAATCTGCAAATATCCCGAATACCCATCTAAAAAACAGTAGAACCTATTACCTGCTAACCTCTCTAGCATTTGATCAATAAACGACAAAGGGAAATGGTCTTTTCTAGTGGCAGTATTCAACCTTCTATAATCAATACAGACTCTCCAACCCATAACTGTACGAGTTGGAATCAGTTCATTCAGTTCATTCTTTACCACTGTCATCCCCCCTTTTTTAGGCACACACTGCACTGGGCTAACCCATTTACTATCAGAAATAGGGTAGATTATACCTGCATCAAGGAGTTTGAGTACCTCCTTCTTTACTACCTCTTGCATGGCCGGGTTGAGTCTTCTCTGAGGCTGAGCTACCGGCTTGCATTCTTCCTCCATTGGGATCATGTGTGTGCAGTAACTTGGGTCAATCCCCTTCAAATCTGAGGTTTCCCATCCAATGGCTCCCTTGTACTTTTTCAGCACCTCTAGCAATAGCTGTTCTTCATCACCTGACAACAAAGAAGATATGATTATTGGTTTCTGATCTTTCTCTAAAAACACATATTTCAAATGAGAGGGGAGAGGTTTAAGTTCAGAATTTAAATCCCCAATTTTTGGGTTAAACTCTTCATTCTATGACTCATCCTTTCCATCTTATATCTCCACAATTTCTATTTCTTCCCCCCTAATCTCTTCTTCCATTTCTTCTCCTTCCACTGAATGTAACAAACTCAAATTTTCTAGATCAGCTCCAACCCACTTTTCCTGCACTTCTTCCACACACTCGTCTATTACATCAACAAAATAAACAGACTCCTCCATATCCCCAGATGGATACTTTTGAGCCTTGTTCATATCCACTACCAACTCTTCATTATTGAACCGTAGGGTGACCGTTTGACCATGAACATCGATCAATGCCTTTGCTGTGTTTAAAAACGGCCTCCCCACTATCAGTGGCACCTTCCTATCCTCTTCCATCTCCATCACCACAAAGTCCACTGGGAAGATGAATTTCCCCACCTTCACTAACAGATCTTTTATCACTCCTTTGGGCCGCCTCACCGACCTATCTGCAAGTTGGAGTCTCATTCCTGTCTCCCTGAGGTCCCCAAGATTAAGTTTCCTGCAAATAGAATAAGGCATCAAATTTATGCTGGCACCCAAATCACATAAAGCATTACCATAAAAATCTTCACCAATAGCACAGGGTAAAGTAAAGCTACCTGGATCTTCCAATTTCTCAGGGATCTTGTTCATAATTATAGCACTGTAATTTTCTGTAAGTTATACAGTTCCATGCCCTTCTAATTTCTTTTTATTAGAACAAAATTCTTTCATAAATTTAGCATAGTTAGTTGATAAGTTGCAATTATATTAATATTTTAGATTAATTATTGGCCTAATTATATGCTTTATTTATTTAATTTTAATAATAATTAATGAGTTTTTGTATTTTTATTAATTTATAATGTTTTTATAAATTTAATAAGTTTTAGGATGTTTTCAGGTGTTATATTATTAATCGGAGCTAAATTGGAGGTTGTTGGGTGATTTTAGAAGAAATTAAGCAAAAGAGGCTGATTTTGCCTAAAGCACAGCCGTGCTTTTCATAAGCACAGCTGTGCTTTCGAGGGTGGCAGGTGCACAGGCACATAAGGCACAGCCGTTCCACGCACAGCGTGAAATTAAGCGACACAGCCGTGCAATCACGCAAGGCACAGCTGTGTCACGCGAAGGAGGCACGCGCAGATGAGGAACGACGACGCAAATCTCGCCCCTCTCGCCCAGAAGCACAGCTGTGCTTCTTCGCAAAGCACAGCTGTGTCACGCATATTTTCCACCAGCCAGCGCGCACGCAACGAAACCCTAAGTCGCCAATTACTCCAAGGACACAGCTGTGCTTCTCAAAGCACAGCTGTGCTTTTCTTCAGTATTAAAAGAAAATAACGCCGCTGCATTGAGAGGAGCTTAGTTTTAGTTTTAGTTTTAGTTTTGGTTTTCCTTTATTTTTCTCTCTTCTCCTTAGGGTAGACTTAGATTTATTTTCCATTAAATTCCAGCAATATTTTATTTAATTTCCATGTTTTAATTCTTCTTTTAAACTTTGTTTTAGCTTAGATTTCATTTCAAATTGCACTTTTATTCCAATTTAATTTAGATTATTTTTATTTTAATTTTGTATTTTGGGATTTAAGGAAATTCAACGGTGGATGAACAAGAACTTCAAGATCCATTTTCTCTTTTCATCAAGGGTGTATTCTAAACTTAATTTTTCATCTTTTATATTTATATTCTTGATGTTAAGGTAGTTGTTCATACTTGGGAGTTCTTGAATCGTATGTGTATTTTGGATATTTGGATTTAATAAATATTTTCATGTTTTCTTTTATTCCTCTTGTTATATATTGTTTTGCAATTATAATGATGATTGGAGCTAAATCCGAAAATTATTGTTTGTGCAAATGCTATGTTCTTTTAATATTGATATTTATCTTTCCAGCTTAATCCATGGATATGGTAGGTTGGTTTGTGAGTGTTAATGTTATTAGATTAAGAATTGTGAGGAATAAATAGGTTTTAGATAACTGAATCCGGGATGGTAGGTTGTCTTAGATCTAGGAATTGGTCATATTATACATATAGTTCAGTTTTATCTTCTCTGAAATTATCTGTTGTTGCTGAATTGAATGCAAGTTAAGGGGAGATCTACCAGGATAAACTTTGATTGTAATCAGTTCATAAATACATACATATGCTCTGTTCTATTTTAATCAACTTTCATTGGTTTGATGAATCCGAATTGGTATTTAAATCTGTGAATGTTTATTTTAATAGGTTCAGAATGGTGGAAGATAAATGAGTTTGATATCTGAATCCGAACTGGTAGGATTATCTGACTTAGAACTTACAAACATGTGATAATGCTAATATATGTGCTGAATCCGAAAGGTAGGTTCATTAATTAGAATAGCTGAATCCGAAAGGTAGGCTTGGGTTTAGATAGGTTATCCAGAATTTCATGTTATATTATTTTACCAATTTTCAGTTACATATATGAGGATAGAATTTCCCAAGTATTTAATTTCATCTTTGAATAATTTCTTGATGAACAATTTTATTTTCAATTGTTAATTTATTTTCTGGTTCAGTTTAATCTTCTCCACCAATCACACCGGGGACATCTCAAATTCACTCAACCATAGATATTTAACTGAACAATCCTTTTTCCCTTGGGTACGATAACTCGGGGTCCTAACTATACCCCACTTTATTACTTGTCGATTCGGTACACTTGCCGAGGACCCGTCAAGTTTTTATTCCAATTTAATTTAGATTATTTTTATTTTAATTTTGTATTTTGGGATTTAAGGAAATTCAACGGTGGATGAACAAGAACTTCAAGATCCATTTTCTCTTTTCATCAAGGGTGTATTCTAAACTTAATTTTTCATCTTTTATATTTATATTCTTGATGTTAAGGTAGTTGTTCATACTTGGGAGTTCTTGAATCGTATGTGTATTTTGGATATTTGGATTTAATAAATATTTTCATGTTTTCTTTTATTCCTCTTGTTATATATTGTTTTGCAATTATAATGATGATTGGAGCTAAATCCGAAAATTATTGTTTGTGCAAATGCTATGTTCTTTTAATATTGATATTTATCTTTCCAGCTTAATCCATGGATATGGTAGGTTGGTTTGTGAGTGTTAATGTTATTAGATTAAGAATTGTGAGGAATAAATAGGTTTTAGATAACTGAATCCGGGATGGTAGGTTGTCTTAGATCTAGGAATTGGTCATATTATACATATAGTTCAGTTTTATCTTCTCTGAAATTATCTGTTGTTGCTGAATTGAATGCAAGTTAAGGGGAGATCTACCAGGATAAACTTTGATTGTAATCAGTTCATAAATACATACATATGCTCTGTTCTATTTTAATCAACTTTCATTGGTTTGATGAATCCGAATTGGTATTTAAATCTGTGAATGTTTATTTTAATAGGTTCAGAATGGTGGAAGATAAATGAGTTTGATATCTGAATCCGAACTGGTAGGATTATCTGACTTAGAACTTACAAACATGTGATAATGCTAATATATGTGCTGAATCCGAAAGGTAGGTTCATTAATTAGAATAGCTGAATCCGAAAGGTAGGCTTGGGTTTAGATAGGTTATCCAGAATTTCATGTTATATTATTTTACCAATTTTCAGTTACATATATGAGGATAGAATTTCCCAAGTATTTAATTTCATCTTTGAATAATTTCTTGATGAACAATTTTATTTTCAATTGTTAATTTATTTTCTGGTTCAGTTTAATCTTCTCCACCAATCACACCGGGGACATCTCAAATTCACTCAACCATAGATATTTAACTGAACAATCCTTTTTCCCTTGGGTACGATAACTCGGGGTCCTAACTATACCCCACTTTATTACTTGTCGATTCGGTACACTTGCCGAGGACCCGTCAAGTTTTTGGCGCCGTTGCCGGGGATAACGGTGTTGTTTGTTTTATATCTTTAGTTGAGTTACTTTGAGGTTTTTATTTTTCTTTTTATTTTAATTTGGTGTTTATTTTTGCAGGAAAATTTTGAGACATTTTCAAAATGATGCAAGATAGTGATCAAGATTATGAGTTGTTCCTTTTGCGAGAACAAGTGAATGATATGATGAGGGAGATGCAAGAGTTACGACAAATGTATTCAACTTCACCAGTCACCTATTCACCGTCTTTTGAAGATCCTCACTCTTCATGTGTATCACAAGAGTATCACTTTTTCCATATCGAACGTCTTTCAAACTACAATTATTGTAGAGAGAGGGAATACCAAGCAGAAAGGAGAGAGTTGCAGGCTACAATCAACTATCAAGAGGAGAGGATCAAGGCTCAAGGGGATTTATTAAAGAGTCAAGTATTGGAGATCCAAAATTTGGAATCCAAGTTAGAAATTTTAATTGTCTCTCCGAGTGATCAAAAAGATGGTGGTGGATTGAGTCATGCACCTATAGAGATTAATGAGAATATTGAAACTTTTGAGGATGGGTTGCATGAAGAAGAAAAGGAGCCAATTATTGTTGAAGATAAATCTTGTGTTTTTTTGGAAACTAATTTCAATTTTTCTGTGCAGGATAGTGCACCAAAGGAGCAAGAGTTGAATGATTCTCAAATGGAAGCACTGAATTCAGTCCATTTGAAGGATTTATTTAGGCTTGAAGAGCCGGTAGAGTTCGTGTACAGTGAACCCAAGGTGGAGTCATACTTCATCGAAGACATGGAATTTCCCACATTGGTAGCTTTCGATGATTTTCTCCTACTGATGGGGGAAAATGAAGAGCAAAAACCGGAAAGACCATTATTTGGTTCACAAGCTCGTCCACCCGAGAGTAAAATGAGTCGAGCTGGGACTCAATAAACCAGAACTTTTATTTTTCTTAACCCTTCCTATTTAATTTTCTGTCATTTTTCTGTGTTTATGTTTTGATTTTTAATTACTAGTTGTTTGTATTTTTATTTTTATTTTTCTTTAAAAAAAAAAATAATAATAATAATAAAAAAAAAATAATAATAATAATAATAAAAATAAAAATGAAAAAAATAACTATAATAATAATAATAAAATAAATTTATTATATATATTTTTTATAAAATAATATTCCTCAAATTTTCAGTGTGTTAGAATGTTAATTTGTTATTTTGAATGTTTAATTAGTTGGATTTAATTTTTGTGTTATTTGGTTTTGATTTGTTTCATTGTTTTGGGAATTAATAGTTGAGAAGGAAGAAAATTTCAATTGAGAAGCAAGAAGCCAAGAAGTGCAAATTGGAACAGGGCAGTAGCATCAGGTATAGAGCAAAAGACACGGCTGTGCTTTTACAAAAGCACAGTTGTGCTTTCATTTAAAACACGCTGAAAGAGTAGCGCTGGAAAGAAGCACAGCTGTGCTTATTTCAAAAGCACAGCTGTGCTTTCGTTTAAAAAACACGCCCAACGTCGCGCAGTAAAGAAACATAGCTGTGCTTATTTCAAAAGCACAGCTGTGCATTTTCGCACAGACCTTTAACACACGCTGTGCTCCCTCTTTCTTCTTCTTTCTCTTTTCTTCTCCTCTGTTCCCCCCTATTCTTAAAAATCAAAATTTTCTCCGATCTTCAAGTGCAATCCAAGCTGTTAACAGGTAATTTAAATCTAATTCTTATTTTCGAACTGTAATTGAAATATATTCTTATTTTCTATTTAATTTTCACTTTTTCCCCAAAATTCTGCCCGATATTGATTTTTCCCCATTTTCGCACAAGTTCTAGATTTCTGCTTGAGTTCGAGATAGATTGAACTGAGCCATTCCTTCAATTCTTGGTTTTCAAATTCTTAACTTTAGCATTCCAGTAATTTTTGCAAGCTACAGGTATGTCTATTTCCCTCATCTCTGTTCTAAACGATTCTGTGTAAATGTACATTTTCTTTCACTAATTTTTTCTGGGATTTTGATGTTTATTTGTGATTATGTGAATTGTGCTGCTTGTCTTGTGCGTTTGTACAGATCTTTGGGTGTTGGGAGTTATTAAATTTGCACACAAATCTAGTTTATATCCATGCACACCAGCTGTTTGTTTAAATGCTTCAATGGATGTTCAAAGAATAATTTTGTGCTTTTGTTTAATTTGTATAACAATTCTTGTGCATTAATTCTTAAAGAAATTGTCAATTTGAACTATGCAATTTATGTTAGAGCTGGATAGCATGAACTTTGTGCTTATATGTCATGAAAATTATTACCAATCGCACTGTGGGAGCTGATTTAAACAGCTGCTGTGATGAGAGTCTGGTCAACTTTTAATGGAGCAGTTTGTCTAGGAATTATCAGTCTTTAGAGCTTAATTTTTATGTCATTCTTTTCTGGGTATTGAAGCTGCCATGTTGACTGGGTTTTGGGCTTATTTTTCAATTATCTAGCTTGCATTTATTCTTTACTTGGTCAATTGAAAGGGAGAATCATGGATGATGGGATTTTGAACTTCAATTGGGGAAATTAAATGTTTTCATTGTATTAGTTTATTTGGGCATAGCAATGGATGGGGAGATGTTGAAAGTTAATTTTAAATTACTTGAGATTATGCTTGGTGATTGTATTGTGTGATATTGGTGTTGTTGCTTTTAGCTTTTTAATTTAGATGCAATTGATATTATGTTTATTGTTTTGAGGAACATGCATGTTTGCTAGCTCCCGAATTGATGGGATTAGGATGAGTTGCAATGGATACCAATTTTTCAAATTCTTATTCACATGTAACTTTGAATTTTTCCTACATATTTTTGCTGTGAATGACGCAGTGATTAAGTAGACTTTGCATTTTTCTCTGTTATTATCCAATAATTGCATTTATTTTATTTTTGGCATGTACATTTCAATGATGAATTACTTGTGCGTATTTTATTTTCCACCGTGTGCTTTTCATTTTTAATTTCGTTAAATTCTAATTTGTGCAATCTTCCAATTGTTACTATTCTGTGCATAGAATTTGTACTTTAATAGGTTTATACATTTGCCTTATGCTTAATGTTTCAATTTTTGCATCATCATTAGCTAGAAAGTATATTTATTTCGCAAATTTCTGTTGTGACGTTTTGGTGAGTTTTGATACTATTCTTCCAATTTAGTTATAGATGTGGTATGCGCTTAATGAAACCAAGAATGTTTTGAACAAAGTGTTTACTTTCTTTTTCAGGAACCATGGTTCGTAACAGAGAAGAGCAACCATCAGCGCCCATTCAGCCTCCTGAGTGGTTGACTCCAGCTCAACGCACACTGTTCAACAAATTAGCTGCAAAAATTATCATATCCAGCAGGTTCATGAGTAGGAAAACACTCATGGATCTAGGCATTGAGGAGAGGGTGCTATCACTGCTAAGAAACATTGGATGGGAGGAGTTCTTTTCTCTGAATGGTCCGACTTATCCTGAGATAACATTGGAGTTCCTTAGTACGTTTCAGTACTCTCCTAGGTTATCTCTGGATGATCGGAATACCATCCAGTTTAGAGTGCGCAATATCTCCTATTTTCTATCGATTTCTGACCTGGCGAGGTACTTAGGACTACCAGTGGATGGGGAAGTACATATAGTGGGTGAATCAACTGCGCACTGGGCTATTGTTGGGAAACCCAACATGGAATTTAATGCGCGAAACACCAAGTCTACCAAACTCCGCTCTCCGGTATATCAGTACTTGCATAGAGTTATGACATCATCAGCGTTTATGCGACCAGAGTGTCCTAGCAATGTGAGTACATCTGACCTATTTTTTTTATATGCTATGGAGGCTGGGGTACGAGTGAATGCAGTACCCTGGTTGTGTAAGCAGCTGAAGAGAGCTGCAGCCACCTCAGGAAAGAGGATTGGGATCGGTGGGTTGATCACCGTTATTATGAGGGCCCTGCATCTACCTACTGCCGACATGGGCAGACACTTGACGTCGTCTTATTTTATTGATGAGGAGGTAGTGCTTAGATGTAGGGTAGCTATAGAGGATCCATCTTCTGAGTGTGGCTATAGAGTTAGGAGAGCGGAGGAGGAGGCTCAGGACTTGGGTGATTCTGATGACGCCCCAGCGCCAGTTGATCATGATGATGCTCCACCACCACCACCACCGCCACAGGGACCGGTATTCAGTACATACAGTAGGAGGGTGAGACAGAGGATTGATGTACCGTTCTCCCCTCCAGACATGAGTCGATATGCTCAGGCACATGACGAGCCGTCATCTTCCACAGCACCTCCACCCTCAGCTCCATCGTTAGATGCCTCGCAGGTCCAGACATTGATCTCGGAGATGCGGTCCATGACTGCTATGATGATGAGGTTTGAGACTGCGATTGGCACGCTTCAGGAGTCATTCAGTGAGTCGAGGAGGGAGCAGGCAGCCTTCCAGGAGAGGGTGTGGGAGAGACTGGATACATTGAGCAGAGAGCTGGCGGAGGTCAGGGAAGCTACCGCTCAGAGTGACCAGATGATCTCTGGCATGGACTTATCAGTACAGCGAGCTTGGGAGCGACTGGCTTCTATAGAGACTCAGATGGAGCAGGTGCGCCGAGATATGGTCCTGGGAGCTGAGCAGAGAGATGCATTTTTGGGATCCTTCCAGTATAGGATTATGACACAGTTGGACAGGTTGAGCGTTGAGATTCGTGGATTTTTCACTCCTGTTTCCACTGTGTTTCCTCCACATCTGAGACGACCACCACAGTAAACTATTGTATATATTTCAGGAAGTGATTCGTACACAACAGATTTTGTATATATTTATTTATTTATTTTAGTTAATGAATTTGATGAAGTCAGGCAATGTATGATTTTATTTACTTTATTATATTTTGGAATTGTGTGGCTGAGCCAATGCCGTGTGATAGGATAGATATTATTTGTGTTGGCTATGAATTTCACAGATTTCAGAGTATTTAATTTTGCACAGTGATTATTGGATTCTTGCACAGGTTTTGAATTTTCTTCAATTTGCACAGGTGGCATGCAGAAATTTTGTATGGTTGTTAACTTTGCACAGTAATTATTTTATGTTTGCCATTTTTGAGATGCTTGCAATTGATTTTAAATTGCAATGAGTTTTTGCACAGCATGGGGGAAAAGTTTTGAAAATTATCTCTGTGTACTTCATTTTCTTGCACTGAGGACAGTGCAACATTTTGAGTTTGGGGTGGAGTACCATTTCAATTTTTCAAACCAAAACCAGATTTGTTTTGTTTTATTGTCTTTTTAGTTTGTTGCGTTTGAGTAGTTGTTAGTTAGTTTGCTTTGTTTGTGGCGTGTTTGTGCCAAGTTTGTGTTGTTTGTGGTGTGTTTGTGCCAAGTTTGTGTCTAAATATTTTTATGGTTGTTTCTTTTTGATTTTCCTTCGATTTAAATTTTTATTTTGTCCTAACAGTTCTCAATTGTGAATGATTTTGATCTCAGGTTTAGAAATTTGTGTTTCATTCAATATTAAGTTGAGTGAGAAATAGTCATGTTTATATCTTTGTTTGTTAGATTGCATGTAAACCTTGATTATACTTTGCAATTTCTAAATTTTGAGCACTTTGGGCCAGTTTTCAAAAATTGAGAAAAATCTAGTTGCAATTAGGGGATTAGATGAAAACTCACTAAAAGCACTAGAACCTTTCTGATTACCCATCGAAGCGACCTTAGATGAGACACAACTTAGAAAATGATTTAGGCAACCCTTCTTTGTACAGCTACTTTAAATGACTTTCCCTACCTTAATTTCATTATCTCTTGTTAGCCCGTTGAGCCTATCAGTTTAGTATGCTAAATGCGTGCTTATTTTATTGTTACACATATTAAAACTACCTTTAGTCTTAAATAATTTTTGCCTCCCTTTAGAAGAGTGGCCACTCTAGTAAGGTTGGGTTTTTATTTTGGGTAAAAGGGAATTTAGATTTTGTCAATTCTTGGTGTAAATTTCTGTTTGAGGATTGATTGGTGTGTGTAATGGAGAGTTGAGCCCATTTAAAGAAATGAGTTTGGGGTTGATAAAGAGGAATGTGATTTAAGTGGTTTATTGGTCTTTCAAAAATTAGAACTCAAGTTTAGTTCTTGTTGGGATTTATAGACGAATTAAGTACTTTATTTATTGTTAATGGCTAGTTGGTTTTTATGCTTCTGAAAAAAAAAATATAAAAAAAAAAAAAAATAAATAAATAAATAAAAAATAATAAAAATAAAAATAAAAAAAAAAAAATTTGAAAAAGAAGAAGCATTGTAAGTTTTTCCTAGCTGATTGGGCAAAATGTGAGTTTGGGGTACAAAATTTAGTGAGATTTGAACTAGTGCCTTGTGAAAATTTGGGGGTGCATATTATGTGGCATTTGTTATTGTGAGTTGAGTTTGATGATGCTAAGGTGTCTTTAAGGCCAATTTTATTTTGATTATATGCAATTGAGTTGGGAATATTTATTAGTACAGTTGGGTGATTGTGTTTTGTTTAGGTAGTGGCTATTTTTCTCTAGTGACTTGATCTTTCTTTGTTAGCCAATTTACCTAAGCCTAACGTTACAACCAAAATGTAAGACCTCTTGATTCTTTGTTTTGTCTTGTTCTATTCAGTGGAGATGACCTTTTAGTAAGGTTTGGTACGTAAGAAAAGGCATATGGTGTTTCTTGAGCTTTGAGTGGAAAGCCATGAGTGCATTCATGCATTCGAGTTGATTCATTTTCCCAACATTGTATCTAGAAGTTTTGTTTTTAAATGATAAAAAAAAAAATTCTGTTTTGGCCTGTTGCACACACACACAGAAATTGTTTAGTATGTTCTTGTGTTTATTTGTTATTTAGTGAGCATTGGTATTTGCAAACCTATTTTCTTGTCCCTTAATTGAGAATGACTCCTTATTTTCTTTTGTTGAGATTGAGATGATTGAGAATGTGGTTCATTCAGTTTACTCGAGGACGAGTAAAGGTTTGAGTTTGGGGTAGTTGATAAGTTGCAATTATATTAATATTTTAGATTAATTATTGGCCTAATTATATGCTTTATTTATTTAATTTTAATAATAATTAATGAGTTTTTGTATTTTTATTAATTTATAATGTTTTTATAAATTTAATAAGTTTTAGGATGTTTTCAGGTGTTATATTATTAATCGGAGCTAAATTGGAGGTTGTTGGGTGATTTTAGAAGAAATTAAGCAAAAGAGGCTGATTTTGCCTAAAGCACAGCCGTGCTTTTCATAAGCACAGCTGTGCTTTCGAGGGTGGCAGGTGCACAGGCACATAAGGCACAGCCGTTCCACGCACAGCGTGAAATTAAGCGACACAGCCGTGCAATCACGCAAGGCACAGCTGTGTCACGCGAAGGAGGCACGCGCAGATGAGGAACGACGACGCAAATCTCGCCCCTCTCGCCCAGAAGCACAGCTGTGCTTCTTCGCAAAGCACAGCTGTGTCACGCATATTTTCCACCAGCCAGCGCGCACGCAACGAAACCCTAAGTCGCCAATTACTCCAAGGACACAGCTGTGCTTCTCAAAGCACAGCTGTGCTTTTCTTCAGTATTAAAAGAAAATAACGCCGCTGCATTGAGAGGAGCTTAGTTTTAGTTTTAGTTTTAGTTTTGGTTTTCCTTTATTTTTCTCTCTTCTCCTTAGGGTAGACTTAGATTTATTTTCCATTAAATTCCAGCAATATTTTATTTAATTTCCATGTTTTAATTCTTCTTTTAAACTTTGTTTTAGCTTAGATTTCATTTCAAATTGCACTTTTATTCCAATTTAATTTAGATTATTTTTATTTTAATTTTGTATTTTGGGATTTAAGGAAATTCAACGGTGGATGAACAAGAACTTCAAGATCCATTTTCTCTTTTCATCAAGGGTGTATTCTAAACTTAATTTTTCATCTTTTATATTTATATTCTTGATGTTAAGGTAGTTGTTCATACTTGGGAGTTCTTGAATCGTATGTGTATTTTGGATATTTGGATTTAATAAATATTTTCATGTTTTCTTTTATTCCTCTTGTTATATATTGTTTTGCAATTATAATGATGATTGGAGCTAAATCCGAAAATTATTGTTTGTGCAAATGCTATGTTCTTTTAATATTGATATTTATCTTTCCAGCTTAATCCATGGATATGGTAGGTTGGTTTGTGAGTGTTAATGTTATTAGATTAAGAATTGTGAGGAATAAATAGGTTTTAGATAACTGAATCCGGGATGGTAGGTTGTCTTAGATCTAGGAATTGGTCATATTATACATATAGTTCAGTTTTATCTTCTCTGAAATTATTTGTTGTTGCTGAATTGAATGCAAGTTAAGGGGAGATCTACCAGGATAAACTTTGATTGTAATCAGTTCATAAATACATACATATGCTCTGTTCTATTTTAATCAACTTTCATTGGTTTGATGAATCCGAATTGGTATTTAAATCTGTGAATGTTTATTTTAATAGGTTCAGAATGGTGGAAGATAAATGAGTTTGATATCTGAATCCGAACTGGTAGGATTATCTGACTTAGAACTTACAAACATGTGATAATGCTAATATATGTGCTGAATCCGAAAGGTAGGTTCATTAATTAGAATAGCTGAATCCGAAAGGTAGGCTTGGGTTTAGATAGGTTATCCAGAATTTCATGTTATATTATTTTACCAATTTTCAGTTACATATATGAGGATAGAATTTCCCAAGTATTTAATTTCATCTTTGAATAATTTCTTGATGAACAATTTTATTTTCAATTGTTAATTTATTTTCTGGTTCAGTTTAATCTTCTCCACCAATCACACCGGGGACATCTCAAATTCACTCAACCATAGATATTTAACTGAACAATCCTTTTTCCCTTGGGTACGATAACTCGGGGTCCTAACTATACCCCACTTTATTACTTGTCGATTCGGTACACTTGCCGAGGACCCGTCATTAGGCATATGAGTTAAAGTTTCAGCAAATGATAAATTAATGTGTAGTTTCTTAAACATCTCTAGAAACCTAGCCTTTTGCTCATTTTTCTTTTCCTGTTTAGCAACTGCAGAAAATGGCAGTCTATTTATATTAAGATCCTCTACCCTCGGATTCACTAAACTTTTAGCCTTTTCACTTTTAGGAGCATCTTCATTAACTTCTACTCTAGAGTTAGAATTACTTACCGTCCGTGTCGGCTCCTCCTTTTCTGATGAGGAAGAATTTTTACCTTGGTCTTCTCTCGGTACCACTTCCTTACCACTTCTCACTGTGATCGCTTTAGCTTCCTCTTTTGGATTCCGATCCAAATTCAAAGGAAATGTTCCCGGTTGTCTTTGAGACATGGAATTTGCTAGCTGTCCCACTTGAGTCTCTAAATTCCTCATGGAAGCATCTTGGTTCCGGTTCCACTGCTCTTGAGATTTCCACCTTGACTCTTGATTAGCCATGAACTGCTACTGGCTATTTATAAACTGTTGTTGACTGTTTATGAAAGTAGCCAATATGTCTTCCAGATTTGTCTTCTTTTCTTGCATAGGTGGCCTCGGTTGGTATCCCGGTGGGTGGTACTGTTGCCCTTGGTTGTGATGGGGCGGATATGGTTGTTGATACAGCTACCCTTGGTTCTGATGAGTGTTTTGGTTGAAGGGAGGTCTAACTTGTGGTTGAGAGGATGAAGCATTTGGATTTCCATCCTTCCAAGAGAAGTTTGGATGATTTCTCCAGCCCGGATTATATGTGTTGCTGTAGGGGTCATTCCTTCTGTAATCCCCTATGGCATTTATATCTCTCATTGCCCCATTCTCTTGACCAACTTGCCCACTTTCATACCATCCACTCGCTTTAGCCACAGAAGCTACATTCTGCACTTTTAGACTACTCATCTCCTTCCTCATGGACTCAATCTGTGCCTTCAGCATCGACACCTCATCCACAGCGTGTATCCCTTGTCTTTTTGAAACTGACCTAGGATTAGACCATTGAGCATCATTCGCCGCCATTTCATCTAGCAAATGAAAAGCTTCCTCTGGTAGTCTATTCATGAATGACCCTCCTGATGAAGCATCCAAAAAAGATCTTATCTGTGGTGTAACCCCAGAATAAAATGTTATCATCGGGTGGTATATGGCTATCTCATGGTGTGAACAGCTTCTCAACAGCCTTCTAAACCTTTCCCACGCTTCATGAAATGGCTCCTCACTCATTTGACTAAAACCTAAGATACTGTTACGGATGTTCGCAGTCTTTATCGGAGGAAAGAATCTCATCAAAAATCTCTCCTGTAACTGGTCCCATGATCTAATCAACTGTCTAGGTAGCATTTGCAACCATTCACGTGCTTTTCCAATCAATGTGAAAGGGAACAACTTTAATCTTACCGAGTCAGATGATACTCCAGGGATCTGAACCGTATCACTGACCTCTAAGAATATATCTAAGTGCTGTGCGGGATCTTCCACTTCTGAACCCGTAAACTGATTCCTTTGTACCATATTAATGGTGGCTGGTTTAAGCTCAAACTACACTCCCCTTGGCAGCACAATCGTCCGATTATCCTCGTTCCATCTTGGTACTGCATAATCCCTTATTGTCCTCTGTCTCGGGACCTCTTCTCTATAATTCCCTTGATTTTCATCTTGTGCCCTCGGCACTTGTTCGTTCCCGGGAGGAACTTCACCAATAGGAGGAGGATTGTTGTCCATGTTATTTTCTCTGTTGGCTCTCCTTCATTGACGAAAAGTTCTCTCGATTTCAGGATTGTAGGTTGCTATTTATTCCTGTCTCAATCTGCTCATGCACTACAACAACTACCTGAAAAGAATAAACAAAAATAAAAATAAAATAAAATAAAATAAAAACTGAAAAACACACACAAATAATAATCAAAACTTAAAACAATGCCAGTCCCCAGCAACGGCGCCAAAAACTTGACATGACCTTAGCTAGTATACTGAATCGACAAGTAATATAATGGAGTATTTTTAAGACTCCAAGTTATCGTACCCAAGAGACTGTGTGCGCAAGTAATGAAAATCAAATGTATACTAAAGAATTCTCAATTGTTTGAATTGATTGAGTTAACTACTGATTAAAAACAAAGAATTTAAATAACCAAAATAAACAAACAGAAATAATCAAATTAAATTGAAGGCAATAACTGCAATAAACAAAATGACGGAAAAATTAACAAGATAAGAATTCAAAAATAGACAAACGTTGCTCAGGTTCACTCGTCCACCCCATACCCAGATATGAATAAAATTAATCCAAGAATTATTTATGAAAGAAATCGAGATAACCCTCTTAACCCAGGCTTCCCAAACGGAGTCAGCCACTCAAATTATATGACATCCCAAATCGGAGTCAGCCACATAATCAGCCTATGCACGGGTCTAAAAACCTAAGTTTGGTTTATTTTCCCAATACGGAGTCAAATAACCCAAAACTTAATTATCTCACTCACCATTCTAGTCTTAAATCGTAAAATTCTGCACTTCTAGATTTTCAATTAGAGTCGTCCAAAAGACACAGCAAGAATGATAAAACTGAACATAGATAACCATGGTATTCAATCCATACAATTCAATAACCAACAAAGATAATGAAATAAATCATTCATCAAAACTGGAAATTAACTTGACAAAATAAATTCCATGAATCAATAATAAATACCAGTGAAATAAACCATTCAATCATATATTTAAATTCAAAAGATGTTCAGAATTCACATCATGGGTAGGGGATTCAGAGATCCCCAAACAACTAAAAAAAACTACTCACAATCCATTACAAAATCAAAAGGAAAGAAGAAAGAATAAACCCAGAAATTCATTGAGGTGTAGATCCCGTTTGAACCCTTAGTTTTTCAATCTCCTTCTTCAAATCTTCAATGGAGAAAATCTGGAAATTCTCTGAATGTAAAAACTCCTCTTGAAACTAAACTAGGTATTTTTAATGTAAAACTCTTGAATTGCAAATCCAATCTCAAGGAAAAAAAATCGAAATCTTAATTAAGAACCACCGAAAAACTATCCCAAAAATCTATCTCTAAAACCCTAATTTGAAAATAGATTCAAAACTAGCAGCCGCCACTCAAAATCAAAAACTTCTCTTTTTAAATCCCGAGGGGTCACGGTGGTAACCATTTTGGTTGCCACCGTGAGGTGTTGAGGAGGTAAATCTGGATTGCGTGTGGGATAGGGGTCACGGTGGTAACCAAGATAGGTTGCCACCGTGACATGCTCAAATTTTGCTTCTGTCCAGGAATTTCCTATGTCACGGTGGCAACCACATTACCTTGCCACCGTAAGGTAACTTCTCACTTGGTTCTGTCTTGGTGCGAACTAGGTCACGGTGGTGATAACATTGGTTACCACCGTGACCCATAACAGATCTGCATTCTGCCCAATGGATACACATATCACGGTGGTGATGTCTTTGGTTACCACCGTGACCTAGGGTATTCCTGCATTCTGCTTTTAACTCCTTTGTATGTCACGGTGGTGACCAAAGTCATCACCACCGTGAGGTACCTAAGAATGCTGCACACAAATTCAAACTTAATCAAAAACTAACAAAAATTACATAAAAACTCTAATTTCATTAACATTGACATAATTAATCTAAAGTAAGCATATCACGACAATAAACACTACTAAACACCATAAATCATATGAAAATACTATCAAATCTAAATACTAAATTGAAATTATCAGTGATCTTGAAGAGCAAATCTACATGCAAGAACCAGAAGGTTTCAAGGTTGAAGGCAATGAGGACTATGTTTGTTTGTTGAAAAAATCTTTGTACGGCCTTAAGCAGTCACCCAGGCAGTGGTATAAGAGGTTTGACTCCTTCATGACTAGTAATAATTTTTCAAGGAGTAATTATGATAATTGTGTTTACTTTAGAAGGTTAGTTGATGGATCATTCATATATTTATTGTTATATGTTAATGATATATTGATTGCTGCAAAGAATACTTCTGAAGTTGAGAAGCTGAAAGTTTTATTGAGTAAAGAGTTTGAGATGAAAGATCTTGGAGCAGCAAAGAAGATTCTCGGAATGGAGATTCAAAGGGACAGGAAAGCAGGGAAGTTGTTCCTCACTCAAAAGAAATATGTTGAGAAAGTTCTGGAGCGTTTCGGCATTAAAGATGCAAAGTAAGTGAGTACTCCATTTGCTGCTCATTTGCAGCTTTCAGCTGTACTGTCACCTCAAACAGATGAAGAGCAGAAATACATGGATCATATTCCATACTCCAGTGCAGTAGGCAGTCTTATGTATGCCGTGGTATGTACTCAACCTGATATTTCTCATGCAGTTAGTGTTGTGAGCAGATTCATGGCAAATCCTAGTAAAATTCACTGGCAAGCAGTAAAATGGATTTTGAGATACTTAAAAGGCTCAGTTGACACTTGTTTGGAGTTCAGTAGTGGTGACAGTAGTTTGGTTGGTTATGTCGACTCATACTATGCAGGAGATCTCGACAAAAGGAGATCTTTGACAGGCCACGTATTTACTTTTGGAAAGAGTGCTGTTAGTTGAAAATCTACGTTGCAATCTACAGTTGTGTTATCTACAACAGAAGCTGAATATATGGCAGTGACTGGAGCTGTCAAAGAGGCTATTTGGTTAAGAGGCTTATACAATGAACTCAATTCAGATCATCAAGTGTCAGTTGTCTTCTGTGATAGTCAAAGTGCTATACATCTGACCAAAAACCAGATGTTTCATGGAAAAACAAAGCACATTGACATCAGGTACCATTTTGTTCGTGATATTATCGCACAAGAAAATGTTATGGTTAAAAAAATTGGTACTGCAGACAACTCAGTTGACATGTTGACGAAGTCTCTTCCTACTACCAAGTTTAAGCATTGCTTGGATTTGGTCGGCATATGTACGTACCACTTAAACTTATTTGGAGAAAGTGGAGTTAAGTTCACTATTGATAAAATTCAAGTTAAGGTGGAGATTTATAAATGTGTCTTGAATTTCTCCCTTTGTCAAAGACCAACTACACCCATTTTTATTTTTTTATTTCAACTCCTCTAGATGCTGAAATTGTGGAAAGAAAATTTATCTATATTTTCAAAGGCCACCAACTCTTTCTTTGAATTTGGTGGCACAATTTATGCCTATAAAAGGAGAGCTTCCCTTGGCAATTAGGATCAAGAAAAAGAGAGAGTTTAAAATCTCATATTTGTGTGATTATACAACACATTTTGTAATATTTCTTGTGTTGTAAATTTGTAAGATTATTGGGTGTAATTGAGTTTTGGGTTGAGAGTCAAACACCAAAAAATTTGTATTCTCCATTTTTGTTAGTAAATTATTTCCCCCCTTCTCCCGTGGACGTAGCCACATTGCCGAATCACGTAAATTTTGTGTGTATTTTATTTTTATTACTTTAACTATTTTTTCGTTGTTGCTATTAAAATCATTGTCTAAATAGCCCATCGATCCTAACAACAAATTTAACACGTGCCATTGACCGAATTGTCGAATTTCCAGGGTGTTTGACACTTAATTATATTTGACTGATTTTATTAGAACAAAACAAAAAATAGTAACCACAGTATTATTAAAGGTATAATTGAGTAAATAAAAAAAAGAATAACTTATATCAACAAATTAATTATAATGCCAAAAAGGAAATTGGATTTTTTTTTTAAAGCAAAAGGAAATTGGATTTAATTCTGTAGTGCATGTAAATGAAAATCATTCGAAATTTTAATAAAATCTTTTATATTTATGCGTATATGCATTGCATCATTAGCAAAAATAGGAGTGTTCCAAAATAAATATTAAATGAATTATGATAAAATTGAATTTAATATATATATATATATTAGGGGTGAGCAAAAAAACCGATGGACTCGGTTAACCGAAAAAAAATCCGAAACCAAACCGATGGACTGGTTAACCGATTGTAATGGACTGGTTAATGGTTAGTGTTTTGAAAAAACCGATATTAATGGACTGGTTAATGGTTTTTGACTCATGTGACTGGTTAACCGAACCGAAACCGAATTTTTAGTTAATTTATTAATTTTTTAATAATTTATAACAATTTATTCTAATTAAAAGTGATCATGTACTTTTTTTTATTATACTAATTATTTTTAAATTTTTTTAATTGGCTATTAGTAAGTATAATAATTTATCTAATTAAAAGTGATTATGAACCAGTTAATATATTTTCTTATTAAATATTAATTTTTAAAAATAAATTTGCTTATATCCACCAAATATTTTTATTTTAACAACAATAATGTTATATTATAGTAAAAAAAATTTAATTTTTAAGTATCTTGAACATTTTAATTTTATTTATGAATATATTTATAATTATAGTGGTTAACCGAAAAATATTGGGTAACCGATCCGAAAATCCGAAACCGATGGACTGTTTAACCGATGGTAATGGACTGGTTAATGGACTGTAATTTCAAAAAACCAATATTAATGGACTGAAGCTAATGGACCGAGGCTAATGGACCGGTTAACCGACCATACTCACCCCTAATATATATATTATGAAATAATGTAAAATTAAAATTTATTTATTTGTAATTACCGAACCTATTTTTCAACAGCGCTAACTTACTGAGTAAGAATTTGATAGCACTAGGGCTGTGCAAAACCGAACCGGAACCGAAAATCGAACCGAACCGAATGTATTTTTGTCTATTTGGTTCGGTTTTCGGTTTTCGGTTCTTAAGATTGTAAAATCGAAGGAACCGAACCAACCGAAGTTTTTTAAGCTCACTATTATATATATATATATATATATATATACTAAAACTAAATATACACTATAGTTATATTTATTTACATGTATATTTTTTTAATTAAAGTATATTAAATGTATTATTAATAAAAATTTATGTTGTATTTATTTTTAATGTATATTTTTTTAGTATAATTTTGCTTAGTATTTATTAGGAAAATAATATGAAAAATTTATTTATTTTTTTCCTTTTAGTTATTTTAAATGGTTTTATTTTATTGAATATAAGTTAAAAATCTAAAAAAAAAAGCCTATATTTGTGAAGAACCGATTGGACCGAACCGAACCGATCGAAATTATTTCGATTTATTCGGTTTCGGTCCTAAAAATTTCGGTTCTCGGTTCGGTCCTAAAAATTTCTAAATTTCGATTTTCGATTTATTCGGTTCGGTCCAAAACCGAACCGAACCGACCATTTGCACACACCTAGATAGCACATTAAAAGGTTAAAAAAGGAAAAACGGCAATAAAGGACAGGCAATACTATATAGCGGATGAGGCGAGGAAGCTAAGAGCAGAAGTAAAGCCATGGCTATGGCTGTTCTCTGCTCATTATCTGTAATCACACCTCAGCATCACTTTTTCTTTAGGTGCTCTTTAGGATTTATGTGGATTTCTCTGTAAGGTTTCTCTTAAGATTTTTGCTGAAAAGTTGCGAACTTTGAATTGGGATTGCAGGAATCAGAGTAAAATGCTTCTAAAACTGAAGAAATGCAAATTAAAAGACAAAATTACGGTGTGTTCATGTTCTTCTCATTCTTCAAAACCCAAGTTATTAAATGGGTTTTTAAGAAGAGATTTGTTGCTTTTTGGTCTCTCTTCTTCTACGTCCTTTGCCTTTCCATCTTCGGGTAAGCTTTAGCTTAATTTTTCACTCTTCTTTCTCTATATATATTCTGATTTAATTTTTTTTTTTTTATATATAGTCTTGATGATATATTATGCATGTTTGTTGAATTCAATGTTTTGGGGTTCCAATGAAGGAGAATGATTGTCATCATAATTTGTTGCACTAATACAGTTTCTTGGCTACTGAATAGAGAAATTAAGCAAAATGTTAACTGCCTAGTGAAGTTGAGAAAATCGCAACTTCAGAATTAGTCATTCTAACCTTCAAGGAAAATGTTAACGGATCACGTTACTGCAGGAGTCTTTGCAGAGGAAGATCTAAAAATGGAGCCATTGGTTGATGAAATAAATGCATATACTTATCTATACCCGGTTGAGTTACCAGCTAAGAAGTTTGTCTTCAGATGGTATTTATTTACTGTCCAAATTACAGTTCTTCAGTTCCAACTTTTCACAGTATCATTTTCTCCTTGAATTAGACAATCATTTTGGTTTGTGCTCCAATGATTCGGTTATTCAACTTTAGATTAAGTGGAGCTATTATTGTACTATTGACTGATGGGAAACTGCTTTAGATGGGACTGTTTCGTGGTTCTTGGGAGAATGAACTGCACAGTTAACTTGCAATTATTTTTGGCTCTACACAACTTCATTCTGTAACTGGAGTTAGAATTTGAGACGGCTTTTGAAATGGCATTTATCTTTTTCTGCAAAGGACTTTAAATCTCAAATGTAGTACAAGCTTTCTTTCTTTTTCTGTTGTTGCTCAATACTGAATATGCTCACTTTATTCCGTGGCATTTGCGCAATGGTTGGCTTACTGGTTAGTTTTTATTTTTATTTTCATAACTATGTATGTCCTTATAAATTTTGCAAAACGACTTATCTGTGAGCCTGCTGCTTGCATTTTAAAGGGTAGAATCCAGAAAGCCTGAACGATACTCATCAGCTGCACCATTGTCCCGTAAGTGTTTTTTCTTTTTGTTTTTAAGCAATAGCAGGATGAAAATTCTGTAACGTACCTCTTTTTTAAAAAAAAAAAAAAATCATCCTTTTCCAATTATCTGTCTATGTACAAATGGTCAGCACTCCATGACCCTAAACAAATTCGGCATGCATACAACTCATTTTATTTTGAATTTAACTCTATACAGCTGATGCACGCCTGCGCATCGTGTCTGAGCGGGTTGACATCATTGATAACCTCATCATTTCTGTTACAGTAAGTTTCATACAGCCATATGCTAGACGTGAAATCCAGGTTATTTCTTAAGGATTATAATTTTATTTCTTTTATTCAGATAGGTCCCCCAAACATTCAGTTTGTAAAATCCAAGGACAAGAGTAACTGGACTGCAAAAGATGTTGCAGATTCTGTTTTGTCAGACAAGTCTGCACCGGTAATGTGTTGGCATGCCTTTTCTGATCCAAGCATTCAGTTATGATTTTTCAGTGTTATTTGCAGCTTTGCAGTTTTGATTTGCTTACTATATTAAATACATAAGAACTCAAGTTGATATAGAAACTGATGTATCACACAGATTATGTGTGTCCTAGCAACCTATGGCAATACTGTTTGCCTTTAGTAATTATGGCTGTGCATGATCCTATCTGATTTCCAGTAAATTACAAGCTATTTTGTCTGAGAAAATGCATTCAGTGTAATTTGAGTAGATGGTCTTCACCAACTAAGGTTCTGATTGGCCCATTATCCATCGTGGGTCTTCTTTCCTCTATTTGTTCTAACTTGAAGTTAAAATATATGCCGGTTTGACAAACCTAAATCTTTTCACAGCGAGTCACCTCAACTCAGCGCTTGGCTGAGAGCTCACTTCTTGATGCACATACCAGTTCGGTAAACTCCGAAGTCTTTCTTGATTTTTGACATTCTAAACTCAACATGCATAGACATATTTATGAACTTCAGTAGATGTTCATGCATATGTACTGTGTGAGTCATGTTAAGCACACCTCAGTTATATGTATACATATGTATTTTGTCAGATTGATGGTGAGCCATACTGGCATTATGAATACCTGGTTCGCAAGTCACCAACCAAAATTGTAAGTGTCTCCTTTATCAGTAGAATTATTTGAAGATTTGTCCAAGTGTTTTGGGCTGCTGATGGTTCATGTGGGGTGGGCAGGCTCAAGAATCAAACCTTTACCGTCACAACATTGCTGCAACGGCTGAACGAGATGGTAGGGGCCTGAATTTTTATTTTTATTTTAAACAAGCAACAGCACAAGAATTTATGTAATTCACCTTACCTGAATGTACTTATAATTTATACCTTTTTAAAAAATAACTATGTGGAGTGCTTGAACTTACAAGCAATTCAAGTTAGATTTAAGTACTTGAAACATTGAATGTGGATAAGAATGGCAAGTTAGTCGAAGGTTAAAAGTAATAAGCAGATTCAATTGATAAGAATGCTGGGCATGTTTTGTGTTATGGTGTTTTCGGCTACTTTGAACTTCTATTTACTCAGATAAACTTCAATGCAGGTTATCTTTATACTCTAAATGCTTCAACTCTTAGCAAACAATGGGACAAGGTCTCCCTCTCTCTCTCTCTCTCTCTCTCTCCTTTTGAATTTATTCTATGGAATGATCTTTTTATAGATTTTTCACATACCTTCCGTGTGATGCAGATGGGGCCATTCTTGGAGAAAACTGTGGCTACATTTCGTCTTCTCCCACCCACATATAACTATGTACCTCCATATAAGGATCCATGGAGATTTTGGTGACAGGCTTTTTTAATCTTTGGATTTCCAAAGTATTATCAGTAGACCTATAACCATATGGGATTCCAAGGAGTATCATAAGCAGACCTACAATCATATGATTGCTTTCTTTTTTGCATAATTTTGTTGAGAATTGTGATTGCGAATCGAAATCTTGTTTTGCTCTTGGGGGTAAATTCCTAAGAGCAATTTGTTCTTATTGCCAATAAAGAAATTAATGATATCAGCTGCATTTGCTTCAGACTGTGGAGAATGACATTAAGATTCTGTAACCTTGATATATAAAACAGAGACTGATGTTGAACAGAAACATGCGACTCACAAAATAACTTTCCCGAGTTCAAGGGATCACTGTTACTGCAGCGCTTCTGTATTCCTTGCCTGAACCAAATTGCCTTGGTGGCAGTTTGCCGCAAATAATAATGTAGATCGAGTAGGTATAGCCAGTATTGCCGGCAACTGCATTCTCAATCTTTGCCCTGCCTCTGGTACCGTAGGGGGCAGTGTTGAGTAGTTAACATGATTATGCTGCAACTACAGGGTCAAGCAATGGCAGGCATCTGTAGAGGAATAAAATATTGCTCAAAATAGCTGTCCTTGCCGTGCACTATTCATGAATATGCAAGTCACCATTGCCAGAGCAAATTTTCCTACATTGTGATCTGTACATGGAAAATCGAAAAACTCCATGCAGATGCAAAGAGTTCGTCCATGCATGTTTCGAGGAAAAACCATTATGCTTATGGATGCCTTCATGTCAAAAATCAAATGCCTTTGTCCGGAGATGATGGTTTGTCAAAAAGCTTTGCACGCCTGAATTCGATTTCATTAATTTTCCCTTTCTATGGATATAACTTAAATTTTCCCTTTCCATGGATATAACTTAAAACTGTTCGACATATTAACAAAGCTCATCCATTTCCGAGCAAAGAATAATTGGCATATCTACATCTAAATTTACATTCCTTTTTATCTTGGTTCTCTATTCGACTAAACTTTACAAGAATTGATTTGGACAGGAGGCACATGCCACAATAGTAGCTCCAGCGTATACTTGCCACCAAAAGGAGGATAATCTGTTAGTCCTGTGCGGTTGCAGAATATTCAAAAAGAAGGCGTTTCGAAGGTGCAGATTGCAGAAGCACTCGCAGGCGACTTGTGAGATGGTATATCAAAGTCCATTGCATGGCCATCTCTGAGTCCTTCATCTGCCTTACAATTGATGCCTAAAAAGAGTGGAAAGATGATTATTCAACACTTACAAACATAGAATCTTAGAATATAGAAACCAACAAAAAAACTTGGAAACTGCTCTTTGATCGTTTCTTGTGTCTATGAGCTTTCATTATCAGATGACAGTATATTTGAACTGATTTCAAGAAAAACAATTAGAATAAAAACATATAGAATTGAGATAACCTGGAGATGTTTCCCAAGCTGCACCTCAACTTCTGTACCAAACGAAATATTATTTGCAAGAGATTTCAGAGGATCAACTGTAGGATCAACAGAAAGCAAGCTAGGAATCTGCGGTGCATAGACTACCCTCCATCTAGCCTGGCCAATCTCCCCCTTCCCTTCTATTCTTGGCATCAGAGTTTCAAGTGTTGCAGTAGCAAGCTTCTTAAATGCAAGCTGGCCATCACCCTCCAATATGGATTCTGCTAATTGACTCTCAAAAACTCTTGCAGCCTGGAGTATGGGGAATTCTGAAAATTTAGATTTCTATATCCAGGATGACAAATATTCTTAATCTAAATTTTGGAAAAGTAAATAAAACCATAGGCCAAAAATTTTTAGTTGCACTGTGAATACACTTGTAATTGGAAACACCCGATATCCTTCATCCTTCTTCCCCTTTATTTACCACCAATAAATAATAATTTGTTGGAAAAACAGCACACAAGATTTGAGAGGCATGAGAATATTCAAATCTGGAATATTTTACCTCTCATAAGCTCATATATAAAATAATCAAATTGGACAGATTAATAGAATGCATGACGAGCTATCGCATCAGTCAAGCATCAATGTTTTTACCTCGCTAGGTGATAGGGCATCCTGCTCCACAGAACGTGTTGAGGTCACAATCAGTTTGTCTTGCCAATTGCTGGCTCGGCTTTGGATCCTGAATTGCCACTCAGATCCAACCAAAGCTAAGTCTAGCATAGGATCTAATCCATGTTCAGGCTCAAATTTTGCTATATTTAGATGCTCTCGCTTAAGCCTGACCTGCATTAGTAAAGTTCAAGACCAGCACGTTAGTCAAGCCACCCAAACAAAAAACAGGGGGAATACTTGTTGAGTGGACACTATTTAACTGCAAGAGAAAACAAAACTCACTTGAGTTGCAACAAGATTGACGTCACCATTTTCGAATGTGAGAACACCTTTAGGCTTTATCCATTTAGGATGGGCCAAGCCATTTAGCTCAAGCTCTCCGCTAACAGCAAAATTTAGAATCAGTGGATAAACTATTCTCAACTCTGGTCCCAACACAAGCTTCAAGTCACTAAGGCGAATATCTACATTTGGTTTAATGTTAAGTTGCTCTAAATCCTTTTCAACTTCTGTTGATTTAACTGCAAATGCACAAAAAAATAAAATAAAATAAAAAATAAAAAAATTATAAATAAGTTGACCATTACAAAAAACCTAAAGCACAGATTTTATGTAAGAAAGAGGATCTTGCGGCACCTCCAAGGTCAATCTTACCATTTTAATAGTAAGACACATTTCAAGTTCAAAGTAAATTCAAACTCTCTAAAAGGTTGCTAAAATTTTATTTTAATATCTGCCATATTGTTTCAAAGAGTAGAATTTCACAGAATGACAAAATGATGAATAATATATTACCAGTTGCTTGAGAGAACTTGGTCTTTGAACCAGCAGGTTCAGAACTGAAAAACCGTGACGCATATCTAGAAGCAACTACTCGATTGATCCCCCTGCCCGGAAGCCTAGACTGATTGGACACCAATCGATTAAAATGAGCACCACCACTGCCCTTATCATGTGGCAAATAAGCTTCTCCATGGCTCAATTTAATATTTCCTGAGAGGTTTGGTTGTAGTATGGAGCCAGTTATCTGTAACTGAGTGTCAACCTGGCCACTGAATTTAATAAGGAATTAGTTTGATCTGGGTTACACAGAAAAGATGGAGCCAAAACAGCTGAAAGCTAATAAAGTACAATCATTTAATGAAAAGTACAAATTATGTCCTTTTCCTAGGTCAACTAAATCAGAATGAACAGCCATTCCCTATAAGATATCAGAAGATAGCAGCTATAACATATTCATAAACATAAATGAAAAAATGCTTTCTGAAAGCCAAGGAACATATTTTATAAAGATCTTCATGTTAGGAAAAAAAAAAATACCTCAGAACATTCTTTGCTTGTACTTCCAAGACTTCACATTTCAAGTCAATTTTATCTCCAGGTAATGTTTCACTACTTTTGAGGGGCAGATTGCCCTTTACAAATAGCTTTCCCCTTCTGTTTACCCGACTCTCCAGTGAAGTGATGCATAGCCTATTTGATTTTACATGTACTGTCCCACCAAAATTTGTAAGTGGCTTCTGGAGTGCTGGTGAAGATACAGATGCTCTGTGGAATGATGCAAATCCGTCGACCACAGGTTGCTCAACAGTACCTCTGACCTATTTGATGGAAAACACATCATGAGATTATATCCCAGGCTATGCTTGGCAAAGTTACACTAGTATTCTACACATATAACATACAAATGCCCGTAAAGAACATATCTCAACCTACCTCAAGCATAACATCAGCATTCCCATGGAGCCAATTGACGTAAGGAGATAAAGCTGTCAACATCATCATCCCTCCATCCTTAATATCAGCATCAACTCTCACTTCTCCTGCATCTAAGAAATTCCAGTTCAGGACTTTCAGGCTTTCTGCTAATTGAGTATTCCAAGTTTCTTCATTTCTATCTCTAAAAACCTTCTTTTCACCACCGTCATCAGAAGACCCTTTACCCCTTTCCTTCACCCAACCAGGTACCCAAGCTGCTCCATTCTTATCTGTTTCTACATCTTCTTCCTCAAGCAAGTTATTTTGGACAAAATTAATGGGGATACTTCCTTGGATATGTACATGGCCATTCTGGATGACTGGTTCAAATTTTGCATTGAACAGAAAACGGCTAGTTGAAGTTAAGGAAGCAACAATTTCAGCTCGTCCAAGATCAATGCCTCCAATAGCACCATCCAAGAGCCTTACTTGCACATCACATTCAGGTTTTGCAAGACTTCCTCTAAGGTCTCCTTCCATGTGTAATATACCACGAATTGGAGCTAAAAGTTGCTGTAGTGAATGAACCGTGTCAGCAGCTGAAGATTCTATTATCTGAACCACAGTTGGCACTAGACTGACAGGAAAATTCAGAACAGCAAAGTGAAGATTTGTTTTTGGCCCTAACAAAGTGCCATCAGCATGGACAGTGGCATTATCCTTTTGGATAAATATCCTCTCAAGACGCAAACCATCATTGTTGCTGAATGCACCAACAGCTAGAACGCGCTGGGTTTTGTAGGTTCCCCATTCCCAATCATCCCCATGAAAATCAAATTCTGCCTGGCACATAAACAATGAGTGGGGTAAAAAGAACAGACGACATGTATTTTGAGTCTATAAACATGCAAACTTTTAACATAAATACCATTGTATCTCCATTGCCTCCGCCACTGGCATCAAGAGAACCATGCCAACGGCCTTTCAGTTCAGCCAAACCAGGTAGACTTATGTCATCCATGATGACTTCATTTAGTGGAGCATAATGTCCCCGTATTACCTGAAATAGTATAAAGCATTTAACATAAAGATGCATAGAATCAAGTCTAAGAAAGTTTTATAGAAATCAGTGTCACATCCATAGTGATTCTAATTTGAACTAAATGAGATGCTGAATTATATCAACAACAAACCTCAAGCAAGTCTTGAAGACTTTCAGGAAACAATGCTACTGACTGCAAACTTTGAATGAAAAGATCCTGAATGAAAAATATGCACTGATTAGAACTCCAGATAAAAAAAGGTTAAGAAATGCAAACTAAATGAGCAGCCATACACTTCTTAAGATGATTATGATGATAAATGACAATTTCAATGTGTTCAAGCAGAATACAACCTTTGATCTAGAACGAACAGCAGGATCTGTACTTCGCGAAAGAAGTCTTGCAAGTGGAAGCATTTCAGTAACCTCAGCTCGAGGAACTTCAAGTCTCATTCTCCACCTTCCCATAGAAGATATGACACTGCCCAGTTGTCCAGTCATTGCCCTTTTTAACAGGCCACCCCTTTCCTGTCCAGCAAGGTTTCTATCTCGGGTACCAGGCAACACATATTCACCTTGAAGCTCATAACGGCTATTGATTTGTTCCAGAACAGTCTTCTCAACAGTGATCTACATAGTGGCATATGACCCAGAAAGACTATTAGTCAAAATAGGTTTTTGCTCAAGTACTAGGATGAGCCTTCATGCAATCATAACAATGCTCCATTATACCAGAGAATCAATCACAGCTACAGCCTATTGCAAATGCAAGGGAAAGGCTGCAATCATTGGTCCCTCCCCAGAGTTGGCTATTTAGAACACCTCATGCACTAGCACACCTATCTAGGGAGTTAATATTTTTACAGATATTGAAACTCATATGATCATAAGATATGATATTTCATCCTTTAGCTACATGCAAGCTTAAGTTTCCATATGTGCTGAAGAATCAAGATAATGACTGACCCTATCACTTCAATAACTTATATAACTCTGTTTTAGAAAAACAAGCAGATTAGATCTCTGGAAGAATCAAGATAAAGTTACTGGCTGACTCTTTTATCACTTCAATAACCTATGAAAACATATTTTTCAAAAGCACACGAGGCAGATAATCTGAAAGAATAAATGGCACTAGTTGTGGAGTAAGGAACACGGGAAAATATCTGGAAAAAGAAATCTATGATGACAAATACTAAGCAAATCTCAACTACCTAAAAACAGGAAAAGGAGAATACCATATAGAAGATAAAATAAGAAAGATGAGTTCTTAAAGAAAGCAAACAAACTAAATCAACCTAAATATCACGTAGTAAGGTAAATATTAGGACAGATATGAGAACCAGGGAATGCCAACAGCCAGACTTTAAGCTCCAAAACCACCAATAGAACATGAATCTTAAATGCAACATAGACTAAACAATGTGTGTTGGCATAAAATTATTACTTATGATATTTCATTCCTTAACTCAAGAATTCATCACTGTATAACCAGAGAGCAACATAAAATGGTCAGATTTGTTATATAGAAAGTTTAGGTACTTACAACATCGCCACTCCATCTAACAGCCACATCTAAGGCTTCACCAAGCACACCACTGAACTTTGGACGAAGCACAGATAAGACACCATGACCCCTTCTTTTCTGAAAATTAAGCTGAATTTCTGCCTGAAATTACATGGATGCAAGGGCTGAGTAAAAATAAATACAAAACAGATGCACCATAACAATCAAGTCTCATGATAGTCATCGAAGTCATACTTCTGGCGATTAGCAACAGCAGAACGTTAACTAACTAGAATGGATATATTTAAATTAACATAAAGAAAAAAGACCATGCAGTTTATACCTATTGGCAAAAGAAAGCAGTTAATGCCCATTCACATAATTACAGAAAGGCAAAGTAAGCTTATCAAACTGCAGTATTCACTGCAAAATTTGAAAGCACTTCCTGGATAATCTGATTCAGAAGACTAAAAACAGAACGTAGGACTTGAGTTCATATCAAATTAGCTAGGAAAGCAAGCAATTGATTGCTAAATATCTAGCTGAAGGACCATATCATTTCTTCTGCGGCAATCCCAATCAAGAATTTCTGGATCATGATGAAGTTTATAACTAACTGAAGCATTATAATACAGGGTGTAGCTGCATAATGGCTGCTGGAACTTGAAAACCTAAAGTAATCACTTTTAAGCTCATTAACTGACAGCTATATTAAACTTAAAACGACTGGCAAACAACATAAACATGATTTCAATCAGCAACTAGACACACGAATTGTCCAAAAAAAAAAAAACTAGAAACACGTGAAATTTGAATCAGAGCAACAATTGTATCAAGTTCATACGTTACCAGTTGTACTCCTGCATACACACAAGTTCATATGCACACCTCTTGTTCTTCCCATAAGAAAGGAGAGGGATTTTATATATATATATATATATATATATATATATAATCCATCCATGACAAGTTTCTCACCATTTGACATCACCAAAAGTAAAATTGCAAAAATGCGTACTGAAAAATGTTATCATATGGCACACAAAGATGACAATGAAAATGATAGCCTCAGCCTTACCCTCTGTACTGTACCACGAAGTGAAGCCAACTCCAATTCATCAAGTGGCAGATTGCGCACCTAAATACAGTTAACCCAGACAGAAGAGTGAAGAAATTACATTTTCAAAAAGTAATGCAACCTTTTAACACAGGAAAAAGAAAAAGGTTAAAGCACAATCTCTACATAATTTTAGAGCACCTCCAAGGTAGCAGAGTGTAGTGGTCGGAAAGAGACATTCACTCTTAGTTGCCCCTTCTGAAGTGAGAAAGACAACAATTTTTCATTTTGTGAGGTCTCTTCACAGTTAGGTTGTAACAGCCCCACAACTTCAACTGCAAGACTCTCATCTGGTCGGCCCACAGCATCCAGCTGTAATATCAGCAAAAGCTCAGATTTTAGAAGGAATAGCTATATTGGGGAAAAAGAGAGAGAGAGAAATAAGCAAGGAGTGAGCATAGCAAGAGGACATCAATGACCTCTACCTTCATATTCTGTTCAAATTATTATAAGTTCACATGGATTATACTTCAACAGTACATATTCTTAAGTAAGATGAATGATAGTAGCTCCTATTCTCGTATTCAACATTGGTATAGCCATTGCCCACATCAGTAGAGCCACTCAGATTTGCCATGTTCTAATTAACGTAACATTGATGATCATTTTGGGAAAGACAAAGGATATAAGCCACTACCTTGATAGTGTCACGTGAGATGCCCAACTTTCCTGCCAACTGAGGCGCCAGCATCAACTGATTGAGTCTTAGACCTGATATTGACACCTCGCCAATAAGACTTTTTTTGTTCCCTTCTATCACCCTTTGGCGCATACTCTTCCCATAAGGAAGATCATGCTCGTTAGTATTACTAGACAATTTCGTAACCGTTCCCTGAAATTTGATTTTTCCAGTTGCTTTTAAGTGTGTAGGTCTTGGTGAATCAAAAGGATAAGATGAAACCAAGCTGAAGAACTCAAAACCACGCATGCGAAGATCCAACTCAACTCCTTCCACAGTAAAGGGCATGCTATTCTTTGTATCAAACTCTTTCTTGTCTAGCCAATAGTCATCAAGATAAGTTGTCTGGACTTTTGTGTATAAATCAAAAGCAACAGATGAAGAATTCACAGTAATATAATCATGTGAAATCACAATATCTCCTCGAGCATCACTAAATGATCCTTCAGCTTTTGGTGCAACCCATTTTATGTCAAACCTCCTACGCCCAAAAAGAATATCCATCAAACAACATAATAATATAATGAACATAAATCAAGAAAATACAAAACAAGAAAAAGCAAATGAAAGAATGGGATAGCCAGAGCTTTGAAGAAAAGTTCACGAGGCTCACGGTCTCAAAAGGGATCCAGAAAGTTTTGTTTCTCCTGTTAGGTCCCCTAATTTTAGTGGCATCAGCTGAAGGTAACCTGGAATATATCGATGCAAAATCTTATCAAAGGACATATTGCCAGAAAAATTTACATCCATAGCTGTATCATCCACCTCACCCTGCCAAAATAAAGTAATCTACATCAGAAGGGAGAAATAAAATAAACTTAAGAACAAAATACACGAGATCTTGTGATAAAGACAAAACCTATCCACTTCTATTTTAATTGGTTGGTCAGTCAACTCAAATAGGAGCCAAAGAACACATCACAGATGTTAGTAGAAAGGGATAAATTTATCAAATATAAACTGAAAATCAGAAGGACCAAACGAGGCACAAAGCTCACAGTAGGTTGTAATTAGATAGGAAGGAACAATGAATTAAAAAAAGCATTTCAGAAGAGGTTGATGATACAGTTATAGTCATGTATTCTTCCAGAGGAAATAGATTTCAAATGCAAGTGTTATGTCCCAAAAAACCACCCAGCTCATAAAACAAGAAACACGGTATCCAATTACCTAAAAGAAAGAAAGATTGACACATATGGATTATTTGATTTGTCTACTAATTTGTTTTTATGCATATAGAAGAAGTAATTCACCTCAGGGCAAATCCATGCATTCCCTGCACCTCGAATTTCACCACCATCCACAAGGCTAGCTCTAATTCCGTACAAGTCAGCAACCTGACATGAAGTTAGAAAATTTAACAACAGTGCTCATGGAAGAAGAAAACAACAGCCAGAATAAAGCTGAAGTTGGAGTATAGGCTGGTACTTTGTTTTAGATACATACAAGATCAACTATATAAACCACTTACACAATTATCGGTGTTAAATGTGAAATTAGCTGACAGATATGAAAATGGAACACGATCAAATGCTGCCACTGCACCAGCCTCTCTGCTTTTCAACATTGCGTCATATGCAGTGGACACAGGGATATCTGAAACTGAATGAGATATCTTCCTGGAAACCATTCCACTTCCCACAAATACAGGAGCATCAAGAGGCCCTTGGCAATTGAATACAGCAGTTACAGAACCTGCTAACTGCAGCAGATACAGAAAGACGAAGAATAAGCTAAATTCAGAAGTGGCAAAGCTGAACTCATTTTCATTATATAACTGGCAAATTTTCAGTGACTGAGATTGATGACAGGAACTGCCCACCCAGAACTTCTTAGACTAGAAAAAAACTCATAAAGAAAAGGCTTGTACAATTAGAAAATATTATCATGTAACTTCAAGTTGCACAAAAGGTACAGTAGAAAGAGAAAATGCCTGATATACTTACTGGGAACAACAAAGGTCTCATCTTAAATGTTTTCATCAGGGCATTTACTTCTACACTAGGAACCTGGATAAATTGATAAACCACAAGTTATTAGTTGAATGCAGAACGTAATAGAATGATCTGCTGGAGAAAATGAAAAGGTACTGAAAATGGCAAGTTTAAGATAGAAGCAGACAGATATCAATTTGTGCTTATTATTTCCACATTAATTTTCTTTACAAAGAACATATATATATATATATATACACACACATTAGCATTTTATGCCTAAATAACTAACCTATTTAATTACAACTACTTACAGCTGTAATAGCTACTAACAATCAACAGCAGCAACTTAACAATAGATACTCACTTAATAAGTGTCTGTAATACTCTCTCTCAAACTGGAGCATAGATATTAATCATGCCCAACTTGTTACAAAAGTACTCAACCCGAGTCCCATTTAAGGCTTTCGTGAACATGTCTCCTAATTGCTCGCCAGTCTTTACATAGCTGGTGGAGATCACATTCTCTTGAATTTTCTCACGAATAAAGTGACAATCAACTTCAATATATTTAGTCCTTTCATGGTACACCGAATTAGAGGCAATGTGTAGTGCAGCCTGGTTGTCACACCACAGTGTTGCTGGTGAGGAAGCCTTTAATCCAATTTGTTCTAACAAATGACAAATCCACATAACCTCACAAGTAGATTGAGCCATGGCTCTATACTCTGATTTTGCACTAGATCGAGAAACAACATTCTACTTCTTGCTTTTCCAGGGCACAAGATTTCCACCGGTGAAAACACAATAGCCAGTATGTTAGGCCTCCTATTGTGAAGACTTATGCGAGGGGCAGGGACAAAAATATTAGGAGGGACAAATAGGGAATTCCACTGCTATTGGTAGTTAGTTACTATTGGGATTTGTGTTTTCTATTTCCTATAAGGGGTGAAAAGTGTGGGAAAAAGAGGAAGATGTTTTTTTGCTAAGAATATTTGTTTGGGAGAGAGGTGTGCCTCTCGAATTCCTCCCTAAGCTTGTATTTCCTTTCTTTAATGAATTTATACTATACAACACAGCCTACATTTGGCTGATTCATTCCTTCTACTTGATACTTTGTGTTGTGTGATTGGTGATTATAAGCAGGGACCTAACAGTGGTATCAAAGCACCGATCCTTGCATGAAAACTCGGTATCAACAGATGGAGAACAGGGTCGAAGCCTTAGAAGCCGATCTACAGTAGGTGTTGGCACGCTTGGACCGTCTGGAACGCCTGGATGTGGACACTCTTAACCAATCAATGGAGCGCTTGTCATTGATTGAAGGAGGGGTCAAATCCATTCTGCTCGAACTCAACATGACTCAAACGGATAAGTCCCGAGTTACACGAGACACGATTCAAGAGATCACGCAACTGGATTCAGCCAATCGTAGCTCCGAAGAGAACCACTGGGAGCAGGCGGAGAAAATGGAGATGGGAGAAAACTCCAACCCGGTGTCTGTTTGGCCCAAATCGGAAGGGATGCCAAGAAAGCTGGAACTCCCTGTGTTTGATGGAGAGAACCCGGATGGATGGATTTTAAGGGCTGAATGTTATTTCGACCTCAATGGTCTCTCACCGGATGACAGACTCCGATCAGCCGTAGTTTGCCTAGAAGGGGAAGCTTTGGCATGGTACTACTATGAAAGCAGCCGACGAAGCTTCCATGGGTGGGGTGAATTCAAGAAACTTTTGCTGGAACGATTCCGCAGTACCCAAGTTGGAAATCTGATGGAGCAGCTTTTCTCCCTCCGGCAAACGTCAATGGTGGGCGAATATAGGAAGCAGTTTGAGCTGTTGTCTGCTCTCTTCCCCAATCTCTCAGATGCTGTGATGGAGAATACCTTCATCAATGGGCTCCAGGAAGAGATTAAATCTGAGCTGAGGCTCTGGGAGCCCCAAGGGTTGGGCCGCATAATGAAGGTGGCCCAAATGATAGAAGACAAGAATGAGGCTGCCAGATCGTGGGCCTTGTCCAACCACAGCGGATCCAGCAACCGAGCCCGTCCATTTTCAGGTATGCCTTTGGCCACCAGAAATCTATTTTCCAGCTCTTCTTCTAAGTCCAGTCTTACGTCCCCCAAGGCATTATCGCCAACATCTTCTTCTTCTTCTTCTTATTCTGTGGCTGCGACCGCCCCCACACCTCAAACTCCGCAAAAATTCCGGCGGCTCACAGAGGCGGAGATGAAGGCCAAACGGGAAAAGGGCCTCTGTTTCCACTGTGATGGGAAGTTCAATCCGGCTCACCGTTGTCCCAACAAGGAATTACAGATTTTATGGGTGGAAGAATCTGATTCCGTTGAGGAGGGTGAGACAACAGACATGGGGGCAGAAGAGGCAATTGATATGGGTGACTTGGACCACTTGGAGTTATCCCTTTCTTCCTTGGTCGGCCTAACAGCTCCCCATACCCTGAAATTACGAGGGACGATCAAGGGACACACCGTTGTTGTCTTGATTGATTCGGGTGCTTCCCATAACTTCATTTCCTCTAGTTCGGTCTCTGGACTTCACTTGCCGATCACCCCTACCAAGCAATTCGGGGTCACCTTGGGCATTGGGAGACAGATCAACTCAATGGGGCTGTGCAAACAGGTTCACCTTCACCTTCCAGGAGTAGAGGTAACAGCTCATTTCTTTCCTCTCCAGTTAGGTAGTACAAATGTGATCCTTGGCTACCAGTGGCTGCTGTCAATTGGGGCATCATATATGAATTGGGCTGAGATGTCCATGGAGTTTACTGTGGGACAGCAAAAGGTACAACTTACAGGGGACCCCAAATTGTTTAGAACACGAGTGTCCTTGCATGCAATGGAAAAGACGGTCAAGAGAGCAGGCCACTGTATATTGCTGGAGGGTAAAACTCTGGAACTGAACTCCATGGACTTGAATACGCTTGAAGGAGAAGCTGACCATCCCCTATCTGCCTCTTTGCTAACCGAATTCCAGGATGTGTTTCACCTCCCTAGGGGACTCCCTCCAGCACGGTCACACGACCATGCTATCACTCTGAAGCCAGGAACTGCACCCATTTCAGTCCGCCCTTACAGATATCCCCATTTCCAGAAAACAAAAATTGAAAAATTAGTGGGTGAGATGCTGGTAGCAGGAGTAATTCAGCCTAGCCGCAGCCCTTTCTCCAGTCCAGTTTTGTTGGTTAAAAAGAAAGGAGTTGGAGGTTCTGTGTCGACTACCGGGCATTGAGCCTGGAGACTGTCCCTGACAAGTTTCCCATTCCGGTAATTGAAGAAAGTTTGGATGAACTACATGGGGCTGTCATCTTCTCCAAAATTGACCTCAAGACTGGGTATTTTCATATCCGTATCCGCCCTGAGGACGTTCCCAAAACAGCATTCAGGACTCACCAGGGCCATGATGAATTCAGGGTGATGCCATTCGGGTTGACTAACGCCCCATCTACATTCCAATCACTGATGAATGAGGTATTCCAACCCTACCTTCGCAAATTTGTCCTAATTTTTTTTTATGACATACTTGTGTACAGTAAGAGTTTGGAAGAGCACCAAGAGCATTTGAGGCAAGTCCTTGCTGCCTTACGTCTCCACCAACTCTTTGCCAACAAAAAGAAGTGTGTTCTTTCAACCCAGAGTAGAATACTTGGGGCACATTATAGACTCTTCCGGAGTGGCAACTAACCCAATGAAGGTCCAGGCCATGGTGGATTGGCCAACTCCCACTTCCCTGCGGTCTCTCAGGGGCTTCCTGGGCCTTACAGGCTATTACAGACGGTTTGTCAAAAACTACAGCGGGATTGCTTGGCCGCTCACACAACTCCGGAAGGATGCTTTTAACTGGGATGCTACTACCCACACGGCATTCCAGCAGCTCAAGGCAGCCATGACTACCCTTCCGATATTGGCTCTTCCTGATTTTTCCTTGCCTTTCACCATCGAAGCAGATGCCTCGAGTTTTGGGTTAGGTGCGATGCTCATGCAACAGGGTCGACCTCTAGCTTTTTATAGTCAGAAGTTGAGCCCTACAGCACAAGCCTCTTCTGTCTATGAGCTGATGGCTATTGTTTTGGCAATCAAGAAGTGGCATCCTTACTTGTTGGGTCATCGGTTCATAGTGCGCACTGATCAAAGAAGTCTGAAATTTCTGTTAGAGCAGCAGATAGTCGAAGGGGATTATGCAAAATGGCTCCGAAAATTAATGGGGTACAATTTTGAGATTGAATACAAACCTGGATCCACAAATTCTGCTGCTGATGCCCTTTCCTGTATCCCAAATACACCTACACTGGCCTCACTTACAGCCCCTATTCTGCTGGATTTTCAAGATGCTCTCATTCTACCTCCTTCCACTAAATACATAATGTCTTCCATGTATCACAACTTAAAAGAGCCATTGGTGCACATCCTTGTCAGCCCACCATTCCTCCTGCCCTCACTTCGGACATGGAGATGCTAGTTGAACCGCAAGAGGTGTGTGGTCTTCGACCTTCCCCTACTGCTTGTCCCAACAAAATGGAAGTACTCATTCGCTGGAAGGACTTACCTTCCTTTGAGGACTCTTGGGAACTGTTTGACACAATCTTTACCCAATTTCCAGCCTTCAACCTTGCGGACAAAATTGATTTTTGGGCGGCGGGTAATGTTAGGCCTCCTATTGTGAAGACTTATGCGAGGGGCAGGGGCAAAAATATTAGGAGGGACAAATAGGGAATTCCACTGCTATTGGTAGTTAGTTACTATTGGGATTTGTGTTTTCTATTTCCTACAAGGGGTGAAAAGTGTGGGAAAAAGAGGAAGATGTTTTTTTGCTAAGAATATTTGTTTGGGAGAGAGGTGAGGCTCTCGAATTCCTCCCTAAGCTTGTATTTCCTTTCTTTAATGAATTTATACTATACAACACAGCCTACATTTGGCTGATTCATTCCTTCTACTTGAGACTTTGTGTTATGTGACTGGTGATTATAAACAGGGACCTAACACAACAGTTGATCTTCTATCAACTTTTGATCCCGCCTAATCGGCATCGACAAAACACTCAATACAAGTGTGTTCATGATTTCTATATAATAAGCCCAATCCTGGAGCCCTTTTTAAATAGCACAAAATTTGTTCCAAAACTGCTCAATGTTTCACTGTGGGCTCAGACATGAACTGGCTTACAATGCTAACAGAGTAGACAATGTCTGATCGGGTTAATGTAAAGTAATTCAGTTTTCCAACCAATCTTCTATATATCTCTGGATTATCAAAGAGATCACTATCATTTTTAATAAGATGAACATTAGGAGTCATAGGAGCATTGCAAGGCTTAGCTTCTGTTTTTCCCGTTTCTACAAGTAGATCAAGAACATACTTTCTCTGAGATAGAAAGATTCCATTCTTACATCTAGAAACTTCTATCCCTAAGAAATACTTTAACTGACCTAGATCTTTTGTATGGAACTTAGCCTGCAAAAATGTCTTGAGAGCAGTGATTCCTGTATAATCATCCCCTGTGATGACAATATCATCAACATAAACAATAAGTAGGATCACACCAGTGGTGGATTGTTTGAAAAAGACAGAATGATCACACCTGCTCTTCTGTAACCCAAACTCTTGAACTACCTCACTAAACTTGCCAAACTAAGCTCGAGGACTCTGCTTCAAATCATACAAACATTTTTTTAGATGGCATACCTTTCCAGACTCCCCCTGAGCAACAAAACCTGGTGGTTGCTCCATATACACCTCCTCCAAGAGATCGCCATGCAGAAAGGCATTTGTAATGTCAAGCTGATGTAAAGGCCAGTGTTTTGAAGCAGCTAAGGAAATGAACAAACGCACAAAGGTAAGCTTAGCCACTGGAGAAAAAGTATCTGAATAATCAACACCATAGGTTTAAGAAAACCCTTTTGCCACCAATCTAACTTTAAATCGAGCAATAGAACCATCAGCATTGCATTTTATGGTATAAAACCATTTACATCCAACCGCCTTCTTGCCTTTAGGTAGAGGAACCAGATCCCATGTGTGGTTATTCTCCAAAGCTTGTAGCTCCGCAAGCATAGCATTATGCCAACCTGGATGAGATAAAGCTTTCTTAACTGTCTTAGGTATAAAAACAGAGTCTAGAGAGACAATTAAAGAGCTAGAGGAAGGGGATAATTGATGATAGGAAATGAAATTAGTAATGGTATATCTAGGAAGAGTGCACTGACGTTTACCTTTGCGAAGACTAATAGGTATGTCAAGGCCATTTGGTGGAGGATCAGATGACGAAGAAACTGGTGCAGGGCATGTATCCTGATGCTCTGATCTTCTGGAATATACTTGTATTATAGGAGGCTTGGCTGGAGGAGCCAAGGATACAACAGCCTGATTAATCAAAGAATCTTCAACTGCTGCTCGCTCAATATCAGGAGAGCTAGCATCAATTGATTCAGAACGAGGTGCCTCAACTGAAACTGGAGAGAAGACATGATAAACTAGCCAATCATCCTCCTCCTAAACTTGTGTCCGAGTCTGTGATGAAAAGAATAGAATTTGCTCAGAAAAGCTAACATTTGTTGATACTAAATATCTTTGAAGATCTGGAGAGTAACACCGATATCCTTTTTGAATTCGAGAATAACCCAAGAATACACATTTTAGGGATTTAGGATCTAGTTTTGTAAGTTCAGGTCTCATATCAAGAACAAAGCAGGTACTTCCAAAGATCCGTGGTTTAATTAGAAACAAGGACTTGTTAGGAAAAAGAATATTGTAGGAAACATCACCATTGAGAACTGTAGATGGCATATGATAAAAAAACATGCAGTACAAACAGCATCTGCCCAAAAAGGTTTAGTTACATTCATTTGAAATAACAAGGCTCGAGCGGTTTCAAGGAGGTGTTGATTTTTTCTTTCAACAACCCCATTCTGAGCAGGAGTATTGACACAGGATGTCTGGTGAAGGATTCCCTGTTGAGTCATGTAACTTTGAATAGAAGCTGACATGTACTCTTTACCATTATCACTTCGCAACATATGCACAGACACATTAAATTGAGTTTTAATTTCAGCACAAAAAGCAGAAAAATGAGCAAATACCTGAGAACGGTTTTTCATAAAATAAATTCAAGTCATTCGAGAAAAATCATCCACAAAAGTAACAAAATATCGAAAACCAGTTTTAGACACAACTGAACAAGATCCCCAAATATCAGAATAAACTAACTGAAAAGCAAACTCAGCTCGCTTATTTACTCTAAGACTCAATGAGCTTTGCTGGTGTTTTGCAAAATGACATGATTCACAATCTACTAAAGTGACATCAGAAAACTGGGGGCATAACTTCTTCAATACTAGTAGAGAAGGATGGCCTAGTCTGCAATGAGCTTCAAAAGGAAAAACAATACTAGAACAAGCAACTGATCGAGGTACCCATGAATCCAAAATATAGAGCCCATTAGATACATGCCCTTTACGAATAGTCTACTTCGTCATAAGATCCTGAAATAGACAAGCAATTGAGATCTTTAGTAAGATGACTGATAGACAAAAGATTAAATGCAAGACTAGGTAAACTGAGCACAGAAGATAAAGTAATGGATGGAGTTGGTTTAACAGTTCCCGACCCTTCAATGTTGCAATGGGATCCATCAGCTATAGTAACAGGAGATGGTTGGGTGTGAGATTGAAAACTGGAAAAGATTTTAGGATTACCTGTCATGTGATCTGTGGCACCAGAGTCAATGACCCATTTGTTCGAGGATGAGATGAGGCACTTTTTACCTGACTCAGCAGAAGCAACAATTGGTGAAGTTTTTTTCATAGATTCTTGATACTGGGAGAACTGCGCATACTCTTCAGCTGATATAGTGACGGATTGTTCGGATTGGTCAAAGGAAGAAGCAACAGTAGCAGTAGCAGTCTGAGTTTTTGGAGTCTTAATTTGAAGTCTTTTGCAGTAGTTCTTTGTGTGCCCAATTTCTTTGCAGTGGTAGCAAATGACATCACTTCCTCCTCGATTACTATTTTTTTTCCAAGCATCATATCCTCCTCCTTTGGCAACAAGAACACTTGAAGCTTGATTGGATGGTGTATTCTCAGTACGCAACACCCTACTGAACACCTCTTGAAGCGAAGTAATCTCAGGACCCAGGATTTGAGATTTGGCAGTCTCAAATTCGGATGGTAATCCAGCCAAAAAACTCATGATTGCTACTTTCTCTCTTTGAGCTTGTTGTTCTTTGATATCAGCAGTAAAAGGTAAAAGGACATTCAACTTCTCACAAGTCTTCTTGAAATCCATAAAATAAGTTGTTAGGGACTTGGCTTCCTTCTCAGTACGATAAAAAGCCTTACACACCTCATACATCCCTTTCCCAGATAATCCATTAATTCCTTTACCAATTCACAATGATCTATCAAACCAAGTACATCATTTTCAATGGAATTCCTAATTTGTAAGAACAATCGGACATCATCTCGTAACCAAGATTGTTTATTTTTATCATTAGTCGGAGGATCATTGGTCAAATGGTCATCCTTATCAATACTAAGTAAATAAATCCTAATGGTTTTGGTCCATTGCAAAAAATTAGACCCATTTAATTTATAATCCGTAATTTTACTAAGTGCAGGAACTACTCCGGTCATTATCTATCCTTTCTCACCAGAAGTTTTTGCATCCTCCATTATAAATAAAATACAACTAAGCCAATAACCACAAAGTGACTAATGATACAATAAAAGGGCCAAAGGGAGTAAAGAGATAGAGAAGAAAAAACCTCTACCAATATGCCACAAGATCCAGCACCTAACAGGAGTAACCAAGCCACTGACGGGAGTAACCCAGCCACAAAACCACCAGAAACAAGCTGGAGATTAAGAGGTGAGGCCTGAACAACAAACTGGAATGGAAACAAAGCTTCCAGAGAAGATCAACTACCATCAAGAGGGAAGACCACCCCAAACAAACACCGGAATTTGACCGGAAATAGCAAGGCGACAGCGGAGAAGAAATCGGAGCTTCAGCCGCCTCCGCACATGCCTCCACGCGCCGGCGCGTGAATAATAGCCGGAAACTTTAATCGGCACGTGTAACTCATTCGCCGGCAGGATCAACGCCGGATTCTGTGGGAAGGCCAGAATTCCACCTGTGCTCCTCCTGATGTGGGCGATGAGACAAACCAGTCATCGGAATCTGGTGACCCAAGAAGAACAGCAACGGTTCTCCAAATCGAGAACCCAGAAAACCCCAGAATAGAGCCTAATGCTCTGATACCATGTGAAATAACGTATTCTTATTATTTCCACATTAATTTTCTTTACAAAGAACGTATATATATATACACACACATTAGCATTTAATACCTAAACAACTAACTTATTTAATTACAACTACTTACAGCTGTAATAGCCACTAACAGTTAACAGCAGCAGCCTAACAATAGATACTCATTTAATGAGTATATGTAACATGCTTCTTTAACAATAAGGAAGGTCAGTACTGCAAATCATTCATCCCAATTTACCACCATGGATTAACTCATACATGAGCAGGATATTTGGACAACATTTCCCAATGACCAAAAAGACTGAAAACTGTTTATAAAGAAAAGTTAAGAATTTTCTATTTATTATGGTTGATTTTCAATATTATATGACATATAAAACTTACATGAGAATAATTGTTTAGTAATATAGCATCACAATTTAAGATCACTAATCAAGCATTATATATATATATATATTAGAAGAAATAATTTGTCAATTTTTTGATGTAAAATTCATGCATTGATATAGAATACTGGCAGTCCTTTGTAAATGGACCCAGTAACAAACCAAATAAAAGGTCAAAAGAATCTTAACAAACCAAAGAAAGCAACTAGAACAGTGGGCTTTTCACCAAAGGGAAAACCCACTAGCCACTAGGGTTACACAAACACACACACACAAGAAAAAACAAAATAAATAAATAAATAAAACCCTCTAACCACCAGTACTGAGGACTATCCTCTCCCCTACTTTCTTCTCTCTCTGCCTCCTGCCCCCTTCTTCCACATTTTCTCTATTGACCTCTATATAGGTCACTCCCCATCCAAGATACAAGAGTGAATTCAGATTAGCTATATCAAAACAGGAAACATCTTATTGATAGCTTATGAAGCCACTATATAAATTCAGATCCATAATAAAAAAAATATTTACACCAAGGAAGAAAATAGGTAAAGCCGTCCATAAGATCTTCAAGAGTAAAATGAGCAAACAAAAATTTCCACTCATTTTGAAACAGAGATCGCCCCTATTGCTGTCTAACCATGCCACGGTATCCACATCAGCATCAAGGAAAAAATATATGATTGCTCCTCAACTTTGCTCAACAATTAGACACTTCCATACATTATTGTCTATCTCAAAGTTCTTTAAACGTCTCTGCACAACAAGAGTAGCACAAACAAACACCATAGAGTTTTACCCAACCTGCCAGGGAGGAGCAATTCACCGATTCTCCTTTGTCTTGCAAGGAAAGCATCACCTAACCAAACAACTTTTCATTTTTATCAAATATAAAGAACAACCACCAAGCTAGTTGTAGAAGTTATGAAGAAGATGGACACTCAAACTCCATCTCATTTCTCTATCCCTCTCTCTTTCTTTTTTTTCCTTCATTTCCTACCCCTTCCCCTTTTGGCCTTATTTTTTATACAAATCTGAATTAACTTTAACAATTATCAATTGAGAATGCGTAAAGAATTGGATGATATGACAAAGAACACTTCATATGTATACTCTGTGCTAAAGTTTCATAGAACTCAAGATATGGTCATTCCTTCAATGATCCGAAAGGCATGTACTCAAATAAGCAATGATCCAAGAGCATAGATGTGAATGCCACCAAAGGCAACTACATGACACACAAAGGATGACTTCTACAAAACATCCATATAAAAATTATGATATAACATAGGTTAACTGTAAGCATCTTTTCATTTAAACACACATACGTTCAGTGCAATGAATTGATACTGAATCAAGAATTACAAGCATCAAAAACAAGGGAAATGATATAGAAGACTATACCTGACACATTAAATGAAACTCTCCCTCCTCCGGGTGAATACCAAAATCTCCAGAAGCTTCTAATGGAACATTTCCAAACCAGCCACTCGCATTATGTAAGAATATTCGTTGACCTCGAAAACATAAACTGGTTGAAATATCCTGAGAAAAAGAACACACATATTACAGATCAAGATTTCCAGAAATTGGTTTCAATTCTGGTCTACAAGCGACTAAAGCATTGCAATAGGATAACCGTGAATTAATAATACCAGTTTTGCCACACTGCAAAAAGATAATGTTAAAGGTAGCTTAACAAAGAAGAGAATAAATAAGAGCAACATGCATTGTACATAGCTTGAATATGACAAATAACTGAACTCAGCAAAACCCTTGATCCTCCCTCAGGGGCGGAACTGGAAATTTATATTTGGGGGGGGCCGAAAAAAAAAAGGTGAAGTATTTTTTTATATAAAAAATTCTAATTTGAAGTGAATATATATATTTTTCAAGTAAATATATAACAATCCTAATGAAATTTTATATACTTTTGGGGACTGATACTAATTTTTTTTGGAAAAAATATAGAACTTCATGGATAAAAATATAATATCATAAATTTTAGAGGGGCTAATACTAATTTTTCTGAAAAAAATCAAATTTCATGGATAAAAATTTAATTTTAAAAATTTCAGGAGTGGTGGCCCCCTTCGGGCGACCATGTAGTTCCGTGCCTAGCCTCCCTAACAACTGTCAAATGCACAAGTATTAATCATTCAATAAACTCAAAAATCGGTTAAATCCAAAAATATCATGCCTTCCTTGTTCCTTCAAGTTTCCATGCAATTAAAATGGCTCTTGTCAAATGCACAAGTAATGTAGATTTTGTTCAACATGAAAGTTGGCAACACCCATTACGAAAAAACAGAAATCTTAGTATTTTTCCCGGAGATCTATTTTTCTTCCTTTTTCAATCTCTTCATCTTCTCTTTTGAGAACCCTACATCCTTCAATACAAACCAAAACAAATCTCCAAGAATCAAATAATAGACAGCTAAAACTAAGCGTGCATTTTATATCACTATGATTGGTTTTCAGTTTTAAGAATAAGAACTTGTTTTAAATTTTTGGTTATTTGCTTTTGAAAAATTGGTTCATTTTTTTTTTAAAACATAACTAAATGAATGGGTCAAAGTTTATTAAAGTTTTTGATATGGAGGATTGATTGCGTTAAATGAGCATATTGAAAACAAAGAAAGTGAATAGAAAATCACTTCTTCACAACTCAATATTTTTAGCTTCAGTTTTGAGAACATTTCTTTTAAAATGATTAAAAAGAAAACCGAAAGCACATTTTTTTTCAAGAAAAAAAATAATCTAAACATATCATCCAGCATCAAATATGACCCCCTTTAAACCACAATCAGCAAACAGATCCATATAATAAGATATGAATTTTATGGACCTTTTGACTCCAGAAAGTAAATTTTTTTTATCCTCACACCAGTCACTGACTAAAACAGGAGATACACACATGGGAATATCTCCACGAACAAGGCAGAAGGTAAACATCCCAAGAACAGATGGAAATATAACATACAGAAAATGATGATGGAGCATCCAATGTCTGAAATGCCAATCCTGTCACGTCAAGCTGCCCATGAAGATTAGGAAAGGATTCCCCTCTTGACATGCATATGTGAACCTGCATAAAAGGAAAGCATATAAAATCCATAATGGCATGACAAATAGTATTTTAATAGCAAGCAAAAAAATATTCTCCCTGACCAACTTGCTTTGAGAAACAAGAGGACCAAAAGGAATATGTGCACAAATAAAAACCTGGATCTTTTTTCATATGAAATGAAGGTAAAAGATTGAAATTAGAAGTATCTATCTCTATCTAATGTTATTGTGAATTCTATAAGCTACTTAATTTGAAACATAAAGCATTTGAACTACATCAAAATGTCAAAATTGCTGTTCCATCCATAGGACAAAAGGATTAAAGTCTACAATGGAAATAAAATAAATGAGAATCTAACAGTAGAAGCACAACCACATGCCCTTTAACTAATAAAGAGTCTTAACAGTACTAGATATTCAGCTTTGAGAAGTCTATCACACTGGTGCCAAACAACAGCATTTATAAGTAAGTGAGCCAACAATCAAATTAAAAAAATTGATCTGCCTTGCTATATTGAGTATACTAAAGGGTTATGTTGAGAAGAACCCTACAATTAAGAGATTTCCATGTAGCTTGAAATAGAGAGACTGTACAGTACATATGACATTATATAAATTCAATCACACAAGTACTTATTTTTTTTCATAAGAATGACGTGCAAACAGCTTAAATGAGTCATATCACATCGAATTACTCTAGACATTCACACTCTAAATGTATGCTGATGGATCAATTTCATCCATTGTCATTAGTTTTATTAGCATTGCATATTAATAACCTTAAAGAACTTCAATTTGCCTCTTAAAAGTAACTGTACTTTCATTCTTGTGGCAATGGTATCTTTTTTATAAAATCCAATAGTAGAATAGTGACCTGAATTTTGCTAAACTGTTTTCTAATCACATTACTTAGTAAGCAGGATCCATAAAATTTATTTCAACTTTTAAATGGAAATTTTGCTACTTTTCTGTTATCAAATCCTAATACACATATTACTGTGGATATGGAAATAGAAGTACAGTAATTACAAAGATAAAATTTGGAGTTCCGGATTATAATGCACAGTGCACTAATGACAAGTTCAGCGATGACAGACCAAGTTTACTTGTGTGCTAATATATCTCTATTAAAACAAAAGGGAAATTTTGAAACTGAAGTTAGAAAAGCACCTCACCAGTGGCTCTTCCTTTGAACCAAGCAATTGGAATCTCTAAAATCCTTTCAAAAAGCTGGCAAAAAAGACAAAAATGAGCGAATTGACATAAATATATAATTCCCATGTCGCTAATAAAACATTTTTAGAAATTTCGAATATATGTAACACATTCAATGTATACCTTACCGGAGCAAAAAGTTTGACAATTTTAATATTAGCGTGCCAATTTTGTTCAACAGTGTCAACAAAAACATCAGCCGATAACCAGCCACCATTTTCAGACATTGCATCTGAACGCCACATCTTACAATTGCCACTCAATTGGACATACACACGGCCATAGTGATTCTGAAACTCCAAATGACCATTGACATTCTCCATCTCTCTAGATGAGGAGCAGTAAAATCATAAAGCAAGAAATTAGTTCCTCAACTGTTAAAAGAATATCAAAAAGAAAAGTTTTCCTTACATAAAAGACTATATCAACAAAAGAAACCACACATATCTCATTTTGCATTTAAGAAACTATCATAAGCAAAGCAACAACTAATGCCTTCTTCCCTTTACTTAAACTAATATCCATCATATACTCAATTATCTAATCTCTTACCAACATAGTGCATGAACAATAAGGGGAAGGAAAATTGCATTCCAGAAAGCTTACTCCAACGTCCACAGAAGAAAAAGTAACAAACATATAGCCAGACAAAATTGGATGCTGTACTTGAGAGTAAAATAATAATTTAAAATTATAGAATGACTCACCTTGGCTCCCTGTCACCATATGCAAGCAGCATCAGTGTCCCACCTTTAAAATGAACAGAATCCAGTGAAACTGGAAGCATCCTTTCAATTCCTTCAGTGTGCACTATATCTACCCCATCAACAAGCTCGGCAACAATATCCTCAACTTTTGGAGCGACCCCTGACTTTAGTTTTTGAAAGGGATCTGCGATAAGATGAGATAACAGTACCCTGATATCTCTTGAAATTAAGGATCTGAAGCCCATGAATGAACTTGGACCTGGCGTATCGTTTCCAGGACCAGATTCAAGCTTTTCAGTAGTACAATCTTGAGATGCATGATGACATGCATCAATATTTCTATTTACAAAATCTAATGACAAATACTCACTGTTTACATAATTGATTTTGGCATCTCCTGCTACATTTCTATCAGGTGGCAAATTTTCACCAGCTTCTACAACTTCAAGAAGTCTACCTAGAGTACTAAGAAATGGATCACGTTTGAGATTGAAATCATAGGTATGTCCAAGAGAACTTTGATTTGCATTGAAACGGTGGATTTCTGACTTATCCATAGGTTCTCTATTCTGGTTGTCAGCATTTAAATATTCTTCGCCGCTATTTACCTCAATCGACATGTCTTCATTATTACCAACTTGGCTTTGATCCAAAAGGGTGTCAAGTTTCATAAGATGATAATTGTCAGTTGATGAAGGAGGTTCATCAAGCTCCCTATTGGACAAGTCATGGAAATATGCTATTGCTGCAGATGCACTGCGTTCAAGGATCCTTTTTTTGGCATTTATACCCGCTGTTGTGATATCACGCCCAATAGCCTTCCTCTTAAATTGATGATTCTTTGGCCCTTTAATCACATTAGACCAGAATTTAAGACCTGAACCAGGAAATTTTGCACCAAAAGATTTCTCCAAATCGGCATGTTTCATATCATAATCAAGACCTGTGTCCATGCAATGATGATCCCTCCAGTGAATATTTTCGTTCATGCATGAAAAAGACTTGTAGTTTGCAAGATTTGTAGAATCAGTTGCATCCTCTTTCCAAACCTCATTTTCAGATAAATAAGAATCTCCATGAGAAACAATATAACCCCTCTCAGCTGCGTCCTTTGCATTATTATCCCTCTCTGTAGCCCAGCAAGCAGCTACTTCCTCCCTATTAGCCCTCCTTGTTTTGGTGCGATAATCAATCCCATCTTCAGTAGACAGGTGCCTTTGTAGACCATCTTCAGATGATGGTATACCTAACCAAGAAGAATCCTTCTTTTGCGCAATCACAACACTTGGATGAGACAAAACTGCATCAATCACAATCTTTCCCCTCCTCAAACTTGCAAAAGGACAAAGTCTGAGTTTCATAGTGGGTACTTCACCACAAGAAAATTCTTTGCTGTGGGGTCCAATTGAGCATGATTCCAAAGTTATACTTAGAGGAGAAACCCTTCTGACCTTACCAAAATCAATTTCACGCTGAATGTAATCACTAAGCACTGAACAAACAGAAGGCAAAAGCTTGGTCTCAATGTAACACTTAGTTTTGATCTGCCCATACCATACCAACAAGCACACTCCAGACATCACGGCTACAAAAATTGAACCCCTGAAAAGAAGTAAACCCTCTTCCCACAAAGGAGTCAATGACCTGACAAAAGCTTTGCTTTGAGCAAAAGGCTCTTTCACGCATTCCACCTTCAATCCATTTCTTGGTCCAACAGCATTCCTCAGGGACACTAAATACTTGCCACAAAAATTCGAAAATCTAATTGCTTGAGTAATCCAATCATTATGCTTGTTGGCACACGTACATTTCCAAGATGGCCTTCTTGATATATGTCCTCTGCCTTTGTACAGGAAAATGGCATGTTTTCGACCATGTAAAGAACTGTAAAGTGGACTCCCTAAAAACGGGGAGTGAAGTTGTAAGCTCATTATCTTTCCTTGCACAACTTATTCACAAAACTGAAATTCATCTGACGGGGACCAAGAAACTGCTCTTAGTCCCCTAAAAGTTCACAAAATTACTAGGAACTCGAGCATTCCAACCTAAAAAAGATTAATACATGAATAAAATAAGTAAATAGATAAATAAATTTCTTCCAAACAAATGTACAAATCAACCCAAAGTTAGAGATTGGCTCCACAAGCTAAACTAAAACAATTAGCTAAAGGATTTTCAACTGAGCTCATCAATTTTATTAAAACCCAAATTAAGTCGAACTAAACAAGTACAAGTAAATACATAAACAACCCCTCCCGTTAACCTCCCGTACATTTGCGGCAACCGAATATACACCATACGAAAAACATAACATAAATAGTTTCAATATAACTCATAGGAGAAATTTAAACGTTGAAGTTTCCACTTATGGTACCAATTTTCTAATACCTATGAATGCGAGTAGTGAAGAAAAAAAGAAGAACGTAACCTGAAGCATGAAGAGAAAAAAGTTAGGCAATTTTGTAGATTGGAGAAACAAGAGATAATTGGGTGTGTGTCTATTCGTTCGTTTGATTCATGGAGATAGAATGAGGTATTGCATAACTTTGCTTGCTTGCTTGCTTGCTTGCTTTGCTTCCAATTCCTTGGTGATTTTCCTTAGTGAGGCACAGAAGGACGGAAGATTTCAGGTTCACCGTCGAAATTGCCACTGACAAATGCCGATAATAACCTAACCGTAGATTCTCTTTAATTTAACTATTCACATTAAAACCAATTCTCGCTATAAAAAATATTAATAATAATTGAATTAATAGAAAAAAAAAAAAAAAAGAAAAGGGAAAGAAAGGAGAAGAAAAAAAAAGTATTTCTAACTAAAAATAAATTAGAAAAATCTCAATAAAAATCAATAATTTCCTTGAATGTGAGAAAATATGATTTTAAGCAGCTTAATGACCAAGAAAATTTCTGAACTGTCTTTTTCTTTTTTCGGATACCGAATTTTCCCAAAGTATTGTCATTTGAAGAGTTTAAGGATCCGATTGAAACAAACGAATTAAAATTGTAGAATTCATTTACAAATAGATTTCATATACAATTTATATATAAATAAATTTCTATACTTAAAATAAAATTGCTAAAATATAGAATTAAAAATAAATTTTTTATTTTTATACTTGAAATAAATAAATAAACAAATTCATTTTTATTTTATTTTCTAAAATATCCTCAATACCAATTTTGACGCATTTTTCCAATTATTTACAATAAAACAAGATTTAACAACCATTAATTATCATTTTAAAATTTTCGATAAATATTAAATTAATGATAATATAATTTAAAAAAAATCATATATATATTAACATTCAGTGCAGAATAGTAGCAGAAGAGGAAGAAAAACAGTCGCGGAAAAAACAAACATACTACGTTAACTGCATAACGATAATTTATTTTTAACAAATAATCAAGAGTATATTATAACTTTTTTAAATTTAATCATTAAAAATATGAAATTTATTTGCAAATTCCACCTATTTTGGTGGAATTTAGTGAAATCATAATGAATTACGTAGAATTGAATTATATAAATTCGATTTCTATATTTTTTGTATACCAAACATAAAAAACAGTAATTACAGATAAATTATATAAAATTTTATGAAATTTATTTATTACAAACGGAATATAAGAGAGCATTTACTCTCTTTAATTATACTCCAATTTTCTGAACTCATTATGTCTCTTTTAAGCAAGTGGTCAATATTAAATTAAATAAAAATATTTTTATTGTGAATATGTAATGCTATTAATTAATTCCATTGGTCTGTATGTATAAACTATACACTGCAAATACAGTGACATGCAAAAAAGTAGTAATACAATTTAATTGCCTTCGTGTACCAGTACCAATGAGATTTAAAGTTAATTTCATCCTTCAATTCTCAATCGTTTTTGTGCATGTGCCTTCCAATTATTTGACAAATGTTGTTTTTCATCTGATACTTTCCAGAGAACCCGCCTCACTTCGGGAAGAAATTTTCTTGTACTGCGCATGGAACACGCACCTGTACACTATATTCCAATCAAATAGTAACGATACTAGCTCCCACCTTGCATCACGCGTTATAAATCTCCACACCTTATTGCTGTGGTAAATTGGTAATTCTAACTACTACCTTAAGTTCACCCAATTACATGGAGTATCGCAGCAACATCCAAATTAAATGCAAGAGCTTATTGGGCTCCTGCTCAATGTAAATTTCAAATGAAGTGAAAAATTCCACGTGATGTCCATCCGTCCACAACTCTAATCAACAAAACATGGTATTGGAATGACTACAGTACACAAAATTCATGTCCAGTAACTGTCCCAATAAGAATTTCAATTAACAAAACTGCCAAAACTATGTTTTTCCATAACAAACAACCAACAATAAAGATCCAAAACGCCAAAGAGTAAACTTCCCCTAGTCCATGGCAGTACAGTAGAAAGTCATCTTTTCCGGAGCCACGGCCTAAGCCCACCATTTATTTCACATTGATATATGAACAACGAGAAATACATGTTCATATACATATGCGAAACGTACAAAGGCTTTTCACCGCACTGGTTGCTGGTTGTAATGGTTCTTCTCTTTCTTCTTCGCTGCAGCAAGCCTTGCATTTCTTGCAGCAGCCTCTTGAGCAGCAGCTTTTGCAGCAGCATCCATCTCTTTACTAGATTTCTTCTTCTTTGCAGATGCCATTCTCTTTAGCCGCTCTTTCACGTCAACACCAGAAGCATCTTCATCTGCATGTTCTGTCCCAGCAGCTTCATCTGGCCCATTGGTGACTTCTGAATTGACCAATTGATCTTGGGCATCTTTCACCTCCTTAGATTTATCCTTCTTCTTCTTCTTCTTGGCACTTTTGGACTCTCCAGAGGCGCTCTCCTTCTTTTCGCCCTCTGCACTAGGCTCTGGATCCTTTCTTTCTTGTGCAGCATCTACAAATTCATTTCAAAAGAATTGCTCGCTCAGAAAAAACCTAGCAGGACAGCTAATGCTTCAGCTACATACAAAGAGTTGGGCTTGCACACATTTGGCTCTCATGTTGCTCAAAAGGAGGAGTTATTGTGTAAGAGACTCTATCACGATAAAATTATTGGAGAAACAACAATTATTAAAAGTTCAAAACAATGTAATAGAACTCAGGTAAAAAAGCTCATGTGTGCATTAGCATAATGACTGGCCTAACATATGGCACATGGCACATGGAAGTCTAAAATATAAAAAGAAAAAATCAATACATATACTTATTGACTTGTAAGCATCAAGGAAATTTTAAGATGCAATCTACAATAAGCTTTTCTTGAATAAGCAAAATATAGAAGAATATGATTAAAAAAATACAAGCATTTCATCATATAAAAAAAATTACCACGTGACTCATCTTGGCTATTACTCTCTCTCTGGGTGACCCCAAAATCAGCAAGAAGGGCCTCTAGCTCTGCAAGTTCCTTCTTCTTCCTTTCCTTCTTGGAGAGTTGTCTTTCTGTCTCCTTCTGCACTGCAGAAGCCTCAGGAGCCTTCTTTACCGCAGGTTCAGGCAGCAATGGAACTTCTGGTTCTTGGTCATGGTCATGGTCATGGTCATGGCCATGGTCATGGTCTTCATCCATTTCATCATCACCTTCATCTAAAATATCTTCTTCACTCTCACTTTCCTGTGATTCCACATAGAAAAGGTACTCAAAAAGTGGACATCAACAAATACTGCAACGAATCAATCGACCATTTGCATGGCTCTAGCCATATTTAGAAGGGCAATGAAACATGCAAATGGTTATAACATAGACCCATCAAAATAAGTAAATTCATTTTGACATGTAAGGGGTTCACTGCTAGAACCCAAGACTCATAACCAGAGAGCAAACAAAATGGAATTTTCATAACATTTTAAGTCATAAAAATTGTATCAACAATGCAATTAAACATTTTAGGGATTGCATCCATATGAACATGTCTCCTCATTAACCTCAGCTCGTCTAAATTGAACAAATAAAAAGAAGTTAAATTTAACAGGAAAAACTTCAACAATAACGGGCATCATAATCATTTGCCCTGCTTTGACCGCATTGCTCCTAACATTCCAACTACACATCTTCAGTTCCGACTTTCGTTCAAAACTATCAAAGCACTCAAATTGTTTACACCAGAATTGCCATTAAATTCCAACAATTTCGTCCCACCAACAAAACAGAAAAAGGGAAAAACTCATATTCACTTAATGTAATTAGTTGCAGATAGTTTATTGCTGCTTTACACAACAAAGTACTAATAAGATTCACAATACTGCCAATAACATGAAACTAATTGCACGCGCACATCAAACAATGTGGACAATTACGGTATGATCTCCTTTTCAGACCATAATTGCTTACGATATACCTGTCAATGGGTGGCGAAAAACTAATTATAATATATGATATTTCTGTTCACAGTTGTACAGTAATATCGCATGCTCCATAATATATGACACTACTGTTCTCAATTGTGCAGTAATATGAAATGCTAGAGAAAGTCTATTAGACACCACCATCACCGGATACCCAAACAAGGGAAATCCAGTATCGTAGTAAAAGCCAAATCTCACCATATCATCACATATGGAAAAATATCGCACATCAAACAAACAGACCAGGAAACGGAATATTTATCACCAGAATCTTACAATTTCAAAACAAAACCAAGTAGAGAAACCACCATAAATCATATCCATATAAATCCAATTTGAACACATGATGAAAATATTAGACAAAATTTGCTATTCACCTCAACATTGGTGGGCTTCTCGTCGCTCTGATGAGCCTCCGATGAACCCCAAACGGCCTGAGGAGGGGCAGTAGTGGCATAATAATCATCATCATCCTCATCATCAACATCAGCCCAGGATTTGGCATTGAGGGGGGCAGGGGCCCAGAACACTTCAGGCTTAGGCTCCTTCTGCGGCTGTTCCGATTGCTGAGATTTGGATGACCCTTTACCACTCTTCGATGACCCGCGCTCCTTATCGGACTTCTTCTTCTTTCTGAGAGTATCAAGCGCAGCAAACACGTTAGTGTTGTTAATCACCAACGATCCTTCGTCTCTCCTACCTCCCCCAACCATATCTCCTCGTTATCAAGGCCAGTAAAAATGATTCTCCTCGATCTAAAAGTGAAAACACACGGGGGAAAACTATAAATCCGTTAAAACCCCAAATACCAAATTGAAATGATTTCGAATATATGGACTTAAAAGATTTAAAAAACCACTCCTAAAACGTAAATATGTAATTGACAAACAAAGATTTATCTGTTCAATTATGTAGAATTTTCGGCGAATCGAAGAGAAGTAAGTAGTTTTCGTTCAAACAATTAGGGTTTGGAAGCGAAAGGGATAGAAAGTAGGGTTCCGATGAGAGCCGGAGAGAGAGAGAAAGAGGCGGATAATGTTTCTTTTTTCTGTTGCAGAGAGAAATTTAGGGTTAGAATGACGAAATGATGATGGGGGTAATTGTAAATATGCAGCAGAGAATAGAAGATTGCGATTGTGGAAGAATGTGGGGCAACAATAGGTTTATATGATGATAACGTTGTGAAAACTGAACCAAAATGTGAGATTTATAGGGTTAGGTTTTTTACGGAACGGTTCCATTTTTCTTTTATGTCTTTTCAATTTTTAGTACTGCATAGACCGCCATTGCTAAACGGCGTCGGTTATGTTTTCTCCAATTATAGTTTTTTTTAAAAAATATCAATATTTCAAGTCTTGATTCGGTAAGTCGAGCATATCAAATAGCATGGTACACAGCCGGTTACCAGGCAACAATGCAACCGATTTTATCTTTAATGTGAGCAGAACTCAAATTCAATCTTTCTGATGAGTTGCAAAATTGTGACATAAATTATGATAAAATTTACTTTTATTTGGACAAAAACAGTAAATGCAATAAAACACAAATCCCCGATTATAGAGAAGATCCAAAAAATGATGATATCTGAACTTAAATTTCACAATCCGGTCACAGAAATGGCACCACAAATTCTCCAAAACAGCAATGAAAACAAATAACCAGTTTTTCATTGTGGAGAGAGAAAAATTAAGGAAACGTTACAATACATAGCGAGTTTACTAGGCCATTTCCATGTGACAATAATTAAGGAAAATATCTCTTTGGAAAATCATGAAGATAATTGCCTAGTATCCTAACTAGATATAAGGAAAATCAAAGATAATGATAGCAAGAAATCTTAATGAAAATAGGAAGCTATCATGTGGTATCGTCTTTATTGATTGGAAAAAAAAATCCTATTGATCAATCCCTATTTGAAGTTAGTCAATCAAGTCTGTCACGACTTCCAACAGAAAGATCACTCCAACAACACAACTCAAAATCCATCATTTATGCCAATCTTTATTTCATTTTTATCTTAGATTAGTTTTTTAGCATAAGTTTTCTCGTTTTTTCTTAAAATAAGCTCTTATTTGATGTCCATTCAACCCAAGGTTTATCTTAAGAACACACATCCTTTGAAATCTACCCAAGCTCTCATGAGCCTTGCTTGTAGTATTAATTGACTCTTTATTTAGTTTCTCTTGTGATTTTGTAAGGTTAGACCAATGGCCCCGAGCAATACATTTTATTAGATTTTTCAGTTTAATTCTTACAAGTTATATGCGTTTTTCTGTGTGTCCATTTATAGACGTATATATATAATTTAATTAAAACGTCAAAATATACATACATTATTACTCCAAACTCTATTTGCTTGTAACTTTAGCTGATCATCAACGCATAAACCCGAATTTATATATTGTTGATTTTTAAATTAATTCACTTTTTAATAGCTTAAGTAAAAATACAATAACAAGTATTACTCGTGCATTAAAAAATATTTGGAATAATTAATTATAAATATAATTTATAAATATTTTGGATAATAAAAAATATAAGTCACATAAAATTAAGAATAAATAAAAATATCCAACATTTCTCTATACATAATTAATACAATTTTCATTGTTTTAAATATAATTATACTATATTAATCCAAACAATCATTATTTTTCAATTTCAATATTTTAAATATTATTTTTAATTTGATGTTACACTAATATATTTTTCAAATCACTAGAAAAAATTTTCGACCACGACCAACAAAATAAACAATACAGTCAAATCCAATCCATTTTAATAATTAAATTAGTCCAAATACATGCATATTTGTAAGTTAAAAATGTAATATTAATTGCTAAAAATATAAAAAAATTATATATCAATTGCTAATATTAATTTAATTTAACAATTTTCAGTAACAAACTAATGGAAAAAAAATTAAAATACATATTTCAAATAAGAAAATAAGTCTATATTTCCAAAACACATAAAATTTTTCTACTATAAAGTTCTAATTTATATTAATATAACAATTCTTAATAGATAAATTTATTATTATAATATTTTACAATATTAAATATTGCACGTCGCCAAATTAATCAACAAAATACACCTACAATATACACAATAACAAAATTAAATATTGTATCAAAATTATATTTTTTATGACTTTTCTATAAAAATAATGATAAACAATGCAATTATTTTTTTTTACTTTTTATAAAATTAATCAAATAAATAAATAATTAAATTAACAATTTTCATAACCAAATAAATGAAACAAACTGTCAAATACATATTACACAGAAAAATAAGTTTACATTTTTATAATACATGAAAATTTTCTACTTTAGTATAAATATGTCAAATTACAAGAATATGTAAATGAATGTAAAATACTAATTTATATTAATATAAAATTTTCTTAATACATAAATTTATTATTTTGATATTTTACATTATTAGATATTGCATTATCAAATGAAAATATAAATAATAATTTGCATTTTTTTCCTTCGCGTCACCAAATTAACGAATAAAATGCACTTACAAATTACATAATAACGCATTTAAATATTATATCAAAGGAATTAACATATAAATAATGGTAAAAAATGGCATAAATTTTACTTACTTTTAATTTGTGTAAATAACCGATAAAACATCTTAAAATTTAATGTATGATATGTAAGTTATGAAGAAAAATAAATTTCAAAATGGCAAATATTTGAGAATTGAAATAAATAAATGTTGAAGGAAATGTATCGCACATATTTGAGAAATTAAAGAAATAAAGCTTACAAGGTAGAAAAAAAACAATATGAAAAATTGTTGGAGAAATAGAATATGAGAATGGAGCAAAGGGGATTTAAAAGGAGAATGGAGTGAGGGGGTGAATTATTGGCAAACATAGTTAAAATTTTGGAAACCCCAAAATTTTGACTGTTCACATATGATGTAGTTAAACAAGGAATACCGAGCTAAAGTCTGTTACGTCTGAAACCGCAGCATCTTGCTACGATTTCAGGTAAAGTTGATTTTATCACTGTCTCCTGCACACCTATAATAATACTGTAAAAGTTTTTGCGGTATTTACCTAATTAATTCCAACTCTACAAATATTTTTCAACACACTAGTTTTGTAATTTTTTTTTTAAAAAAAATATTAATTAAAAAATTCTCCCTCCAATAAAATGGGTTTTTGATTATTTCATTTGGATTAGGGATTAAACCTATGCTCACTCCTAAATGGCGCCTTGCAGCTTGAATGCCTAATGGCATTTTTGAATATTAAAAGTACTTTCAGGGTCCGTTTACTAAAAACAAAAAAGGAAAAGTAAAATACATCTTTTGTTACTTTTCCAAAATTTGCTATTTTAGCAATAATCAAGTAGCTTAACTACCACACAACTATCATTTTAAATTAGAATCTGAGCCTCACACGTTTCAAACACTTAATCTCAGCCGTCAATATATACCTCGGTAACCCCAAAAATTCCGATCCTTTGCTATTAAGCCTACGGCTTGGACCACCCGAATAAAAATCCCAACCACAACTACTAAATCAAACTGCAGGAAGTTCGACACGTATACTAATTGCTAGGAAATGTTTATTTTGTGTATTGTGTAAATTTTAGCGACTTTCATTTTCATATTATTATTATTATTATTATTTATTTATTTATTTTTAATTTTATTTTTCAATGATCTAAACCCCCCCTCTTCCGAAAACAAAAGAAACCCTAGCTCTTCTCCGTCTCTTACGGTTAAAAAAAAAAGGGAATTTCAAAAATTATCTAAAAAATTAATTAGTAAAATCGATAAATCTATTAGGGGTCCAATTCGAAATTCACAGTTTCAAACCCTAATTCATGTTTCGTGCATGCGATCTTCACTGTTTCCACGAGAAATCGGAGTTCCACTGTATTTTGGTCCAGGTACATATGTGATTTTCTCTCTTTTTTTTGTGAATTTTTGTCAATTTAGATTTAAATGATACTATTGTTTAACAAATAGGATCTGATCGTCTATTTCTGTGTTTTGTTGATTTGCTGCCTGCGGGATTCGTTTATAGTGGTTATTTTTGTCATTTATGGTGCTTACAGATCTGAAAATGTACGATGGAATTTGAAATTTTGGGGTTTTTTGTTTTTGTGTTTGGACTGAGGCATTGTTGATGGAAAATAGAATAGGAAGTTCTCATGAAGCGGAAATTCCTAAGAAATCGAGATCCTTGGATCTCAAGAGTCTATACCAATCCAAGGGTTCTAAAGAGTCACAGCTTAAGAACTTAAAGAGAAAGGCAGGTGTAGATGTTATTGGTGTTGAGAAGAGGCATGAGAGGAAGAAGAGTAGAAAAGCCATATCCATCAGTAGTTTCAGAAAAGTTAATGGCAATGGCAGCAAGAGTTTAGAGGAAGTGTATAATGGTAGTTTGAGTTCGGGTTCACATGATTCAAAGGATTCGAAGTCAGGGTTGAATCAGAGGTTGAATGATAGTAGCAGGTTTAGTAGCATTTCACAAACTTTAGAGGGTAGTTTAACCAAAATCCCTAGGCGCAAACGGGGTTTTGTTGGGCGGAAAAAAGTTGAGAATGTTACTCAAGCGTTAGAGGCTGCAGGGCAGGCCAGTGGTAATCTGGGCAATGCTGATCATGCTGGTGAATTAACTGCTGAAGACACAGGCAAGAAGGTTGAGTCTGTGAAGGTTAAGCAGAAAGGTTCTGATGCTCCAAAAGAAGATAGAAATCACAAAACCAATACAGGTAGGCATTTTGAGGAAGAAGATGGAAATGCTGGGCATTCAGTTGTAAAATGTGGGGATTTATCTGTTGAGAAATCCAGCACTGGCCCTTCCGTTGAAAATAATGGTGATTCATCTTTGAAAAAGTCACTCCGTAAAAGAAGTAGGAAAAGGAAGAATTTGATAGCTGTTGGCAGGGATCCTGTTATGGATGCTCAGCCATCAACTGATGCAGCTGTTAAGATCAACAGTAATTTGCGAGATGATGATGAGGAGAACCTTGAAGAAAATGCAGCTAGGATGCTATCGTCGCGATTTGATCCGAGCTGTACTGGTTTTTCCTCAAATAGCAAAGCTTCTCCAAATGGCATGCCATTTCTATTATCATCTGATAGGGAATTCATTGCTCATGGGTCTAACTATGTCTCGGGGTCTGAATCTGCATCGGTTGATACTGCTGGAAGAATATTACGACCAAGGAATCGGCATAGAGAGAAAGGTAACTCAAGAAAAAGACGTCATTATTATGAAGTTTTCTCTGGAGACTTGGATGCTCATTGGGTATTGAACCGTAGAATCAAGGTCTTCTGGCCTTTGGACCAGAGTTGGTACTATGGCCTTGTTAGTGGCTATGATAAATTGAGAAAGCTTCATCATGTAAAATATGATGACCGGGATGAGGAATGGATTAATCTCCAAAATGAGAGGTTTAAGCTCTTGTTACTCCCTAGCGAAGTTCCAGGAAAGCCTCAAAGAAAAAGATCTGTGGCAAGAGAGAAAGTCTCTAACCGGGAAAAGGGAAAAGTGAAGCCTAGCAAAGAGAAGAGAGATTTGACTCCTGAAGATGATAGCTACACAGGGAATTACATGGACTCAGAGCCAATTATTTCGTGGTTGGCTCGATCTACTCACAAGGTCAAGTCTTCCCCACTCCGTGCCTTGAAGAAACAAAAGGTTTCTGGTCGGTCTATGCCCCGTATGACATCATTGTTATCTGATGAAGCTTCAAGGCGACATGAGTGTTCTGGAGGTGGTTCATTGACCAAGGATAAATGCAATTTATCAGGTAATTTTGCCTTACCTGAAAGATCTGCTGCTGGTGGAAGTACAAAGGTTTCTCACATGGAAAACAAACTTTTGAATACTAAAAAGTTTCCTATTGTTTACCGAAGGAGACGATTTCGCAATGCTAGCAATCTGCTGTGTCGTGCATTAGGAGGCAATAGTGTTTCTACTGGTGTACTGGAATCTGATGCATCTCTTGGCCCTGTTATTTTTGCTTCTGGGTCTTTACGTAAGCAAGAAATTACCTTTGGAGGCTTAGATAGTGATAGGGCTTTGGAAAGGTCAGATAGTGTTGAAGCTTTTTGGCTGTCTGATGCTGCTGGTCTCCTGAAGCTGAATACTGAGTTGGTAGAATCAAGACAGTTCAGGTTTGAGCTCAGCTTACCAGTGCCTTCTATCAGCAATCAGTTGTATGGCACAGGCCTTTCTTGGTTATTCCATGCAGTATTACTGCTTCAGTATGGTACATTGATAACTATGTGGCCAAGGGTTCATTTGGAGATGCTTTTTGTTGATAATGTCGTTGGTTTAAGGCTGCTTTTGTTTGAAGGCTCCTTGGAGCAGGCAATAGCATGTGTTTTGCAGGTCCTGGCTGTATTTCGTCAACCTACTGAGCATGGGAAATTTGCTGACTTGCAGTTACCAGTTACTTCAATAAAGTTCAAATTCTCTTGCATTGAAGATATAAGAAAACAGCTTGTTTTTGCTTTCTACAACTTCTATGAAGTGAAGATTTCAAAGTGGGTTCATCTTGACTCTAAGCTCCAAAGACATTGTTCTCTCACTAAGAAGCTGCCTCTATTAGAATGTACTTATGATAATATCAAGGCGCTTCATAATGGATCTGGTCAGTTGCTCTTTTCTTCTGTTTGCAGAGGTGCCACCAGAGTTAAGGTATTTATTCTTTTCTATATGTGCTTTTGAAGATGATATAATGTTTTTACTCTTCTTTGGGGAACGGAAATCCCTTTGAGCAAAATTTCACCCTTCCATCATCCTCTTCTCTCTCTCCTTGTGTGTGTGTGTGTGTGTGTGAGAGAGAGAGAGAGAGAGAGAGAGAGAGAGAGAGTTAGTGATTCTGTATGCATGTGTGTATGTTCTCTGAGTGCATGTACTTCTGCCTGTCTTCTTTGGATCTTGCATCTTCTGATGTCTGTTTGGTAACAGCTTCTTCTTTTTGCCGTTCTGTTTTGAAGCTGTTGTGGTTAAAGTGAGTCTGAACCTATGATTTCTGTTTGGGATTCTTTTGTGCATATTAACTACAAGTACAGTTGCTTATGGCATTCTGTTGGCTTCTGTTGGGGTTGAACATCTCATCTGGTCATTATGCTGTTGCTTTTTCCTTTTAACTGCATACATTTGGGGGTGCAACAAATTATCGTTATTAATTGCTGTGCATTTTACCATATTCTAGGGCAAGATGAGGAAGTCTAGGCAGTGTATCAGCTGCATGGATGTCTCTCCAGAATCTAATCAGGCAAATTCCAGTCTGTCTTCTAATTCTGACAAATCTCTCAGATGGTTTCCTCCATTTGCACTTTCTTTTGCTGCAGCTCCTACTTTCTTTCTAGGTTTGCATCTTAAGCTGCTTATGGAACGTAGCGTGACTGACATCAGCTTTAAGGATCATGATAGAATTGAACATGAAGAAAATTCTGGGAGTTTACTGGCAGATGACTGCTCTAGTGTGGAGGACTCAAACAAAGGTTCAGAAAGCAGTCCTGATAATGATAAAAAGGCTTCCTTCAGGGGTGCTGATTGTGATGAATGCCTGTCTTGTGCTAAAACAAAGGTGCTAGATGTAGGCATTTCAGTCAACAACGATGGCTGGATGAAGTCTTCTCCAAAGCACCAAAATGGTGATGTAACTGTTGAAACTTCTGCCATCTCTAAGGATCCTGTAGAATTGGGAGGTGATGATGTTGCCTCTCTGCGGAAGTGGCAAGTCCACCATTCAGAAAGAGATCAGCCCGATTTATCACCAAAATCATCAGTTGATGGATACAGGTCTCATACCAGTTCTCAATCCCTTTTGAACGGTATTGCAGTAGAAATTCCATCCCTTGATCAATTTGATAAGCATGCTGAAAGTGAATTGCATGGTACTCAACAATCAATGGATTTATCTTTTAATATGAATGGTGGAGTTATTCCGAGTCCAAACCCTACTGCTCGCAGAAGTACCTGGCACCGAAATAGAAGTAGTTCCACAACTTTTGGTTACCTTTCACATGGATGGTCTGATGGAAGGGGTGACTTTCTCCAGAATAATTTTAGTAATGGACCTAAGAAGCCACGAACTCAGGTTTCTTATGCATTGCCTTTTGGAGGTCTTGATTATGGTTCAAAGAATAAAAGCCATTCACAGAAAGGGATTCCAAATAAACGAATTAGGACATCAAATGAGAAGAGGTCTTTAGACATTTGTAGAGGTTCTGAAAAAAATTTAGAGATGTTGTCTTGTGAAACAAATGTGCTGATTACACTTGGTGACAGAGGATGGAGGGAATATGGGGCACATGTTGTATTGGAGCTTTTTGATCATGAGTGGAGGCTTGCTGTAAAACTTTCGGGAACTACAAAGTATTCATACAAGGCACATCAATTTCTGCAGCCTGGATCAACAAACAGGTATACACATGCAATGATGTGGAAAGGAGGAAAAGATTGGATTTTAGAATTTCCTGATAGGAGTCAGTGGGCTCTTTTCAAAGAGATGCATGAAGAGTGTTATAATCGAAACATTCGTGCTGCATCAGTTAAAAACATTCCTATTCCGGGGGTGCGCTGGGTAGAGGAAAATGATGGAAATGGAGTTGAAGTCCCATTTGTTCGGAGTTCTTCTAAGTACTTTCGGCAGCTTGATAGTGATGTGGAGATGGCTTTGGATCCATCGAGGGTGCTATATGACATGGATAGTGATGATGAGGAGTGGATATTGAAAAATCAATCTTCTTTCGAAGTCACTAATTGCAGTCCACATGGGATATCTGAGGAACTCTTCGAGAAGACGATGGACATGTTTGAGAAGCTTGCATATTCTCAACAACGGGAACAATTTACATCAGAAGAAATAGAAGAGCTAATGGCTGGGGTGGGTCCAATGGAAACAATAAAAATTACTCACGAGTATTGGCAGCATAAGAGGCAGAAGAAGGGAATGCCTCTAATCCGTCATCTCCAGGTACTTTCTGAATCCCTATAATATTTGCTGTTCCAATTATTTTCTAGATATGCATGGAATCATTATATGTTTGTTTGTGGAGTAAGGTGATTGGATAATGTTTCTGGTAGGAAGGTCATTATTTGATGCGTGTGAATAATCATGTTCTCATCATGATTATTGTTTCACTGCATTTAATCCTTTCTCTCTTGCCATCTTTTTACTTCTTCTCCCTTTTTTTAAAAAGTTTTTTTTTTTTTTAAAATTCAAGAGGCTGACAATTAGAAAGAAATATGGTCAATGCCTTAGTGATTTGAATGTTAGCAAGCTAGCTTTGTCAAATTACGTTGTCAAAATGTCTTCAAAGTTATTCAAAAAATGCAAATTGTTCTTCATTGCTTATCTTCTCTGATTTCTTGAGCATCAAGGTGGAAAAGAACTAAAAGTCTAACTCGGGAGAAGAATATTTGGGTGAAAGTTTCATTCTCTTTCGGTTTTGTTTATTATTATTATTATTAGTTAAATTGTATCATATGAATGTCATTGGATAAGTTGAATATAAGAGATAATTGTCATGGTTGAATATTTGGCTCGAAGTACCTGCTGATGCACTGTTGTATAAGATGGAGTTTATTGCTTCGCGTCAGTTGGTACAGTGGGATGTCTGATATAGAATTAATAAGTACAATCATTGATGACTTCTATGTGTTCTCTCTCTCATATCCATTCAGACAGCTCACTTGTTCTCTGAATTGATGCTTGTGGATGTAGTTGATGGGTTTGTGGTGTTTGACCTGCAATTTTAAGCTATAGCTCTTTTCTGCTGTCAAACTGCAGAATTTCATCTGGGGCAATGAATGTCTGTTTTGGATACCCTGACAGTTGTTCTTAATGTAAAAATTACTTTTTGGTTTCATTTTCTGTTCATTCTAGAAGGATTGGAGGGCAATTATTTATGCCCAACTGACTGGCAGAGTATTTGTTTCAGAACAGACTTGGATTATTTGCTATGTATAAATATGATGACTGGGTTCTGTACAATGAAAAGAAATCCTTTTGGAGAGCACCTCACTTTCTGCTTTTTATTATTGAATGTTGCTTTATGGGCATGTTTTGCGGGGTCTTTTGTTTCATTCTTCACATGACCATGTATTGCATATATCATATCCATATTTTCTGCTGATTGTTTCTTGATACACTTGCCCAATTTTGCATAAAATTCAGGGATAGTTCTCTTAACCTTTTTTTTGGCTGGTCCCAATTAGTTTTATCGTCATAATATACTACATATTGACTTAAAAAAATATACATATCGTCAGTTTTTTTTATGCATGTAAGATTTATTTATTTATTGTCTAAAGTGAATGCTTGATTGCATTGGCTTCTTTCAGCCACCACTATGGGAAAAGTATCAGCAACAACTGAGGGAATGGGAACTAACAACATCGAAGTGTAGCGCTGCCCTGCCAAATGGATACCATGAGAAGGTTGCACCTGCAGAGAAGCCTCCCATGTTTGCTTTTTGCTTGAAGCCCCGAGGTCTGGAAGTTCCCAATAGGGGATCCAAACAGCGGTCGCAGAGGAAAATTTCAGTTACTGTTCAAAGCAATACCTTCTCAGATCATGATGGTTTTCATGCTTATGGTAAACTTTACCTTTCTTTTAAACTGAACGCCCTATTTTCCATATACTGTTGACTTGTTATGTTCGAAGATTCCTAAATCCTATCATATTTGCTTTATCTAGGAAGAAGATTGAATGGTTTTGCTTCTGGAGATGAAAGGGTTGTGTATCAAGGACATAATTATGAACCTTTAGATGATTCTCCATTGCCTCAGATATCACCAAGGATGTTCTTACCTCGGGTGTCAGGTGGCAAAGGATATTTTTCATTGAGCAATGATAGGTATGATAGATATGATAAAAAATATATCCAGAAACTTCACAGGCGCAAGACAAAGAAACCTGGGCCGTTTGTGTTTCCTAATGATTCTCAGATGTTTGCTGGATATAATCAAAGAATGTTTGACAATAGAAATAGATTTAGTCGGTGGAATATGGGGTTGTCTGAGTCGCCGAGGCAGCGGCATTACTACTTAGATGGGCCCCCACACCTTGGTCCTGAACAGCTTGATAATTCTGATCTTGATGATGAGTTCAGGTTGCGTGATGCTTCTGGTGCTGCACAGCATGCTCGTAACATGGCTAAACTTAAAAGAGAAAGGGCTCAGAGATTGCTTTATAGGGCAGATCTAGCAATTCACAAGGCTGTGGTTGCCCTCATGACTGCTGAGGCAATCAAAGCTTCTTCAGGGGACTAAAATGGTGATGGGTAGAAATGGAAAAGCAAGATGAGAAGACAAGGGTAGGAAATCTGCCAACCCTTCGGTGTGCAGTTCTGTATCCAGAGAGTCCGCGGCTTGAAATTCTTTTTTGCTTGAAAGTGATGTACTTTCTATCTCAGTGGCAATGTTTACCGCCGATTCCAGAAGGCTTCTAACAGGAGAGAGGGTTCTTGCTAGCGGAGGAAGGAGCTTTTTTGCTTCTGCCTCTATTTTGATGCTGTGATGGCAGTCTATCATGATTTCGAGGAACTTCTACCCACTACTTTTTGTTTTTATTATCCCAGCAGCAGGTTCATGTGCAATGACCCTGCAGGTAAGGGGTGCATAGAATTTTGGCTACCGGTCTTTGTACAGATTTTTTTTTCCCCTTCCTGTTTCTTTTGTCTTAACCTTGATATCAAAGTGGCAGTTGGCTGAAATAATACCACACCCCTTGGAATTGAGTTATGATTCTGGTCGCATTCACTAGATAGATAGATATGCAACAGCCAGAATGTTTTCTCTGGAAAGAGAAGAGGGTAAATTCTGTAAGTAAATGATCTTATAATTTTTCATACAGATTAATTGAAGGTTCAGAATCTGTATTCCTTCTTGTATCCTGTTCTTTGCACCACTGAGTAGTATTGAGCAATTACCAATCTTGGAGAAGTTTGTGGGCTTCAAGTATCTGACCCGGTTTTTGATTGTGGGTTTTAATTATCTTTAAGAAATTGATAGATCTGGCATAAGCTAGTGAGCTTCACGTAATGGTATGTCCCTTCGATGGCAGTGGATCAGGTTTTTTAGGATATTTGATTTGTTCCGCCTCATTTATTGAAGCTACAGGTAATTAAAAATGGGTTTGGGTATTAAAATGAGAATCCGTCTTGGATTTGAGTTGGATACGGATTTAGTGTTTTGGATACTTGCTATTCGAATCCGTTTTTAGATTTAGTCGTGGATAATAGGTATATAGAATGCATGTCTTGTTTAAATCCGTATTGTTATAAAATAATTTAAAATTATTGGTATGAGTGAGAAATTGAATTATTTTAAAAATCAAAATGCAATGTTTTGTCATCATGTTCTATTATTATTATTATTATTATTATTATTATGTGACATTTACATACATTTTTTAAATTAAAAACTGTTTATATTTGTTGATGTAAAATTTTACTTAGATATTAATTTAAAAATTTAATAAAAATTATGGTTTTTAATTTTGTGATTGATTGTTTTATAAGTTAGCAATTTTATTAAGTTTTATATATTTTATTTAAATTTATGTATTAATAAAATGGGTAATTATACGGGCTTAAGTATATGTGGATATTGATAAATGAGTTTGGGATGGGTATGGATAGTAAATGAATAAATTTAAATGGATTTATAATGGGTATATTAAAATTAAACGGTTTCATTGCCATCTTTAGAAAAAGGATGCTTATTTGCTTTGATTTTGATTTTGCAATTTAATGGGGATAATGTTCTAGATATATTTTGCAATATACACAATTTGAAGACTTTAATTCACAGGGAGTTTTACTTAAAAGTATTTCTTTCTATTTTTAATTTTGCTTTTATAGTTGTTGATATATTTAGTTTCTAATATTTTTATTTACAAAAATGGAAACCCATGCTTATAGAAAAATAATACAAGTAAAAATATAAAATAAAAACACGACGAGTTATGTCTAAAGGTATTAATATATTGAAAAGTTTTAAATCGAGTTTTGCTGCTTTTCCTTTCTCTTTATAAAGAAAAAATAATGAGTTGGATAACAAACATATGTAAACAGTGTATGAGAATTCATTCAATATAATGAGTTTAGAAGGCAAGTTAATATGAAAGCTATAAAAATAGTTGTTTTAATTTGTCTCAAAATATATATTATTTTGTGAAGTTCCAGAGGGCATTAAATCTCTATTTTTTTCAAATTTATTTTCATTAATTATCTTATCAAATTTCTTAACTTTAAGTATTGTGCATGTTGAAAATAAATATTGTGAGAATTTTATTTTAAAATGGGTAAATGTATCAGTAATTATATGAAAAAAAATATATTTCTTTAGAGTTTTGACAACATTTTACAATTTGATACTCTAAAGTTATCACTTTACAATTTGATCCTTTAAATTTAATAAGGCAAAATATATCATCAAGTCTCTAAACTTTTAGAGTTTTTGTTATCAAGTTTCTATAGTTTTATGCTATAACATTAATCCTCTGAACTTTTATTTTTTTTACTCATTAAATCCTCAATGGATGAAAAAAATAAAATTGAACAGTATAACTCATTTTACATGCCTTTATGAGACTGAACCTCGATCTCAATTTGATGTATTGTAATTGATAATTTTGTCAATTTGAAATTAAAATACCAATAATTGGTGGTTAACTTAAAATTAATAAGAAATATGCAGGAACATATCAAATTGAGATTCATATATAGATACTAAAAACGTATTAAACGGAACGTACAATTTAATTTCACGTACAATTTAATTTCACATTTTCTATCAATTTTAAATACCTATTGTGTAAAAAAATAAAAATTCAAAAGTTTAATGTTGTAAAATAAATTTTGATGCATTTGACTTTAATGTAATCATATTTATAAAATTAAACTCTAATATTCTATTTCATTAAATTATTAGTTATATTACATCCATTTAAAAATTCAAATTGACCTTTTAATTTTTTAAATTTTCTTATAACTTTTGCCACAGTGATAAATATATCATCTAGCCCTTAATATATAATTAGCTGCAATAAAATAAATAAATATATATATTTAAACATAATTTAAAATATAATTATATAATTTAAATTTATATTATGATATAATTAAAAATTTCATGTTTATTATAAAATCCGATTAATTTTCAATTCTAATTGAGTAACGGTATTAACCATCCAATCGGCATAAAATAATTTTTTATTTTTATCTTTCATACGATCTACTGTGTGTGGGTGCTGGCCCGTGATAAACTCCTAATCAGGTGGAAAATCTTTAACTTTGGGCTTTGGCCCTCTCTCTTTTCCAATTTCTTCTGGATTGGGTCGGAAAACATGCTGGTAACGTTTGCTGACCACGCGATTTCAGGTCCGAAGACCCGGGCCCGTAACCCAATATTTCAATATCCTCAACTACCAAATTGGGAGACAAAACTGAAACGGAAAAGACCATTCGTCCAACCGCTAACAGAAGCAAATTCCCCGCCACATTTTTCTCTCGCCGAGTTTCTCATCACCATTGTCTTCTACACATGGCGATCTGTAAACCCTCGATTCTCTCCAATGCTTACCGATTTGTTTCACTATTCAATGTCTATTGGCTTCCTCGATTCCCATTTCTAGGGTTTCTCTGTTTGATTTCCTTTTTTTACCATTCATTTTGTCGAAATAAGGTTTGCTGTGCCTATTTCTCTACAGATTCTTTGATTTCTTTTTTTTTCAGTTCTTTTATTTTTTTTTTCGAGGTTAATTGTGAATTAATTTTTATAACTGCTTTTGCTGTTGGATAAAGGAGGAGTGTGATCGTTTTGGAAAATGAGGAGAAAAGAGAAGGAAGAGGATCGAATTGAAAGGATTATTCGTGGTCTTCTCAGACTTCCTGAAAATCGAAGATGTATCAATTGCAATAGTCTCGTAATGTTTTATTTACTTTTTCCAATTGTTATTTGAATTTTTGTATTGAAATTGTTACGCTATTTCTTGCAAATTAATGCTCCTTTATTTCACGCTTAATGAGCTAGATAGATCTAGGATGAATGCTTTACAAACCAATTAAATGCTTTTGGTTCATTTTCATCTATGCATGATGAATTATTATTTGTCAGCTACTTGCAGTCTCGTTAACATGAATTCTCAAACAGTTATTTTTTTATATAATGGCCCATTTTCTCAAATAATCCAGCATGATTTCTTTTTAAAGTGCAAATGAGTTGAATTTTTACTGGTTGGAAAGTGATAATTAGGGTACTATTTTTCAGCTTCTTGTCATTCTAATATGCCTTCATTCTGGCAGGGACCACAATATGTTTGCACAACTTTTTTGACTTTTGTTTGCACAAATTGTAGTGGAGTACAGTAAGTGTTCTCTGCTAATCTTTCTATAAGACTTCTAGCCCACGGAATACCAATATAATTTACCATGTTCTACATGACATTGATAGTATTAATGTTGGCAATCTGTTTCGATCACTGAACTTTTTGTAGAGCAACTAACTTGTTTTGTATAACTCCAGTCGGGAGTTCACACATAGAGTCAAATCAGTGTCAATGGCTAAATTTACTGCAGAAGAAGTTAGCAGTCTTCAAGCTGGAGGGAATGAGGTATACTGAAGACAAATAATCTCACTATTATTATTGAGAAATTATTTTTCATGATATATACAACTTCTTTTCTTTTCTTTTTTTTTTTTTGTTTTTTTTTCAATAGAGAGCAAGACAAATATATTTCAGAGAATGGGATCCTCAACGTAATTCTTATCCTGATGGCAGGTGGTTATGCATATGTTTATTTATGTTAATATTGGAAAAACATACAAGTCACGTCTTCTGATTCACATGTTTGCCTACAGTAATCTTCACAGGCTTCGGGATTTTATCAAACACGTTTATGTGGATAGAAGATATTCTGGTGAAAGAAGTCATGAGATCATCCCAAGGCTGACATTGGTATTACAGTACAGGGTTCTCACAAACAATCTTTTATATCATTCTACTTTACTCTATTCTCCATATCATATTGATTCATTTCGCTTTATTTTACTATGTCCAACTCAACAATTTAATGTTGCATGTTGTTAATCATGCACAATCTGTATGTTCTCTCCACTTAAAGTTTTTATTCCATCTGCTAAAGGTTCTTGCGGTATTATGTAGAGGGACCGAGACGAATCCTCTGAAAGCAGGAGGTTTGGAGCATATTGTGATGGATCTAGAAGTCCTGTTTATGAGGACAAATTTGAAAGGAGGGAAAGATCCCATGCTAGTGGAAGAAGTGATGACAGAAGTTTAAAGTATCATTATGATGAAAGAAGAAGTCCTCATTATTCCCAAGAAAATTCGAGACCTAGAGGTTCTAAGAGAAATCCTGTCCGCTTTGAAATTGTTGATGATAGGTTTCGGGATGACAAAGTTCGAGATAACCGTCGGTTTTCACACAGAGAATCCGGGTTTGGAAGCTTGTCACCTGATCGTCAAAAGAACGTGGATCAGTCCAGCTCCCCAGTTGTACGTTCTGTTAAAGATCTCTTAGGGGACAATATTCTATCTCTGCGAGTAGGTGAACATTCTAAGACAAATGACAGGAAGGATGCTGTTGGCTTTGCTCAGGATCAGGTGCACGAATTGCTATAGATATATTGTAGACTGTTGAATGTACAATTTTATCATGTAATCTTCATTCAATTGAAAACCAATCCAGCATGGGCTCAGTTAAGATGGCACAGAAGCTGCAAGCGTTATCATACAATCCTTGAAATGAAATATCCAATAGTGAATAATGTTTTTATGCCATTGCTTTTACTATTATCAGTTCTCTTGCCCGCTTAATAACTTTTTTCCAAAACAGGAAATTTTAACTGCATTATTGTGAAATTCCACATACTAACTTCCTAGATATTGTTGGGGCTGAACTCTTCTAATAGACCATGAGTCTTTTGCTGACTTGCTGAACTTTTGCAACTTTTACTTTGTTAATATGGTTCTTTTATTATTATTATTATTATTATTGCAGATAATTGCATCTTCCAGCAGCAAGGAATCTACTGGTGTGCAAGCAGTAGAAGAAAAAAATCAGAATTCAGAGAGCTTGATTGATTTCAGCACTGATTCTAAGACCTCTGATGTTGTGGCAGCACCAGAAAGACAAGAAAAACATCAAAGTGATGGAGGCAGCTGTCCTTCAAATGAACCTCTTGCAAAGCATGATGCACCACCTGCTCCAAAACCAAATACTTTGGAGTTTCTGCTATTAGAATTATCCACACCCTCAGTTGAACCTGTTGGCAGTGTAGCTGACACATCAAACAATGATAATCCTCCTTTAACTACATCTGGAGGCAATATGCTCATGGGTAGTGGTGATTCAGTAGCAGTGCCTTTGGGGCAGCTCATAGCCTTACCAGACAATACTGATACTTCTACAAATATATATGGTGGAATTGTGCCTGTAAGCGGGGCTTCACCAGCTGCATCTGTGGGGCAGATGTTGGCACTGCCCAGTAGTGTTGATGCTTCTGCAACTGTTTCAGGAGGCAACATGCCCAGTGAAAATGTTACACAAGCTTCATCCATGGGCCAAATGTCAAAACCATCCAATAGCTCTGGTGTGAATGAAAGCACATCTGGAGACGCTATAGTCGCTATTGATATATCCCCCACCTCTCCTGTGGATAAAACATTATTGTTACTTGATGCTAGGACTTCTTCACCAACTAGTTTGCCAATGCAACCTTCTAGTGAAGGTAGCTTACAAATTGTAAGTGATGTTCAAGGTGACTCCACTTGCAAGGTTCCAAATGAACAGCACATTTCGATCATTCAGCAACATCAGCTTTCTGCATTTCCAGCTGTGGTTGATGGAACTAGTGAACAACAGACTAGTCCTACAACAATTGATGTTCTAAGTAACAAGGTTAGTTGTCACAGTTGTTTTCAAGTTTCACAGAATATGGGAGCAAATCTAGAATGGATCTCCAGACCAAGGATAGAGTTCAGTTAATTTGTTAATAGAACCAGAAATTTTGTTATAAGGTTGAGGTGTCATAGTACATTAAAAGCTTAGCCAATAGTCTATACATCTCCCATATCATAAGAAAGAAGGTCGAGTCAGTCTAAAAAGTCAGCCTCTTTTTAGACATCTGTATGCACCTGGCTTTTAACACCACGAAGATTATTTTCTCCTTAAAATGTGAATTCACTTCATCTTCTCATCTTTTGTGAACCAGCTTTGTTCTTTGGGGACTCGTCACTCTCACTTTCTTTCCCTTTTCTGATTATCCCTGTCAAATTTCAAAATTCAATCATATAAGATAGGCACATGAAATTTGTGAGCATCATCAACATGTATGGTGTCCAAATTGATTTATTGAAAATTGTGTCACCATTTTGTTCAGCTACTAGATCACAAGTTTGTGTATATCTTCAGCTAATGTGTAGTCAGGCATGCATAACTCTGTGCTTCTTTTCTTTTTTTATTTTATTTTATTTTATTTATTTTTATGTATCAACAGCCCTGGACTTCAATTAATATGACTAATACTCAAGGACCTTCAAGTGCCTCTGCTGAACACCCTTCTCAGAGTGTTGCGATATCCCAAGATTCCTATTCTGGAATTAATGCCCAGAATCTTCCACTGGAAACAAAGTCAAGTGGAAGAAAGGAACTTCCTGCGGTAATTGTGTTGTGTTTCTTTGTTTTAGATGTCTCTCATAATGTGCTGATTGTATGTGTTAAACATCCTTTGCAGGACCTTTTCGCAACAAGTTTCTCACCAGTGCCTAGGCCAATTCCAGGTTGGCAAAGTGCTCTACCTTACAACACAGGATTCGGCATGCAATATAATCCTAATGTTGTGGTATCATATGAACCAAGATAATCAATTGAAATAAGTTCTATGTTGTCTTCCCAAAGCAAAAATAAACTGAATTTTTTTATATGTTGGTTTTTGTGACAGCCAAGTCTACCATACCCTAACCCACCAAAATCAAGCAATCCATTTGATCTTAACAATGAAAGCACTTCAATACAAGCCTCACAGGTACAGATATTAATCAGAGTGATATTTCATACATGTGATAGTATCTTTTTATTTTATTGATTATTCATATTTACTTTGCCTATGTTTAGTTTTTGTACGCATATACATGCCCTTTCTATAGGGCATCTGCAGTTTCTGAGAAAATTTGTGGAGATGTGTATAAGTCTACTCCATGAGGAGTATCTCACATTCCTTAAATTTATGGAGAAAAGACGTGCATGTGCCAACACAAAAATAGCGGTGCTTCTTTTTGTTAAAATCCCTTTGGACAAATAAGATCAGATAGATGTATCCTAGTAAAATCTATTGACATGCATTCTCAATCATTTCCACTTTTCTCTCCAACTTCTTTTTATATTTGGTTCCTGAGCGAGGAGCATAGTATGCATAGAGTATACATATGTCTTAAAACTTTTGCCTGTGAATAATGCTATTGTAAGATGTGTGAAGCATGCCCATCCTTGTGATTTAACTGGACATGTGAATAATGATATATTGCTTGAGATATGCACATGCAGTTGATTATTAAGGTTTAAAAACTACATCTTGTTCAGTTCTCTTTTCAGGCTCTCTTTCTTTTTCAAAATTAAAATTTTTAAGTTGAAGAAATGAAAAAATGTTAACCTCTAAAGTATGACTTCCTGTGATGCAGTTTCCTTCCATGGGAAATTTGGGGGCAGCTCTTCCCAGTGTGTCAGCTCCCGGGGACTTAGCACACACTTCTAGTATTGACACAAATAATACAGGGTCAATGGCAACGCAAGCACCATATTTTCCATCTGGCATGCCTCTACATTCTCCTTCCTTTGCTCCAGCCACTGCTGGTAATTTTATTCACAATCTCAATTTTTACTAGAAAACTACCTTTTGCTTAAACTTCGGTTTTAACGTTCCAGATCCATACATGGGGGCATTACACATGAATATGCTGCCTTCCGGGTAACATTTTTGTCCTTGATTATCTTACTTCCTATGCATATCTGTTAAAGTAATTTTTTCCATCATGGATGATCCTGAAGAATGAAGAATGTTACCTAAATGCCACAATTATTTCTCTCTTTTATTAAGATCTATTTAAGGTTAATAGCATAGAAGATTTTCATCTCCTGCTGAGGACCATCACCCCAAATAGAAGGGATGAAGTTAGAGGCCCACTGGGGAAAATAGAAAATGAACACACAAACACACACACATACTTATATACGTGCATGTGTTTGTACATATACCCCTGTTGAGCTATGCATGGTTCTTATTGTTCTACAAAAACGTTTCCTTTTAATTCACAAGAATATGTCTCTTCAAACAGCACACTAAATTTACGCTTGAAAATGCCTAAAAGCCATTTTCCTCAAGATTTTTATGCATGAAATATCTTTTGTCTGTGCTTTCATTATGAGCTTCTCTAACTAATTTGAACTTTCTTTGGACAAAACTAATTAAAATTATTCTTGAGTATTATCGCAGGGTACAAGGAGCTAATAGTGGCTTTGGCATATATGGCTCATTAAACATGATTCAGCAATCTCCCAGCGGACACCAACTTCCTACTCCAAATTCACTTCCTTCTACGGGAGGAAACCCTTTTGGATAAACTAATTATCATAACCCTGTCTACACGCGGTCTCCTAAGTTCACAAAACAGACTTCTGCTTTCCCTTTTGTTGAAGACAGCTCCCATGAATGATGTATTGTCTTCTAGAAATCTGGCCAAGGGGAAAACTGTCAGGACATACTGAATCAAGCATATGGACCAAGATCCAATTCAAAATCATGTTGTTTTTGTATTTTCAAGATTTTGTATTCGAAATATATTTGTTTCTATCACAGGGTGGGCATTGATGCGATCCACTGGGTAGCTTCTAGTCATTTTTCATAGGCATAAAAGAGTAATTTTTTCTGCAGTACTACCTTCATCTATGTACTCATATGCAGCTAGCGCAGTAACACTTGGAAACCAAGGTAAATTTGTGATAATCTTTGCAGCTTTTCTTGTTCTACCTACTTTTAATGAAACACTAAGCCAATTTCAGTGTTGAGTAGCACATAGCCTCTGTTGGTTAATTTTTATATAAGGACAAGCTTTGCGGCGAATCATTTTGCAATTTAAAATCACCTTATACAACTTCGGCTAATTTGCTCGCAGTGAATTATGGAACCATCGGTCAACAGCAGAGGAGGAGATGTATTAAGATCAAATAGATAGGGAAGGGAAAGGAAAGGAAATTGATTAAACAGAAAGCTAGAGGCTGAATAGACCAATAACTTTATTCATACATAGTTTGCTTAGAAAGGAATGTATAATCGCATTGCACCTTATTAGTTAATGGCTGTATCCCACAGAGCAAAATAAACAACAAAAGAGATGGAGTTTGGGGCATCCGGGGCAGGATTATCTGAACCTGAAATAACGGGTCAAACAATACACTATGAACACAGTTTTATTGATTAAAGTTATGAGATTGTACATTGAAGTCCCATTTTGAATACTTAAAAAACAGAACAATAACAAATTGACAAGGAGATCATTTCAACAATATTGTTGAACATGGCAGATTTTATTCTAGAAATGCATAACAAAGTTGATGAATTCTTTCATAACACAACTTATAGATATTGAGGGACTGCTATGGAGTTCCTTGAGTCTGTACTTTTAACTGATCATTACCCCATTTTCTTAGCCTGAGAATAACATGAACAACAATCCCACACACAAATCCAAGTGCAGCACTAGAACCCACAAGTGAAACTGCAGTGCACATAAGCATAACAAAAGACTCCTCCTTTGTGTTTATATCTCTTAAAGCCAAAGCCAGTTCTATCCCAGCAAATAATAGTAGCACCCCTAAAATCCCAACTGGGAACTGGTTCAAAATCACAACCAATGAGCTTCCTAAAACCAAACCCAACACCATTTTGGCTGCACCCAGAAGGGCCACACACCCACCACTCCTGCCTCCAAACTTGTACTGACCAGCAAGCCCACCTGCCCCATGGCAACATGGCATGGCCCCAAACCAACACCCCACTAAGTTCATTAACCCTACAGTCACTGATATAGATGTGACAGAAAAGTCCTTCCCAGGGAAAAGATCAGATGACAACTTACACACAGCAATTACTGAATTTAAAATTGATAAAGGAAGTTGAGGGATTGTACCCTTGATAAACCCTTCCTTCCAGGCATGCTTAGAAATTTTCACTATTTCAACAGAAGATGGGCCTAATTTAATATCATTCACCACTTTAGGCTTCCTTATAAATGCCAAAATCACACCAAGCAAGAATACCATAAAAGCAGAAGGAAGAGAGGCAATAATTTTCTCGACTCTCCGTCTCTTTGGCATTTCTTCATCAACCAAGTTGCCATTATTAGTGTCGCTTTCATCACTTTCATCACCTGCACCACTGACAACAATAATAAAACAAGCACAAACTATAGCCAAAACCAATCCATCCAATCCCAACCAGGGCCTGTTTTCACCAGACTTGGACTTAGAAAAGTTTTGAACTTTTCTAATGTACTTAACTGCAGTCATTGCAAAAGATAAACCTTGTGATAGCTGAATTCCCCTAACAACAGATAATGGAATTAACCTGTAAACTAAATGCATCAAACCTGTAACACCCAAAAGCAACAGAATCCCCCCTGTGCAAATTCCTGCTGCCATAATTTCAGGGATACCAAATTCATCACTGTGTGATATAGCCACAGCAGCAATTGATTTCATGGGCTGAACTGGCATTGGCACACCATAGATAGCACCGGTTATGAAGTTGTAAATGCCAGTAAATATCAAAGTTGTGCCCAAGTTAAGGTCAGTAGCTAGTGTCAAAGCCAATACTATTGGTATATAAGTGCCTAAATCTCCCATGGCACCATTGAGCTCTGCCCATTTTGATTTAAAGATCAAATTTTTTCTAACTTTGCGAGCTATGGCGGTTGGAAACTTGGAAGTTGGTGTTTCTGCTGGGGTTTGGGGTTCCATTTTTTTGCTGTATCTGTTACCAAAGGAATCTGAGCATTGATACATAAAAAATTGCACTGAAGTTGACGTACCTTTTGATTAACGAGGGGCTGTTAGTGGCTGAATGATATTTGCCGCGAGATGTGGGCTTGGAATCTTCTTATCTATCTCATATTTATACAGTTGATTAACAATTCTAAGACTTGCAGTCATTTCTGTTTTTATTTAATGCATACATTTAATGGAGAATACCTTTTTTTTTTTCCTTTTATGAAATTCATTAATTTTCTCTTGGTTAGGAGTTTTCATTTGGTATGTCAATATTGTTGTATTAGATTTAAAAAAAAAAATTAAAATTTGCTGGCCATTAGCTAAGAAAAAAAGTCAATTTGCTTGCTATTAGCTAAATTTTTGCCTAGCAAATATTTGTTGGTGGCTCGCAAATCTTTAGTTGGCCACACGGAGTCTCCTACCTATATAAGGCAGGAGCTTGTTTTTCAAATTATTATTGGATCGCAAAATCCAATGAAAACTTGTTTGTAAATTTTGAAATTTTGGAAATTTATGAAAAAATTTTCTTGGGTTTTTAATTTATTGGGTGTGTGAAAAAACATTAGAGTGAGTGAATATAAAAATTGTTCAAACATTTAGTGAAATTTTCTTGGTTGTTTTCAGACAACAAGTGATTTTTCTCCGATTTAGAGTTTTTACTATAATTTCTTGTGTTGTAATTATTATTTTGATTTCTCCTGATTTATTGCGCATTTATTATAAGGGTTATTTTTTCAACAAGTAGTATCAGAGTTTTGATTCAGCTATTTTTTCACACTGCATCAGGACTGCTGTCCAAGAAATTAGCGAATTTTGGAGAAATAATCATACTGTCGGGAAGAGAAAAATATAAGAAATTTTTTCTTACGATTCGTTTCGAAAACGGGTATAAAACAAGAATTTGGTGAATAGTGGTACTGTTCAAAGTACAAATTTTGCATTTAAAATTTGTATGGTACTGTAGCTGGGTACTGTTCACGTGTTTTAAGATGTCGGGCTTAAAGTTTGAGGTGGAGAAATTTGACGGAATAATTAATTTTGGCTTGTGGCAAACTCAAGTCAATGATTTGTTGATTCAATCCGGGTTACACAAGGTTTTGGATGATAAACGTCCTCTCGTTACTAGCAAATAAGGCGAAAAATCTATTATAAGTGATGAAATTTGGGAAGATCTTGATTTAAAAGCAGCAAGTACAATCCGCTTATCTTTGGCGAAAAATGTTCTTGCAAATGTACAAGGAATTTCTACTGCAAAAAAATTGTGGAAGAAGTTTGAAGAGATGTATCAAGCAAAGGGCGTCTCAAATCGGGTGTTACTTAAAGAGGAATTTCAAACTTTACGTATGGAAGAAGAAACTACCATTTCAGACCATCTGAGTGTTCTTAATGGAATCATTTTAGAATTAGAGTGTATAGGAGCGAAACTTGATGATGAGAATATTGTATTGAGATTCATTTGGTCTCTTCCATCTTCCTATGAGCACATGAAACTCATTTTGATACATGAAAAGGATAAAATTGTATTCTTTGAAGTCATTAACAAACTTTTATCGAAAAAAAAGGCTGAGTGGTAGAAATAGTGTATCACCTGAAAACTCAACGTTGGTGGCTACTGGAAGTTGGAAAAGGAAAAACTCCGGGAATAAGAACCTGGTATGCTGGGGGTGTGAACAATCGGGTCACCTTAAAAGAAATTGTCGAAAATGTGGAGTTGGCAACTCAAAGTTTAATTCTGTTGGTGAAGCTAACAATGTGTCTACTTCGGGTGAGGTAGATTTTAGGGATGCTCTCTAAAAGAGTATGGACATTCTCATGGCATGCCGCTAGTCTTTACAAGTTGCCATGATAGAGGTTGTGTTACTACAAGCGGGTTTTTCACACGGGCATTGGCTTGATCAAGATGCAAGGTGTGCAGTAGATTTATGTCAATGGTTGAGGAATTCTCGAAAAAATCAAGTATAAGAGTTGTACCCTAATTTCAACAATTTTGTTCGACATGTTGCCAGATAATTAATAACTTAAAATTTCTTAATTTTAAGTGAAATATTTTGTACAGTAGAGTATTTATTTTTAATTATTGGTTATAGATAATTATTTTTTCAGTATAGACGATGGTAGTTATTTTTAAAAAAAAAAATTAGATGGAAATTGTTGTATTAGATTAAAAAAAAAGATGAAAGTCAAAATTTGCTAGCCATTAGCTGAATTTTAGGCCAGCAAATTTTTAGTTGGCCACACGAAGTCTCCTACTTATATAAGGCAGAAACTTGTTCTTCAAATTATTATTGGATCCTAAAGCCCAATGAAAGCTTATTTGTAAGCTTTAAAACTTAGAGAATTTGTGAAAAAATTCTCATAGTTTTGTAATTTATTGGGTGTGTGAGAAAACACTAGAATGAGTGAATGTAAAAATTGTTCAAATATTTAGTGAAATTTTCTTGATTATTTTCGGACAACAAGTGATTTTTCTCCGATTTGGAGTTTTTTACTATAATTTCTTGTGTTGTGATTGTATTTTGATTTTTTTTGATTTATTTCGCATTCATTAGAAGCGTTATTTTTTCAACAAATGTACTGGTGTACATTTATCTAAGAAAAATAAAAGACAAACTCCTTCCGTCCTAACACGTTTTTTTTTTACTTCGTCCCGAACACTAACTATTTTAACCAATTATTAATTTCAACAGGACTCTTATTTAATTTTTCAATAATAAATAAATTTACATCCAGTTTTCCGATACCATTTCTGAATAAAATTTAAAATAATGAGATATTTACTTAAATTTAAATTTTTGTCTTACTCGTGAATTGATTTACAGCAATTTATATTTTCAACACCAGTACACTAATAATAGTTATTATTTTTATTTTTACAATAATAATAATTATGTATGATATAAATGAAGAATATAATTAATAAATTATGTGTAAAATTATGCCATAACTATAAAAACTAACTTTTTTTAAACTATGTAAAAATAAAAATTTTAAAATTATTGATAAAGCTAGAAATGTCTTTATCTGAAGAGAAGAGTTAAAACCGATCGGATGAGAGAAACCTTGCAAGAAAAAGTACCCGGTCGGACCAGGCGTAAGCACTCCGAACCTTAAGTTAGTAGCTTAGAGAGAGAAAATGCTTTTAGAGATAGAATACTGGAGATTCAATACCTGGAGCCATCGTTGGCTGGGCTATTTATATGAGATGGTTGAGGGGCACTTGAGTGTCTAGGGAGTGATTACTGGTAGTCAAAGTAGGTATTCGGCGAATTGACAGGGAGCAGGTGGAAGGCATGGGCGCTGCCTTGTGTCAGACGGATAATGGGACTGGTGGTCACATCATCCGATCGGGCATTTGCGCTGCCTAGGAACTCGTGCCTATTACTCTTTGCTGCTGGGCTTGGGGCCTTGCCAGTTTATTGGACCGACTAGATGGGCCTTGGTGTAAATGATATTTGCTGGGTTATCACTTGTCCCCCCTCAACAGGTCTGATCGGGCATGAATTTGCCTTTGAGGTTCCGTTCGGATGAAGTCCGTTTTGAATTGTCCCGATTCGAAGGCATTCGTTGGCGGGATTTTAAATTTCAAAAGGCAGTCATCCGAAGAGACGCTTCTGCTGAGACAACTATTTTTATTTAATGCTGCACGTGCTCCGAGGGTGACGCTTCGTTCTTCGTACAGCCATAATGCCTTGAACACGTGGCATTCTTCTAGTGGCGAGATGGTTGGCGTATTCCAGAAGCTTTGGCCTATAAATGGGGCAATTTCTGGAGGATTTTTCTTTACTTTTTGCGATTCCTAGAGAAACTCTGCCAAACTGCTTTCTCGACCCCCAGACTTCAGCAATCATCCTTTGCTTTTCCCTCAAATCTTCTAAGTATTTTTTACCAAGTAAGTGATTCCTCTTCTTTTGCTTTCTCGCTTCCTCTTTGCCTTTCGTTTTTTCCCTGCATTCATCCTCTTAGAAGTTAGAGAATTGCATATTTCCCCCCTTTTTCTTTGTTGAAGATGGCTTCCAACAGTGGCGAGGTATTAGACAGGAGTTTTTTGGGTGGGTACAAAAACAAGCCAGCAGTTAAGCTGTGCTCTCGATTGATTGTTGATGAGGTGGCTGAAGTCCCCACCAAGTACGGCTTTCCTGACGACGTATCCGTGGTGGCCTGCCCGGATTCAATGGCGGTGACAGATGGGCCATTTGGGGGGCATAATAACGAGTGGTTTGTCTGTCACCTCTAGAGCTTGGATGCCGGCATGCGTCTTCCTTTCGGTGCTTTTGAGATCACTGTACTGGAAGGATATGGCATCGCCCCCTACCAATTGCATCCGAACGGGTGGAGAACGGTGGCCTGCTTCAAGATATTGTGCATTGTGGAGGGAGTGGCCCCGACCCTTGACCTTTTCACTCACTTTTTCTACGTTTCGTGCCGAAGCGACAGGTCGGAGTTCTTCTTCACCAGCCAACCGAAGAAGAAACTCATCAACATTCTCACCTCGATGAAGGGGTTCAGAGAAAGATACATCCTGGTGAGAAGGAGGGGCGGCTTCGGAATGAGTCTAACTCGATCGGTTGGGGCTAAGGTTTTGAAGGACCAGGCCATCGGTCAGCCTATATACGAGGCCGACATCTAAAAGTTAATGGATGCTGTGGCTCGAAAGGGGGGCCCTATGAGTCGAAGCAGTTATTGGAGATACTTCAGGGGCCCCCTGCCCTCGGGACTGCTCCAAACGTCAAAACCACCCTATCTGTCGAATGTGAGCATTAGGATCGAGCAGACCAAATTATTATAGAACACCAACCATGCATTGCATTTGCATGAAAAATGTAATTTAAAGGGGAACTCATCTTGTTTGTGTTTTTGTTGCAGTTGAAATGGCCGGAGGAAACGACATCACACGAGAGTTAGGCAGCCGGGTTGCTGCCAAGAGAGGGGCCAACCTAAAGGCTAAGGAAAGCAGCAAAAGGCAGAGGCTCATCAAGGCATCAGAGGTGGAAGCCAGGCGAGGGCCGTCGGGCACTTCCTCCGTTGCTGTGCCCATTCCTATCGATCCCTTACCCGCTGCTGCTCCGATCATTTTCACTCCAGCTCCTGCGGCTACAACTGCTTTGGTGTCCAGTATACCCACGATCGCCTTAGAACCTTCGGCACCTCGACCAAAAAAGGACGGTCGGACGCCGCGGAGGGAGCTGATTTTGGGGAACGAACTAGAGGAGGAGGAGGAGCCTGAAGCTGTTTGCCTTCCCGATCTCCATTCTTTGAGGGAGACGGCCCAGGGGAGGGTGGCACGCTTGGATGAGGCTGCGCAAAGGCAGATGGAGGAGAATGCCCGAAGAAAGGTCACAGAGATGGTGGACGAAGTAGACGCTAGGGTGGCTGCTAAGGGCAAGGCCATTGCGCCAAGTGAGCCACACCGTCGAAGTGACAAGCGTCCAAAGCCCATGAAGGAGTTCTTGCAGGAGAACTTCGGCAGTGATTGGTCGATCGGATAAGTGGCCAGTCACCTTTTCCGGGGTATGCTCCAGGAAGGCGACTTCAAGGATATGAACGGCGCTGACTTGCTTTCACGGGAGCGCAGCATGTTCTGCAGCCAGGTTATGGAGGTAAAGATTTACTTTGTCATCACATGAGACATAACGAAGTTTCCCCCCCACTAATGAAGTATTTTTTGCTGTCTTAGTTGGCCAGGAGGGGTTTGCGCCTACACGGCATAGCACATGTGCTGAAAGAGAAGGCTGAAGATGCTGCTATGTTGCACGCTGGGGCCGAAGCTAGCCATGACTCTGCTCGGAAAGAGGTCTCCACCCTCCGATCGGAGGTAGTTACCTTGAGAAAGGAGTGCTCCGCCCTTCGATCGGAGGCACAAGCATCAAAGAGGGAGGCTGCTCAAAGTGCACAGGAGCTGAAAACTCGCCAGACTGAAGTGGACTGGCTGAAAGGAGATGTTGCTCGCTTGGCCGCCAACAGCGCTCAGTGTCGGAGGTTCGAGTAGCGAATGAACACACTGGATGCCGAGTGCCAGGAGCTGAGCGGAGACAATGTTAGATTTAAGCTAGAGCAAGCCAAACTGAGGACAGAGAGGGACCAAGCTCTGGCAGAGTGCAATGAGCTGCGCGCCGAGAGGGAGGCACTGAAAGCGTCTGAACCGGAGAAGGAAGCATCCTGGAAGGAGAGACTCGACGCAGAACTTGCCTCTCAAAGGGAACAGCTTCTCGATCAGCTGGCAGAGGCACATGCAACGTTACTTTCATGCTTAATTTATGAAGCTGGAAGCCATTTTCCTGATGCCGACCTCGAGTGGATGGAGGATCCAGTGGCCTTACCCGATCCTCCTTTTAGTGATGATGAGGAGGAGCCCCTGAGAGAGGAGGCAGCTGAGAGAACTTCAGAGGGAGGTCCTTTGCTTGTCGAGGTTGAGCCAACTGCACCTTTAGCGGGAGGAGCCGAGCTGGGTCTGCCCGTCGAGCCCGTCTCCGAGGGAGCAGCTGAGCCTTCCCAAGGCGCTGTCAGTTCCTCTCAGGCTGCCGGCAAGTCCCTGGTGGCGTTGGATGCCGATCGCCCTCATACGGTCGTGGAGCCAAGCACAGAGCCCTCCGAGAGCCAGCCCCCGACCCCTGCCGATATAATCATTGTAGATATAGAGAATTAGCCTAGGAACTTAGATTAGCTTTTTTCTTGTATATTCCATTGTTGTACCGAACTTGTAAATTGTACATCCAATTTTATTCAATAAAATGGCCTTTTTTCTGCGTAAAGCATGAATAGCAACAATTAAATTTTGTCAAAGTTAAAAACCTGTGTACTTACACTTATTTGGCTAACTTAAAATATGATTTGTAAAGTTGCATGAAATTTGCAAATACTTCCTGAATTATAAGAACTTCAAAGTTCGGTGACAATTTGACTGTGAGCATAGTCTCAATCCAGGTTGGATTTAGGACTGGGCGAATAGTTTTGTTCATCAAGCCAGTGCTTAGTTTGCACCGCGATCAGTGACCTTTGGTTGCCACTTTAGCTTGGGAGAAACTCGCCTTATCCCCGTTCCTGCTCTCGCATTTTTGGTTTGGGACATTCGTCAAACCTAGCGAATGAGATGGGGTGATTAAAGTTATTTTCGAGTTTTCAGATCGGGAATATCATCGATCCTATCAGACAGAACGCATTCGTTCAAGCATTTTCGTATCTTTGGATCGGTAGCGTCGTCGACCCTAACGGACAAAGAGGCATGCGGTTGGCCATTTTCGCAGTACTGGATCGGGAAGACCGTCGATCCCAACGCCTCCGATCGACCCTTTCTATATCTTTGGATCGGGAGAATCATCGATCCTAACGGACGGGTCGTCGGGTGCATAGCCATTTTCATATTTTTGGACCGGGAAGAGCGTCGGTCCTAATGGATTAGCTTTATCCTTTAAGGCGAAAAATTGTAACTTTCACGTCTACAACCTGGGATGAACATCAAGTCTAGCGTATAAGTTATATCATGCATAAATTAGACAAAGATGGAAGAAAAACCTTTTTATTAATCAGACATTTGTCGAATTTGGATACATCACTACAAGTGGTACTTTTTAAGCACTTCGACATTCCAGCTTCTAGGGATGTCTTGCCCTTCTATAGTTTGGAGCCTATATGTGCTCGGGCTTAAGATTTTGGAGATCTCGTAGGGCCCTTCCCAATTTGGCATCAGCTTGCCCACTCCGGCGTTTTCTGAGCCTAAGTCCGCCTTTCTGAGCACTAGATCGCCGACATTGAAGGTTCTGGATCTCACCTTAGCATTGTGGTACCTGGCAACTCTTTGCTTATAGGCAGCGATCTTGGTGTAGGCATCTCCCTCTTTTCTTCTATCAGATTTAGATCTTGGCGTCTTTCTTGAGCGTTCATTTGCTCGGAATAAAGCGCCGATCGGAAAGACGGGAGGCCGACCTCTACCGGCATCATTACTTCGGAGCCATAGACAAGGGAGAATGGCGTTTGATGAGTGCCTGTCCTTGGCGAAGTTCTGTACGACCACAGGACACTCTGCAGTTCCTCGGTCCAGTTGCCCTTTGCCTCGCCCAGTCGCTTTTTCAATCCTTCCAAGATGGTCCGATTGGAGACCTCAGTCATTCTATTGCTTTGGGGATGAGCGACTGACGTGAACCTCAGGTTGATGTTTAGACATTGGCAAAAGTTTCTGAAAGTGGAGCTGTCGAAGTGCTTGCCATTATCTGCAATGAAAACATTGGGTAAGCCATACTTGCAGATGATATTCTTCCACGTGAAGTTCTTGACCCTCTCGGCTGTGATTGTGGCTACAGGTTCAGCCTCAATCCATTTGGAAAAGTGGTTAACAGCTACTATGAGGAACTTCATCTGCTTTTTGCCTTGGGAAAAGGGTCCCAAAATATCGAGGCCCCACTGATTAAATGGCCAGTCTATCCCGATCGGCTGTTGGTTTGCTCTGTCTTGTTTTATGATCCTCCCATGTACCTGACATTGCGGGCATCTTCTTACTTTTTCTTGAGCATGCTGGGCCAGTAGTACCCCGTCTGGAGGGCTTTTCTCGCCATAGCTCTGCTCGCCTCGTGTGCGCCGCATATGCCTTCATGGAGTTCTCTGAGGATGTAGTCTCCCTCTTCCTCCATTACGTATTTGAGCCAAGGGTGGCTGAAAGCTTTCTTATATAAATTACCATTAATGATGGAATAATTGAGGGATTTTCGTGATACCTTTCGAGCTTCGTCTTTGTCCTCCGGCAGCTGACTTGTTTGAAGGTACTGCTTGATTGGGTTCATCTAGGTTTCGTCTCCTTGATCAATCTCCATTATCTCCGGTTCATCTAGGGAGGAGGAAGTTTGGTCGACGACGGCAATGTTTTCCTTTATAACACTTTGCTCGGAGGCAGACATCTTTACTAGCCGATCGGCCTCTGATGTTTGATCTCTTGACACCTTCTGGAGAACCCATTCTGACCCAGCTTCTTCAAGTGTTCTAAAGGCAGCCTTGACCTTTGCTAAGTACTGTATCATGCTGGCTTCTCTGGCCTCGAAGGTGCCCAAGACCTGGCTCGTTACCAGCTGGGAGTCGCTTCTGACGACTACTGACTCCGGTCGGATTGCGTGGAGTAGTCTCAGCCCTTGAAGGAGCGCCTCATATTCTGCTACATTATTAGAAGCTTTAAAATTAAGATTTATTGCGTACCTTATTGTGATGCCCAAGGGGCCTCTTATTACTATGCCTACACCTCCTCGAATGTCATTCGCTGCACCATCCACCGTCATTTCCCAATTTTGTAGCTTGGGCTGACTTTGTGGCTCCTCACCCGCAAATTCAGCGATAAAATTTGCCAAAGTTTGGGCCTTTATCGCCTTTCTGGATTGCTTAATTGCCCATCCCACCATTTTGCCCTCCAGATCGGGGGTTTGTAGAATCCTTCTGAGTGGGTGACCCGATCGGTCGACAATTGTGTGCGCCTCAAAATATGGTCTCAGCTTTCTTGCACACATCATAAGAGCAATGATGAGTTGCTCGACCGGTCCCTTCTTTAAATCCGCACCTCTAAGTACTTCACTGACGTAGCACACAGGCAGCTGTTGTGTTCCTTCTTCTCGGACCAGGGCACCTGCAACAGCTTCCCTAGAGGTGGCCAAATAAAGGTACAGATTTTTACCTGGTATTAGCCGGCTAACCAGTGGTGGGTTGGTGAGGAATGCTTTCAGCTCTTTAAAAGCTTGTTGGCAGTCTTCCCCCTAGACGAAAGTTTCACTCTTCCTCAGATTTTTGAAGAAAGGAGTGCACCGCTTGGCTAAGGAGGAGATGAATCGTCCCAAGGATGTTATCCTTCCATTCAGCTTCTGGACGTCCTTTACGCTCCTGGGAGGTTGCATCTCGAGGATAGCCTTTATTTTTTCCGGATTAGCCTCAATCCCTCTTTGGGAGACCAGGAATCCTAAAAATTTTCCTGACGGTACTCCGAAGACGCACTTCTCAGGGTTGAGCTTCATCTGGAACTTATTCAAAGTGTCAAAAACTTTTACCAGATCGGCAGGGTGTTCTTCAGGGCTTTAACTCTTGACAATCATGTCATCTACGTACACTTCAACATTCTGCCCGATCTGGTTTTTGAAGATTTTATTCATAAGGCGCTGATACGTGGGCCCAGCATTTTTCAGACCGAACGGCATCACCCTGTAGCAAAAGGTTCCGTCGTCTGTAATAAAACTGGTCTTTTCCTGATCCGCGAGCCACATTAGGATTTAGTGGTAGCCACCGTATGCGTCAAGAAGAGAGTAAATGGCATGGCCTGCGGTGGCGTCCACCAACTGATCTATGCTCGGTAGGGGGTAACTGTCTTTGGGACATGCTTTATTAAGGTCAGTAAAGTCTACACACATCCGCAGCTTCCCCGACTTCTTCTTTACCAGAACTACGTTGGCCAGCCATTCAGGATAGTCTACCTCTCGGATTGTTTCGGTCTTAAGTAGACTATCCACCTCTTCAGAAATGAACTTCCTCCGGTCGGGTGCATGCCTCCTAAGCTTTTATCGGACTGGAGGATGATTTGGGTCCACATTTAACTTGTGGGTGATGACCTTGGGGTCTATGCCAGGAATGTCTTCCGGCCTCCAGGTGAAAGTCGCTTAATTTATTGTCAAGACCTGCATGATGGCTTCTTCTATTTCCTTATCCATGCTGGTCCCAACTTGAACATTTTTTCCTTTGGCAAGCGCCCTTGTCTTTGTCTCCTCAGCAGGGTCCATCCTGGGCCTTTCCGATTGTTCTATCTGCTCCAGGCCGGGCTCTACAACCATTGCCTCCCGTTGATGCCTTATTATGGTGATGTAAGCCTCTCGGGACGCCTTCTGATCGCCTCTTAAGATGGCAACACCCCCTCTGGTTGGGATCTTCATCACCATGTACCGGATGGAGGTAACGGCTCCAGTTTGGAAAAACAGTGGCCTGCCAAAGAGGGCATTATAGGCAAACGTCATGTCAATAACCATAAAACTTACCTTGCATGCATGAGCGATCGCCTCTTGGCCTAGTTCGACGAAGAGCTCTACCGATCCTAGCACCGGGATAGTGGCGTTGCCAAGTCCGGACAGTGGTGTAGCGTTCGGCTTCAGCTCCCCGATCTGTAGTCCCATCGCTCGGTAGGCCTGGAGAGTGAGGACATTGACAGCACTGCCATTGTCCACCAGAATTCTCTTGACATTGAAATTATTGATCCGAGCTCTTACAACGAGAGCGTCCTCATGCGAAAACATGACGTCTCGTGCGTCTTCGCTGGAAATGGTGACTGAGGCAGGCTGCTCGGCCTGGTGGGAGAGGTATATGCCTTTTCCCTTTCTTTTTCTGGAGAGATCCTCTCCATAAGACGACCTGCCGGTTATCACGTTTATTAACCCGTCATAAGGCCTACTTGGGTCGGCGCTTCTCGGATTCCTGCGCTCATCATCATCCGAGTCAGGATCATCCGTGCGTGGCTTCGGCTACCTACAGGGATCGTCCCCTCTGGCCGGATCTATAAACTTTTTGAGGGACCCACGGATTATTGGCCTTTCGATTTCCTTTTTCAGCGAGGTGCACTTGTCGGTCAAATGACCAACGTCTCTGTGAAACTCGCAGTACTTGCTAGGGTCCCTCACAACCCTACTCCTTTCTGATGGCCTCTTTGGCCAGTTGACTTGGTGATGTTTTTCTTTTATCCACATCAACACTGTGGAAGGAGTGGCGTTGAGGGTGGTGAAGGTTCTCTCGGGTCGATCGTCTAAACGCCTATTTTGATCTCGCCTTGACTCCTTCCTCTTGCCCGAGTTTCTGGACCCGGCTCCTCCGTCTGGGCTTATTCCTGTCCGATCGGCGGCAAAAGCCCTGCCGAACGAGCGACCATCCGGGTGCTACAGCCGATCCATCACGTTAGTCCTTCTTCCCCTATTGGACCTGAGGGCATCATCCAGTTGGATGTGCTACTTAGCCCTCTCCATGAGTTCGGTGAAGCTGGACGGGGGTTTTGTTGTTAGAGATTCAAACAACGGACGGTCAGTGATGCACCCGGCTAAGGCATTGGTCGCCATTTCCACACTGACATTTCTCACTTCAGACATTGTGGCTGAAACCTATCGATGTAGTCTCGTAGACTTTCATCGGTTCCTTGATAGAGGTTACACAGGTCGTTCACCGTCTTTAGCTCGCGCGTTTGCACGATAAATCTCGTGGTGAACAACTCCTTTAATTATCTGAAGGAGGTAATCGATCCCTAGGGAAGCTCATGGAACCAAGTTAAAGCATCTCCTCCCAAGGTGGTGGGGAATACTCTGCAGGCTATCCTTTTATCATAGGTGTATACTTGCACCTTAGTCAGATACTTCGCTAAGTGAGTGGTAGGATCAGTCTTACCGGTGTACTTGTCCATTACCACATCTCTCCACCTGAGAGGCAGCTCGCAGTCAGTGATCTCCCTGCAAAATGGGGAGGCGATGTTCCCACATGTGTTTCCCTCGAAACCGTCTTTTTTGGAGGCGAGAAAGTCGAGTTGCTTGAGCTTCTGCTTGAGCCACTGGTCCTCTTTGCTCAAGGTTGTGGCAGTGGATTCACCCTTGTGCTTTCTTGAATGGTTGCGGCTTGGGGTGCACATATAGGATAAATCATCCCCTATAGCGGGGGTGGCTGACCTGCTAAAGTAGGGGGAGTCCCTGCTTGCGGAGATCATCTGCTTGCCCTTAACGTACCTTCCCGGGGTTCTGACTGCACCCCTTCGATTTTTCTGGGATCGTGACTCATTGATGACGATTCCTCTATTTTTCCTTCTTCTGAAGTCTTCGTCCATGGGATAGTCCTCATGAACTCTTTCAGAAGTCTCTGGCATTTTGCCCTTTTTGAGTGTCTGGACAATACTCTTAGTAAAGTCACTGAGAATAGTATGCATATCTCTAATGGTGATGGGGGTATCCACAAATTGCCTTAGAGTGGCATCATCGAAGGCGGGAAGGAGGTTGATCCTTGCCGGGGACCTTATGGGCTCCCTTCGCGTGGTGCCTGATTTGGCACAGGTGTTGCTGTTGTGATCAATATCCATGGGGGTTGTGTTCTCATTGGATCGTGAGTTCGCCATTCCTCTCAACGAAAGCACCAAATGATAAAACTAGAAATGTCTTTATCTGAAAAGGAGAGTTAAGACCGATCGGATGAGAGAAACCATGCAAGAAAGAGTGCCCGGTCGGACCAGGCGTAAGCACTCCGAAACTTAAGTTAGTAGCTTAGAGAGAGAAAATACTTTTAGAGATAGAATACTGGAGATTCAATATCTGGAGCCATCGTTGGCTGGGTTATTTATATGAGATGGTTGAGGGGCACTTGAGTGCCTAGGGAGTGATTATTGGCAGTCAGAGTAGGTATTCGGCGAATTGACATGGAGTAGGTGGAAGGCATGTGCGCTGCCTTGTGTCAGACGGATGATGGGACTGGCGGTCACATCATCCGATCGGGCGTGTGCGCTGCCTAGGAGCTCGTGCCTATTACTCTTTGCTGCTGGGCTTGGGGCCTTGCCAGTTTATTGGGCCGACTAGATGAACCTTGGTACAAATGATATTTGCTGGGTTATCAATTATTATGGGACGAAGATAATATTCATTTTAGACTCCGCTTGAAACAAATAAATTTCATAAAATTTTATGAAATTCATTTGTAATTTCTATTTTTTATGCTTGATATACAAAAAATATAATAATTGAATTCACATAATTCTATTCCATGGAATTCATTATACTTTCAACAAATTTCACCAAAATAGGTGAAATTTGCAAATAAATTTCATATTTTTAAAAGTTAAATTTTAAAAGACGATAATAGCTTCTTGATCATTTGTTAAAAATAAATTATTTTTATACAGCTAATGTAGTCTGTTCTTTTTCCTCGCCCATGACTGTTCTTCTTCCTCTCCTACCACTATTCTGCACTGAATGTTAATATATATATGATTTTTAAAAAAAAAAATTATATTATCATTGATTCAGTATTTGTCGAAAATTTTAAAATAATAATTAATGGTTGTTAATTTTTTTTTCACTGTAAATAATTAGAAGAATGCATCAAAATTGGCATTGAGGATATTTTAGAAAATAAAATAGAAATGAATTTCTTTATTAATTTATTTCAAGAATAAAAATAAAAAATTTATTTTTAATTCTATATTTTAGTAATTTTATTCCAAATATAAGAATTCGCTTAGAAATAAATTCTATATGAAATTCATTCGTAAATAAATTATATAATTTAAATTTATTTGTTTCAATCGAAATCTTACTCTTTATTAGTGGAAATGAGAAATGCATTAAAATTTAAAATTTTTTAATATATTAATATTAATTTTATCGTTAACATGTTTCTTATAAATAGTATATTTTTTTTTTTTACAATCATCGATGTACAAAATCATCTCCTAGATTTTAAATTCGAAATCTCATAATCGCTAGATAAAATTAACATTACTAAGTGATAATATATATATATATATATATATATATATATATATATTTTAAAAAAGTGATAAAAAAATCCCCCATTTATCTCATTCGATTCGATGTGATATCACATGTGATTTACATGTGCCACGTTGTACCCATAATCAACAGGAACTTCAACATAGTACCCATAATCAACAGGAACTTCACATTGGGATTTAGGAGTACCCATAATCAACAGGAACTTCACATTGGGATTTAGGATTGGCATACTTTGCAATTGCATTTAAACTATATAATAAATTAATAATCACAAATTTAAAATGATATTTCATTCATGGCATGGATTATATTAAAGTACTAGCATTTAAAAACATTAATTATCTATTTTTTAATTTTATCCTTACTATTTTTTATCCTTACTATGATAATATTATGGATTTTTTGTATGCAATTAAATAGGGATAGATAAGTTGGAAACTCAACTTCATCAAAAAATAAATAATTGGTGTGGATTTATGCATATTCAAAATAAATAATTTTATTTTATGAAAGATTTGATAATATTACAATATGCGAATCGCTATCCAATAGTTGAAATTATGGGCTTTAATATATATATTTTTTTCTTTAAATCAGAAAATTCTGTGCTTGAGATTGAAGCTCTCCCTTTTGTCTTTTGATATTCAGTGAACAAAGTATCTATATGTTATTATCAACTTGCTGTTAAATTGCTTATAAATTAAGGCATGATGTGTAGTTGATGGTTGACCCTTAATAACATATTCTCCATCCCTTTCCTTAGAGGTAGACATAAACTAGTTAATAAGTTCTAATTCACGGTTTATTCTTTAAATTTAGTTCATTAATATCAATTTTTTAAATTAAAACATAAGTTTAGATAATACATATTATCACTTGTAGCCCATATTACTTTAAGGCCCAAGGTCCATTTTGTTTAAATCCCTCAACTCACAAAAGGGAAGTTCCAATCGAACGTGTGAGACGTCCAATTAGGCCTATCAGCTGTAACACCCTATATCCGTAAATGATACGGATATCGTATGTCCCAACACTACTGTCTAATCGATACTTATTACAACTTTAGTAAATTTTTTTTTTCTACAATCATTTGTTCTTTTACGTCTCATTCAATCCAGTCCATACATCACACTTAACGTGTAACGTCATTCAATCATATTCTATAATATTCATCATGTCAATCATACACAGTACGAATCAATTCTAACCTGTTACATATACATACCGATTAACTTAAATCTGTCTTATTTGCTATTCATTTAATCAAAATTGGGCGGTATGACGACTATAACTTAACTACCCAAAACCTGCAAATCAACAATAACACAACCCAGTGCAAGGGCACAACAATTATAATTTAACATCCGTTCACTATCTAATATATTTCAGTCCAATCCGGGCAATCAAAACCAAATAACAATATCTATCATTACATGTAACTATTCTAATAATACGGAGTATTTACATACATTCTAATAACAGTAAGCATACTATTCTTGATGGTAATCCGACGGTCCAGTCTGATCTCAGAGCTGGTATTATGGCTGCTCCACAGACACCCTTCTCGGTACCTACACACAGTCAAATAAATTACGTGTTGAGCATTAATTATACTCAGTGGTGATTAAAAATCTAAAAATTTTCAAGTCTAACTTATGCACACACATATGCATAACCTACCCTATACATAATCAATTTCTTAATTTCATGTAACTTACTCACCAAAACCTTACTTAATGCCATTTTACCCTCTAATCCTTATTTGACCCCATCATGTCCAAATTACAATTTAATCTCTAACTTATTCAATACTTATCAAATTATCCTTCCATTCGATTATCTTACCATTTTACTTTTCACTTTCCATGTAATGACAAATATGTCATTGAGTAAAATTTTCTCACCTTTATTTACTTAATTAGCATCCTAATTTCCATGTAGTCCTTAAACTTTCGTTTTAGTCCTTACTCACCATCAATCTACACCTTTAATTACTTATTTTCATATTGTATCCTTTTTACAATAATACCATTCTTTTCACTCCTCTTTACATTTTTAACATGTAAATTACGATTTAGTCCCTGAATTTGCACTTTCATGTCCATTTTTCATATTAGTCCATATTAAGTCTTTACATTACAATTTAATCCATCAATCATTCATTTTACATTTTTTTGTGTCAATTTACGTTTTTATCCCTAAAATAACAAAATTTCCGTTTAGTCCTTTACTTTTTGATAAATTATAAGAACACCCTTCAATTTCATTTTATTTACAAAAATGCCATCATTTACTCTTGTTATTCATCTAAATCATTGTTTGACTTACAAATTACATATTAGTCCCTAAACTTTGCATTCTTTATGTAATTGTTATTCGAATTTCACTTTTCTCTTACATTTTACTTATTAATGTACTTTCACACATAATCACTATTTGCTTCTAAACTTTTATCACATTGCAACCTTGCCCTTCAATTAACTTTTACTTATAATTTTGTCATTTATTTACTACATTTTCACATTTATTCACTTTTTAACTTATAATTTATCAATTGGTCTCACAACCAATTATTTTCACGGTAAATTACGTTTTAGTCTTTAAACTTTCATTTTCTTTCATGTAAACCCTTTTTCATTTAAATTCTCATTTTCACTATACTTTTTTACATTTTCATATCATTTTTATCATTATTACCCGTTTAATTCATTATTTGGGTAAATTATTATTTTTACCCTAAACTTTTTATTTTCTTTCGTTAAAGTCCTTTTGCATAAACATTTTCATTTTCATTTTCATTTTCATTTTCATTTTCATTTTCATTTTCATTTTACTTTTCATGTTTTCATGTCATTTTTACAATTATGCCCCCTAGTACTATTCTGCAGAGTTAAATTGCGAAAATGGAAATTCCATGCTCTCATTTTCGCAAATATTATTTGCGGAAATGGAAATAATCCACACTCATTTTCGCAAGTTTCATTTGCGGAAATATAAGTGGGTCCCGCAATGTGTAGGTTCCGCAAGATTTATTGGAGCTGAGTGGGCCCCGCCATATAAACTTCCATTTTCGCAAATATAATTTGCGGAAATGGCAGTGGGCCCCCCTCACCAATAATATGCACATCCATTCCCGTAAGGTGTAATTACGAAAATGGATGGGTGGCCGACCAATTGCACATAATTATGCAATAATTTACTTCCATTTCCGCAGTAATTACATGCGAAAATGAGCACTTTTTTTCCCTTTTTCCGCTCAATTATGACAGAATTTGAAAAAAAAGTGACCGAAATGTAGTATAAATAAGCGTGGTTGAAACTTGTAAGTTTGAAATGTATATTTCGTTTGTTGAAGTTGTGATAGGTAGACGAGAAAAATTAGAATTCGAGTGTTTGTAAAATTTTGCGAGTGGAGCGAAGAGATCTGCATTTTAAATGTAAGTATATTCTTGTTTTTACATGATAATCGAAAATAATTTATCAATATTGGGTAAGTTTTTTTTGTTTAATTTATTGTAGTATGTCAATTTTATTTTTAATTGTATCGTATAAATACTGATTGATTTTTTTTAAAAAATTTAGTAAATCACATATATCAATTGGAGTACGATAGAAAGAAGACAGATATATTATAATCTTCGGAGTAAGGTATTATTTTAATAACAGTGTTGATATCTTTAATTGTAAAAAAATGAAATTAGATATGTTATATTTATATACTGTAATATTATAAAAAATGAATAAAGAATTGTAAAACTTATATGTAAAATGATAAATGAAAAATGGCCAATAGATTGTATAATTTTTTTGTTATTAATTATATACCAATAGATGTAAGCGTTTTGCATGACAATACGAATAACTGATTTGAAACCTATAATTAAAATGAGTAATAAAGAACATGTTATAAAATTTGACAAATTAGTTATAATATTTGCAAAAAATGTAAGAAAAATTAGTGGAGAAAATACTTAGAAAGTAAGGGATACAATTACATTATGAGGACAAAATATTATGTTTAGTATAGTACAATTATTGTTGCAGTTTTTTTTTTATTTCATTTCATTATTATAATTTTGAAAATATTGTTATTGTTGTTGTAGTTATTTGTAGTGTTTTAAATGGGATAAATTATTATTGAAATATCATAAGTTATTGCTTTATTTCATATATAGACCATATTAGCAGATAAAATAAATATAAATTTAAAATAATATTATTGTATTATAACTTACAGATAATTTGAAGATGTCAGCATACATAGAATTTTACTTGCACATGGGTGGTCAAATAAGTTATGGGGTTGCAAGTTTTGAATATGATACTTCGGGTCCAAATGCCATTACAAGGAGACTTAGACTTAAAAATAAGTCAACTCTTGCTGAATTGATACATAAAATTCACGTTAAATTGAGTTTAGGTCTTAATGATGTGATTCAAATGATTATATATAGAAGTTCAAGGTACAATCGAGGATCATTAAGTTGGACATCAGTGGATTTGGTAAATGATAGTGACGTCGATATAATTTATGAAAATGTTAGACAACATGATGATGGTTCATTGGTGGAATTAATAATTATAGTGGGTGATGGGGGTGTAGGAGCTAATAGGGTAATATATGATACTGGTCATGAAAATAGAAATGATGTGCCGCAAATGGAAAATGTTCAGGAAACTCAACAATTATATGTAACTGAAATGGGTCCCAGTCAACCCTGGCCTTCAGTCAGTAGGCAAGATGTTGAAATTTTTCCTGAAACAAAATTTTATCGGTATGATGGTGATGAGGTGGGTCCTAGTCATCCCAGTCAATTTTTTAGTCGCCGGGATGGTGAATTGCTTTTTGGAGGGGACAGTGTCAGCTTAGGACTCGGGCGGCTGCGTCGATCGGCTAGCCATGTGCATGATGCTTCAATGAGTAGGCATAGACAGTCGATTAGCCATGTGCAAGATGCTCCAATGAGTTAGCCTAGACGGTCAATCAGCAATGTGCTCGATGCTTCAATGAGTCAACCTAGACAGTCGGTTAGCCATGTGCCTGATGCTTCTATGAGTAAGCATAGATGGACAGCCGGCCAGACAATCAGTTCAGTGATGCTTCTATTAGTCAGCCTAGGAGGTCTATTAGTCGAAGGGTTGGTGATTTTTTCAGTAAATCCATATTTGGTAGCAGATCGCTCAGTCATAGAGATGAGCAGAACTTTGTGCAACCTGCAGGTGACGACCCATGTCGAGGAACAGAGCATTCCTGCCAAAGACAATCAGTTCAAAATATGGCAGATGCGGGTCGTAGTGATGCATAGCCGACTGTTGAACGACGGGATGAGAATTTAATGGACAATATGGCAAATGAGGGTATGTATCTTAATGACATTGCTATGAATGTGGAAAATGAAATCAAAGTAGATGTTGGCGTTATGGATCAAGACGAAAATGAGTTCTTAAACAATAATTATCTGTCATCGAATGACGACGTCGAGACTGATACAGCAAATATGGGTGCAGAAAGCGAGGATGATGATTTTGGTGACGGTTATGAGTTGTCTGATACGCAGTATGTTAGTCCCTTAGCATCAGTCCATGGCAGCAGGGAGTCAACTGAAGCGATATTTAACTTTCCTTCGAAACACTACACAGCAATTGATTTTGATGAATCGAAAGTTAATATGCCTGAAGGTGAGCGTTTTGAAACTTGGGATGGTTCATCTGAGTTATCTATAGGTTTGTTTTTCAATAGTAAGGATGAAGTCAAATCGTGTATGAAAAAATACTCAATCATGAGAAATGTTGACTTTAGAGTCGTGGAATCGAAGCCAAAATATTGGGTTCTGAGGTGCGCTGAGTCTGAAATTGGTTGTGAGTGGAGGTTAAGAGCCACAAAAAAAGAGAGAAACCCTTTTTGGATGATCACAAGATTCAAATGACCACATTCTTGCCTATCTGCAGGTAATATGTCAAAGGATTACAGACAGTTGGGATCGCAAATAATTCGCAATTGCATCAGGGGGATGGTAAGTAAAAATCCAACCTTACCTATTGATGTGATTATTGCTGCTATAAAGGAGCAATTTCACTATGAGGTGTCGTACTATAAGGCTTGGTATGCGAAGATGGGCACACTCGAGTCAATATTTGGGAATTATGTGGAGTTATATGAGAGACTACCTGGTTTCTTAAATGCTTTACAAAATTATAATCCCGGAACTGTTTATGAGTTTTTGCTCCAAGACACTTACATCCCCAAGGTAAAGCAATTTTAAAGGGTTTTTTGGAGTTTCAAACTAGCTATTGATGGGTTTTACCACTGTAAGCCAGTACTACTGATCGACGGAACATTCCTCATGGGCAAATTCCAACAGACACTTCTCATTGCGAGCGCTGTTGATGGGAACGAAATGTTATTTCCAGTTGCTTTTGCTATTGTTGAGTCTGAAAATAAATCAAGTTGGGCATGGTTTATGAGTTTAATCAGGAGGCATGTTACGCAGAGGAACGGGATTACTGTCATATCTGATCGTCACGTTGGAATAACGTCAGTGTTTCGTGATGAAAGAAGTGGATGGAAGTATCCTCGTGCTGTGCATTGGATATGTTTGCGCCATTTCGTCAGTAATTACAACACCCATTATAGAAATCCCATAATAAAAAAGTTGTTGTACAATGCTGGTCCGTATATAATTCTTTATTATTAATATATATAATTAAATAATTAGATCAATACATAAATAATTACCTACTTAACTACACATATATATTAATAAATAAATAAATATTTATCTAAATAATTAAATATTTTTCAATTAAATATTTAAAAAATAAAAAATAAAAAAATTCATAAAAAAAACTAATTTACCTATACCCATAAGGCCGGCTCTGATCTAGCACGAATCCCTGTGTAAAAGTGGGCCGAAATTGCAGAAGTTTTTTCCATACCCGCATTTGCAATAACAGTTGATAACCACCAACCCCGTGAGTATTAGGACGTGTAGCACGACAAAGCTCTCTATATAGCCAAGCCAAGCAAGCCGACCCCCAACTGTAACTACCAACTTCTTCTAAATCCTCAAGTAATGGAAGCCACATCAAATGGATATAATTGTTCACTTGAGAGGGACACAACAACCCACCGATACAACTTAATATCCACGCGCGAGTGAAGTACTGGATTTAGTAGTTCGTTGCACCGACAGGTAATGAATTAAACGTATTTGACAACCATGTCATTTTAATTGAGTGTCCTTTTATAACATTCTCAGGTGGCATTTGTCTTAAGAGCTGATTGCAAAGGATTTGCCAATTATATTGCAAATGACCGGTTATCGGACGCCCTTCAATGGGTAAACCAGTCAGTATCTGAATATCTTGCAGTGTGATCGTCACTTCTTCGATTGAGAGATGAAATGTGTGTGTCTCCAGCCTCCATCTCTCTACAAGTGCAGTTATTAAATTTGCATCGACATTCATTACACCAATCTGAGCCACACCATAAAATCCTACCCGCCTCAGATATGGTATAATTCTCTGGTCTATATTTGCATAGTGAGCCCCCATACTAGCTCTCCTCACAAATACCACATTATGTGCAACCTGACATGTATTAAATAACTGTTACACAAATGTATTTGTATAATGGCCATCTTTTGCTACATATCTCCATAAAAACAAATAGATATTAAATAAATGATAAAATTAAAATTACATTATTGCACCATACTTCTTTTGCACGATGTTTTCCCTTTAATGTTAAAAGATCATCAACAACTGGTTCTGGATTTATGTATTGTTGATTTTGAAAGCGGTCTATTTTTCGAAAAACCTATAATCCAACATAATATAAATAAATTCATAAATTTATACACAAATATGTAAATCAAAATTTGAATTTAACTAAACTTACATTTTTTACTTTTTTCGCAAACATATAAAATTTCACAAATAAATATATATATCAATGTCATTTATTCTTACTACAAATTAATATTATTATTCCAATATTATATATTATTACTCACAAAAAAAAACCATTACATATCATGAATAAATTTGTCATATTTATATTAAAATAAATTTCAAAATTTACCTTTTTCTTTCCAAGTCACCGAAATTTTAAACAATTTTAATCTACAACTTCACAACAAATTTACTATAAAACTTGTTAAATAAATAAAATTATTCATGCATATATATACATCTATTTATTTATTAATTTCACTACCTCAATAATATTTTAATGCCAAGCTTCAAATTTAACTGATAATCTGAAAAAATAATCAAATACATGCAAATGATACAAAAATCAATTAAATAATGGAATAAATAAATAAAAACTCATATAAACTAATGAAAAACTGAACTCACCTTCACCTTCACCTTCACCTTCACTTTCACTTTCACTCACAACTTAATTCTTGTTCACGGTGGAATTGAAGAGGGAGAGGGGGAGGTATATGTATATGAGTTGGGTTATTAATAAGGGTTGGTGGGTGGCCGTTGTAGGGTGTCAGATGGACATCCATTTCCGCAATGGTCTTTTGTGATTTGCGGAAATGGATGGTCTTCTGACACACCATTTTCGCAAAAGACCATTGCGGAAATGGTTAATGTCCTGTCTCCTCATCCGTGTGCAAACCCAACCCATTTCCGCAAATATTCCTTGCGAAAATGTAACAAACACCCCACTTCCCCAAATACTTTCCGAAGCACCCCAAAAACCTAAATAATTTTTCAAAACACATTAAATATAAAAATTTTCCGAAATTTTTTTGGTTGTTTTCAGAGAACAAGGGGTTTTTCTCCAATATGGAGTTTTCACTATAATTTCTTGTGTTGTGATTATTATTTTGATTTCTCCTAATTTATTCTGCATTTATTATAAGGGTTATTTTTTCAACAAGTGGTATCAGAGTTTTGATTCGGCTATTTTTTCACACTGCAATAGGATTGCTGTCCGAAAAATTAGCGAATTTTGGAGAAATAATCATATTGTCGGGAAGAGAAAAATATAAGAAATTTTTTCTTACGATTCGTTTCGAAAACAGGTGTAAAACGAGAAATTTGGTGAATAGTGGTACTGTTCAAAGTACAAATTTTGCATTTAAAATTTGCATGGTACTGTAGCTAGGTACTGTTCACGTATTCTAAGATGTCGGACTTAAAGTTTGAGGTGGAGAAATTTGATGGAAGAATTAATTTTGGCTTGTGGCAAACTTAAGTCAAGGATTTGTTGATTCAATCCGGATTACACAAGGCGTTGGATGATAAACGTCCTCTCGTTACCAGCAAATAAGGCAAAAAATCTATTATGAGCGATGAAACTTGGGAAGATCTTGATTTAAAAACAGCAAGTACAATCCGTTTATTTTTCGCGAAAAATGTTCTTGCAAATGTATAAGAAATTTCTACTGCAAAAAATTTGTGGGAGAAGTTTGAAGAGATGCATTAAGCAAAGGGCGTCTCAAATCGGGTGTATCTTAAGAAAAAATTTCATACTTTACGTATGGAAGAAGAAACAACAATTTCGGACTATCTGAGTGTCTTTAATGGAATCGTCTTAGAATTAGAGTGTATAGGAGCGAAACTTAATAATGAGAATATTGCATTGAGATTCATCTGGTTTCTTCCATCTTCCTATGAGCACATGAAACTCATTTTGATACATGGAAAGGATAAAGTTATGTTCTCTGAAGTCACCAACAAACTTTTATCGAAAGAAAAAAGGTTTAGTGGTAGAAATAGTGTGTCACCTGAAAACTCAGCGTTGGTGGCTGCTGGAAGTTGGAAAAGGAAAAACTCCGGAAATAAGAACCTGGTATGCTGGGGGTGTGGAAAATCGAATCACCTTAAAAGAAATTATCGAAAAGGTGGAGCTGGCAACTCAAAGTTTAATTCCGTTGGTGAAGCTAACAATATGTCTACTTCGGGTGAGGTAGATTTTAGGGATGCTCTCTAAAAGAGCATGGACATTCTCATGGCATGCCGCTAGTCTCCACAAGTTGCCATGATAGAGGATGTGTTACCACAAGCGGGTTTTCACACGGGCATTGGCTTGATCAAGATGCAAGGTGTGAGGTACATTTATGTCAATGGTTGAAAAACTCTCGGAAAAATCAAGCATGAGAGTTGCACCCTAATTTCAATAATTTTGTTCGACATGTTGCCAGATAATTAATAACTTAAAATTTTTTAATTTTAAGTGAAATATTTTGTATGGTGGAATATGTGTTTTTAATTATCGGTTATAAATAATTGTTTTTTCAGTATAGGCCATGGTAGTTATTTTTAAAAAAAAAAAAATTAGATGGAGATTGTTATATTAGATTAAAAAAAAAAGAAGAAAGTCAAAATTTGGTAGCCATTAGCTGAATTTTTAGCCAGTAAATATTTGTTGGTGGCCACACGAAGTCTCATACCTATCTAAGGCAGAAGCTTGATCTTCAAATTATTATTCGATCCCAAAGTCCAATGAAAGTTTATTTGTAAGTTTTGAAACTTAGAAAATTTGCGAAAAAATTCTCTTTGCTTTGTAATTTATTGGGTGTGAGAAAATAGTAGAATGAGTGAATGTAAAAATTGTTCAAACATTTAGTGAAATTTTCTTGGTTATTTTCGGACAACAAGTGATTTTTCTCCGTTTTGGAGTTTTTCACTATAATTTCTTGTATTGTGATTGTATTTTTTTTTTCTGATTTATTTCGCATTTATTAGAAGCGTTATTTTTTCAACACATGTACTGGTGTGCAGTTATCTAAGAAAAATAAAAGACAAACTCCTTCCATCCTAACACTTTTTTTTTACTACGTCCCGAACACTAACTATTTTAACCAATTATTAATTTCAACAGGACTCTTATTTAATTTTTCAATAATAAATAAATTTACATCCAGTTTTCTGATACCATTTCTGAATAAAATTTAAAATAGTGAGATATTTACTTAAATTTAGATTTTTGTCTTACTCGTGAATTGATTTACAGCAATTTATATTTTCAACACCAGTACGCTAATAATAGTTATTATTTTTATTTTTACAATAATAATAATTATGTATGATATAAATTAAGAATATAATTAATAAATTATGTGTAAAATTATGTCATAACTATAAAAACTAACTTTTTTTAAACTATGTAAAAATAAAAATTTTAAAATTATTATGGGACGGAGAGAATATTCATTTTAGACTCAATTTGAAACAAATAAATTTCATAAAATTTTATGAAATTCATTTGTAATTTCTATTTTTTATACTTGGTATATAAAAAATATAAGATTTGAATTCACAGAATTCAATTTCATGAAATTCATTATGTTTTCAATAAATTTCATCAAAATAGGTGGAATTTGCAAATAAATTTCATATTTTTAATGGTTAAATTTAAAAAAACTATAATAGTCTAAAGGTTAAATTTTAAAATACTATAATAGTCTCTTGATCATTTGTTAAAAATAAATTATTTTTATACAGCTAATGTAGTCTGTTCTTTTTCCTCGCTCATGACTGTTCTTCTTCCCCTCCTACCATTATTCTGCACTGAATGTTAATATATATATGATTTTTTTTTTAAAAAAAATTATGTTATCATTGATTCAGTATTTGTCGAAAATTTTAAAACAATAATTAATTGTTGTTAATTTTTTTGTCATTGTAAATAATTGGAAGAATGCATCAAAATTGGCATTGAGGATATTTTAGAAAATAAAATAGAAATTAATTTCTTTATTAATTTATTTCAAGAATAAAAATAAAAAAATTATTTTTAATTCTATATTTTAGTAATTTTATTCCAAATATAGGAATTCGCTTAGGAATAAATTCTATATAAAATTTATTCGTAAATAAATTATATAATTTAAATTCATTTGTTTCAATCGGAAACTTACTTTTTATTAGTGGAAATGAGAAATGCATTAAAATTTAAAATTTTTTAATATATTAATATTAATTTTATCGTTAACATGTTTCTTATAAATAGTATATTATTTTCTTATACCATCATCGATGTACAAAATCATCTCCTAGATTTTAAATTCGAAATCTCATAATCGCCAGATAAAATTAACATTACTAAGTGATAATATATATATATATATATATATATATATATATATTAAAAAGTGATAAAAAATCCCCCATTTATCTCATTCGATTCGATGTGATATCACATGTGCCACGTTGTACCCATAATCAACAGGAACTTCAACATAGTACCCATAATCAACAGGAACTTCACATTGGGATTTAGGATATTGACATCAAATAGTACCCATAATCAACAGGAACTTCACATTGGGATTTAGGATCGGCATACTTTGCAATTGCATTTAAACTATATAATAAATTAATAATCACAAATTTAAAATGATATTCCATTCATGGCATGGATTATATTAACGTACTAGCATTTAAAAACATTAATTATCTATTTTTTAATTTTATCCTTACAATTTTTTATCATTACTATGATAATATTATGGATTTTTTGTATGCAATTAAATAAGGATAGATAAGTGGCCCATGTTGGAAACTCAATTTCATCAGAAAATAAATAATTGGTGTGGATTTATGCATATTCAAAATAAATAATTTTATTTTATGAAAGATTTGATAATATTACAATATGCGAATCGCTATCCAATAGTTGAAATTATGGGCTTTAATATATATATTTTTTTCTTTAAATCAGAAAATTCTGTGCTTGAGATTGAAGCTCTCCCTTTTGTCTTTTGAAATTCAGTGAACAAAGTATCTATATGTTATTATCAACTTGCTGTTAAATTGCTTATAAATTAAGGCATGATGTGTAGTTGATGGTTGACCCTTAATAACATATTCTCCATCCGTTTCGTTAGAGGTAGACATAAACTAGTTAATAAGTTCTAATTCACGGTCTATTCTTTAAATTTAGTCTATTAATATCAATTTTTTAAATTAAAACCTAAGTTTAGATAATACATATTATCACTTGTAACCCATATTACTTTAAGGCCCAAGGCCCATTTTGTTTCAATCCCTCAGCTCATACAAGGGAAGTTCCAATCAAATGTGTGAGATGTCCAATTAGGCCTATCAGCTATAACACCTTATACCCGTAAATGATACGGATATCGTATGTCTACACACTATTGTCTAATCGATACTTATTGCAATTTTAGTAAAAAAAAAAAAAATCTATTTTTTTTTCTACAATCATTTGTCCTTTTACGTCTCATTCAATCCAATCCATACATCACACTTAACGTATAACGTCATTCAATCATATTCTATAATATTCATCATGTCAATCATACACAGTACGAATCAATTCTAACCTGTTACATATACATATACATGCCGATTAACTTAAATCTGTTTTATTTGTTATTCGTTTAATCAAAATTGGGCGGTATAACAACTATAACTTAACTACCCAAAACCTGCAAATCAATAATAACACAGCCCAGTGCAAGGGCACAACAATTATAATTTAACATTCATTCACTATCTAATATATTTCAGTCCAATCCAGGCAATCAAAACCAAATAACAATATCTATCATTACATGTAACTATTCTAATAATACGGAGTATTTACATACATTCTAATAACAGTAAGCATACTATTCTTGATGTTAATCCGACGGTCCAGTTTGATCTCAGAGCTGGTATTATGGCTGCTCCACAGACGCCCTTCTCAGTACCTACACGCAGTCAAATAAATTACGTGTTGAGCATTAATTATACTCAGTGGTGATTACGAATATAAAAATTTTCAAGTGTAACTTATGCACACACATATGCATAACCTACCCTATACTTAATCAATTTCTTAATTTCATGTAACTTATTCACCAAAACCTTACTTAATGCCATTTTACCCTCTAATCCTTAATTGATCCCATCATGGCCAAATTACAATTTAATCCCTAACTTATTCAATACTTATCAAATTATCCTTCCATTCGATTATCTTACCATTTTACTATTCACTTTCCTTGTAATGACAAATATGTCATTGAGTAAAATTTTCTCACCTTTATTTACTTAATTAGCATCCTAATTTCCGTGTAGTCCTCAAACTTTCGTTTTAATCCTTACTCACCATCAATCTACACCTTTAATCACTTATTTTCATATTGTATCATTTTTACAATAATATCATTCTTTTCACTCCTCTCTACATTTTTTACATGTAAATTACGATTTAGTCCCTGAATTTTCATTTTCATGTCCATTTTTCATATTAGTCCACATTAAGTCTTTACATTACAATTTAATCCATCAATCATTCATTTTACATTTTTTTTGTGTCAATTTACGTTTTTATCCCTAAAATAACAAAATTTTAGTTTAGTCCTTTACTTTTTGATAAATTACAAGAATACCCTTCAATTTCATTTTATTCACAAAAATGCCATCATTTATTCTTGTTATTCATCTAAATCATTGTTTGACTTACAAATTACATATTAGTCCCTAAACTTTGCATTCTTTATGTAATTGTTATTCGAATTTCACTTTTCTCTTACATTTTACTTATTAATGTACTTTCACCCATAATCACTATTTGCTTCTAAACTTTTATCACATTGCAACCTTGCCCTTCAATTAACTTTTACTTATAATTTTGTCATTTATTTACTACATTTTCGCATTTATTCACTTCTAAACTTATAATTTATCAATTGGTCTCACAACCAATTATTTTCACGGTAAATTACGTTTTAGTCTTTAAACTTTCATTTTCTTTCATGTGAACCCTTTTTCATTTAAATTCTCATTTTCACTATACTTTTTTACATTTTCATATCATTTTATCATTATTACCCGTTTAATCCATTATTTGGGTAAATTATCATTTTGACGCTAAACTTTTTATTTTCTTTCATTAAAGTCCTTTTGCATAAACATTTTCATTTTCATTTTACTTTTCACGTTTTCATGTCATTTTTATAATTATGCCCTCCAGTACAATCCCGGCAGAAAATTTGCAGACTGAAAATACGGGACGTGGATCCCACAGGTCCACTGTGCTGTACTAAGGAATGACCCCGAAGGACCATTCCATCACTTTTCATTGAACATTTAACACTGTACTATGGGAGGCCATCGCGAATCTGCCATAGTAAAGCAAGTCGTCATGACTTGTACCGCGGTATGGATGTCCCTATAGCTAGCCAAATATATCCTGAACTAGATTTAAACCGCCAGACACTACTAAGAGCAATATTTTCTCAATTAACTTCCTAATCCACTTTTTACTTATTAACACTTTCACTTTTCACCTTTTAACATTTTCACTTTTGTTTACATTTCATTATCATTTCAATACTCAATCAATTAATATTCTTATTTTTTTAAGCACAATTCTCATTATATTCTTATTTTACAAAATAAGTATACTTGAGTCATTAAATGGCTATGAATTCATTTCAAGCCACTTTCAATCTTTTCTCATAATTTTCACTTCAATTATTCATTTAATTAAAAGTCACATCACGTATACATATAATTTCAATTATTTCGATATTTATCATTATTTCCCACCATAGGCATAATGGGAAAATATTCTCAATTAAATTCTTATAACTTCAATTAAATTCATGCATTTTCAAATCATATACATAATTATGTTATATCCTTAATATCATTAAATGGACTAATCATATCATTGATTCATTAAGTCATTTATTGGGTTTTCATGTAATTCTTTTCATTTAACTCTCTCTTTCACTTTTAATTCATTCATTTATCTAATTTATCACTCACATATCACATATATCATATAACCTACCATATTTTCTTCATTACACCATTCGGCCACCTTTGACATTTGACTCTATCATTTTATTTTTCACTCATTTCTTACTTTTTCCACTAAATTAAGCCTCAATTCACATATGTATACCTTTTAATTACACTTAATTACAAGGTATACTATACATATACCTAAACATACTATTATGTTTCACTATGACCAAGACTTACACTTGGTTTATTTTCACTTTAATCATTCTAATTAGCCTATTTACCTTCCTTAAACTCAATTATCACTTCAATTTTAATTACACATGTATTTTACACACAATTACTATTCAAACATAATACAAAACCCTAAATTTTCACATGGAAATACTTAGATAATGTAATCACAAACCTCATATCCTTACTCTAGCCTTCACAACCTCCTCAAATCTTGTCCTTAACCTTGGAAAGCCCTTTTTCCTTAATTTCTCTTCCATGGTCGAAAATACACAGAAATCAAACATCCATTAATTTCCTTCTTTTATCAATTATAACCTCATAAATACTCTTAATACACTCTAATTTATTATGTAAAACCAATAAATCAAATTAAATCAACCTATTTTTCTTACCTCCATTTGAAGACATAACCTTAAATCCTTGCTTTTCCTTACTTTTAATTCATCAAATGGATACTAGAGGCTGCTATAATCTCATATATGGGCTGAATTACACTTAGGATGTTAGAATTTAGGGAGGATTTAAGCAAAAATTGAAGAAATTTGAGAGAGGAGAGGAAGAGAGAACTTCGGCCAACAAGAGGGAGATGAGAAGCTGAAAAGATAAAGATCACTCAACCACCAATCTGCCATTTAAATGCTTTTATAGTCGACCAAAATGGTTCAACTTTGGTCCAACCTATAAAGCCTAATTACACTTCTAAGCTTATTATGCAATTTTTCTATGGTTTTCTCACTTTTCAATTCCAATTCATCCCGAATTCAATTCCTAATTCATATCATATAAAAAATAGGTTGTACACAAAATTTTAATTCAATCGAAATCCATTTTCAGTTCGGTTCAATCAAATCGGTCCGATAAGAAAATTTTAAGTATTCTCACAAAATTCCCTTTTTACTACCAGAAAATCCTAAATATCATTTAGAATCCATCTGAAAATTTTGATCAATTTTGGAAATCATTTGCTATTTTTAAAGTTTCGGTCAAACGTCCAGTCAACCCGAGTACTATTCAAACCGAAATCGTATCTTTTTCTTACTTTCTAAGTCTAATTCCTCATAAAAATAACTCCACAATTATTAAAATATATTCATTAGACTTCAAGAATATTTTTAGGTCAATCGGACACTATTTCTCGGTCCAGTAATTATTTATCTGTCCGATAGTCCAATTTTTCAGTGTCATCAAAAATTAATTTTTCATTACCATATAATTCTACTCATCAATACGAGTACGTTCATATTTTCAGAATATTTTTCTAAGATCTGTACATCAAGATATGGTCCGGTCAAACTCAGGTAAAAATTTGGTTAAACCGGACTGGAATAAGCCTTTAGACGCCCGTATGAAGCCACAGACGGCCTGGCTGTCTCTCATGACCGATCGCCTGGCCGTCTGTTCTCTACAGATGCTCGGTTATCACCACAAACGGCCGTCTGTCAGGGACAGAAGCCCCAATGTCTTTTTTCCACTATTTTGCACTTTTTGGACCTCATTTAACCTCCGTTTGACCCCAAATTTCATATTCGGGCTCCCGCTGATATGCTCTATCCAATAATCTAATAAAATATTTTTTAACTCTGAGAAGTACTTTCACCCTGGTGCCACTATTTACTATCAGAAAATACTATTCACGATTGGCCCGGTATTAGGGCTATTGCATCAGCCGCCACTTAATCCGATCGGTCTGACAAGCTATACCCTGTCATTTTCTACTGACACACTCAACAGAATATAGACAGTCCAACCATTATGCAGCCATATCCACTACCTACCAACTGCTGCACTTGAGTACCTCTACTGGTAATGTCATTCTCTCTCCTACCTTATAAGTAGCCCAACCCTTTAAGGGCAGTAGGTATGAAAAACTCTGGAGACTCTCTCTCTCTGTAACGCCCCAAAATTTTCTGTGTTTCTATTAATACCCTGTCACGCAAAAAATTCATTGAAGGTTAATTCTGGCGCATAAGAGGTGGAATTTTCCTTAAAGTTATATAATTTAATTATTCAAATAATTTTAGATATGTGTGTGTGTATATATATATATAGTGTATGTTTACATGTAAATGGATGAGAAAATGTTAAATAAGAAATAATAAGTAAATAGAAATTAAATAATTATAACATGTGACTACTTCTGTGATCTAGAACTATCCAGATAGTGGGATTAAGCTAGAATTAGAGGGGTATATCGGGAAGAGAAGGAAGAAAAAAAAATGGGAAAATGGGGGAAAGAAATCAGGAGGACAGGAGACCGAAGAAGAGAGAGAGAGAGAGAGAGACTGCGGAACACGGCGAAAAGGAAGAGGAGGACAGCGACGTCGATGCCGAGCAACGCCGTTGCCGATCACGGCGTCTGTTCTCATCGCAACGTCGTCGTTTCCAAGAGAGCAGAGGAAAAAAAGAAAAAAGAAAGAAATCGAACTTCAGCATTTTTCGGCTAGCTCCGACGACAAGAGGCGACACGAAGTGTATGGCTGGATTCCTGGGGGGGCAGACGATTCTCTCGGTGGCTGTGGATTCCCCTCAATCGCCGGCGATGAGGAAATCGGCGTTGAGAAGAAACGAAGCTGCCAACATCGATTCCGGCGGAATGAAGGGCAATCACGACGCGTGATCACCGGAAAAGCAACCCTGGCACATCCAGCTTCCATCCGGTGGTTTCGGTGCCTCCGGTGGAGCTCCGGTGAGGCTTCGGCGACGGTGAAAGGACCAAAAATAGCAGAAATTTGGTATGTGGCTACCAAATCTATTTTTCTAAGTAATTTTTACATAAGTCAAAGTTTGTTAAGAATGTGATTTTACTAGATATAGTATGTGAATAATATGTTTGTTGGTTCCATTGATTTGCTGGCTATGTTGTCATGAGATTTAGCTTAGCTAAATAGAAATTAAGTTAAGATTTATAGATTTCGAGCTGAATGAAAAGAATTGAGAATTGTCCGTTTTTGGGAAAGTAGAACAGTATTTGTAAACTGAAGAAATATAGGTTGAATTGTAAGTTGGATTTAAATTGTATATAATTTGGTAATGGTTAAGTTATGACACATAAAGCAGATTAGTAATTAAATTTACAAATAACTTAATGATAATTAGATTTTAATATATAAATTGGGTTGAAAGTATAGGCTGTTTTATATTAGGATTGGATTAAATTAAATTTTAAGCTAAAGGGTTTATTGGTAGATATAGGCAACAAGACAATGGCTAATTAGAGTTTTAGAGATATTAATGCTTTTGATCTAATTTTTATGAATTTACTTAGTTGATGAATCGATATGGCTAAAATATTTTCAGTGATATAAGAAATTTAATAGAGTGCATATATGTGTATGTATTAGAAGTTAAGGGTAATTGAAATTAAGTTGAAAGTTGAATGTTTAAGGTGGATAGCAGGTATGGAATGTCAGGTAAGTAACAAGATAGTATATATAGTAAACATATATTATTTTAATAAAACGAGGTTGAAGAATGAAGCCAAAAAGGGTAAAAGCATAATTTGATTAATTATGCTATACATAAGGAATAATTAGTAAGGCCAATAGAAAATAAAACTTTAGGAATAGAAAGAGTATTCCGATCTAGTGTAATATAATTAGCAATTGAAGGGTTTAAATCGATTTAATGTCATAGTAATATCAGTCTAAAACAATCTTAAAGAACAAGAGTTAATTGCATGAATATTGGGTATGTACATTATGTTTATATAAAATTTATGTTTATATGTGATTGCGTTCCATGATATGTATGCGAGAACGGACTCTCTTATATTGTTAGTACTTGTATATATATATATATATATGTATAAATGTGTATTGGTATGAAATGATTATATATGGGTATGAAGTGGAATATGTATTAATTGCTAATATTGGAAAATAAATTATATAATATAAGGGATATTATGAATGTGATAGTGAAGTAAATAAGTGAGAGTGACATGGATTGAAAGAATATTGCCCTTAGTAAATAATAGGAAACATAGGTTGGGTATAATTGGCCGGCCATGGGGATGTGATTTATTTGGAGTGTAGGATGGTTTTGATTACTATTTGGAGTGTCGGATGGATTTTGAACACTTTTATTGGGAGTGTAGGATGGTTTTGGATATTATTTGGAGTGTCGGATGGATTTGGATACTATTTGGAGCGTCGGATGAATTTTGAACACTTTTATACGGAGTGTAGGATGGAAACTTGATTGATGTGATGGGTGATGTATTTGGATACTGTTCATTTGTATTGTAGGTTAATGAGAACCTACAAATTAGGATTGAAGTGTAGTGCCCGGTATTGGCCACTTCAATCCATAGTCCCGTGTATCCCATCGATGTGTTCTATCGGATTACTTTGGCGCAATAACTGTAACAAATAATTAAGTGAAATAAGGCATGCTTGGTTATATGGTTTTAAAGAGTTATAAATTGTAAGTGTATTGAATGCATAATAATTAATCTTATGCACTGACTGAGAATTTGCTAAATAATATAGTTATGGTGAATCTTATATCAATTATAATGCATTGTTATTTACATCGGAATAGAATTTATCCATCAAATGTAGTGATGAACCTATGATGGAATATTAAACAAAATCTTAATTTTGCTTAAGCTGAACCATAGTATAACAAATTGGTTTCTCATATTAATTATATTATATATATATAATTTCGTCAACTTGTTAAGTGGCAAGATAATTAGTATTACGGTATGTATCAATTTGACTGTAAATGAATGACTTTTTACACTGTATTAAAACATGTAGAACTATGTGATTCTGATTCTCAAATTTGGGGATACGTAGGAAGCTTGGAACTTCGTTCCAAGTCCGAACCAAATCATAGGAAACTGATAAGTATATAAAAGTTTTAAGTGTATAAAATACTATAAAATGCATAGCTATGTACTATACTGTTAAAAACACTAAATATTTTAAGTAGGTATACCGTAGGCAGTTGTTAAAAAGAAGTGAGTATTAATAAATAGATCGCGATCCTGTATAATAACATAAGAAGGGTATTGTCGAGTAAAATAAACAAAAGAATGGTTTAGCCATGGAATAATTGTTTGATCTTGTAATTCATATTTGGATGATGGATTGTAGATATTGAAGGTTAGTGTAAATATATGCCTTGATGAAGGAAAAGTGTACGTTATTTTTATTTTATTTGAAACAGTGTATGAATTGGAAGGACAAATTCACAACTGTTGGTGGATTTGCCCTTTATTTGAATAATTTTGAGGAGGATGGGAAAAATTGATAATGCATTGGATTTATTGTGGAGTTGAGATATGTTGATACGTTATATAAGTGAAATTTTTGATTATCTAACAGGGGGATAGAGACCCGTATAGGGGAGACTTTGTCTGATTTTCTGTAAACTTTGAGATGATTTGCTTTTATATAAGTTTAATATAAAATAAAAAGGTTTGGATATCTAGTAAATCGATTAGTATAACAATTTGGGGTAACATTTGATATCCGATTTCCAATGGGTCGTGTATCGGGTGTTACACTCTCAATATTTTTTCTCTCTCTAAGTCTCACTGACGTAAATTTTGAAGTGCTAACGCCTGATCCGATCGGGCTAATCTTATTGCAGGTTGTAGGTCCCTTCCAATCAAATCGACTTATACAATACTCTTATTCTGATATTTCAAGGAATATCAAGTCCATTAATAATCGGTTAACCATTAACTATAACTATATCTTGCTAATTTATATCCATTGTTTTGAAAATCGGATCGACCGGTTGAACCGGTCCAACCGTGAACCAGATAGAGAGCCGGTTCGATTCAATGTAAAAACCAGAACATGTAAAAAACCGGAATGCACAGTGAAAAAACTGGATTGAACCGGGAAAAATCGGGTTGAACCGGAAAAAATCAAATATATTCTAAATTATATTTTTATAAAATATATTTTTATAATCCGGATTAATAGTTGTTGAATATTGTTCGATTAAAAATTTATATTTGATGATAAAATTAATTTATATTAATATTAAACTTGAAAAAATTGAAGATTATGTGAAATTATTTTCACTATATTTTTATTTTATATTTTTTTAGATATTTAATAACTAAATAATTTAAATATAACATAATATTGAAAAAAAAATGAATATAAACATGCATAAAAACAAATTTTACAATTGAAATTAAAATTAAAAAATTTATAAATTTAAAATTATATTTTACTTATAAATTTAAATATTTAATAAAAAATTTCAATTGATGTGGTTAATTTTTTACTATTATTACTAAAAAAAGTAGTAAAATAAATAAAAAAATGATTAATATATTGATATTTAATCATTAATATGTTGTTTAAATATAATTTTTATATACTATATTTTTAATTTTTTATTAAGAATTATATTTAAAAAAAAAAGATAAAAACTCCGAGTGAACCCGATCGAACCAATTGACTCATGACCCAATTGGCAGACCGAGTCGACGTCCAATCCGATTTTAAAAATATTACCACGAACTATTGCTTGCTAGCCACCCGATTTTAACAACATTACCACGAACTATTGCTTGCTAGCCACCGACTACTACGAGGGACCAAACATGCCCAACAAATAATGCCCTTACAAAAATAAATATTTATTCAATTTTTAAAATACAAATTGTTTCGATCACAAATTGTTTCAAATCAATTTTTGTACAAATTGTTTATCAAGATAGCTGATCCTCTACCAGTAAAAATATGCACTATATATTACTTCAAGAATGCAAATATATTATTATAAAAAAATATAAAAATTAAGGATAAGAGACGCACTTTCATAAGATCATCATCCACACTTGGTCTCCTTTCTGTTGATGCCTGACAAGTTGGGTTATTAATTGCATATGACGCAAAAAGTTCATACAACTTATCCTTAATTTCTCTGCATTCATATTGAGCAACAATCTCATCTCCAAATAACTTTCTATAAGAAAATGTTATAAAATCCAACTTATAACGAGGATCTAAAATAACAGCAAATGAAAGAATAGTGCTGTAGCAGTCCCAGTACTTCTCAAACTTATCAAACATCAAAGTAGTCATATCCTTAATACACTGATCTTCACTTATTTTTCCTTCCAACAACAACAGATGAATCCTCAAAACGCTATAAAAGTACATATTTTTCCTTCACTTATTATCTCTTATGTATCTTTAAGCAACATGATTTTGCTGTATTCCTACATATTGGCTTCACATCTTGGTTCAAATATGTATGAAGATTTCTATTAGCTTCATGTTCAGCAAAAGTAAAAGTGTACCCATGCCTAATTATAGCTAAAGCTAAGTGCTCTTTGTAAGCATCTTGGTCTATCTTATACTTTGGTTCGTCAGACACAACATTAAATTTAAGACATACCTTCAGGTGACGTCTTAAACTAGAAGTCACATGAGTAGAATCAGCAATATATTCTTTTGAGCATTGTTTACACTTTCCTCTAGATTTTCCATCATCATACTGACTTGATGGTATGAAATCGAAATAATTCCATATAGAAGATACACGTCGTCTTTTGGAAGTGGCTTCTGCAGAAGTGTCATTGCTCTCATCCAGACTACAAACACTAGGATCCATTCTACATAAAACAATAAAGAAATTTACTTTGTTAACAATAAAGAAAACATCAAATATATATATATATATATATGTAATGAAAACAAGCAAATTATGAAGCATGAAACAGTAATCAATACCTACTAATTATAACAAAAACTCCTCCATAACATAAGCAATACTTAGAAAGAAACAGTAGAAGATTGAAGAAGGGCAGATAGTTAAAGCTATATTCTGATTCAGATTTAGTAATCTTTGACATAGAGATAGACGCAATGCTCATGAAGCCCAACCCATGTCTGATATTGAAAGAACCATTACCGTTTAAAACACAATATCAATCATAATATACAAAGCCTATTTCAGTTCCATTTACCTGTTCTAAAAGAAAAAGAAAATCAAATAAGTTACTGAAACCTTTCGAGATGTCTATTAATTAAAAATTAGTTTCGAAAACTTTTAAACACGCTCAGACACCCTCATCAAATACAAGAGATTGTATAAGATCTTAGACTTTTGCGTGACAGCATTTAGTATAGCATAGGTATAATTTAGAACAAAAGCAATGATGAATGACAAGAGATTTAGGAAAGCAAAATCCAGAAAATCTGATGACAAATGTCAAGCAAAGCAGTGGTAGTGGTGGAGAGATGTGCGTATACGTCAGAAGTTTGAGTGTGTTCAGTACAATCACATAAACTCTTTTCTTTAAAAAAAAAAAAAGGAAAATCCTATTTTCCAAAGTGGCCCTAATTATTATAATTCAACTCTGATCCCTTAATTATTTCATGCATTACTCTTTTCATGCTTAAACAGAAAATCCACTGTTCCTGCAATTTCACATTATATAATTATTTTTGTATGCAACAATTTCTTATTGTAAATGATGATGTGAAAATTCATAATTCCAGGCAAGAAAGAACAAGAAGCCTCTCATCAAATCTAATCCTGGAAATCTAAATCAAATCAAAACTATGAAGTAAAATCAGAAACATTCAACCTCAAAACTCAAACAGGCTATTAAAGCCACCTTTTCTAATACAGATTTCAGAGAAACAAAGAGCAATTGTAGTGCAATAAATAAAAAAACCATCAAATTTGAATAGGGCGAACAGAATTTAGGCAAGCAAATCCTCACAAAGTCGAAAGATAAATAAACAAGTATTAACTATATAAATATATAAGATGATAAAACATGACAATTCCATAAGAACAGATTCTTCAATTCAATAATAAACTGATAGACATTTAATTATCATATTAGTAGATTCTCAGTTCATGGTTCCAAAACTAATGATATTATTAGTAAATTCTCAGTTCATGGTTCGCAAGTTAATCATCAAATCTATAATTGGTTATACAAGTGCAGGAGCAGCCTAAACCATTCGATTATTTGGGAGCTTGGTTATGTCATCATGTTGAAAACACTCTCAAGCTATAATTCAAAGATGAGAATGATATTGTTTCTTATTGACTTTGATTATTTCATCTCCAAAACAGTCCTATTCCTCAATAATTTAATTAGAAAATCACAGTGATTTGTTAACAATAATTTAATTAGAAAATCAAATCATGTTGTAACCAAGCTAAAGCAGCAGCAGGAGGTTGAGGAAGCGGATGACAACCAGTAGCAAACTCATAAGCATAATGACATAACCAATCAGTTAGGAAATTAGCTTCACGATCCACATGAACAATACAAACCTCATCAAAATTCTGCAACTCATTTCTAATAAGATTTATCAAGAAAGAGCAAGGAGCATTTATAGAATCTTGCACAAATCAAGACTTGGTTAAGAAATCTATAACTTCAACTTGATTCACGAACATATAACCCATTTCAACATAAACAGAAATCAATGAAAATTATAAACAGAAATCAAACCAAAATAAATCAAACCCATTTACCGGAGAATCGTTGACGGAGGACAGCCAAAGAAACTGAACGAGTGGCAGCGAGCGAGGGAGAGAAAGCGGCGACGACTGGATGGTGGAGAGTCAGAGATGCGGCGAGGCTGGAAGGAGTCGATGGAGAGAGCTCGAAAGCGAGAAAGAGATGGGCACAGAAAAAACAGACCCGTTGGGCATTTGTGGGTAGACCCGAACGGGTCAATTTTTTTATGGGTCTTAATTGGGCGGGTCTAAATGGGTATAGTTTTTATTGGGTTGGGCTTGGGTTAATTTTTTTTGGGCGGGTTGGGCGGGGTTTTTGGGCCTGGGCCAAATTTGACACCTCTAAATACAATAAATATTTAATTGTTTTTTTAAAGAGAAAATTAATAAAATTTAGAGTAATTAATTAATTTTCTAATTTTGGTGATGGTGAAAAAGTAAAAAGGACACTTAGAAAAGTTGTAAAGCAAGTTCCTTCACATGCCTATCCCGTTCCTTCACAAGGCTCTTTTTGATTAATCAGGACAAGATAAACCTACAGGAAGATGTTTACTTCTTATATATATATATATATATATATATATATATATATATATAAACTAGTTGAATGTACACATATTTTGCATGTAATAAATTATTTTTAGTAAATATTATGATTATATATTTTATTCGTGACTATGAGAAAGTCAAACTAAAAAATATTATAATATTAGATTAAAGTATAAATGTAAAATATGTATACTATTAGAAAATATATGGATCAAAATATACAAAATAAAATATAAATAAAAGCTCTTGAGATTTCATTATACAAAACTAATTATATTTCTATAATTAATTAATAATTTCTTTTACATCAATTGAAAATATTATGAAAATAAATTTTTTTATTTATTACAAAAATATAGTACCAATAGTTCATAATTAATAATTGCTTGATAATATTACAATATTTTTTTATTTATTACAAAAATATAATTAAAAAACTATTATAGTTGTGCTTTATTATATTTTTTTTATTCTATTTGATTTTATATGACAAAATCTAATTTTGTAATTTTTTTAAAATTATTTTTTATCAATACTAATGAAAATGAAAAATAGCAAAATATTGAAACTATGATAAAAATATTAAAATTTTAAAATATAACTGGGATAACAAAATATGAATTTTTTTTTCTTGCATATTTCGTATTTATTTTTTTATAATTCTTAATCAATAGAAGGGGTGTAAATAGTGATTATTTATAACAATAAAATAAAATTGCTTAATTGTGCTTTTTAATAATAAAAATTAATTTAGTCTAAACAACCATTTTCATCACATCCCATATTTTTATATATATTTTCATTGACTACTTAGATTATGCTTAAGATCTAATTCTAATATTCAAATAAAAAAATAAAAAATTTATACATATTTTCTTCTAATCTTCCATTTATAGTATTTTTAAAATAAAATTATATATCATAGACAAATAATATTATCTTTTCGATAAAATATACACACGGATAATGAAAGAATACATTTTTTGTCAAAACGATGACTATTTTTATAAATCGTGCTAATCTTTATACCCTCACGTACCACTATGAGCTAATTAGTCAAATGATATTATCAAACACTTTAGAAATTGCTAATTAGTTTAAAAAGAGTATGAGCTACCACAAACCTCCAAACCAAACACTTCTGAAACTGCTAATTAGTATAAGACTATGCTATACCGCAAACCTCCAAGCTAGGGGTGGGCAAATGTGACCCGAACCCGAATAACCCGAAAACCGAAATATAGCAAATCTTATCATCCGAACCGACCCTAAATTATAATAGGGTCCCGAACCGAATAATCCGAAAAATTTAGGGCCCCGAACCGAATAACCCGTATTTCAATTTTTTTTTTTGAAGTTAAAACTAATTAAACAATAATATTAAAACTATTCAATTGTCAATACCTAATTATCATATAATATGAAAAATGCTAATTAAATACCTAATTAACTTGTTCACCATCATAAAATATCTAAAAATTACAACAAATTAATAAACATTCTTAATGTTTAATTAACAACAACATTAAAATTAAATTGCCCACAAAATGCCACCATCTTTGATCTTTAGTTGCTCCACGAACCACTTTAATTGCTGCACGAACCACCTATTTTATAAAAATAATGAGAAATAATAAAACATGAAATTGACAAGTAGATAATTAAATAAAATTTAAATTGTACTAAATTAAATATACCATAATATAAAGTACTCAATCTTCTATGTTTATGCTCTCCAAATTTCTTGGTGTTTCTGCAATTGATGAAGTCTCTTGACTCGCTTGAACTTCACTTTGATTAAATTTTTCTAACTCTATAAAATGAATAAACAGTTATGAAATGAATAAATAAATTACATTAATATAAGATATTATAAAAGGAAAAAATTTGCGTACCATCCTCAAGCTTCTCAATGACATCTAAATCTTCCTCGATCTTTATTGGTTCATTAGATCCTCGAAGCCAATCTTGCGTGCATATTAAAGTTTCAACAATTTTAGGAGTTAATGAACTCCTAAATGGATCAAGCACTCTTCCACCAGTGCTAAATGCAGACTCTGAGGCGACTGTAGAAATTGGAACCGCTAAAATATCTCTAGCCATGCGAGAAAGGATAGGAAATCGCTCAGAATTCAACTTCCACCATTTTAACAAGTCAAAATTTCCCTTTTCGTCATCAATCACGACTTCATTTAAGTACAAGTCCAACTCACTTTTTCTATCTCCTAAAACTCCACTTTCGACTCTTGCACGCTTAATTCTTTGTTTGAAAATGTCTCTTTCCTCAGAATCGGATCTAACTGAAAACGAGGTTGCCCGACTATCAACTTCAGAACTACCCTCAGGTTGCACTTTTTTCTTATATTCATCAAACAACTCAGTCAATGCAATTTTGACACCTTCAAATAAATGCTTCCCCTTTTGCTCACCATAAATTGAAACAAAAACATCTGGTATATATTCAAATTTTTCTCTAGGATCAAGGACAGAAGCCATGTAAATAAGCTTATTCATCTTATCAAAATCTCCCCAACACTTGTCAAATTTGCATTGCATTTTCACCCCCATTTCCATTAATTGAACATCAGTGCTTGATTTCCAATCAGACAATTTAGCATACAAATCACTGATTTCAGTCCAATATGTGTTAGATGTGACATAATTCGAACCAGAAATGCGCAAAGTAGCAAGATAAAATTGTTTCAACATGTTTGTAATTCTCTCTACCACTCGCCAATCAACCCATGTTGGTACACCACCCAAACCAGGATGCAAATTTGAGTTCAATTCAATTTTAAAAAATGGATCCACAGTCTCATAAATATAAAACAAATTTTCATATTGAAGTGCAGTGCTTAACATCAAATATGTAGAATTCCATTTTGTTGCCACATCTAAACACAATGACTTTGAAATCTCAATTCCCTCAGCAACACAACATTCCTTAAATCTTTTCAATCTAGCAGGCGATGATCTAATAAATTTACATGCATTTCTGACTCTTTTCACAGCAATATCAATATCTTTCAAACCATCTTGCACAACAATATTAAGTATGTGAGCAATGCATCTCACATGAATGTATTTCCCTTCTGCAATAGAAACTCCTTTTGCATTGAATTTATTCTTTAAAGTTGTAATCATCTTATCATTTGTTTTTGCATTATCAGCTGTAATACAAAATACCTTATCATGAATCCCCCACTCCTTCAAGCATTTTTCTAAATCTAGAGCAAGCATTTCACCCCTATGACTACCAACTGGACAAAAATTCAAAATTTTTTTCTGCAACTTCCAATCATTATCAAGAAAATGAACAGTGACACACATGTAATTGATATTCTGAATTGAGGTCCATGTATCAGTAGTTATACAAACAGACTGAGCATGCTCTCCAATAAATGCTTTCAAATTTTTTTTCTCTTCACCAAACAGTTGACCCACATCACGTGTCATAGTCCGTCTAGATGGTATTTTGAACCAAAGACATAAACTAGCAACAAATTTTTTAAATCCTTCCCCCTCAACAAAACTAAATGGAAGTTCATCAAGAATAATCATCAAAGCAAGACATTTCCTACTGTGTTCTTGATCAAATTTCCAATTAGTTAGTGATGCACTGGAGCTACCATCAACAGTAGAAGCTGGTTGTAAAGACAATTGTGATTGTTTTGTTTCCACACTATGTGGGTGCATTTTACAATTATTCATGTGGTTCGACTGATGCGATCTCTTCGTCTAATTCAATTTCATTTGATGAAGACATCTACAGGTTCATGCAAATAAAATTTCAGTATGCTTAAACTAAAAAAAAAATAAATATAATGGCACACTATATAAACCAGGCAAATATGTAATCAAGTTGTCAATCGTATTGAGGCATTCTCTCAATTTTATAAAATATGTATCGTGTCATGTCATGAAAAGAACAAGTGTGTGTGTATATATATATATATATATATATATATATTACTTTCTAACCAGAATATTTCATTTAATTTTATTAGTATAACAATATCTCATATAGTTATGCAACACATTTCATCAATTGACAATTGACAAAAAGAATTGGTGGCTGAGATTTAATAAAAAGAAAAGAAAGGGGTAAGTAATGAGAAATTATGGATGCAAAAATCCATGGAAATCCAAATGAAGGTCTACATCTTATTTTTCTTTTTCAGTGTTATTTACTTGTACTGTAACAGCTATGCATACTCTGAGCTTGAGTCTTTTGCAGATATGATGTGTATGAAGAGGGTCTATGGCTACATTGTGTGCAATATTCTGGATCTGGATGGTTTATGAATGCCCATATCCTGATTGGGCATTTCTAACTTAGCTAGTGATCCTAATTTTTGTTATTTTGAATATTTATTGTATTGATTATGCTGTCCGAGGTTTGCCAAAAATGTATATTATGATTGATTTTTGTTTCCCAGTAAAAATATTGATGCTAAGGAGGCTTCATTGTTCAAAAATATCAATGCAAAATTAGTTCTGTTTCTTTTCATTGATATTATCATTTTCATATGCGAGTGAATCATCTTCGCTTCTGTTTTCTTCCAGCTTCTAATGAACTTGTTGCGTCTTATATCAATGCAAAAAAATAAATAAATCACACTTCGTGAAAAAAATATGAATAGCTAAATAGCGAAAAGAAACAGATAATGCAGGAATTTGAATTTCAAAATCATGTTACAAAAGTTACAAAATTATATAAAGCTATTTTAAGTTGTGTATAATGAATATATTATATTCTAAATTAAACTCAGTTCATCAAATAAATTGAGTATATATAACAAAACATAAAGATAGCAGAAGAAGAAGAAGAAGAAGAAGAGGAAGAAAAAGAGGAACTTACTTTCGTTGATGCTACCGGCGGCGAAGACAAGCGGCGACGGCGACAGCGACGAAGGAGCTGAGCGGCGACGGCGGTGGAGGAGAAGAGTGGCAGGGCAGAAAAAGAAATCGATTCTAGGGATTTAGCGTGAAGGGGAAACTGAAAACAGTGAAAAGGGATAAAAGAGGGGCAAACCGGGTTTTTTCTTATAAGGCTGACCACAAATTCGGGTGGTTCGGTTTTTTACCATTTTCACCCGAACCGATCCGAACTCGAAATTTCACAAATCATCCAATCCGAACCGAATTATCCGAATAATCTTACCCGAATTAATATTTCGGGTCGGTTCGGTTTTTGCCCACCCCTGAGTCCAAACCCAACACTTCCTTCATCAACTATGCAAGGCCCTGTAGTCGTATCTAATTTTGGGGACGTATTGTCGTTTAGTTCACTTGATCCCATTTGGTTAAAACGACTAAGCGTTTTGTTTTAAAGAAAGAGAAAGCAGATACTAGGCATTTTGGTAAACCAGACAACGAACACTTTGGTAATTTTGAATCCATCGCTGTTGTTGCACACTTGCCCAACGAGGGAGAGGAATAGAGAATTAATTGGTTTAATTTTTCCTTTTCAATTACTCAACTTGAATTTTTGAGTTTTTATTGTTCGAATTTCCTGGTAATTCTGTTGAATGGTTGCTCCATTTCCTCGTTCTTGCTTTGTCCTGTTCTCTTCTTTTCTTTAATTGATATTATCCCATCTATTTTGCAGGACCATATAGGGTTCTTGTACAAATTTCAGCTATTGGAGTCAGCATGAAAGGCCATGAATCGAAGGTATAATTTTTCATTCTAGTGTTTATAATTATGTGTTAGCAAATTTAAGAGGCAAACTCAATCCTTTTTCTTCCCCTGTGTTTCTTGCTCTACTTATGGCATTTTGTGTTACTGCTCTTTGTAAGTATATAATGCATATTGAATTTGGTTGTGCCATATTTGAGATTCAAATTTTTCTTGAAATTCAGTGAAATACAAGTGGTTTAAATGCAGTTTTTGAAGTCCCAGTTCCTTTATTGCGTGTATTTACTAATAGTTACTTATATAGTTCAAAATGTGTGTGTGTGTGTGTTGCGGTAGGATCAAGTTAGAATGCTTATTTATTTATTTTTAATGCAAGAGTTACTGACTGAATGAGGATATAAGCCAAATATTCGAGAAGTCAAGTATGTGATCGTTATCATTATGCACTTTTGGATAACAGGAGGCATTGGCGAGCTCTTTTCTTTTGAATCATCTTTTGCTTTTTTGAAAAAAAAATTATCTTTATATCGTTAGTCTGGGTAACAGTAGCCTATTACATTTGTTTTATCTTGTTCACGTTAAACTGCAGATGCCAAGAATGGAGGACATCCTTAATCTACCAGTGCAAGATCCTCCTTATGCAGAGTTTTCTGCTGCCCATATAAAGTGGGTGAAAGTAGAAGGTGGCCGTCAAGGTGGTGATGATATCGCTCTTATCCCATTTGCTAGAGTAGATGATTTTGTAAGAGGAGAATCTGCAAATGCAGAATGCCCTGCTAGCTTCCGCATTGAGTCAAGGAGGAAGAGATCTGAAGGAAGCATCAGCAAACCAAGGGTAGATGGCTATCTTGAATATACATTGTACGTCACAAATGGCACCTTCTTCTTCTTCTTTTTTTTTTTTTTAATGTTAGAGTGTAAAAATGATGCCGCTTGGTTTGATGAATATTCTCTTCACTGATAGTTTCTCATAATGTGGATTGGTCTGGTGAAAATTCTCCTCACTGAGAGGTTCTTGAAGTGCTGATCGCACTTTTGGTCATTGAGGAGAATTTGTATCAAATGATCTTTATTTTTCCAACTGAAGGTCAGCAGTCTACATTCTTGTGCCTGAATGAGATATTATCAAGAAGAGAACATTTTACCTTATAGCATTCTCAGGCTCTTATATCATAAAGATATGCTCTTAAAAACCCTTAATATCTAAGTGATGTGTTAGTTATCATGGTCAATTTTCAGATATTGGTGTTCATATGGTCCTGAAGACTACCGAGATAGTGAGTCTGGTATAGGGGATGGCTCTAACATCAAACCTGCGACAGGGAAGGGTAGTCGGCCGGGAAGGCGCCATATGATGAGAGGCTGCCTTTGCCATTTCACTGTAAAACGTTTATACACCCGCCCTCTCCTGGCACTTATTATATATAATCAGAGGAAACATGTTGATAAAGCTGGGGCCCCATGCCATGGGATACTAGATCTTGATGCTGTTGGGACAAGAGCCATGTATGCCCCAAGGATTTCGGAGGAGTTGCGTCAGAAAATAATGTCTTTGCTTTATGCTGGAGTATCTTTGGACAATATAATACAACATCATGCAGAGGTGGTGCAGGGGCATGGTGGCCCGCACAATCGTGATGATTTTCTCACTAGGAATGATGTTCGTAACATGGAGAGGGTTGTTCGCAATTCTTCTCACAAATTACATGCAAATGACGATTTCAGTGTAAAAATGTGGGTGCAACGCCATCAAAAGCATGTCTTTTTCTTCCAAGAAGATTCTGGCACAGCTCCGTTTGTTCTGGGAATACAGACAGATTGGCAGTTGCAACAGATGCTCCGGTTTGGCAATAGTGGTTCTGTAGCTTCTCATTCAACATTTGGCTTGAAGAATCTTAAGGTAATGTGCTCTTGCTCTATCTCTCAACATCTGTGTCACTTACAATTGAAGCTTATGATCCTGGATTTTTTGTCACTGTCACAACCTAAGCTATAATAAAACTCAAGATCAATGACTGGGATATGGAAAGGAGTTAGAGATTAAGAAGTTTTGGCGCTGGCATTCTCTGCAAAAATCAGAAAGAAGGCACCCCCACTCCTTTTTCCTCCAAAAGCATGCTGGATTTTTTATGATATTGTTGTAAAAAGTATTTTCTGGATAGCTTGTCATTATCATTAAAAATTGTGATAAAACCAACTTGTAGGAGCTGCTTAGGGAAATATTGTTCCACCCAAAAGTATCAAATACTTCTTCAAGAAGGTAGTTGATGTAACAATAGCTTCAATTTTTTCATGCTTTCTGATTTTCACCTCATTTGCTTCTTATGGATCGGGTCACCTAATTGATGAGAAATTTCATTGTGACTAAAAGTCAGTGAAGAACAAAATTTGGTATATTAGGTATATATAAGCTTTCCTTTGGTTATGGTTTGATAATGATTGAGTAATTTTCATTTACAGTATCCCTTGTGTAGTTTACTTGTTTTTGATTCATCTCAAAATGCAATTCCTGTTGCTTGGATCATTTCCTCCTCCTTTGTTGGTCGAGATGGCAAATGGTTCAGTTCTTTAGCCGAAAAGATCCACACCAAGGATCCCAAATGGAGGCCAAGTGCCTTTTTAGTTGACGATCCTTCACTTGAAGTTTCTATAATAAGGTAATTATTTCAGTGAGACCACTCAAGTTCAAATGAACTTTGATTTGAAAAATGTTATACTGTTCATATTTGCAGAGAGGCTTTTCATTGTCGGGTGTTATTATGCACCTGGAATATTCGTCGTTCTTGGATAAGAAGCCTTTTAAAGAAATGCTGCAACTTGGATGTGCAGCGAGAGATGTTTAAGCACTTAGGCTGTCTTTTGTATTCTGCAAGAAGTGGGCCCAGTGTCGTAGAGGCCATTGAAGAGTTCATGCAAGTATATGTTGACCAAAGTATCTTTATGGAATATTTCAAGAGGAGGTGGTTACCATATGTAGGTGTGTGTTTCTTTTATGTTGGACCATATCTATTGGTTGTCACTCTTTTCAACAGTCATAAGAACTTTTTACTTATCTGTTGCCAGTACTGTCTTTCCAAGTCACAAGAAAAGATTTCTTATCATTCTATGCACTTTTCATAATTTATTATTTTCATTGTTGCTGGTTCCATGCTGATTTGTCTTAGGTGGACTGCCTGAATATTCTTTATATGCCGACTTTCACAATGGCTTTTTTTTTTTTTTGTTGTTGTTAGTATCACATTGTCCAGTAGTATAATGATCTTGTGATTAAGAACTGTAATATATTCAGAAAACTTGTGAATTGGTATCTGATAAAATTTTCCAATGTTGTCAATCTTCATCTTCATTCTGAAATGTGAGAATACTTTTAAATTAAATCTCTAAAGACACTTATTAGTTCGAACCTTTTCATGCATGAAACTATTTAGACTAATTGTTTATATGCCGGAGACATTACATTGAAAAGCAAAATGAAGAAGAATAAAACAGAATTGAAATACATAATGACTATAAGATACATAGAATCAGGCTCAAATGAAAAATATCAGGAATACGTGATCATAAGTGTTGGTCCATTAGAATATTTTGAGAAATAGAAAGTAAATTTAATGTTAGATATATCAATTTTTGAGAAGTAGAAAATTAATTTCATTTTGCCTCAACATGGCTGTTTAAAATGATGTTTCTGACAAATTATAGTTGTTATATTTTTCTTTGAACATTAATTTCAATTTGTTTGGTTCTGAATCACATTATCTTAGGTAGTAACTTGCACAAAAACTATAGTTTCACCTTCTAAATTTCTGAAAGTAGCTCTCTTCTAAATGTGACTTTGATGATGAAATTACAATTGTAGCTGTTGCTTTGAGGACTAACTGAAAGATGGATTATGGGCTCTCAAAAAGAGATGAGAAGAGAAAGAAAAAAATGGAAAAGAATCCTTCCTGATCATTGTAATTTTGAACATTGGTTGGTATTTCTTATCTTGCAGAGTTGTGGGTTAATGGCATAAGGTCCCTCCCTGTGGCTGGTGCAGATCCCCTGGCTGCAATCGAATCATATCACACAAGGTTAAAATCCAAAATTTTTGATGAGCAGCATGCCAATTCCTGGGGAAGAATTGACTGGTTAATCCACACTTTGACAACTGAATTTCAGTCCTTATATTGGTTAGATCAATACAGTGTAGAAACTGGGTATTTTGCAAATATAAGGGATGAATCTTTCTTAACTAATGCCTGGCATGAGGCTTTGCACATTTCTGATGTTGATGTGATGTTGGATGAACAAAATCTCCAGCTTGCAAAAGTCATCTCTCAAACTGACAGAAGTCTGGCATATACAATTTGGAATCCTGGTACAGAATTCTCCCAATGTGACTGTCCCTGTTCAAGGCTGGGAAATCTCTGTAAGCATGTCATCAAGGTGGCTATCTTATGTAAAAATCGGCAGGTTGCGAGGCCCTTGTTGGCAGCTCAAGTCTATCGGCAGGCCTTGCTTACCCTTCTGCAGAATCCTCCTGATGATCCTCTTGTTCTTGAGCATGCAATACTGCATGCAACCCGCTTGCAACAGGATATCAAAGGCTTGGAAGACTTGTCGAATAATGGGTTGCTCCAACCTTTACCTCCTGAATTGAACCATCAAATAGGAAATAATATACTTTTTCCGCGTTTTCTTTGATAGCGCATTTGAAAAGGTGATCAGATTTTGAGTTTTAACTGAGCTTTTCCAGCAATACAAGTTATGATTTATGGGGCACTGGGGAAGTTTTGTTCTTTTTCCAACTTGCTATCAGACTCATCACTTCCTGCCCTGTCAGAATCAGCTTCATTGTGCTTCCAGAGAAGTGTCTAGTTCTGGCATTCACAGAGTTTGAAGTCCGTACTTCTGGAGGTACATTATACTTGTCCTCAATGCTGTGTTTTCTCGCAACATTTTGTCTCAGTTTGTGCATCTTTAGCTGGGCCTGAAGAAAAAATCATTTTTTTAATCTCAATTCTCAAATTTTGGTGAGGTTAGCTGTATCATCATTATAGCATCTGATAAGTATGGTCACTGAATTGCTTTTTTCTTGATGATTAATTGCATCTTCTCCAGCATCTAATATCAAGTTATTTTTTTCTGTTTATTTTATTTATTTTTTATTGTAGTGAACATAATGGGCAGGATCCAGAGTTGCTAGTTTAATGATGTATAGTTTGGCTGGACTTGAGGTAAGCACATCAAGAAATACGTTAAAGCTGTTTTAAGTTTCTAACTTGCACTTATGTCTAGGGATGGAACATGTTGCAGGTGGCTAGCCTTCGGGATCTGAAGTAGAGTTTGCACATCAGAGGAACTCACAAGAGCAGACAAATCTCAGCTCAACTAAGCTCATCCTAGTATTTTCAAGAAAATAGACAAGAGACTCAAGTGCTGGTAATGCCCTCACAATTAATTTCTAAGATGAAATTTAGCTCTAGTTGCTATTTAATATGAAATTTACCCTTGATATAGAGAAATTACACTTAGTTTATTATTTGGTTCAAATTATAAGTTCATTCATATGGACTAATGAGTAAAATTATTTTATTGATGAATTTTTAATTTTTATCTTAGAGAAATTATTTGCATGCTCAACGGGAGATCAATAATATTATAAGCAACAATACTAATTATTAGAGAAATTAACACACAACCTTCTTATCATGAGAAATCAAGGGTAATTAAATAGTCTTAAGGATAATTAAGAGAAGATTGAACTAGTAAGCTTTAATTCAATATTATCAATTTTCTCCCAAATTTGTTGCTTCAAACTCTAATTAGGAACCTTTTTCTTAAAAAAGAGGTTATAATTTTTGTTTGCTTAGTGGGGCAGCCCACACATACCAGTGGCCCAGTAGAGAAGACAACCCCACATTTAGCAAGAAGAGGGCTTGAAGTCGAGCCCTTCGGCACTAGAGTATGTGTCCACTCAATCAAGCCTAATTTGTTTATTAGTTTGGACTTCATAAACACTTAAAGCTTATAAATATGATTACTTTATATGCCTGAACTTGTAAATTTATAAATTTATAACTAGTCATAAGTCCGCATTTCGCGCCATTGTGAATAATTAGATTAATATTTTAATTGTAAAATATAATAATTTGAATAATTTTTTCCATTATGTGATATAATTTGAAAGAGTATATTAGTTTGATGGTAGCGTATAATAAAAAATTACTTCATATATTTATTTTTTTTGAGATAAAAATTGCTTCATATTTAAATATGCATAAGCATTTTTTCTTCTTCTTTTTTTCATTAATTTGCCATCTAATTAATTTTCATATGAGTAATTAATTATTAATTAATTGTCATTCGGCAGTATGAAAAGTTATAATCAAAAGATTGAAAACTAATATGAGGTCATTTAAATCTAATAGTTTATGCTCTTATACGAAAAGCCTCCTCATCCAGTAAGAATCATTATTAATATTAATCCAAAATTTTTACTAATCTATTTTATGTGGTTGTCATATATAGTATTTCAATAATTACAGACATCCTAATAAATTATTTAAAACTAAATAAATTAATTAATTTTTATTTTTTTTTTTATATTCTAGGCTAAAAGAAGTAAGGTGAGGGTATACATAACCATAACAATATGAAAGATGATAAACCCTGATGTAGAATAATAAACATAGGCAAAGAAGCATTAAAAAACATAGATGAAGTAATTTGAATCTAATATCTGTAATTACAAAGCTTGCGACCTATTCTCTACTTTTTCCATCTTATTAACTATTAGAAAACACTGACATAGGTTAACAGAAAGAAAATCAATTCCAATTGATAAATATTGAAAAGCTCAAATTCTACCACGAGCAGTGGTGTAGAATATAGTTAATGGTTAGACGATGTAGTATCACATTCTTAGCTTCTTGTTCCATAAATGCATGAAGTTATCGAGCTATTGATGGTGTGAATGGAGAAAAAAAAAATCTCTCTAAAGCTAGAATCAGTAATATATTGGTGGTGGGGGAGATGCATATGATGCGCCAATTATTGGTGGTAGTGGCCCTAGATAATATGGAGTAGGTGGAGGTGGAGGGGGAGGTGAAAAAACTGGTGGTGGTGGAGGAGGTGGTGGGGGAGGTGAAAAAAATGGTGGAGGTGGTGGTGGTGAGAGAGGTGAATAAACCGGTGGAGGAGGGGAAGGTGATGGCGGGGGTGGTGATTGAGTCGGTGGAGGAGGGGAAGGTGGGGGAGGTAATTGAGTCGGTGGAGGAGGGGGAGGTGATGGCGGAGGTGGTGATAGAGTCGGTGGAGGAGGAGGAGGGGAAGGTGGGGGAGGTGAATAAATCGGTGGAGGAGGGGAAGGTGAGAGTGGGGGTGGTGATTGAGTCGGTGGAGGAGGAGGAGGAGGGGAAGGTGGGGGAGGTGAATAAACCGGTGGAGGGGGGGAAGGTGAGAGTGGGGGTGGTGATTGAGTTGGTGGTGGCGGAGGAGGGGAAGGTGGGGGAGGTGAATAAACCGGTGGAGGAGGGGAAGGTGAGAGTGGGGGTGGTGATTGAGTTGGTGGTGGAGGGGAAGGTGAAGGAGAACGCGGGGGAGGTGAATAAATCGGTGGAGGGGAAGGTGATGGCGAGGGTGGAGGATGGGAAGGTGAGGGTGGAGGAGGGGAAGGGGGTGGCGGGGGAGGTGAATGAGCCGGTGGAGGAGGGGGAGGTGGTGGCAGGGGAGGTGAATGAACCGGTGGAGGAGGGGGAGGTGATTGAACCGGTGGAGGAGGGGAAGACGGTGGCGGGGGAGGTAAATGAGCAGGTGGAGGAGGGGAAGACGGTGGCGGGGGAGGTGATTGAGCCGGTGGAGGAGGGGATAGTGGTAGTGGTGGGGGAGGTGAGTAAATAGGTGGAGGTGGGGGAGGGGAAAGCATAGGTGGTGGTGGTGGTAAAGGAGATGGTGGAGCAAAGTGAGAGCTGTGACAACCAAAAGCCTTACAGTCAACCTTCCTAGACAAGACTACTTTACATTGCAAACGGGATCTCTGCTTGGGTCTATCCCTTAAACAATTCTTGCTATCGTCAAAACTTTCTAGTTCCAAGCACTCATGTGGCTCGCCACTCATAAAATTGTAGGCAAAATTAAATTTCTCCAATTTCGGAAGATAACACACACTTTCAGGAATATTTCCTGACAGCATATTATGCGACACATCTAGCCTTTCCAAGCTCTTCAATTCTCCAATTGCTTTGGGCAAAGCTCCCCTTAACTTATTATGACTTGCATCAAAAACTTGTAAATTCTTAAGCAACTCTATTTCTTCAGGAAAACATGAATTTAACCCATTATTCCTCAAGATTATCTCATTTAATGTTCCCGACATATTCTGAAAACTCGATGGTAAACATCCACGGAAGTTATTGTTTGCCAAGACAATAACAGAAACTGGTGAGTTGCCGAAATTGTCAGGCAATTGAAAAGTAAACCTGTTATGATTTATAAAAATAGCATCCAGATCTTTATCGAATAGTTCCTTGGGAACATTACCTTCGAACTCATTAAATCGAAGATCAAGATACTTGAGATTTGGCAAATCCAAAACTTCAGGAGGAAATCTCCCTGCCAAACGATTGTTACTGAGATCAAGCTCATGGAGATGCTTTAGTTGTTTCCAACTTTTGGGAAGTTTTCCGCATAATCTGTTAGAGTTCACATGGAATAATGCAATGTCTGTAAGGAGTCCGAGCTCTTCAACCAAATGACCAGCAATATCGCCATGATTTAGATCCACTACGGCTACAGTCTGAATTGATGAATTAGCAGGAGCAGCATGACAGAAAATGCCGGTGTAGTTGCAGACATTAGGTCCAACCCAGTTGAGGGTTAGATTCTTGGGATCAGAAACGATGACTCGCTTCCAAGCTTGGAGGGCAATGTAAGCGTGTTTTAGTCTCGGATTTTCGAACTTGAAGGAGGGTGGAATTGATTTTAAGGTCACTTGACATTCTAATGAACCAAATTCTAGTGCTGGAATGGAACTCGAATCTGTGGTGATTGCATTTGCAGGAAGAAAGAGGGAATTTGCTATGAATAGGTAAACGATAGTGAGAGTAGTGAAAAATGGAAGAAAATGAATTTCTATCCTCATCACACACTACCAGATCATCTATTTCTCTCTCTATTACACGCTTTCCTTGTTTTTGTTTAGTTTAGAACTAGAAAGATGGAGGAGATTTTGGAGACAGGATTCTCTTGCAATGATATGAATCTCCAAGACAATTAAAATAGAAAGAGATGAATTGGTGGTATTAGCTGTTTCCTAACAGAAAGCTGAGTATGGGATGATCTTATTACAGCTATGTAAGTTTGATTTATGGCCACAAGAGGAATGAAATTCAACAAACTTAATAAAAATAATTAGGAATTTCCACAAAATTAGAACAAAAATAACTAACTATATTAAATGTGAGCACATAGATTCAGTTCGAGCACAAGATATGCAGTTCTGTTGGGAGATCTAACTCCCTTTGACATCTTCTTCTTCTTTTTATTTTTCTTGTCCGAAAATTAACCGTTCAGCTCAGTTACATTTTATTACAAATCACTCGGAGCTAAACATACTTACACCCAATTTAAGCAAAAATCCAGTACAAGTTGTACAACTGTTACGTCATTATCCAATCCAATGGACAGTGTTTTGCGTACCCAACGTTTTCTTAAAAAAACACATATATACTAACAAAATAAATAAGTTTGATTCTGTTACTAATTAAGGGATGATTTATGTGTACGTATCTGAACCATTTGATCGGATGATTTAAATGCATACGTAAACTGAATTATTACTTTAATCAAGAATTGTTTGGTATAATAGTTTTTTTTTTTTTTTGAAGAAGGTATAATAGTTCAAAATTACTAATAATTGATTGTAGTTTTAACAAACAGTATTTAGATGGCTAAATACAAATCTATTTTAAGAGTAGCTATCAATTTTTTTTTATTATTTTTTGGAAAAAAGGTAAATGGCAATACTTTGGCGGCTATGAATGTAAATATATTTATAAAATGTTCATGTTGTACTTTAGTTGAAACCTAAATTCATAAAAGTTTAAAATAAAATCTATAAAAAAATTATAAGTAGTATTAATATTATTTGAAAACTTTAATAATAGGAACAACATAATTATATACAATTTGAATTATATAATATAAAATAAATTTTGATTGAGGAAAAGTACAAGAGAGTCAAGAAACCTAAATTATATACCACTGATATCATAAACAAAAAAAATTATTTAAATTATATAACAAATGTAACCCTGTAATTTTTTTTTTTTTTTAAAAAGAAGTCAATATAGACCTAAAATTTAGACAATTTTAATTAGTCAAAATAACAAAAATATTTTATAAATTTTTATTTGTTGGGTTATTTTGAATTTTTTGAACTCACAAATCGAAATCGAACGAATTAATCATTTTTTCTTAAAAAAATATTAACTGAATAATTGAATCAAACAATTTATTTTGATCGGTTTGGTTATAACATAACTGAATGGTACTAATCCAATTTGGATTACCATATCAAATTCCCTGCATCTGATTCCTCAAATTCCTATCAAAGTAATTTTATATAAATAAATTTAAAAATTGAGATATTTTTTATTATAATTTTTTAATGCTAATTTATTATTTATTATGGCATAAATTCAGTGACCATTTATAAATTATTCTCAAAATTTTGTATAAAAAAAAAAATTAGAACGAGTTCGAGGATATTTTAATGATATATCAAAAAGAAAAAACCTATATACCGGTGTGAATAACGACTTTAATTTTTAACTCTAGAATTTCTCAATTTGAATTATAGAATCATGATTTTCTTTTATCAATTTGAAATATACGTACAATCATGATTTCTATTTTTCTTGTTTTTTCTTAAACAACAATCATTAGATTGTCTACTTTTATAGCAATTAGGAATTTGCAAATTTATATTAATGGAAGCTTTATTGTAACACACAAAAATGTCAAGTTTGATAATCAAAACCTTTGAGCAGTAAATAGTATCTTTCAAGGCAAATTTTGGGGGTAAAACTTTAAATGAAGTGAGTTTTTCATGGAGGTTATAACCTAGTAAGCAAATTCGGATAATAGATTCATAATAAGTGCTACAAAGCTAACTAAAAGTCGCAGTCAACAAATAACACCGATCAAATAGTTGAATTATGAATAATTTTATCTAAGACGATTAGGTTAGGTTGATATTATTTATGATTATTGGTAAATTAAATGATAAATGTTATTGAGGTCAGCAAATCAGAAATTAAGAATTTGTCAGATCAATAAACAAAAATAAATAAAAATTAAGTTAAAAATTAATTACACTGAAAGAGAATTCGGTGAATGAATATTATGGAATCTACTAGACCTTTCTAAGTTAGTTAATTAGCACAAGAAAATAAGAATAAAATAAAATAAAAAAGGGGGGATTGAAATCGGATCGAATAGAAAACCGACAAGACTAAGGATTCGTGGTTCGATCAGATTCAACGAATTTTTTTCTATTTTTTAAAATATTATTAATTAGTATAATTTTTATAAATATTACCGTATAAACACTCAAACAAAAAAAAATTATCAAAACATTTAACATATATTACAAATATACTAATAATAAGTTACAAAACATGTTAAATATTCACCAAAAATAAGTTTTAAACATTTATCACTCATCATCATCGTCATCGTCATTCTCATTATCGTTGTCGTCATCTCCATCACCGTTACCAATACCTCTGTTACAAAATAAATAACCAATTTACCTACACCTCTTTTCTTTTCTTATTGTATTGATCAGAATTGGACAAATTAACATCATTAATTCTCATTGCACTGCACACCCTACACATTTTGCATTCTTTCTTTTCCTTATACCCACGCTTTCACCTTTTATTTTTTTTTAAAAAAAATTATTACTTGATTAGTTATTTTTCTGTTAAAATATTTTATTTTATGAGTTTTAATTTAAAAATTAAATAATTCAATAACTGTAGGTAAAATTAAAAAAAATGCAGAAAATTATCATTAAATTCATCAACTTTAATAATTTATTCAATTTTTATTCTATAGTATTTTATTGAATTATTAAATCATTATATTGTTTTCATTAAATTCAAACGTGATTAAATAGTAAAAGAGTCAATTATTTGCTAAATAAAACTTATTAGATTATTTATTTTTTATTTTTATGAAAAGAGCACTTATTTTATTAATTATTTTAAACTAAAAAGCATATAATAAAATATAACCCGATTTTGTCCGGTTCTTTCCTTTTTCCGGTTCAATCCGATTTTTTTCCATTCTGATTTTATGTAGTTGAATCAACCGGTTCGTGGTTCAACCGGTCGGTCCGGTCCGATTTCAATAACATTGGAAAAGAGAGACATGGAGGAGGAAATGGATCTTCACTAGCGCTGGCTCGATTTCATCACCAGCGACAATCCGACAACGTCCTCTCACTGCAACAACCAGCCATGCCCTCGTCATCTTCCCTCCTTTTAGCCGCCCTTCCTCCTCACCGCTGTTTATTTTTCATTAAAAAAAAAATCGAAAGCTTCTCATCTATTTTTCAGCCACCTCCGGTGTTGGGTGGTGACTTGAATAGTACCGGAGAACTGCTAATGGGGAGCCGATTCTTCTAATGTCAATCTATCCTTCTCACTCGCTAGCAAATGGGAGATCAAAACTAGGAAGCCGAGATATTCCAATTTCGATTTCAGTCAAACGACAAGGCATTTAGGGGCGTCACCACCGGCAATAGGTCTTTCATGCTAGGCAATGTTATTGAAACCGGACCGGATATAAAACCGATAAGGCTGAGGATTCGTGGTTCAACCGGTTCGATAGGGTTCAACCGGATTTTTTCTATTTTTTAAAATATTATTAATTAGTATAAGTTTTATAAATACTACTACTCAAACAAAAAAAATTTATCAAAATATTTAGCATATTTTACAAATATACTAATAATAATATTTTTTTCACCTTTTATTTTTTTTAAAAAAAATTATTACTTGATTAGGTATTTTTCTGCTAAAATATTTTATTTTATGAGTTTTAATTTAAGAATTAAATAATTCAATAACTGTAGGTGAAATTAAAAAAAAAAGAGTAAAAAATTATTTTTAATTAAGTTCAGCAGTTTTAATAATTTATTCAATTTTTATTCCATTGTATTTTATTGAATTATTAAACCATTATATTGTTTTCATTAAATTCAAAGGTGATTAAATAGTAAAAAAATCAATTATTTGCTAAATAAAACTTATTAGATTATTTATTTTTTATTTTTATGAAAAGAGCACTTATTTTTATTAATTATTTTAAATTAAAAGCATTTTTCAAAAAAAAATAAAAATAAAAATACATAATAAAATATAACCCGGTTTTGCTCGGTACTGCCCTGTTCTTTGATTTTTTCCGGTTCAATCCAATTTTTTCAGTCTGATTTTATATAGTTGAACCAACCGGTTCGCGGTTGAGCCGGCCGATCCGATTTTAATAACTATGATGCTAGGAGCTTCACGTTGACAATAACGGTGCATCTCCGACGAAGCTCCGGCGGCCGATGATCGGCAAAATGGGCTTGATCTTGATAAAGTTGAAATTTTGCTGAAAATCAACTTGAAATTGGTATGTGTACTACCAAAATTATCTTTCCATTATGATCTTTATATAAATTGAGCTTGATAGGGAATTTTTTATGTTCTGTGTTCTGCGTATATTTGGTATAATAGCTAAGTTCAGTTGATATTTCAAATTTAGTTGGATTAAATTGTATAGATGGTGAAAGTTGTGAAAGTGTTGGCCAAATTGATACCCTTAAGCTATAGGAATTTTAAAATTCTTTAAACTTGGTTTACTTGTGATAGATTTTTTCTTAAGAGAAATTAAAGTTGTGAAAGTGTTGGCCAAATTGATACCCTTAAGCACAATGCTGCGGCATTTGATTTTTTTTTTTTTAAAAAATAAACAGCGTCAGAGCAGCAGGTGCTGCCCTTTCAATACCATTGAAAAAAATACCCTATATCAAGAAATAATTTTTAACTAACCCTAATTTGTTAAATATTTTTTTAAAACACCCTATTAAAATCTTTGTCCCTATTCTTGTTGGATAAAGCATAATAAATGTAACAATAATAAATAAATAAAAGGGTAAAATAATTAATGATTATAATTTATGGGATATATATTGATCGAATGATTAGTAAGGTGATTTCTATATGATTTTATGATTGAAATGTGAAATTTAGTTTGTAATAAGTGTTAGTGTCATGCATGAGACCTTGTAACATGTTTAGATTTGGTGAATGCATGTTGAAGGTGATGCACATATGTAGGCCAAATTATGTGTATGCATAAAGTATAGTTTTTGGTTGATAATGTGATGAGTAAGCATGCTACCGAATTTTTGGGAAATAAATAGTATCTATTTGTAGCACTCGATATCTATGTTACATTTATCCCCTGGCTATGGGTGATGTTATTTTGTTGAGATTATGAATGAATAGAATAGGTGATGAATTAATATTCAGCAACGCTAATATTACAAATATTGTGTAACCATTTATGGCTCAAACAAATTTAATATGTAAAAAATAAATAATATTCCATCAATTTCACCAAATTGTCACTTTTTGAAAAAAGAATTTGTTCCGCTTAATTGTCTTTTTGATAAATTTAAGACAACGTTTAATGCATTACTTTTCAATTTTATTTTGATACAATGTCAACAAAATATTTAATATTTTAATTAATATTTCTTTTTTTTATATAATTTATTATGATAATCTAAATGAAAAAGGATATTTTAGCATATTTAATATAAAAATTAACAAAATTAAAATTATTTTAATATTGATAATTTATATAACTTTGGTGGGAAGGAGGAGTATAAATTATATAAGTTTCTTTAGACTAATATGAATGATTTACAAGTCTGCTTGAATGGACGATAATTGATCATAAAAAAAATAAACAAATAAATAAAATTGCTTGAACATCATCACAAGAATTTCCTGATTAGAGTTAATAATTTGACAAAGAGAAAGTCAATTGACAATAATTAAGATGAAGGTTCCTAATCTTTGAGGACATGCTTTTTCCACGTAATATTTCTTTTAAAATATTGTTTAGATATTTTATTACGTATCAATTTTTTCTATTGTCAAGACTTGTAATTAAGTTCATAACACTCAACATTATTTTACATAAAATATAATATTTTGATTTAACACTTGCTTATTTATGCTCAAACAAGCGACACGTAACATTGCTTTTAAGACACATAATTATTATTTATGCTTTGCTTCCTATTGGAATAAAAAAATATATATATGGAAAATCTTGAATGTTTTTGTCCAAGATTTGACTTTTTTTTGTTTTTGCCTGTGAATTCTGAATTGTCTTCTGACCAATTTCTCCTTGGAGCAAATTTTATAATATACTCCCTCCGTTTTTATATGTTTGACGTTTAAGGTTATTTGGCAAAACCAATAACCTATTAAATAGGCTATGTATATGACTAATTTATCCTTATTAACCTTTTCCTTGAAAATAGTATTCATTTAAGATGAGCAAATTAATTAAGGGCAAATATGAAATAAACTAACCAAAAGTATATCAAAAGTATCAAAAGTCATTCATAAAAAAATTTTCTAACAATTCTAAAACGTCAAACATAAAAAATCGGAGGGAGTATATATATATATATATATATATATATATATATATATATATATATATATATATATATATATATATATATATATATATATATAATGTTACCTGTGAATTATGATTATACTATTGCCTTTGATGCTTTATATGGTTTTTCAAAACATGACTAAGTGTAACTCATTTAATTCATATAATTTAATACGGATAAATCCATTTAATTCAAATTATATTGACTTATCATAATTAATAGAAAAATAATTATATGTATTATAACATGACATTTAATGCTTTATTCCACGTAGTTTGGCTAGATTTTAAAATTTTATTTATTTAATCAAATAAAAAAAAAAAGTAGAATGAGATAGTACGATTTAATTAAATAAATGCATCGCTGCGAATATACTGCGTTACTATCCGCAAAATATCGATTTAATTTTTTTTAAGACGTTTATCGGTAATTGAATTAAAAAATAAAATAAACAATTGGATAAGCACGAAAAGAACGAAGTGGAAGTACGTGCCATATCAGAATTCCAAAAAATCAAGATACTCTCCTATCACACTAATCTTTCCACGTCGTTTCTTGCAAACCATCGTGCCGACCATCCCCACGTGTCAAACTTTCAGACAGCAGTCAGGTCTAGTAATAGTGCAAGCGGTTGCTTACTCAGATTTCTCTTCTGGAACAAGAATAATCTCATCTCACATTCCAACCCTCCATTTCTCCTTTCGCAATCATCACCACGTATACATCTGCAACGTACCATGAAACTCACCCACACCTTCCTATTTGCTCCTAATCCTCTACAACCGTCTCCATGCTTAGTATCGTACTTAAACTTATTTTTGCATTTTCTTTTTCATCTTTTTATGCTAACATTTTTAGCTATTATATATTACTTGCAATGTGAAGACCAGAATGAATTAAATTTATCTTTTTTACTTAAATATGAGTTTATAGCTGAGGGAATATAATTCTAATTTTATTATTATGTCCATCTTAAATATTATTAAAATTATAATTAATAATACAATATAAAAAATTTAGATTGCAATTAATAAAATAAAATAAAAACATAATACATAACTTATATTTTAATTATAATATAAAGATATAAGGTTATATTTTGAAAAAAGAAAATTAAAATGAAATAATGGATTAAAATAATATAATATATGAAAAACTCCATCCGTTTCATTATACCTGTCATTTTTTAGAGAATTTTATATTTCATTTTATATGTCGTTTTTAAAATTTTAATATAACATTAATTTTTTTTTTCAATTTTCAATAAAATATTAATTTCATATTTAATTTTTAATATTATTCAACCAATTAAATTTAAATTACAATTTTGAAAGTAATAAAAATAAGGGTAATTTAATCATTTTCTGTTATATTTAATTTTAAATATAAAATTAATTAATATTTTTTAATTCTAACGAAAATAATTAAAGTGACATATATTATAAAACGGAAATAGTATATATTTTCTTTATTGAAGAAATGTTATTAAATGTGTAATTTAGTTAGCTTTAAATGTGAATTTAAATGTTAAAGAACATACTATATCAAGTTTATGATTTCTAAATTTATTTATGAGTAACTAACAATTAGAAGGTAAATCGAACATTAATGATTAGAATCTGAATTCTTATTTCCACCCAGTAAATTCCCAAATTTTTAAAATATCCAGTGGAAGTCCAGCTTTTAAAAGAGTACAACTGAATCCAGCTGTATGGGATCAGAGCCGATTCACATACTTTAATTGGGAAGATATTTTCTTGACGTATAGGGGTGTTGCAGTAAATTTCCCCTCCAACCTGTCAAAGAAAAAAACCGGTGGCTTACACACAGCCATCGCTTTCGTGTTCAGGAAGCTGCATCGAAGTCTCTCGAAAGCCAATTCCTTCGGTATAAATACCACTCCGATTCAAATTTTCTTCATTGTTATATTTGCAAGAGGAAACAGAAAATAAAAGATTCGGATCGGAGCTCCGGAGGATTCATATTGCTATTTATACTCTGTTTAACTCTCAGGCGAGCTTGTCTTCTTCGTCGACTCTGCAGATTGAAAGTTCGTTATCCTAAAAGATATTTCGTAATTAAATTCGTAATAATTTGTGTTAATTGTCTCTCTCGCGTGTTTTGCTGTTATGTTTTGCGCTTTCTGAAATGGTAATGTATTTAGCGAACGATTGATGTTTTATCTCTGTTTTGTGTTTTGTTTTCCGTGTTCTGTTTATTGTTTTCGTTGCTGCTGCTGTGTGAATGGGATGTGATGATTTTGTGAGTGGTTGTGTTTCATGTTTGGCGTACACCAGAAATGTGATTTGAAAACCTCTTCTTGCCTGGTTTCTGAGTTCTACCAAAATTTAGATAAGTTTTGGAATTTTCACAATTTTGGTTGGCTCAGGAACTACAGCGGGAAATTCTGTGTTTTAATCCCTTTTGTTTTGTTTTTTAAATTACTTTTGTCGGTACAAATTGGATATTTGAGTTATAGGGGTTGTATGCGCTCTTTACATAGCCTTGTATGCTGCTGTTTTCCTGGTATTGTTCTTCGCTTAAATTTTATAGATTGTTAGCCGTGAGACCTGCACTCTTTTTTTAAAAAAAAAATAAATAAAGTCGGTGAAAGGACTGTCTTGAGGGGTTCCTTTTTCATAGATACCAAAGAGAGAGAGGAAGGTGGTTACTTTTTCTTTGATATTATTCTTTGGGCAGGTCAAAATGTATACAAGTTTTTTTATTTGTAGTGCTTGTCTGCATGTTTTCCATGGCATCCCGTGTTTGTAGGTTAGGTTCTATAAGAAGAGGTCCCGGATAAAACTTCAAGAGTTGATGATAATAATAATGTTAGTGCTTTTGCCAAGGCCGTTAAGGGCATTTTGGGCGTTTTAGGTGGTCTTGCTCCATTCGTGATGGGGTTTGCTAAGAACTGATTTGAAACTCTGATTGTAGAAGAAAATGAGATGGATAAAGAGCCTTATGGAAATCTCGTCTTACATCCGTAGAAAACCTGACTGATTAACCATAAGCAACAATAGTAAGCTAGTTAGGGGACACTTCCCTTGATGTCCACGTCAATTCTTATTGATTGATCTTTTGGGGACGTAGGCCATATTTGTAGGATGTTTACTTGTTTAGGCAGATCTACAAGTGCGATGGTATGTGAAGGATTCCTTTCAATAACTACTGTTAGTTATCACATCGTGTCGTGCTACTTTGGCATTCTCTATATTCAGGTTGAATGCCTTTTTTTTAACCTTTTATTTCACCTATACATATGTTGAGTTTCAGGTGTTAGATGCTCAAGGTGGGAGAGTTTTGAGTGTTGTGTAGAATTAGGACTTCTTTTCATGACAACTTCAAGTATATACCACAATAACCAGTTTGGGAATTCATAAACCCAGAAAATAAATTCTTGTATGTCATCTGTAAACAGTAAGGAGGTACTGCCATGAGGCAAGGTAGTGTTGTATTCACTCCTTCAATGATGTTCCTTCCACAATCTAAACCTGGCCTTTTACATCTACATGTCCTTTTCTTTCAAAAGTTGTTGCAAGTTTACTGCAATAGGGCTAGGTAATGTTGGCCATCTCATGCCAATTGGCACCGATGGAGAGCAAGCTATGGGCATTAATGTGTCCTTAGTTCTGTTCCTTCGTTCAACTAGAGGTTCTGCCTAACTTGTCAAGTCTTGCAGTCCTTCATCGTAGAGATGAGATTGGTTCTACTAATTTGGGGGAAGTTGGTCGTTGGTGAAGTTTGAGATTCTGTTTTTGCGTGGTGGAAGTTTTATGAATCTTGTAGGATGAAATCTCTGATTTTAGATGACGGCACCAAGCGTGGCTCTAATAAGCTTATCTGACAAGGGAATATCTAAAAGTCCCGACCTTGCTAACATTTTTTGGGTAAGTTCAGTTTTTGAAGGAGACTTGGTTTCAGAGTTGCAAACGAGGTAGGCCTTGTCCTTCATGGACAATCAACACCCATTTCTTCAGTCGCTCTTTTTTTGTTAGAACGCATTTGACCGTTTGATGTATTGCTTTTACCTTAGGTCGGGGCCGCTAATGGTCATGTCCAGAATAAGTGTCTGGGATTTCTTGAAGGAATCAAGTGATTACGCATTGCTATTCCTATTACTCACAGCTGAAGACTTTGAAGTTCATTCTCAGTGCTGGATTATTGTTATTTTGTGGGATTATTATAGATCTACTTGTTTTGATGATACTTCTCTTGGAGTGTTGCTGATTGGACATTGGAGCTGTTCAAGCTTACTTTGGATTATGTTGTTGCTGATTTCAATTGATCTGCAGCAGTGTAGAAGAAATCAACAACTCATGGGATGTTTGCCTGGCTTGATCGGGTGACGAAATGTACCTTTGAAGTTTAGAATTTTTTCTAAATTTGCATTCTCCCTGCAGGTCATATAGGTTTTCTGCTCACTCCTAGATAGTCTTTATTGTTGCGGAATACAATACATTCAATGGGAGAAGTGGAAATTAGGAATTTTGGGTCTCAACAAATGGAGGCAAAGGCATTTCAACTCTTGGCTTGCATAGATAATGAAACACACTGTGATACAACAGAGTCTATGAATATAAGGACCTCAGAAATGAAGGACAAGGGTTGTATGGAATATGGGTAAGTCATTGCCAGTTGGCTGCAAATTTTACATGTTTTTATAATGAATTTGTTCATAATATGTGCTTTCTTTACAGATGCCCTCATTATCGTAGAAGATGTCGCATTAGAGCGCCTTGTTGCAATGAGATCTTTGATTGCCGCCATTGCCATAATGAGGCAAAAGTGAGTTGTTACTTTTACCCTTGGTGTCATGATTTAGTTTCTTTATCAATTTGTTTTTGTTGGTTTAAGCATATTCCAGCTAGCTATGACTATCCCTTTTTTTTTCACCTTTCAATTTTTCAATGCTACTTCAATGAGAGTGGATACGGCTTGGCTATTATTAGCCAGCATCTCTTTTTCTTTTTTTTTTCCTTTACAAGAAGAGAACAACTGCAGTCATGGAGAAAATTTTGGATTGCAGAAATCTGCTTTCTCTTATTTAGAGCTTATTCAATTTGATTTTTGTCAATAATAGTAGTCAAAAAGGGGAGAGATGCTTGTAATAATTATATGGAAAAACTATATGATATCTTTCGAATTTAGATATTAATATTAAAGTTTGATGAAGGTGAGTGAAATCTTGCAGTGCAATAAGAAAGTATTTCCAGAGGGAATAGAAGTCAGATATCATGAAAGATAAAGATAGATAACATGTGCTTTTTACATCAAACTATTTGTATTATTTTGGTTGTTATTTGCTTCACATTAAGTACAGGAATGTAATTTTGAATGATTAAGGGATGGGCACTAAGATGCCTGTTAAAAGTTCCTGCAACCAACTAGTTGATTTTCAAGGTCTATTATGCCATTTTTGTTACTTTCTGTGTGAATTGTGTCATTGACATGATATAAACGTCACGATTCACCTTATCATGAGTTCCAATGCGGAGTTTAGTTTTAGATGTTTTTTATTGCAATTTTGTGTGCGTAGGTGCTACCTAATTTTCAGTTCTGAAATGAAGAAATTTTTCATTGTTCAATACTTTGTTATGTAATTTTTCATTGTTTAATACTTTGTTATGTTTTGTAGTATCTTAAGTCTCAATTTTTTTTCCCATGGTACAGAACCATATCAATGTTGACCAGAAGCTTAGGCATGACATGCCACGCCATGAAGTCAGACAGGTTATTGACCATTTTTTCGGCTATATATCTTGTTGGTTATTTTGATAATTGTTCACTGCTGTTTTCATGCATTAGTGTTCCTCCAGTAACATTTTTTATTTTCCAATGTCCAGGTGATATGTTCGGTCTGTGGCACAGAACAAGAGGTGAGCGCTTCTTGCTATTTTCTTTAGGCATATCCTTGTGTGACAATTCAGAGAATAAGAGACTAAAGCATCATCCATAATTTAGTTCTCTGTTAAGGTGGCTCCTGTACTCATCCCTGAGATGGACCAGCCTATTTTATGATCTGTTCAACTAGTGCATGTTTTACGGAAATTGAGGATGTAGGTTGACTGATCAAGAAATGGAACAGTATGAATGCACAAAAATCTTAAGAGAATAAACAAGACTTAGAAAGACAAAAAGAAAAGAACTGCTTGTGATTGGCAGGTTTATTGTCATAAGCCAAGAAGTTGATTCGTTTTTCCCTTGTGTAATACAATATTACCAAAAATGGTGGTATAATTTTCCTAGTGCTTTTGTTGAGAAAACTCTTCTTTTCCATAATCAATTTCATGGTAGTTACTGCATTTCGGAGTCTGGCTTGAGGTATTGATTATTTGTTTTAATATTATGACCAGGTACAGCAATTTTGTGTCAACTGCGGTGTGTGTATGGGGAGGTACTTCTGCGAAACTTGCAAGTTGTTTGACGATGATGTAAGTAGCTATTCTGCAACTGTACATTTTATTTGCAACTTGTATATGATTGAAAATCATCGGTTTGCACTTAGATACTATGATAGCATTGAGGGTGTGTCATTAAACAGCTATCAACATGCTAACCAATTTCATATGTACTTGCAGACATCAAAGAAACAGTATCATTGCAGTGGCTGTGGGATCTGCAGGTATGATTGTCAGTCTTATGTTTAGCTTGAATTTAGTAACCACATATAACTGCTGTTTTAGCAGTTGAACATTTGAATTCTCAATTTGTTAGTCATTGAGAGTTGCACTATAAGAACAGAAGGACCAGTAGAAACATTCCCTTAATCTTTTGTTTGGTTGCGGATTAGGAAGTGTTAAATCTACAGATTTTTTCTTGAAGCGAAGTATTCCTGCTTTGAAGTATATTAGGTGGTACAAGATTAAATTTTTCAAGAGAAAGATTTAGGTGAAGATAATAGGAAGGGTCTGTTACTCCGTAAGCTGGGAACTCACAGGACTTGTGATACTGATCTTTTCATTATAGTGTTCCTTACCTTGAAATCATTGTTAATTACAATTTTTTGTTTCTTTCTCACATGCATATTTTGACTGGGATGTACAATGTGTTCCTTGGCAGAATTGGAGGGCGGGAGAATTTCTTCCATTGTTACAAGTGTGGTAAGCTGCAGTTTCCGCATAATGTCCAACTTTGAACTTATGTGCTGTTGTTACATGCCTAATATGCTGACTATGCCTGACTTCTATGCATTATGAAGGTTGTTGCTACTCGATTCTTCTAAAGAACAGTCATCCATGCGTAGAGGGAGCCATGCACCATGACTGCCCTGTTTGTTTTGAGGTGGGTTAAGAACTTTGAAACATCCTTGGTTTGTTTCTCTCTTTTATGATGATAGCTAGTCTCTTCCCTTCATGATATAAATTTGTTGACCTAGTAACCAAAATTCATATGGTTGCCTGCAGTTTTTATTTGAATCAAGGTATGATGTGACTGTATTGCCATGTGGACATACAATTCACCAGGAGTGCTTGAAGGAAATGAGAGAACATTATCAGTAAGTAGTTCTTGCAGCTATGTGCTTGGAAATTCTTGACACTGTTAGATGTAGCAAAATTCTTAAAAACGGAATTGCATCAGGTATGCTTGCCCTCTCTGCTCAAAGTCGGTCTGTGACATGTCCAAGGTCTGGGAGAAGTTTGACATGGAGATTGCAGCTACACCAATGCCAGAGCCTTATCAGAATAAAATGGTACTGCTTTTAGGAGAGGATGTGTGAAGATTACTAGAAAGTTTTGGTAAAAAGTAACACATCGTCTTGATGTTTGCAAAAGTACTGATGGCATGTCTGTTTGCTACAGGTTTGGATCTTGTGCAATGATTGTGGGAAGACTTCACACGTTCAGTATCATGTAGTGGCTCAGAAATGTTTGAATTGCAAGTCCTACAATACACGTCAAACAAGAGGCTGAGATGGCAGACGACGAAACAAGGACCTCTTGTTGTTAACTGGATGGATATATCCTCAATTTAGGAGGGTTTTGAATCATCTTTCCCATAACGGGATCTGCATCCATTTCTGGGAGGAGTATGATCCTGTGATTCTGCACCTCCATTGTTTCATGTGATCACTGGCTTGTGTTCTCCCATTTTATTAATTCTTGTCCTCTCCTTTTGTTTTCTCGCATCCGCGTAATTCATTCACTCGCTTTTGAGTTCTTTGTATTAAGCTATGATGTAGAAGGCACTAGTGCCTAATAATGGCAATGCTGTCAAAGATGTTGCTTTTCTGTTTGGGTTAATGGTTATTTGGCCACTTGGATATGGCTCTGTGTACCCCAATGGATGGTATTTGTAAATAGTTTTTCGTATTATTCTGTAGTTTCTATTTCTTGCTTGATTATTTATTTATTATTAATAATAGCTTCTTGAAGTGTGGCTAGTGATGGTGGTGCACTGTTCACTCCTTATAGCTGTTATTGTGAGTGAGAAAAGATGGTGAAAATGGCAACTCAATCTGTGTTATTGGGTTGACGGTGGGTGTATTTTGTGAACTCAGAAGGTAAATGTAATAATTACCTGCATTGTTGAAAGCTAATTCTGGGTTAAGAAGACAGTTTAAGTGCTTGGTCATGTTCTCTATTGAAAAATTGCTTCCAAAACCACCTGTGGATAAGAAGTTTATCCCAAAACGAATTGATCATTGCAATAAATGAAAAGCAAATTGACATTCCATCTTAAATGGCAAAAACGAAAAGCAAATTGATACTTAATCTCAGTGATTGGCTACTGGTTAACCAATACTGAACCCAATTAGTACATGTAGTGGTAACTAGAGATTTCAACTGTAAAGACCATTAACACGAAAATATAACACTGCTCTTGGCGAATTTCGCACAAGGCAGACACAATATGAAAAAGATCTGTTCAAGTCACCATTTTGTTCCCTAAGTTGAGGAAGAAAACAAGCATTACTTGCTGGCTTGAAATCTGCAATCAAATAGCCATAGACACTAAGACACAGCAAAACTTGATGGGGATATACTTCAATTACAATATATAGAGGCATTTTATATGGAGTGAAGAGAAAAAAACATGTTGAGTCTGCAGACTTGCACAAAATATTGAAACAGTAGACAGATGTCAAAAAGAATAAAATTGGGCAACCACAAAAATCGGCTAGCCTCTCATACATGAATTATGTAAACAATAGTGGGTCTGAATTATTATGCTAAAACTAGCTTAAGTAAAGACCAACCTCCCAAGACCATGATCAGTGAAACATAACAGCAAAGGTAACGATTTACAAAATCGATCATCATCCACGGCTGCTAATAGAGATCCACATATACAGCTCTCTGGTGATAGATGATCAAGAGTGTCTACCCTTTGCTCACAGTTTCATCAACCATGGGCCTGGGATGACTATCCATGCGCATTCTTTTATGGTGCATCGAAGATGCCGTTTTCAAAGAGTTCCTCTCCATCATCTGAAGATTTGTTGATTGTTTTCTCCATTTCCTCATGAATCATAATCTCCTCCAAACGGCAACTTGAACTGCAAAAGGCTTTCTCACCTCTGCAACAAATTGACATAAACCAGCACTTCAAAATCAACATCCTATAGCAAAACCAGCAATATAAGGCAATGAGTAGGGAACAATTGGACAAACCTGTACATGTAAATATCTTTACTGCCATCCAGTTTCTTGTTGCAGTGATAACAGAAGTTCAAAAAGTCATTGGAGGGAAATGGGATTGCAATAGCAGAATTAGCATTAGCCTGAGGAACCCCAGTCTCTTTTTCTTCATTAGAGAAACTTTCCAAGATGCAGTCACCATATATATGAGTCTTTTTGGGATTAGGACCATGTGAAATTACACACGTATAATCCTCAGAAAGCTCAATCTCACTAGCAGAACCAACAAACCCACTGGAAGAACCAGCAGACATTGATGTCAACTTTAAATCTATAGGCAAAGAGCTCTTTGAACTTGGGCTTACTCCAGCAAACTGAAGAGGAGAATTCGCCCGGGTAGTTAGATTATTCAAAGGAAAAATCCCAGAACCCACATTTGAGTTCCGATCAGCCAATCCGGACAGTGTTGAAAATGTCTTACAGGAATCCAATGAACAGGACCTGATTTTTCCAAAGTAATCAGGCTCAAGTGGGGCTTCTCCAATCTCAAAAATAACATCAGAGCTGCCCTTTGGAAGGGGAGATTTAACATGTGCAGGGAAAATTGCAAAATTTCTTGGCAAAGACTTTGGTGCCTCAAAAGAATTAGGATTAGTTTGAAAGGTTGGAGTTTTAATTCTCACTCTCTGACCAAAAAGAATGTTCTTACTCTCCGATGATTGGAGAACTTTTCCAGATTCTTTAACATCATCATCAAGAGAATTTAGAATGCTTAAGCCTACTTTATGTGAATCCCAGCTCTTATGGTGCCCATTATTCGTTGATCTTGGGGACCTATAGGAGTTCCCTACATTTGAGAACAACCTAAAATCTAAAGGAGAAGTAGGGCTCCTGACAGAATCACAATCTGACATACCCTTAGGGTTTGAACCAACAAACAGACCAGGGACAGCAAAGAAAGAATTCGTATTGTGATTGTTTCCCAGACCATCAGACTCAGAACCAGAATCAGACATTGTTAATGGACCCATTTGTTGATCTTTCTGGTACGACCTGGTTCTCTTCCTCAACATTACTCCCAAAATATTGGGAACAACCCAACAATATCTGTACCAGAAACAACAGATTGGAACAAATAAATCAGTACTATACAAGGGAAAGATTATTACAGTAACCAGCAATTTTATTTGTTTCTATGGTATGTGCCTAACTAACCAGATTAAGATTGTCAATCAATCATCAAGGTGAAAAGAACAAACAGTACCAAACAATCAACAAACCTTTTTCACAGGAAAGTAGGAAAGAGGCAAAATTTCAATCAAAAGAACTAGGTTAAAAACCACCCAGATAACAATTAGATTAAAACAAAAAAACTGGGCTAAACAAACAGGAATTTCCAAAAAAAGGAAAAGGAAAAAACAATCTATTGGCAAGCCTTTGGGGATGCCAAAACCCTCCAAAATGCAAGCAAAATTTCGAAAGATCAACATAAATTTCTTAAACAAAAAGGGACACAAACTGAGTTTCAACATGCAATTGAAAACCCTAACAAAAAAGGAAATATCCAAATGAAAAATCCCCATCAATAACTAGAGAGAGAGAAAAAAAAAAGCTCCAACAACCGACCGACAATGCATAAAAAAAGTGAATCAACCGAAAAATGGCAAGAAAAAGAGAAATAAAGCCGAGTAGCATAGGATGAAAAAGAAGAAGTACCTGGGTTCCTTAATGTTGCTGAGGAAAATAGAAGGGGAGATGGAAGAATTAGATAGAAGACCCAAATGCAGTAAAAAATAAAAGATGGGTTCTTTTGAAAGCTCTATATCGCTATATATCTGTGAGTTGAAACTTGCACAGTACTCTCTCTCTCTTCTCAAAATCAGCAAAGCTGTGAGCTTCTGTAATACTCCATCACTCTCTCTCTCTCTTTCTTTGTGGCAGTAATTATACTTTTTCTCTTTCTTTCTCTGTGGAATTGTACGTAAATAAATACAGTCTTTTTCTAGTCCGCAGCCCACAGATTTCTTCTCCACCTACTTTTTTGAAGGTATACATTATAATTTCTTTTGTCATTTTTCTCCATTTCCGTTTTCTAATTACCATCACTGAACATTCAAGATTATTCAATTTTTTCTAATTATTTTAATTTCTAGATTTTTAAGAAAGTTGCAATTGAATTGCTAGTTCATCTTTTTCAGGGTCACTGAATGGCATAAATAACTCTCAAATTTAGAGAAGAAAATAAATGAGTTAGACCAAAGAAAGCAATTTGAATATGATGGCCCATCTCACTTGTTTATATTTTTCTTCCCTTTTCAACTATATTTATTAGATCTCAGAAAATAGAACTAAATTTCATCTAATTTTGTTGAAGTGTAAGATTTTTTTATATATTTTATAATATAATTATTACTTTTATTAGATATAATTATATCCTTAAAATCTACTCCTTTTCAAATAGTTGAGTCTGACTATTTTTCTAATTCACCAATATAATTATTTGCATAATATTTTTATATTTACACAACTGTATTTAAGTGAAAATGGTATCTATTTCTATATATAAATAATAAGAAATTTCAGTAAATTCCGTTTATTTATTTTGAGAGAAAATTTTAAAGAAAATTATTGAGTTATTGCTCATATATTTCAATGAAAAAAAAAATATCAAACACGATTTAAAAGTGATTATTGAATATATATATATATATATATATATATATATATATATATATATATATATATATATATATATATATATATATATATATAAGACAATTGAAAATAATATGTGTCTATATGTAATTTTTAGTTGTGATATCTTTATTTTTTAAATTTCATGTAAAGTAGTACTCATTTATTTTACTTATTTGACTATATGTGACTTTTTTTATAAAATTTAAATTTTATTTATATGACGTTTTAATACTTTGGATGTAAGTTAAATTTTTTTAATAAAAATTTATTTATTTAGAATAAATTAAATTTAAATTTATGAATTAAATCACTTAATTTTATTCTAAATTTTACTTTTATTAATAATTTATGAATTATGGTAAAAATAATAAAAATATCATAATGGACAAAAAATGTCAATATTGATATCGATTTTTTTTAAATGAATTATGATATGCGCATATGTGACTGGCTTAATCGTTTGATTAAGTGAACTTACACTACACACGGGAGCATTAAATTACTTCTATTGTTGTTTTTCTTGATATACCTCAATTTTATTTTTTATTTTTTTTATAATTAATGTGGTTGTGGTTATCATGAGTACGCGACTGTCACAACTCTACATTTGGTGTGTTACCATACACACCAGTGGATCTCTAATACTTAAAATCTCAACCATTCATTATTAAAATATTCGTACCGGCACATGTAGGTGGGAAACACTAACTCATCGCAATTTCTCTTTCTTCATTTAGGGCTCATGTCTCTCTCGGTCATGGTCAGGCAACATCATCGGCTCTCTCTTTTTCTTCACTCTCCTATGGTTTTTTATCCTCTTTTCCTTGTTCATCTCCATTAATAATAATAATAATAATTAATTAATAAATATGGAAGAAAAACAGTGTATTTCCATTTTCATAAAAAAATAAATAAATAACGTATTTGTTTGTGACCAAAGAGTAATTTTATATTTTTCAAATTGTGATGTGATGAGGTGGCAACCATCTAGGGAAAATAGGAGAGAGAAAATGAAATAAAGAAATAACCGAAAGAGACAAACATGATGAAAGGCAATGGCAGAGTTACTTTTCTACCCTTTTTATGGCGAGTCATCACAAAACGACAAAGCTGACGTGTTCGATGGTTTTTATTGAAACTGACAAACGGTCACGGCTACTAACTGCGCTCAGTGGGGCTGAGTTAACAACGTACACTTAATCAATCGGAACTGTAATTAAAAAAAAATACTTAGTTTGGAGTCCGTACAAAACTGTACGACTTTCAAATTACTCATCTGCCCTTAGTCCGCATTCGGTGATTCTTGGACATTGTGATGAAAGCCATAAAAGTGGTCCCGTCGCAAACAATAATAACAATAACATAGCCGGTCCTCCCAGAAGTGAGCAAAAACCAGAAATAAAAAATTTAATAAAAAATCGAATCATCTCATTGTATTATTTTAATTTGTGATAATATATATATATATATAAGTTATTTCGTTATTATTATTCTTGTGTATTTATTTTAATTTTAATATTGAAAAATTGAATACAATGCACGAATTCAACTTTATAGAGTTTTACATGACTTTTTTATTTATATAATATAACATAATTACTTAGTTATATATAATGATGGAAGATACTCGGATACATGATAGGGGCTCTTGAATTTGACAAAATGCACTACTTACTTTTTCTAATGCTAAAAAAATATACTTATTAGTCCGTTGAATTATTTTGTTTTTTTTATTATATTTAAAAGGTAATAGGTATATTTTTGTCAATATCATATAAATTCAAACAAAAAAAATGCTCATCTCAAAATAATTTAAGGGGTAATGGTGTTAAACATTTTGTCAATATCAATTAGAAATGTGTTCACATTGTCAAGATTATATTATACACACATGATTTTATTTTTTGTTTTTCTAGGACATGATTCTTTTTGTCCGAATTGAATCAAATAAAATAAATTTAAAAAATTTCTAAAGAAAAAATAGACTTAATTTTAAAGTTACATAATGCCATATAGTGTCGTCTATTGGGAAACAAATTGCTAATCAATTGTCATTTTGCTCATCATATTTCAAAGATTTATATGCCGGAGAAAAGAGGAAATAAAAAACAACTTATTAGAGATTTGCACAACTTTTTCTTTATTAATATCTCTTTTCATAAAATATATATATATATATTCCATCTAAAATACTACTCCCTCCGTCCCACTTTAAAAGGCTATTATCCTTTTTTCACGATAATTAAGAAAATAATTAAAATACATCAATTTCATAAAAGAAAATATAAAATGACAAGAATGTTCTTATTTATTACATTGGAAAAAGAAAAAGTAAATGATATATATTTAATAAATTATATAATAAATAGGGATAAATACGTAAATTTCTTTTTTAAATTGCGAAAAGAACATTTGGAGTGGGACAAATAAAAAAGGGAAAACAGCCTTTTAAAGTGGAACGGAGGGAGTATCAATTTATAAAATTAAGAGAGCATTTATTACATATATTTCAATTTTACTCTCTTATTGGTATAAACACTGCATTAATGTCTTCATTAATTATTTTTTTTTCTTTTTTTATAGTACATTTTTTTTATTTTCATTAAATATAAAAAAGGACAACGTAATTTTTCTAAATTATTTTTTGTAAAATTAAAAAAATTAATTATTATCTTAATATACCTGAAATTGACATGGTTCGAAAGTGCAGATTGATGTTTCTAAAGAAAAACATTTTTTTTATTTTAATAATATTTAATAACTAATTTTATATTTAAAAGGTATACAATAAAAAATTATAAACAAATTTTAATATTTTAATCATGATAATAACTATTTTTTAATTAATAAACAAGAAAAAAAAGTAGATTACAATTTTTGAATCTACAACTTAATATATAATATAGTTTTAACTTTAAGATCAAACAAAATACAAAAAGTTTTAATAATAGTAGGAGTGTACATGTATTAAGTAATTAATTCATAGCTTATTTTTTAAATTCGGTCCATTAAAGTTGTTTTTCAAATTTAAAGTTTCGGTTTCATTCATTAACAACTGATTAATCGCTAACCAATCAGTTAATTATTAAACTATCCGTTAACCGTTATAAAAAAAATAAAAATAAATTTAATTTAAAAAATTTCAGTTTATCACTCAAATTAAAATATAAAATTTTCAAATTTTAAACATAAAATACAAACAATTTAAATTTAATAATAATGCACTGATATAAAATTAAATAAATATTAATTTATCAGTTATTTACTTTTTAATATTATAACATTATATAAATACATGTAAAAATTACTTTTATATATTTATATATATTAATCATTAATTAACTGATTAACAAGATATTTAAATTTAAATTTATTAACCGAAATTATAAAAATTAAATTTAACTAGTTAATTGTTAAAATCAATTTATATTTAATTTTTTAAATCCATTTAATGATTTTTTATTTTTTTATTTTTTTCAGTTTTAAATAATGGGAAGGTGAGAGGATAATCCAGTCAATTCGTGTTGATACCCAAACAATAAAAAAGACAAACACGGTTTCGAGTCGCCGAGTAAAGTAACTTAACAACGGTCATAACGGCAGGTCAACAACCAAAAACCACACGGTTTAGATTGAACTTCATAACCACGATAAGAATCGTCAACTAACGGTGATTGCATATTTACCTTGTACCTTCCAATTTCCACGTTATCAAAGTTAGCTAACCTAACCACAGTTAAAACCCAAGTTATCATTTACTCGCTCTCTCTTTAACCTTTTTTTGAACTTTTATGTACAATCTTACTTTGTCGTTTTATATGAAATCAGCTTTTCATAATTTTGGGCCTGAATGAGCTATGACCGACACGTGTATTTGACATTGTGTATCCCTATGAAATCCAACGGTCCAAATCCGAAGATTCCTTCGAAATGGGCCGGTCATCGACGGTTGGTTCTGCATTATTTCCTTACAACCAACCGAGACGCCCTTTTTGTTTGGTGCCTACGTGGCCACTGGCTTGCACCCAAAATTGTTCGGGAATGAAGTAAATTCAGACTTGTAACCTTTTCATGGGAGATGTCCAAATGGTCGGTTAGATTCGTTTTTAGATCGAATCGAATAGATCAAAAATTGAATTTAAAAAATTATTAGAATCGAATCGCAAATCGAAATTTTTATAATTAAAACCGAATAAACCGAAATAATTTCGGTCGGTTCGGTCCAATCGATTTTTTATAAATATAGCCTTTTTTTAAAATTTTTTTAACTTATTTGAATTCATAAATTAAATTAAATTATATTCAACAAAATAAAACCATTTAAAATAATTAAAAGGAAAAAATATACATAAATTTTTCATATTATGTTTCTAATAAATACTAAGCAAAATTACACTAAAAAATATACATTAAAAATAAATACAATATAATTTATTATTAATAATACATTCAATGTATTTCAATTTAAAAAAATATACATGTAAATAAATATAAGTATAGTGTATATTTAGGTTTAGGTTATATATATATATATATATATATATATATATATATATATAAGCAAAATGGTGAGTTTAATAAATTTCGGTCGGTTCGATTCTTTCGATTTTACAATCATAAGAACCGAACTGAAATACCCGAAGTTTAACTTTGGTTTAGAACCGAACAAACAGAAAATCGAACTAAATGGACCAAAATTCATTCGGTTCGGTTTTCGGTTCCGGTTCGATTTTGCACAGCCCTACTTTTCACTTTGGCAAAATTCACCTTCAATCCCTGGATTATTACTAGTTTCTATTCAGTCCTCTGAAAATGTCTATTGGATTCTATTATGCCCCTAGTCATTAATTTTAGTGCACATTAGGTGAATGGGCCTATTCACGGCCTTACGACAAAATTGATCATTGAATCCTCAAACTATTAAAATTTTTTATATTTAGTTCTTTTATTATAAAAATTATTCTTTAGATCCGTATATTTCAGGGGCATGCATCGGTCGGGTTCGGATCAACGCGATCCGAACCCGAAAACTCGAACTTTTACCTAAATCATCACCAGAACCGACCCTAACTCATAAAAGGGTCCCGAACCGAACTACCCGATATTTTTCGGGCCCTGAACCGAACCACCCGAAACACCCAAAATTGAAACCTATAAAACTAAAAGCATCTGAAAACCCAGAAAATCCAAAAAATTAAAAGCAATATTGAAACCCAGAAAATTTTCTTCAAGGAAATCCTGAAAATCCAACAAATATTCTTCCTCGGGAAGATCCAACAAAAAAAAATAAAAATAAACCAAATTTATGCAAAAAACACACATATCTCAGCCAAAAAAAAAATTAAATCTAATCAAACCTAAGACAACATCCATATCTTCAGCCAAAAAAAAAAATCAAAACAGCATATCTCAACGAAGAAGAAGAAGAAGAGAGAAGCAAGATCGAAGAAGAAGGAGAGAGTGAGAGGAGAGGCAGATCGAAGAAGAAAAAGAGAGAGGAGAGGCAGATCGAACAAGAAGGAGAAGAAAGAGGAGAGGAGAGGCAGATTGGATACGAAGAAGAAGAAGAGAGAGAGAGAGATGAGAAGTAAATCAAAGAAGAAGAAGAAGAAGAGAGAAGAGGAAATGCCAGATCGAAGAAGAAGAAGAAAGAGGGGCAAGGGCATATCGAAGAAAAGAAGGAGAAAGAGAGAGAGAGAGAGTTGTATTTGTGTGGGAGTGGGAGTGAGACTGAAAAAAAAAAGTTATATATAATATTTCGACCGTATTCGGGTTTTGAAAATTTTAACCCGACCGAATCCGAAATTCAAAAATTTCTAACACCTGATCCGACCCTAACTATCCGAACAACTCTACACGAACATCTATTTCGGGTCGGGTTAATCGGGTCGGTTCGGGCTTTGCACACCCCTAGTATATTTTTATGTAAGTCACATGCAATTCCTTTTTGATGAGTAACTAGCTTGTGCGTTGCACTTGTCTTTATATGGTGTGTCAGATTGGCAATGATCAGAGCTGCTATTGTCGAAAATTTGCCGAATATGAATCCAAACATACCAAAATGAAGTTGTTATTGCTAGGAGTACGCTGGCAATCACAATTCGTAAAATCCGATCGGTTTCGCCAAAAAATAAGTTTGAAAGTTATTTTTGGGGAGAGAAAATGAGAGGGGGAAGAAAATAAGCATGATTGATATGGTGCAGAGATGTTCACAATATAGACCATTAGATCAATAGTAAATATTTATCCAATGGTCCATATTTGTTCACGCTGTAAACATGACCACACCAAATCTTAAGCTTTGGAAATTTAATTTGGTGCTATCTGTATAGTGCACACAAATTTTGACCATTGGACCGTATCATATCACACATTCACATTTTTAAATTCTAGCATTTGTATAATAGAAACAAATTTAAGACGTACAAAAAAATATAAAAGTTGAATTAAATTCAATTAAAATAAAAATTTAAATAATATGTAAAACTATAATTTTTAAAATTAATACAATTTTCTAATTAAAGCATATATATTAAAAAATAACATTTTTTCTTGTTTACAAAAAAAAAAAAAAATAAATTTAGCATGTACTTCATGGTTTATATATGTTTTGACTTCGTATTTAAACATGTAAAAGTAAAATGGAGAAACTAGCTAGATTCATTAATTCCTATGTAGACACTAATAAAAAAACTACTATGTAACATTAATGTCCAAGTAAAAAAAATGTACCTATAGCAAAATTAAGACCACAAAATCCACAAAAATAATTACGATAAACAATTTACAAATGCAATTTTTTAGTAATGATTAAAAAACAATAAAATTAATTAAGAAGTCTAATTAATTTATTCATAAAATATAACTATATATAAATTAAATATAATTAGAAAATTAGTATATGATATAATTATAAAAGGCATGTCATAAAAATTATATATGTATTCATCTACTCATATTATTTAAAATAAAATAATTTTTATATTTCATTTATTTCGATTCAATTCACTTCGATAAAATCGATTCAGTTCTTAATTCGGTTATAACTAAAGATTCATAATTGTACTGAATAAAACTTAACAATTCAATTCAAATATATTATAGTCAATAAGTCAAATAATACAATTTGATTCTATTTTTTAACTCGGTATTTTGTTCCGTTCAATATCTCCAAACTCTATGCTCACCCCTACTAACTCAGATTTCATAAGCTTGGTATGATATTGAGGTGATAATATAGGCATTACAGTCGATCATGTGATATTTTGGTGACTAACGGACGTTGCAAGTCATAAGAAGATCCAATAATTGCTTCCAATAACTGATATGTTCTGATAGCTGTATATAAATTCCTACAACTTTCAAGTAAGAATATAATTCTTGATACAAATCTATATGTTTTACATTATTGTCTCAAATATTGATTTAACTACCAAAAATTTCCTTGCCAAATCTTTCTCGAATCTTTACTCTTTCCAAGTAAATTTCTAGATTATACATCATTTTAATGCAGCGAGTAGGGACACTTAAGTTGTCCTCGCTAGTGGATTTCTCCTATTCTTCATTTCCTTTATTCCTAAATCTCATTGACACTTTACAACTTGAAAGCGTCACCATCATAACCTTGCCCACCATGCCCCTAAAAATAATCCAACCACCGCATCCTTTTCCTGGATCCTTCTTTCCTGCTACCCCATAACTCTCAAACTAGTACTCACCCCATTACAACTGCTAATGTGTCTTGACTTTAATTGGTATACGTACTATAAAAATTTATGATGTATAATCATATATATTTCAAATAAGATTAGAATTAGTATAGTCCTACGGAAAAAAAAAAAAAAAAAAAGCAAATCATATTCCAAAGAGAATTGGAATTTGCTAATTTTAGTACAATTAGATAATTTTGAAGCATACAAGACATCATTAAATTAGAGGCCGTAAGCCTCTCAACGAAGTGAAATTATTTTCTCTATTTTGTCCATGGATATGGGTATACTTGGCTGAACAGTGTTAAATTATGTGTATTTCTTTTAATAAAATCGGTAGTCTTGTAAGAAAAGGAAAATATAAAAAATGGGATTACTATAAGATATAATTTTATACGTGATTTATCAACTATGCCATTCATTTATATCAAATAAAATAAAGACTATTATTAGCATATTAGTGTTGGAAATATAAATTGCCATAAATCAATTGAGAAGTGGAATAAAAATTTAAACTTAAGTATATAATGGAGAGATAAAGTTAGGTGCATTAAATATCACATTATTTTTAACTTTACAAGGAAATAGTATAAGAAATTGAATGTAATTTTATTGATCATTGAGAAATTAAATAAGAGTATTATAGTTAATTTCTAAGTTAACAATATGTTAAAAATAGCAAATGTCCTATTTTTGAAATTGATTAAAAAGGAAAATATTCCTATTATTATGGGATAAAAAGAGCATATGAAATTATTAATGTGTCATGACATTCGAACAGATAATTAGCTATTAAAAGCATACAGTATAATAAAAAAATAAAATATTTTAATTTCCCTAATGTTGAAAGTTTTAATTTGCCATTTATTAATTGTCTCGTTAATGATTATTGACAATTACTCCATCTATTTCATATTCAGTGTTCTTTAAAAAGAAAATTGTATTTCAAAATAACTGTCTATTTAGGAAAATAAGATAATTTTATACATTTTTTTTTAAATATAACCCATATTTTAACGAAAATAAAAATACATTACTCACTTCATTTATAAATATCTGTCTTTCTTTCTATTTTGATTTATTTTTAAACAAGTGTCCACTTTTAAAAAAATATGGTATATTTAGTAACATTATATTTTTTTAGTTTTTAGTTTTCTAAAAATTAAAAACAATTTCAGTTTTTCTTATCTCTTTTTGAAAATTATTTTATATATTTAAAAATTGTATTATATTTTTCAATTATAAATATATATTACCAATGTTTGTCTTATTCAATATATGTATATATATATATAAAAGATGATATAGGAGTTCGCACTGTTTGGATCAAATGGATGAGTCTAGTGGTGGCCATGTTGAGTTGAGGTGTTGCATGTCTATGAAGAGACCATGGCATTCCGATGCCATATGCCCGCTTCATAGCGTTCCAATGTCTAGAGCCACACAACACTTGGACATGGCACGTAATGCTCTAGGGCAAGTCCTATCGATCAAGATATGCTTAATCGATATTGAGACTGTAGAGATCAGTGTTGTATGTCGAAAATTGAATGCATGTTGTGAGGGCTTGATGTAATTTGGTTGTTGAGCCATGCATACGAGGCATGTGAGTTAGAAGTAGGCTAATAAAATAAATAAAAGAAAACTTGCAATGAATCAATAAAAGAGACAAGTCTCCCTTTGTTTCCAAATAATCCCATAGGGCATAGACTTGGAGTATAAAATATTCTCTCGTCAATTGCATAGGACAAAATTCATAGTATAGCTATAAAGAAGGAAAGCGTGTGGTAGCTCTGAATTGAATTTTGCATTGAGTTCCTTGTTCCCTCTCCAATTCTCTACCATACATCAACAAGACATACAGTAAATGACAATATTTCAATTATTATCACTCCTTTAAATGCTAATTAAAAAAACAAAAGGGATATATTACTAAATTTTCTTCCTTCCCTTAGAAGTCACGTGCTATTTCACAAGTACCAAAATATTCCTATGGGGTAGAGAATTAAGAAACATAATCTTATTTTTATGATACGCAATTTTTGATATCAATAATTAAATAACAGTCCTTGCTTGGGTTAATATCTTAATTAGTCATGTAATTGCTGTGTTTTTGGGTAGCAAGAGACGAAGTGTGTAGATTAAGATAAGTACTATTTGATTATTTTTTGGGGAGTCAAACCCCCACCATTTGGCGGTCGAATGCGTTTATACGGGCATGGTGATTAGGTTTTTGATTGTCTATTCTCGGTATTCGATCCGATTTTTTAATTTTACGATATTAATTAATTTAGAGTTTGATAGTATCGGATTCGTAATTGAGAGTAAATATATTAATAACATATACTCTATATACGAAATAAAAATTAAATATGGAATCTCGTCTGTTTGCCATTTGAATTCAAGCCAATCGTGTGAGAGACCCCAAATCCATTTTGTTTGAATGAAAAGGACACCATAAATCTATAGGGCTTGAATTCTTGTACAAATTCGATGGAGGAAGGAATAGTTGTTTGCTTTCACATCAAGCTTCAGCAGATCTACCCATCCCAGATCACACTCCCAACTTTGGACTTTTGAGCGTTACACTTTATATGACCTTACAGTCACATTTTTTTCCCTTAATAATAATAATAATTGGTCTTTTTTTCATCTACATAGGCAAGGCCATAGGCCATAGGACATTTTCAAGTAAAAGGAAGAATGTATTGGAACTTATGTGTATTTGTTTCTTTGCTCTTATTTTGGGATTGTCATGTTTTTGATAAATTTTAAAGGGGCTTGCTAAGGTGCTAAGGATTAACGGTGTATACCTTCTGATCAAATGAAAAATAAAAATAAAAAATTATTTTATATCGATAATATCTTGATTTTAAATATTCTCCCTTTTCAATTTTCATCATTCCAAACAAAACATAGCGCATACACCACTGCCTTAAAGGCTCAAGTTTGATGGGAATGGGTCAAATCCAGCCAATGGCTCGTGACCCAGCCCAAAACACTCTTGTAAAGGGTACTTTCGTCATTTTAAGCCCCATGACTAATCAGAAACTTGCAAAACTCGCGCCTCTGGAGTCTGGGCTGTGCCTGTAATGAGCATTAAGCAGATATTAAAAAAATTCCGTTCCCGCTCGTTCCACAAGTTCTCTTTCTCTCTCTTCAGAAAAGCTTCAAAAGAATTCTGCAATGGCGAGTCCATCTGATAATCCGGCAGTTCAGGTTCTTGCTTCTTCTACAGAAGCCGAGTCTCAGCTCTCATCTCTCCTTTATGGTTAGCGCTCGCACTTTTAATCCAAATATGCTTTATGCACTTATTTTCGTGATATTATTCGGTTCGAAGATTATCCGTTGATTAGACAAACGATTCAGCATTATAAATTTATTATTGCTTCTTTTGGTAAAATGATTTTGCAATTTTTTTTCTTAATGTTTATATTAGGCTCAAATATGCACAATTTTCAAAAGTTTAGGAGCAAATTTGCCCTTTATACGGTTCATTTTCAGTTAGGTCCTTCAAAATTATTCAATGCATGTGAGGATTTGCTAAATTAAGTGAACTTGATCATATTTTTAAGCGGTCGACTTGCAAGTTTGTTTGATTAGCATTCAACAATGAGCTTTTTGCTTTTTTTTTTTTCCTTCTCTCTCCTGGTCTGAGTGAGTTCAATGTAGAACATTTTCTTTTGGTGATATTTCAAGGATCATTAAGATAAAACACAAAAAGGAGTTCGTTCTCTTCCCTAACATGAATAGCATTCCCTGCAGTTCCGTTCTCCCCGTAATATAATATTTATAGATTTTTATTTTTGAAATTTGAACTGTATCTAAGTCACTAATATCAGAGAAATGATTTCATGAAAATTTCACTATCAAGAGTCTTACCTTGACACTTACAGATTGAGTTTCTATCAGAAAAGGAGAAGACAGAGAATATGAACCTGTTCTTACTTGTTTCCTTGCCTATTATGGTTAATTTTCTTTTAATGAATTGCTGAACAAGTAATACTTGTCCAGAGTCAGAAGAAAACATGAGAACTTTCCCTTCAATTTGTGTTTGTGAATTAGATACCCTTAAATTAAACGTTAGATTTCCTTGCACATGGACATAGATATTTGCAACTTTTTAGTTTCAAAGTTGTTATTCTCATAAGCCTATTTGGTCCAATCGACTCTATTTTTACTCTTGTTCAAATAACACCTCGCGTTTGCTATGTTTACAGATATGTCACAGCAGGTCCAGATGGCAATGGGGAACATGCTTAAGATGATAGCGTGAGTTTGTGATCATTTCTAATTCAAGGAATCCCATGTCTTTGATTATTCTGAGACTTCACAAAAGCTTGTTATTTATATATAAATATGAATCATCTTGTTATTTGTTTTTCCTCCTTGTGTATTCTAGCACATGGCTCCTCCAAAATTAACTGACTTAAATCTTCTATTAAGTCTATATTTTTTTTGTGTCAGTATCTTTTATTGTTTCTATGCTTATATTTCATTGTTTAGCTTTTCTTTAATGGAAGCCTTGCAGTGAAATTGATCAAAATTCTGCTGGAATAGTGGAAGAGATTGAGAAATGTAAAGATTCTGCCCTTGAGAGGAAAAAAGTCCTGGAGGAAGAGAAGGAAAGGTTTCAGAAAGCCGCTTATACAGTATTAGATATGCTCAATAACGGATGCTAAAGTACCGTAAGCTCAAAATTCTTTCAGTATTTAGATTGTCATTTGACTTGTAATATACATGTGTAAATTTTTTGTAACTGGCCACACTATTTTTCACATTGAATGTGGATACACCTTCACAAACAAACAAATAAACATGGGGCGCATATTTTCCCCCTTAACACATGTTAGGCATCTCAAACTTCTCAGCAATGCCGCTTCAGAAGGATCACTTTTTTGTAGGCTGAAAGTTAAAATATTAGTTTCAACTTTCAAAAAATATACAAGTGGTCATTCTCTCTCAAAGCATCCAGTTCTTCCACTTCTGAGCCATCCTGCATTAAAATTGTATTCGCTTGTTTGCCAAACTTTCTTTCTGCGACCATGAAAACATAACAGCTTAATTATCATAGGTCAAGCATCAGGTTCTGCTTGTGACTATCACTGAATCTATATATTTGATGATTGTGTTGGATTTCCTAGTTAAGATAGGATTTCTTTATATTTCCTAGTTAGAATTAGACTCTCTTTTATGTTCCTAGTTAGTTTATGTTTATATTTCCTGATTAGTTTTTATCTTTCCTTGTTAGGATAGGATTTGTTTTTCCTATTTATATAGCTTGTTCATTCTTATAATTTTAAGAAAAAGAGAATCAATAAAATATTTATTCTCAAAAATCTTCAGATTGCAATGATCATGGATCATTTTTTTTCTTGATATGAAAAGTCACTGGCCTTTTATGATTAAATATTGCAGCCTCAGTGAGAATCTTATTCTTAATTCAAATTGCATTGATAACTTTCATTTAGTCTCTAAGGTGAATATTTAAAAATGGCATGGCATATAGATAATGTTCTAAATTGCTAAAAACATTTTTGGTATTTCCATACTGATTGCTAAGGAGCAATAAGCTGGTACCTGCTAAATTGAAGAGATCTTCTATTGTATTAGGCAAATGTATTAGCTTTCCAGACGGGTCACCTTCCATTGGACTCTCTTTTGGATGATGCCCATGGATTATCACCCTTCTGGTATATTTGCTTGCTACTGGACTTGTAGTGTCTGGTCTTCCTGCAGAATTATTAAGTTTGAATTATAAACATTTAAAAAGTATCTCATGTGGTTCATTACTCTTTGGAAAATCTATGTTTCTATATATTGGGAAAACTAAATGCTGCTTGTCTGAGGCAGTAGGAAAACAAATACTGCCTGCACATATATGTCTTTCTTTTTCCTCATGGGTACCCAGCTAGAATGAGTAAGAGATAGTTAATGTCCTCTAGGTATAATGTTTACCATCTGAAGAATTTTGTTGCTCATTTGTTGCCGTGTCCTGCAAGGCGCAGAAAATGACCCTTAAGAATAATCTACAAATTGATCAGAAATACTGTTGTCAAATATTGTTTCAAGCAAGCCATTTTGGACAAGTTTATGATTTCAAGGGAAGCATGGAATGCATAATCCGCTTCAACCATACTACCCCCAAGTTTTGATCCAAACCAGCCAGAATGAAATTGCCTTTACCATCTGGTATTGGTATATAAATAAACATTTATCTTTGGGGTATAATTCTTACTTCTTATACATGTCTAAGGCTCTAAGCCAATCCCTAAAACCCAAAACAATTCTTTTAACTTGAAATAGTATATTTATATTCTTTAGTTAAGAAATTCAGAATGGCACCAAGATAGTCCTAACTGTACTTATGTTTTTATTGGGTGCGTCTAGCATATTGATTAGAATTATATTATAAATCTGGTACGTCAATCAGAGCTATATTAATAATGATGATGGAACTTTCTTTCCTATCTCTCAGAACTTAATTTCAATCTCAAGGGCATAAAGTTTTCTGCTAAGTTATGCAACAAAACTTGCTCTTCTGCAGCCAGATAGGTCCATCAAAGTCCCTTTCTTAATTAATTATTTTGTCAGATAGTAGTTCACTGTTTAAAAGATGAAGATGTACCTCTAAGTTCATTTCATCCAGTAATTCCGTCAAAAATGGTATTGTTGCTTGCATATCTTGCTTTAAGCTTTTCAAGTACTGAAGAAAAGGCATAAACAAATATTTCAGCTTCAAAGTTAAATATATATGCCACTATGTTACATTGATCTGAAGTGTATAAGCAATTCTTATTGGAATCGGATGAGAAGAATTTGTTTTTCAAAACCTGAATAAAGTTTGAGATGATTATTTTCCCATCTTCACCATGTGGCAGCACCATTTGCTTGAAGTGATGATGGCTCAACCTGATGACCTGGGAAAGTCTTCTGGTCCTCATTGTATAAGGCTGGGGGATATTGAAAATAACTCCTATCTCTCCTGCCATTTCTCCTGCTCCTAGTTTTGACAAAAGCTGAAGAACTCTAATGAGCATTTTTTTTTATCAACATAGGAAACTGCATGTCACATTTTCATGCTTTAGCCTGCACATATGCTATATTTCATTTAAATCTTAGAAACTTGTTGTACTGGAACTGATAGCAAGAATAGAGATCCCTTAATCAGTTGCCTATATTTTTTCCTTTGTTGCCTCATGTGTGATATCGCTTTAATGAAATCTGCTTCTTTCTTTCATGCATAAAGAGTTGTATTTGACAGAGAATTCATTTCGTGAAAAGGTAATCAGTTTATTGATTTAATTCTCAGGATTTTGTTGACTGTCAGTGCAATCTGTCATGGGATGTTGTGATGTAGTTGAAGCAATGGTATCTTTGAGATATTATTCTCTGTGGCAAATTTGAAATTTCCAGGTTTGTACTACGCTTGAAGTGTCATCTAGATATATGATATGCTAACAAAATATTTTGACATATTGTGGATCGCTAAGCAATTGTTACCTAGGTGGTTTCTTGATCAGTGGTATGAGGAAATGAGTGTTATTTTATTAGGGATTAATTTGCCAGATACATAAAATGAGAGATACCTGTTCTGTTCCATTATTGTATGTCAGCAGGTCCTGTAATTTGAAAAATCAGCTAAGGTTTCAGACACAGGATTATATAGGATATATATGCATGAGAGCAAAAAAAGATTAGGCACCATACCACTTCTCCAGATGCCAAAATATAGAAATCGGTTGGAAATTCGTTCTGTATAATAATTTCCACTTTAGGAGGATAGTATTCTGCTTTCATCTCTGACACCTAAAGAAAGACATCAAGATATTTGTGAATCTTCAATAACTACTTATTAGCTTTGATGCAATTTCTCCTGTAAGTCCAAAATTAGCATTATTGATATAATTTCAATGGAGAGCAAAGGATATATCTACCATCTGGGTGATGAGATCTTCAGAGACTCCTTTAACTAGATATGCATTTTCAACAGTGCTATGAAAAAGATGCTGAGAAATGCTAGATCTTATTGTTTTGGGTAAGTCATTTAGCACTTCTTCTTGCTGTAACTCTACTGTCTTGAACCTGAGTTGCATGTGTGCCAGCATTTGCTCTTTCAAGCCTTCTGGCAGTCTATTCTTGCTTGCATATCTTAATATCTCATTAATGGCATCCCTCTGTTAAATATTCACCAATCAATTGTAGTTATGGTCAATTAGGTTTTTCTATCAATCACGTCTGATCTGCTAAAAAAAATATAGATATACGGAGAGGTAAGAGTAGTTTTACCATGGCAAAAGTTCGAACTGCACTATGGACGATGAGATTAGTCATGTTTCCGATTATATAGGCAGTGAGTCCAATGTTGAATAGCATGTAAAACATATTGAAAAGCTTCTCTCCTGTGTTTACTGCATGCAAGTCTCCATAGCCAACTGTGGTGAGGGTGACAATTGACCAGTAAATGGAATAGGTGTAGCGTAACCACATACTTCTGTTTTTGAAATCATGAACCTTATCTCCAATCCATGTAGTTTCTGGATTTTTATGATGATCAGCTAGCCAGTAGTAGAAGCATCCTGCTGAGTGCACTACAAATAGAGTAACCTGCCTTGGATTCAATAATAATTTAGTCCCTATTGAAAAGCCACATGGTATATATTATTTAGCTTAGCTATGGGATATGAATATATTTTCTCCAGGAAAATAGGCAAGTGCTTACTTTACACGGAGAGGACAGTAAAGTGCTTACACTGATTAGTTTAGAGAGTCTAGTGAAGAAGTAGCTGAAGCGTATGTCTTTCTCTAGTCTGCAGAAAAATGAAGCAATGATGAGCTAAGCATGAATTAACTGGAGTGATTAGTTTTGAAACATTTTATTTATTAGTCAGAACTTTTAGAGTGATATATCAAATTTTGTTTTTTATTTTATTTCAGCCGATTCATTTATTTTTAAAAGCTATTTGAGTTGGGTTAATGTTAAAAAAAACTGGAATATTACCTTTTGAAGAGTTCACTAACTCGTCTTAGTCGCCATAACCGAAGCAGGTTGAGATAGGAAAAGACCTGACTGTAGTGCGTTTTGCCGGTGAATATTATGTATATGAGTTGATATGGCAGAGTGGAGGCTACATCCATGGTGAACCATAAACTTGTCACATACCTGAAACAAAAGAGATAAAGAAAAAAGAACTATTGAGCAGCAGTAGGTAGTTTATACAACCGAAAACTTTAGTTCGCCCTTTTTTTTTTTTTCCTTGTTAGATTTTCATGGGATAATAATTTGGAACAGTAGTTCTAATTCGGCTATTTACTGTTCGTAGTACATTTCTCAGTTTGCACCTGCTTGAATTTCATTTTCATATTCAATGGGATAGTCTATCTAGCTATTTGATTTGATCCTCGTAATTAGAATGGGTAAATGTTAACCATTGAACCTAAATTTTATATGTATTGCTTTATTCATTTTCTTTTGATTGTCTTTTAAAGTAATTATACAAAAAACAAAGAAATGATTAAACGATATCAATTAGCTAAAAACTACCAATTGTAATTGACTAAATTAAACTTCAATCTATCCTTTTATTTATTAAAATAAAAAAAAAAAATGTCGTAAGAATGATACATAAGTGGTGATTAAAAAAAAAAGAAAAAGATAAAATCATAATAACATAATTACTACTTGATTTCCTTAAAGACAAATGGAAAAAAAAAAATTCTAAAAATACACTTGTAAAGGAATGTGGCTACTGCCTTTGAACTAAGCTGTGTACTTTTTGTAACAGTAAAATCCTTTTAATTAGTATTTATATAACATAAAATGTATTTAAAATTACAAAAAAGAAAAAAAAAACAACAACAAAGAAGAGTTGGTTAAGTTTTTATTTTACAATCGAATGAAATAAATGGAATATTGCACTTGAGTTTGCTTGACATACTGCTTCAATCTATACTTAAACTCAAACTCGACTGATTTAATCTAAACCTTCTAATATTCGATACAATCTGATGGTCTAATTAAAGGCTATAGCCCAACCCTTTTGCTGTCTAATCGGAGATAAACTCTGTTATATATATATGCTTTAGCCTGCACATATGGTATATATATGTATTTTTTTAAATAAAATATTTAAATGTGTATAATACAGAATTGTGTATTAAATCGAAATGGAAATAAAGCTCCTAACCAGAGAGATACAGCGCCATATATGCACTAGAAAAAAAAATGTTATATAATTTTATTCATTAAAAGTAAATTAGAGTTGGATTAAATTTTATTTTTGTTCATGTAATGATTTTCCTTGTTGCTAACTTACTATGCTTAATGACTCACTACTTCGGTGGCCTTAGCTAGCTGTGCACCAAACCAAATACTTTGTTGCAATAAATACAAGAACTAAAAAGCATACCTTAATGCGATTTTCTTGTGATCATCAACAAGAAGATAAGTCGATTTGTCCAAATAAGCAACAAAGAAAGTTAGGACAATATCAATGGCAAAGAAGGCATCAATAGCCAAATCCACTGGAAACAGAGAACCCTTTGCCGCTTTCTTGAAAGCTAACTCAAACGGAGCTGCCCATGCTGAGTATATCACCATCACCACCAGGAATGTTTGCCACCATCTGCTCATTCCAACGTTTGTTTTAGCATTAATTTTTATATATATAAATGTTCATATTAAGTTGGTTAATTTTAATCACCTGTATCTACGATCATAAGGAGCTATTACATATTTTCTTAGCTCTAAATATCCTTCGTCAACAACTGTTCCAAAAGCTGGCAAAAGGCTGCTTGAAACTGTGGCTATCATTTCATTGCTTGATCTCCGTTGCCGGAACGGCCATGGCAGCGGTGACCTTGTCTCTGACATTCTTGGTTGACCGCCAGAGATAGAGAGAATTCTTGCGTATTGTTATATGGGGGAGGTGGTAATGAGCTTTCAAAGATTCATATTTTATTGTAATTATGAGAGTTTCTATGTTTCAATCGTCATTTAAGAGAAAACTAATTGATAGATTGAATTATTATGTATAATTTTATACGATTTTGCCAAAGTATATTTAAAAATGGAAAATTTTGTGAGAGTTGACAATTTGACATGCGTGAGATCCGAAATCATCATCTAATAAAATAACATAATGGACCACCTCTAAGTTATCCATTATTTGACATTCATAGATAGGTTCTTTGTATAAAGAGAAAAATACATATATATTGGCAGTTCTTTTTAAAGGAACTGCAATATGTGGTCAAATTATTTTTAAAATATTTATAATAGTACATATTTATTTGTCACTTAAAGTATGTTTTGAAATAAATTTACTTATGAAATATTAAAAATAGCGTATATTTATCCGTTAAATATGTTTGTAGATCAAAATTGACTAATATTATTATGTATCTGGATTAAACTTGCTATTGAAAATAACGGAATTTCAATTAAAATAAAAAATTACATAACAGGTTTATTGAAATCATATAAACTTGTAATATATACACTATAAATTGAAATCCTTTCATCATTTGAACCTGTAAGACATGACAGGAGTTAGACCTGAGCATACAATTAGATACCCTGTCGGTCCGCTAAGGATATAATAAGAGAATCAATTCTGGACATCACAGCTAATGTATGTCCAGAGAACACCAAAGCTATTGGCAGCACAGGCAAGACAAACCTATGGCTCATAGTATAATTAGAGGATCAGTTGCATTCAAGAATTCAAGCGGATGGGCTATTAATGCAGTGAACGTCATTTATAGAGAAGATGCCAGTAGATGACCTGAATTCTTTGTGACCCAATATGCTGTAAAGAACTAAAACCCGTGCAACAAGACCAGAAAGCCTCCAACATTGGGACTTGATGCTGCCAGCTATAGAAAACAGTAAGAAGGTGAAGAGCATGGCAGAAAATCCCAGAGAGAAAGTACCAGTGCCACTTGTGAGTTCCATAGTAATATCCACCGGAGGAAAGGAAATTGAACTTAAGAACATTAAGAGGCACTACGACCCACGAGCCATACATCAAACGTTCCAACAAACAACAAAGACCAAGCACCAAAGCCCTGACACCACAAACAAAACATTAAGAAAACAACCAATCTCTATATAGTAATGTTAAACAGTAATAGCGATAATAATAAATGACAACTCTTCCTTAATGCTTCCTGTAATTTCCAAAATATGGAACGAACACTAAATGCATTTTGTTGAAGTACTAGTTCTGTAATGCAGTATGTTTAATCCTTTGAACTTCACATGCATTGCAAGGGATCATAATAGGCCAAAAGTCAGCACCTAGAGTCCCCAGCAAATAAAGCCAAAAGGGAAAAGAGCCATACTTGTTAGAATGCAGCATTTGCCTTGTAAAATACATTTAATATTTTTCAATTCAATCAGCATAAGATCTTGCAATGAGATCTACGTTATTCGTTGAAGTTCATTATGAATTATGTATCTAGTGCAGAAGCTAACATTGTTAAGAGAGCAAACTGAAAGGCAAACTCTTGCTGGATACTTCTGAGTGAGACAAACAGGAAAATGCCACTCCTCTGGAATTTCCTGCCACTGTAGGGTCCTACAGTCCTATTATTCAACTACAATGGATGAAGTACCTGATAAATCTCAACCCTATCATGATGTTTGCCATCCAAAACAGAGCATAAAATAAAAATTCATGGAAACAGAGCAGTTATTACCGTCAAAGCCAAATAGTCGACCAGGTATGCGAGAAATCAAGCTGAAAAGCATAATGGTGTATATTGCCACATCAGAGGGCATTTTTGCACATCATGCTTGATGGCAATGAATTAAGAAATGGAAGTTACTCACTAGGAAGTCTGATGCTCATAATAAGAGGTGTATTAAATAACCCATAATGCAGATTTGCCATGACCAACTACAGATATATGTATATAGAAGTGCCACTAAAAATTGCACAGACGTCTTTGGAGGTAAGTTGAGTTCATATATACCCTTTACCAACGTTTCAATACCTCTTTAAAAGGATCAACCCTAAAATAACTGTCTAATTTACTGCAACTCACCGTGTTTATGCTAAATGTCGGAAAAAGGTAAAAGAATTTTTCAACCAAAACAAAGAATAAAAGTCAAAGAAAATAGCTATCAAAACAAAACAAATAAAAGTAAAAGAAAGCGGCTACCGAAACAATAAAAATGAAAAGTCAAAGAAAATTTATAGCGAAAATTTCTAATAAAAAATTTTTCTCGTAAATCTTGGTATTGTTTTAATTATTTAGTAGTTATTTATTTATTCACATTTTTTCCATAAAAAATTCATTTTTTCTTATGAGTTTCACTTAATTTAAAAAAAAAAAAAGAATTGACAATAGTTGGTCAGACTTAAACCTATCAATTTAATTAAAGTCTTAACTCACAACTCAAAATAGATTAGGCCATGGAGATGAAAAGAATTCAAATTGAACTAGATAGCACTTACCTGTCTGATCTTTGGTTCTCAGACTCCTCAACTAACGATTCTTTAGTTCTGAATTCTCCATTTAATCCATGATTCATATGTAAACTTGATTTGAAGGATTCTCTTTTGCAAGCCTAGCTCTTCCTTTTTCTGCTTCTTAACTCTTCTACTTAACTATATTTTAGAAATTAACTTGAATAATTTCTAGTGATTTTCTGCTACACTTGTTAGTGGAATAAGATTCATAGCTCCATGTAAAATAGTCCATACATTAACAATGCGCTCATCGTCCAATGCTTAAAGCTCATCAATTGGAGTGAATTGAGTACACGAAAAAGATTTACAACCTCTTTGATTAGTTCAGAAGTCAAGTAATATATCTGATTAAAAAATCACTAAAATTAGACCAAAGACTAATTGAATTTCTATTCCTAATCAAACAAACAATTTTCACATACACCACCATAGGGCATAGTATTCTAAGTGAATCCATAAAAGAACTCCCCAACTTGTCAAGAAAAGTCTATTGATCCCTCATACTGACATCTAAACTTATAAATTTTATAATTTTCAGGCACTTGAACTTTGAATTGAACCTTATAGATACTTAAGTTATTCAATTTACAAGTTCAAGGGGGGGTTCAATGTTAAGCCTACAAGTACACTTCTCTTGACAAGTTTAGATAATATTAATAAGCCAAATGAATGGTGTGAACTTTGAGATTGTTCATTCTGAAAAAAACAAAATTGATTCACACCCTTTCTCTTGTTGCAGGACTGGCTCATCATCTTCAGCAAACAAAACCCAAGATGCAACTTCAGTGAGGCCCCTGATGATAATTGTTGGTCCTTTTTTTATATATAGTATACAATTTCTGATGCTTTATTCATTATGACTGGATTTTGTAGGTTCCAGAGCCACAGGCGCACTCAATAAACTCTAGAATTTTGCTGTTGCACAAGCACAAGAAGATGGCTGCACAGGAAACTTCAGAATTTTTTATTCTCCATACACCATAGGCCAAATTGTTTTCAGCAGTCCTCAAATTAGTTTAGAAGCCTATAATAAGTTATTATACATCTAAACATCCGTTTTACACCATAAGCAGTTTTAGCATGTTAGCATCAAAATAATTTTTTTAGAATGCTAAAAATGTATTTTTATTGATATTATTTTGTCAAATGAACAAATTTGTTCTTAACGTTTGTTAAATAAGAGATTTTTGCTTCCAACGTTATTTTTCGCTATCCAATACATACTCGACATGTGTTCTATTTTATTCACGTCAGCAGTCAACTAAGAGCTAAATAGTCAAATATTTAACGGAACAATATAATACAAGCTCAGTTAAAATTGCGTTTATTTTAACGGAACAATAAATATGTTAATGTATAAAAACATTAAAGTTTAAAAATCCAATATATAATTTTAAAATATAAAAATCTAATACATAAAAACATTAAAATTCAAAAACTAAATTATGTATTTTTTCTTTTAAATAGTCAAATATAATGAAAAGTAACGATAAAAATAAAAATTTCTTATTTTATAAATATTAGTGATAAATTTACCTCAAAACAACAAATTCATCCATTTAGAAAAACGAAAAATGTATCCTTAGCTTTTATTTAAAAAGGAAAAACCTATACTTTGATCCCGAACTTTAATATTTTTTACATATTAAATTCTTATACTTTAAAAACTATACATTAAACCCTTAAACTTTTCAACAAAAACACATTAAATTCAAAATTGAAAACACAAATTACAGTATAATACAAACGCAATTAAAATCGCATGTATTTTAACGAAACAATATTATTATTACTGTCCGTTTGGATTTAATGTATTCCCCTCAAAAAATTCGAAGACCCAATGTATAATTTTTAAAGTTTAGAAATTCAATATATAAAAACATAAAGTTTAAGGACTCATTGTGCAACTTTTAAAATATAGGGATCCAATACATAATGTTAAAATTCAAAATCTAAATTACGTATTTTTCCTTTTAAAAATACAATATGACAACACCCGTTATCATACCCATCATCAAAACCATCTTCCATCAAAATTACACAGCACCATCACCAACAAAATAACCATTGAAAAACCAATAGAACCAACATCACCATCAGAACCAATTGAAACACCACCAAGATAATCATCAAATTCAACAAGAACATCACCAAAATAGCCATCAAAACCTCAAAAGAAGCATCAACCAATATATCAGCCAACAAACTTTTCATTTAACAAAAAAAAAAAAGGAATTGTATTTCCATTCATAAAAAGAGAACCTTTTCAAACAAAAATAAAAAACCTCCCTTTTATCCAAAACATAATCCTTCGTAGAGAAAGAAAGACAGAAATTGAGGCGTCTTAGAAATATTCTGAAAAGGAAAGAGCAAGTTGAAACAGAAGCAGAGTTCTGCTGCAAATAGCACCAGATTAAGCAATCTGCTCAATGATCACCGGATAAGGTTTTGATGATATCAGAATCACCTGCACAATGGGAATATAATGATATATGTCAGAATGGAATTGATCATCATTGTCCAACACAATATTCAAATCACTGTTTCAATAAGCAATTTTTACCTGGATCAGTGATGCTCAGACAAGACACACGGAAATACTTTCCACAAGCAGTCCCCAAGTCTACATTGTCTGGTAAAACATTTAAATGATTATCAGTTATATTCATAATTACCATGAATCTGCAGATACATACAAGCTTGTTAAAGCTCACTATTCAATTGAAGAGATCTGTTGGGAGGCATTATAAAGAAACCCCACTTGTCTACAATTATAAATATGCAATGCAAGACACATAAGATTGTGTTGGTGCAAGGACAATAAACTTCAAAACAAATAAATCTCACTCCACTTAGCAACATAAATATTTGAACAATAAAGATACATACTTCCACTATAATGATGGACTCCAATCTTTCCAAGCATGGCATAATACTCAATCTCAGATTTCCTCAGAGGTGGACAATTGTTTGAAATTATAATCAATTTTCCTGCCAAAGAAACCATAAGAGAAAAATAAAGCCCTATTATACCCAAACCCAATCCAAAAATTAGCCCAAAAAACGAATTAGGAAGAATATTTATTCTCTTTTTTTAATAAGAAAATTAACCTTTGGAGGTGCGGAGAGATCGAAGAACAGTTTTGTAACCAAGAGTGTATTTTCCACTCTTCATCACAAGAGCCAGCCTGTTATTGATGCTCTCATGGGTCTTCTTCTATAATATTTAAGAAAAACAATCATCAAATATGAAATCTAATTTGAAAAGAGAAGCAGACAGAAGTAGAGAAGGGCTTACGGTTTTCTTCCCAGCGACCATTTTGTTTGGCTTGACGGAATGAGAATGGGAGAGCTTGAGTTCTTGCCGCCGGAAGAAAGGCCCGAAACCATACAAATCTTATATACTTCCTGGTGGTGGCTGCTAGCTTAATTAGGGTTTATGCCCTTCCCAAATCCTAACACATGCAACTCACGTGAGACCATTTACTGTCCTTCCCCCATCCCGTGCTTCCCCTGTAAATTGGTAAATCCTCACCGTACATTTTTCTTTTCAATTACTTTTTTTTTTTAATAATTTTTTCCAATCACTTTGTAAAGAACGGTAGGCATTTATTTTGAATATCAGCTTTCAATTATTTATTGGATAAAATATTTTCAATTATTTTAAATATATAATTTCATGATTATAATTATGAAAATTTTCTATTTTGGACTTCTATTTTATATACAGTAAATACATTTTTAACAATGAAATGACGATAAAAGTAATATCCATAATTTTAATTAGAGGTAGGCATCGGTTAGCTTAAAAATAAAATCAAATCCAATTCAAAATCCAAAATTTAAGAGAAAAAAATTTCACATAATTTGATCATAAATAAATATAGAGACCCAATTTGATCATCGAATCAAATTCACATCTTTCTTTACAATATCATATCAATTGACTGATTTTCGAATTGTCAAATTAAAATTTTATTTATATTAATTTTTTTCAATACCAATAAATTTCAATCACTTTTAATAATTAATGATAATTTATATAAATTTTTAAAAAATATATAATTTCATTAAAATAACATTATAGAGATGTATTACAAAAACATTCAACTGAGTATCATTTTATTTTAACTAATTTTTCTAAATACATCGAGCAATAAAAATGATTCAGTAATTAGGTCACGTGCCCTTTTTTCCGTACAGATTCAAGCTGGACCACGTGTCTTTTTTTGAGGTCCAGATTAATTTTAGGTCATTTTTTTGAGCAGTTTCGAATTGACTCCTTAAATTTGGATCAAATTTGGCATGTCAAAATTAATTTTAGGTCATAAGTTACAATTTTTCAAAAGTTATTGTGAATTTGTGATTACTGTTTGAAAAATTGGAAAGTACAGGTACTCAATATGTCATTATTATAATTTTGGTATTCAAAAGATCTATGAAGTCAAATTTAAGTGTTTGTATTAAGCCTTTTTTAAAAATAAAAACTAAGTCTATTTTAAAATTTGATTATTTTAAAGAATTAAAAAAGATATATGATTTTACAAGTTGTAGGGGTGAGCATGGTCGGTTAACCAGTCCATTAGCCTCAGTACATTAACCAGTCCATTAATATCGGTTTTTTGAAATTACAGTCCATTAACCAGTCCATTACCATCGGTTAACCAGTCAATCGGTTTCGGATTTTCGGATCGGTTACCCAATATTTTTCGGTTAACCACTATAATTATAAATATATTCATAAATAAAATTAAAATGTTCAAGATACTTAAAAATTAAATTTTTTTCACTATAATATAACATTATTGTTGTTAAAATAAAAATATTTGGTGGATATAAGCAAATTTGTTTTTAAAAATTAATATTTAATAAGTAAATATATTAACCGGTTCATAATTACTTTTAATTAGATAAATTATTATACTTACTAATAGCCAATTAAAAAAAGTTAAAAACTTTAAAATAATTAGTATAATAAAAAAAATGTACATGATCACTTTTAATTAGGATAAATTGTTATAAATTATTAAAAAATAAATAAATTAACTAAAAATTCGGTTTCGGTTCGGTTAACCAGTCACATGAGTCAAAAACCATTAACCAGTCCATTAATATCGGTTTTTTCAAAACACTAACCATTAACCAGTCCATTACAATCGGTTAACCAGTCCATCGGTTCGGTTTCGGATTTTTTTTTCCGGTTAACCGAGTCCATCGGTTTTTTTGCTCACCCCTAATAAGTTGTATCATATTAAGTTTAATATTCTAATTATAAATATAGTTAAACGGGTACTAGTAATAAAAAAGAATGGTTAATAGGGTTTATTATAAATGAGTATTGTTAAGTGGGTAATAAACTAGTATTTCATTAATTTAAATACTTAAAAATTTATGATTTTGTAAATTTTATTATATTAAAAATTTGATATATTAATTTGGAAGTTAATTAAACAGTATATTAAATTAGTATGGGTAATAAACGGATGTCATTAATTAATCAGTTCACGGTTTATTTTTAAAATTTAGTCGACTAATATCGGTTTTTCAAAATTAAATTTCAAATTCAGCCCATTAACAACCGGTTAATCTCTAAATAAGGTCGGTTAACCATTAACGATCGGTTGACCATTGAAAAAATTTAACATGTACAATTACCTTATATCACACACACACACACATATATATATATAAATTAAGATATGAATTTTAAAATTTTAAAAGAAAAAATATGAATAAAAATATAATTCATTAAAATTTAATGTTAATACAATAAAAAACATTACCTAAAAGCTTTATTAAAATTACTCTTTCTAATTTTTCTAAATGTATTTTAAGATTATTTTATTAAAATTACTTGTTATTTACACGGGAACAAAAAGTTTTCAATTGACAAACAATTTAGGGTGCGTTTGGGTAAGTTTTTGTTTTAGATTTTTTGTTTATTTTTTTAAAAATAAAATCAAAATACGTTTAGCAAACTCATTTCCTTTTCGGCTTTTGCAAGAATTTAAAAATAATCAAATTCACATCTTTCTTTACAATATCATATCATGAATTTATTTTTTTTACTTAAAAATTTTGAATACATATTTGTACAATATATAGTACTTTTTTACATGTGAAATTTCAACTGTCAATTCAACTTTTTGGAATTCAATTTGTACTACTTTTACTGTTTGTTACTTCGTTCCATTTTCTAACTGCCAAATCAAACAACGCTAAATAATTTTTAAAAATAAAGATATATCATACAAATATTTCTAAATTTATCTCAAAAATTTTATTATATAGTTATGCACTTAAATTTTGCAAGTGATCTCTCATCTGCCTAATGATTACATGATACAATCAAAATCTGATAGATCTATGTGTAAGACTAATTTAAGACCCAACCCCACATAAATAAATAAAAAAATAGAAAAAAAGAATATGATTAAAATTTTTTATATAAATAAATATATAAAAAACATTAAAATGAGCTTATTTTATTAATAATTCGGCTGGTTCAATTTTAACCATTTTTAAATATTGAAATAATCGAATTTCCATTTTAAAATTAAATTGATTATATCGAATTGCTTTTCGTCCATTACAAATTTTTTAGTTCTAATTATGATTCGGTTTTGCCTAAAAAAAATAAAAAGAAACCAAATCTCATGCAAAAAAAAACCAAATCTAACCAAATCTGAAACTAAAAATCCATATCTTCAGCAAAAAAAAAAAAACAAAAAAAACAAAGCAAAACGGTAGATCTCGAAGAAGAAGAAGAAGAGAGAGTAGAAGCAAGATCGAAGAAAAAGAAGAGAGAGAGAGAGGAGAGGCAGATCGAAAAAGAAAGAGAGAGTAGAAGCAAGATCGAAGAAAAAGAAGAGAGAGAGAGAGGAGAGGCATATCGAAAAAGAAGAAGAGAGAGAGAGCGAAGGGACAGATCGAAGAAGAAGGAGAAGAGAGAAAGGAGAGGAGGGGCAGATCGAATAAGAAGAAGAAGAAGAAGAGAGAGAGAGAGGAGAAGCAGATCAAAGAAGAAGAAGAAAAAGAGAGAAAGGAAAGGTAGATCGAAGAAGAAGAAGAAGAAGAAGAAGAAGAAGAAGAGGAGAGAGGGGAAGGGGAAGGGGAAAGGGTATATCGAAGAAGGGAAGAAGAAGGAGAGAGAGAGAAAGTTGTGTGTGAGTGGGACTGTGTGAAAAAAAGAAGGTATATATAATATTTCGGTCGGGTTCGAATTTTGATGATTTTAACCCGACCCGAAATACCTCATTTTTGAAGAACCGACCTAACCCGTATCCCCCGACTAACCCTACCCGAATGGCTTGTTTGGATCGGGTTCTTCAGGTCCGTCGGGTCGAGTTTTGCACATCCCCAAAAAACCCCTGTGATTAACTTCCATTAACTCTAAATTAACAATGTTGTAGACACTTGACAAAACATGTCCCATCAGTGCCATAATTTGTAAAGTTAATAAATAAATTTTTAATGTATAAAATTAAAAAAAAATAAAAAAATGACATGCTTTGCCATACTACACCAATACCAATTTAAAATTAATAAAAATTACTTCATTAATATTTTTGCTCCAAAATAAATTTCAATGACATTTTAGTATCATGCAAAAAAAGTAGGCTTAATATGTTAATTGCTCCTTCAACTTGCATTCGATTGTCATACCGCCCCTCTAACTTACAAGTTTATCAATTGAACACCTAAAGTTAATTATAAAGATGATTTTAAACACAAAATGCTAACTGTACAACATATGTGGCAGGATATTAACTGAGTTGGCATGAGAGATGGATTTACACGCGTTGGAGGAGTGTGAGGCTTGATTTCCTCCTTCATTACCTTCTCCTCTCCATTCTCATCTTTTTTTTTCGTTCTTCTCTGTTTTCTTTCATATGTTTTCTTTTTTCTCTTCATTGTCAATTAAAGTCTGATAAGTTGTTGCAGCTTGTGTACGAGTGCCATCTAAAGATTTGTGTCTTAGTGGTGTAGGCATTTCATTTATTTCTAATGATTTTCCTGTAGTATGTGAAGATTGTTTTGGTCTCTTCGAAGTGAGCTTGCTGTACTCCACTAATTTTCAATTAATGTATGAGAATTGGCATAAGCACTTGATGAGGATCTCCTGCTTGTTTGCAAGTAATTCAATTCATCACAAAATCCCCAAAATGTGCCATTGTTTTCATATGCTAAATCATACAAAATTTGGACAGGCTTTGAATCACACAAGTTAAATTGGCTGATTCACATTGAGTGGGTGTATAACTCTGCCATTTCAATCACTTCCTTCAAAGCAGTTGCTCCTAAACACCCGAGAACCTATACCCATGAACCAAACATGGAATAAGCCCCAATATATAAATTTTATTTCAATCATACACAATCTTACCTTTTACACTAAAATCTGTTAACACTTTTCTCTTCTATCAAGCTCCCAAAACCTTCTCATGAAGTCATAGTGGCATACGCTTATGGTAAAGGCAGTGGTGTTGTAAAAGATAGTGATTTAAATTGTAAAAGGGGAGAAGGAAAAATGAAAGTTTTCAAAAAAATAGAGAAGAAAATGGAGGAGAAAAAATGAAATAGAAAAAGAAAAAATTGGAGGGGGGAGATTGGAGATCCTTCTTCATCGGGTCCAGAATCCGAAAAAGAAAAAAGGGGAAGGGGAGATTGGAGGTCCTTCTTCGTCGGGTCCAGAATGCGACCAACAATACCGGTCTCCTCTGCCATCTCTTTTGTCTTACTTTCGCGATTTCTCTCTCTTCAAAACCCAAACTTCTCTGCTATAATCCGATCACATTCGGTGTCTGGTGGCAAGGCAAGGCGATCAACATCGACGCTGCTGCCCCTAGCTCCGGCTCCAATCGCCGGCCTCGATGAGGGTTTGACAGAAACGAGAGAGAAGGGAAAAGATTGAATGGTGGTGAAAACAGTAAATTTTAGTTGACAATTTGAATCCACGTGTCTTTTTTATTGGTCCAATATGAGATGTCATCCATGTCACGCAATTGTCCTACACGCGTTGCTTCACCTCATTTCTGTGTTTAAAGTTATTTTTATAATCAACTTTAAGTATTTAACCGGTAAACTTATAAATTAGAGGGGCGGTATGTCAATCGTGTACAAGTTGAAAAGGCAATTAGCATATTAAGCCAAAAAAGTAAAGAATACTTTTTTTAACTTTTTTTTAAAAAAAAAAAATTATATTATACTATACAAAATTATATAATATATCGTCAATAAATGTATAAAATTTAATATGAATAAAAGTGTATTTTTAAATATTTTAAATTATATAATTAATGAAAAAAATTAAACCGGTCAAATTGAATCGGACTTGCTTTAAAAAAATAGATATCGAAATCCACAAAATTACCAATTGCATAGCCACGTCTACACAGTACAAACACCAATTGTCTTTTTATTATCCTATTATTAACAAAATTAAGCTTACTGTGATTTGTTTTTTTTCTCATTTGTTCTTGTTTTTATTTTCCAATGTGATGAAGAACATCGTCTCAAGAGACTAGGCAGTAGGCATCCTTCTTCCTCATTTCTCTCCTCTTCTAGATTGGTCTTTTATCATTTCAAAAGTTTATTTGAAAACTCGAAGAAGATATTAAGAAGAGATTCAAAATGCTGTCACATAATTGCTTGGCTCTCATAAGGCCTAAATCTACTGTGGTAGGCAATAATTTCCCAATCTACATTTCTGGAGAATAAATGCGCAATAATGGGGCTTAAATTTTGGCTAGGCAAAACACTAAGACTTGAGCAAAGTTTCATCAAAATTGTGATGCAGCCTAATGGATTATAAAGCATCAACATGGTAAGACTATTGACACCCAATCATAAATTTCTTGGAGTTGTAATTTGAGTCAAAAAAAGCAAACAACCATACAATTGTGTCACTAAGGATCGGATAGGAATGAAGATGAAACTTCAAAACAAAGTGAATATATAAAACAGCAGCCAAAACCTTCTATATCTATCTCTTCTACGAGGCAGGCTTAGCCTCCTCCGCAGCCGCTTCAAATGTCTCACCTGCCACGAGCTCTGGGACCTCATCATCATCATCCTCTTGGACAGTGGTAGCAGCAGCAGCACCCGCATTAGGTGCTTGCTTCTGGATCTGCTCTGCCAACTTCTTCAGGTTGTCCAAATTATCAGGACCTAAAAAAGGAATAGTCAGTACAAAATTATCAAGTATCAGATCCAGAACAAACTGAATAATTCATTATGAACCACAAACTGGAAAATGCATACCCAATTGTGTAAGAACTTGAGGGAGAATATCCTGCAATTCTGAGAGAAACAAAAAAGAATGGAACAAGAAAAATGTAAGCCAACAGCCGAAGGCATGCCATAAAAATGTTTTGAACAACAGAATCACCACATTCATTCCAAATAACAGAAATAAATTCACATTTAATGCTAAGCAGATTAACATATTTACAACTATTAGAGACTCACTCTTAGTCTGTGGTGAGCCACTAACAACCCATGTATTGGCCGCAATGGATGCTTGAACTGAGAAAATGTGTACAATGATTAGTTTATAAGCAAGAAGTGCTAAACTCCAACCTTGTACAGAAGTAGGCTTCACCTTTTGGGTTTACAAACTGGATAACTATGTCATCCTTAAATATGTTTACTTCCTCAATTGCAGGAATAGCATTCACTCCTATTCTCTTTAGCGTGCTCTGAAGCCTTTTATCATCTGTAGTTGTAGTCTTGTGGACAGCCTTCTTCTTTCTGCAATTGGTGGCAAATTTGAATGATGATTTATCCCAAATAAAATAAGGCAGATGTCAAGACTTGGCAAAAAATATAATGGATGATGAATATAAATGCAACAGTTGCACAGCATTGCAAAACAGGTATTCACCCATAAAACCAAATGTAAACATAAATAACTTTTAAGAACTTCACTGAAACATGCTGGAGTCAAACTTCAAATGCAAATAAATCAGGATTTGAAAATTAGATTAGAGAGAATCATGTAGTGCACAATGATATTTTAACTCTGTGTCAGAAGTTAAACGGAAAAAGAGGAAACGGAAAAGAATAAGAGAGTAGACAATCCAGTGATACTAGGCTGAATAGGTCTGCTAGAAAGTAATTTAACAGAATCATTTCCTTCGCAAATATAGAGCCATAATTTATCATCTTATCAAGCCATGAGGTACGTTTAATATCAACAAGGTTACAACAACTAGAATCAGTATCACATTAAGTTATGCTTCGCACCTTCTCATGCTGCCCTTCCCACCAGTGCGGACTGCACCAGCCATCTTCATAAGCCTCTCCCTGTTCATCTGAAAAGAAGGACAAGAAAAAACAAAGGAAAAAGAAGTCAAATGTAAGCATCACCATATTGACAGACTGTACCTCCAAAACATAGAAATTGAATATAGAGAACCACAAGGAAAATAATACAAAACACTAACTAAAAACAATGTAAAATTTGTGAATGACGCTGAATAAATGGTTGAAAACCATGAGACACCGACAGCATATGGCATAAAGTTTATTTTAATGATGCAACATCTAAAACACAAGATTGAAGGGAGATCCACAAAATGCTGCTCATAACTAGGCATCTCTCCACTGAAGAGGTTATTTAATACTCAACGATTAAAAAAAAAAAAAGCCTAAATCAAATCATATAGCCCTCTATATGCATCAATCTATTACAACGCTTAAAGTTCCATTACCTAGTTATTATGACTCTTAACATTATCTTAAAATTTATGTGCTTTGAAAGGAAATTCAGCTATGGATAGAACACCTACTATTCAAGTACTCCAAATGGAGTAAAAATAGATCTACAAAAATTTAAACATGAGCCAAATCCTATGCTAGGCACATGAGAAACAATTAGAAACACCAAAAACAAAACCAAGCTTCATCATCAGCAATTATATCAAAATCAAGCTAATGTACATAAATTCACGAATGTATCAAGTTTTGCAGAGCCTCTCAGCATTCACAGTAACTCCTTTAACAACAAAAAAAAAAAAAAAAATGAAACATTCTAAGAGTGCAAGAAGAACCAAACGAAACGAAAGACTAAACATAACCCAGTGCTGTAAGGAAGCGTGCAAAGCTAAACAGAGGCAAACAGATATCAGAACCTTTGAGAAGAAAAAACAGACTATTAGCTAATAACTCTTTGCAAAAGAAATAAATTAATGAACGAAAACGATGGACTGAGAAGGACAGGTATGCATTAAAGAACAAAGTTAGTTGAATTACCTTAGCTTTTTGGGTTTAGGGTTTTGGTTGAATTTGATTTTGGAGCAGATAAAGAACCAGAAGGTTTCTTTCGGACGGCGCCCAACAACAACGATGCCCTTTGTGTGCACTTATGAGACGCTTAGGATTGTAGATCTGACGGTCAATATATGCACTGTTTCCACGTGTTAACAATTCATGAATCATGAGAATTACTCTTAGCAAAAAGGAAAGGAATACGATCGTTTTTTTTCTCCCTTTTACTCACTCAATTTCCTTTTAAATGTCAATTTTCAACTAATATTAAAAAATTATTAAATTAATTTTTATAAAATATTATATTTTTTAATACATCAATAATTATTTATTAAAGCAAGTTTAATATACAAAAATAATTTATAATTATATCTTATTTTTTAAAATTAACACTTATTTAAAAATAAAATAAAAATAAAATTCAAAATAAATACTTATAAAAAATAGAGGTAATAATTTTTAAAAATAAGGAAAATTTTCTCTAAAATATTTTTTAATCGATTTTACTCTATGAGAAAAAGAATTTGTTGTTATAGAATGCGTAGATTTTTTTTTTTTAATCGAAAATTGTATTCCACCGGAACTGGAAGGTAGTCCGGTAAATGCTATAGCACTTGTTCTTGTCTATCCATTGTATACTGCTTATTATTCCTAGCTTCTTCTGCGAGTGATGGCCATGAATCGGCTCCAACGCTATGACCTTTCTCCATTGACATATTTTTATCAAAGACCTTCTGCAGTGGAAACATCACGCACAAGCACTTCCATGACAATCTTTTCGTTTGAATCCCATAAGCTTGAGTCAAACTATGTTTTATTTGTGGCCAAAATATGGTAAAACACTGCCTTCATTAAGTTGTACAGAAGCAAAGTTGTTGCTAAAGTTTGAAACAAGCAATGTATTTTAATTTTTAATTAGAAAATAATCTATATGCCTGGTTACCAAGAAAATGGAAAGAGAAAGGCCTTAAGAACTGGGTTTTGATTATCCTAATCCTAGATAAATGTCTACATAATAATTTGAAGGAAGATATGACATGGTGAAATTTTCGAAGCTAGTGCTTTTCACTTCGTGTGTTGCCATGGTCTTGAACCGCCCTCCATGATTAGATTTCCATCCAAAAAAGGGCCTTTCCCACATATGGAGGTGTCCGAAGAGTTGTCACCGGTTGCTGCCTCGCGAAAGAGGTGCTAACCACGGCGCTTAAAAGGGCCATGTAGGCCATTTTTTAACTTGTTATTGGCATTAGAGGGTAAATGGTTTGAGAGACTAGCTGCGTTGATAAATGGGTGGAAATCATATAATTGGCTTAAAACAAAATCATATAATGTGTTTTTTAGAGGTGAGCAAAAAAATTCGGTTGATGTGGTTAACCGGTAAACCGAACCGATTGTAATAGACTGATTAATGGTTAGTGTTTTAAAAAATTAATATTAATGGACTGGTTAATAATTTTGGTTCATGTAATCGGTTAACTGAACCGATAACCGAATTTTTAATTAATTTATTAATTATTCTATATATTCATATTTAATATTTATTATTATTTCTTGATTTATCAATTTTTCAATAATAAAAATAATAATATATTTAAAAAGTTATAATATTAATATATTAACGAAAAGTTACATTTGCGATAAACTTTTATTTTCACACACGCAAAATTTTTTACCTTTCAAACTTTTTAATATATATAATTAATTCCTAATTGTAATTAATTTAATAATTTTAACTCTTTAATTAAAATATTTTATATTAAAATTATTAAAATTTAATATGATAAATAATATTCAATTAAAATGTGAAATGTTAGCTTTAATATTTTTATAGGTAGCATTTAACACTTACAATTCGAATTAAATATATTTCGCTTTAAAAATCAAAAAATTTCGATACAAGTAATAATTAATATTTAATAAAATTAATAAATTACAATTTTTCCATTTATTACATTTTTTTATCCTATGTATGCATATTGACACAACATTTTTAGTTTATATTTATAATTTGAATGTTATATTGAATTATATTTAGTTTCTAATTTTTATTTTTAAGTATTTTGGATATTTTAATTTTTTTATGAATACATCTTGTAATTATGGTAGTTAACCGAAATAATATCGGTTAATTGATCCGAAAATCCAAAACCGATGGATTGGTTAACCGATAGTAACAGACTGGTTAATGGTTAGTGATTTTCAAAAACCGATAGTTAATGGACTGATTTTTTTTTGGTTTATGGACCGGTTAACCAGTCCATGGTCACCCCTTGTTTTCCATTACGCTATGGCCATGGATAATATTAAACACAGCAAGGAAGTGCTTAACATAACAGGCCTATCAACATTCAAGGCCAGCAATAGAAACTATCCTTTCTTTGTATTTAATACAAATCCATAACCATAACAGTAAGGATCTTAGACAAAATAGAGATAGAAATTAAATATATTACTAAATAATAATCAGAAAAGAGAGAAGAGAGTGTTTAAGTAAACATATTTTTATTGCTATAAAGATAACGGTTTTCTGATTCCATACTATATAAATCATTCTTTATATAAAGAAAGAGACTCAGCTTCAAATACAAATAAGCTGAGTCATCAATAATACAAAAACCTTTAGGTCTGAAAAAGATTTAAGAAAAAGTAGTCAGCTAATAATTCAGATGCTGACTTAAAAGTATAATTATCACACCAAAGTTTGGCTGGAGAAGAGGGATTTATACCAATTTCAGCAAGCAAATGACGAATCCATAAGATTTCACATGTGGCCTGTGACATGGCTCTATATTCAGATTCTGCACTTGACTTGGACACTACAGTTTGCTTCTTTCTTTTCAAAGATACTAAATTTCCTCCAGCAAAAATACAATATCCTGCAGTTAAGCTTCTATCAGTCTTAGATCCTGCCCAATCTGCATCAGTAAAACACTCAATGCGGTTATGCTCATGATCACTGTAGAGTATACCTAGTCCAGGAGCCCTTTTCAAATAACATAGGATATGCTTTAAAGCTTCCCAATGCTTGACTGCTGGGGCTGTCATAAATTGACTAACAACACTTACTGCAAATGCAATATCTGAACGAGTGACTGTAAGATAATTTAATTTTCCAACTAACCGCCTGTATTTTTATTGATCATTAAAGAAGTCACCATCATCCTTTGTGAGTTGTACATTTGGGGCCATAGGAGTGCTACGTGACTTAGCTCCCAATTTTTCAGTTTCTGCAAGTAAATCAATAACATACTTTCTTTGGGATAAAAGAATTCCCTTCTTACTTCTTGAAACTTCTATTCCTAGAAAGTATTTTAGTTGACCCAAGTCTTTAGTGTGAAATTTGTCATTCAAGAAAGACTTAAGAGAAGATATTCCTTCATAATCACCTCCTATAATTACAATGTCATCGACATATACAACAAGAAGAATAACACCAGCTGTTGATTGTCTGTAGAATACGGAATGATCAGTTTGGCTCTTTTTTAACCCAAACTCTTGGACAACCTTACTGAATTTGCCAAACCATGCACGAGGACTCTGTTTTAATCCATACAGAGATTTCTTTAAGCGACAAACTTTCCCATACTTTCCTTGAGCAACAAAACCAGGTGGTTGCTCCATATATACCTCTTCTTGTAGATCTCCATGAAGAAATGCATTTTTGGTATCCAGTTGATGTAATGGCCAGTGCTGAGAAGTAGCAAGAGAGACGAATAGATGAACAGAAGCCAACTTAGCTATCGAAGAGAAAGTGTCAGAGTAATCTACTCCATATGTCTGTGCATATCCTTTGGCTACAAGTCGAGCCTTAAGTCTAGCAATAGATCCATCTGGATTTACTTTAATTGCAAAAACCCATTTGCATCCAACAGCCTTTTTGTTGTGAGGTAAATCTACCAACTCCCAAATGTGGCTATCATCTAGAGCTTTGATTTCTTCAAGCATTGCGGTGCGCCATCCAGGATGAGATAAAGCTTCTTTAACTGTTTTAGGTATGGGAATGGAGTCTAAAGAAGCAGTAGAAGCACTAGATGGTGTAGTTAAGTGATCCTATGAAATAACGTTCGCAATGGAATAAGTAGATTTACAACTGTGTTTACCTTTGCGAAGGCTGATGGGAAGATCAAGATCATTTGGTGGAGGATCCAATGACGAAGTTGATTCTGGTGTAGGACATGTATCAGTAGTCACTGTTCTCCTTGAACAAACTTGAACAATAGGTGGCTTATCTGGAACTGAAGTCTGATCAGCAAGAGAAACATCATGAGGAACACTATCATCCACTGATTGTTCAGAATTTGATATAGATTTATAGATAAGACATTCATCATCTTCCTCCCCCTGACTAATAGGTAGAGAAAAATGGTATTTTTTGTAAAAATGCTACATCAGTAGAAATCACATATCTGTTGAGATCAGGAGAATAACATCGATACCCTTTTTGAAGACGAGAATATCCCAAGAATACACACTTCAAAGCTTTAGGATCTAGTTTTGTAACATGGGGTCGTACATCACGAACATTATATGTGCTTCCAAACATTCTTAGCTCTGTTGGAAATAAAGGTTTATGAGCAAAAAGGACATGGTAGGGACTATTACCATTAAGTATCGTAGATGGCATCCGGTTAATCAGAAAATATGCTGTGGATACAGCATCAGTCCAGAATTGCTTAGGAACTTTCATCTGAAACAACAAGGCACGGGCAATCTCAAGGAGATGTCTATTCTTCCTTTCAGCCACTCCATTTTGAGAGGGTGTATCAACACATGATGATTGATGGAGAATACAATGTTGATTTATATAGGTTTGAAACGATTCTGATAGGTACTCTTTAGCATTATCACTCCGTAATATGTGCACAGAAACATTGAATTGAGTCTTAATCTCAGCACTAAAAGCAGAAAAATGAGTGAACACCTCAGAATGATTTTTCATAAAATAAATCCAAGTCATTCTAGAAAAATCATCAACAAAAGTAACAAAATATCTGAATCCTATTTTGGATACAACAGGACATGGACCCCACACATCGGAGTGAACTAATTCAAAAGCAAACCTAGCTCATTTATTAATTCTAAGAACTAATGAGCCTCGACGATATTTTGCATAGTGACAGAACTCACAATCTAATGACAAGACTTTATTAAATTGTGGATTTATTTTCTTCAAAATAGGCAACGAAGGATGTCCCAGCCTGCAATGAGCTTCAAAAGGTGAAGTAGCACTAGAACAAGCCACAGAGCGAGGTACCCATAAATATCTGAATCCAAGTCATTCTAGAAAAATCATCAACAAAAGTAACAAAATATCTGAATCCTATTTTGGATACAACAGGACATGGACCCCACACATCGGAGTGAACTAATTCAAAAGCAAACCCAGCTCATTTATTAATTCTAAGAACTAATGAGCCTCGACGATATTTTGCATAGTGACAGAACTCACAATCTAATGACAAGACTTTATTAAATTGTGGATTTATTTTCTTCATAATAGGCAACGAAGGATGTTCCAGCCTGCAATGAGCTTCAAAAGGTGAAGTAGCACTAGAACAAGCCACAAAGCGAGGTACCCATAAATCCAGAACATAAAGACCATCAGATACATGTCCTCTACCAAGTATTTGCTTAGTCACAAGATCCTGAAATAGACAATGGTCAGGAAAAAATGAGATACAACACTTTAAGTCTTTAGTAAGTTTGCTTACAGAGATCAAATTAAAAGCAAGATTAGGCAAACTTAGGACTGAAGATAAAGTGATAGAGGATGTGGGTTTAACAATTCCAGGCCCCTCAACATGATAAGTTGATCCATCAGCTATTGTTACAGGGAAGGATACTTTATGAGGCTGAAAGGTAGAAAAGGTTCGAGGATTACCTGTCATATGATCCGTAGCACCTGAGTCAATGACCCATTGATTTGAGGAAGAAATAAGGCATGTTTTACCTGAATCATCCATTGGAGTCGATTCCTTCAGAAGACGAGCATACTCTTCAGCTGGAATAATAACAGACTTCTCAAAAGATGAACAAACGCAGCAATGTTAGCAGTTTGAGTTCTCTGATTGCGATTTTGTAGTTTCTTACAATATCGCTTTGTGTGTCCAGATTCTTTGCAAAAATAGCAAGTAACATTGCTAAAGTCATTATTTCTGGTAGCATTAACATTGCTGAAATCATTATTTCTGATAGCATTCCCTCCTCTATTGCGGTTCCTTACAACTTCATTTCCCTCTCCTCCTTTAACAACTAGTACACTGGGCTATTGAGATTGTTGAGCATTATTCTCTGTTCGTAACAGTCTGCTGAAAACGTCTTGAAGTGTGGTGAGTTCAGGGCTAGACAGAATTTGAGATTTGGCGGTCTCAAATTTTGAAGGAAGACTGGCCAGAAAACTCATAATAGGCATTTGTTCCTGCTGAGTTTGTAGCTTCTTAATGTCTGTGCTGAGAGGCAATAAAACATTCAACTTTGCATATACTTTGTTGAACTCCATAAAATGGGCAGTGAGAGATTTGGCCTCATCTTTTTCAGAACGGTAAAAAGTTTTACAGATATCATAGATGCGGGTAACATTGCCTTTACCCGAATACAAGAAAGCTAAATAATCCATTAACTCTTTAACATACTCACAGTGATCTACTAATCCTACCACATCACTTTCAATAGAATTAGTAATTTATAAGAGTAACCGAGCATCATCTCTAAGTCAAATTTTATTAGTGGTGGGTTCCTCAATTAAATGATCATCTTTCTCAACACTTCTTAAATAAATTATTATTCTCCTACTCCATTCTAGAAAATTAGACCCATTTAATTTATGCTCATTAATTTTGGTGGGCATTGACATAATTTCAGTAACGCTCGATTTATTATCTTCAACAACAAACTCACCTGTATTTGCCATTTATCTACTAATCAAACTAGACTTCTCAAAAGAATACCCAATAATTAATGAGTACCACTTAGCAGCAAATATAACTCCCGAATAAAAACAACCACAAATATTCAAACACCCAAGTAATTTTAAACTTAGAAAACCTGCTCTCCACAGCTCAAACGGAGAAGCAGGAAGAGAGAGAGACCTTTTGGAGAGACCAAATGGGGAAACTGACACCACGGTTTGGTCGGAGACACCCAGGCGACGCCGGAGATTGAATCGGAGAACAACCGGATGCCCAAAACTCTCTCACGCGCTGGCGCATGAAGACGGAGGCAGATCCTTATGGAGGCGCGTGAGATCCACTCGCCAGTCTTCTGGTCACCGGACTTTGTGCGAAGGCCGAAAATCCACTGGTGCTCCTTCTGAAGTCGGCGGTGAGGAGGATAGGTCACCGGAGCTTAGTGACCCAAGTAAGGGCAGATTCACCCACTTGACGAAGAATCCAGAAAACCTAGGGGTGCGTTTACTTACAGAAAATAGTTTTCTGTTTTCTGTATCCTAATTTTTTAGAAAATTGGAGTATTTATTTTCTATAGAAAATTTATAAAACGCGTTTATTTATCAAGAAATAAAAAATTAGAGTATTTATTTTTTATATATATGTGTGTATATATATATATATATATATATATATATATATATACATGTACATATGTATATGTATATGCATATCAATAAATGAAAAATTAGAGTAATTATTTTCTATATATATGTGTATGTATGTATGTATGTGTATATATATATATATATGCATGTGCATGTGCATTTGCATGTATGTGTATATGTATATGCATGTGCATGCATATATATATATACACACATGTGTGTGTGTGTGTGTGTACGCATACACACACATACATACATAAATATGTATATACACACACACACACACATATATATATGTATAGGTATGTATAAGTATGTGTATGTGCATGTATATGTATGCACATACATATGTGTATATGTGTGTGTGTGTGTGTCTACGTACATATTTATATATATATGTAGATGTATGTATGTATATACATATGTATATAAGTACATACATACATATATGTATATGTATGTATGTATGCATATATGTATGTATGTACGTATATAAGTACATACATATATGTATATGTATGTATGTACATACATACATACATATATACATACATGTATATGTATACATATACATAGATATATATATGTATGCACATACATGTATATGTATGTGTGTGTGAATATATACACACACATGTATATATGTATTAAAATATTTTAGAAAATTTAGAAAATATCTTTTATTAGTTCTCCAATCTCTTCTTTATTTTAGAAAACTGGAAAATCTATTTTCTATTTTCTATTTTAGAAAATTGACTAAAATAAACATGATCTCTGTTTTCTATTTTCTATGAAAAAATTTTTTGGAAAACTGGATCAATTTTCTGTAAGTGAACAGGGCCTAGAAGTCCCAGATTTTCCAAACGAGCATAAGGCTCTGATACCATGCAAGAAAACAAGTGTTCTTCTTAATCAATTTCTCAGCAATTGCATGTATTTATACAAATTAATGTCTGCTTCTCTATTCAACTATGTCTGCTCCTATCTGCCTATATTCAACTATGTCAGCTCCTATATTTACTCCTATAATCACGTTGACAGTCTGTAACAATGACAAAGGTTGAAGATAATGCAAATTGCAAATTGTTGTTTGGAGTGCCTTTGCAAATGTTAATTCTCTGAAAATCTCTGGTTGGACTGTTTGGTAGATAGGGATATTTTTAAAAGTGAAAAGTTAAAAAAATGTATTTTTGAAAGAAGAAAAGATTCTATACCTTGCTGTGTTAAAAGCCCAAGTTATCCAATAGCCCAAAAGTGAAAGTTGAATTGAACCGAATCAATGTACTGACCTGATTCGGTTTTTGAGGTTTCCAAACCCAACGTACCGAACCGATTCATTGCCCTCCCCACGGAAAGGCCTATCCACTTCACATTTCGTTAACTTCCACGTGGATAAGCAAAATTTGAATGGATAAAATTGAAAGTAACTGAAAGTAAAAAAAGTAAAATATAATTTTTTTTGTTTGAGTAAAAATGATAAATGGAAAAGAAAAAAAAGTAAAAATAAATAAAAAATGCAGGAGAATAATTTTTATTTTTCTCTAAAATAAAAAAAATATGCGAAGGTAAATAAAATAAATTTTTTATTTTTATTTTTTAATTAGAAGAGAGCACATTTTTCCTTTATTTCAGTTAGAAAACATTAAAGAGTAAAAGACTCGTCGTTAAAAAGCGTAAATCTTACTTTCGTCCAAAAAATAAATTTAGTTTTTCAGAAAATTACTCTAAAAAAACTAAAAAGTGTAACTAACTGTTTAGTTTTAATATTTTCTAATTTAGAAAATTAGAAATTTATTTTCAGAATTTTTCAAAATTAAACTATTATATAGAAAATATAAAAACATATTTTCTCATATTTTTCAAAATAGAAAACATGTGTTTCTACCAACTGACACTACACCGTCGCCGCCACCGCAATTACACAGCGGCTGCCACCGCCGTCGCCACCATCACAACTACACAGTTGCCGCCACCGCTGCCACCTCCACCTCCACATTGCCATCGCCGCCGCCGCCACCACTCCTCTGCCGCCACTGCCACTACATTGCCACCGCCACAACCACACCGCCACCTTCACCTCCACCACAATGCCGCCGCCTCTTCCATCACTACTGTCACCCCCACCACATCGCGGCCGCGGCCACCACCACCACCACGTCACGGCCGCGGCCACCACCACCACCACACCGCTGCCGCTGCCACCACCACCACTACAACCACACTGCCGCTGCCACCGCCACCTTCACCGCCGCTGCCACCACCTCCACACTGCTACCGCCACCGCCACACCATCGTCGCCTCTACTGCTACCACCAAAATTATTATTATAATATACATGAATAATTAAAAAATATACATGACATTGCCGTTGCTTCCACCACCACCATCAAAATTATTATTATAATATACATGAATAATTAAAAAATATACATGAATATTGATAAATTTTTTAAATATATAAAACAGTTATATAAAAAATAAAAATGGAAACTAAAAAAGAAAAATATTATTAATATAAATAATAATTACTCTAAATAAATTTAGTTTTTCAGAAAATTACTCTAAAAAAACTAAAAAGTGTAACTAACTGTTTAGTTTTAATATTTTCTAATTTAGAAAATTAGAAATCTATTTTCAGAATTTTTCAAAATTAAACTATTATATAGAAAATATAAAAACATATTTTCTCATATTTTTCAAAATAGAAAACATGTGTTTCTAACCGCCACCGCCACCGTCACTGCAATTACACAGCGGCTGCCACCGCCGTCGCCACCATCACAACTACACAGTTGCCGCCACCGCTGCCACCTCCACCTCTACATTGCCATCGCCGCCGCCGCCACCACTCCTCTGCCGCCACTACCACTATATCGCCGCCGCCGGCACTACCACCACCGCCACAACCACACCGCCACCCTCACCTCCACCACAATGACGCCTCCTCCTCCACCATTACCGCCGCCGCCACCACCACGTCGCGGCCGCCGCCTCTTCCATCACTACTGTCACCCCCACTACGTCGCGGCCGCAGCCGCCACCACCACCACACCGCTGCCGCTGCCGCCGCTACAACCACACTGCCGCTGCCGCCGCCACCTTTACCACCTCCACACTGCTACCGCCACCGCCACACCATCGTCGCCTCTACTGCTACCACCAAAATTATTATTATAATATACATGAATAATTAAAAAATATACATGACATTGCCGTCGCTTCCACCGCCACCATCAAAATTATTATTATAATATACATGAATAATTAAAAAATATACATGAATATTGATAAATTTTCTAAATATATAAAACAGTTATATAAAAAATAAAAATGGAAACTAAAAAAGAAAAATATTATTAATATAAATAATAATTATTGTATTTATATTGAGAAAATATATAGAATATAAACAAATATAAAAGAGATTGTAAATGAAAATACTGAAAAAAAAAAAAAGAAAGAAACAGATATAATTTTTATTTTTTAATTTTTTAATTTTGAAAAATAGAAAAACAAAAAGCTAATAAATAAAAATGAAAACGGGAAAAGAAAAATGGAGAATATTTTGTAGAACTAAACAGCGATTTGGGCTCCGCCGGAGAGAAGAAGAGATTAACTATGGCGACTGCTGTGCTGTTCTATCTTCTTGCTTAGACCTTCCTGCAAAGTTCAAAAATCTTTCCCTCACTGCTACTTCTACTTCTTCTTCCGCCTCCTCTTTCATGTCTCTCAGTTTCTCCGCTGTTTCTCGTGATGTGTTCAGCAAAGGTATTTCAATTCCAACCTCTCTCTCTGTGTCAATTGCTACTTTGGTTAACTGGGTTTTTCTCATTGGTCTTAAAAGTTATTTTCTTGCAATTAATTTGAACATGGAGTTGCAATTTTATCCAATTTCTAAATGAAGTTGGGTACTTTGCTTCTGTTTTAGGGTGTTTGCCAATGAGCATGATTAAAAGGCCAATTTGGCATTCAATTTTCTGCGAGGCTGCTCCAAACAAAAAAGCTGATTCTGCTGCGAAGAGAGTTCGACAAGCTGAGAAAAGGCGGATTTAGCCCGCAAGTCTGAAATTAAAACCCGCATGAAGAAGGTAACCATTCTCCCTATTTTTTCAAGGAGAAAAAAGAAATCTCCACTTGTGACTTGTGACTTGTGTATTGCTAGCATTGAGAATAATCATCAATATAACTTAAAAAGAATTTTCAGCTCTTTTTATTGTATAACCAAAACTGTTTTCTTGAGAAAATCTCTCCAAATGCCATTGATTTTTATCTCTACTTGGATAGAATACTTCATAAGCTACATAGCATCGAAGTATAATTTTATATCATTTGACAAAGTGGAATGGCACACTTTGCTAAACTTTCAAGGAAAATGAAATCAATTGTCAGTTAGGAAATTAGTTAAAGAAATCATCATGCTTGGGGAAAATACAATTGTTATTGTTGAGACACGGTTTTCTTTGGGTTCTGTAGCCTGGTGTACTGCTGGAAAATCGATTTTGTTTCCAATGCATAGGGAGGAAGAGAGCCTATGAAGCATTGATACGGCAGCAGAGGAGTGTATCCCGTATCGGATACCGTATCCGATACGATACATGTCGGATACGCGTACCATATGGCACTGAAAAATTGGATACGTGATTGCGATACTGGATACGCGTATTTAAGGGGTTAGATACGCATATCGAAGAAATCAGATACGGGTAGTTGAATCGACTAAGAATTTTTAGAAATCTGAAAGAAATTAAACACTAAAATGGAAGAGTTGTATTCAAAACTCACTTGGAACTGCAAATTGGCAACCTCTTTAATTATAATTCTTGAAATTATCGGCAACCTTGTTCAACAAATCATCTCGGTGCTCCTACTTCATCTCAATCTCGCACAGTCCATCTGTATCAGCTCATCGGGTTTCCTTTTGCACACTCGATTTCATTCTTCACCCAAATCACTCTTTCTCTTGATTTCACAGCAGCACTACAATACCACTTGTAATTTACGAATTTGGATTTTCTTTGTTTTCACTTTTACTTACTTATTGTCTTTTTGGACTTTTTAAGCTATGTTAATCTACTTCTATTATATCTTGTTGCTTTTTGGACTTTTCTGGTTTTTCCTTTTGTTTTTATCTTATTTACCTTTTTAACTTTTCAAACCAATTGTTTTGCTTGAATACCAATTGTTTATCTTTTTGGACTGTGTAAATACCAATTGTTTTTATCTTGTTTATCTTTTTGGACGTTTCTATTGTTCAGGTTTTTTTTTTTTGTTGATTTTTCAAACCAATTTAATAAGTTATCTTGTATTGTTTATTTACTCTGTTTCATACTGTTTTTGCTCTGTTTCAAACACTGTTTGCTCTTTTATGTGTATTTATCTTTATTTTTAATTTTTAATTTCTTAACACTCACTTGTACCCACAAAGAATTATAAGATAACAAGTTGAGTATGAAACTGAAGATGAATGAAATTTTCTTTTTAATTATTTTTGTTGTTATTATTATTAGTTCAGAACTTTGCCGATTTTACTTCAGCCACACCATCTTAAAATGGCTGCTATATCTATAGCTCATTTGTTGAAATGGGCAGTCCAAAAAATTAATAGAAATGGGTTTTATTCATTTTTTTTTCAAAATATATTAGCAGCATGGAAAGAAATTGGAAGGAAAGGAGATTTGTTATTGTTCAAATTATTTGTTTTGCTTGTTTTTCTTTTTTACTGTTCTAATCAATTTGATATTATAGACCGATAAATTCTGGATGTAGTTCTATTTTACTTTTTGTTACAGATACTCATTAAATGAGTATCTATAGTTAGGCTGCTGTGTATCTGTAGTTAGGCTGCAATTGTTGACTGTTAGTAGCTATTACAACTGTAATTAGTTAGGGTATTAAATGCTAGTGTTTGTATATATATATGTGTTCTCTGTAAAAGGAAAGTGTGTGTAGAAATAATAAGAATCAGTTATTTCTCATGGTATCAGAGCCTTAGTCTCTGTTTTTGGGTTTCCTGGTGTCGGGTCTCTGTTTTGGGTTTCCTGGTTTTCGGGTTTTCTGGGAACGTTGCTGTTCTCATTTGGTCACCACATTCCGGTGACAAGTTTGCGTCACCGCCCACATCAGGAGGAGCGCAGGAGGAATTCCGGCCTTCCCACAGAATCCGGCGTCGATCCTGCCGGCGAGTGAGCTACACGCGCCGATTAAGTCTTCTGGTTACTGTTCACGCGCCGGCGCGTGGAGGCGCGTGCAGAGTCGGCTGAAGCTCCGGTTTCTTATCCGCCGTCGCCTTGCTGTTTCCGGTCAGATTCCGGTGTCCGTTTGGGTTGGTCTTCCCTCTTGATGGTAGTTAATCCTCTGTGAAGAATCTGTTCTTCATTCCGGTCTGGGTTCCTCTGTTTTCAACTCCATTTCGCTGTTCCGGCCTCACTTTATCATCTTCCATTGATAGCTTTATGGTTTTGTGGTGGTGTTGTGGCTGAGTTAGTCCCCTGTTAGCTGCTGGATCTTGTGGCTTATCATTTGAGGTTTTTCTTTCTCTGCCTTTTTGCTCTTTTTACTATATATTAGTGATTTTGTGGTTATTGGCTTAGTTGTATTTTACTTATAATGGGGGATGCAAAAATTTCTGGTGAGAAAGGACAGATAATGACTGAAGTAGTTCCTGCACTTAGTAAAATTACAGATTATAAATTAAATGGGCCGAATTTTTTGCAATGGAGCAAAACCATTAGAATTTATTTGCTTAGTATTGATAAGGATGACCATTTGACCAATGATCCTCCACCTGATGATAAAAATAGACAATTATGGTTACGAGATGATGCCCGCTTATTTTTACAAATTAGGAATTCCATTGAAAATGATGTACTTGGTTTGATAGATCATTGTGAATTGGTGAAGGAATTAATGGATTATTTGGGATTCTTGTATTCTGGAAAAGGAAATATTTCTCGTATGTATGAAGTGTGTAAGGCTTTCTATCGTACTGAGAAGGAAGCCAAGTCTCTCACAATTTATTTTATGGATTTCAAGAAAATTTATGAGGAGTTGAATGTCCTTTTACCTTTTACTGCTGATATTAAAGAACAACAAGCTCAAAGAGAGAAAATGGCAATTATGAGCTTTTTGGCTGGATTACCATCTGAATTTGAGACTGCCAAATCTCAAATCCTCTCTAGTCCTGAGATTACTTCACTTCAAGAGGTGTTTAGCAGGGTGTTACGTACTGAGAATACACCATCCCATCAAGCTTCAAGTGTTCTTGTTGCTAAAGGAGGAGGAAATGATGCTTGGAGAAAAAATAGTAATCGAGGAGGAAGTGATGTCATTTGCTACTACTGCAAAGAAATTGGGCACACAAAAAGATACTGCAAAAAGCTTCAAAATAAGACTCAAAGGACTCAAATTGCTACGGCTACTGTTGCTTCTTCCTCTGAACAATCCGTCACTATATCAACTGAAGAGTATGAGCGGTTCTCCCAGTATCAAGAATCTATGAGACAATCCTCCCCAGTTGTTGCTTCTGCTGAGTCAGGTAAAAAGTGTTTCTTCTCATCCTCAAACAAATGGGTCATTGACTCTGGTGCCACAGATCATATGACAGGTAACTCTAAAATCTTTTCCAGCTTTCAATCTCACACCCAACTATCTCCTGTTACTATAGCTGATGGATCTAGTTGCAACATTGAAGGGTCGGGAACTGTTAAACCAACTCCATCCATTACTTTATCCTCTGTGCTGAGTTTACCTAGTCTTGCATTTAATCTTTTGTCTGTCAGTCGCCTTATTAAAGATCTCAATTGCTCTATCTCATTTTTTCCTAATCATTGTCTATTTCAGGATCTTATGACGAAGCAGACTATTGGTAAAGGGCATGTATCTAATGGGCTCTATATTTTGGATTCATGGGTACCTCGATCAGTTGCTTGTTCCAGTATTGTTTCCACTTTTGAAGCTCATTGCAGATTAGGCCATCCTTCTCTACCAGTATTGAAGAAGTTATGCCCCCAGTTTTCTGATGTCACTTCAGTAGACTGTGAATCATGTCACTTTGCCAAACACCAGCGAAGCTCATTGAGCCCTAGAATAAATAAGAGAGCTGAGTTTGCTTTTCAGTTAGTTCATTCTGATATTTGGGGACCTTGTCCAGTTGTGTCTAAAACTGGTTTTCGATATTTTGTTACTTTTGTGGATGATTTTTCTCGAATGACTTGAATTTATTTTATGAAAAGCCGTTCTGAGGTGTTTACTCATTTTTCTGCTTTTTGTGCTGAAATTAAGACCCAATTTAATGTGTCTGTGCATATATTGCGTAGTGATAATGCTAAAGAATACATGTCATCTTCTATTCAAAGTTACATGACTCAACAGGGCATCCTTCACCAGACCTCCTGTGTTGATACTCCTGCTCAGAATGGGATTGCTGAAAGGAAAAATAGACATCTCCTTGAGACTGCTCGAGCCTTGTTATTTCAAATGAATGTACCTAAGCCCTTTTGGGCGGATGCTGTTGCTACTGCATGTTTTTTGATCAATCGAATGCCATCTACAGTTCTAAATGGTGATGTTCCATACAACATCCTTTTTCCCACCAAGTCTGTGTTTCCAGTTGAACCACGGATCTTTGGAAGCACCTGCTTTGTTCGTGATGTGAGACCTGGACTTACAAAATTAGACCCTAAATCACTTAAATGTATATTCTTGGGTTATTCTCGAATTCAAAAGGGATATCGGTGCTACTCTCCAGATCTCCAAAGATATGTAGTATCAACAGATGTTAGCTTTTCTGAGAAAATTCCGTTCTTTTCATCACAGTCAGGGACACAAATTCAGGAAGAGGATGATTGGCTAGTTTACCATGTCTTCACTCCAGTTTCAGATAAGGCACCCAGTTCTGGTTCCAGTGATGCTAGTTCTCCTGATATTGAGCAAGCAGCAATTGGAGATTCTTCGACTGATCAAGCTGCTGTACCCTTGGCTCCTCCAGCCAAGCCTCCTATCATACAAGTATATTCCAGAAGATTAGAGCATCAGGATACATGCCCCGCACCAGTTTCTTCGTCATCAGATCCTCCACCAAATGACCTCGACATACCTATTAGTCTTCGCAAAGGCAAACGTCAGTGCACACTTCCTAAATATCCCATTGCTAATTTTATTTCCTATGATCAATTATCTCCGTCCACTAGCTCTTTAATTGTCTCTCTAGACTCTGTTTCTGTACCTAAGACAGTTAAGGAAGCTTTATCTCATCCGGGTTGGCGTAATGCTATGATTGCGGAGTTACAAGCTTTGGAAAATAATCACACATGGGATCTAGTTCCTCTACCTGAAGGCAAGAAGGCAGTTGGATGTAGATGGGTTTATACAATAAAATGCAATGCTGATGGTTCTATAGCTCGACTCAAAGCTAGATTGGTGGCAAAGGGGTTCGCTCAAACCTATGGTGTTGATTATTCAGATACTTTTTCTCCAGTGGCCAAGCTTACCTCTGTGCGTTTGTTCATTTCCTTAGCTGCTTCAAAACACTGGCCTTTACATCAACTTGACATTACAAATGCCTTTCTGCATGGTGATCTTTTGGAGGAGGTGTATATGGAGCAACCACCCGGATTTGTTGCTCAGGGGGAGTATGCAAAGGTATGCCATCTACAAAAATCTCTGTATGGGTTGAAGCAGAGTCCTCGAGCTTGATTTGGCAAGTTTAGTGAGGTAGTTCAAGAGTTTGGGTTACAAAAGAGCAGGTGTGATCACTCTGTCTTTTTCAAACAGTCCACCACTGGGATGACCCTCCTTGTTGTTTATGTCGATGATATTCTCATCACAGGAGATGATTATACAGGTATCAATGCTCTGAAGACCTTTTTGCAGGCTAAGTTTCATACAAAAGATCTGGGTCAGCTAAAGTATTTCTTAGGCATAGAAGTTTCTAGATGTAAGAATGGAATCTTTCTATCTCAGAGAAAGTATGTTCTTGATCTACTTGCAGAAACGGGAAAGACAGGAGCTAAGCCTTGCAATGCACCTATGACTCCTAATGTTCATCTAACTAAAGATAGTAGTGATCTCTTTGATGATCCAGAGAAGTATAGAAGATTGGTTGGAAAACTCAATTACCTCACAGTAACCCGACCGGACATTGCCTATTCTGTTAGCATTGTAAGTCAGTTCATGTCTGAGCCTACAGTGAAACATTGGGCAGCTTTGGAACAGATTTTGTGCTATTTAAAAGGGGCTCCAGGGTTGGGTTTATTATATAGAAATCATGAGCATAATCGTATTGAGTGTTTTGTCGATGCCGATTGGGCTGGATCAAAAGTTGATAGAAGATCTACTACTGGCTATTGTGTTTTTGTTGGTGGAAATCTTGTGTCTTGGAAAAGCAAGAAGCAGAATGTTGTTTCCAGGTTCAGTGCGGAATCAGAATACAGAGCCATGGCTCAATCTACTTGTGAAGTCTTGTGGATTTGTCATTTGTTAGAAGAAATTGGATTGAAGGTTTCCTCACCAGCAACACTGTGGTGTGACAACCAGGCTGCACTACACATTGCCTCTAATCCGGTATACCATGAAAGGACTAAACATATTGAAGTTGATTGTCACTTCATTCGTGAAAAAATTCAGGAGAATGTGATCTCCACCAGTTATGTGAAGACTGGCGAACAATTAGGAGACATGTTTACAAAAGCTTTAAATGGGACTCGGGTTGAGTACCTTTGTAACAAGCTGAGCATGATTAACATCTATGCTTCAGCTTGAGGGGGAGTGTTACAGATACTCATTAAATGAGTATCTATAGTTAGGCTGCTGTGTATCTGTAGTTAGGCTGCAATTGTTGACTGTTAGTAGCTATTACAACTGTAATTAGTTAGGGTATTAAATGCTAGTGTTTGTATATATATATGTGTTCTCTGTAAAAGGAAAGTGTGTGTAGAAATAATAAGAATCAGTTATTTCTCACTTTTCGAATCAAAGTTGGAATTCTTTTTTACTTTTCAAATCAAAGTTGGAATTCTAAAATCTTGAGTGTGAATTTCTCGCATAGACCATCATCATACTTTCTAAATATTTTTGTGATATATGGAAAAGAAAGGTCTGGCAGTTTGTATGTTGTCCAATTCTGTTTGCATGTATATTGTATACTTTTATGTTTTTATGTTTATGCTAATACCCCAAGAAAACGATTTAATTAATTTTATAATCCAAATCGATTTGGCAAAAATCTAATAATTGAATATGTCTTAGACATTTACAGCATCTCTCTCTCTCACTCTCTCTCATTAACATTAGTTAGCTGTGAATTAAATTTATAACTCATACAATGCAGAAGAATGAGTCAATCCCAATCAGCTTCAAGTTCCAGTAGCAGTTCCATAGTGATTCTTGAAGACAAATATGAGGAGAATCACGAAAACGATCCTCCACTTTGGAAGTATGTCAAGATTATTCAAAAGGCAGGAAAAGGAGGTAATACAGCTTTTGAATGCAATTTTTGAAGAAAAATTATAACGGATCTCATACTAGAGTCAAGTCTCACTTGTTAAAGATAGCAGGGCATGGAATTGCTCCTTGCAAAAAGATTCCTAATGATATATATGCAGAAATAAAAAGGATTACAGCTGAATACGAGCACAAGCAGAAATCAAAATCTCAAAAGCAGATTCCTGTGCCCAATGCTAGTTCTTTGCCTATGTCAATGGCTCATCATTCTCGACCTCCAATGCCTTTTGAGAATAAGAAGAGAAAGGTTTCAGCTGTTGAAAAATCTTTTAATAAGGAGGCTAGAGATCAATGTGATGCTGAAGTTGCAAGAATGTTTTATACAGGTGGTTTGTCCTTCCATCTTGCAAGAAATCCGCACTATAGAAATTCCTATGTTCTTGCTTCTACACTTCCGGAATATGTTCCACCAAGCTATAATGCATTGAGAACTACTCTTTTACAACAAGAGAAGAGCCGCATTGAGCGTTCTTTGGAGCCAATCAGGAGTACATGGAAGAACAAAGGCGTGAGTGTTTGTAGTGATGGGTGGACTGATACTCAAAGAAGACCATTGATCAATATTTTGGCAACCTGTGAAAGCGGCCCTATGTTTTTGAAAGTAATTAATTGTGAAGGCGAGTACAAAGATAAACATTTTATTGCCAACATTCTTATGGAATCCATCAAAGAAATTGGTTATGAAAATGTGGTTCAAGTAATAACTGATAATGCACCTATCTGTAGAGCTGCTGGTTTACTTGTTGAGGCCAAATATTCCAACATCTTTTGGACGCCATGTGTGGTTCACACCCTTAATCTTGCTTTAAAGAGCATTTGTTCACCAAAAATTACAGATGATTGGTATGAAGAGACTAAATGGATTCCACAAGTTGCTGAAGATGCATGGTTCATAAAATTTTTTATTATGAACCATAGTATGAGGTTGGCTATGTACAATGACCACTGCAAATTGAAGCTACTATCCATCGCTGAAACAAGATTTGCTTCTACACTTATGATGCTTAAAAGATTTAAGGAAGTTAAGGAAGGTTTACAACAAATGGTGATTAGTCCAAATTGGTTTTTGTATAAGGAAGATGATGCGAAAAAAGTAAGAGCAGTGAAGCAAAAGATATTGGATGAATTATTTTGGGATGAGATTGATTATGTACTTGATTTTACCAATCCTATATATGAAATGATTAGGATGGCTGATACTGATAAACCATGTCTTCACTTGGTTTATGAGTGGTGGGATACTATGATAGAGAAGGTAAAGATAGTTATCTTTTGACACGAGCGTAAGGAAAGTCATGAACAAAGCGACTTTTTTGATGTGGTTTACAATATTTTATTGGAGCGATGGACTAAGAGTAGCACATCACTACATTGTTTGGCACATTCCTTAAATCCGAGGTAAGTATTTATGTACCATGCTTATTAATTTAAAATTTACTTCTAGTTTTGTAATTATAAATTGTTATCTTCAATTTTTCAAAGGTATTATAGTTCAGAATGGCTTCAAGAGGATCCTACTCGTGTGGCTCCCCACCAAGATGTTGAACTTACAAGGGAGAGAAAAAAATGTTTTGAGAAATACTTTTCGAGTGAGTCTCTTAGATGAAGTATCAATGTGGAATATGCTAATTTTTCAATGTGCTTTGATGACTTTGGGGCTATTGATGCTATGAATGATAGATTTCATATGGAACCAGTGGTGTGATGGATTGTCCATGGAGCTTGCACACCAACTCTCTAATCCATAGCTTTGAAGTTACTTGGACAACCTTGTTCATCATCTTGTTGTGAAAGAAATTGGAGCACATATAATTTTATTCACTCTCTAAGAAGGAATAAGATTACTCCATAAAGAGCTAAAGGCTTAGTGTTTGTTCATAATAATCTTCGTCTTTTATCAAGGAAGAGCTCAGTTTATAATGAAAGTGTTACTAAAATGTGGGATGTTGGAGGAGATGGATTTGATAACTTGGGTGAAGATGGTGTTGGGATACTTGAAATAGCAAATTTATCTCTTGATGACCCGTCATTGGAGGCTTCAATATTTACTACTGAAATGGAATAAATTATGATGTCTAATGCTTAGTATTTGACTATTTAGATGGAATTTTATTATGTTTGAATGAAGAAAGTTATTAAAATTAGTAAAAAAAATTATATTATTATAAATTTTTAATTATCGTATATACAACATATCGTATGTTCATTTTTAGAATTTTATCGTATTCCCGTACCGGTATCCGTATCCATGCAACATAGAAGAGAGCAAAGGGATTAGTTTATTTTCTGAAAATCATATGCTTGTAGATACTTTGCCTTTGTGTGCTTAAGAGTGGGAATTGAATTGAAGGAAATCGAACCTAGCATGGGGTCAAAGATGCCCACAACTTCCGTTAGAATCTTTTTTCTGCAACCAGCCATTGGCTGTGTCAAGAACTTGAAGAATTGATGCAAGCTGAGTCAAATAGGGAAGGTATAACTCATAATATAAAATAGTATCCCACTCTCAAAGTAAGTCTCTTGGGGATTATGCAGTATGTTGAGCTGTTTCATATATGGTTTTTATCTCAACAACTTCAATATTTTTGTCCTGAGATGCATTAAGATTACATGTTCAAATAGTTTGTCGGGTTCTGAATTATGGGCCATGAATTTGTCTCCTCTTAACAAACTTAGGGTCATATGTAATCTCCTGAATTGCAGATACTAATCAAGTTCATTCTATTCTACAAAAGTTAAGTGTTATTATTGTTACTTGTTCGTGAACTATATGATATGCTATCTATTGCAGGTCTTGGAAGCACTGGATGAACGGAGGAAGAAACCTGATGCACAAGCAGCAGAGGTTCTTCCCATTGAGAAACTGATTGCAGAGGCCTACTAAGTCATTGATAAAGCAGTAAAAGTAGGAACATTGCACAGAAACAGTAGAGCGCGCAGAAAGTCCCGACTTGCTGGGAGAAAGAAGTCTGTGGAGATTCACCATGGCTGGTACACCCCTACTCCAGCCGCCGTAACTACCAGTTAGGAGTTTTCATTCCATAGAAGAGCATGACTAGGGGGATTTTTTTTATGCGTATGAAAAATTGTGACTACTTAACTTTGGATAAGTATGTATAATTTCTTTTGATGCATTGCCTTATATATTAGTGTAAATGCTGTTCCTAACTTTGCCTGCTTACATTTTCTTCTTTAAAATGAAGACTATCCAGTTTGAATTGCTATGGATTCAATTATTTGGCAAGTTCAGTTTGGAAAGATTTGTTGGATCTGGCGTATGTGCGCTGAGGCATGGAGGTGGATAAACAGTAAAACGGTTTTCGAATAGTATCCACTGTTGAAGGTAGAGCCAACTGTACTCTGCAATTTGTGCTAAGGAAATTCTTTGCAGTTCATCAGTTCAAACAAGGCATTCTTGACTCCCTCAACTTTATATATATATTGTTGTAAACCTTGAATAATATTTTCCAAAAGAATTATCTTTCTCAACATGTTATTGGAGCTCTAAATACCTGCCATCACCATCTCTACTTTGACTTTGTCAACAACAGTAGCTTCTTCTGCTCCTTCAACAACTCATTCTTTTATATAAAACTTACTACCAAAAACTATTTGGCTTGGAAGAGCAGTTCCTTCTTTTGCTAAATTACCAGAATTTAAACGGGTTTGTAGATGGATCTTCTCCGGCTCATAAAAAGAACAAAACCTCCACCAACGGAAACACAGTTGAACCAAATTCTGAGTTCGTTTCGAAAGGATCAGATGCTTCATTCTTGGCTTTTTGCATCTTTAAATGAGGAAGTTTTTCCTTCTATCGGATTACAATCATCAAAGGAGGTCTGGGATGCTCTTGCAAGTCCGTTTGGGTCCTATGTCACAGAATCGAATTACAAGGCTTGAAAAAGGGGATTTCGCAGTCCCTCAATATGTGCAAAAAGAAAAATCTTTAGCTGATGAATTGGCTACTTCTGGTAGATCTCTGTCAAATGCTGAATTTAATGCAATTATTTACAGAAATAAAGGGAGTGAATATCATTCTAAATACGAAGCCTGAACTTTATGGGCTTCTAATTGCTCATGAGATCGTAGTCCAAGGTGCTTTTGAGCCTACTCCTACTGCCAATACCGTTTCTCCATTCACCAAGACCAACCCAAACGAACTTTGGTTGTAATTTTCAAAACACAAAATTTGGTGGCAATTTCCAGAATTCTTCAAACCTCAAAGCAGCTCTGGTAGTAATTTTCAACTTGGAAACAATGCACGACCCTTTGATAATTCCTTCTCTTCCTATCCACCAAAAAAAAAAAAAATAAAAAAAAAAGGAAGAGTCGTGTGTTTTGTGTGAATAGATAGTTTTTATGATCATCTAGTGGAATTGAATAAGATTTTGATTGCTAAGAAAATAAAAGATGGAGGAAGCAGATAAAAGAGTTGAAGAAGAGGTGGGGATCCATAGAAGAAGAGGAAGAGGAAAAGGAAATCAACTAGGAGGTTAAAATCACAGGACTTGTCTCAGCAGCAGGGACAGGTTATGTGTATTCCAAGAGAGCAGGAAGGAAAAAGATGAAGAAGAAACTGGAAATCGAGAAATATGATCCACATGTTATTTTCACTCAGGCAAAATAAAGTGACCATCTTTTTTGACTACCATACTGATATTCTCACACACTTTACTAGATCAAACTTAATTTGGCACCCATTAATGGAAATCAAGCTAGGTTATTCTTGCTAGTATAATTTACTATGGCATGGAATGTTATCCATATATGAAAGAAGTTTTAGAACATCTAATTCCATTGTCATTCTTGGTTCTTCCAAGTCATATATATAGATATATAAAGAATCTTATGGTAACACAAACTCGAAACTTTTCAGTTCTGATCATCAAACCAATACCATTAAAAACTTATTGGCAATGAGATAGTGTTTTAGTCATACATATTGCTAATATCGTTAAATCTGTTATGCCATTCCATCCATATTATCTCTGGCATTTTCTATTCTTCAGTTTGTACTGGTTTTCAATATTCCTTTTCAAGATATTTTCAGGATATTTATTGACTGAATTTGATTCAGAGCATTTCTGTTTGGCATTATATAGGAACTAAATTCATTATAATCCTAAATTTTCATATTGGGAGTTTAATGTCTTATGCTTTACTCGGGAAAGATCAAAAACCTTAGCTCACTAGTTTTCCCAGAGAAAAACTGTTTCTATTTTCTCGCTGAATACCGCTGTGTGATTCAACAACTCTTGGAGAAATGAAATCGATGCAGTGGAAAATAATTACACAAATAGTCTTATTTTTAAGTACAATATCTTATTATAACGTTTACTTTTTAGCAAAATCAAAGTTTTCTTAATATTTAAAATAAATAAATAAAAGAAGTAGTATCTTCAGTAAATACAAAGCGACATCAAATTACCAAATTGACCAAACAAAACATTGCAGATTAAACCACATCAAACTCGGCGAGAATGGCACAATAAACCAGAGAGTCAACAACAGCATTGAAGATTGCAATATTTTACTTATTTAGATCAAAACAATGGAAATCTTCCAGTTTCATTTGCAACTAGATCATCAAGCAGTTCAAAAGCAAATAATAACTTTCTTTCTCTGCGTATATATTCAACTAAACAAGCCCAAGACTGAGGCCCTGGTTTAAATCCCATTTCTGCTAATCCAAATAATGCTGCAACAGCATCATCTACCATCCCAGCTTCGCATAAGCCCACCACCAATTCATTGGAAGTTGCATAATGTGGTACAAATCCTCTGCTAAGCATCAAACCCAACAATGCACAAGCCTTCTCCAACTCACCTTTTTGGCACAAGAAGTTCAACACAATCCTGTAACTTCCTTTGTTCAGATAAACCCCCTCAAAAGCTAGTTTCTCAAGCATCCCAAGAGCTTCATCAAACCTGCCCTCAGTACATAAACCTTTGAGTATCACATTAAAAGTTACAACATCAGTTTTGCATTTCATTTCCCTCATTTCTTTAAGCAACTCCATGGCCTCATCTACTTTACCTGCTCTGCAGAAGCAATTTATCAAGGTTGTATAACAAATTGTGTCAGGTTTCAAACCAGAGCTCTTCATCTCATCAAAAACCTTTTTAGCCTCCTCCAACCTTCCCTCCTTGCAAAATCCATTCATTAGCGTTGAATAATTAAATATATTTGGATAGCATCCATTGTTTCTCATAAACTCTATTATTTTCCTGGCCCTATCAACCTTTCCCTCGTGGCAAAAGCCTTTGATTAAAACACTGTAAGTAAGAGCATCAGGCAATATCTGATCTTTTGACACCATCTCCTCGAACAATTCAATTGCTTCTTGAAGTCTTCCACTTTCACCGAGCCCAGCCATCAGAGTTGAGTAGGTAATCAAATTAGGATAAGATCTCCTAGACTTCTTCATTTCCTTCAGAACTTCAAAGGCAGACTCGAGATTGCCACTTTTACAATGATGTTTCACCAAAATGTTAAAAATGCAGGTATTTGGACTTATCTTGAGACATTCCTTCACATGCAATAGAAATTTCTGGGCCAAATCAATCTGCTCTGATTCAATCAGCAGATTGAGACATGTGCTGATGGCCTTAAGAGATGGCTTCTCACGAACAATTGGCTGAATAGCATAGAACATCTCAAGAACTCTTTCATGTAGAGAGGATTTAGAAAAGTGCTTCATGAGACAAAGGAATAAGTTTTCATGAAATTTGCAAGTTTCATAGGTCATTTGATGAAGAAGTGCATCAACAGCCTGAAACTTCCTTGCCTGAGCAAGCTTATGGATTATGATGGAATAGGTAGCATGGTTGTGATTAAAACCTTTTTGCTCCGCTACCATGTTGAATATTTCTAATGCATGTTGTGGATCTCTCTCATGGTTGATCAAATTTATGGCAGACTCATGAGAGATGAATCTTGGTTTTCTTTGAGCTTCCACAAGGGTATTTGACTTTTCAGTCAGGGAATCTGGAAGGGGAGTTGCTTTTGAGGGTTGGAGAGGAGAGATCCATGGAAATGAATATGGTGTAGCTGAAGAGAACGTGGAGAATAAGTGATGCTTCTGGAAAATACCTTTCCCGGTATTCATAAAAACAGTTGGTCCGTTTAAGTGACTGTCATCTGAAAAAGATAACAACCTGTTAGCGAGCTTTCCTCAAATGTGTATCATCATGCACTTTCAAGACCAAATAGGCACACATCCAGTTCAGGATTATCATTTTCCACAAAATAAAAATAAAAATAAAAAACTACAGACAAAATAGCAAATGGTTAAAGAAAGGAGAAAAATCAACTCTCATTTTTAATATATTAAATGCACTAAAACACATGAAGATCTGTTTTAGGAAGAATGCTTGAGAATTATTCTAACCAGACAACATAAGTGGACAACAAAACAAACACAAAATAAAATTGAGTCGAAACATTTCTCTGATCAACTGAACACTTTTCTTCCTTTTCTCTTTGGAATCTTTTCCATCAGAGAAGCCTTTTTATTTGTCCTCTCTGCAATTTTTTTTTTTTTTTCCCTTTAGAGAAACTTAATTAGACAAAATTTGAAACACTGGACAAGCATACACTTTCCTAGGGTAACAAGTCATTCATAGCCAAAACAGAGGCTCTATATGGTTACATCACATGCAAACGAAATTGACAAGGTGGCCAAAAAGTTCCTCTTTCTATTTTTGAAATACAAAATAAATAAATAAAGATAAAAAAATAAAAAATAAAAAAATACCCCAAAGGCTGAAACTCTCTGGTTCCAATTCCAGAAACTAATCAAACCAGGAAAATCTGGCTTAAAATTCATCAATTCAAGACAACTAAACCTCGCCACTAGAAGAATGAAACCAGAACTAAATCAAGATTGTTTAGTTTGATTCTTCTAAATCACAGATTGGGATGTAAATTCGAATTTTGTGTTCTGTATACAAGGTTCATCAAGTTAATCCATCCCCAGTTGAATCTCAGTTAATTCCATCATGTTGCGCCTATATTCCAACCCATTTTCCTTAACTTCGAAATTTTGTTTCTGAAACTTCAAAAAACAACCTCTTTACATGAAGAAAGGTCATCATTTAACAAAATTCCTAATTCACTGACCACTATCCTTGTATTGCAGACACCAAGTTTCAGGGTTAGTAAGGAAAATGGAGGATGATGCTCAAAAAATGTTTGCAATGTAAATTCTGTTACCTCATAAAACCAATTAAAAAAGATTCTTTGATGAAACAATTCTGGAATATGATATGATGAAATTCTTGCTTGCCATCCTCATGACATAACATCTTTCTTAGCAATACAATGATTCTCGCACGTCACAGCATCCCAAGATAACAAAACTGAATCTGTGATGTTCATATCATTGAAAAATATGCTAAAACCTTCTTTAAGAGAATAAATTTAAATGAGAAATAGATTTGTCGCTTATGCAAAATATAAATGCAGACTTACCATCTCAAGGATTCAATAACATCCAAATTGGAATACTTTAATGGGCAGAGGTAATCACATGGTTTTCGCAAACTTGAATTAAGATTACCTCATTCTTGTCTTCCTTATTCTTTTATGCATAGGTCTTGATGATTTTACACTGTATTCCTCTTGTTCAGCATCACTTTTCCTCATATTTATATTCATGCTATTTACCAATATCTCAGTCCTTGGCTCTGCCACCATTCCCTTACATTTCATCTCCCCAAAGAAATCCAAAGCATCCTTAAATTTTCCTTTGTCATAGAGCCAGTGAATCATAATAGTATAGGATCGTCGATCAGGTCCCAACCCATAGTTCTCCATCTCATTCCAAGTATCTCTTACTCTTTCCTCACAATTCCATTCCACGTTCAATTTTAAGATTAAGTTATATGTGTCAATATTGATCTTGCATCCAATCCTCTCCATCCTTTCCAAAACCAATGGCAGCTCCTCTGGCCCCTTCAATGCCTTGAGCAAGTAATTGAAAGTTATATCATTGGGCATGCAGTTCCCCTTCTTGTCCATCATTTCATCCAAAAGTTCGTACACCTTCTCCATCCTCTGAATTTTGCACAAATGTTTAATAAGCGAGTTGTAGGTAGCCACATTCGGCAAACAGCCTTGTTCAGTCATTTCCAAGAAAATTTCCAAAGCTTCAGGAATTCTCTTCTTGAAACACAATGCATCAATCATACAGTTGCAGATCACCACATCTGGTTTGCTTGGTCTCTCCCACATTGCTCGAAAGATTTTCTTGGTTGTGCCTAACTTTCCCTTCTTGTTTAATGCTTTTATAAAAGTTCCATAGGTAAATAAATCTGGCTTACATTTAGACCGAATTATATCTTTGAAAAACCTCCTTGCCTCGTGTACATTTCCCAAAACACACCACCCATTGAGCACGATATTCATAGTCTTGATATCCATGCCAAAATCATATCCCTTTGAATATAGCAAAGTTTCTGCAACTTCTACATGCTTGTACCTACATAAACACATTAAAAGTTTCTGGAATGCAACCAAGTCAATATCTAGCCCTAAATCTCTCCTCTTATCAAAAATTTCAATTGCCTCCTCCACCTTATGTGCAGCAGCATATCTATTAATGATAATTTGATAAGTTTCCTCACTAACAAGTCCCTCTTTCTTAGACATTTCACCAAGCACTTGAGTCAACTCATCGAACCGCCTCATTTTGCCAAGAATGTCAAGAATCTCATTATATATATTACACCCCATAAAAATTTGGCCCCCTTTACAAACCCAATTGAAGAATATATAAGCAGGTCTCCAGTCAGAACGGTGCCTCTTCAGTACATTCATGATTACATCTTCTGTCACCATGGGGCTGCATTGATTCAAAGCAAGTTCAATTTTCCTTATTGGGCTATCTCTGTAACTCTCAAGTACATTTTGGACTTTAATTGCCAGTTCAGTGACTGATTCTTGATCAGTTTCAATTAGTGAGTGGGAATTTGCAACTGAGTGAACACCAAATTGGGAGTTAGACATTTGGGAGCAACACTTTATGGGGTTTTGGTTATACGAAATGTAAAGAAGCAAAGGGTGGATTCTATGGGATTTGGTTAGGAATAAGAATTTGGTTTCAAAGTAAAAAATTTCCCGTGAAATTGTTTTCAAATGTTGGAATGTGGGAGGCATGTTACGAATTTCAATTGGGGTGTTTTACAAGCAAACCAAATCACAAGGCAGATTAAAATGTTTCAAACCAAAACGAGCGCTCTTCCCCTCTTTTCCCTTTCTCTTGAAATAGAATACAGAAAAGACTACTACAATACAGGTCCAAATCCTGAAAACATAAATCATTTGAAAGGAGAAAAATATCAAAAGCCAAGGACATGAACCTAATCAAGATTATAATAACTTCCCATTTCTTCAAAACCCCTAATTGAGACATAAATTCATAATACGGAAAAAATAAAATTACTTTTCTAGGAAACAAAAAGAAGCAAAAGCAATGATAGCTGAAAGTAGGGCTGTTCATGAGTTGGATTGGGTCAAAAATGAAATAAACCCAACCCAATATATATGAAATGTATAGTTTATTAAAAAACAACCCATAACTTACAACGGTTTGGAGAGGTTTGAAAACGATTTGAAGTAGATTTTATCGGTTTTTTTCCGAAGCTCTAACTCTTTAAATTTGTTATAAAATAAAATAATAAACAACACAATAATTATATTAAATTATAAATTACATTTTATTTTAAAAAAACTGCAAATTTTCTTTTTTTTTTTCAATATATTTACACAAAAAAAAGACTGATTCCCATCCTTTCTCCCATATTCATATCAAGGCCTGCACACTGGAAATGCAGCCAATAACAGAATATAGTATAAAATGTAAGAAACAATTAACAATACTATTACCCATAAATGTAACATATCATGAAAAAAAATATGGTAGTTTGATGCATTTGTAGACCTGATGTATCTTCTCTTTGACCACTAGCATCAGCCTAATTAATTGTCCAAATCTATAAAAGGAAAATACATATATTAGGAAATGGGACAGAAAAACTTCAACAAAGACTTAGCATAGGTCACAACTCAGATGCCTTCCATTAAGGGTCATGATGGCAAGAGCAGCTGATCTGCGATCAAAGTAATTTACAAACCCATAGGATGACTGCACAGAGACAATAAGCAAGTGGCAAATGAGAAAGAAAAGCACCAGTATGCAGACTAGTTAGATGAAATTACAATGGCACATTAACTTCTGCTGGAGCCTAATTATAGGGGCAAGAGGACAGTCCCCTAGTACATCATGTTGTTCCTCGGAGAACATATGGATTTCTACTGACTGTCCAGCTAGATAAGCAGCATTGCTAAGCATGAGATTGATGTAGTGAAAGCTAACCTTATCTTTCCTAATTAGCTTAAATCCTAATAATAAATATAAGTTCAAAAACCATAACTATACAAATAGAAATCAGCAACATGAAACAGGTGAGGATATGACATATAACACAGCATATATTCTAAGAGGAGGGACAAGTGTGCAGCTAAATCACAAATGCTAAAGAATAGTTATAAAATCTAAAGATGTAAAGTTGTCCATTTAAGAGAGATACAAGCTCAAACGTAAATGCCATACATGCTCACCCAGTTCAAGCCTCAGTCTCAAAACAATTAAAATAAAATGAAGTTGCTTCCTTTTATAACATATAACATCTAATAATAAGTTGCTTTTGTTTTTTCAATGAATTTTAAATATGATTTTTCATATGATGAGAAACTAGCTGTAAAGAAACATAAATTTGAAATGATACATGGACCCCTTGCAACGTATTCAAATGCTAAAATGGGATGTACAGTAGTGATCAGATAAAAATATGAATCAGAGACAGCTCCTAGGTGACATTCAAGATAGTCTCTTAGCATTTTAAGCACAAATTAAATAAAGGCCCAAAGGAAAGTGAGTCCTTACCAGAAGATAAGCACCAAATGGAGTGCCAAATACAAAAAGAAAGCCTCCAAGACCCTTTAGAACTATAAAGGCTGTATAAAGTGCATCCAGATTAGAGAAAATAAATCAGAAAAGAGATCAAGCAAGATGGACAAACAATAATCACAATTATGACAAATTGGGATCGATGAGGAAGAAACATGATATTGAAAATGGCCTTACATCAATATGTGACAGTCCCACCCCCAACTTGGAGGAGAGGTGGCTCTTGACAATAGCAAGCTTGGGTATCAGCTCCTTCGCAGCAGGGCCACCGTCTTCACCAAATTCATTGAACCTAAACACATGATAAATGTCAATACAAGCCACCAGTATTAAAATCACTTTTCCAGCATATCACAATAAATAATTGACCCGATGTATTGAAGCAATAGATTCATCAAACCTGAATCAAATTTTAGTCCTGAAAATACTGTATATCCTCATCTAAACAATAAAGCAAGAGAAAAGGATAATAGATAACCCATCAATGGCTGCTGAATTTTGGTATTCAAGTTTTGTATGTCATAATTGCTTGTTTTACAAGAGATCAGCAATTTTCTGAGAATGAATTATTCAGATTGTAAAGAAAGCAGAGAATAGAGCAGCCAATTTCTTTCCGCAAACTGCTCATATTTATCAACATTTTAATGAGCTTTCTTTCTGTCATGACAAGGACTGCTTAAACCAATTCGTTAACAATTACAGCAAAATTTATATAAAACCAATTCATTGAATTATGTGGTTTAAATTCAAATTAAGAGTTAAATTTAAAATCATCAAATTGAAATGCAATTGAGTAGTAACCTATGTATGTATTTGCCAGTCTGCAGGTTTCCCTCTCATAAGCACAGGGATCATAATTTATTTACCAATATTAAAACAACAACAAAAACCAAGATATAGTTTGATGACCTTGAAAAATCACATCAAGGAAAGAGTAAGCAAAGATTAAAAAACAGTTCAAGCTACACTGAACTCCTACACTATTAAAGACTAGATACATTCAATTCCTATTATTTAGTAAACCCAAAATGGAACTTGAACCTTAAATATTATCTCATAAAATCAATCAAAAGGTGCCTGCGCAAAATTTTACCAGTCCCGTATATTGGAGATCATACAACTACAGCTAATATGACTAAATACATAACTAGAAGCACAGCTTTCTTGATTTCTTCAATCTTTGAGCAAGAAAGATGAAAGAAGGGGCAAAAAAATAAAAAAAGTCGGTATACCGAGAGTTCAGCATTAAATTAAGCAGCAATAAATAAGATTATGACGTTCTGTAAAACTATGTCAAAGGATGTATTGAGGTCTAGCCCAAGTCCCCCAGCTAGAGAATTTACATATCTATATCTATCTCGTCAATTTGGGAGCTGTAACATCAAATTAAAGCTACTTTGATAAAGAAATAAGAAAACATACTAACACAATCCAAAATGGGAGACCGGATTTCTTCTTGGGAAGCACAGAAGGAGAGAAATAATATGAAATCTCCAGAGAAAGATAAAGGATTCAAGCAAAATCAGCTGAAAATGGCAAAAAACAACAAAATGAAAGAATCAGTGGCTGATGAAATTAAGAACACACAGATCTGGAATTAAGTATATCATGTAGAATAAGTAGAAAAACAAAAGATAAATCCAATGTCTGTCAATATCATACATTCTCAAACACATACCTAGTTGATGGCACAAAACCGAGCGAGGGAGTGAGATCGAGACTGAGAGAGAGCAAGATTGGGAGAGAGAGAGAGTGAGATCGAGATAGAGAGAGAGAGTGAGATCGAGATTGAGACAGAGAGATAGTGCGATCGAGTAAGGGATGGCGAGAAACGAAGAGAGAGATCGAGTAAAGTTGAGGCTTTCTGCTTCCTCTTCCGTCAATGGCACAGGTCGATTGAGAGAATGAATAACACTTAAACCATGTTTTTCTGATTTGATCGATTTAATTCGATTAAGTTGGGCGATTTAGCCCAAAATCTTAACAGATAATTGTATAGTCATTTTTAAAAAAAGAAATCTAAATACATACATAAAGGCATTTTTGTCCATATGCATTTTGTACAAACAAATCATTTTCCTAAATAAAATTATCTCTTATGATACTAATAAAGTCTATAAAAAATATATAAGTTTTGTAGCATTCATGGATATCCATAATTAGCCCTTGGCCAAGGTCCTCAAACATTGGTGTATCCTTTTGTTTTTCGGTACAGTACACGAGATATTATAAAATAATATTCTCTAATACATTAGAGGTTTTTTGATTAATTTTTCTAAAAAATAATACATGTATTATATAATGCAGAATTTAATTTTTATTTTACATATATATAATAAAGTAATACACACTTCCCCTGAATTTATTTAATACAATATTTATCTTAATCTCCACTTTTTTCTCATTTTATATAAATTTTATTTTATTATTTTATTGTCATTTTTATTTTACGAATATATATTTTATATGTCATAATAGTTTATTAAATTTATTTAGTTTGAATATTATTATTATTATTATTATTATTATTATTATTATTATTATTCGTTAAATGTTTTTTATTTTGCATGGTTTTTTACTTATGGGCCACTGTTGCATATTGCATTATATTTAAAATAATAATGATGAAATTTATTTATTTTGATTTGTTATTGGATCATGTATAAAATTATTAATTGTAGCATATTTGTTAATATATTTCAATTATGTAATTTAATGTTATTAATTAAGTTGTTTATTTGATTGTTAATTTATCTACTATTATATATTCATGTTTCAAGAAATCTGTGCATTTTTTTTAAAAAAATTATATTTTACAATCAATTTTTTTTTGTCTAAATTGGTAATATTAAAAATAATTTAATTTTGCATGTTTTTTTAATTTTGTTTAAAAATAATACAATACACTATTATGTATCAAGCACAGTATAAAATATTACAGGTTAATATAATATTATATCAAATACTGTATATTATAATACAGATTAATACTATACGTGTTAATATTATACAGGTTAATACAACACAACAAATTAAATGTGGCCTAAAATATTATAAATTTAAAACCACAATAAATAGTCCGTCAGATTATTCCTATTTTTTCGACACGTGAAGTATTAAATATATATATATAGGCACCAATATATACTTTAGTTTAGTGGTAAAGATGTTTTACCTTTTATGAATTTTCCAAAGTTCAAATTCCGATTGCCACTTTTTTATTTTTTATTTTTTTTTACCTTTTTCCTTGTAATGTCACATTTTTCTTTTTTTTTTTAAAAAAAAATTATTTTCACTTATTTTTTATTTTTCTCACTTATTTATTTTTTCTTCTCTCATTCCTTATTATCACTAATCATTCTCTTATCATTTTTCTTTTTTCTTGTAATAACGTTATTTATAAATTTGGAAAGCAATTAAGAAATATAAATAACGTTATTTTGTAAAATTGACATATTTGTATAAAGTAATAAGCAATTAAATTCGCAAGTGTGACCATATTTTAGCTGTGCACACTACTTTCATGTACTAGTTGCACAAAAATAATTTTAATTTTTTTAAACAATACAAGAGGATGATTAGGGATAATAGGGATCAAAATAAATATTAATTAATTTTTGTATGTAAATTTATTTATATTCAGTATTAGATGGCCCATAATAATAGAGATAATCACACACACTGAAACCATCTATTAGTTTAAAACCGCAATAAACTGTTGCTATTTCAATATAAAATTAAATTCAGATAATATGAATCCCGCTTTTTGATGTTGCAACCAATTGTTGCGATTTTTAATACACTTCAAATTCCCATATATTTCCTCAAATACATCAACTTTTAATTTTTTTTCAAAAAATATTTTTTAAAAAAAGGTCCCGCTAATTATTTGGTTTGGGCGATTTTGTTAATGTTAATTTTTTTTTTCTAGAAAAATAAGGAACTGAAATTTAATAAAAACATACTTGTTAAATGGATCGGCTTAAATGGATTCAATTCGAATCATTTTTTGTCATTAATTTCAAATCAATGTCAAATCTAGTCAATTTGTATTTCGAGTCGAGTCAAGCATATCATCATATTTGGGGTTAATATTTTTAAATTTGTCATTTTAATATTTTATATATAATATTTGAAAATTAATATTTTTCAATTATGATTCTTATTTTTTTTTGTATTGGGTTGATTAAAATAAGATATATGTGGCAATGAGTAGGGGACTACGAGAAAAATACTGAATGTAATAATTTTCAGCTTTTCAAGCGGACAAAAAATATTAACATCGATTATATAAAATATTTATTATAATTTATTAAAATATTTTTTTACTAATTTTCTATAATTATGCATTCACACCCTATTAATTATATCTTTTTTTTTTTTGCGCGTACATAAGAATAAATTAGCATTCATTCCGTCTCATAATTTTTCTCCACCTTTCCATTTTTGTCTGTTACGAAATATTGTCCAACTTTTTTTTTTTTTTACATTATGGTGTTAACTTATGAATTGTCCATTGTACTCCTATTTATTTTTATTTTATTAATTGCAAATTAAATTTTCCGTGCCATGTTAATAACAATGATTAGTATGGTTTCAATAATATTTAATTACTCATTCTATATTTAAGATGAGTATAATAGGAAAGTTATTGAAAAAAAAAATACCCTTAAGCATAATAACTACAATTTTTTAAACTGTATGAAAATTAGAAGTGAACAAAAATTATGGGATAGAGGGAGTAAAATACATAATTAATACTTTTTGAACTTTAAAAATTATTGCTTTAAATTGAATAAAAAACATTCAAAAATTATCACGATAAGTGAAACAGAGTGTGTGTTATTTTACACTTAAAATATTACTCATACTTCAAAGGGAAAAAAAACTATGATAAATTACAGAATTATGTAATTTTTATTTTGCAATTTGCTGCGGTAAACCTTTTAGAGAATTTTAGATTATTAGCTAAATGTATCAGTTGTAGCTGTAGTATTAATGTATTAATATCTTAACTCTACTGGGAAAGGAGGAAAATTTATAGTAGTAGCATTAATGTATTGGCTATTTGTTAGGTTGTATCCAAAAGCCAACATTTGTTCAATGCTTCACAAAGTTGATTTACTATTTGAAATCCAACTCCTGTTTGTTTGGTTTTTTTTTTTTAAATTAATCTTATATTAAAAACGAAGATTAGAAAGCAAAACATCAAATAAGAATGGAGGTGGACAGTCCCACTCTTCACAAACAGATATTGAACTAACTGCTTTAGTTAGCTTATGAGCGGCCAGGTTTGCTAATCGTTTTACATGAGCAATAAAACAAAAATTTAAAGCTTTTAATAAAAATTGACACTGTTGAATAACATATGCAAAATAAGAGGCTTCAAAACACTCTTCCCCCATTGCCTTTGAAACTAAGAGGCAGTCGGTTTGGGTGCAAACCTGAGTAAACCCCTTATCCTTCAACCAACTTAGGGCTTCCTTAATTGCAAGAGCTTCCGCAATGTGAACTGCAAAACAACCTTCAAACGCCCCATGTCGAGCAGCAATACACACCCCCAAGTGATATCGAACAATGAACGCATAGGAACTAAAATCCTCATCTCTAAAATACTCTGCATCCACATTACAGATCAAAGTACCTTTCCTTGGCCTTGTCCACTTCGAAATAAAATGATCAGGGCAATTGATGCTACTAAACTTTTGAGCGTGAGCTGATTGTCAAAAGGAGAGAGACGACCTTGCCAAATATAAAACCACAAAACCCTCGACATATGCATATCACTAAAGAATAACTTCCAAACCTGTTGTGCAAAATCACAAACAATGAATACATGCGTCTCATCCTCCCTTTGGAACTGGCAAATGGGGCATAAAGAAGTAGGCTTCATCTCAAAGGAGAAGACGAAAAACAAACACTCCAAAAGGAGAGACCAACTCCCGTTTGATTATATTAATCGTCGTTAGACTATTTTGCCTCTACTATACTGATTCAACAATTTTCAACAACTATTCACTGTCTCCAACAACCGTTGAAACATTATGTAACTCATAACAAAAGTTACATCAATCTTGTGACCTTAGTTATGCCCACAAGACAAATCAACAATGCTTTCGAAACTTTAAAAAGGTCCAAGTCCTAGGATGACGAAATTACCTTACTTCTCCATAATTGATTGTCTTCCCTATCAAATAAATTATTTGCTTTTTATTTCTCCGAAATTGGAAAACGATTTGTGCTCTTAGGGTTGAAGAACTGGAATGAGATACTGGTTTAGAAAATATGATTATGTTTTAAGAGAGAGAATTGAGAACAAAGAAAGAAGTGGGTGAAGAAGGCATGGATTTTTTTGTTTATTATTATGCTATATTTCATAAGATATTTGTATGTATTATTTTTTTTAAATGTTCAATTGATGGTTAATGTTTAACCGATCTATTTTGATAATTATTAAGTTATTAATAGACTTAACTTAAATAATAATTTTTAAAATCAATATTTATACACTAAAATTTAAAAATAAGCTGTGGACTTGATCAACCCATTTTCACTTCTAATAAAAGCAATCAGCTTTGAAATAGAAATGAATGAAATAAATAAGCCGTGCAAATTTGCTATTAATATTTAATAAAAAAATATAACTTTATCTTTAATATTTTAATTGGTACGAAATTATTATTTATATTTTAAAATTTAGAGAATTTTAACCCTCTTTTACAAAATTTTTAACACTTGGTATTAAAATAAGTAACATATTATGATAAAAAAAAATAAATTTCTCCTAATTTTAAAATATGCCGAATAACATTACAAACCGAAACATTAGAAATATAATTTGGACCTTAAGCCAAATACAAAATATGGAGACTCTAAGATGTTAACGAGTGGAAGCAGTGCGTATATTGACCGTCAGATCTATAATCCTAAGCGTCTCATAAGTGCAAACACAGGGCATTCTGGTTCTTGGGCGCCGTCCGAGAGAAACCTTCTGTTCCTTATCTGCTCCAAAATCAAATTCAACAAAAACCCTAAACCCAAAAAGCTAAGGTAATTCCACTAGCTTTGTTCTTTAATGCGTCCCCGTCCTTCTCAGTCCATCGTTTTCGTTCATTAATTTATTTCTTTTGCAAAGAGTTATTAGCTAATAGTCTGTTTTTTTTCTTCTCAAAGGTTCTGATGATCTGTTTGCCTCTGTTTAGCTTTGCACGTTTCCTTACAGCACTGGGTTATGTTTTGTCTTTCGTTTCGTTTGGTTCTTCTTGCACTCTTAGAATGTTTCATTTTTTTTTTGTTGTTAAAGGAGTTACTGTGAATGCTGAGAGGCTCTGCAAAACTTGATACATTCATGAATTTATGTACATTAGCTTGATTTTGATATAATTGCTGATGATGAAGCTTGGTTTTGTTTTTGGTGTTTCTAATTGTTTCTCATGTGCCTAGCATAGGATTTGGCTCATGTTTAAATTTTTGTAGATCTATTTTGACTCCATTTGGAGTACTTGAATAGAAGGTGTTCTATCCATAGCTGAATTTCCTTTCAAAGCACATAAATTTTAAGATAATGTTAAGAGTCATAATAACTAGGTAATGGAACTTTAAGCGTTGTAATAGATTGATGCATATAGAGGGCTATATGATTTGATTTAGGCTTTTTTTTTTAATCGCTGAGTATTAAATAACCTCTTCAGTGGAGAGATGCCTAGTTATGAACAGCATTTTGTGGATCTCCCTTCAATCTTGTGTTTTAGATGTTGCATCATTAAAATAAACTTTATGCCATATGCTGTCGGTGTCCCATGGTTTTCAACCATTTATTCAGCGTCATTCACAAATGTTATGTTGTTTTTAGTTAGTGTTTTGTATTATTTTCCTTGTGGTTCTCTATATTCAATTTCTATGTTTTGGAGGTACAGTCTGTCAATATGGTGATGCTTACATTTGATTTCTTTTTCCTTTGTTTTTTCTTGTCCTTCTTTTCAGATGAACAGGGAGAGGCTTATGAAGATGGCTGGTGCAGTCCGCACCGGTGGGAAGGGCAGCATGAGAAGGTGCTAAGCATATCTTAATGTGATACTGATTCTAGTTGTTGTAGTCTTTTTGATATTAAACGTACCTCATGGCTTGATAAGATGATAAATTATGGCTCTATATTTGCTAAGGAAATGATTCTGTTAAATTACTTTCTAGCAGACCTATTCAGCCGATAATCACTGGATTATCTACATTCTTATTCTTTTCCTTTTCCCCTGTTTCCTTTTAACTTCTGATACTGAGTTAAAATATCATTGTGCATTACATGAATTTCTCTAATCTAATTTTCAAATCCTGATTTATTTGCATTTGGAGTTTGACTCCAGCATGTTTCAGTGAAGTTCTTAAATTTATTTATGTTTACATTTGGTTTTATCGGTGAATACCTGCTTTGCAATTGCGCAACTGTTGCATTTATATTCATCATCCATTATATTTTTTGTCAAGTCTTGACATCTGCCTTATTTTATTTGGGGATAAATCATCATTTAAATTTGCCACCAAGCGCAGAAAGAAGAAGGCTGTCCACAAGACTACAACTACAGATGATAAAAGGCTTCAGAGCACGCTAAAGAGAATAGGAGTGAATGCTATTCCTGCAATTGAGGAAGTAAACATATTTAAGGATGACATAGTTATCCAGTTTGTAAACCCAAAAGGTGAAGCGTACTTCTTGACAAGGTTGGAGTTTAGCACTTCTTGCTTATAAGCTAATCATTGTACACATTTTCTTGATTTCAGTTCAAGCATCAATTGCGGCCAATACATGGGTTGTTAGTGGCTCACCACAGACTAAGAGTGAGTCTCTAATAGTTGTAAAGATGTTAATCTGCTTAGCATTAAATGTGAATTTATTTCTGTTATTTGGAATCAATGTGGTGATTCTGTTATTCAAAACATTTATGTCATGCCTTCTGCTGTTGGCTTACATTCTCGGAGAGCCATCATTAATATTCTTTGCTCCATTCTTTTTTGTTTCTCTCAGAATTGCAGGATATTCTCCCTCAAGTCCTCACACAATTGGGTATGCATTTTCCAATTTGTAGTTCATAATGAATTATTCAGTTTGTTCTGGATCTGATACTTGATAATTTTGTACTGACTATTCTTTTTTTAGGTCCTGATAATTTGGACAATCTGAAGAAGTTGGCAGAGCAGATCCAGAAGCAAGCACCTAATGCAGGTGCTGCTGCTGCTGCTGCTACCACTGCCCAAGAAGATGATGATGATGAGGTCCCAGAGCTCGTGGCAGGCGAGACATTTGAAGCGGCTGCTGAGGAGGCTAAGCCTGCCTCTTAGAAGAGATAGATATAGAAGGTTTTGGCTGCTGTTTTATATATTCACTTTGTTTTGAAGTTTCATCTTCATCCCTATGTAATCCTTATGACACAATTGTATGATTGTTTGCTTTTCTCGACTCAAATTACACTCTAAGAAATTTATGATTGGGTGTCATAGCCTTACCATGTTGATGCTTTATAATCCATTAGGCAGCATCACAATTTTGATGAAACTGTGCTCAAGCCATTGTTGGATGTTTTACCTTGCCAAAGAATGTGCCCCGTTGTTAGCAACGTCGAATGGGAAATTGTTGCCCACCACACCACATTAACCAATCAGTTATATAACAGCATTTTGAATATCCTCTTTAATATCTTCGAGTTTTCAAATAAAATTTTGAAATGAGAAAAGTCCATCCTTGAAGAGTAGTCGGACTCGGAGAGAGGTGTAATTTAAATTTATACATAAAGGGCACTTTTAGACTGCTGTAATGTGTTAATTTGTATGCCATTAAATTGTACATTGTTAGTCCATTTAGTGTTAGCTTGTATTATATAATATTATTTGGTACAAAACTATGTTGGCTTCTTACATTTTATGTTGTATTTGTTTGATGCAAGATTTCGTATTGTATTATTATTTTCAAAATATTAAAAATTAATAAAATTAAATTATCATAAAAAGATTTCATTTGAGTTTTCAATTCCATATTTTTTTCTCAAATATCACTATATTTCAATTACATTAAATAACTCAAAAATTTTAAAAATGATTTATTTACTGTAAATATAAAATATTTATTTTTAGAAACTAGATGATTGCTTCTAAGTAAAACTTCTAGAAAATGATTCAAAATAAAAATTTGATTTTTTTCTTATAAAATATGTATAACACACCTAAAATGGTCATTTTTTAAAGTTCGATCTGTTTAATTCTTTTAATCTTAGGCTTTTATAAATTGAATTAATTAAATCAAATTGAATTAACTGAAAACCAAATTGAGTAGACCAAATTGCTTAGTTTCGGTTTTAGCTAGATTTTGCACAACCCTATATTTAATATATTCAAATCATATGTAGTATATAATACATTATATATCTAAATTATAAATTTTATATTTAAAATTCAAAACTTAAATTATATAAATATATTTAAATCAAACAACAACTATAAAATGGTTCTTTTTCTCGACTGCAAGGAGATCAGAGTTTGTTCCTTAGTCGAAGGAGATAAAAATTTTACACATGATTATTGACGTCTGCAACTATAAATAACATGATACAATCAGAAGTATATACACTATTTCCTTTGAAAACGTCTACAACTAAAAGTATCATGATACGATCAAAATTCATGTCAAAAGTTCAACCTGTACATTGTTCATCCGAAAAATTCCTATAATCCCAAATTGAAATCCCACGCCGGAACAGTCACACTTCTATTTACCGTTGCAGCACTCTAATATCTTGTATAGAAAAGGTCCTCAATTGAATGCTTCATAAGCTTTCTGTACAGAATCTCGACCAGCTCAAAATGTTTTTGCAAGCTGTTACAACAATGCTTTCTCTGAACTAGGTTACATTTACAAATGATGCAAGTCAGCCAGTTCAAATAGTGATTGGCTGAGAAGATCTCAAGAAAGAGACTAAGAATGATAAGAAAAGATTCCACATTCTTACACTGCAGCTTATGCATAGCAATAACCAGTTCACTATTGGAATTTACGTCTATCATCCTTAGAATTGCATATTTCTAAGGTTTAACCATATTGGCACCTGAATGGTATTTCTCAACGCTCTACATATATTGTGCCAACCACTGTTTACACATATCAAGCACTGGCAGTGCATTTGCATGTAACGCCTGCAAAATGGTAGGTAAAGCGTATGAGAACTCTCAACACATCATGTGCAAAAAAACAGTAGCAAAACCTATTCAGAGATTCATTATCTTTTCAAACATCGTGTAGTACAGATTATCATGATGTCCCAATGCTTGGTTGAATTAAAAGCAGGAATGACCCACTCTAACTCATGCCTCGTGAGTTCAGCATAACAAATATATGCTCTGCTTTACATCATGGAAAAGAGATCGATTTGGCTCATATGGAGATGAGCAATACATACCACCATCATTTTAGCACAAATTTGAACAAATACAAACAGCAATCTTGGGAACGGAATAGAGGACATCACAGGGTAAAATATGCACAAAAATGATTTTTTTTCTTTAAACATCAACAGCATCTAATTGATCTTTTCAATTCATTTCATTCTGTGAATTTACGGTTATTGCATCACAGGTTCCCACAGTAAAACGAAAGTTGGCAGGAAGAATAACCTGATGAGCTACATATTGAACATCAGCCACACTTCCGCTTCGAGAAGCTATCTGGAATGCACTTTTTAGACGCCCACAGACAACACAGGCCAGCACCTTCCTGCAAACAGGACATGGAAACGAAGCAGCTTTATGTATTCAGTAGCAATTTTGAAAATGACACATCAAAGTTAACTGAGGATAGAGTATATTATGACAAATGTTGCATTTTACCGAATTGTTGTTAGCCTAGAATGGAGGCAACTAATATCATGATATGCAAACATCCTATATCTGGGAAGTCTCAACTTGTAAGGGAAATTGACCAGTACTCAGTAATTTCTGTAACATATATTACACTACCTACAACAAGAAGACATCTGGAGTCAAGTAAAAGGGGTTCTATTGGGCACTTACAAACCCATCTACCAAGAAAACTTGATCCAATGTAGTATACAAGTTTGAATACCTATATTAGATCAATTTGGCTAAGTAACATATAAAGTCAGTGGAATGAAACTAGAAAGTTCAAAAGCAAATAATTTCCACATGAAACAGAACTATCAGAATAACAAAGACAATCGTGTAAGTGATGACTGTTTATTTATTTAGCTTTTATGTGTGCTGGGGGTGGAAGGAGATGGATTTTCCCACCTTTCTTTAGGATGAAATGGATCACAAAAATATCATCTCCCTTAAATAATGTGAAAGAGAGAATGAAGTAATGGCACGACATCCCAAAATCTAACTGCCTATAGCAAGGAAGTGAAGTCTACTGGGTTTCCACTTTCACACAGAAATTGTTGAGTTGCAATCAATCTAAATCAGCCCTCCATTTTCTCTTCAAGTGTAAGACCATCAATTCACATGTCATTTTATCTCACTAAACTTTCTCATTTTTCCAACTGATCAAAGGTAAATTTAAGCACATAAAAAAAAAAAGGAAAAAAAGAAACCTATACCTGTGACTGCTGGTTAACATGTCAATGAGACGATCAGGGCGTTCTTTGTGTTTATTTGCATATACGTTTATTGCAGCACCGAGAACCTGTACAAATATTTTAGCTTTTAGCAAAAAGAACACATTGTATAAAAGTATGTACTAGGAAGCCTTTCTTAAGGGAAAAATAATACCAGTCAATTTCACAATAGACAAAAAGAAAATACTTAGTAACTTACAAACAATTTTTTTCACTAAATTGACCTGAATGTCCATGAAATTTTAAATGTCCATAATACATAGGCCAAGCCCAATTTGTGTTTATGCTATTCAGTGACCACCCCTCCCCCCAAACCACCAGCACCCCACCACTTTATAATTAATTAATTTATTTTTGTGTGTGTTGGTTTAATCCTACTATTAATTTTATTAAGGGCCTGCATAACAGAATTTAAGAAAGTGAGCCAAATATGCAGTCAAATGTGTGTTAATAGACTCATAACAGGAGAAAAAAAAAACAAATTTTAGTACAAAAACCGAAATAGAAAATTGGGCAGGGAAAAGAATTCCCTATAATTCCAATGCATCTTCCTGCTATTTGTTGCTCAATTCAATATCTCAGTTTCAATTCCTTCAAATTTTAGACGTCATCTCTCAACACTCTTAATTTGCTTTTGCGGACAAGTTCAATTTTTCTCCAGTTATTCTTTTACGTTGCTTATATGGGCATTAATTTGTACAAAATTGCTACACCATAGCTTAAAAATGGCTTTCCATAGTAAAAATTTGCTTGCTCCGTTGATCATTCAAGGGCTTTCAGGGTAGTCAATGGAAGAGGTTTTGAGGGATTTCACTGGATGTTGTGGTGCTTTTCAGGTTGCAACAGAATTTGAACTCTTCGAGGAATTATGGGTTCTTAAGTATGTCGAACTTGATGCCAGTATGGTACAGTGTTTGTGAAGCGAGAGACAGAGCAGATATTTGGAAGGTTCTAACTAGAGCACAGAGGAAGAATCAGGGAAAAGAGATCCTTTTCCAGATCACATGAGTTGACTTGTGATCTAACTGGTTTGAATAATTTCGAATTAAGACTAAAGTTTTCAGGTTGGGCAAAAAATGCAAGCTCAAGTGCCCAAGAGTTTGTTTTGGCATATATTTTTCTCGATCAACTTATTGCCTATCAGTTGATCTTCCATATCCAAAACTGTGACAATTAAAAATATAATAATGAAATGATGTGACATTTTACAAATTCTCTACACGATGTCCTGTCCACTAGACAAACTGGCTTATAAGAAAAAGATTCAGTCCAATCGAAAAATTTTATTCTAAGTTGAAAAATTTTAACAGTTTTAAAAAAATAATGTAAAAGCTAAACTAATGAATAGGTAATCAGTTCTAGAGCTAATTAATAGATAAAAGTTCTTAATTGCACAATTGTGTTTTTCAATATATTGATGTGATAACTATATGTCATTTATGTTTTGAAATTTTTAATTAAATAAATTGAGTTAATATTTTACGCAAGATAAATATCTGAATATAGTATTGCACATTTATTTACAACAAATGTTTTCACAACTTTATCTGTTTTCCTACATGGTAGTATACAGGCTGTAGAAAATCAAGTTTAAAATGAAAATTGAGTTGAATTAAAATAATGCCACTCTGATGATTAGGAATATTAATGCTACCGTTTTCATCCATTGAATGACATTTAAAATGATTTTGTTCCCAAGAATCATAAAAGCAACCTTCAAAGAAATCTATTTGTTACTCCATAAGAAATGCAATAATATTACCTGATCCCAATCGTCGTCATCTATGGTTCCTTTTATGTTTCTGAAAAACTCCGTCAACTGGCTACCTTTTTTTCTCTCAGCTAATGATGCAGCAACGCCAGCATATATATCAACAGCTACAACATGCAAACAAATAGAATATTTGAAATTATGCAACAGCTCCAGAGCTATATAAGCATGTAAATAAATGCTTGATGGAGATGAATAGTTAATGCAACAATACCTGGAAGATTAAATTCATAAATTACTTGGAAAGCCAAATCAAAGTTCTTCTCCACAAGTTTCTCAGCAATCTTACAACGTCTCCTGTGAATCAGAGACCATGGCAGATAAAATTTCTTTTGTCATTACATTAGGTCATAGACAACAATAAAGTATGCACCACTAATTTAAAGAAACTAAATTTTGAAACAAAACAGAACCTAAGAATACACCACAACATTAATCACTCTCCCATCAGTTAAAATATTGTATGAAATCTAATAGGAAGTGATGAAATTGAAGAAATTTCCAGCTATCAAGTATTTGGTTGGGCTTTTGCTTGATAAATATGCTGATGTAAAGATTTTTGTGAAAGGAGATTTTCTTATTATCTCACTTGTGTATAAACAATTAGTTTACGGGATATTTATAAAAAAGAATTAATGAACTAGGAAAGATACAAGAAAGGCAATAATATAAAATCTCTACAAATAAGGAACTAAGTATCTGTCAACATGATATTACATTTGATTTTTCTTAAATGTCCTATTTAGGCTGTCTACCTGTTAACCATTATATTACGATCTTAAATAGGCTGAATTCTTGGGGATTTTCTTCTAACATCTAAGACATCCTGGCCCAAGTAATTGGGTAATCTCTTTGCAAATCAACAAATCCTTTACAAATTAACCCATGGGAACAAAGTGCAAGTGAAAATATCTAAAGATAAGAATCAAGATCCTTGCACACCATAATAACTTATTAATGATTTACATGTAAGACTCTCGACCAAAATAGTGTGCTTCAATTCTTAAGTAAATGTTTTTCAGTTGTGGTTTCACAAACTAATAAAACCCAGAAATGACAAATGCCGACTGACCTGAAGGTTTCTGGATCATTTGGATTTCCAAAGAGAGAAAGTTTCCACTGTGGCCCATCTGGATCATTAGAAGATTTTACAACTTCCAGCTACAATAAAAAACCATTAAAAATGTCAAATTTGTTTATTTTAGAATACAAAAGCAACGTAAACGGCTTCGATATTTTTTTTTCTCAAGAAAAGTGCACAGGGCATCAAGGAACATGATTCTTTGTGCTACTTCATGAACTGAAACCGAAAACCAAACCAAGAGAAATTTGATCTGTTCAGTTTTCGGTCTGTTCGGTTCGTTTTTTTATTGTTGAGTTTGGTTTATTTGGTTTAGTTTTTGTTAAGGAAAAATTGATATAACCGAACCAACTGAACTTTTTATAAAACAACATCATTTTGATTTATTTTATATATATTTCTTTATTTATATAAACATAAAAGGGTCCAAAACCAAAATAACCGACCAAAGTATTATTTGGACTCTTCAGGTTCCGCTACATGTTGGCCGGTTTGGTTTTTCTTGGATGGCAACTTCAGTTTGGTTGGTTTTTAGAATGAACCAACTGAATGCTCACCCTTAGAAAATATTAAACAATCATTTAAGCATTTCTTTTCGATTTGTTTATTTGTTTAAAATGAAAGAGTTCTTTTAACAATAATGAAAATATAAAAATAGATAAATTAGCCAGATGGTCAAACATCACCGGCAACATAAACCCTATCTGGAAAATGATGCTCAGGATTATGAAGACTGGGTATTTAATATTATCTCCTACCAGTATCCCTGTACTTGAGATCTATATTTCAACACTCATCTTGAGGATAGGTCCAGATATAAAATAGGAGGTAACAATAAGGTACAAGCATAATGAACCAAACTCTTCATTGTTTTATAACATCACAGAACTAAAATGTAGCATCAAAAGTTCCATGAAGAGAGTAACATATAAGAACTATATATTGTGGGACACATTGACTCTGAGAAAGCTCCATAAAAGTTGGATAGTATGACCGTAATTCACACAAGCTTCACTAGTGATCTTGTTAAAAGATTCTGAGGTTGGTGTAAAACCTAGTTTTGAGTCTTACAAATTGAAGGATCAACTTAAAACTACCATCATTTAAGAATAAAAAAAGGTAACTGAAGCATCAATGTCATTTGTACACTGAAATTCTGAACACACACACACACACACACATAAAAGGAAAAGAAAATTTAAGAGGGAAATCTTTACCTGGATTGATACCCGAGCAGAAAATTTGACAAGTCCTTCTTCGGTGAGCTTCCCTGAAGCACTTTTTCCTCTTACACCCTTTGTAACGACCTTTGTAGATTCTCCACCTTTGTATCGAGCTGATAAACCTTCATCAAAATGTATCTAAATCCAAAAAGGAAAATAACGTAATGCAACACCAACTATTGCAATCAAAGAAAACTAACTTGACAGCACAATTTAAGCAAAGAATAATAGAAAGCACTACAAAAAGGTGGCAGCTGAACTTGAGGTTGAGAAAGACTTGAAGTAGAACTTTAGTCAGTGTATCAAATGCGATAAGCATCCATTATCAGCGAGTAAACCAATTTGCTCAATCATTGCCCTCAGTTTGCACATGATTGCTTCCATATTTAGCAGCAACTTCCCTTTGATGTTATGTACTTGACTGAAGGTCATAACTATGGAATGTTTATTCCACCATTTAGTTAGATAGTAACTATTTAACCACATTAGAGTAATTTTACATTATTTTATAGTTATGAAATGTCTTCTGCTGAGATGTTTCAAAATTGAAGAAAGTAACCTTTCAAGCAATATACGGACCACAATAGGAACTAGGGGAGCATGCTTAGGTGCTAAGCATAGTGAAAAAGTTCCCAGCACTTCTGGAGCTACTAGCCAGGGTAATTCAGATGAGTGCATGCTTATTGCATTTAGAGTAAGCACTTCCCAAGTTCCCATGATGCAGGCCTTCACTTCCTTAAAAGAGGCCATAAAGTCTTTTACTATAGTAGTACAAGGGGATTGAGATTGTTTGGATGCTTATATTGTAGACTGAATAGCAATGGTACAAAAAGTTGAGCATATTTAAGTTCCAAGAGAAAGGAAAACAAGGGCATATGAGTGGGAAGTCATGAGGCAACTAGTGAGAAATGGATTTACAGAGCAAAATACTGCTAAATTTTAGCTCCAAACTGGATTGAATGTGAGGAAAGTATCCATGGAGCTAACCTAACAACATCAAGTTAAGTCTCACAGAGAGATCAAATTCTTTGAATCATGCATAGAAACAACCCCATGCTCACTCATGAGTCTAAATATGCGGTGTGACACAGACATTTGTTCATTTTCTTAGGACAGTTTCCCTAATTTTCTGGCTGACAACACAAACTTAAAGTTCCCAACCTCACATACATAAAGCAATCAAAACCTCTCTTTTTTGTCCAAGGATTGAGATAAGATTCAAACGTTATATCTTAAGAACCAATCTTCTTGGTACTGTTACAAAGAGGATTTGGGATAGCTTTTAAATCATGTAATTTGCTACAAAACAGCCAAGGAATGAAATATCTATTGCAAGACTTTCAAAGCAAAAAGAACCCAACAACTTTTGTTAATTGTTTAGGGAAAATCACATGTTCATAACGGTTTTTGTGTCTAGAAAAGAGACGAGAAACAATTTTTGAAAGTCAATATCCTTTCCAGACTTTCCTACTTGCATTCAAATTTCTTTTCAATCCTTTACAAATAATTTAAACAGAATTGAATCCCAGCCTAGTTATGCACAGAGGCTGATGAAGATGTTGATCCAGGAAATGATGGGCAGGCCCAGAGGCCCAAAGTGTGGAAGGTGTACACAAGAAGGAATAGCAAGCCCACAAGGGAGGAGGCTGCTGAGCTGGAGGAAGGTGGATACTCATGAGGAGGAAAAAGAGGAGGAAGAGAGAGTAATTATAAATAGTTTTCAAATCATAATAGGTGGATGTTTTTTCTGTTATTTTGGGAAGTGGGAGCAGGGGAGAGGATTGAGCCTTTCTGCTTTCGGGGTGAAGGGTCCTCTACCCTTACCATTTGTGTGTTTGTTCTTTCGTGGTTTTGTACCACGGATTGTAATGATCTCTCAGTCTTATTGCTGAGAACTTACTGCTGTAATTGAGATTTATTCATCAATACAGTTTGTTTTCTCTTTGGTTGGTTGTTTGTGGTTTGAGGTTGTGGAATATAGTCATTAGTGTAGCTTCTTTGATCTAAGTGTTATCATTGGTCCGACCTGCCGGATTCGAATGGAGACCCGTCAACAATTTTTGCAAGCCAAAATAGAAGAAAATGCCCAGCGGATTGGCGAGCTCATTGGAAGCATAAATGAGATGAACAAGTCCATTTTTGAGCTCCAGGCCGATAGGAAGAAAGATGAAGAGTTCAAGGGGTTCGTAATGAATTGGATCAAACGAATAGATAAACAGCCCCAATCAGCGGAGGTTGTCAGCTCACCTGGAGAAACGACGGCGGAGGAAACTCAGCAGGGGCAGAACTCTTTTCCTAAAATGAATTACCAAGTTAACACAAATTACCTCGATGATCCTCACCCATCGCTAAGAAAAATAAAACTCCCCATGTTCAATGAGTTTGACCCCAGGGGATGGATTATCAGAGCGGAGACATACTTCCGCATTAATCAAATTGCCCCAAATATGCGAGTCCGATTGGCTGAAATCTCAATGGAGGGAGCGCCCATTAACTGGTTTCTAATGCTTCTGGACATTTATCCAGAGTTGACTTGGGAACAACTTAAGGGAGAAATGATGAGGAGGTTTAGTAACACATATTCCTCTAGTCCATTTGAGGATTTGGCAGATCTGCAACAAACAGGCACCGTGGAAGAATATATCGAGCTCTTTGAAATGGTAGCCGCTACAACACTGGGGTTACCCGAGCAACAATACATTGGGTATTTCGTTAGTGGCTTGAAGGAGGAGATTAAAGGCTGGTTGAAGGTTCACCAACCTACTGCACGTGTGGAGGCCATGCGACTGGCGCGTTCCATTGAGGCAACGCTGCAGTTCGGCAAGGGAGGGGGGCATCGGTCGTTGCCACCATCATTTAAGGAGAGGGACGGGATTAGTAAAATTCCCATGACACAATCAAGCTGGACTGGGCCAGGTCGTTTTCGGCCAGTGAGTCCATCATCAACTAGTCTCCCAAGCCCAACTCGGCACAAACTTGCCCCAACTGCTTCCACCCCACATCGAGTCCTCTCTTCTCCTTCAATGGAATCACAGCGTTGGGGACAACGGAGAACCGGGTTGCGTCAGCTCCAAGTGGGAAGAGCGGTGAAGAAAAGGCCTCTGTTTCCAGTGCAGTCAAACATACTCCCCCAACACAAGTGTCCACAAGCACAGCTGAAGGTCGTGTTATTGGGCGAGGGAGAGGAGGTTGAAGACGAAGAGGAGTACTACGAAGCAGAGGCGGAAATTGAGGAAGTACGGGCAGATGGGGAGTGCAAAATTTTGGAGCTACAAGGCGTTGGCGATCTTATGGGGGCGAGAGTCTTGGGGGCACCGGATTAAACACAATCAAACTGTTAGGCACAGTTAATGGTGTTCCAACGTTGATGCTGGTAGATAGTGGCGCCACTCACAACTTTGTATCCAGTCAGTTGATTTCCATGTTGGGTATACAGGTACGTACCATTGAACCACTGAGAATTAAATTGGGGGATGGGCGTATGATTGGGATTGACAAGCAGTGTTCAGGGCTAAAGCTCCAAATGGATGATTATGTGAGTACTGTTGAGGCCTTGTTGACTGATTTAGGAGGGTTGGATGTTATTTTGGGCGTTGAATGGCTAGGGACTCTTGGGGATGTAACAGCAAACTGGGCATTGGGCAAATTGAAATTCCTAGACCATGGCAAATGGGTGGAGCTGAGGGGTATCACAAGGGCACAGGGAGTCGTTCATCCTCTTCAAGGGTGGGTTAAGGGCCATTTGCACCAATTAGTAGGGGATGGGGATAGAGATGGGATTGTGCCTCTTCCGTGGGAATCATTGAACTATTTAAAAGCAAATCAACAGAGTCAATTAGCTAAGTTATGTAGCAAGTACCAGACGGTTTTCCAGGAACCTGATGGCCTACCCCCCAAGCGGACGGTGGAACATAAAATACTCCTACAGCCAGGTCAGGGGCCGGTTTGTGTCCGACCCTACCGATACCCACATCACCATAAAACGGAGATTCAACGACAGGTGCAAGGTATGCTGACCAAGGGTATCATCAGGCCAAGCCAGAGCCCTTTCTCCAGTCCAGTAATTTTAGTGAAGGAGGAGGATAATCCGTGGCGCATGTGCGTAGACTATAGAGCCCTTAATAAGGTGACGGTACAAGATAAATATCCGATACCTGTGATTGAAGAACTTTTCAACGAATTGAAGGGAGCAAGATTTTTCACTAAGCTGGATCTCAAGTCGGGGTATCACCAGATTAGGGTCTGTGCAGGAGATGTGGAGAAGACGGCCTTCCGGACTCATGATGGTCATTACGAGTTCTTGGTAATGCCCTTTGGATTGACGAACGCTCCAGCCACATTCCAATCGGCTATGAATGATATTTTTCGGCCTCTGCTCCGCCACTGTGTCTTGGTATTTTTTGACGATATACTGATTTACAGTAGAACTTGGGATGAACACGTGAAGCATGCGGAGTCGGTCCTTAACCTTCTAGCCGCCCACCAGTATGTGGTCAATCCCGGGAAGTGTTACTTTGGGCGGACTTCAGTAGAGTATTTGGGACATGTGATTAACGGCGCAGGTCTACAAGTGGATGTTAAAAAGATAGAAAGTGTCCAAGTTTGGCCGATACCGACTACAGTTAAGGGAGTGCGGGGTTTCTTGGGCCTGACCGGTTATTATCGAAAATTTATCGAAGGCTACGGGAAGATAGCCAAGCCACCCACTGAGCTAACCAAGAAAGGGACTTTCAAATGGAATGCTGCAGCACAGGAGGCATTTGACCTCCTGAAACAGAAATTGACTTCAGCTCCCTTATTGGTTTTGCCCGATTTTTCGAAACCCTTTGAGATAGAATGTGACGCTTCGGGATGTGGTACAGGCGCAGTTCTTATGCAAGACCGGCAACCCATTGCCTACTTCAGTAAAGCATTATCTGCTCAGAATTTGCTTAAGTCCGCCTATGAGAAGGAAGTGATGGCAATAGTGCTTACCATACTGCACTGGCAGCCTTATCTCTCGGGGCAGCATTTCATCGTCTATAATGATCAACAGAGTATTAGACAACTGCTTCATCAAAGGATCACAACTCAGGAACAACAAAACTGGCTGGCCAAATTGATGGGTTACAAATTTGAAGTCCGTTACAAACCCAGTAGGGAGAACAGTGCAGCTGATGCCCTGTCCCGTGTGACTAATCCTGGAGATTTACAAACTATGACCGTTAGTCCTCCAGGTTGGTTATTCCATCTACTTCTTCATGGATTCCTCAACTATTAGAGGAATTTCACACTAGTCCCTTAGGCGGCCACTCTGGCTACTATAGGACTTACAGGAGGTTGGCTGCAGTTCTTTACTGGTTTGACATGACAAAAGCAATTTAGAGGTTTGTCCAAAGCTGTGATACTTATCAACGTTACAAAGCCTCCACCTTAGTACCTGGGCGTTTATTGCAACCACTGCCGATACCAAAAAATGTTTGGGAGGACGTTTCAATGGACTTCATAACTAGGCTGCCAAGGTCAAAAGGGTTTGATACAGTTTGGGTGGTGGTGGACAAATTGTCTAAATACCGTCACTTCATTCCTTTAAAACACCCTTACACAGCCCGAGCTCTAGCTGAGATTTTCCTTCGAGAAATCAATCGTCTTCATGGGCTGCCCAAGTCGATATTGAGTGATAGGGACCCCCTGTACATCAGTCAGTTTTGGCAGGAAATTTTTAAGTTACAAGGAACCAAGCTCATCTTCAGTTCAGCGTACCACCCTCAAACCGATGGCCAAACGGAAGTTGTTAACCGGTGTCTGGAGACTTATTTGCGTTGCTTCGCAACTGATAAACCAAAGACTTGGTCATATTGGCTTTCTTAGGCCGAATTCTGGTACAACTCAACCTACCACAACTCCACCGGTACTACACCCTTTGAGACGGTGTATGGTAGAAAAGCTCCGACGGTTTTTCAATATGTTCCAGGAGAAATCCAAGTAGCTGCTGTAGGGAGGGAGTTGTCGAACAGAGACAAAGCCTTGCGCCAACTCAAGGTCCAACTAGCTTGGGCCCAATCCAAAATGAAGAGTCATGCTGATCGGCATCGTCGCCACGTTGAGTTCTGTGTGGGTGACTATGTCTTCGTCAAATTACGTCCCCAAAGGCAACTGTCAGTCACATCCAGGATCAATCCTAAGCTGGCTCCTCGATTCTATGGCCCCTTTTAGGTGCTCTAGCGCGTTGGCACAGTAGCATACAAGTTGGAATTGCCTGCTGGAGCGAAGATTCACCCAGTGTTTCATGTGTCTCTTCTGAAAAAAGCTCACGAAACCGCACAAGAGTCAGCTACCCTTCCTACTGGTCTGGAGCCGGATGAGGTAAGTAGTCCACTTCCCGACTGCATTTTAGCTCATCGCACCATCACCAAATATGACGAAACTACTCCCCAATGGCTTATCCAGTGGCAAGATGACGGGCCAGATCATGCTACTTGGGAAGATGTTTTCACCATCCGCAACCAATTTTCCCATTTTAGTCTTGAGGACAAGACAGTTTCCCCACCCCCCGACAATGATGAAGATGTTGATCCAGGAAATGATGGGCAGGCCCAGAGGCCCAAAGTGTGGAGGGTGTACACAAGAAGGAATAGCAAGCCCACAAGGGAGAAGGAGGCTGCTAGGAAGGTGGTTACGCATGAGGAGGAAAAAGAGGAGGAAGAGAGTAATTATAAATAGTTTTCAGATCATAATAGGGGGATGCTTTTTCTATTATTTTGGGAAGTGGGAGCAGGGGAGAGGATTGAGCCTTTTTGCTTTGGGAGTGAAGGGTCCTGTACCCTTACCATTTGTGTGTTTGTTCTTTCGTGGTTTTGTAACACGGATTGTAATGATCTCTCAGTCTTATTGCTGAGAACTTACTGCTATAATTGAGATTTATTCATCAATACAGTTTGTTTTCTCTTTGGTTGGTTGTTTGTGGTTTGAGGTTGTGGAATATAGTCATTAGGTTGTTTGTGGTTTGAGGTTGTGGAATATAATCATTAGTGTAGCTTCTTTGATCTAAGTGTTATCAGAGGCATTCTTAAATCTGCACAAGAACACCCCTTCCCCCACCCAAAGTAATAACAAGTCAATTACCTTGGCATGTTCTAAGTGTTTAACAGCTTCCTCTTGTGAAGAAGAATTCATAAATAACTGAATGCAGCAAAGTCCAGCAGCAACATGATCCTTCTTGATTACCTGAACAGTTATCAAATTAAGAAAAACATCGGTTATATATTTTTAATAATAACATCGGTTATATATTTTCAATAATACTTAAGTAGATGCATTTAGAATGAAATAGCCGACTACAATACTGAAATGCCTTGCAGTATTCCGGCTATGTCACTGTTAACAATGTAATGCTTTCAAGTTTCTCCTGACTTTCTCCATCAGCTAATATATAAGTGAACTCTCTAACAAATTTTATGGCTTTTAACCTACAGCATTTTCTGGAGGTCTTGCTAGCTCAACCCATTTTCATCATTTTATTTTCATTCTTCATATTAACAGAAAGCATATTGAATTAATGCATATAAAGGTTCCTCGAGAAACTATCTTCTGGGCCTTGGGTGGATTAAACAAAAATACTGATAATAAATAACAATCGCAAAAGTATTACTTATGCCATCTCATCCCCCACCCCTTCCTCTTCATTCATCATATTAAGACCAAGTATATTTTATTAATTAATATTAAGGTCCCTAGAGAGGCACCATCCTTGTGCATTGGATGTATAAAGTCAAAAAAATTAATGATAACAAAGTAATAATAGAAACAGTGTTACTTATGCCATACCATCCTCCTGATCACAAGAAAATCTAAAATAAGGATTTTGCCTATCCCATAATCATAAAAATTTAAAGAAAATATTCATTTGTTAAGCATTTCAATCTTTTACAATCACACAGTCTGACATCCTACATACCCTTTTCTTTGAGTGCTTCAACTTTTCATTGGTTTTTTCAAGCTAAGGAAAAAACTTCACTAATTAAAGTGAGGAAAATATTAGCAAGAGGGGAGAGAGAGACAGAGGAGGGGAGGGCAGAGGTGGGTGGAGAGAGGGAAAGAGAAACGGAGTGGCTTTCTAGCAAGCATACATGAAAGGGAAATGTACAAACAGCAAAAATCAGGTAATAATTTGAGATCTTCTAACCTCTCAAAAGTTAATTGATACCCTCAAGTCAAAAGCATAACCATTTTGTTGCACATAAGAGGCATTTTTGGCAAAAGATTATTCCTTCCAAAGTTTAATTCATTTCCCATGAAGAAAAATATTCAAAAAACTGAAAAAGGTGAGCACATACCTGAAACTGGTAAAGATAATTAAAATGTTTGTGTGTTTCACAGTAGTTGCAAATACGGGCAAGGGCTGCAGAAGTATGCTGGTTTACAACTACATCCTCCTGTTTTACAGATGCCATTCTTGCTGAAATCACTTCCTCCAGAACAGACATGGCACCATAACCAATACACAAGTCACACAAATCATCAATAGTCCCATAATCAGTTGCCGAAGGATCTGTTCTTTGAGGAGATGAAGATGAAGCTACTGTTCCCACTGCTGAAGGTTGAGGAGGAGGAGGAGCAGCATTTGGAGGAAAGAACAACAAGCAAGCATCGCTATAATGACCATGCCTAAACATAAAACCAAGCAAATGCTGACGAGCGTACTGCAAATTTTAAAAAGAGGAAAGATAAGAATGAAGGACCATAGGCTGTAGTTATCAGTGACAAAATCTAACATATGCAATTTCATCAATGCAACAATTTTTTTTTTTTTTAATCATGAATGTAAATCATGCGTTTATGAGAGTACTACTCCAAAAATCATTTCACAAAAAGCATCACAAAGAAACACCACTTGATGGCTTGTACACAAGTGCATCTTTGAAAGAAAATTAAATTCAACATGCATGCTTGTGAAGACAAATTATATAGCTTACTTCTTGTAAGTAAAACACACACTCAATGTAACGAACACTGTCCAGATTGCTCCGTGGTCCATCTTCAAAGTCAGAGTTATATGCTGAATTATTGTTTGTGGACTCTTGAGAACGCCTTGATCTCTCTGAACGTGGAAATGTTGATGGCATGTAAAGAACATTGAGATATGAATCAGCAGAAAGAGAATCATCCAAGATTGTCGGTGCACTTTTAGCCAAATGTTCATACCTGAGATCCAAGTCATATTGGATTATCCATATTAAAAAAAATAAATTAATATAAAGATGTTGGAAGATGGAGGCCATACTACCTTGTAAAACATTAAGCATACACTAAACCACCCTAATTACACCAAAGCAGCCATTTGAACAAAAGTAAACTAAAAATTAAAAGCCAGAAAATCATATCGAGCAATGCTACATTATTTGTCCAATCATTACATTAGAAACTCAAACTTACAAATAGATCAAAATCTTAACACCATGCTAGCATCCAATTAGGATGACTTCCCACAAGCTGATAAAGCCAAAGCAACTGGGCTTTGATTCCTATTCCAGTGCTGGTAGAAGGGTGAAAAGATGACAGAATAATAATAAGTCACAGAATCCAAGAATTTGAGTCGTTCACAAGCCATGGAGCAACAGTCATAACTTATTAGAAGATGCGAGGGTTGTTGACAAGTATGACTTGTTGCCTTAATTTGTTAATTCTGTAATTAATAGGCTAATTGTATGCTTCCTAATTTCTGTATAAAATCCCTTGTACATTGATTGTTTATTCATAAGATAATAAAAAAATCTCCTTTCATACCATTCCGCAGTATGTCCAGTACGCTATTTTTCAGCAAGTTTAAAGATATCGCGTTTCGTCACTCCTCTTTCGACACCGCCCTCACCGAAGCAATGCCCATGCTAAGTTCGGCCTGTACCCAACTTTTCGGCGCCGTCGACCTTGATCGTGAGCACACGTGCCACCAAAAGCTTTCAGCTCCTTGTCCACTTGCCAGCGCGTGTACCATCCTCCGGCCACCGTCCATCACCCAATTCTGCCCAGATCTATTCATCGGCCTTCTTAGACTCCGACCAGCTACTCTTTGGTAGTTTCTGAAGTCTTTGTTTTTTGAGCTTCTTGTGAACAGGTTCTATTTTTGGGTTTCCTGTCCAAGTTCTGTTTTTCGATTTTCTGTCCAGGTTCTCTGAGATTTCTTTTCCTGTCCTATCGGTATTATTTTGCAACTATGATGAATAATAAGGTAGTTAATTTATCTAAGAGGAGAGAAAATTCCACCGCCAATATTATGAAATTAGGTGAGCCATTACCTCCAAATCATAATACATGATTGCAAATTCTGGTGCTAGCAGTCATACAGCAGGTCCTTCGAGGGATTTTATTCCTTATCCTCCAACTAAAAGAGGAGATAATGTTCAAATTATCGCTGGAATTAGAATTTAAAGGTGACTGATCAGAAGAAGAGAATTCTGGACATAAAGTAGGTCGCACGATGGCTTCTTATGTCCTGTTTTTCTTCAAATATCTCATCAAATCAGGTCTATCCAAACGTCCAATATACAGTAGTCTCCTCTTGAACTCCAATAGCTCCTCTTGAACATGTTCCCCCACAAAACTCTCCCCCAGGGTAAAGTTATCAAGAGTGTGAACTTGCTAAACACACTAGGAGTTCTTATCCATTGAGTAATAAAAGAAGTTATGTTCCCTTTACTATCATCCAATCTGATGTTTGGGAACCTACTAAAAATGCTTCATTATCGGGTAGCCGGTGGTTTGTTGCAGTAGAATGACTTGGGAAAAATTGATAAAAGCAAAAAGTGATGTGTTTTCTTGTTTCCAATCTTTTCATAAGATGATTTGTACTCAGTTTGATGCTAAAATAAAAATTTTGAGAATAGATAATGGCACATAATATATGGATACTAGGTTTGGTATTTACTTGGAGTACAATAGAATAATACACCAAACTAGTTGTCCTTACATTAGCGTACAAAATACGGTAGCTGAAAGGAAAAATAGGCAAATGTTGGAAGTGGCTAGATCTCTTATGTTTACTATGAATCTTCCAAAGCCTTATTGGGGGATGCAATTTTAGCAGATGCTTATCTTATCAATAAAATACCTCTCAAAGCTCTCAACTTTAAAATTCCTTTATAAGTTTTAAAAAGGAAAAATGCTTATATTGTTCCCCCAAAGATGTTTGGGTATGTTTGTTTTATTCATACTAGGAATGTTGGCAAGCTAGACCCGAGAAATCTGAAATGTGTGTTTATTGGGTATTCTCCAACACAGAAGGATTACAAGTGTTATCATCCTCCATCTAAAAAGTATTTTGTTAGTACAGACGTGACTTTTATAGAAAATGAACCTTATTTTGGTACTATCCAGTCACTTATTCAGGGAGGAGAGTAATGAGAGAGAAGAGGTTGTACCTATTATAACTCTTGATAACTTTATCCCGGGAGAGAGTTCTGTGGGTGAACAAGTTCAGGAGGAGACTATTGGAGTTCAAGAGGAGACTACTGTCCAGACTACTGTCTGGAGGGAGACTATTGAATGTTTGGATAAACCTGATTTGATAAGATATTCAAGGAGAAATAGGATAGAAGAAGCCATCGTGCAGCCTATTTTATTGCAAGAATTCTCTTCTTCTGGTCAGTCACATTTAAATTCTAATTCTACTAATAATTTGAACATGCCTATTGCTCACAGAAAAGGGGTTAACTTCTGTACAAAACATCCTCTATCTAACTTTGTCTCCAAAACATCCTATAGAGCATTTGCCTTGTCTATTTCTTATGTGTCTATTCTACAGAATTGGAGGGAAGCTTTTACAGATCCTAAGTAAAAGTAAGCTATGATTGAAGAAATGAAGGCTTTGTTCAAAAATGTGACTTGAAAACTGGTTACTTCTCCAACAAACAAGAAATTGGTAGGTTGCAAGTGGGTTTCACTAGGGCTGTTCATTGATCGGGTTCGGGTCAACCTGAACCGAACCTGAAACCCGAAGAAGAGACTAAATGCCCTCCCGAACCGACCCTTATTATCACTAGGGGGCCTGAACCAAAAAACCCGACTATTTTCGAGCCTCGACCCGACAAACCCGAAATAAATTAAAAAAAAAAATGAATCAACAGAAGCCAAAAACACCCAAATATTTGCTTCCTCGGGCAAATCTAACGAAGAAAATCCATTAATTCAACAATCCAAACACAAAATCCATTAATGCATAATCAATGAAATCTGCTTCAGATACAAAAATCCAACAAATAATAGATGCTTAGATCAAAATCCAAACACACAAACAATAGATCAAAACCTAAACCAACAATCAAACAACAGAATCAAAACCAAGAAAATTTTAAAAAAATCCACATCTACTTCCTCATAGCAAAAAAAAAAAAAAAGGAAAAACCCAGATCTTCTCGCTGGATCTGGGTTTTTTCTTTTTCTAATCTTTTTTTTTTTGGTTTTCCCTCTCCTTGTCTCCCTGCTTGGTTCTAGTCGGAACAGATCACGCTAGAAACTTCTCATCAGTGGACACTCTTTTATTGCCTAGCAAGGACCGGCAGTGGCAGATCTGAGGAGGAAGAAAAAGAGAGAGAGAGTAGCAGCGAGGACTAAAAGAGAGGTCGACAATGGAGGCAAGTGATCGGCAGTGGCAAATAGGAGAAGGAGGAGGGAGGGGAGGGAGGGAGAGAGAGAGAGAGAGGGAGGGGGAGGGGGAGGGGGAGCTGAGAGAAAGAGGGGGTACTTGGAAAAGAAAAAAAAAAACAACTTATATACTATTTCGGTCGGGTTCGAGTTTAGGTTTTTAAGATTTTAACCCGACCCGAACCCCAAATTCCAGAATTTCTAACACCTGACCCCGTACCTCCCGAACAACCCTACCCGAATTGCTTGTTCGGGTCGAGTTTTGCACACCCCTAGTATTCACAATAAAACACAAAGCTGATGGTTCGATTGAAAGATTCAAAGCAAGATTAGTGGCAAACCTATGGAGTAATCAGAATCTTGCTATCCTGTGCAGCTAACTTGGATTGGAATTTACAGCAATTTGATGTGAAAAATACATTCCCATATAGAGACCCGAAAGAAGAGATTTACATGGAGATTCCTCCTGGATTTGAAAATGAGATAACTCAAGGAAATGTGCGTGGACTGAAGAAAGTCTTGTATGAGTTGAAACAATATCCAAGAGCTTGATTTGACAGATTTAGCAGAGCCATGATCTCTTTTGAGTATCAACATAGCAATGCTGATCATACCCTCTTTATGAGACACTACAAGGGTAAAATCACTCTTCTTATTATTTATGTTGATGACAAAATGATGACAGGAGATGACAGAAGAAATGGCTCGGTTGAAGAAGCTCTTGGCCTAAGAGTTTGAAATCAAGGATATTGGAAAGTTACAATACTTCTTAGGAATTGAAGTTGTCAGATCAGACAGAAGAAATAACTCGGTTGAAGAAGCTCTTGGCCTAAGAGTTTGAAATCAAGGATATTAGAAAGTTACACTACTTCTTAGGAATTGAAGTTGTCAGATCAACCAAAAGAATATTCATTTCTTAGAATAAATACATCCTGGATCTTTTGGATAAAACTGGCATGGTAGGATGTAAATCAGCAGAATCACCCATTGAAAGCAACAATAAGCTGCAAGCGGGAACTAGGCAATCAGTTGATAAAAGCAAATTTTAGAGATTGGCTGGAAGGCTCGTCTACTTGTCTCACACCAAACCAACCATTGCTTATGCAGTCAGCTTAGTAAGCTAGTTTATGCATGATCCTAGAGAATCTCATCTGCAGGCTGTTTTTCGCATTTTGGAGTATCTAAAGTCAGCTCCGGGAAAATGTCTTTTTTTCTCCAAATATGATCATCTTCGAATTAAAAACTTTACAGATGCAGATTGGGTTACATCCCTATATGACAAGATATCCAACTCTGGTTAATACACACTTGTGGGAGGTAACTTGGTCATTTGGAGAAGCAAGAAACATAGTGTGGTTGCTAGATCTAATACAAAAGCAGAATACAAAGTTATGGCTCAAGGTGTCCGTGAGCTCTTATGACTGTAGAAGTTGCTAGCAAAGCTAAAGTTGGCTGGAAAAGACAAATTATCTTTGCATTGTCATAACAAAGCCACATTCAGTGTTGCTTATAATCCTGTTCAATACGACCGGACGAAGCACATCGAAATTGATCGATACTTCTTCATAAAAAAAAGCTAACTGATGGTGTATTGAGCTTATTCCATGTGATGTTGAAAAGATAGCTAACTGATGTTTTCACAAAATAACTCAACAGTCAAGCCTTTCATATCTTAGTTTGCAAGTTGGGCATGAGAAATATTTTTGAACCAACTTAATGGGGAGTATTGACTATTATGATTTGTTGCCTTAATTTGTTAATTCTGTAATTAATAGGCTAGCTGTATACTTCTTAATTTATATATAAAATCCTTTGTACATTGATTGTTTAATCATAAGTGAGATAATAAGAAAATCTCTTTTCATAAAATTCTTCAAGGGTGATCAACTAAAGGATATTGTAAAGGTTACAAAGGATCAAAAGATCTTAATCTTCTTTCAACCACAAAAATTATCCAAACTAAAGCTCAATGTTCACCAATTTCTTAGTTGCCGACAAACATTTTCTAGGCAAAAGCAAGACATGTCCAAAGAAAAGTTTCAATCGAGACTACACGTGTTAATGTTCAGACTCTCAAGATAGGAGCCATTATATCATAACATACAATTAGTCATAAATTCAGCATTGCACTACAAAGGTATAACAACCATAGCACTTCATGTAGATATAATAAGACACAGTGGCATATTTATTTTCAAAGAGCTGGTAATTGAGTGAAGTAGGTCCTCAACAAGTAAACAGATGAAATAAATAATGTTATTATGGACATTAGCGATCAAGCCTTGTCTTAGTTTATTTTGATTTGATAATTCCACTTAATCATCAACACTTCTTACCAAGGAAAAAATTCATTTTGAGTGGCTAAAAACCATTAAAGTATTTTGATCAACAAAACAAAGCAACTATGTGGCTCCTAAGTTTTCCATTGTCAAAGAACAACAATTTAAAACATAGATGTAAAAGGGAAAAGAGCAAAAGAATTCTTCTTACATTTGAAGACTTTTGTATTTATACAACGTGAAAAGCAATAAAGGAAGATATTATACCATAAAAAGAGAATCCACACACATGCAGACAGCTATGAAATGGAGCAACAATTCTGAAAGTGATACTTTCCAAAACATTTAAAAAGCTTTAGACCAAAGAATCTTTAACACACCACTTCGAATAGCTTATTAGAGACTCAAACACATATATGTGAGAAAAGTAACATACTTTCCCATGAAACTAAGAAAACCAACTAAACATGAAAACAGCAATTTACTTCTCCATAGAACTTTTTGTACAAACTTTACACCAAAGAATCTTTAAAACAAAGGCACAAACTTATTAGAATCACGCACACATACACAAGAAAGAGAGAGAGAGAGAGAGAGAGAGAGAGAGAGAGAAGTCCTATCTTACATAGAACGGACAGCTGACACATCTACTGGTGGACCTCCTTCAATTGTATTGATAATCTCCAAAATGGCAGGTGCTTGGTCCCCCTTGTACAATTGAAGAGCTTGCCTGAAACATTAATATGGCAAACAAAGAATGAGAACACCTTGGTATGAATTAGAACAAGAGCAACACTAGTTGGGGAAAAAATAGAAGCTACAGTAGAAATTTTAATTTAACATACTTGAACTTTACACGAGCTTGTGCATAGTGCTCCATCCTGATCAAAGCATGTCCCCATGCATTCCACACTGGGAAAACCTCAATCTAACAAAGAAACAAAACTTTGTGAGCTCAGCCCAAGCAGAACAGAGCAGCATCATTGAACAAGAGCCTCATGTGTGCAATATTTACCTTACACTTCTTGCAGGTGTATACAGCCATACTGTACCGTTCGTCAACAATTAATCTGTCACAGAGACGAGCAGATGACTCTTTATCAGCAATATCATCAAGAGAAGCAGCAATTCCTGATCCCAATAGGCTCTGAAGCAACTCAGCACGTCCAAGCCAAATGTCTGCCAGTGACAATGTTTCAGATAGCTCATCTGTGGACTGACTACCCACACTTGAGCTACCAGCATCTGAAGATGCATCATCAGCATCCCTGCTTCTCTCCAAATTACCAGACAAGTCAATCCCTCCAACAAGCTTCCTCAGCAGAGATTTGGAATAAAGTAGCCCCTGGACATGTAACACAATTCTCCATAACAACTGATTTGCAACCAGGTTGCATCTAAAGGCAACTAAACAATAATGCCCTTAAGCAAATATATTACCTTTGATGATAAAAATCACTTCCATCTTATGAAATTACAAACTCAGGTAGAATATATACCTGTACAAACGTCTCGGTCGCATGATATGCCCGACCAATTGTTTCCATGGATGCATTTTCAGGTAACTGTTGTGAGCTCAACAGAGTCTTCATTTGATTCATACATAAATCCAGAGCGCTTTTGGCAGACACCAATTCATCAGAACACAATGAAAGTAGAGCCTTGAATCAAAAAGCTAAACTTTAGTGGGACAAAGCAAACTTGAAGAGCATGCAGTGAACGCAAGTAAACCAACCTACAAAGTAGATCTCATAACTTCACAAATAGGAAGCATGTGCAAATCACATTCACGTCACAACAACCACTGCTTACAAAATGTGACACACCAAATTATGTCTATGTGACAGCAAACTCCATAACCAAAATACTACAGTACAATTTCAATTAAGACTCCAAATACCTTACACAATCAATGATAGATCAGATAACAATTTCTTCCATGATACACCAACCATAACTTTGCTGATTTTGTATTTTTACATCAAGTCAGTATTTGGTTGGTAATGTGACAAAAATCAGGATCATTTTAAATGCATGCCGTCAATTTTGATGGACTTCTAGTATATCAGTAGATAGCTATGAAGTTCTTCTACTTTCATTTATCAGGGCCTGAACATTGATGAATGAAATTATCAAGTTCTTCCACTGGCATTCTTCAAGGCGTTAACACTGATGAATGAAGTTCTTCCACTGTCATTCATCAGGGCCTTCGCACCATTTTCTAGTTTCAGTAGAGAGCTACTTAGTCTCAGGCCTTAACACAGACATGATTCTGTTTAAATTTTTAACAATTACTTTTTATAAAAAATTTCCCCACATGCACAAGTTATCCTCTCAAATAAACTAAAAATTAACTATTAAAATTTATAAATAATACATTTAGCAGCTTCAGTGAAAGATGATATTCTCAGTATCAAGAAGCATACCTTAAAAAGTATAATGTCAGGAGCACTTTCAAATCTGTGCGTGACACGGATAGCTTCATCCTTACTAGTATCACCTGTTAGCATCCATTCCTCAGAAATTGAAACCGAAGGGAGTCGCTCCTGTCCATCTGCAGAATATAATGGAACACGATCCTCTTGAATTCCAGCCATTGCCTCCCAAGTAACCCTTTCAGATGATGGCAATCCAGAATTCTTCCTTTTCCGTTGTACATCTTTACTAGCATTCTTGTCTCCAGTATTTCGTGGGGCCCAAGAGAAAGCTCTACGAGCCTCTTTTTGTAAATTACTCAAACTGCTAGTGAAAGATGACTTTGTAGGCGCACCTGTTCTTGTTTTTGGTTTTGGTCTTGTTCCAGATACAGAAATTCGTGGTTCTCTGGAGGGAGAACTTATATTGACAGCAATTGCTTTTGCAGCATATGAAATGATGATGCTATTGTCTCTCAATAAAGGAAATTCTTTGAGGATCTTTTTGCCCAAAAAAAAAAAAGAAGCTTAGGTTGTCAATAAGGAAAATGCAGAAAAATGAACTCGTCTTAAGCATCAAGACTTTCATGAGTTGACAAATTATCATTAAAGTAGCATGTCTAATAATGTAAATGAAGACAGCTTAAGAAGTAATAATACCAGTGCAGCAGATTGCAGCTGTTTCCTCATCAATAGAACCTCCATTATCAGATGTGGGTGCTCATGCAGAGAAGAGCACCTTTGCTGCCATGGCAATGGTAAAGCTGCAAGAACGCGGAGCCCTAGAGCCCATGAGTTAAGGCGTGCAACTTCAACATCTGACAGATTGCCACCTCTTCGTTTCAGGAAGAAGTGAACCTTCAAAAATCAGCAGAACAAAACAGTTAACATAAACATTCATATTCAGAAGTAAATATAAATAATCAAATTATATCTTAAGGAGAGACTGTAAGTTACAAGAAGTTGTTTTGACCGTAGGTTTGGTAATAACTGCATTGCACCCATCGCAACTGGTAGAGCATCATCAGAGTCACGTAGTGAGGAAAGAAAGCGTGAAGCTTCAGCAGGACCCCCACCATTGAGAGGGTCTGCAGTGAGAAGCTTCACAAGCTGCCGACCCTGTAGTTCTCTCCGCAAATCTATAGATAATCCTGCACTCTCAGCCACTTCTAGAGCAGCAGAAACTGCTCCTTTCTCTGCCAACCTAAGTGCTAATCCCTCAGGATCTGCCTTGCACTCTGCTTCAACCTAACATTTCCAATGAAACATAAATTACAACACAACCATAGAAATCAGAACACCAAAATGGAATAGAAGTGGGAAAAGAAAATGGCAAGAGATATGAAAAACATGATTTTATGTTCTGTCAAATATTTATATTTCAATTTTATCCAGGAAAACAACAAAAAAAATGAACCATTACCTCTTGCCAGCTGCTATAATGATCATCTGCACTTAATATATGGCTGTATCTCTGCAAAGCTTGTCTCATTTGAAAGACCTAACACAAGGAACAATATTGCATAACAAATATGAACCCAAAACCAAGTGATTTCATGACAAAAGAAAGAAATAGTTCACCCAAAGAAGGACAAAGATGAATCTCAGCATCTTAAATGTTAAAATGAAACAAATTCTGCATAGGAACAGTACCTCATTTCTAATAGGGTCATTCTCTGGGAGGTGGCAGCTGCACATGGTGAGTACATCCATAGCAGCATCAAGCTCCCATCTATGCATATATCTAGAAGAAAATTATATTTGTACAATTAATAGCATGAAACTACTTCCACTATGATGTGAGCATAAACCATGCCCCTTATTACTGCTCATCAGAAGATGAAAATGTATTATTGTACAATAAGCTTTGGTAATGAGAATATATAAGAACCCAAAAAAGACAACACTGACATACCACACTATTCTAGAGAGGGATTTCCATATGAACCTCACATTGGGTCCCATAAAACTAGCATGTTAACTGAATTTTTGATTTTAGGTTTCTCCATGAAACCCTTTGGGCTTTGAGATCTCTAAGATCTCTAGAAGTGAGATGTTTTAGAGACAGTTTAGGCAGGGTCCATGTTTCTTAAACAACAATAAGTCGTGTGTTGATGATTCCAAAACTTTAAACACTTCTATAAGGATAACTTTGATGTAAGCCATCAACAATCAGATGTAAGCCCTAAGAGAACAACAAACAAAGTTGCCATAAACAGCACAGAACTTTTGTATTATCTTGCCTCATTTGAACTCTTAAACAAAAATCAGATCACTGTGTTAGAATGCACACTGCTCTGAAACTTTGCAAAAAAGTTATTAGCATTCAAAATATACACTGCTCTGAGGGCTCAGCTACGCAAAAATAATGTGTAGTTTCCAAGTTCAACTTTAGTTGAAAAAATAAAACGGAACTTCCCCACCCCTGCCCCCATCAAAAAATTTACGCTCACAATTTCTGCACATGAACAGACCAGGATGAACAGATGAACAAACAAACACTAGAGTCGACAGAACACTACATGCATAGTCCCCATGTAGTTTTTCCACTCTAAAAGCTGTTTTTCAAAACAAGTTAAGGCAAATATCAGGGGAGATCACATACTTGAGAGCAAGACTAGCAGCCAAATGTTTGTTCTTCAAACGCAAACAATACTGCCAGCTACTGCTCCAAATAATTTGGCCTCCATAACCTTGAGGTTGTCCAGACATTGGATGGGTTTTTTCTCCACGTTCAATGAGTAGTTGAAGTAACTGGTCTGAGGCCCCTTCCCGCAAAAACCGGTCTGAGATTGCAAGAGCATCCATTAGCTTTCCTTCACCAATCAAGCTGCAGAAAAGATTGACGGTATGCAATGAGAAATGCCAAGCACAATGCAAATAAGGAGTGGATAAGAATCATTGAGGCAAATTACTGAAAACAGCATGCATTGTACTTGCAACTAAATGCAGGGAGCATGCTTTCTTATGAGAGGTCATTCAATGGTGTAATACTAATAAAAATATTGGCCTTTCAACCTCAGGGGTCCAATTTCAAGTCTATAAATCATCAACATGCAAAAATCCATTGATCAGATAGCTTCACTCCTTCCTCCCAATATTGTACTTCTACTTGCCATGACCATAACTTGGAAACAGCCTCTTATAAAGAAACTCGTATAACCCAAAAGGTTTACACGAATCAATTTCTAATTAGTAGAGATATAAGATCCTTCAAAGAAAATAGAAATAACCTCCTCCTTTATTTCTTCTCTCAATTATGGCTAGAAATATTGTTTTCCAGATAATTATTCCTTGCTCACAAAATAAAATCAACACAGAACAGTCGGATAAAACAACTAAAAAGCCAGAATTACTGGAAATTCAACCAACCTAACACCATTACCCAAATAAAAATGGAGAAAGAAAGAAAGAAAGAAGAAAAAAAAACGAAGGTAATACCTCTCAACAGCTTTCTCATATGGTTCTTCATTCTCCCAATCCAAGGAAAGATAAACTGTATTTTCAAGTTCAACAGGATCACATTTTGAGTGATCCTGTAGTGGATCAGGAGCTGCGCCACCTTGACTGCCGAGGTTCAGCAAAGATGTGGAAATATTACTGCTACCAACAATGTCATCAGTTTCGGATTCAGTATCACTATCATGTTCACGAAGTCTCTTCACAGAGGCTCTTGCATCAGCTTTAACCTCACCATTGTTAGCTTTTTGCTTCGATGTTACAGCAAATTCTGAAACTCGATGGCGATTAGTTTGCATTTGTATCCATCGATTCAAAGTTGGGAACCTGTAAGTGATTGTAAAGTTACACCAAGAATTAAAGGGAAGTAAACGATTCTAGTGTGAAAGAGTTATAGCAACAATTCAGATTTCCAAAGCATGTAACACCTTTCAGATTGATCAAGAGCAAACTCATAAAACAGCCTGTCAGTGTCAGGTGCTGGTAACAATCCATTGTCCGAGGAAGTAGATATAGAAGAGTCACAGCCAGAATTTAAGATACCACTTCCAAAAACACATGCTAACACAGCCCTCACTGGGGATAGTTTAACTAAATGTTTTACAATATCTAACTGGAGAGGGTGCAATGGAACTCCCACAGTTGCCGAAGAATCATCGTAGCAATTAGGCTTAGATTCCTTAGTTTTAATATCTGAAGAAACCATAGGGCAAGCAGGAATGACAGGGATGCATGCCCACCCATGACCAGACCGTGGTGGATAAACAGGAGGTACACATGCTGATATGACTTCATGAACAAAATCAGCACACATAATGTCAGCCACCTTTCCAGCTGCATCCGTGCTGCCTCGATCAAAGACCAGACGAGTTAGAAGCTGCAAAACCCAGCGATAAAGCATGAAAACATTTCTGATGATTTGGAGATAAGGCCATGATAAAATTTCTTTCTCATGGTCGAGCTCAAACTGAATAATAAAATTCAAAAGAGAATGAATTGGTCTCCATGATCATTTTTTCCTCCAAGAGGTTATGATATTTTGCAACACATGGAAAATAAAAAGGTTGAAATCATTGGATTTATGTCATTACAAAGATGATGAAGAATTTTAAATAAAATATATATCTACAGAAACGGTTTTTCTAAGCAGCATACAAGCAATCTTGCATTAATGATCCTCAGATTACATGCATTTCCACATAATATCCGCACCATCAATGTTATGAAGGTCAGTCTAGAACCCAGAATGAATTGTTCTCCATGGAGATAATGGTATGATAAAAATTTCTTTCTCATGATCAAGCTAAACTGAGTAATAAAATTCAAAAGAGAATGAATTGGTCACCATGATCATTTATTCCACTAGGAGGTCATGATATTTGGCAACACAAATGGGAGGAAAAAAAGAAGAAGAAGAAGAAGGTTGAAATCATTGGATTTATATCATTACAAAGATGATTAAGAATTCTAAACAACATATATCTACAGAAAGGGTTTTGCTAAGCAGTATACAAGCAATCTTGCATTAATGATCCTTGGATTACATGCATTTCCACAGAATATCCACATCATCAATGTTATTAGAACCCAGAATTAAACAAACAGTAATTCTAAGGCAAGTTTCACCAACCTTCACCGCTCCTGTAAAAAGTACGTTATTGTTTATACAAGTTAAACTTCAAATAAATAAATTCCCACCTTTCAACAGTTTTACATTCATATGGATGCACAGTAACACATTCGACAAAGTAGTCAATCTATGATTTCACTTACGCATTATCTTCAATGCTCCCCAATTACTCGCAAAGCATCACTCAGTCCCAAAATTACAATTGTACACCAATAGCTAGATATGGAAGAAAAATATTTTAAGAACCTTTAGTAAATATGATAGAAAGGCTTACATCTTTAGGCCATTCATAAACAAGTGAGAAAAAGTTGAAATCATGGGTTGTATCAGTTCCATCAACTATGTCACCAATTGCAGCAATATGAAGAATAAATTGTGACAGATATGTTGTAGGCTTGGCACTTAACGGACCAAACAATCTCTTCCCAGTATCCTTTATATCATAGTCAACAGGCTGTGCGCTAGCTTCTCCAACTGCTGAACTTACAGGCATCGGTTTAAGAACTTTAACCCCAAGCCCAAGAATCCCAACGTTTTCAAGATCGGGCAAAAATCTTCGTTCTGCATATTGGTGATCACCTTTAATACGATTTAGCTCTGTCTCTTCATCGGCAATAGCCCTTGCAAGATTATGAATCTTACCTGTGATTATGTGGGATAAGAAGCATCAGCACTGCAGGAGCTTCTTCAACAGTATAATAACAAGAAACTAAAAAAAAAAATCTTTTATCCACAAAAGGAAAAAAAAAATACCACTCAGAAACTGCCTTTTGCCCTTGTGAGCATCTTTAATCATCTGATGTAGCATGGCAAGAGCACGTTCTTTTTGTCCCTGACGGATCAACTCTGTTGATGTTGAAATTATATTCTCCCCAGACAGAATGGCCTGGAGGCCAGGATGGGCATCCTGCAAAGATACATGAAACCATGGGATCAACAAGAAGGAAAACAAGTCAGCACATAAACAAATCTAGGAGGGGGAACAATATCCACACAACATTTTCAAAATAAAAAAAAAAAAATACGCCAAATGGTTCTGGGTCTTAAGTACAACTATTTGTCATTTGCCTCTAGAAGTTGAAGTAGAAAAGTTCAAGCAATAAATAGGTTAGACTAATTAGCACTTAAAAGTAGTTTCATAGATAAAACTAATTTCATCATCTTCCATCTTTGAAGAACCAATGTTCTGCCTTCCTGTATCAACAGCACAGAGCTGGTTATCATATACTAGTAGCCAATTAAAGGTTTTGCTGTAATTTAAAAGGATTGAAGGGCTTCTCCCTGGCAGACGGTCCATGTGGTGAAGGTCCTTGTAGAAGTGATGCAGGCACACAAGTTAAGATTTTCTTAAAATTACTGCTCAGACCACCATAAAAGTTGTAAATTACTGCCATTTACATCTTAGCTTGATCTTTTGATTTTGCTATTATGGCAGCTAAGACTAGATTTTGTTTAGAAGGATCAACTCCTAATCCTGTCATGATTTTATTTCAGCTTTGAGGCAGGTTTATCAACCAATGAAACCAGTTGTTTACTAGTTGCAACCAGAGATTCAGTAAATTTAACTGATCTTCGGTCTCTTCATTCTCTCCTTCCAAGGTTTCTTATTTATTCTACAGCTAGGATTAGGAATGATAGCTACATTGGAAGTTTCACTTCTGAACAATGTTTGGTTCATTTGCAGAGGGAACTAGAGGAATCTCACAAATAAAATTAAGAAAACAGATAAAAACTAACTATATAAGTATCTTTCCTACATTGGGCAACGGCATTTGTTGTAACAAGAAAAACAAACAAAAAATTTTGTGCAGTGCTGATAAATTCTTTTAACCCATAAATTAATTTACTTGTTCCAACAACTCATGGAGGCGCTTGAGGACACGTCGTAACACAGAAATGACACCCACTTCATGGATCTGATCCCAATAAGTGAAGCCTGTTTTTGGAGAACCTCCTGGATATATCTCAGATAACATGACTTGAGCCTGCATGTTGCACAAGTGGATGCTTCAGAGAAAAACTTAAAAAACTGCATCTCAGTACAGGTAGTTGGCCAAAAATGAAGCCACCCAGAAAAACTAGGCAACTAAACACCATAAGCACACGAACTTTAGAATCCTCAGTTGCTATGTTGTGATTGAAACTCCCTTTAAATGCATATGATTACTAGTTGGTTGCAAGAAAAAACAAGAATGTCATCATTTCTCAACAAAGCGAGCATTTGCATCAAATTAAAATCTTGAAAGAGACTCTAAATTTCAAGAAGTTCAAAGCAACTGACACAATTTCATTTCGCCAAGACAAACAATTTATATGCTAAGCATGTATTAAAAGATAAGATTTCCATTTAGGGGGACATATATTAAAACTTCGGAAGTAAACACAAACTGAAATTTTATGAAACTAATACGTATGGGAAAGGGAGCAAAGCGCCTTGAACATTGTAAAATAGCTCAAAACTAAAATAAAGACAAATGTTTTTGTAAGTTGTAATCCATAAAAACCAAAGAACAAGCAAAATTTTGAGTCCTCAGACAGGTAAGTTGCCTGATCCAAAAGTCGTTGGGACATATTTGATGACCTTGCACACGTTGCAGCAACATCAATACATAGAAGAATCTGGCAGCAAAAAGAAACATGTGAGCCTGTACAACCATTTTACTGAAGTTAAGAAAGGAGGACTGAAAGTTAAACACTGTAAAAACTTACTGCAGCCAAAGGACCTAACTGAGATCGCAGAGAAGCAAAATCTAGGTCTTGTCCTGATGAAGTCTCATCAGTGGCACGAGATACTGCATCTTCTACCTGGAAAACAAACAAGACTTAATACCATTGGCAATAGATTTGGAATAAAGATTCCTTGGAGAATTTAGTGGGCAAAATGCCTAGATAAAACTTAGCCTGCAAAGAAAATACAAACACAATGACATGGAAGACAAGGACAAGTGAAGAACTAACTTGAATAGCAGTAGTATCTCAATGGAATATGAATGTGTCCACAAAAAAAGAGAGAATGTTGTCTTCTAATACCTCAAAAATATTGGGAATTGAACAATTATCCCAGATGTCATTGAGGTATCCCATATGTCATTGAGGCATTCTAAATATAGCAAGCCTCAAACATATCCACCATCTTACTGAAAACTAAAGGCAAAACCAAGTCATTACAGATCCACCCAATAGGGCATCATAATTCCTAGCCTAAACATGATCAAATATACGTCCAAAGGTAAATAGCTTTTTAATGTGAACTCACCACCAAAGCAGGATAAATTCAAACATAAACACAGGATTGTCAATAAAAGTTGTTTATTCTACTAAATTCCGGACCAACTTGCAAGGAAAAGCTCCACCTAAGCAGAATAAATTTTAACAAACCAAACATGATATTATAGCTAACAGCATTCAACTATTGATGAGCACACCTCATAGCTTTTGAAATTTGAAGAATACAAAAGCCATTACTACTCAGATGGAAATGAATTCATAGTCCCAAGGTGATGCAAAGTACAAAAAATACTGGAAAGAACAAGGTTAATGACAATGAAAATTTGAATTATAAACTAAGTTTCATAGTGGGAAAATATAAAGGACTTTCTAGTCTATATAGAGTCATGCATTAATGGTTAGTATTTCACCACTTTAAGATCAGGGTCATTTTGAACTTCCAGCTATGAGAGGATGTTGAATCGAGTAGTGGATCTTAATGTAGGAGTCTAACTAGCTAATAGTTCTACTTTATATGCGGTGTACTAACCAGCAAAAATAAGGAGTAGCAATCATAGGTTTAGAGCTTCAAGATTCTGAGCTTATAAATATCTGTGCTTGTAATGATTTACTACCAAGCTCTTTAATCAATGAATTCCAGCAAGTGATACTTCTTGAACTGTAAGCTCCAATACAATTCTATACATAATGGCCATAATACCTTAGATATGAAGCCTGAATGTACATGCCAAAAGAGGCATAAAGAAGCAGTGAGATTGCCTCAAAATCCATCTTTTCTTGTCCAATGCTGCTCTTTTGCCATACTTGATTACAAATCCTAGATGTTTATGCCCTCCTCTTTAAAAGCAACATACAATACAACCCAAAGGGCCAAACCAACGGGGCCTCCTCCATCAACAAGGCAAGGCAAAAAGATTCTGCCTCTTCTTGCAGTCTCTATGCATGTTAACACTAACCCGTGAAGAAATCACCATCCCAACAATCTCATCACCATAGGTGATATGCAGAGGCATCCATCAAAGATAATTAGGGGAAGGTTGATTGGGATGGTTTGAACATGTCCAATGTACAGGAAAAAAAAATGCATGTGAACAAGAATGAAAAATACTAATTCACTTATAAGATGACTTCACATGAAATGTTATGCCCATTTAGAGACATAAGATCCTCTTATATATATAACCCTAAACCAAGTAAAATAAAGGAACTCGATCAACATAATCTCTGCAAGTAAGAACTCTTGGTTTAGTATTTTAAAATCTCATATTTACCAATGTATATATGCTAATTTGCTTGATCCCCACAAGAAAGAAGCAACAGTATTTTCAGGTAATAGTGAGTATTGAATGCAGATCTCCATATAAGTAGTTGGTTCAATAAAGAATATGATTTTCAAAGATACCAGAATAAGTAGTCAAAGCATAAAAGAAGAGGTGCAGACTGACCAATCTGGATTCAGATACTCTTCTGAAAGCACCATCCACCCATTCGGCCAATTCAAGGGTAGCTCTATCTTCTGCAGATAGTGAGAAACGATGAACAGCTTCTTCCCCAATGTCATACTTGGCCCTTTGCAAGCAACTGCAACATGAAAATGCTAGCATCAAGTTCAGTGAGAGAACATATATTGATATAAAATAAGTAACCTCCACCGCAAATGATACAGTATTGTGGATAACAAATTAAATAAATGTCTGAACTAAGCAAGGTATAATATATTCCAAAATGCAGGAAAATATTCGTGGTAAACCACACTTAATCGTTACATCCTTAACTCTGAGGGAATAGCATTATGTAACAACATCTCACAAGTGAATCATAATTAGGAACTGACTGATCTTTGTGTGCTTTGAATGATTTCTTGGTAAAAAATATGTGAAATTTACAGGCTAAGAAGTTTGGATGGAGCCGCACGTAAAACAGTCAATGCTTCCTTCCATCTCCACTGGCGCTCAGAAAATGGTAGAAGACGCTGTAAAATTGACAACCGCCATTGCCAATCTTCAATGAAATGTTTAGCTATAGATATTCTCCATTCTAAGGCCTGTCTTCCACCTGCACTCATACTATCATTTAATGCATCCTCTTCAACAACATCTGATGGAAGATTGCGATGCAAGACATCAAGTAACAATCTTGTGAAAGAAATGACTAGTTCATTTCCCCCTTCACATGTAGAGACATTAGTATGCTCCCAAGTACACACAGAGGGAGATTCAGCATGGCTTCCTAGAGAGGTACAATGTGGCACTTTGAGAGTACTGTCATCCATATGCAAAAGAGAAATTATGATATTCACCATCAATATCTGCATCATTGAGTAGAGTAAACATTTTATAAATATTCAAAATACATAACTAGAAAAACAAATAACTTGAAATTATCTTACTGCTATTTACTAACGAAAAAGATTGGATTCCCATAAAGAACCAAATACAACTTGTTGACTTGCAAAATTTCAAGCACAAATGACTCTTAATTATTGTAAAATTTCAACCCAAAATAGCAATTATAAGTCCTTTAAAAATGAGATTACAGGTCAAGAAAGTCATCTCAAATCATTTTGGTACATAAAGCCCTTACTAGAACAGCTTCCAAAATAATCTGCAAGATTGTCATCTATGGAAAATCTATGTGCTTGATGTAATTTCAAATTCACATTGTCCAAGAGCGCACAAAGACCAACAACATACAACACCCCCCACTCCAGCCCTTCTGCCCTAACAACCAAACCCAAAAACCACCCCAAGGAAGTGGGAAAATGTAGAATGACCTTGCGTGGAATATTTGTAATAGCCTCCAAATGAATTCTGAGGTCCTTCAAATGGCACAAAGCTGTTTGATGATGACTTTCTCCTTCATCAGTCATAGACCTGTCCATCGCTTTTAGTGCAAGGACTATAGATTCCAAGGCATAGCGCATGCGCATAAGTTCAATGTCCTGCATCCTATCAGAAAACATATGATTTATTTAAAACAAAGTAGAATATCAAAGGGGAGTCCAGTGTGCAAATAAAGCTGGTAAAGATAATTGTATATTAAAGGGGAGTCCAGTCCAACAAGAATAACACAACGTTCAAGGGAAACAAAGACACAGACATACATACAATAAGCAACAGAACATTTCATGCAATGGACAGATTAAAAATTACCTCAAACTATCCATCAGTATATAGATCCTAACCCCATTTTGGAAGTTTCTATTTCCCACAAAAATGTGGATGGCAATACCTATCTAAAACAGGTATTTTACAAGCTCCCAAGAATTCAAATTCACATATAGAAGCTACACAATAGTCAATCACCACGGTGAACAATTTCCATGAACAATTTAAAACTCTAGTTCTTCCTGAAGACAAAGTAACATTATCCTTCCCTTGAAGGCAAAGTTGAAACAAAATATGAAGGCAAAGGGATCTTCAGTTACATTAAAAATTTGCTTAAAAAGACCCTCCAATCAATATCAGTTAGCTTTTAAGAACTCTAAAGCACTGGTTTGGTTGTCACATCTCAGAGCTAGGAAATACTCTACATTTCTAACCTGAGTCAAATCTCAAAGAGGCGAGCCTACAAAGCATATAACAGCCTCTCAACTAAGATGCCCAATTTTTCTGAAGAAGACAATCACTCAGTCTTACTTTTTTAACTTCTTTGGAGAAGTATTTACCATTACCCATTCTTGGCACGTGTTCATGCATAATTAAAGAAATCAATTCAAGCATAGATACTATTACAACAATGAAACAAAATCCACGTACACACCTTTTCCAACCTTCTATAGTAGAAGCAATTGGCTGCATGCTAATTAGTTCAATAGCATCTTGAAATTTTATGCCTGGAACAACATCGAAAAGCACCTGCAGAAAAATATTTCCACTTCCAAATCAATATCTGACAAAATAAAATAAAATAAAGAAAGAACGTGTAAAGAACATGCTAAAGTTTGATATGAGTAAAATCTTGAGTTCTCTGATACGGCATCGTTTAGCATTTTTAGTTATTACTCTATTATTTTGATGTTTCATTTTGCTGTCATTTTCTTTCTGTTAGGATTGTACGAGCTGGCAGTATATAGAGCCTTTTTCCCTGCTTGTGATACACACGCCAATTGCAATCAATGAATTGATTCTCCGCTGTTATTTCTCTCTCTCTTAGCTTTCTGTTCCTTCTTATTACTGTGATTCCAATTCTGCTTGTATCATCTGGTATCAGAGCAGCGATCCTTGCGTTGTACTAGTACCTCCCTAAAATCCAAACCAGTGTATCATGTCAATAGCTAATAACACGAGAATGCAAGAACAAAAGAAAATGGAGGACACGATTAGAAACGTTGTGAGGGGAATGCTCCAGGAAAATAGCAAGAAGCAAGAAGAAATTAACAAAAAACAGGAGGAAAGGTTTATTGGTATGTTTGCCGAGTTAAAATGCCTCATCTCTGCAATTACTCCTCCATCTCAAATGCCCTCTGCTTCATCTTCACCTACAGACAACACCCAAAACCCAGTTGCACCAAATTCCACCCAAAACCCACCTTCAATCCATCCTACCATTGCTTCTTTCATTGATTTAGCTAATCCATCTCACCAAACAGTTACCTCTGAAACACCCACTCCTAACTCTTACCACCTAGCCACTCGATTCACTAAAATCGAGTTTCCAAAATTCGATGGGAATGACCTGAAAGGGTGGCTTTTCAAGTGGGACAGTTTTTTTCAAATTTATTCCACCCCTGTTTATGCTAGAGTGAAACTAGCTGCTATTTATTTGGAAGGAAAAGCCTTACAATGGCACTAATCGTATGTTAAGAGCAGAAACAAAGATGATGAACCACCATGGCAAGAGTATGTTGAAGCTCTCAAGGGGAGATTTGGGGAAAGGGTATACAAAGACCCAATGGCAGATTTGAAGAGCCTGGTTCAATCTGGAACTTTGCAGTTTTGAAGAGCTTGGTTCAATCTGGAACTTTGCAGAAGTATTTGGAAGAGTTTGATATACTATTGCACAAGGTGAATCTGACAGAGGAATACTCTTTAAGTTGTTTATCAGTTGTCTCAAGGATGAAATTAGAATTCCTGTTAGAATATTTGCACCTAAGAGCTTACAGCAAGCCTACGCTTTAGCTCGAATGCAAGAATCATACATCTTAGCCACTAAGCCCTCAAAAACCTATTCTAACCGATTTTCCCCTAACCCAACAGCCTCTGAAACTTATTCACATACCCAAACTCTCAAAACTAACACCACACCTAACCCAAGACCCCCCTTATTACCTACACCTACCACATTACCAAAACAAACTTTCCCAATTAACAACTCCAAATTCCCACAAAATACTAAAGCAACTCCACCATTCAGAACACGAAGGATGACTAATGAAGAGCTGAATGACATGAGGGCCAAAAACTTGTGTTTCTAGTGTGATGAAAAGTTTGCCCCAGGGCACCAATGTAAGAAGAAACAATTGCATATGGTGGTAGTGCAAGAAATTCCAGAAAAAGCATGGGATCAACCAGAGGAACTATTGTCTTGGAATCAAGATGAAATTCAGGAAGTTTCTCCTGCAATTTCCCTACATGCTATACAAGAATTTACAGAGAGAGCTTATCAAACTATGAAAATGATTGGTAGTTATAAAAGAAAACCAATTCACTTACTCATTGATTCTGGCAGTACACATAATTTTTTTGGATGTGGTGACTGCCAAAGGATTAGGGTGCAATTTAGAATCATACATCTTAGCCACTAAGCCCTCAAAAACCTATTCTAACCGATTTTCCCCTAACCCAACAGCCTCTGAAACTTATTCACATACCCAAACTCTCAAAACTAACACCACACCTAACCCAAGACCCCCCTTATTACCTACACCTACCACATTACCAAAACAAACTTTCCCAATTAACAACTCCAAATTCCCACAAAATACTAAAGCAACTCCACCATTCAGAACACGAAGGATGACTAATGAAGAGCTGAATGACATGAGGGCCAAAAACTTGTGTTTCTAGTGTGATGAAAAGTTTGCCCCAGGGCACCAATGTAAGAAGAAACAATTGCATATGGTGGTAGTGCAAGAAATTCCAGAAAAAGCATGGGATCAACCAGAGGAACTATTGTCTTGGAATCAAGATGAAATTCAGGAAGTTTCTCCTGCAATTTCCCTACATGCTATACAAGAATTTACAGAGAGAGCTTATCAAACTATGAAAATGATTGGTAGTTATAAAAGAAAACCAATTCACTTACTCATTGATTCTGGCAGTACACATAATTTTTTTGGATGTGGTGACTGCCAAAGGATTAGGGTGCAATTTATAATCTATTGTTCCTATGGATATAACAGTAGCTAATGGTCAGACCATGAAATGTACTCGTGTTTGCGGGTAATTAGAAGGCACCTGATTCTGACTCAACTACACAAGAGCTTGGGGCAACATCTCCTGAACTTACTCAACTCCCACTTGAATATGGCTCCCTATTTGAACAGCCTCAAAGACTACCTCCTCATAGAATGCATGACCATAAGATACCCTTATTGAAAGGTGCTAGGCCAGTAAACATTAGGCCTTACAAGCATTCCCCATTACAGAAAACTGTCATTGAAAACATGATACAAGAATTGCTGAAAAATGGCATCATCCAACTTAGTACTAGTCCTTTCTCCTCCCCAATAGTACTAGTCAAGAAGAAGGATAATAGCTAGCGTATGTGCATTGACTATAGGGAGCTAAACAAATCAACTGTCAAGGACAGATATCCTATTCATGTTATTGAGGAGCTACTTGATGAGCTACATGGTGCTGCGATTTTTTCCAAAATAGACCTTAGATCAAGTTATCACCAGATCAGAATGCACCCTGCAGACATTTACAAAACAACTTTTCGATCTCATGATGGCCACTACGAATTTGTTGTCATGCCCTTTGGGCTTACTAATGCACCCTCTACATTTCAGAGTCTCATGAATGAGATCTTTAGGCCATTCTTGAGGAAGTTTGTACTTGTTTTCTTTGAAGATATTTTCATTTACAGTGAGCATTTGCAGGCCTATTTGGAGCATTTGAAACTGGTATTCTAGAAATTAAAAGAACATCAGTTGTTTGCAAAGTTGAGTAAGCGTTCCTTTGGAGAGACAACTGTAGAATACTTGGGGCATATCATTAGCAAGGAGGGAGTTGCAACTGACCCAAAGAAGGTGGAGCCAGTGGCAAATTGGCCCATCCCTAGGAACCTCAAGCAACTAAGAGGATTCTTAGGGCTCTCTGGATATTACCGAAAATTCAACTTATAGAATTGCTCGAGAGAGATAACTTCAATTGGACCCCAGCAACTGATGCAGCTTTCATTAAACTGAAGAATGCTTTAATCACAACTCCTGTCTTAGCCCTTCCAGATCCTGAAAAGTTGTTCACCATTGAAACTGATGCTTGCAATCAAGGCATTGGGGCGGTGTTGATGCAAGAGTTACACCCTATAGCCTATATCAGCAAGGCTTTGGCTCCAATACACCTCTCCTTATCTGTGTATGAAAAGGAATTGCTAGCAGTTGTATATGCGGTGCGAAAATGGGATCACTACATTGGCCATCGTCACATTCTCATTAGGACTAACCATCACTGTCTAAAGATTTTGCTTGAACAACGAATTGCAACAGTCATCAGCAGAATTATATTGCCAAGCTATTTGGCTACAATTTTGAAATTACTTATAAGAAGGGGAGTGATAATAATGTTGCTGACGCTCTCTCTAGGCTATCTTCCTCAGAATTGATAGCTATCACTTTGTCTTCTCCAGTGAGCTCCTTACTGCCTGAAATTGAGGCTAGCTGGCAACAAGATCCTGCAATACTATCATTAATCAGCAGTTTACAGCAGGGGTCAGTTAATTCCAGTCCTTATACATGAATTGATGGCATGCTAAGAAGAAAAGGGAGACTGGTGGGAGGCAATGTTGCTCAATTAAAGACTAAAATCTTACAATTGATGCATAACTCATCAGCTGGAGGTCATTCTAGGGTACAGGCTATTGTTAAGAGGATTAAATTGGTTTTTTATAGGAAAGGGCTGCAAAGTGATGTTAGGAATTTCATTTGAAGTTGTACCAGTCAAACTTGTAAGCTTGAGAATGTTAGCACACCAGGTCTATTGCAGCCACTGCCAATTCCTGATAGAATTTGGACAGATATTAGCATAGATTTTGTGGAAGGTTTACCAAAATCTCAAGGCAAGGATGTAATTCTGGTTGTAGTGGATAGATTGAGCAAATATACTCATTTTATTGCCTTAAGTCATCCTTATATAACAGCATCAGTGGCTCAGCTTTTTTATTTCTAATGTTTTTAAACTTCATGACACTCCCTCTTCAATTGTCAGTGACAGAGATCCTACATTTGTCAGTTCCTTTTGGGAGGAGCTCTTCAAATTCCAAGAAGTGGAACTGTTGAGATCAAATGCCTACCAACCGCAGACTGATGGCCAGATAGAAGTGGTCAACAGGTGCTTTGAAACATATCTCAGGTGCATGACTTGGGAAAATCCTCAACATTGGTGCAGGTGGTTGCCATTAGCTAAGTGGTGGTTTAATGCCAACTTCCACTCAGCTATACAAAGCACTCCATTTGAAGTTGTTTACGAAATGCCACCTCCAATTCATGTTCCTTACTGCCCAGGAGATTCAAAGATTACTGTTGTGGATCAGTTTCTTCAAGATAGAGAGCTAGCTTTGCAGATAATGAAATACCATTTGTTGAGAGCCCAACATCGCATGAAGCAGCAAGCTGATCAGCATAGAACTGAGAGAGAATTCCAAATTGGCGATTGGGTCTATCTCAAACTTCAACCATACAAGCAGAACAGTGTTGTTCAGCGGAAGAATTTCAAGCTCTCTCCTCTTTATTATGGCCCTTATTATGTTGAGGACAAAATAAGAGTGGCAGCTTATAAACTGAGATTGCCTTCTACAGCTAACATTCATTCTGTGTTTCATGTGTCGCAATTGAAAAAATTAATTCCTCCCGTTGCTATCATCTCCGATGAGCCACCTCTTTCTTCCGGTACCCTTCCCATGCCAGTAGCTATTTTGGATAGAAAATTGGTGAAAAGAGGTAATACTGCTGCAACTAAAGTTCTCATTCAATGGTCCAATCAACCCATTGAAGATACCACCTCGGAGTTTTTTTTTGATATACAGACAGGTTTCCAAATATAAACCTTGTGGATAAGGTTTTCTAAAGAGGAAGGCACTGATATGAGTAAAATCTTGAGTTCTCTGATATGGCATCGTTTAGCATTTTTAGTTATTACTCTGTTATTTTGATGTTTCATTTTGCTGTCATTTTCTTTCTGTTAGGATTGTATGAGTTGGCACTATATAGAGCATTTTTCCTTGCTTGTGATACACACGCCAATTGCAATCAATGAATTGATTCTCTCTTCTGTTATTTCTCTCTCTTAGCTTTCTGTTCCTTTTTATTACTGTGATTCCAATTCTGCTTGTATCAAAGTTGCATGCCATTGCTAACTGAATTCTTTTGATCTTCATAATCACCATCAACAGCATAAATTTAAAAAAAGAATGTAATCGCATGATTTTCCAATGTTCACACATATAACAAACCTTTACAAGTAAAAAGAGAAATTCATAAAAAAATAAAATAAAAGAAGTGACTTCTCATAAGTCAGAATAAAAGGCAATAATATTTTATTTAACGGGCATTCTTTTGAACTGTGAACAAAGCTCCTGTTCAAACAAGTAGAATATGCAGTTCAGATAGGGGGCATAATTTTTGCCTAGGATTCCCAACATCTAGTGCACAAGAGTCTTACCCGAAGAGGACTCTGAACAGAAAGTCTTTCCAGCACCAAGTTTTCAACAAAAGGTTCCGCTTGAGTATCTTCATTTATAGATGCTAGTTGTTGGTTGCTAGACAACAACAACGAAGATTTTGAATTCCACGACTGGCCAGAATTGACACAAGCAACAAAAGAGGCAAGATCAAGTCGATAGCATAATAAGTCACACAGATGTTCCACGCAAGACATCTGTCAAAACCACAAACGTTCCACCTGGTATTCAGATAAACTTTTCGACAGATAAAAGCATAATCCCATCAACATGTTAGGATGATGACACACGTAATACCTCATCCATTTTATTACTGTACAGTGAAGATTCTTCCAGCCGAAATACTTGTGACTTGCTAGAGATCCAGAGGAGTTGCATCAGTTTCCTTCTAAGTGATGTCTTACCAGACAACAAATCCCAACCCATTACAGCTACCATGGGCCTAAGTCGTGGAAATAACACAAGAACCTAGCACATTAACAAGTAAATAAGACATGTACAAATTAAAATTTGCAAAAAAGAAAAAATACATAATTATCATTCTAAATTTTCTTATTTAACCGTTAAATATGAAAACATGGGCATACATTGCTAGCTTCTTGAAACTGCTCCCTCTTGATAGCTGAAAGTGCCACATCCATGATACAGTCAAGGACATGTAATCCAGAAACACGAGCATAATGGTACATGTCTCTCATGCAAAACCTGATTGCAATATTCAAGGATGAAGCCGAGTCATTTGAATCTGAATCCATTTTCATTTCTGCAAGATATCTTTGAAATCTCTGCAAAGGAGGTGGGATTTGGTTGTTATCAAGTGCTCGCAAGGTCTCAATCTCCTGACGCAGCAAGTCATCCTGGATAACCTGTAAAATCCACCTTGTCTTATTCGCATGCCGAAACATAGATCATAGTATAAAAGGAGTTGGAAACACTATGCATCTTGGAACATACAACCACTTCTTAGATATGATAGGATAAGACATTAACTGAAAATCCTTCACCATTTTATCAAGAATTAATCAGGTGACGCCAAAAAAATCAGAGTGCATTAGAACTTTGCAGGCTTCATTTGGAGTAAGCATACCAGATCCTAAGAACCCAAGAGATCTTACCAAGACTTAATGTACCTACTTTACGCAATTTAATTCATGTGGTACCACTCAAGCTTGGTCCAAATTTGTAGTTTCTTCTTAAATTAGAAATTCAAACTTTTCTTTTTCTTTTTAACTCCAGTAACTAGGTTTGGGAATTCCTCCACAGATGGCTAATTGCAAACCAAACCTAATAAAGCTTCACTAAAGTGTTCTGTCCATCATCTAAGGACTTCAATCAGTATCATAATAATATTTACCCAAAAGATTGCTGAATAAGAATTTAACTGCCAGATTACTTATAAGAAAACAACTGTTTGAATTACCTGAATTATTTCAACAAGTTGCCTGCAATGTGATGAAAGTGCCTCTGCATAAATACATATTAGTTTTTCCTGCATGACATGCCAGGAGTCTCCATATCCTTCCCTTTTTGACAAAACCCTCACAAGGAGATCTTGCAAAACCGTGCTATTAGAAACATCAAAAGGCAATGCAAATAAATTAACAAGATGATAATAATGGGAAGGAATATGCAACAATTTTCACATATTAGAAAAGCAATAAAACAGTAAAAAAAATACTACATAGATGCATCTTGATCTAAATAGATTAATTAAACAGTGTTATCAGGAAAGTTCAGGAATATATTAAAAAAAAAATATCATCTCAAGTGCAACATGAAAAACAAAAACCAGTTTTTTTGAAAAATAGAAATTATCTAAGTCAAAGAAGAGTGAATAATCCATAAACATGTTTTTTATGTAAAAAGTCAAACCAATACATATTTAATACATGAAAAAACTCCCAGACAGCAAGGGCAAAGGGCAAAAGGTAGAAGAAAATCAAGGCCATTAACTGAGTCCACAGACAATGCATCTTCAACAGTCCTCAAGTTATACAAGGCTCTTACAGTGCACCATCAAAAATTAGCTTTATCATTATTAATGGAAGCACAATTATCCTTATGCTGTAATTATGGTTTTTCCAAGAGAAGCAGAGCACCTATCGCATTAACTAATAAACACCCTAGGGTCTTCTGTCCCACAAATCACCAGCATAAGTGTGTTGTTTTTCTCTTATTAAAAGATCTTATCAGAATTGCCCTGGTAACTTTATTTTCCTATACTTGGTTCATGCGAAATGAAGATTAACAACGCTCACTCGCACATCCCACCCTTCTCATTAAAGCTAAATAATAATGATATATGAATTGCATACTGATAATGTGCATTTTTGCAAAATAATAATAATAATAAGTAGAAGAAGAAGACAAAGAAACAAATGTAATTGAAACTTTGACTTCATGTTGACAAGAATTCAAATTTTGCATACCGATATTCAGCCTCCTCGACTCCACGGTCAAAATGCAGATAACGAATGTGACAAAAAGCTAGTTCTTCTTCTCCGGACTCCAAGTTCTCTCTGATGGCCGCTAAATGTGCTAATTGAACACTTCGTTGCATCAAAGCCAGCATCTTTACCACCTCCTCCTCCTCTAAACTTTTGCCTGCCTTCTCATCCCTTCTCACAGTAATAGCTAAACCTGAATTCTCAACCTCACACCCCTTCAACTGCTGCTGTATATTCCAGCAAAGTGCTTCAAGAACATCAGCGTGATCCAAAATTATCCTACTCAAACGCATTATTTCTCCTTCTTCAAAGGACGAAACAGAAAGCTCTGACCCTCTCTCGCTCTCTTGCTCGTCAATAATAATATCTGGCTTCAATCTTTTCATTCCTAACTCCAAAACTTTATCCAAAACCCTAACGCAATCCCCAAGTTCAATTCTTATTTTCTCGCTAAAATCATCGTTCTCTTTCTCCTTTTCAGTGCTCTCCAAGTCCGCATTCTTTCCCATGCGTTGAATCACCAAGTCACTCAGCAATTGAACCAAGAGAATAAACTCCGCGCGCAATCGTAAGATACCTGGATCAAAGCTCCATGTCTCCGATGTGGAATTACTGAACTGCAGAAGCTCCAGGGTTGAAAGATATGTGAGGAGAGACGGCGAAGGGCAAGAAGGTGACCATAAAATGTTCTCGAAGCGGCCTGAGTTTGCGACTATAGTTTGGAGAATCGCGAGGGCCAAGTCGGGGTTTTTTGATCGGAGAGTTAACAGAATTGCTCGCAGTGGCTCGAATTGAGCTAAATGAAGGTGGTTCGCGGCCACGCGAGACAGAAGCTCGGTTTCTTTGTCCATTTGCAGGAAGTTTCCGATGACAGATTCCGATATGCACGTATAGGAGGAGGAAGAGAATTCCACTATCTCAGATGGCTACGGTTTGCACTGAGAAATTATTTCAGTGAGGTTTGTTTTCAGCCCAAGTTTTGAAAATGGCCCTGAACTAATTAATTAAAATTTTCTTTTTGCGGCAACTTCCATGTTCAATTGTTCATCAATATTAAATTAGATATTGTAATTTAAATAGGGACAACTAAGAGATAGAAGACTTTCTCTTGCATATCAATCTATGAAATCCCTTTCTTTCAAAAAAAAAATTGGTCCACTGAGAAAATCCCTATAATTTTGTACATGTATAAGGAAAATATTATATTATGGAACACTATCCTCAAAGTTAGAGCATATATGTTAACCATATCTAACTTATTACAAGCTATTCAACCACAATCTCATTTAAAGCTTAATATATCACTTAATTGCTCTCTCCTCTTTACACAATCGGTGAAAATGGAGATCTTCAATTTTGATTTCATGATATGCTAGATTTTGAACTATATAGACAGCATCCTCATTATCACACTGGAGTTTTGTTGGTGACAAAAGGCTTCAAACCAACTTCAATTAAAAGATTGTGTATCTACAAAATTTAACATGCGGATTTTGTTATGCCCCTATACTCAAATTCTACACTAAGATACAACATTGTACACTTCTTATTTTTCCATGACATCAAATTTATACCAATAAAAACGTAACGGATCTTATATCAATTTTGCACCCGTCCCAATTAACATTTGCAAAACATTCAATGCAAGTGTGCATGTGATTGCTATACAGTATTACAACTCCAGAAGTTATTTATAAGCAACGCAAGCTTTGTTCTAGAGTTGCATAATGTTTGATTGTAGGTGTATACGTAAATTTGCTAATAACACTAACTGCATATGCAATATTTATACAAATGGAAATCAGATAATTTAATCTTCTATACATTTATGGATCAACTAGATTACAATCATTTTTTTTTAACATGTACATTGGAAAACATTTGTTGGTTACATAATTTGACTCTTAATTTTTCAATTTCCGTAAGTAAATCAATAACATATTTTCTTTGAAATAAGAAGAACCTTTTCTTGCTTCTTGTTATTTCTACCCCTAAAATGTATTTTAGCAATGTGGAACTTGGTATGCAATAATGACTTAAGAGATGAGATCATTGTATTTTCATCTCATGTAATTACAATATCATCGACATACACAACAAGAAGGATAATATCGATCTCAGATTGCCTATACTCTCTCAAACTGTTGAACTACCTCACTAAACTTTCTAAGCCATGCATAAGGACTCTATTTTAAACAATATAAGGATTTCTTCAAGTGACATAATTTTTTCTTATACTTTCCTTGGTTGCTCCATATAGATTTTCTCTAAAAGATCCCAATGTAAGAATGCATTCATGATATCTAACTAATATAAGGGCCGGTCATAAGAAGCAACCAAGAAAGATGAATTGACAAAACATGAGTTAGTTTAGCCATGGGAAAGAATGTATCAAAACTGTCCCACAGGAGAGAATGTATCAAAATCGTCCATGCTATAGGTAGGACTATGCAAACTCAAATCGAAATTAAAAATTAAACCAAACATAATGGATTTGATATGTTTAGTTCAATTTTTTTTTTCATTTTTTACCTCGTGCTGAACTGAAAAAGAAGTACATATAATATGGTTGTATTTGGTCCATAGAATTTGACCCAATGGGCCGAACCAAATTAATCATATCAACTAACATGCACTGTTTTGCTATTACATATTTAATATATTTATATTTATAATTATCTGAAAACAAACCCCTTTAGGAGTTGTTTAGTTTTAGAAAATATTTTCTATTTTTCTTTTCCAGAAAAATGGAAATCATATTTGCTTCTTTTCTTTTATTAATATTTCCATTCGTCATCTCCTTTACAATTTTTTTTTATATTCTATATATTCTATCAATATAATTACAATAATTATTATTTATATTAATAATATTTTTCTTTTTCAGTTTTTATTTTCATTTTTTATAAAGCTAGTTTATATATTTAAAATTTTTATCAATATTCATGCATATTTTTTAATTATTTATGTACATTATAATAATGATTTTGGGGGTGGCGACGTTGTGGTAGTGGTGGAGGCGGCAGTGACAGTGTGGTTGTGGTGGTGGTAGCCGCGGTGTGGCGGTGGTGGCGGTAGCAGTGGTGGAGGCAGCGATGGTGTGGTGGTGGTGGTAGGGGCGGCAACGGTAGCATTGTGGTTGTGGTGGTGGTAGGGGCAGCAACGGTAGCATTGTGGTTGTGGTGGGGGCGGCGGTGTGATTGTGGTGGTGGTAGTGGCGGCGGCGACGACGACGTAGTGGTAGTGGCGGCGGTGATAGTAGCGTGGTGGAGGTGGCAGCGATGTGGTGGCGATGGCAGTGTAGTTGCGGCGGCGGCGGTACGGTGGCAGTTGGTGGAAAGCCGTATTTTCTATTTTGGAAAATGCACTCTTTTAATAAAAGAAAAAATGAGAAAACATGTTTTTGTATTTTTTATACAATAGTTTAATTTTGAAAAATCCTGAAAATAGATTTCTAGTTTTCTAAATTGGAAAATATTACAACTAAACAGGTAGTTCCTATATACATCGGGTCCTGAAACAGTTTTGGTCAGAGTTACCCAATGATAATAACATTTATTCACAAATAGACAGAGAATGAAAGAACTTTGACTTTCTATGGACTAGGGTTTCAGCAGGGTCTTTTAGGCAAATTTTAACAATTTATATAAAAATATAAAAAATATAAAATATTAAAAAATAATTAAAATTAAAATTAAAATTAAGATTAAGATTAAGATTAGATTAATTTAATTAATTGATATTATAGGATAATAAAATTAAAAGAGAAAATAAATTAGAAGATAAGTAGAGAGATTAATTAATTAGAATATATGATAATTAGAAAAATAAAAAAAGAGGATAAGAAGGAGCACAAATAAGAGAATATTTAGGGTAACTTACCTAAAAGTTAGGATATAAAAAGAAACTAACCTAAACCTAATAAAAGAGAGGCGGCAAAAAAAAAGGAAAGAGAAACGAGAAAAAGAGCAAGGGAGCCGCCAGAAAAAAAGAGAGCCGAAGAAAAAAGAAAAGGGGAAAAGAGGGAAAAAGAGGGCGAGACCCGAGAAAAAAACAGACCCGAAAGTAAGGGAGAGAGAGGAAAAAGAGAAGTAGAAATCGAGAGCTAAAATCCAGTCCAAAGAGAGCTGAAAGTGTTTGGATTCTCGATCTAGAGGCCACAAATCTGAAGGTAACATCAAAAGTTTGCAACTCAGGACAGTGCAAAAAGGGTCACGTTTGTTTGTATATATTTGCATTAGTTTGATGTTTAATTTATTGAGTTTGCTATTTCTTGTTGTTTGTATTTCTATTGGTTATTAATCCATAAACACCCATCAAAACCATACAAAAAAATGGAATAAATGGGCTAAATAGAAAAACATTATTCATCATCTTCAACCATTGTCATCTTCTCTATAAAAAACCATGTGTTTGAATATGTAAACCTCTGTTTTTCATCTAGTTGTTTGTTAAATTTGATTTCATTTGCTTTGATTTCTCAATTGATGATATTACGTGTTAACCATTTATCCCAATTTATATTTGATCTATTCAAGGTTTGTGATAGTTTTCATGGTTTAAAGGACTAAAAACCACAAAAATGACTTTATTGTTCATCATCTTCTCTATGCCTCTCTTTTTCCTTTTTACAGTCCTTGATTTTTGATTTTGTATTTTATGCTTTAATCTTTGATCTTTCTTGTTTAGTGATTAATTTTAAATGATTTTCTGCATAAATTAAGTCTTACCTCATTCTCATTGGCCCCAAAAATTCACTCCTGTATTTTAATTGTTGCTGGTTTCCGGAGTCGTTTCTAGCTGTCGAGGACGAGCATACGGCGACCGGAGGCCGTCAGTCACCACCCCGTCGCTCACCTAACCTCGCCCATTGGCCCTCTTTCCTCTGCTGCCCGTCGGTCCTTCGCCCGCGGCCCATCTCTCTCGCCCCTGCTACTTCCCGCTCACGTCCCCGCTCATGCTGTTGCATGATTTATTTTCATTTGCTTGGCCACTGTCAACTTTTCCATGTTTTCTTTTTTTCATTTTTCTCATTTGTTTAAATTTTCCTTATTTTATATAATTTCTATTTTATTATCATTTTTATTCTATTTAGTAAACATATTTTATATATCATATTAATTTTTTAATTTTTTAATTTTATTATTATTTCATTATTATTATTATTTTATCATTATTATTATTTTCCTTTGTGTGTGGCTTTTTAGTTTCTTTACCTTGGTCACTGTTCACGTGGCCCAACTTACTTTGCATGCATTTCAATCTTATTCCTCAATTTTCTTTCATTTAAGCCTACTGCATTTTTTCTATTTTTTTCTTTTGTTGTTGCATGCATGCACGTGGGCCACCAATTTCCTTTCTTTCATGCATTTCTTCCTTTTTCTTTAGAATATACATATTGCATTTTCTTACATTAGTCACTCTCAGTTTATTAGTTTTGCATGTATATTCGTTAATAATAAATATAAATACTGGTTTTTTGTTACTTTTATCCTCTATTTATTTTCTTTTATTTTTATTCATTTTATCTCCTATTAATGCAACTGGTGACATTGGTTTATATTTTAATTAATTTAATTGATTATTATTTTTAATTGATTGTTTATATTTAATTAATTTAATTGATTATTTATTTTTAATTAATTTAATTGATTGTTTACATTTAATTAATTTAATTGATCATTTGTATTTAATTGATTGTTTATATTTTAATTAATTTAATTGATTATTTATTTTTAATTGGTTTAATTGATTGTTTATATTTAATTAATTTAATTGATCATTTGTATTTAATTGATTGTTTATATTTAATTAATTTAATTGAATGTTATATAATGTTATTGGTTGTCTGGTTATACCATGCTTTATTATTTTGATTTAATTTACTAACATCTTATTTTATTCTTTTTTATTGCCAAAAATTTGTTTATTTCACCTTGAGTGACATTTCTGAACGGGCCGAAGGATCGGACAATTAAAGACCTTCAAAATTTAGGTTTGCATTTCTAATTGTCGTGTTTTTGCTTTATTATATTATTTTTTTTGTTGCCTGCAAAAATGTATTTTAAATTCGTCCGTATTATAGAAAATCATATTTTTTATAATAATTAAAATTGGAATTTTTCCTAATAAAATGGACCAATGTCCAACTTTAACCAATAAAATCTCACTTTTAAATGGAGAATTGATTTTCATAAAATAGGATAACTCATTTCTGTTTTCTCAATCAATGCCCAAAAAATAATTTTTCAATTTTCTTAAATTAATAAAAAGGAACCAATGTTCCTAAAAATCTAATAAATTTCCCGATTTATGTATGATATATTTTATTCTCTTTTTGTGAAGTATATTATTTACTTATTTATTTCGGGCTCTTGTAATTAATTTTTGGGGAAAATTTTGTTCTTGTAATTTATTTATTTTTTTATCGTTTTATTTAACGCTTTCCAGTATGATTGAAATGCGTTTTAAATTCAATGCATAATCGTGTGAGATGAGAGGTGGAATTTCAATTCGTTAAAACTCATTTATAAACTTAACTTAAGTCATTAATAAAAGTAAAGTTCCAAATACTTTCTCTGGTTTAAGACCCCCGAGATTAGAAATTTTTTTCAATTTCTTGTAAATTGGGTGGCGACTCCAAAATACCTTAAAGGTGTCTAAAGGTATCGTGAGACTAGATAATCATTTCCAATGTTCTATTGGGAAGAGGCATCCAAAATGTCTCAGGATATCCAAGATTAAAAAGACGCGAACCAATCTCTCGATTCTTAAAAGTGGGTCTCGCTAGTGAGGGCCTTTGCTAGGTTTGGTGCGCGTCACAATTCCACTTTCTAGTTTTCTTGGGGTAATTTTCTAAAAAATCGGCTTTATTTTCAAGAACTAAACAAGCCCTCAGTATTTCTAAAGTCGACTGATTGATCGATTACTAACCATTGAGTGATTTTATGAGGGTAGATATGGGTTCATTAATATAAGCATGGGATAAGCTCAGTCCGGCCACGAATCATAACATTTATATTTATATATATGTTATGTATATTGTTACATAATTTAAAATATGAAAAAATATACAAAAAAAAACTAAAATTTTATAATAAATATTAAAATTTATAATTTATTAACATATTAATTATTTTTATAATTTTATATTATGTAATATATCCTTTTATAAATTAAGATTAATTTTTATTATTTAAATATTTTTAATGGATAAACTCAGGCTCTTAACAATTTATTAACTAGATAAGCAATTTTGGACTTGCCATGAAAGAGGATCTGAAAAAAGTATGTTGAGGCCAAATTTGTGGCCGGTGATGCCCATTTGACCATCAAGGAAGAAGCTCTCCATCGTTGTTGGAGTTTGGAAGGAAACTCGTACAATTTATTTACTAGAGAAGCAATTTTCTTTTACCAAAATTTAGAGGTTAATTTCATTCATAATTATTGAATTATTTTACTTTTAACCGAAAAGTCATAAAATAAATTTTTTTAATGAAAACAATACTTAAATTTATGAAAATGTTTCAAAAAAGTCAATTTGACCAGTTTTTTATAGAAATCTTATTGAAAATCCTTATTGGCATGCCACATTACACATTTCATCAAAGTGGATGTCACATAAGATACCACATCGCCTGCCACCTAAAATGGATGTTATGTTAGTCGCCACATCACAACCAATAATAAAAAATAATGTGTAAAAATATTTAGAAATAAAAAAATTGTAAAAATTTGATACGTGTCATATTTTCATTGATAGTAGTGTAACGACTAACATGTTATTCATCCTATGTAATAGTTTGATGTGACGGCCGTGTGACGCGCGCCGAACCCGGACAACCCAGCAAGGGCCCTCTCTTTGAATCCGCTTTAGGATTCGAGGTATGAAGGTTCGCGTCTTTCGATCATGGGCGCCATGAGACATCATCGGTGTATTCCTTCCAATAGAACATTGGGGAGAACAACCTAGCCTATTGACGCCTAAAGGCACCTTTGAGGTATTTGGAGTCGCCACCCAATTTGCGTGAAATTGGGAAAAGGTTTCTCATCTCTATTGGTCTAAACCAGAGATACGGTATCCGGGACTTCCCTCTTATTTATGCCTTGGTTAATTATAAATGGGTTCTTAACTTCTTAAAATTATACCTCTCATCTCACACGATCGATGCATTTTAAATTAAATAACGCATTGCAAGCACTCAAAAAGCGATAAAGGAAAGCAATAAATAAAGCAGTAAAAGAAAGCGATAAACACGCAAGCACGCAATTACAATAGAAATAGGGGCAGAATACAACCCCATTAAAAGGAGATTAAAGCTGTAAGTGGGACGGAATACAATCCCCAAAAGATAAATAAAGTTGCCCAAAAAATTAATTACAAGGGCCCAAAGGAAAATAATGTACATAAATTTAAACACTCACTCAAGATTAAAATAAAAGAACATACATAAATCGGGACATTATTTGAGGAACATTGGTTCCTTCGCACTTGTCGAAATCTAGGAACATTGGTTCATTCGTATTAATTTAAAGAGGGTTCGAAAAGTCATTTTTTATTGTTTTGAATTGGAAAACCGGGATGAGTGATCCCATTTTTGGAGAAAATTTGACTGTTCGTTTTAATGGTGATGTTTTCATGGTTGGGCTAAAACAAGGAACGTTGGTCCCAATTTTATTAATAAAAATTTCAATTTAATTGTACGAATATTTTTGTGACTTTTTATCACACACGTGCATAAATGAAATAAAATGATTATTTACAAGTAATCACAACATAGAGAAGGGATTGAAAAGATCTCACCGAACCGATGTGACCCTCCGCGCATTGCGACTCATCCGGGGAGCCGCGGGGATACTCACATAACCCGACTCAAGTTAAATCTCAGACAGAAAATTAATAAAAAATATTAGTAATGATTCTAAATGAAATTGATCTAATAAAAACAAAAATAAATATTGAACACCAGTATATAATGCTAATAATAATGATAATAATAATAACAAAACAAATAAAAAGCAATACTAATAATAATAATGATGCACACATAATGATGACAGTGAATATAAACATTAAAAACCCTAATAATAATAATAATAATAATAATAAAGGTAAAAAAATATCAGTGCTAATATTAATATTGATGATAATAATAATAATAATAATAATAATAATAGTAATAATAATAAATAGATAAATAAATAATAGTGGCACAAATAGTATCAAACGATAATGACATAAATAATACTAACATTTAATAAGATTACAATAGTAACTAAATATAATAATAATAATAATAATAATAATAATAATAATAATAATAATAATAATAAACAGAAATGATACATAACAAATAGATAAATATAATAATAGCAACAATTAATTAATAATAAACACAAAATACATAAATATATAATTATAATAATAATAATAATAATACTAATAAATGTAAAAACAGAAAATAAGTTATTAATAATAATAATAATAATAATAATAATAATAATGATAATAATAATAATGAAAACAGAATATTAAGTAAACACCGAATAAATAATAATAATAATAATAATAATAATAATAATAATAATAATAATAATAATAATAATAGGAGAGAAAGGAGATGGCGGCACCAGGATTTACAAAGAACAAATTAAAGTCACAAATGATATACCAACAGTGGCCAAAAACTAAAGAATAATATTAGATAAAAAGCATGATTTTTAATGGCAACGGAAGTAGAAATATTCACTACAATAAATAATATACAAATGAATAAATGAAATTGATCCAAGTGTTTACCCTCAGAAATTTTATAGATTGAAGAAAGCGGTGTCTTGATCCGTCTCCCTTGTCGAATTTACAGTGATAACCACCCAGAAAAATAAAAATCTATGTTTTTAATTAAATTAGTTCAAGAAAATATTTTTGGTGGGATGAATAAGCAAAGAAAATTAATTTTTCTAGCTCAAATCAAACCCAAGATGAAATGTTATTAGAGCAAAAAAGATTAAAGCTTGAAAATGAAACTCAAGAATTTTTTGAAGAATTTTTGAGGAAGAAACCAGTTTTTGGAGAGAAGAAGTTAGAGAGAAAAGCCAAAAAAAATCCTTTGAAAAATAGTTGCCGTCCTCAGAAATGGAGATCAAAATCCCTTTTGATTTGTTGGTTTTGGCTCAAAATGGAAAGAGTTAGAAAGTCTTTATTTTAGTTGATCGAAAATAACATAAAACGGTGAAAAAACTGGAAAAGTCAGACTGAAAAATACAGAAAATCGACAAAAACGACGAAAAGGTGGAGAGGGAGACCGCGCGCCAGGAGCAACCGCGCGCAGTGCAGGGCACCGCGCGTGCCTGCGCGGGACATCACGGAGGGACACGCGTGGTGTCCCTACGGAGTGGCAAGTGGTCGCGTGGTGGCCAAGTGACCACGGCGCGGCCACTTTGGCCAAAGTTGAAAAGTGGTCGCGTGATGGTCACTTTGCCATCACGCGACCCTTCAATGAATAAGTGGCCACTTTGGCCACTTATTCCACTGTTAATTCACATATATATATATATATATATAATTTTAAAAAAAAAACTTTTAAATTCCTTTTTTTCCAATTAAATTAATTAACTAATTTAATTTTCCTTTTTCAATTAAATTAATCAATTAATTCAATTCAATTAAATTAAATAACTAATTTAATTTTTTTTTTTGCTTTATCAAAATAACACTTTCCAATAATATTATTTTTGGAATTAAAATTAATAATAATTTTTTATGATAAAAAAACGAGGGTCTCGATAAGGGAAGCATCATTTTTGACACATTTGCCTGTAAGTCGGTATCATTTTCATCATCGGGTAATTCTGATCTTGGACCGCCTCAGGACCCGGTGTCTACAGGCCGGTACAATTTTTTATAAAATCAAACAAAAATAAACTTTCAAAACATTTTTTATTAAAATAATTTTATTTTGTAATTTTTGGCTAGAAATAGAATAATGAATGAACGGGTGGAATCAATCTCAAATTTTGCCACAATGTGTCTCGGGTAAGATGCGGCAAAAAAAACAATAGCAAAGAGAAAGCAACTGATAATGGAAATAAGTTTGAGTACGGAATATTGAAAAAAAGACAGATAGAAAATAATATGGTTGCAAAAATGTGAAGCAAACACTTTGACGTTGCTTTCACAAAATGAGCATGTCACATAAAGTTTTGAAAAATATATCTTTTATTTAAAAAGGAAATTTTTTAGGGGTGTGCATCAGTCAGGTTCGGGTCAACCCGACCCAAACCCGATTAATCCGAAACCCGAAGTTTCACTAAAACCATAATTCGAACCGATCCTAACTTATAGGAGGGATCCGAATCGAATTACTTGAAATTTGTCAGGTCCCGAACCGACCCACCCGAATTACCCGAAGTTAACCATACATAATTAATAACACTCAATTGGCCAAATGATATACAAATCCATAAGCCAATTAAGTCCACAACAGTCAAGCCAATTAAGTCCACAACAGCCATTAAGAAAATACAGTTATCCATAATTAACTTACATAAACAACTGATTTGAAATTAATCAATCAAACACTAATTTAAAATGAACAAAAACCAAGCACTTTTCCATTGTTTTCTCAGCAACCAAAGACTACCCAACTATTAGATATTGACTAGTAGTAAAATTAAGTACCTTATAGTAGGTAATATCTCCAATAAAACCATGTCTCTTAACAGCTAAAGCCTAAAGCCATGTGCGTATAGATCTTGAACTTATCGACTAAGGAATCAGGGAAAGACGAAGGGAAGGACACAGTCCCATCGAGGAGGTTAAGACACTGAGCAGAGATTGAGATTAAGGTCTCGAGATTCAAATCTCGAATAGAAGAAACGTTTGTCGGGATGGAGACGCCGGCATTTTGGAGCGACCTCAACAGGATGACAACGAGCGGTGGCTATAATGGCTCCAATACCGGGGCTAGCCGGGAATAATATTTTCCGATAGTGAATAGTAACACGGGGGTGAACGCTATCTCTTGGAGTCGAAAAATATTTTATTTGATTATTGGAGAATATAAGTCACAATAAGTTCGAGGTTAAAATTTAGAGTGAAATCGAGGTCAGGTAGGGACTCAAAAATCGAAAATACGAAAAAATAGCGGTTTCAGTGTGAATAGTAACTAGGTTGACTGAGTGATGGACCGAATCGTAGAGAGTGCTATGGACCTCGGAAAAATGATCTCAAAATATGGACTTACTCGTATTGATAAATAGAATTATATGGTAATGAAAAATTTAAATTTTGGTGATATTGAAAAATTGGGTTACCGAAAAATGATTTCTGATTGACCCCAAAATATTATTGGAGTCTAATGAATATATGTTAATAATTATGGAGTCATTTTTAAGAGGAATTGACCTTAGAAAGTAAGGAAAAATATATGATTTCAGTTTGAATAGTACTCCATTGATAGAAAGTTTGACCGAGACTTTAAAAATAGCAAATAATACCTAAAAATTGCAGGAATTTTCAGATTGACTCTAAATGATATGTAGAATTTTCGGTAGTAAAAATGAAATTTTTTGAGAACACCGATAATTATTAAATCGGACCAAAAATGAACTCCGATTGAGGTAAAATTTTGTGTACAACCTAATTTTTACATGATATGAATTATGGGATCAAATTGGAGTGAAATTGAAGTTGGGGAGTGAGAGAATTAAATTGAGTTGGTATAATTGGATAATTATCTAATTAATGAGTTAATTAATAGGCTAACCTACTCTCACCTACCTATTTAATGTTAGAAATCTGTAGATTTGAGGGAAGTCCTTCGTGTTTTTCTTCTCTCTTCCTTTCCTCTTCAAAACCATGGCCTTGTTCTTCCTTTTCTCTTTATTTTTCTTACATTTTCCTTCACAAATCTATCAAGTTCAAGCCCCTCAACTGAAATTAAACTTCTTTTCAGTTTATTAGTGAGTGTTAGAGTGCTTTCGAGTAAGAAGAAGTGAAGAAATTAAGGGATTTCAAGTGAGAAGCTTAAGTGGAGGTAAGTAAAATTAAAGGAATTATTTTAATTTTAGTGTTTAAATTAGTAATTTAGGATATGTTGTTGGAATTGATTATTGAAGTATGAAATTGATGGATTTTACCTTGATGATTTCGGCCAATGTAGAGGAAGAAATAGGAGAGGGTAGTTCCAAAGGAAAAGTGAAGGAGAAGGAAGTTTAGAAGGCTAAAGCTAGTGAAAAAGGTTTGTGATTACCTAATTTAATTATTTTCATGTGAATAATTAGGGTTTGTATTATGTCTAAATAATGATTTTATGAAGTGATAATTGAGGTGATAATTAAGGTTAAAGAGGCTAAATAAGTCCATTAGGATGATTAATTTGAAAGAAATCAAAGTGCAAGGCTTGGACGTAGTGGACCATAATGGTATGCTTAAGTATATTAAAGTATACTTAGTGATTAAGTGAAATTAAATGGTATAGATATGTAAATTGGAGCTTAATCTAGTGAAATGAGTGATAAATGGATGAAAAGAAAATTATTAGGGTATAAAATTAGTACTGGCCGAATGGGTTTAAGAAGAGGAATATGATGTGTGATAAGGTATACATGTTATATGAGTGACAAATTAAATAAATGAGTGAATTGGAAGTGAAGAAGAAAGTTTAATGTAAAGTAATACATGAAAATAAAATGATTGACTTAAGAGAAAATTGAGTAAAATGTAAGTTTAATTGAGTATAAGCTTAGAAAAATGATTAAGAGCCTTTAAAATGACAATCGAAATGCTTTAATGAAACTAAAGAAAATTGTAAGGTGAAGTACTCACCTGGCCGAGTGATACCCTAGCGTATACTAGGATATATCTTGAGTATATGTGAAGATTAATGGCTAAAAATAAATTTAAATATGAAAATAAGTGTCCATAAATTTATTTAAAATTATATGAATATTTTGAGTATGATATTCCATTATGCTCAAAGCGAAAATAAAGATAAACATTGAAATAATTGAAATTATATGTAAAATTGATATTATTGTGATTAAATGAATAATTGAAATTGGAATGACAAGAAAAGACTGAACGTGGCTTGAAATGAACGTATGGCCACTTACTGTATCAAGTATACTTATTAAGTAAAATAAGTATATAATCTGAAATGTACAACATTGATGATTATGTTGTGTGACTGAAAAATGAACTGTAATTGTAAGTGAATCTGATAAAACATGAAAAGCTGATTTGAAAGTTTGTTGAAAAGTATGGCACTTAATAGTGTTTGGTAGAGATCTAGTCCGGAATATAATGGCTAGCCATAAGGATATTACATTGTTGTGGAGCATGATAACTCTATTCGGAAGGCCAATAACGAACTACCATAGTGAAAAGTGATAAAGTGTTTTATTCAGTGATATTATTGAGTGTTCCTTCGGGGTCACTCTTTATTGTTGTGGACTACGGGATCCACACCCTGTTTATCCGGTTCACAGATTTCTACCGAATTGATATTAGGAGTATAATGGTAATTATAGTGATAAAATAAAATGACAATGTAAATTGATTTGATAATTATAAAAGTGATATGAAAGAGTAAAAATGAAATGGAAATGAATGTTTAAATGAAAAAAGGACTTAATTGAAAAGAAATGAAAAGTTTAGGGTAAAAATGTAATTTACGCAAATAATAAGTTAAGTAGGTAATGGTAATAAAATGACTTGAAAATGTAAAGATTGAAGTGAAAATGACAAATTGAATGAAGAATGACTCATAAGAAAGAAGATAAAAAGTTCAAGGACTAAAATGCATAATTTACAGCAAAAATAATTAGTTGTAAGGCTAATTGGTAAATTGCAAGTTAAAAAGTGAATAAATGCATGAATATCGTTAATAAATGGAAAAATTTTAAGTAAGAGTAATGGCGGACCATATTGCAAATTTATATAAGTTTAGGGGCAAAACAGTAATTGAGTGAAAAAGTCAAATAAAAAGTGAAATGTAAGTGAAAGGTGAAATTAAAATGACAGATACGTAATGAATGTAAAGTTTAGGGACTAAATCATAATTTGACGTAAAAATGTTAAATTAAGGACTAATATTTAATTTGTAAGCTAAAAAATAAGTTAAGATGAAAAGAGATATAAACCAGTGGCAAATTGTAATTATAAGATAAAAGTGACGAAATTGTAATTAATTGAAAGATTAGGGGCCAAAGTAAAACCATATTGATGGTACTCGGTAGAATAAAATGAAAAGTGAATTGAAAATAGTAATTAATTAACTGAAATAAAGAAATTAATGCCACAGTAGTATGATAGGTTTAAATTGTGATTTACATGTTAAATAAGTAAATAAGTATATCAGTGTAAATCGACACTGATTGGGGTTTAGTGAGTGTATTGAAAGAAATGTATTATAGTGCAAGTGTAGTAATTGAAGTAAATAAAATGAATATATTATAGTAAATTTACTGTAAAAGTGAAAGGTATAAGCATAGAGATTTAATAGTTAAAAGAGTGGAATAGTTAGTAATAAGAAATGAAGTTAGAGTTCTAGAAAAGGAAAGAAGTTAAATTATAAGGTCAGTGAATAATGTTAAATAAGAATTAGAATAGCAATAAGACAAAGAGTAAAGTTAAAGGATTTAAGTGGATAATTTATAAGTAAGATAAGGTGTTAAGAGTGAAAAATAGAAAATAGTGTCAAATTGTAATTAAAACATAACGAAGAGTAAAATTGGGATATGTAAGAAAATGAAAGACTAGATAGTAATACGGCACCATTTAGTCAAAAAGTAAGGATTAAAAGAATGTGCAAGTAGGTGCATTTATGCATGGATAGGCTTAAGTTAGGTATGAAAATTTTTAGATTCGTAATCACCACTTAACATTTTTAATACTCAGCACGTAATTTATTTGACTGCGTGCAGGGATCTGGAAGAACATATGAGGAGCAGGCGTGCTATCAGTTTTGCGACCAGATCGGACCTCCAAATTGAAGTTAAGAATAGTTGGTATTTTGTAAGTGGCATGTATATGTAAAGAATTTAGTAGTGAGCATGTATTGTGTGTTATTTGTATGATTGACAGTATTGAATGATATACCATGTAGTGAAATATTGGTCTGCAATAAATGTGATATGTTAGTGATATGATAAGTCATAAGAATAAAAGAAAGAATAATTTGAACAAAAAAAATTAAAATTACCGCAATCGTTATAGGACTGAAATTAAATATTGCAGTGTATTTATTGTACGGAAGCGATAAGTATGTTACATTTTATTGGTATCAGAGCAAGTTTAGGCAATTCTAAGATCGGAGTGAGTTAAGTGATTGGATAAAATTCATATACATGCCAATTAAGGAAAATTATTTGAATAATGCATAGTTAGACCAGAATATGTTAGTAAAAAATCCTGGGAGTTATAGTATTACAGTGAACATAGTATATAGAGATTGTACCATTAGCGCACAAGGATGTGCTTTCTTAGTTTTTTAATGAGGGGAAATGAATGGAAATATGAGTAATGTAAATTTTGTTTCCTTTAGTTTTGATTTACATTGTTTTGGATAACTTAAAATATATACAGAGTAAATTGAATTTTCTTCTTATAATTGTATATTATTTTGACATTTATACACTTATAATATAAAAATATAATAATTGGCTATGGTATTTTGATAAGTAAAATGCACCAATATGAAAAAGAAATTTCAAGTATGCAAGTGACAGCAAAAAAAAAAAAATTAGATGAAGGTAAAAAAAACCGAATATAAATGGAAAACGTAGGAGGTGAAGAAAATGGTAAAAATTATGCAAATGACAAAAAAAAAAAGGAGAAGAAGAACGCAAGGTGAAAAAAATAGAATATAAACGTGAAATGCAGGTGGTGAAGAAACTGAAAGAGATGAAGAAAGAATAATACAGGAGGTGCAGCAAGGAGAATGCAGGAAGGAGAATTTTGACATACCCCTTTTTCCTCTCATTTCTCCTGCTTTCCTCCCAAATCGGACGGAAATCAAATGCTAGATATAGAAGAAATTTGGAAATCTCATTTTCCTTACTTTCCACTCAAATATTCCGTTACTTTACGATCCAAACAATAGAAAGTAGAATAAATTAAATTTACTTTCCCTTTACTTACTCTCATTCCCTTTGATCCAAACAAAGGGTTAGGGATTTGCTGCATGTAAGGGGGAAAAGTGAGAGGCAGGCTGATTTTTTTCTTTTATATGTGAGGGTAGTTCGGGTAGATCGGGCGGTTCAGTTTTAGAGGGGTTTTCACCCGACCCATCCCGAACCCAAAATTTCACAAATCTTGACACCCAAACCAAACCGAATTACCCAAACAGCTAGTTTGATTTGGATTGTTCGGATCGGTTAGAGTTTTGCACACCCCTATAATTTTTGAATAACGTATCAAAGTTGTTTTCCAATTTTTTAAATTAGAAAACCAAAAAAAGTATTTTCCATTTTATCTAGAGGTGTGAAAAAAAATAAAAATTTTGGCTAATCGTAAAATTGATTTGAAATTGGTCATTTTTTTTGGTTAATAGATCCGATAAACTCGATTTTAATTTTAATTTTTTATATTTTCAATTTTCGATTTTTAGGTACTGGTTAATCATTAGTTCACGACTAATATTTTCATTTTTATGACTTAAAATTCTTCTATTTTTATTTCTCTCTACAACTTACAGTGAGTAATACCTTAAAATATATTTAATTTATATTTTATTTTTATACCTTAATTTTTTATATTTTTCTATAAAATTTATATAATACTTTAAACTATATTAAAATTATGTCATTCTCTTTAATTATATATAATAATATTTATATGGAATAACCGATTAAATTTTATATATATTATTTTTTATCATATATATTGGCCATATTTTTACTTAATAGCATTAATTATATTTTTTTTATATATTTTACCGTTCATGTTTTAATATTTAATATTGTCCAAAAATTTTTTTGACTTATAATTAAGTATGCTAATTTCCAACAAATATCAAATGCATTTTATAATATTAACTATTAATTTATTAAATATAAATTTTGTCTAGTATATTATATTTGTTTTGTGATTTTTTATTTTGAATTACTTTCCACATTTGAAATTGAATTGAAATTTGTCTAATTTTTTTTTTTTTATAATTGTATGTTATAAATTTTAATGGTTAACTCAAAAATATTAGTTAACCAAGTTAAAAAAATTGAAATCGGTGGACTGATTAACCGAATATAATGGATTAATTAATAGTTAATGATTTTGAAAAATTGATATTAATAAGTTGGTTAATTTTTTTTACTAATAGATCGGTTAGGCCTGTGCATCGGTCCGGTTCGGGTCAACCCGACCTGAACCCGAAAATCGAATTTTCACAAATTCTAACACCTGAACCGACCTTAACTTGTAGTAGGGTCCCGAACTGAATTATAACACCCCCTACCCATACGTAGGCGATCCCATCCGATAAGGAGTGAGATGCCGTATGAGTCAAGGTGCCACCAAACAGATACAAAGCAAATCATACATTTATTCATAACATACATACCGAAATACGGGATAAATAAAAACTTTAAGGGAAAAGAAAGCAATAGCTGATCATGCATTAATATAACAAACCATTACAATAATGTTCTGATCAAACTAGCTGAAACAAAAGATATTACATAACCAAAATATAAGTAAAAAAGCGGAAGCTATAACAAAACTGATACAAGAGAGTTCTATACAAAAAGAATCATCAAAGATTACCAAAAGCTAAGCCCTACACTAAAACCTTCTGTGTTGGCTTGACTGTGGCGACTCTCTCAAAGCAAAACTCCTTCCGTACCTGCACGGATAAAAACACCGTGCTAAGCGATAAACGCTTAGTGGGGAAACACACATATGATATGGACGGCCACTCACAATGGTCGTTAAAACATAACACATTCACAATGGCATATGCAATTGTTCATAACATAATTCATATAAACATGCTCACAAATTAAAGCCATACATTCCGCATCTCAAATTCATATCCATTTCCAAAATAATCGAACATACATCTCATCATTATACTCATTCAGATATCACATTTATATAGTCATATAAGAGCAGAGCAAACCAATCGAACACCTGCTGACTCGAGGTAGTGGATAACGAGTATACTTAGGGTACCTTACGGGTACGAATCGATTACTGAGGGTACCTCACAGGTACAAATCAAAAGTCATTTCATTTTTAACATTAACACAATATTTTACGGAGGGGACCTTAAACAAGATCCAAATACTGAGGGGTTCGCGAGGAACCTAACGGGGACCTGATCGGGGTCCGAACTGAACTGAGGGCTGCAGCTAAAAAACTCTATTAGGCATGCCTAACTATCTACTTACTTGACTCTAGCAGGTTATGCGTCATTCAATTCATGTTCCAAAGTACATCATACAATTCATCTGAAGAATCATGGTATTACTCATATAAAAGCATATAAAATCATGACATGTATCATATAGTAGTATAAGTCCATTAAGAAGAGATACGAAATTCATTTTCAGTTAAAAATGGGCAAATTTTTCAGAAAATAGGCCAAACAGAGGTGACCGACCAAACGTACAGGATTGGCCGGTCACGAGTCGTGACTAGCAGTCACAACTCGTGACTGGCCTCTCTTGGCTGGTCACGAGTCGTGACTGGCAGTCACCACTCGTGACTGGCCTCTCTTGGCTGGTCACGACACACACACACATAGTGGAAATGGGAAATTCACCAGGATCTTGATTTTTCGTTCTCAAAATTTCCCAGAATTCACAGAACTCCAAAAATCAATTCCAAAATTACTCAAAACAATACAAATCTCATCTTACCTTCCAGTAGATTTCCCATACAATAAAAACGGCATAAATACAACTTAATTCAGAAATCAAAACAACCAAAATCAGGCATAAACATATTCCAGTCTCTCAAGAACACAAACCCTAAAAATTACAATAAGTTTAAATTCAAGCAAATTTCTCAAACAAAATCCCAAACCTGAAATTCTTAGCTTCAAATCACTTAGTTCCACTACTCCCAGCTATTTCCTTGCCCTTGGGATCGCGAGGAACATTAGCTAAGCACAACACATCAAAGAACACCCAAAATGCAAACCCTAAGTTAAATCTAAACCCAGAAATTAAAAAAAATAAGAACAAATGGAAAACAAGATGAGGAATGCAATAACTTACCAAAAGAATGCAAAGAGATGATTAATTCCACCAACAAGACTTGAATCTACACTAGGGTTCTTAGAGAAAAGAAAAGGAAGAAGAAGATGAGGAAAGGGAAAAACGTGAAGAAGAACACATCCTGCATTTTTCCCTTTTTCTTTCTTTTTCTTTTTCTTTTCTTTGCCCTAAACATGTGTCAATTTTCTATTGGTGAAAACTAACCACTCACACCCAACAAGCATGCACTACACACACCCAATGCACTCCCAACTAATGCACACCCTACAATGGTATGAACACACACACTATGCACTCCCAACTTAAAACACCCTAATATGATATGCTCAAATGCACACAATCATTTCCCAATTAATTCACACTCTAATGCAAAACATATATCCATATGCTAATAAAACCCTAAAACATGCATTTTTATAAAAATGCCCTTAAAACACATGCTAAAATACACATATGCATGCACACACATATGGCTCATTCTACTAGCAAACGGGGTGTGACATGAATAACCCGAAATATTTCGGGGCCTGAACCGAATAACCCGAATTTTATTAATTTTTTTTAAAAATTAAACCCAATTAAACAATAATATAAAAACTATTAAATACATAATTAACATATAAATACCAATTGAATACCTAATTAACATATAACATAGTCACCATATAAATTGAAAAATACATAATTAAATACCTAATTAACATATAATTGATGTTATTTAGGGTTTAGCTGCATGTTCTCTGGCTAAGTTTGTCCTTTGCAAATTGAACATTGAGACAGAAACAATAAACCCATATTAACAATATCAAGCCACCATAATAAATTTCTTCCATTCATACACGTCTCATGCACAAATGGGTACCTTTGAATTTTGATTAGTCTTTCCTGCAAAATCAAAACCAACGGATTCAATTAGCTAAGGCCATTTTTATAGATCTCAATCACCACAAAGATCTATATCTATTTCGTAGCTAGAAATTAAAACACTGATATTATGTAGCCATTTTATCAGAAATAAAATAATGTTTCACATTAACACAAGTTTATGCTCTGCAGAAAATGATTCACTGGTACCTAGGCATTAATACAAGGGGAAATCTCTAATTGCCAAATTGGAACCAAAAAAAAAAGAGTAAAAGAAAAAAGCAGGAAAAGAAGCATGCGAGCAATTCTTATAGATATAACACCATAGAAGTGATTAGCAGATGCTACTATTATAGACTTCATGAGAGTAGCATAGCTCATATGAAGGGTAAAATTTGCATAAAACATGCCTGAATGATAAGAGTAATCGGCCAAGATGCTGCTTTGTTTCTTTCTTGTAAGGGGAAAAAAATACAGTAAATGATGATGGGAAGAAATAAACAATAATATTGCTTACCTGCTCAATTTCGCAGAACTTGGCAAACAAATCTTCAGGGAGTACACTGTGACCCATTTGTAGTCCCCAGTGATGACTCGTGACTAGAAAGAGGGAGAGCATCACGAGTCGGCACCAAAGTCACGAGTCGTGACAGAGATTAAGGGTGCCGACTCACACCCAACCCTATTTTACTACTGGTTCACTTCGCCCAACCCGAAATTTTATAAATTCTTCCACTCTAACCTAACCGATTTATCCGTATAAATATATATTTCGATTCGAATTATTCGGTTCGGTTCGGATTTTGCACACCCCTAAGATTAACCCCTAATTTTATCTTTAGGAAAATTATGCAATATAAACACAATTTCTCTTTTGCATTTTCTATATATTTTTTTTTTTCAAAAAAATCTCCAATTTTATTTTAGAAAATTCATTTTTCTTTTCTAAAATTAATTAATTAATTTCAAATAAAATTAAAGGGGAAAATGCCAATGGCTAGGAGTCTAGGACTGCTAACATAGCACCAGATATGAAACGCTGCGTTTCGGTAATGGGGGTGATAAAATTGCCGTCCTGAAATTAACCCTAGAAAGTAACACAGCATCAATCCCAAGGTAAAATCATTTACGCGGGAAACACATTTTTCAGCAATTCACTCCGTTTCCCTGTATACCATCTTCAGTCTTTCATTCTTCCCCTACTTCACTTTCCTCTCCGTACATGGCCGGTTGTCGCCGAAGAACGTCGCCGGCGGTGAACAAGACCGCCACCAAAGATAATTCACTGGACAAAGATGGAACCGTTGATATCATCGTGGATGATGATTCGTCTTTCGAATCAGATATCGCTCAAATTCGTAGAAGATGGGAGCTGGCTTCTGTTCTCAACTTCTTAATCGTAAAATCCTTTTTGTTTCTGAAGCTTAAATTGCAATGTATCGAGAAGCGTTGTCGATTCTTATGTACTTTTGTGTTTCGATGGTTATAGTGTTTTTTCTTTTTGTTCATTTTATGGTACATATTTCGAGAAATTTGATTGGATTGAATGCTATTTGATTTTATGGATCCAAACGTTCAGGGTTTGTCATTATGTGTGGTTTTAGAAATTGCGGGAAGATGCGTTCTATTTATGTAGGATTTTGTTTGCAGGTTTTTGAGCCAGTTATAGGTACTGATTTGAAATTGACAGCCGAGGAGATCGAGGCTGGTCTTGTTAAGCCCAACAGTTCGCTTGCGCAACTTCACATTAAGTTATTGAAGGTTTGAGATTCTTATCATCATGAATGGGTTGATGTTGTGTGAAATGCATGGGTCCGTTAATTGATAGTAAACAGTGAAGCATTAATGTTTATGCTTAAATGATGGAATTGTAATTATGAAAATCAAATTTACTACTTGCCATAGATTGTCATATAATCTTATCTTCTTGCTATCACCATTTTATTACAGGGTTTTTGCTTTATAAACCGAGTTACCCTATAGTAGCTGTGGCCCCGGATTTGTGTGTTACATTTTGGTATGCTTTCTTGTGGAATTGCCGAGTGCTTATTTTCTTGGATGCTCTGAACTATGTCTGAGCATTCACTTTTTTTTTAAATTAATATGGGTTGTTCTTTCTAGATGTATAGTCATGTATATTTAATTTTATCCATTTTAAATGATCCAACTTCTTTTCTTTCTCTAAAGCTTATTTTGTCAAGAGTTGAAACAACTTCTGGAAATCTTTTTAGAAACCTGTGTTGGTTTTAGTGTTGAAGTTTGTTGAGTTTATAATATAGTTTAGCTGTGTAGTTATGTTAATCATGGTTAGTTGACTATAGTTAGTATTAGTTGGTTAAATTAACTCTGTATATAAAAAGACACACAATACTTCTTTCTGTATGTAGATTAATCTGAAAAGCAGTTACATATTCTTCTTTCGTGTTTTGCTCTGTTCTTCTTGCTCCATCTCTGCATCTCTCGCTACATGGTATCAGAGCCAGCGATTAAGAAGTCTGTTGCTGAATCTTGATTTTAATTGTCAGTAGTCATGGTGAATCCCGATGATAATCCAGTATTGGAGGCTGAAACTAGTATAAATCGGAGAGGAACTCATCAAGATGTTGATGGAGATCCTTTGCTGTTGCAGAGCTCAGATCATCCAGGAATGGTCTTGGTTACTTCACCATTGACAGGAAACAATTACCTTACTTGGAGTATTGCGGTTAGAACCTCTCTTGAAGCAAAAGATAAGATTTGTTTCATCGATGGTTCTTATCTGCTCCTACAAACCCTAACCAGTATAAGAAGTGGAAGAAAGTGGATTCCATGATTAAATCATGGTTATTGAACTCTATGACTAAGGAGATGTCCGATAATTTCATCTATTGTCTTAGTTCTAAGATACTATGGGATACGATTGAGAAAAGGCTCGGAGAGAGCAATGGCCCTCTGAGATATCAGTTGCAGAGAGAAGTTTCTTCACTGGAGCAAGGAAATGATTCTGTGACTGCTTATTACAGCAAGATGAACAGGTGCTGGGAAGAATTAAATAGGATTATTCCTTTAGTTGCTTGTAAATGTAATGGATGTTCTTGTGGTTTAAATTCAAGATTGATTGATAGAGAGGAATCAGGAAGATTGTTGCAATTCTTGATGGGTCTTAATCAAGTATTTGATGCTGTGAGGAGCCAAATCTTGAATCTTGAACCGCTGCCAAATATAGATAAAGCCTATTCTATGGTATTGAGGGCAGAGAAACAGAAGCAGGTTAATATGATATATGGTAATGATCCAGTAGAAGGTAGTGCTTTGTTAGCAAAGAGTTTTAATTCTAAAGGAGGAAATAAAAAAAGAGATATGAATAAGAAAGACAGATTCTGTGAGCACTGTAACGTGAATGAGCATACCAAAGATACATGCTTCAAGATTCATGGTTACCCTGATTGGTTTAAGGAGTTAAAGGACAAGAAGGCAGGAGAAAAAAAAGGAGCTGTAAATATGGTCCATTCTGATTATCAATCTACCCCTGTAGACATTATGCCTGATAATGATCCTCAACAGAATGAGAGTCTTGCAACTATAGTGAATTCCTTAATCAGGAAGGAGATGGCAAAAATTCTTAAAGGCAAGCAACCAGCAGATCAGTATGTTAATATGGTGACTGAACTTGCAAATTTTGCAGGTAAATTGGACAAGATTCATTATGCTCTTAGTGCACATTGTTTGAAGCCTGATGCTGTATGGATAATTGACACTGGTGCTTCTAACCATATGTGTTTTGATAAGAGATCCATGAACTCTATTACACAACTCCAGCTTCCTATACCAATTCACCTCCCTGATAATTCTGTTAAACACGTTACTCACTGTGGTCAAGTATCTCTAAATTCTATTTTTAATCTCAAAAATGTTTTGTTAATTCCTTCTTTCAAGTTCAATTTACTTTCTGTTAATCAACTCACTAAAGATTCTAATGTGTTTGTGTCTTGTTATCCTGATTGTTGCTATATACAGGACCAGAAGACTAAATCTATTCTGGCAACTGGTCATGTGATAGGAACTTTATACATCCTCACTTCACAGTCTTTCCAGTCCTCTTCAAAGTCTTTACAATCCTCAACTTCTAATGTCATCTCCAGCTGTTCTCGTCGTTCTCTTCCAAATACTTTGTCAAATTGTAATACTGTTTCAATTTCAGATGTAAATAACATCAGTTCAAATGAGTTGTGGCATCAAAGACTAGGCCATGCTTCAATTTCTGTAATGAAACATATTTCTTGTCTCAATTCTGTGTCTTCAAATAAAATTTGTGACATTTGTCATTTTTCCAAGCAATCTAGACTTCCTTTCTCTTCTTCTTCAATTCAAACTAAACAAATTCTGGAGTTGTTGCATATAGATTTATGGGGACCTTATAAAAAATCCAGTTTAAGTCAATCTCACTATATGTTGACAGTGGTGGATGATTTTAGCAGAGCTACATGGACATACTTGTTAAAATATAAGGAGCAGGTTTATAACACTCTTGAAAATGTGTTAAACATGTTGTTCAATCAATTCAATTGCAAAGTGAAGTGTATAAGAACGGATAATGGGACAGAATTTGTTAATGAAAACTGCAAAGTTTTGCTGCAGCAACTGGGTATATTGCATCAAAAAACCTGTGTTTACACTCCACAGCAAAATGGAGTGGTGGAGAGGAAACATAGACATTTAGCTCAGGTTGCAAGAGCTTTATTATTCCAAGCCGGTCTATCTAAGCAGTTTTGGGGAGAAGCTATGTTAACAGCCACTTACATCATCAACAGATTGCCTTCTGCGATTCTCAAATGGAAATGTCCTTATGAAATTCTGTTTCAGAAATCACCTGATTATGACAAACTTCGAAGTTTTGGGTGTCTATGCTATGTTACTAATATTCATCCTATTAAGGATAAGTTTGCTCCTAGATCTTCTAAATGTGTTTTCTTGGGGTATGTTCCAGGACAAAAAGCTTATAAGGCTTATGATATCCATTCTCATAAAGTTCTTATTTCTAGAGACGTTGAGTTTTATGAAACTCAGTTTCCTTTCAAGTATAATTCTGCTGGTTTAGAGTCCTCTACTCCTCTTCCAAATGTTTCTATATATGCAGACATGCAAGACACTCAGGAAATTAACTGTGATGATGAAGTACACGCTGATTATGCAGAAATTCCACTCTCTGCTGTAGATACTGGTACTACAGGTGCTCCAGCTGTCGATATTGAAGTTGGAAGGGATGTTCAATTGCATCAGCCTATGAGGATAAGTTCTAGAATAAAGAAATCACCAGCATGGATGCAAGACTATATATGCACCAATGCTATTCATTTTGATACCTTAAAATTTGCTTCGGATGTTCAATTTTCTCCTTTATATGCAGCTTTTTTGACAAATGTGAGTAAAGTTGCAGAACCAAAGTGTTATAAGCAAGCTGTTCAACATCCAGGATGGGTTGAGGCGATGCATAAGGAGCTCAAAGCACTTGAAGATAATGAAACTTGGGAAATTACTCACTTACCTGCAGGAAAGAAACCCATTGGTGCCAAATGGGTTTATAAAGTCAAATTTAATGCTGATGGCACAGTGGAACGACTGAAGGCCCGGTTAGTGGCAAAGGGTTATAATCAAAAGGAAGGGATCGATTATTTTGATAGCTTTTCTCCTGTGGCAAAGTTGGTCACTGTTAGAATATTCTTAGCCATTTCTACTATCAAGGGTTGGAGCATACACCAGCTAGATATCAATAATGCTTTCCTTCATGGTTATCTTAAGGAAGAGGTTTATTTGACACCACCTGAAGGTTACACTAAGGCTGGTCCAACTGAGGTTTGTAGACTCAAGAAATCACTTTACGGGCTGAAACAAGCATCCAGAGAGTGGAATACAGAATTTACTGCTCAATTAAAAAACTATGGTTTTGTGCAATCACAAAATGATTATTGCTTATTCACAAAATCTTCTCCTCATTCTTTTATGGTGTTAGTAGTATATGTGGATGATGTCTTGATTGCTGGAGATAATGAGGATGACATTGATGCTGTCAAGAAGTTTCTTCACTCAAAATTCACCATCAAAGATCTGGGATATGCAAAATATTTTTTGGGTATTGAAATTGCTCGGTCCAAAACTGGTACTTTTATTTCTCAAAGAAAATATCTTTCTGATATTTTGAAGGATGTGGGGTTGAATGGTTCCAAGCCAGCTTTGACACCTCTTCCTAGAAATCATAAATTTGATTCGGATTCATCTTTGCTTCAAGATCCGGATTCTTATCGACGGCTTATTGGAAGATTGTTATATTTGAATATGACCAGACCTGATATTTCTTATAGTGTGCAACAGTTGAGTCAATTTGTTTGTAATCCTTGTGAGACTCATTGGTCTGCTGCCATGCATGTTTTGAAGTATCTCAAAGGTACTAGTTCTTATGGTCTCTTTTACAAAGCTGATTCTGCACTTTCTGTTGAAGGGTACTGTGACAGTGATTGGGCAACTTGTCCTTTCACCAGAAAATCACTCACCGGTTATTGCATTTTCCTTGGGAGTTCTCTTGTTTCTTGGAAAACCAAAAAGCAAAACACAGTCTCTAGAAGTTCTTGTGAAGCAGAGTACCGCAGCATGGGTTCTACAGTTTGTGAGTTGCAATGGTTGAGTTTCTTATTAAAAGACTTTAAGATACAAATTTCATTTCCGATTTCTCTATGGTGTGACAGTAAATCTGCCCTACACATCACTGAGAATCCAGTCTTCCATGAACGTACAAAGCACTTGGAGATTGATTGTCACATTGTCCGCAACAAATTCAAGGAGGGGTTCATTAATCCTCAGTATATCTCCACTCATTTGCAGTTGGCTGATGTTCTCACCAAATCTTTAGGGCGTCCTCAATTTCATTCCAGTATTGTCAAGTTTGGAATGGTTTCTCAACCACTTCCAACTTGAGGGGGGGATGTTGAGTTTATAATATAGTTTAGCTGTGTAGTTATGTTAATCATGGTTAGTTGACTATAGTTAGTATTAGTTGGTTAAATTAACTCTGTATATAAAAAGACACACAATACTTCTTTCTGTATGTAGATTAATCTGAAAAGCAGTTACATATTCTTCTTTCGTGTTTTGCTCTGTTCTTCTTGCTCCATCTCTGCATCTCTCGCTACAAAGTTTCTACTAAAGCATGGCATGCAAGCTGATGATACTAGATGCTGCAAAAGAATATTTATTAAAATAGCTAACTTTCTGTGCTCCTAATGTTTTATTTGGAATCTTAATCTAGGTGTACCTTTTCCTTCTTCTTGTGTGGGGTTTCTATCATAATAATTTTTCACACTGGAAATTTTACTAGGGAATTCCTCCTGTAAGTAAGACTTTAAATGGCTCTGATGCATGGGTGACTGCAGTTTGTAAGAAAATTGCTACCTGGTGGCCATGGGTGAGTAATTCTTGAGCACTGGTACTGCTGACTCTTGTTGCATGGTTGAAATTAGAATTGCCATATAATTTGCATGCTTATTTTCACTGTTCTGGCAGGTTGCTGAAGGCGAGGTGCCCTTGACTACAGCCAAAGGGTACCGCATTTTTAAGAGTCTATTATCATTCACAAAATGTGGTTTCCTTTTCTTAATTTGGTTTCATTTGGGTCCTGAATGCTTCTTATTGCTTTGGCATGTGCAGAGAGGAGATATCCAGATACAAGGAATTAGGACCAACAAATCGTTTACTGATTCTAAAAGCACTTTGCGAAATACGTGCAGAAGTAGATCTCAGATTTCCTGAAATATTTCTTATGTCTATTTGTGTTATCTTGATTGTATAATCCTGTAGTTGTTGTTTATTGATCTACAATGTTGCATGTTCTTGTTCTAGATTTTTAAAATGTCTTTATATTTGGCTGCATTGAAATGTGATTTTATTCATTGCATGTCAAACCTTATTGAACCTGAATGAATTTCAAGATGAATCATCTGCTTGCTGTTTGTTTGTTTGGTTCAAAACTATGGTAACATATGCTTTGTGTTTACAGCAAGATGATGCTGTGTCATATATTAATGGTGCTTTGAAAAATGGAACTAAAGTTTCCTGTTTCCGCAAAGATAAGATCGGAGGAGATGGACATGCAACTTCTTACTGGTAATTCTCCAGCACTCTGAATCTTATCTGATTACTGCTTGATTGCTGATTTGGTCATTTCTACTCTTAGGTATGATGGAGGCACAGTAATTGGTCATAGATTATATAAGGAAGTAAATAAGACAGAGCGAAAGAAAAAAATGAAAGGGAAAGCATCTAATGGTTCACCAGCCATCCCTTTTCAGTGGGAAACGTTAGCAACCAATCTTAAAGAATTCCAAAGAGCTGTGGTAAGTTAAATATTCTGCATTGCTGGGCAACCATGAATCTCAATTTACATTTGTTTCTTGGTGGAGATGGCAGGATGAACTTGCATCCAGCAGGATTGCGGGAGAAAGTACTGTTGGAAAAATTATTAAAACTGATTTTTTCCCTTCTGTTGAGAAATTTCAGAAGGTATGCTTATATATATTCTCTCTCTCTCTCTCTGTGTGTGTGAGTGTGTTCACTAGTTTGATATTGCCATTGCTGCCTAATTTGTTCATTTCATTTTGCATCTAGTAGAAGAAAGAGAGGGCATTTAAACAAAGACAAAGGCAAGAAAGGCTCCTAAATGATTTTAGATCCTATGGAACTGGGATTACCCGTTCCTGTCGCAATCGTAGGCCTGTTAGTTATACATTTGGTATGATGTAAATTTATGCATTACTTGTATTATATGATGATCTAATTTACTTGACTAATTCAATCACGAGTTGGATCTAACTAATTTGGTGTGCCCAATTTGTAGATGAATATGATCGTGCCATCGATGAGGCTATTGAAATATCTAAGTAAGTGTTGCTCAGACTATGTATCATGTAATTCAAATTTACTTTGCTGAAATATTGGTCTTTGAGTTGCATTTCTGTTGTCTTTGGATTTTAAAATAGGAAAAAAAAAAGAAAAGAAGAGAGAGAGGGGGGGACAAATTCTGATCTTTTTTGCATTATAAGATATATGTTGAATGAGTAAGGGAAACAAATTACCCAGCTTTCAATTGAAAATCTTCTCATCACATTTCTATAAATTTTGCCTCCTTTCCCTTCTGATATTAGGTGCTGACATCTGAAAGCAGTTGAAAATAGTATGCCACCGATAATGATACGTCATCTGTTCACCAGACTTACATGTTTAGTCTGACATCTACTGATATTCGCTTTGAAATTTGAGGTAGAGATAGTCTCATGACTATAATTTCTTTTGGACTTGGGTTTCATCAAATACGGTTCGGTTTTGGTAATTGCAATTTACTCTCTGTGTGTTCTCAACTCTAAATTCTATGGTGTTGGACCTACTAATTCTTTATGGAAAGCTAGCATGATTTTCTGTCATTCAACTAGTAGTAATCTGAAAGGACCAAGGCTCTAGAGTCCATATTTCTGGAAACTGATTAGCTGTGATAAACTTTTTGACTCGAATTCTGATCAAGAAATAGAATTGCAGTTATTCTCTTTAACATTGTGCCTTGAATATTTTGCATTCTGCATTTATGGCTTATCATGAAAATGAAGCTTCATAGGTGCATTCATCATTCTGTTCCCTGGGAAAAATGTGGTTTCCACATTGATTTATGTGATAAGAGTCCTATGCTCTACTATCAGGATCTAGCCTATTTCTGGATTGAATGACCTTCTGCTGGCGGTGATATCACTTTTTGATACAGGAAAAGGAAGACAATCAAAGAACCAACAAATGGGAAGCACAGAAACCAAGAAGAATGTGATTCTGATGGGGGCTCAGGCATGGGCACAGATTCAAGAGGAAGTCACATTGAAAATAGTGATTCAGACATGGACACTGACACAAAAGATGAAAATGTTGAAAGAGGCAACTCCTTGAAAAATGAAACTGAAAGGGACAGTCTTCAACAAGATGGTAAAGGAGATGATAATGACGATGATGACAGTACAGGTGGCAATGATGGTAATGACTGTAAAAGTGACAGCTATAAGAGCAATGAATCGGAAGACTCTGGTGAGGACAAGGATAAATCTGGTGATGAGAACTGTTCTAAAAAACCTGTTGGGATACGGTTGAGTATGAGGATGGCTGGAGTTACGGGCCATCCTGCTGTGGAAACCAGAAACTTGGCTTCAAAGAACAGGTTAAGGCAAAGACCTATACGTAATTCTGCCATTGAATCTGTTGTGCCTGATTCAGAGGATGAAAGCTTGGAGGATGCAAATGGTGAGAAATCTGGACATGAAGGCCTTTGATCGGTTGCTAATTCAGAAGAAGACAGCGATGGTTAAACTTTTGAAGAGTCAAATATGCAAAAGTATGTGCACATGCTCCCAAGTGATTGTGGAACATCCTGTTGCAGCTTGAAAATTTTGACGCACCCAGTTGAGAATGTTTTGCAAATATATTATTCTCAGAATCTAAAATGTAGCTACTGTTGCCTATTTGGCCCTTTTGCTTTTTGCTTCGGATATGTAGAGAACCATGTCTTATCTTTCTTTGTTGGAAGAAAGATTGTCCATACAAAGTTGCAGCTATGATTTATCTCAGCCTAACAAATTTATTTATCTCAGTTTTCGCAAGATTAGCATTTTCTTTTTGAGTTGCAAGTCTTCCATGGACGAGTAGTTAGTATTGGATTGGTATATGTAGATGGGAGTATCTGGTATGAGCTTATGGTTTTCGTGGACTGAATGCATTTTCATTTTGTTATTAGTAATAGCATCGCTTATTTTGCTTTTGGCATGAACCAGCCGTTTCATTCATCCACCTACAGTTTGAATGTCAAGTTATTCTACTATTTTCATTTCCAATGACAGCAATGTGCATTAAGGTCATGCAACTATATTGTAATGATTCTTGTTTGGGCCAAGGGGAAAAATAATATCAAAAGCATAAATAGTGCTTGCTACAAGTAGGAACAAATCAATAACTTTTGACCATAATATTGACGAGCAGATTATTAAATCTGGAATCTCCAATAATGCCAATTATATTAGAATCTACCCACGAGTGCAAACCCACCATACCAAGAAAAGAAAGTAATCATTGCCTAGCACTTTCGGCTACTTGACAATTTCTTATCAAACAACTTCGCAAATGGTAAACAAATCTGGCAGGTTAATTAAAACATTTAATTGTGATTTCTACCAAAAAATAAGATCCAATAAAAATGAATTATGTACAATTATCCACCCTTCATAAATTTGGAACAAGCATGCACCCCCAGATGTAGCCTGGCATTAGGTGCATATCTCAACGTTGGCAAAGTAGCTTCTCTGCAGCATTGCTTATTTCAACACTTAGCCAAATTTTATGGTTATAGTCTCTCTCGTTCCCCCTGTAAACCCCCAGAAAACGTTAAACCATCTTAGACTAGCATTCTTCCATGTACACCTTCAGCATTTCTCCTTTGAATCTTTATCTTTTGGCAATCCTTGTTGAATGACAAAGAAAAGGTCTCTGGACACAAGCCTAGTAAGTTGATGAACTGCACACAACAACAACAACAACAGCAGCAGCAGAAATCAAAGCATGGTCAAAAGACAATCAGGCATAAAATGAGGTGTTCCCATAGTCAAATCCTAAAGATGGAGAATAGAGAGAAAGGTATGAAAGTGAGCTTTTACTTACATCTGGATCGCTGAGTAGGTCTGACTCCTCATATTTTATCATTAGAGTCCTTAAATTTGGCAATCCCTTGAGAAATGAAGCAATGACTTGAAGTTGGTCTGCTAATGAGTCATCAACCATGAGAAACAAGTCCAGCAGATTGTCAAAAAATATAGGTTCGTCATTCTGCAAAAAGAACATCTGTAGAACCACAACAGAAAAAAATTTGCATAAGAACAAAGAAAAAGGGGAAAAGTACACAGGTGACAAAAAAGGTATACCTCAATAGGCCAGATATTGATTTTTAAGAATTTGGCATGTTTCAAACTTTGAAACAGCGTAGCAACACAGTATATTGAACTCTTGAAAAGCTTGCAAAGGTTAGCTAATTTTTTGCTCTTATGCTGACAAGAGGGTTGAATATCAATTGTAGCATTCTCCACTGACATTAAGTATTCTGAATATCGAAAATCCACAGGATTTCCTTTCCAATTTATAGCCTGAATATTTGGAGCGCAAATTGATAACGGGAATTCATATGCATACTTATCTGATGAGTTTATAGTCAAAGTCTGAAGTCTTTTAGCATCAACACTAATCCATTTTCGGGAGCCTGATTGGAGAATTTTCTGATCAGGATAAATTACTTCACAGTCTGAAACAGTCAAGACATCAAGAGATACGCTGTTTATTTTAAGAAGGCAATAATCTTCCAACTTGCAGCCGATGATCTTAGTCTGCCTAACAGCAGGGCAAGAGATGCAGAAACAGCATGATTTCTTGAAACTAGAACTCAAGATTGCTACGTTATCAAGACATAAAGAAGCTATCTTGAAACTTGAGAGCTTGTTAAAATTAGATCCATAGAGTGCGAAATTTTCCAGAGATTGACAATTAAGGCTGATATAGGAAGGAGAATTAAAATGGCAGCCTGAAATACTAAAACTCTTCAAAGATGAACTAGTGATGCTAAAAAACCAATCAGTATGAGCAAACCCAGTTTCACAGTTAGTGAGTTTAATCTCTACAACAGAGGAAATATTCATATTGAAATCATTAAAGCAATGAACTTTCTCAAGATTTAACTTTCTAAGGGAAGTCCAACATAAAGAAATCTTTTCTCCAAAACTCCCATCAAAGATTTTGACAGAATCCAGATATAATTCCTCAACAGATTCCATTTTTCTTGATGCCAAAACAAACTTACCCATCTGAAAATTCAATCTCAAAACCTTTAAAGAATCACAGTAATGAACAGAATCGGGCAATGAATAGATAGTATTCCGGCAATCTAAATAAACAAGAATGTCTAATTCTCTAACATTACACCTAATGGCTCTATTAACACAAGAACAAACAAGTTGCACACCAATATCAAACCTGGGCTGCTTGCAAAACCAGTGAATTAAAAATCGATATATCTCAATACCATGCCTATCTCGCAATTTCATAACTTTATCTACATAACTACAGAACTGGGTATACCTCGCGGAACAATTTCTGCTTGAATCAAAATCAGCAGAAAAGTACAAGTAAGGGCTGTTCAGGCACAAAAGGCGAAATCTTTTTGAAACCAAGCTGAGAATAGCAGTTTGATTAGGATCAAAGAACGAGAAAATGCGATAAATAATGGGTTCTGGGAGAGTACTCAATCTGTCACACAGTAATCTGCTTGAAGGAGTATCTATTTCTTGGGAGCTCACTGCCATGGCTTTGTGTGAAGTTCTCATGGCAGACAAGGAATACAAAACAGGATCTTAACAGTGAATTTAAATTGAATTTCGTAAATTTTAGTATTAGATTTTGATTGATCACAAAGAATTTGAAGTTTGATGGTCTTCTGCTTCCTATTTTCTTTTTTCTTTATATAGAAAACGTGTAGACGAGGATTTCCTCGAGGAAGAAGAGGGAAAGTTTAATGTGGAAATTATACTTTCGTACTTTGAATTTTAACATTTGTCCTAACTTAGTCCTTCGATTTTGTGTATATTTTTTATTCACCACTAGATTGAGTTTAAATTATGATTGGACAAAGAAAAAAAAAGGATATTCTACTTTTTAAATTTATTAGAAAAATATCATTAAATTATTTTTTTTTACTATTTTTATCATTAAATTTTTGATAAAAAAAAAGAAAATTCTATTATTTTGTACGGCAATTAATCATATAATAACACGTATATTATTGTAAAATATGCCCATTTATAAAAATGAGCAGAAAAAAATTATCTATTTAAAAAAAGGGACTTTTTTATAATTAATGTGTTTAGTTAAAATAATTGTGATTATGGGGTGTGTTGAAAACTATTTAGGGGGTAGGGGTATTCTGCCAATTCCGCAAAGAGAGATTGCGGAAACACATGCACGCGGATCGAGATTGTGGAGTCCGAAGGCTGAAATTGCTCTGATTCCGCAATAAAGCATTGCGGAATCAGAGACTAATTCCGCAATGCTTTGTTGCGGAATCAGTAAAGGGGATTCCCCCAATAATTCATCTTCGGATATAAATTGGCTGCCCCTATTGCTGTGTGTAAGGTTTGAGAGATAAATGCGTAATACTTGTGAGCGAAAGGTGAGAGTAAATACTTCAGCCATCTTTGTGAGCGTGCCCGAGTTAAGAAAAAAAAATGTGTTAATGTTCGTGGAGTAATCAGTTATTTAGAGACAATATTATCAGTGTTTGGTAAGTTATTCGCATTGTATAATTTTTTATTTCATATATACTATCGTTTCAACTCGAATTCAAAATATTTTGTGTAATTTGATAAATAATTTGCAGATATCTAGCGAAAAAGATTGTGATCTAAAGAAAAAAAATGCTCAAATCCCGATCAGCAGAGCAAGGTAAATTATACCATATTTATTCAATTTTGATGTTATCACTAAATGCCAAAATGAGAATTGCAACGTTATATTGTTCCACCAGAATATTCGATTGTGTGAGATTAATGAAATAGAAGTGGAAAAATTGAATAAGAAAAATAATACGACGAATAAATAAATAATATATATTTTTTTTATAATATAATATTTGTTGTTATTAATTTTTTGAGATAGATGGTGTACACGTACTTAGTCCCGAGAGCCATGAGGGGTGACATTGCAAAGGAAATTGTCAGTAAAAAATGGGATGATTTGTACAACAGTCGAATTGAAAATGGCATAACAATGTCGGACCATATTATTGCAATAAATAAGAAATTGCAAGAAATTATAATGAGAGGTTATCCCATGACGGAAGCGGAGAAGATGGACGCGCTTTGTATGACAGTTTCAATAAAATATTTGAAGTCAATAATGAAAATTTGGAATAGTGAGTATGTGTCAAAATATGATGAATTACTTATGATATTTGTAAAAGATGTGTTAGAATTAAGCGGAGAAAGTTTTTTCAAAATAAGAGATACGATGCCAGTGAAGCAAAGAATTTATTGTAAGTGGTACAATTAAAATATGTGGCCTAAATATTATGTGCATTAGAGTAGAATTATTGTACTTTTTGTCCTTAAGTTATTAAATATTGTACGAATAGTATTTTATATAATAATAATAATAAAAAATATTATTATATATGATGTACTTATGTTAGAATGCAAAAATGGATGAATAATTATTTAAATATAATTTGCAGTTGCGATATAACTTGCGAATAAGTATAAATCGGAAATGATGTGAATGAATTATGACATGCAGAAAAGTTGAAGATGGCATCGTATACCGACTTTTACTTGCATACTGGAGGGAAAATAAGTTATGGGGTTGCCGAATTTCAATATGACATATCAGGGCCAAATGCCATTACCAGGAGATTTAGACTCAGGAATAAGCCAACCCTTCCAGAATTGATGCATAAAATTCATGTTAAGTTGAGTTTGGGCATTAACGACGTGATTTCAAGAATTTTATACAGAAGTCCAATGTATAACAGAGGCACGTTATTTTGGACGTCGGTTGATTTAGTGGACGACAGTGATATAGACATGATTTACGAAAAATTAAGAGAAATTGATGATTATACTATAGTGGAATTAATTATTATGGTGACTGAAGGGGGTGTCAGAGTTAATATGCCTATTTGGGGAACCGGTGATCAGGACAGAAATTATGTTTTGCAAACAGATAATATTGCGGCAGGGCAACAAGCAAATGAGATTGTTCCAAGTAGGACAATGCAGTCTGTTGGGGAGGAAGATAATGAAATTTCTCTGGCAGAAAATATTTTTCAGACTTTTGTCGGTGATGCACCAAATGTCGAACTAATTCGACAAAGACATTCGGTGTGCCGAAAAGATGTTGCCGGCCATAGCCAGCCTATGCAGTCAGTAAGTTGACGCGATGAGAGTTTGCTGGAAAGAGAGGGCAGTGGTACCTCAGGACAGGGCATTCTACGTCGTTCACTAAGCCAAGTGCCAAATGCTGCAACGGGACGGTGTGGAGATTCGGTCAGACATGTGCCTGATGATTCTATGAATGAAGACAGAAGACCAGTGAGTCAGATGCATGATCATTATCTAAGTCATCCTAGGCGGTCATTAAGCCGAAGAGTTGACGATTTTTTTAGCAAGTCACTGTTTGGCAATAGCTCAAGCAGCCGTCGGCCAGACATTAATATTGGACAAGCAATAGGTGCTAACGCTTTTCAAAGTGCAGAATTTACGGGGCTTCGACAATCAACTGGGTTCTAGCCAGCCAAGACCATCTGTTAGTCGACAAGACACGAATTTATTGGACAATTCATTTTCTGGCAGCAGTCCAAATATATCAGCAAATGAGGGTCCTTCTTTCAATGATATTTGTGCAGATGTAGAAGCTGACCCGCAAATATATGTAGGAGGTGTGGATCTGAATGCTGATTATGTTTCATCTAATAACGAGGAGGTTGAAACTTCTAATATGGCTGTCGATAGTGGCGACTCAGAATCTGGAGAAGGTCAGGAATTTTCAGATACACAGTACGTCAGTCCGTTAGCATCCATCCATGACAGTGCCAATGTAAACGAGGCAGTCTTTAGCTTTCCTTCTGAACACTACAACACTATTGACTTTGATGCAGCACAAGTTAATATGCCCGAAGTTGAGGAATTTAAGACTTGGGATGGGACATCTGGGTTATCCATTGGTTTGGTATTCAACAGTAAGGACGAGGTTAGAAATTGTGTGAAGAAATACTCTATAATGAGAAATGTGGACTTCAAAGTTGTGGAATCGAAGCCAAAATACTGGGTACTTAGGTGTGCTAAGGCCGAAAGTGGGTGCGCGTGGCGGTTAAGAGCATCCAAAAAAGAGACAAGTCCATTTTGGAAGATAACAAGGTTCAACGGCCCACATTCATGCCACTCCGCTGGTAATATGTCGAACGATCACCGACAATTGGGGTCACAAATTATTTGCAATTGCATCAGAGAAATGGTAAGTAAAAGTCCAACATTGCCTATTGATGTCATTATTGCAGCTATTAAGGAGCGATTTCACCACGAAGTATCCTACTATAAGGCTTGGTATGCCAAAATGAGTGCTTTGAAGTCCATATTTGGAAATTATGTAGAATCATTTGAGCGATTACATGGTTATTTATGTGCCTTACAAATTTACAATCCTGATACTATTTATGAGTTCGTGCTGCAAGAAACCCATAGCCCTTATGTGAAGCAATTTCAAAGGGTTTTTTGGACGTTCAAACCATCCATTGACTGTTTGAACCACTGTAAGCCGGTTCTTTTGATTGATGGTACCTTCCTAACAGGAAAATTCCAGCAAACACTTCTGATTGCAAGCTCTATTGATGGTAACGATATGCTGTTCCCACTAGCGTTTGCCGTCGTGGAGTCTGAAAATGTTTCTAGTTGGTCGTGGTTCATGAGCTTGATAAAGAAGCATGTGACTAGAAGCCGCAAGGGGATTACTGTTATACCGGATCGTCATGCTAGAATAATGTCTGTCTTTCGGGATGAACGGAGTGGATGGAAGGAACCAGGAGCATTTCACAGGATATGCCTGCGCCACTTTGTCAGTAATTCGCAGAAATCCAACTATCAAGAAATTGCTTTACAATGCCGGTAAAAAAAAATGCATCACTAATTACTGAATTAAATGATATTGTGCTGTATTTATCGTTTTAATGTTTTACACAACCGCATGTAGGAAATACATATCAAAGGCGCAAATTTTCACAGTAGATGGATAAGATTAAAGAACTCGACATTGAGTCATACAACTGGGCAATGTGTGTCTCGTTAGAGCGTTGGACCTTTTCAGAAGATGGTGGCCACCGGTATGGTCAGGCGACAACAAATATCGCAGAGAGTATGAACAGCGCCCTAAAAGGTGTACGCATGATGCCCATAACTGCAATCGTAGAACATGTTTTCGGGCGATTGGTCAAATTTTTTGATCAAAGAAGGGGTCTGTACATGACAAAGATGGCACAAGGCATGTTGTTCACACTTAAATGTGTGCAAACCATGAACAAGCAAGCCGTCAAAGCTCAGGGCCATAGGGTTATTAAATACGACAGCCGGTTCAAATTATTCTACATATTAGCTTTTAGTGCCCCAGAAGGTAACACAGAAATTAACACCTACATAGTAAGTCTTGATAAGCGAGAATGTGAATGTGGTAAGTTCCAGGGTCTGAAAATGCCTTGTTCACACGCAATAGCAGCATGCATGCATAAACATCTTGATATGTTCTCGTTTGTCGATTATTGCTATAGCATTATAGAGGCACCAAAATGTTATGAGGGAGAATTTCGACCGCTTGCTCATAGAGCATACTGGCCTGAGTACAATGGTCCAAAATTTGTGCCGGATATGGAACTTAAATGGAAGAAGGGTCGGCCAAGGACCACACGAATTCGTAATGAGATGGATCGGAGAGAGCGCGGAAATGCAACACATTGTAGTAATTGTGGAACTGCTGGCCACAATAAAAGATCTTGTCCCGCTCGTGCAGGATCATCCAATCAATCATTTAATTTAAATGATTGATTGGATGAGAGTTGATAAGTTCAAAATATATGTTGTTTTTATATGAATTTCTAGCTTACTTTTGAGTTTAAAAGTTCCTATTTCAATATATTTTTGTTAAAGTTTTATTAAATATTGTCTGATATACTAAAGTGAGATTTTGTGTTGTTTTTGGAAGATTTTAGGAAGCTTACACGGCGGTAAGGAACATTAATACCGCCGTGTACCACGAAAATATCACAATGCAATTGGAAGGACTTACACGGCGGTAAGGAACGTCCATACCGCCGTGTACCACGGGAATCATCACTTACGTAAGTAGATACACAGCGGTATGGAATTATCATACCGCCGTGTGAGGCGTAAAAATCCCAACAATTACGGCACTGGACAAGGGGAGCAAAATGTCAAGATTGTTGACCAGAGGCAAGTTACACGGCGGTGAGAGACTCTCATACCGCCGTGTAACCTATTTGTGAACCAAATCTGCACAAAATCAAAGACTTTGAAGACCACCTTTTGACTTTGAACTTTGAACGGTTATTTAGAGACTGAAGTTAGACAGAAAGGGGGTCGATTGGATTTTTGAAAATGAAGAGGGGAGATTTATTTTCTACAACTTAAGATTGAGATTTTTCATATAGTTTTGAGAATTTAATTTAAGCTGTTGTTATTTTTAAATCTAGATTGAATAATCAGTGATAGAGGGAGGTTATTATCTATTTTTGAAGTTTTGAGAACAGATTGAACGGGAAGAACATCAATTTTATTATTGTAAGAATTTCATTTTCAGATCTCAAATGGGTAATATCAACTTTTCTCTATTTAATTCAGTTTTTATTTCCATTATGAGTGAGTAGTTCCTTTCTTGTTAAGGGATGTCTTGAATCCCCAATAATCATGTGAATGCTTTGTGTGGATTGATTTATGCATATGCTTCAGTTTTATCTTCTTCAAATTTATCTGTTTAGTTATTGAATTTAATGCAAGGTTTAAGATTGATCTGCTGTGATAATCTTTGATTGTATTCATTTCATTAGTTTATATATAATCTGTTCTATTTCTATTGATTTTCACTGATTTGATTAATTCGGGAAGGTAGTTGAATCTGCATATCTCTATTTTAATAGGTTCAGAATTGTAGAAGATAATTGAGCTTTGATATATTAATCCGGGATGGTAGGATCATCTAAGCTTAGGACTTAAGACCTGTTTCGATGCTAAGATTTGTGCTGAATCCAGGGTGGTAGGTGCATATGTTAGAAAAGCTTGATCCGAAAGGCAGGCTATGGTATAGGCTAGGTTGTTCATTGATTTACATATGTTTATTGATAAGTTGAAGCATTTACATGGCATTATTGGGGAGGATGGGTATTCCTTGACAAGATCTTTTAAGTTATTTCATAAAATCTGTAGTAGTATTGATTCTTTTAATATTTTTGAATTAGTGATTTCACCAATTATATTCTTGAATTTATTTCTTAAATAATTCATCACATCAAACAATTGGGAATTCTTTAGCATACATTTAATTGTTAAAATTTACACAACACAATCCCTTGGGTTCGATAACTTGTGGTCTTAATTATACATCACTATATTACTTGCCGATTCAGTACACTTGCTGAGGTCGCGTCAAGTTCTTGGCGCCGTTGCCGGGGATCGGCAATGTTAGTAAGTTTTAATTTTTATTTGTATGTGTTTTTATTTTTCTGATTTTGTTATTTTTATTCTTTTCAGGTAGTTGTGGTGTATGAGCAGATTGAGGCAAGAAAAAGTAGCACCCTACGACCCTGAAATCGAGAGGACTTTGCGTCAACGCAGGAGAGCCAACAGAGACAACAACATGGAAAACAATCCTCTCCCTATTGATGAATTTCCTCCCGAGAACGAACAAGTGCCACGAGCACAAGAAGAGATGCCAGGTAATTATGGAGAAGAAGTCCCAAGGCAGAGGACAATAAGAGACTATGCTGTACCAAGATGGAATGAGGATCACAGGACAATTGTGTTGCCTAGGGGAATGCAATTTGAACTTAAACCAGCAACCATTACTATGGTACAAAGAAACCAGTTTTCAGGATCAGAATTGGAGGATCCTGCACAGCATCTAGATATATTTTTGGAGGTCAGTGACACAGTTCAGATACCGGGTGTCACTTCTGACGCAGTAAGGTTGAAATTGTTCCCATTTACCCTGATTGGAAAAGCAAGGGATTGGTTGCAGATGTTACCAAGTTAATCAATAAGATCATGGGAGCAATTACAGGAGCAATTCTTAATGAGATTTTTTCCTCCCACCAAGACAGCAAGAATCCGTAACAGCATTATGGGTTTTGCTCAAATGAATGAAGAGCCTTTTCATGAGGCTTGGGAAAGATTTAGGAGATTATTGAGAAGCTGTCCGCACCATGAGATAGCTGTACATCAATTAATGACTTTATTCTATGCTGGAGTTACCCCACAGATAAGGTCTCTTTTAGATGCATCATCAGGAGGTTCCTTTTTGAATAGGTTGCCAGAAGAAGCTTTTCTTATGTTGGATGAGATGACAGCAAATGATGCTCAATGGGCTGCTCCAAGATCAATTCCAAAAAGGCAAGGAATACACAATGTGGATGAAGTATCAATGCTGAAGGCACAGATAGAATCAATGCAGAAGGAGATGAGTGGATTGAAGGTTCGAAATGTGTCCTCGGTCTCTCAAGAGAGTGGGCAGTATGAAAACGGTCAATATAGTCAAGAAGGTGGAACCATGGGAGATGTAAATGCTGTAGGAGACTACCGCAGGAATGACCCTTACAGCAACACTTATAACCCAGGTTGGAGGAACCACCCTAACTTTTCTTGGAAGGATGGAAATCAGAATGCGTCATCTTCTCAACCACAAGGGAGAGCCCCTTTCAATCAAAACATGCATCATAACCACAATCAGTCATACCAACATCAATCGTCCACTCAATACCAAGCACCATATCCATCGAACTATAACCAAGGGCAGGATTCAAACCAATCCCATTCTCAAACTTATCACCCACCGGGATATCAACCAAGGCCACTTGTTCAAGAAAAGAAGCCAAACCTTGAAGATATGTTGGCTAATTTCATAAATAGTCAACAGCAATTTGTGAATAGCCAGCAACAATTTATGTCTAATCAAGAAACAAGGTGGAAATCTCAAGAACAATGGAACCGAAATCAAGACGCATCAATGAGAAATTTAGAAACTCAATTGGGACAACTTGCGAATTCTGTGTCTCAAAGACAACCAGGAACATTTCCATCAAATGTGGACCGGAATCCTAAGGAAGAGGCGAAAGCAATCATGTTGAGAAGTGGCAGAGAGATGGCACCAAGAGAGGACCAAGGTAAAAATTCTTCACCATCCACAAGTAAGGAGGAGCCAACGCGGGAGGTAAGTAATCCTAACTCTAAGGTAGAGGTTAATGAAAAAGCTCCTAAAAATGATAAGGGTAAAAGTCTAGTGAATTCTAGAGTAGAAGATCTTGATATCAATAGATTGCCATTTCCTGCTGTAGCTAAAAAAGAAAAGAAAAATGAGCAATTGGCTAGATTTTTAGAAATGTTTAAGAAACTACATATTAATCTACCATTTGCTGAAACTTTAGCTCACATGCCTAACTATGCTAAATTCATGAAAGAATTATGTTCCAATAAAAAGAAATTAGAAGGGCATGGAACTGTGCAGCTTACAGAAAATTGCAGTGCATTGATAATGAACAAAATTCCTGAAAAATTGGAGGATCCAGGTAGTTTCACTCTACCCTGTGCAATTGGTGAAGATTTTAATGGAAATGCTTTATGTGATTTGGGGGCGAGCATAAATTTGATGCCTTATTCTATTTGCAGGAAGCTGAATCTTGGAGAGCTCAAGGAGACTGGAATGAGACTCCAACTTGCAGATAGGTCGGTAAGGAGACCCAAAGGAGTGATTGAGGATTTATTGGTGAAAGTGGAGAAATTTATTTTTCCAGTAGATTTTGTAGTAATGGAAATGGAAGAGGATCGAAAGATACCATTGATTGTGGGAAGACCATTTTTAAATACAGCAAAGGCGCTGATTGATGTACATGGTCAGACGGTCACATTGAGATTCAATGATGAGAAGGTAGTGGTGGATATGAACAAGGCTCAAAAGTATCCATTGGGTGATGTGGAGGAGTCTGTTTATTTTATGGATGCAGTAGATGAGTGTATAGAGGAAGTACAAGAAAAGGTTTTGGGAGCTAATGCAGTGGATGTGAGTTTAATACATTCATTGGAGGATGAAAAATTGGAAGAAAAAATAAAAGGAGAAGTAATAGCAGCTGTAGAAAAAGAAGATGGAAAAGAGGAAGTATAGCAAGAAGAGTTTAAACCAAAAGAGGGGGATTCAAATTCTGAACTTAAACCCCTTCCTTCTCATTTAAAATATGTATGTTTAGAAGATGAGAAAAAGCCAGTGGTCATTTCTTCTTTGTTGACAGATATCGAGGAGAAAATGCTGCTTGAGGTGCTGAAAAAGCACAAGGGAGCCATTGGATGGGAAACCTCAGATTTGAAGGGGATTGACCCAAGTTACTGCACACATCGAATTCCGATGGAAGAAGAATGTAAGCCGGTTGCTCAACCTCAAAGGAGACTTAATCCGGCAATGCAAGAGGTAGTGAAGAAGGAGGTACTGAAACTCCTTGACTCAGGTATTATCTATCCTATTTCTGACAGTAAGTGGGTTAGCCCGGTACAATGCGTGCCTAAGAAGGGGGGAATGATTGTGGTTAAAAATGAGTTGAATGAATTGATTCCAACCCGTACTGTTACAGGATGGAGAGTTTGTATTGATTTCAGAAGGTTAAACAATGCCACGAGAAAAGACCATTTTCCCTTGCCATTTATTGACCAAATGTTAGAAAGGTTAGCAGGTAATAAGTTCTACTGTTTTTTAGATGGGTACTCGGGATATTTACAAATCCCTATAGCCCCTGAAGACCAAGAGAAAACAACTTTTACTTGCCCTTATAGCACATTCGCCTATAGGAGAATGCCTTTCGGATTATGTAATGCACCGGCTACGTTTCAGCGGTGTATGATGGCTATTTTTCATGACTTCATAGAAAAATTTATGCAGGTTTTTATGGATGATTTCACTATTTATGGGGCTGACTTTAAAAAAATTGTTTAGAGCATCTTGATGTAGTGCTAGGGAGGTGTGAAAAAACCAACTTAGTACTAAATTGGGAAAAATGCCACTTTATGGTGAGAGAAGGCATTGTACTTGGACACAAAATTTCTGAAAATGGGATAGAGGTCGATAAGGCCAAGGTAGAGGTGATAGAAAAGTTGCCACCCCCAACTAGTGTAAAGGGCATTAGGAGTTTCTTAGGGCATGAAGGGTTTTATCGTCGTTTTATCAAAGATTTTTCGAAAATTGCGAAACCCTTGTCAAATTTGCTTATGAAAGATGTTCCTTTTAATTTTGACAGTGAATGTATGCTAGCTTTTGAAACTTTGAAGCAACGGCTAATTTCAGCTCCGGTAATTATATCTCCGGATTGGAATTTACCGTTTGAATTAATGTGTGATGCTAGTGATTTTGCAGTTGGGGCAGTGCTTGGACAGAGGCGAGATAAAGTATTTTGTGCAGTTTATTATGCCAGTCATACTTTGACAGGAGCACAGGTTAACTACACAACCACTGAGAAAGAACTTCTAGCAATTGTGTATGCTTTTGAGAAGTTCAGACCTTACTTGCTGGGAGCAAAAATCGTGGTGTGGTCAGACCATACAACCTTGAGGCATTTGTTTGCAAAAAAAGAATCCAAGCCAAGGCTGATTAGATGGGTGCTGTTATTGCAAGAGTTTGATTTGGAAATCAAGGACAAGAGGGAGCGAAAAATTTTGTAGCAGATCATTTATCGAGATAGGAGAGTGAACACATTGAAGAAGGGGAAATTTTGGATTTGTTTCCTGATGAACATATCTGTGCTTTATTTGCATGTGAAATTTCTGTTCCTTGGTTCGCTAATATAGCCAATTTTCTTGCAGGAGGCTTTATGCCAAAAGACTTTACATGGTAACAAAGGAAGAAGCTGCGAGCTGATGCTAAACATTACATTTGGGACGACCCGTACTTATTTCGCTTGTGTGCCGATCAAGTAATGAGAAGGTGCTTTTCAGATGGAGAAAAAGGAGACATCATTAAGGCTTGTCATAGTGGGGAAGCTGGTGGCCATCATGGGCCAAATCGGACGGTATCAAAAATTTTATCTTCTGGTTTTTATTGGCCTACCATGTTTAAAGATGTTCAAAGTTTTGTGAAAACATGTGATAGATGTCAACGGGAAGGAAATATTTCTAAGAAAGATGAAATGCCGTTAACCAATATGCTTGAAGTGGAATTATTTGATGTGTGGGGGATATATTTCATGGGGCCTTTTCCAATATCTTTTGGGTTTGAGTATATATTAGTAGCTGTGGATTATGTGAGTAAGTGGGTAGAAGCCATAGCTACTAAGACTTGCGATGCCAAAATTGTATTAGAATTCCTTAGGAGGAACATTTTCACTAGGTTTGGCATGCCAAAGGCCATAATTAGTGATGGGGGCAGGCACTTTGTCAATCATCAATTTACTGCCCTATTAAAAAAATTTGGTGTGAGGCACAAAATTACCACCCCATATCATGCTCAAGCAAATGGACAGGTTGAGGTTTCTAATAGAGAACTCAAAACAATCCTAGAAAAGACTGTAAATTCATCTAGGAAGGATTGGTATTTGAGGCTGGATGAAGCTTTATGGGCCTATAGAACCGCATTCAAAACGCCTATAGGTTTATCCCCGTTTAAGTTAGTCTATGGTAAGTCATGCCATCTCCCTGTCGAACTTGAACACAAAGCTTATTGGGCAACTAAATTCCTGAATTTTGATGTTAAGAGTGCAAGTGAAAAAAGACCTCTCCAGATGAATGAGTTGGAAGAAATACGCTATTGGTCATACCAACAAGCGAAGAAGTATAAGGAAAATACGAAGAAATGGCACGACAAGAAACTGATCAGAAAGGAATTCACTCCAGGTATGAAAGTCCTATTGTACAATAGTCGATTAAGGTTGTTTCCTGGAAAATTGAAGTCGCGATGGATGGGACCATTTGAGGTGGTAAGTGTAACTGACTTCGGAGCTATCACGATCAGAAAACAACCTGGGAGTGAGGAATTCAAGGTAAATGGCCATCAATTAAAACCGTATTTTGAGAACCGCGCTGAATTGGCAGCGGTAATCATTATTTTCGACGCTGAGTGAGGTAAATTCAAAGTCTAGCTGAGACTCAAAATCAGAACTAAAATAATTTCTATTCTTATCTTTTGTTTTAATTTAGGAAGTTCTAGTTATTTTCAGTCTGAAGGTCATTTGTATTTTTATCTAGTGGTCTATTAATTTTTGAACGTAGTGTAAAACGTTGTGAAGTTTTTGGGGTAATTGCTGCTTGTTTAAAGGGTAAGTTTGTCTAAAAAACTCATTTTACACGGCGGTTAGGAATCCTCATACCGCCGTGTGAAACGTGCATTTTCATACCTGATTCCAGTAGCGTTTTACACGGCGGTATGGTAGTCCCATACCGCCGTGTAACTCGTGATTTTTTTTTTAAAAAAAAAGTGTCGATTCCAGTAGCGTTTTACACGGCGGTATGGTATGTCCATACCGCCGTGTAAAACGAAATACCCTGTTTTTAAATCCCAAGCCACCAGTTTCTTTTTAGCAATTTTTAAACACAAAATTTCCCTCTCTCGCCTCTCTCTACCCGATACCCACAAGCTTTGAAATTCTTTGTTTTTAATTTGGTTAAATCACAATCCAAGAGCATCTTTCGCACATCTTTTGCAGCATTCCTTCAATTCAAGTAAGTTGCCTTCATTCTTTTCTTCTTTTTTTTCGTTTCTTCTTTTTAATTATGTTTCTTTGTTGTTCTAGGGTTTAGGTATTTTTCATTTCCTTTTCTCTTAATTAATTCTTTCTTTAAGAAATAAGTGGATTTTATGTGTTAATTTTCAATTAATGGTTAGATTTTGTGTCTTAATTTGAAATTGTTGGCTGGATTAATGTCGAATTCTGTGGATTTGTTTCTGAGTTTGTTGAAATTTGTGGGTTTGTGGCTGGATTTATATGCATTCGTTTGATTTGTGTGCTTTGCCCTAACTTGGTGATTTAATTTGTGTTTTATTCTTTTAAATCAATGTGCGTTGTTTAATAGATGGATTGCTTGATGATAATTGAAATGATGGTGGGTAATAAGTGAATGAGAAATGCTGGATTGATACACAAAAGTTTGTGCCCACCAAGTGTTTGTCAAAATGCCTAAATGAGTATTCTTTAACCCTTCTCTGTCATATAGTTGCTGTCAACCATGGTTTTCTTTTGGGCTTTCATATACTCTGAAATATGTTTGTCTCGAGCTGTAATTAAAGTTTGAGTGGGCATTTAAGCATGTAAACATTATGGCAGTATGACAATTCGGTGCGAATGCTGTAATTTTTCACATTCTATTTCTTTTGTGCATTTGCTGCTAAGGGAACTAGGGGGTGTTATCATAATTGCTAGCCTTTATCACTGTTAAAGTTTATCATTGTAGCATTGCTGTCTCATTGTTCTGCAAATTGTTTTGAGCTCAATTATGGCTCGCTTACTATTTTGTTGCAAATTTAAGCCGTTATTCTCCTCCCACTAATTGTGTTGCTTTATTGCTGCAGTGGCTCCAAAAAGATCTAGAACTGATCAGGCATCGTCTTCACAGGATAGCCCAATACCCTCGTGGGTCCCAACCAGGTGCCACACCGCATACCAATGTCTAACAGAGGCAACCTTCCTACCATCTACATTTCTTGATTTTGATTCACTACAGAGCTTGGGAATACGTGACGAAATCAATGAGTTGATTGAGGGGATAGGATGGACAGACTTCTTTCAGAAAAGGGAGCGAGTTCACCCGAAGTTGACAAGGGATTTTCTTGCAACCGTAGATTGCAAGATTGACAATGACGATGAGGAAGACCCCGGGGAGGTAACATTTTGGTTAAACAAGAGAAAACACACACTGACCTTCAATGAATTCGCAGAGGCCTTGGGTTTTCCATTGGATGGAGCTCGACATCTACCCTACTTGAATAAACAGACAGTTTGGGCCACAATCCGCGATCCACTCACAGCCACGCAATATGTCACTGGACAGTCTAAGGCACACCATCTGAGGGACCATGCTTTGAGGATCTTGCATCGGTTCTTTGCACTCTCTTTTTATGGACACATTGAAGCTGCTGGCGTGGTAAACCAGGCTGAGGCGTTATTTTTACATTGCATGGTCCATCAGATCCCATTAAATGGCGCCTATTTCTTATGGAAGAAATTTGAAGACTTGCAGGGTAATCCCAGGAAAGTAAAGAAGATCGCGATCGGATGGGTGGTCACAGTTTTGGCTAAGAGAGTAGGCCTTAGCTCATTGGGACCAGATTTGGGAGATAGTAATTCAATAGACTTCAAGATGTTGAAGAATTTGAGGATCATTGTGGATGATCATCATTTTCATGATCAAGTCAGATTGTCCACAAGGGACGAATACCTGCACCTCATTGAAAGGGGTCGAGTACAATTACCAGTAGAAGGGGCTGAAGATGAGGATGAGCAGCCAGAGGAGGCTGCAGGTGCAGCTGCTGCAGGACCCGCACCAGGTATACCAGCCTATGATTTATCTCAGCTTACTGCCCATTTTGAGGCTTTGCAGACTGGACAGGCTCAGATAAATTCTCGCTTAGATCAGTGGGAGAGCTTCATGGAGGATACCCATGCTGAACATGTTCAGCTTATGGGACGCTTAGATATGCATGAGCAGCAGTTAGCCATGCAAGCACAGAGTTTGGCAAGGCTGGAGCATTCCATTTACCTATCTCGGCAGGAGCAAGAGCAGTTTTACCAGACCATGCGGGATCGCTTTCCTCTACCACCACCTCCACAATGAGTGACATAAATTTCTGGGAGTTTTTCTGATTATCTATTCTGTTCACTCATGACTTCTTACTTTATATTTCTTTTTGGTTTGTTTACTTGCTTGGGACAACAAGTTTTCAAGTGTGGGGTAGTGAATTACTTGGTATAACTTGAATATTGTCTAACCCTACAGTACTTTAGTCTAATTTTACTTTAGTTTAATTTTCAGCATTTTAGATATAAGTTGTGATCTATTTACACTTGTGCATTTTGTTTTCATAATTTGTGCTTCTTGTTTTATGTTATGTGTTTCTGGTTTACTTGAGTTGTGTTGTGGTTGAATTGTTGTGGTTAATTTGAACTTTTTAATTTTTCCTCATGATTAGTTTAGCAAACTTTTAATTTGATTATTCCAGCTTAATTTTTAATCTTGAAAAGGTTATTTAGAGCATTTAGTTAGCAAGAGAGTAATTTTCTGTTTAAGAGTTTTTCTTCCTAACATTGTTCAAATTAGAGCATACAATTAAAATTTCCAATATTTTGCACTCAGGCCAGTTTTTACAAGTCAAAAAAATCAGCCATGAAATCTCTTGATCAGAAAGTCTTTAGAGCACTAGAACCTTCCTCATTGCCCTTCAAAACGATATAACAATTAAGGCATGAATTTTGACATGATTTAGGCATCTTTCTTTGTTAAGTCACTTTAAATAAACTTTCTCCTACCTATGGAATTAACTACCCTTGTTAGCCAATTTTGAGCTTAAATGAGTATGCTAAATGCGTATTTCGAAAATTTTCTTGTTTGCACAACTTATTGTTACCATTAAACCTAAAAAGCCTTTAGCTTACCCTTATAGGAGAGCTGGCCACTCTAGGATTGTGGGGGGTTGCTGTTGGGAAGTTTGGGTGATTGAGTTCATGTGATGGTGTGAATGAGTTTCAAATTAATTGGCAAGAGTAAGTTGGACTGAATGTTTTAGTAAGTTGGAAAGAAAAGAAAATGAAGATGAAGATAATGTCCTTTGAGATTTGGTATGAAATTTGGAGCTGATTATAAGTTACTAAAATATTCAAGTGTGGGGTAGTTTATCTCTCTCTCAAAAAAAAATAATAAATAAATAAAAATAGATAAATAAATAAAGTTTATAGAAAAATTCAAGTGTGGGGTACCCTCTATTGTAAAATAAAATGTTTGGATGGTCAGGGTTGAGAAGGAAATTTCATCTTCACATTTTCTTGTGATTCGAAATTTTTCATGGGAAGTAACTAAGTCTTGGCAACTCTGGTTAATTTGGAAGTAGGTTATGGAAAAATTTTATTGGGTAGCGGTAATAGTCGGTAGAGTGGCTAAAAATTTGTTGATTTCCTAAAACTTTTCTTATTAGCCATCACCAGTCAACCCTTGCCTTACAACCTATTTAAGACCTAATGATCATTTTTATGTCTTGATTTGTTCAGTGGAGATGACCTTCGGGTTCCGGTACCGAGGGAGAGGCCTATGGTGTTTCTAGTGTTTCAATTGAGAAACCAGATGTGCATTCGTGCACTAACTTATTTGGTCATTGATCGATTGGTGCTGAAATTTTAATTTTGAAAATTATTAAAACTTTGGTTTTGGCCTTTGCACACACACACTGGAAATTTAATTGTATTTTCTTCTTTTGAGTTTTGTTTAAAGTAAGAATTGCTCTCAAGTGGAATTTACTAAGTGTTTTCTTGGTGTTTTGAATTTCCGTTTTCTTGCTTGAAAATTGAGAAAGTTGGAATTGAAGAGGTATTTTACTCGAGGGCGAGCAAAAGCTAAGTGTGGGGTATTTTGATAAGTTCAAAATATATGTTATTTTTATATGAATTTCCAGCTTACTTTTGAGTTTAAAAGTTCCTATTTCAATATATTTTTGTTAAAGTTTTATTAAATATTGTCTGATATACTAAAGTGAGATTTTGTGTTGTTTTTGGAAGATTTTAGGAAGCTTACACGGTGGTAAGGAACATTAATACCGCCGTGTACCACGAAAATATCACAATGCAATTGGAAGGACTTACACGGCGGTAAGGAACGTCCATACCGCCGTGTACCACGGGAATCATCACTTACGTAAGTAGATACACGGCGGTATGGAATTATCATACCGCCGTGTGAGGCGTAAAAATCCCAACAATTACGGCACTGGACAAGGGGAGCAAAATATCAAGATTGTTGACCAGAGGTAAGTTACACGGCGGTGAGAGACTCTCATACCGCCGTGTAACCTATTTGTGAACCAAATCTGCACAAAATCAAAGACTTTGAAGGCCGCCTTTTGACTTTGAACTTTGAACGGTTATTTAGGGACTGAAGTTAGACAGAAAGGGGGTCAATTGGATTTTTGAAAATGAAGAGGGGAGATTTATTTTCTACAACTTAAGATTGAGATTTTTCATATAGTTTTGAGAATTTAATTTAAGCTGTTGTTATTTTTAAATCTAGATTGAATAATCAGTGATAGAGGGAGGTTATTATCTATTTTTGAAGTTTTGAGAACAGATTGAACGGGAAGAACATCAATTTTATTATTGTAAGAATTTCATTTTCAGATCTCAAATGGGTAATATCAACTTTTCTCTATTTAATTCAGTTTTTATTTCCATTATGAGTGAGTAGTTCCTTTCTTATTAAGGGATGTCTTGAATCCCCAATAATCATGTGAATGCTTTGTGTGGATTGATTTATGCATATGCTTCAGTTTTATCTTCTTCAAACTTATCTGTTTAGTTATTGAATTTAATGCAAGGTTTAAGATTGATCTGCTGTGATAATCTTTGATTGTATTCATTTCATTAGTTTATATATAATCTGTTCTATTTCTATTGATTTTCACTGATTTGATTAATCCGGGAAGGTAGTTGAATCTGCAGATCTCTATTTTAATAGGTTCAGAATTGTAGAAGATAATTGAGCTTTGATATATTAATCCGGGATGGTAGGATCATCTAAGCTTAGGACTTAAGACCTGTTTTGATGCTAAGATTTGTGCTGAATCCAGGGTGGTAGGTGCATATGTTAGAAAAGCTTGATCCGAAAGGCAGGCTATGGTATAGGCTAGGTTGTTCACTGATTTACATATGTTTATTGATAAGTTGAAGCATTTACATGGCATTATTGGGGAGGATGGGTATTCCTTGACAAGATCTTTTAAGTTATTTCATAAAATCTGTAGTAGTATTGATTCTTTTAATATTTTTGAATTAGTGATTTCATCAATTATATTCTTGAATTTATTTCTTAAATAATTCATCACATCAAACAATTGGGAATTCTTTAGCATACATTTAATTGTTAAAATTTACACAACACAGTCCCTTGGGTTCGATAACTTGTGGTCTTAATTATACATCACTATATTACTTGCCGATTCAGTACACTTGCTGAGGTCGCGTCAAGAGTCTATTAATGTCAATATGTATCCTACTGGTTAAACACGTAATAATATTTATTATGTGATATTACCTTTTTTACATAACATCATCCGAACACGTAATAATGTCGATAAACACGTAATAATATTTATTATATTACAACAATTTCTTACATAACATCATCCGAACACGTAATAATGTCGATAAACACATAATAATATTTATTATATTACAACAATTTCTTACATAACATCATATGAAATTTTACATATCTCTAAAATCACAAAACGAGTTGTAACTGAAGTCGTGCTGTTCTGAATGACCATGTGATTCATTAAAATTTGGACTGTGTAGAGGTTGATCTGGGAATACTGGATTTTGCATGACATTCAGGTCGGATAAAAGTTCATCCAAGAAAACGTCACGCTGTATGTTCTCACCCATTCCTTGTTGTACATTGCAAGGCTGTATCGTGCTGGTAAACATTGCATTATCGGCTTCCGAGACACTGACATTCAAATCCACGTTAAATCTTGATGGTCTTGCTTCATATTCATAACCCGCGGATGGTCCAGGGCCGGTATCATAAAAAGTCGGCTGACTCAAATCAGGCATTCTGAATGAACTCTGACTACCCTGAAAAAAATAAGGCCATGACATAGGAGGCATAACTTGGCTCACCCCTGATGGAACGGGAATAGACTCAACAGCAGTTCATCTCTCGGCCATGCCTCTTTGGTTCCTTCTTGTTTGGTGAAAATCCTCAAAAGGTACGGTCATCGGCGGGATGTCTACGGGACTTGAGACGGGTTGACGCGGATAGTCAACGGATATTCTGTCATACGCCCCGACGACACCTAAAATGCCTCCGTATGCCATTCTAACCTCGCCACCTACATTGGAAGTTGCCATATCACTGTGGTAAATCCGTTCAGCTGCATCCGCCTGCAATCAGTAACGTTAGAAAATTCATTGTGAATGATTTGTAATGTCAAAATTCAATATAAAATTCTTACAGAAGCTCCAATCGACGCTGCAATTGGAGTAATCCACCGTCTTGTTCGCAATCGGTACCATTGCATGTATTGAGACCTTTCATGCAAAGGTGCCACGAGTGCAGAAGTGCCCACTACCCGATTCAATCGATTGTTCCACTCAAAAATAAAACTTGAAAAGGTACCTGCCCAATTTTTGTCATCATTCCCTCTTAAATCGACTGAATGCACTCTGTCATCGGTCAATGGTGCACTCGAAATGGGTTGATCCATTCCGAATTGTCGGAGGCAACGATCCGGTTAATGCCATTCAATTATGTGAAAACAGATCAAAGGCACCACTGCTCTCCAAATGCGTTCACCGTTTGTACAAAAAGATGGCAGCAGGTGCACCACGCCTCTGTACGGCTGCCAGTCCATCTACACAAAAAAAAACAATGCGACTTAGTGCCGTAGAAAATTAATATTATCCTACATGTGCACTGCAGCGTCTACAACTAAATCATAGTTCGCACAATTTACCTCAATGTCACGCTGCAGGTCTAAATTAACTCTGTATGCTTGTACATCTTTACTGTGATTGACGCTCAAATCGATTGGAGATCTCCACCTAATGCATTATATTTCATCTTGTTATTAGCACATAGTACGATTACCTACAAAAATATACGTCAACATGATCAAATATCATAATATAATCAAATTTATTTTACCTATATCCATACGGCCTGCTCTGATCTAGCACAAAACCATGTATGAAGGGGGGACGAAATTGAGGCAATCTCTCCGAGGCCCACATCTGTAATAGCTGTTGATAACCACCAAACCCTTGAGCACTAGGACGTGTGGCACGACAAAGCTTCCTGTACAGCCAAGCCAAACAAGCCGACCACTAGCTGTAAGTTCCAACATCTTCTAAATTCTCCAGCAATGGTAGCCACATCAAATGGATATAGTTGTTTGATTGGGATGGACACAACAATCCACCAATGCAGCGCAACAACCATGCACGAGTGAAACACTGAATTTGATACTCCGTAGCATCAGCAGGTAAAGAATTAAAAGTTCTAGACAACCAAGTCATTTTAATTGCATGTCCCTTTATAACATTTTCTGGTGGCATTAATCCTAAAAGCTGGTTGCACACAACGACCCAATTATACTGCACGTGACTAGTTATAGGATGCCCTTCTATTGGTAAACCGGTTATAATCTCAATATCCTGAAGCGTGATTGTTGTTTCACCAATAGGGAGGTGGAAAGTGTGAGTCTCTGGCCTCCATCTCTCCACAAGTGCGGTCATCAAATGTGGATCTACGTGCATTACACCAATTTGAGACACTCCGTAAAATCCAGCCAATCTCAAATATGGTATAATCCGTTCATCAATGTTTTCATAATGAGACTCCACACTGGCCCTTCGAATGAATAATACATTATGTGCAACTTGAAAAAATTCAAACACACATGTTAATTTTTTTCCCTGAACTAATGCCTATATATGGACACAAATATATTATAAGATTATTCACAAAGGTATAACATTATAATTACATTGTTGCGCCATACTGCTTCCGACCGATGTTTTTCTTTCAGTGTCAAAAAATCATCTACGTATGGTCCAGGATTTACATGATGCTGATTACAGATGCGATCCATGTTTCAAATTACCTATATATAAATATTATAACAAATTATAATATATAATTTGGTGTGGTGTGCTTCAGAACAAATAAAAAAAAAGCCTAGCTATCGCCTATTAATTTCACTTCTCCATATTCATCAAATATTTTATCGATTTTCAATATTAAATTCAAAAATAACAAACAAAATATGTAAGTCATGGCGGTTTACCAATACACGTTCCAATACGTATGCAAATAATATTTTAACTATATTCAATACTAAATTTATTATTTCAACGTAATTACGATAAAATTTACCTTTTTTCTGAGACGCCGAAATGCTGCAAAAACAATAAACATTTTACGCATACTCTAAAATATATTGAAATTTTCGCTATTATTTTCATGCTAGCATAATATATTTCATTTTTCACTTCATCATATAAATTACAAAAAATTTATTAGACATATATAACAGTTTAACTAACTATTATTTTCTTTCGTTAACTTCTTACAACTAATAAAATATTTCAGAAATGGGTACTTACCAAATCTATCGTAGGAAAATATTATTGAGATGTTGGTTTTATAATCTATGAGGAAAGAAAGAAAGAAAGAAATGGTAATAAACAAAGGCATGGAAGGGGTATAAATACTCGTGGGCGTGGAGAGGGGCTGTGGGGGGTGGGCCCCCACACGTGATTCCGCAGCAGGGAGCTGCGGAATCAGTCACTGATTCCGCATCTTCCTGCTGCGGAATCAGAGTCCTCGCCCCCCGTGCCCCTGCCCCCTCGTGCCGCGTGCGAATACCCCAATGCCCAAAATAATTTTCAATACACCCCTTAAGCCAAATTATTTTTCCCAAAAGCATTAATCATAAAAAAAAAGTCCCTTAAAAAAATGGAGTGGCAAAATTTTTTTTTAATACATAATGGAAAAAACAATTCTTAAAAAATTAAATGGCATTTTTTAATCAATTTAAAATTTTTTAATTACTTCGAAAAGTTTATTCTATATGTGCCTCTATAGTAAAAACAAAAAAAAAAGATTGTATATGTTCTTAATATATGTTTATCAATCAATAAAGCACAATAAAAAATTGAAGGGCTAATTAAATAAAAAAAGCCATAAAGTTTCAGGAATCCAAATGTGCATTTTACAAAATATTTTATTATTATTATTATTATACGTAGAAGGAAAGTTTAACATAATTAATATGTCATTAATTATAATTATAAATCCTACAATTGGAAGCCTATATTTTTAATAGGTTACTACCATGAAAAGCAAAGTCTGTGTTATTGGTAGGAGTAACCAAAGGTCGGTTCGGTTCGGTTCAATAACCGAATCGAAATAACAAAAAATCGATTTATTATGATTTAGATAAATCAAACAGAATCAAAATTATATAATAACCGAATTCAAACCAAACCGATATTTTCGGTCGGTTTGATTCGATTAACCGATAAAACTGAAATTTGAAAATTATAATTAAAAAAATTATCTAAAAATCATACAAAATTACAAATTATAAAACTAAAATAAAAACATTCAAATTAAAAAATGTACATATGTTTAATTTGAATTCAAGCCCTTTAAATTGAATTAAAAATACAAAAATAAAGTTAATTTTTATAAAAAAATTAACATATATTAATCACTATTCGGTCGGCTTGGTGATTTTTTGGTTTTTGCCTTTCAAAGTCGAACCAAACTGAAATAACCGAAATTAATATATTTTCAAAACTGAACCCGAACTGAAAAACAAAAAAACCGAACTAAATTTAAAAAACGATCGGTTTGGTTCGGTTTTTCGGTTTGAACTGAAATTTGCTCACCCCTAATTATTAGGAAAATAATCCTTTTGATATGCTCCCTCGATATTAAGTGTCAATATTTTATAACAATTAAAAAATCATTAATTATCCTTATATATAATCTTTTGAAAAACATTGCATTTTTATTTTTACTCCTAATTTTATTAAATTAGATGTACAAAATAATACCTTTTTTTTTTTAAAAATAACACTTATTTAGTAATTTTTTTAAAAAAAGACATTTAAGATGAAATGGATGGAGTGCTATTTAGGTTAATTATTTGTCTTGTGATATTTTTATCATAATTAATGACAATTAATTCATCGAACTTTTATGAAATTCAGTATTTTTATTTTAGAAATATTTTTTTTATAAATTAAAAATAAATATTACTTCTTGAATTTCATTCAATGCTATAACTTTTAATTAACTTTTCATATTAAAAAAAGTATTGATTAATTCTTTGCTCTTTAGTATCAAAACCACGAGAACTCTCTTGATCCCAACATATGAAATCTACTATATAAAAAATAGTATGTTATAAAAATTTCACAGAATCACAACAGTCCACCACTAATAGCTCAATCAAGTCTAGAAATTTTCTTGTCTCTTCAAACGATGGCTGAAATAATAAACTAAAAATGGCTCGTTTTCATATCTAATGGAAAATTAATATAAAAGTAAGGACAAATGAGTCCTAATGCCTAAAAAAAGTGAGTTTCAATAAATTGAATTTTACTACACAGTAGTAATTCGATGTGTACGTCTGGAGTATAACCAAAAATTAAATTTAGTGGGATCAAAAATTATTAATGATAAACAGATTTTAAAATTTTAAAATATTTTAGTGAGATTAATTCTTAATAAAAATATTCAAATGTATTAATTGAGTCAATTAATAGAGTTAATTTTTAATAAAATTAATTGTTAATGTGATCATTTAGTTAGATTAAATTAAAAAAAAAAAAAATTATGAAGCGCGTTCTAAAAAAAACTCTATGACCTTACTCATTAATGATTAAATGCTGTCTACATCCTGGTATATACTAATATAGTGCACGTACATTTAAATCGTTATATCGCTCGTAATTTAATAATGGATCGGTCAATATTGCCAATATGTAGGCATAACATGTGTGAACTAAATCGCATCTCAATAATTTTAAAAGAAAAAAAAAAAACAATAGTATAAAAAATTTAATAGTTCATGCGTCTCATAGCGCAACTGCATTTCACTTTTTTGTCTTTTTAAGGTAGTGGGGCTCACGACTTACCACTTTGATGGGCCCTATGGATCCTGTCAATACGGAGCGGGTCAAATTCTTTATTTTCAGTAGAAATTTGGATCCGACCCGAAGCTCCAAACCAGGCATAAATTATTGGCGTAAATTCGTGCCTGCCGAGAACTGTGTAGCATTAACAGAGAAGAAGACATGGCAACTAACATCGCTGCAAGTAGAGAATCTAGAAGAAGGAAGATTCTCGATAGAGGAGCTGACCGATTAGCTCTCATAACCGGTCAGGCCCAAAATTTTCAATCGCAGTCCCGTGATAAACCGGATTCCGATTCATCTCAGCCGTTAAATTCCCATCTCCACCGTCAAGATCCGCCTCCTCATCTCTCCGATCAAATCTTCGGTAAACCTGCTCTCCTTCTCTGTATACTAATCTGCTTGTCTGAATTGCTATTATGGTTTTGGATTTTATGATTGGACGCGTTGTCGTACACTTGCATATACTTCAAGTTTGGGCTTGAGTTTTTACTGGTACAGTTAAGTTATAGTTGGCCATACTATTGAGGGGAAAGACGGCTTCAGCTGTGTAAGATTAAGCTGCAATTTATTCCTCAAACAGTTTGGCAATGGACAATTTGCCCAAAACATACTTTTTAAGTAAAATTAGGATGCGTCTCCAAGAAAAACAAAACCTGAAGAATTTTTTTTTTCCTTTCATAATTTTGCATCTTTTATTTGTTTGTGCATCATTCATTTATAATGAATGTAATAGAAATTCATGGTAGAAAACGAGTATGTGAAAAATGAAAAAAAAAAAAATTAAAAAAAGAGGGCCGCAATGACCATAAATTGAAGTTGCTTGCTAATTTGATGCAAAGGTTATTTCGAGGCAAATTATTCGTGAAAAGAGAAATTTAAAAGCCGAGTTTGAAGGCCATTGTGTACCTTCTTCTGATATTGGTGTCACAAAAATTGGGCTATGTCAACCAGTTGATTGATGCGGTTGATGATAATTATAACATCAAATATCTATTATAGTTGACAAGAGCAAAGAAAAAAAAAAGTTAACTGTTGAAGAAAATAGATAGGGATTGGTGGAAGAAGTATGGCCATCAAACTTGTTCTAATTGAAGTTACTTGATTTGCTGCATATCTCCTATCTTCATCAATATTTGCATTTTTGTACTTTCATGGAAGTTCCTTCTCAGTATCTAAAGGGGAGTTTGGAGGTAGACCCTGTGTATTTTAGTGCATTGGTTATTACGGTCATTAAAATTTAATTCCTGCTTATTTTTATATTTTATATTTTTTTTTGTGTTGGTTGGATGGTTTTGCTTCTGGGGTGGGGACAATGAATTAGGTTGTGTGTGTCTGTGGGAGGAAGAGAGAGCTCACTGATCTCAATTATTTCATTAACTTACAAATTCTTATAATGCATGTAATGGCAACTGGAATTTTTATTGCTTCTTGCTTATGGGCTTGATGTTTGCAGCTTCTGCTGATGGTGGGGAAGGAGGATTCAGTTCTATATTGCCAACTAATGATTCCATCATTGATGCTGGCCATGGAGGGAATACAACAGACCCTTCGTTGGACATGCTCAAGACAAGTGTTAAGGCCTTAAGAACTCCTGCTTCTGATGTTGACAGCAATGAACAATCACCATTAGTCTCATCAACAGATCAGGGGTCAGCTGTCCCATCTTCAGGCAGAATGCAAAACTTAGAACAGTTGGGTCCAAATAGATTTGTGACTCCAAGTCAAATAAACTCTGCCATTGCAGCGACAGAGGGTTCTCGTCTTTTTTGTTCTATAATTATAGCTCTTTTTGTTGTCTTGTCATATTTTGGTTTTCCGCTGTTAGGCAGCAACATCGTGAAGAGCATATTAAGTTTTAGGCCGCTTTATCTCGTTTTGCTGACAAATCTTACACTTGTTCTTGCCCGGCTAATTTTCAATAATCAGAGAGGTTCTGAGAGTATATTTGGAGGAGAAAATAATACTCCTTCGACGAGTAGATATGACTGGGCTGAACAAGCAGGGAAGGCTTTGGAGTTAGGTTTAGTGATGCAGAAGGCAATTGATGCGGTAGTCATGGATTGCAGTATATATGCAATAATTGTAATTGCTGGCATTTCCTTTGTGCGTTAACTCACTACTTGATTTTGAATGTAATTTTATTTTAACTACTACAGGTTCATATTGATGTTCAATGGATTTGTAGAAGCCATTCAATTCTTCCTTGAACAATATGTTCTTTTTTTTTTTTTCCGTGAACATGCATCATTTGATGCTAAATAAATTGATGATATTCTTTTTTCTAGAACATAATCTTTTGAAGTATTTTTGTTCTTGTATGCATTCATGGAACATAGGTATAGCTGTGTACGTTTACAGAAAAACTTCTGCTCTGCAATTTTTTTTTCTTTTCTCTGCAGTTAAGTAGCCAGAACTAGACTGCTTAACGTCAATTGGTAGGGTTGGGATATGAAAACATTAGCAATTATTTGCTTGGAAATAGGGGGACAATAATAAGCAAATTCTGCGGCTGCAAGAAACAATGGATGCTTCGAACATCTTCAAGATCCCAGCTACGAAGGCATCTACCTTGAATCCTTGACTTTGGCGTTTCTCACTCACATCAATCCTCTGGTATTATCTCAGTCATCTGTTCGATCATGTCTTGACGGAAAACAAGCAGCTCTAGCAACCAGAATATGTCTTTTGAAAAAGCTTTTGATACATCTCCTGATACAAATTCTTCAACAATGTTGTTGACCTCAATCAAACTGCACCCCGGAGTTCTCTTCATGCTCTTACTTCTTATAAGTTTTCGCATCCTTGACATGTCTTCCCACTTGCCAAGATCTGCATATATGTTGGAAAGCAAAACATAATTCCCTGTGTCACCTGGTTCAAGCTCTTCAAGGTGCTCTATAGCAATCATAGCAATGTCAATATTACTGTAGGTCCTGCAGGAGCCTAATAAAGAACCCCAGATCTTTGAATCTGGTTTCATTGGCATCTTTTCCACAATCTTGAGAGCCTGAGTTAGGCGTCCTGCACGTCCTAGAAGATCGACCAAAATACCATAATGCTCAACTCTAGGTTCTATATGAAAATCCTTTCTCATCGTATCAAAATACATCAAGCCCTCCTTCCATAAACCGGCATGAGCACAAGCTGATAAGAGACCAGCAAATGTAAAACCATTCGGCTTTATATTTTCATTCTTCATTGTTTCAAACATTTTAATTGCTTCGTGAGCTTTCCCATGAGTTGCTAGCCCTATGATCATTGTACTCCAAGAAATTACATCTCTTTCGCGCATTTGATTGAAGAGCTGGCAAGCTTGATCTATACAACCGCATTTTGTGTACATTTCAATCAGAGCATTGCATATACAAGGTCTAGTCAGAAACCCATTTCTTTCACAATAGATATGTATCCATTTTCCAACCTCAAGGACTCCAAGCTGAGCACATGCTGGCAAGACCGAAACAATACCAGCCTCATCAAGCTCAATGCCAGCAACTTGCATTTGCCTAAACATATCTAGAGCATCAGCATAAGACCCAATACGGGTATTTCCGGAAATCATTGCAGTCCAAGATACTACTGTCCTACAAGGCATTGCATCAAATAAAGCTCTTGCCTTTCTCACTTGACCCAATCTAGCATGCCCACAAAGAACGCCATTCCATGAAATCGCATTTCTTTCATCCATATTATCGAACATTTTATCTGCATCTAGCATATTACCACACTTTGCATACATATCAATCAGTGCATTCTCAGTTATAAGATTTGACTTGGGCCCAAATTTTAAGAAGTGGTTATGTACTTGCGTACCTAGATCATGAAGCAGAAGCCTTGCACAGGACTTTATAACAAATGGGAAGGTGAATTCATCAGGAAAAATGGGTTCTTCACTTGGTAGTGTATTTTGCCTTAGCATTTGCTTATAAACATCGATAGTTAGGCTGTACATGGAGTTGTGTGTATATGTTCTTATCATTGCATTGTACAAAAAGGCATTTGGTTCTAGGACATGCTTGAAAATCAAATTTGCGTAGGTAATGTCCTCGCAGTTATCGCAAACATTTACCATTTTCGTCACCAGGAAATTGCTCTGTGGTAGCGAGTATTTTACCACAAGAGCATGGATTTTCATCAGTTCCGCTGTGCTCTTGCAATTCTGCAACATGGGTACAAAGAAATTTTCCAGTTCTCTGATCCTTAAGGCGCCAATTCCTTTGGCCATAACTGGTCACCACAAAGTATCTGAGAGCTTTGGACTCTGATGAACAATGAAACGATTCTCGTTCGCAATATTGAGTGAAAGGCAGAGACTTGCGGACTTGTTGAGGTTCTGTTCAAAAAAGGGTCTACTCAATCAAGGAGTGCAAGTGCACGGAGCTGTGGTAAAAGAAGGACTAGGATTTGATTTGATGTTGGGCAATGATCTTATAGATATGTATGGAAAATGTGGTAGAGTGGACTCTGCTTATGCTGTGTTTGATAGAATGCTTGAAAGAAATGTGGTTTCTTGGACAGCTCTTATGTGCGGACACATACAGAATGGCAATGCTAACGAGTCATTATTTCTTTTCTCTCGAATGGGATTATCTAGTGTGAAACCAAACGAGTTCACTTTTTCAACGAATCTTAAAGCTTGTAGTATGTTGAACCTTCGTGATTTTGGGATGCAAATTCATAATATTTGTGTGAAAACTGGTTTTGACATGGTGATTGTGGTGGGCAATTCTCTAGTTGATATGTACTCGAAGTGTGGAAAAATCAAAGAAGCAACAAGAGTGTTTGTCTCTATGCCAGTTAGGAATATCATAAGTTGGAATTCAATGATTGCAGGATATAATATTGCAGGATTTGGTGAGAAAGCTGTAATTTTGTTTCAAAAAATGTTAGAGGACAGGCAAGTTCCAGACGAGTTCACAATTACAAGCATACTGAAGGCTTGTAGTGGCATCGATGCAATTAAAGAAGGAACCAAAATTCATGCTTTCTTGATCATTAATGGATTCCCATATTTGTTTAAGACCAATGTTGCAGGCTCTCTTATCGATCACTACGTGAAATGTGGGAAGTTGTGTGAAGCTGAGAGAGTGTTTGGTCAGGTTGAACTGAAGAATGTGATATCATGTAGTGCGCTAATCCTTGGTTATGCTCAAGAAGGAAACTTGGCAAAAGCAATGGACTTGTTTAGGCTGCTTAGAGAGACTGATATTGAAGTAGACGCGTTTTTTCTGTCAACCATGATAGCTGTGTTCGCTGATTTTGCTTTTGTTGAGCAGGGCAGGCAAATGCATGCCTACACCATCAAAGTCCCATCTGGTTTGGACATATCAGTATGCAATTCAGTTGTGGATATGTATCTCAAGTGTGGAGTGATCGACGAAGCAGAGAGATTCTTCAATGAAATGTCAACAAGAGATGTCATTTCCTGGACGGTCATGATAACTGGCTATGGGAAGCATGGCCTTGGTAAAGATGCAATTTCTCTCTTCGAAAAAATGCAACTCGATAACATTGAGCCTGATGATGTTACTTACTTGGCCGTACTCTTAGCATGTAGCCATTCTGGACTAGTTGAGAAAGGTCAAGAATATTTCTCTAGGCTGTGTACTGATCCAAAGATCAAAGCTAGAGTAGAGCATTATGCATGTATGGTTGATCTCCTCGGCCGTGCTGGGCGCTTAAAAGAAGCCAAGGCTATAATCGACAGCATGCCTCTAAAGTCAAACATAGGAATATGGCAGACATTGCTCAGTGCTTGCAGAGTGAATGGAGACCTGGAATTGGGGAGAGAAGTTGGTAAGATTCTGTTGAAATTAGATGGTGAAAATGCTGCCAACTATGTGATGCTGTCAAATCTTTATGCTGATGCAGGGTATTGGAACGAATGTGAGAAAATAAGAGAATTGTTGTGGAGAAAGAGGTTGACGAAAGAAGCAGGACGAAGTTGGGTAGAGATTGGCAAAGAGGTGCACTTTTTCTATGGTGGAGATGACAGACACCCACTCATAGATCAAATAAATGAAGTCTTGAAAGAAATGGAGAAGAAGATGAAAGAAGAATTGGGATATGTTTATGGGGTGAGATATGCATTGAGGGATGTGGAAGAGGAATCAAAGGAGGAGAGCTTGAGAGTTCACAGTGAGAAGTTGGCCATTGGGTTGGCATTAGTATGCGGTGGGTGGGAAGTGAAGGGGAGGGTAATTAGGATCTTCAAAAACTTGAGAGTATGCGGTGATTGTCATGAATTCATTAAGGGTCTGTCAAAGATCTTGAAAGTGGTATTTGTGGTGAGAGATGCTAACAGATTTCATAGGTTTGAAAATGGATTGTGTTCCTGCAGAGATTATTGGTAACTTGAAGAAAGCCGTGCATACATTTCTGGCATTTCCTCTAAGTGCAATTTTCTTAGGTTCCGAAAGCTTTTACTGCCATTTTACCCATTTTTCTGTCACTACACTGATACGCAATCCAAGTTTACAGGAACATAGTAAAGCAACACAGATTGGCCATTGTTTAATAGCAGGAATCTAAATGCCTCCTCAAATTAAGTTATATCATTTTGTACATATATAATTCAGTCTCCTGACTCTTGTGTTTAAAGAGTTCAACTCCTAACTCTACCAAATAGGAAAATGCATTTCCTTTAAATTATTAATTGTATACATACAAGTGATCTGCAAAACTGATTGTCTGAGCCAGTTATCCATGTTTTGGTAATAAATACGATGACAAACAATGGGATATGGTCTCATGGTATGGCTCATTCAGTTGGGATTCTTGAAAAAATGATGATTAAGAGCTTCATGTGCAGTCAGACGTTCAGATGGTTCATACTTCAATAAACCATGTAACAAATCTATCAGTGAGGATCTTGAACTCTCTACACGTTGAGATATCATATTCTGCATCAACATCAATATGATCACAGTGAATTCAAATTCATCATCTTTATAAACATCAAATGGCATTAAAATATGCTTTTCACAAAAATAAAAAAAAAAATTCCACAACCTTAAGACGATCGAGCTTCTTCACAGCCCTGATACTTTCCCTAGAGACTGCTCCTTCAGGCCAATTCAATCTTGATCCTCTCCTGAAATACTTTTCAGCCCCCCGGCTGTAAATAATACCAGAGGTGAAAACCTCAGCAAGACATAAAATTTTGCTTTCTAAATCCATTAGCAGTTAGACAAATCATTTCATAATGAGCAGAAGTAAGAATGGTAATGACACTTAAAGCTATCATTGCAGCACAAGATATAAATTTTATACATACAACCATCACTAGACAAATAACCAAGTTGCTTCACAAATTTCATCAAGTAACTTACTTGGCCCTCTGAATCATATGTTCAGGCAGAGACCCCAATACCCTCTCCATCATTGCCAAATGTTCCAAGTTTTCATGTGTCTGGAACAGTGCTTCGCCCTGATACAGAAGTTCCCACAGCTTAAGAATCAATAACATTTTTTTTTGAAACAGCTTAAAAGTTAATATTGAGAAAACACAATTTTGACCAGGTTTGTGCAAATATTGAGACATGCAAGACATACTGAGCATAGCTCCATGAGTATACAACCAACACTCCACAAGTCACATGGATAAGTCCAGCCTAGACCTGCAACATAAGAAACAGCCCCCATTTAGAAAATATGATGCGAGTACATAATACTGCAATTAGTTGGACTGTGATCCCAAGGAAATCTGAAGTATAAAAGCACATAAATAAACAAAAGGCACAAGCATTGCTAATATTTTTTTGAAGAGAATATAAAATAAAAAAAATCAACTGAAGCCTGTCACAGCTGTAAACCACATAAGGCTACAATCACAAGAGGAGATCACAACATCAGTTCATTTAATATATTTTCCATTAGTTATTACCAAAATGCTCATGCCCCAGCCATGAAATGATATTCATAACTGCACAGTTACTGAGGGGATTGCATCTCAGATACAATTGGTACAACTGTTAACAGAAAAACAGGAAAAAGAAACTAGTTTCACATGGAGTGATTAATTTCTATACTATGAGGAAAACGAAAAAAGAAAAATCCTCAAAAGTAAATTCAACAGTTACGAACAGGGAAGGGGAATCCCCGACAGGTACTATCGTTTCATTGTTTTGGGAGTTGGTCAAGACACTGACAAGTTGCCAGATCAAGGGTCCATATGAATAAGCCAGCCTCACACAAAAGGCTCAATTCTAGTGGAAACCAAACTCTAGTTTTTCCACGTAAATCCAATGTGTGGGTTCCGGAAACCATTTGTTCCACCTTTCTTCTTGATCTTCAAAAACAGATTTTTAAGTATTTCTAGCCTCCAATGTCAAACTTTATGTGCTTGAATAAGAACAGAACATGCATAAAAGCAAATGCAGTAACCAGTTACCTAGAATAACCTCAGGGGCTCTGTAATGTCTTGTGGACACAATGGAGCTATGATCATTCTGATTATCAAATGCAGTACTACCAAAATCAATCAGCTTAATGGCACTTGACTTTGGCAAGCACCTGAAATTTGTTTCATCTGAAGGATTCCTCTGTATCATTTCAAGGATTTTCTTTATCATTATAGCTGATTCTAAACCCAAATCTAAAATGACATAATTTTCCAATTAAAAGGCCAAATACCTTGCAACTTGGAACCTTTATATATTCAGAAGATACAAGAAGTATATTTTCTGGCTTCAGGTCAGTATGAATTAGGCGTAAATCATGCATATCTGCCAAATATGATAATCATAGGAAAAAAATGTTATAACAAATGCAAGCTATCCGTGGATAAAAATATACTGCAATGAACATAGATACTGATCAGGACAGATGAGGAAAGTGATAAAACAGAAGCCAAGAACTATCCACACACATGCTACAGATTCCAAAAGCTGACGTCCAAATTCCCGAACAAGATCCACAGGGAATGGGCAGTATTTATTTCTCTTTAGAAAATCAAATAAACTTGGTCCAAGCTTCTCAAATACCTGGTAACACCATTGAAATGGTATCAAAGGATGATTTGTCTTTAGTTTCCAGTTCAATCAATGAAGTCAATGTGGACTAATCACATTCAAACTGACACAATTGAATAAAACAAAAGAAGACCACACATATTTATATTTCATAATTAACAAAAGAAGACCACATAGGTTCATCTCACAATATCTTAAGAGAGATGACAACAGTCAAAAGGCAAAGAAGGGCAATACAAAGGCATGCATTAATTTACAATTCATAATTAACAAAAGAAGACCACATAAACTATGGATAGAGCTTCTAGCTGTTACTTAATGCGGAGATATAATGTTCCTATGGAAAAAAAGAAGAAGCAAACTGCAGGTTTCAGCGGATTACTTACTATACAAATATGATTGCGATAATCAAACCAGTTTCTGATCTGCACACAACTGCATAAAAGAAACAACATGTGGGAGGATGAGACATAGAGGTTGGCATGAATCAAGATACGCGCAATCAACTTTTCTATCAGCTGAAACCCAGAAATATGTACCGTGAAGCACAGGCTTTGTCATTCTTAGAAAGCTGTTGTAGTATATCAACTTCAATCATAGCTGCATCACGATACTTCCTTATGCTGCGAACTACCTTGACTGCTACATATTCCCGAGTTTCCCGATCCCAACATTCCAAAACTCGGCCAAAAGTGCCTACAACACTAGCAATTTGCTGAATGGCACAAGCAGAATGACAAAAATTAACATCTTCTAGGATATCATTAGCACTCGGCTGCTAACCTTCACCCATTTTGCTGAGTATTTTATCTGTTATACAGTATTTATGAGGAAAAAAAAGGGTTTTTAATCAACATATGTTCAAAGTAAATAAATATAAGAGTGCTCGATGAATAAAACAGAGAATTAAACTTTAAACAAGAACTTACATCGTGGAGTAAGATTCTCGCCAAGATTAAACACGTAATGCCCTTCACGATCATCATCTCTCCTCGGCGGTGAAGTATGCCTTAAGGCCCCTTCCCCTTCAATTCGATTCATCACCATACCTCTTTGTGCCTAAAAACGTCCAATCAAATAAAACCATGGCCAGCCAAGGTCAGATTACAAAAAGCTGGCGCTCTTGCAAGCTATTAAAGAGCTAAAACCCTAAACTTTGCGTAAGCTCGCCGGGACACCAAGTTCCTTTTAGATAACCCTAATCCTAGCCAGAATTGAAGACCTGAAAAGGAACCAACCTCTGGTACAGAAGGGCTTACATCCCAGGCAAGTCGAGGCCGTTTCCTGATACGTTCCTTCTCCACTTTCAAACCTTCTGCTGCAACCATGTTTATCCAGCAATCTCCCCCTCTCTCTCTCTGACGTAAATAGAAAATATGTATCTGCAACACAAAATTCCAACAGAACTTGAAGAGAATTAGGGTTTTTAATGGAGATTGAAGGAATTAATTTGTTATAAGAGAAATTGCTGGACGGGAAGAAATTTTGGGAGGACAAGGATTGAAAAGCCTGAAGAAGGAGACCTAGGGTTCGTTAAATAGTTATTAACAATGTTATTAAAACCGGACCGGATAAAGAACCGACAAGATTGAGGGTTCGTGGTTCGACCGGATTTGACCGATTTTTTTATATTTTTTAAAATATTATTAATTAGTATAATTTTTATAAATACTACTATTAAAAAAAATCAATCGAAATATTTAACATATGTTTCAAATATAATAGTAATAATATTTTTTCACATTTTATTTTTTTTAAATTATTACTTGATTCGTTATTTTCTGTTAAAATATTTTATTTTATGAGTTTTAATTTAAAAATTAAATAATTCAATAATTGTAGGTGAAATTAAAAAAATGATAGAAAATTATGTTTAAGTTTACCAATTTTAATAATTTATTCAATTTTTATTTTATTATATTTTATTGAATTATTAAATCATTATATTATTTTCATTAAGTTCAAATGTGATTAAATAGTAAAAAAATCAATTATTTGTTAAATAAAATTTATTAGATTATTTATTTTTATGAAAAAATAATTATTTTATTAATTATTTTAAATTAGATCCGGTTTTTGGTCGGTTCAATCCGGTTCTTCTCGGTTTTTTCTAATCCGATTTTCTGCAGTTGAACTAACCGGTTAGTTGAATCGACCGGTCCAGTTTTAATAACCATGGTTATTAAAGCTGTCGTTGCGGGAAATTATTTAATCATGTGTTTCGCGGTTCATCGAATATCTCCTGCTCTTTCACGTACTAGGTGCCAGGTGGCTATTCATTCAACCGTTCATAAAATATACACCATATATCCTCTCTCAAATTGCAAAAACAATTTACATTAATTCTTTAATTTAGTTACAGGAGGTTGAAGAAGATTCAGAGTGTTCATGTCCTATAATGTGTTATTTCACACTGTCAAATTTAGTTGCAGATGATAGAGATTGAAGAATACCGTAAATGTTTGTGCTCCTATTATGTATGTATTTCACGCTCTCCCCCTAGTCAACATAATTTTGGAATGAGTGTTGGGATAATGGAGGTTAAGATGCCAAATGTTACTTCATAATTTTCAAAACGGGAGCAATATTGTATGTTCATTAGCTATTTTTTAAAATATATCAATTTTCTGTTTTTCGACCTTAATATATAATATTTGAATCATTAATAAATGATATAAAAGACATAATATATTCTTTATATATATAACACATGGCATAAAAAAGTAAATGATAAAAGTATTTATTCAAATTATTCCATCCGTTTCTTATTATTTGTCACTTTTATTATTTTCATTAGAATTAAAAAATATTAATTAATTTTAAATTTAAAATAAAATTGAGTAATTTGCATTGAAAAAGAAAATTAAATTGAAAAAAAGAAAATTAAATTGCATTGAAAATCTAAAAATAACATATAAATGAAATTTAAGTTTTCCTTAAAAGTGATAGATAAAAAGTGATGGAGTCTGGATACGTCCATGACTCCCGATATGGGCCCAAATCCATATCTATATGCGAATTACACAGATATGGAAAGAGTTTCATATCAGATCTTTTAATTAAAGGGATTCTTTCCTTAATTAGGAGGAATTTGAAAAGGGAGGTTACTATATTTATGAGTGTAACTTCCCATTAATTGTGTAACTGCCGTATTAACTTTGTAACTGCCATATTGGGAATTTAATTCCCATAATGTTGCATTAACCTATTATGGAGAATGTGACTCTATAAATAGGTTTGGTTTTCTAATGGAAAACAAGTAGAGAATTTTTCCTATATCGAAGCTCTGTCGGCTTTTTCTCTCACCAGCTTTTCACTCCAAGTGGCTTTTAAACTGTGGTTTAGTTGCCGTTATCCGGTTCATGGATATCAGCCGGACCAATGACGCCAGAAGGGATCCCTATTAACGCTTTAGTCAAAGTATCTGCGTTACAGACGTACGTAGCATAGAACCTGATTATGTTATCTCCAAATATGCATATGGCATGTTATTTTCCTTTCATTGGTATTAGAGCCAAAATTTTTGGTGTCCTGGCATGTGGCTAAAATTTGATCTAAAATTTTATGTATAAAATTGGTAGATTTAGGATATATGAACACAATTTATTTATTTTTGTGTTAAAATATATATTTGTATATATTTTTTGGGTCTAAAATCATGTATGTGTACACCGTAATTCAAGGGGACAAACATGAGTATTCAAAACGCTATACTAGAAATTGAATTTTGTAATATTTGGCCATACCATTGAAATCACGGACCTCGAAAATTCCCCATGAGCAGAATTTCGGAGCTCAGAATCCATCGAAAAAGAGCACGCGCCGCCAGACGTTGGGCGCGTGGGCAGTGCCCCACACGCCCATAAACACGGGTCCACAGTGATGCATCACTGTGGACACGTGGCCCAATTGGATTTCGCCACGTGGCTGACCCAGATCAAGCCACGTGGTGATGACGTGTCCACAAGGCACCACGTGGACGCCAGGTGGACTAGTTAGGGGTGACACATGGACGAATGAAGTCGTGCCACGTATCGAGCCATATCAGCGCAGTGATGTGTCACTGCTGCCACGTGGCCCAATCGATTGTTGCTACGTGTCAGGCAAGTGTCGGGCCACATGGCGATGACGTGTTCAAGGTTGCCACGTTGCCGATAGGTGGACCAATCATATTTTGACACGTGGCGGGACAAGTGGGAGACGCACGTGGTGTTCGTGATGGCGCGTGGGCGCGCCATCACGACTTTTGGTGGTGCGTGTAGACGCATGCGGCTTTTTTCGACCACCGAATCAGTTTCAATTTTTTACATAATCATTTTTCAAAATATTTCTAATTTTTTTGTTATTTTTTCAAAATTTTTTAATGACCAGAAAATCAATTTTTATTTTTAAATTATTAAAAATATTATAAAATTGTGAAAAATGTGTTTTCTGCCTTTAAATAATTTTGAGAAATATTTTTTTTGAAAATTTTTTGTGGATATGTCCTTATTGTTGATTGAATTGTGTTTCAATCATATGAGTTTATACATGAGTGTATTAACTACATTTTGTTTCTGTGATGTGTTGCAGAAATGGTGATGATAAGGACTCCTATATGGTTCCTCGCACTCCATTTGGGATTGCTTTAACAAATGCAAAAGTGCGTTTAGTAACCAACATAAAAATGCAAAGGAAGTTCCAAGCTCATAACATTGATGCAATAGTGCATCACATAATATTTATGCATGAAATGCAGGAGTGCATTTGGTTAGGTGGTTTATATATGGAAAAGGATTATAGAGTCCTGATCAAAGCGTTGACTGACTCATTTGTATATCATTCAGAGCTCATGGAGTTATTGGAAACTACCTGATACATTGGAGATAGAATTTATAGAAAATCTATCATCCATTTTTTGGCTAGAGTTGCCAAAAGAGGAGTGTTGAGGAGCAAATGTGACGCGTGCCTAATACCGGAAGGCCCCGAATGACCCGCTTTTAGGCCATTCGAGAGAAGTTCATAAAAAACTTGTAAAAGATTATAATGGCGTCTACTTTGGGCAACAAGGAGGTTTCTTGGAGTCGCCACCCAATAAAATATTGAGAAATGTCGTCTAACTTTAATGAACCTAAAACAACGCATCTGTATCTATTTTGGGCAAGTCAGAGATATTTTGGAGTGACCATCACAATAGGACATTGAGATGGTACTCTAACCTCATGGAGCGTAAGACAATGCAAATTGGGCCTATTTGGGGCAATAAGAGATATTTTGGAGATCCCATCCTAATAAAACATTGAAATTGTCCTCTAATCTCATTGAACCTAAGACCAGAGATGGTTCGAAACTTTCCATTTATTCATACTTTGGTAAAAATTACAATTGAATTTTGAATTTAAGATTTCATCCATTTTCTCATTCATTTAAATGCAATAATTAGAGCGCATATTAATCACATAATAAAAATAATAAATAAAAACAAGATGAAAAAAGGTAAATAAAAATACAATAAATTACAAGAAAACTCGGGCTGCCGCAAATGCCGAAATTTTTTTTTTAAATAACAATTTTGACTACAACACTATAATTTTCAAACTCCATTTTTCACATTTATTTTTTAATATATTTTTTTGTTATTTTTTATTTTAAAATACAAATTTGATAAGAAAATTATCACTTGCGTCATTTTTGCCTGTGAACAGGCATCTAATTATCATTGGATAACTCTGATATGGGCTGACTCAAGACCCGGTCTCTACAGCAATACTATATCTGTGATGAAATTGAGAAGTGGACGTAGTGTGTATCGTTTATGGCTTCATCAACAAACTTATGAGTTACCTGATGAATTGATGAAGATGGTCAAAAAATCAGTCCCAGTGTCAGGAAAGATTTTGCGAAAATCTAGACTTCTAAATTAGTTAACATGAGTGTCAATTTTGGTTAGCGTTTAATTTTATTAAAAAAGATTTATGTTTCCTATTGTTATTTGACATGAGTGTCATATTTTGGATTATTGGATTTTATCTATTAGTTGAATGAATGCGTTTATTTATTATTATGGCATTTGACTTTATAATAAATATGTTTGTTTAACTATTAATTGCCTTGCATTATTTTATGAGTAAAATAATTGAATATTTATTAAGTAGAGGCTTAATAAATTAAAACCAATATTATTCCCCTCTTAAGTTTGAGAACTTAATAATCCAATAATTCAAATTTACTATGCATAAAATTTTAACTTGTAAGGATAGATATTAGGACTTAGTGGGTAATTGGATACTATTAGTAGCCTTTTTGAATTGAAACCTAATAGAAAGTTTTAGTAGGTTATTATCTCATATGCTTAGTAAATAACATGTATTACCTTATCTCCTTTAAAATTGTGCAATATTGTTCCATTTGAGATCAGAGGATCCTAGTGGATATTGCTTTTAAGTCAATTCTTGCCGAACTTAATAAATATATTAAAATGAATGGTGACAATTATGACATATGGAGTATGAGAATCAAGTATGTGCTTGAAGAGTAAGAGACTCTTGAACCCTTAAGTTCGGTTATGGCTGAACTTGAGAACGCCACTACATCACAATATAGGGGACCGAAATGCCTATGTGGCATAGAAAAGAAAATTTTACTGCTCACATCATCTTGCTAAGTGCAACGCATGATGATATCACTAAGCATTACCATAATTATCAAAATGCAAAGGATTTGTGGCTCGCTTTGAGAGAAAAGTTTAGAGGCGTGTCTCTAACTAAGTTTTTTTATCATTAGTGATCAAATTTGATACATATCAGAAGATATCTAATTATTCGATGCGAAAACATCTATGAGAGATGCAAATGATAAGTGAGCTTAGTAAGGTTGGTCATAAGTTGACTGATGAGCAGCAAGTCGAAGCTGTTATCCTTTCCTTACCCAAGAGTTAGGAGCATGTGAGATGCAACTAACTCATATGGACAAGCATTGAGACATTTAAGGATGTCGCATGTCATTTGGAGCTTGAAAATGATTATTTGACAATGATTAAGGTCAATGTTGAAGTGCATTTGGCACAGTTTCATTCTGATAGAATGAGTTCTAATTGGAACAATAAAAGAAGTTTCAAAAGTAGGGATAATGAAAAGGCTCGGGAGCCTAAAAAAAGCAAAAAATAAAATTGAATCACTGTAAGTCTAAAGGCAAAAAGAAAGTAAACGTTTTAAAAGTGAAATGTTTTAATTGCCTACAGAAAAGACATTATGTAAAAAGGCTGCAATGTGCCTAAACAGATACACTATTCTGACTCAAGAGTGAGTGAAATTTATGTATCTAGTTCTGAATTTCATCTTTTGTGGGTGATAGATTCAAAATCAATGGACCATGTAATAAGGGATCGAGATACCTTTGTTAAGAGTTCTGTTTCTTTTCTTTCTTTATTGAAATTTGTTTTCAATTTGTATTTTGAGGATAACAGTATATGCTTATGTTTAAATGATGATTATTATAGTTCTGGTTAAGTGCTGAATGATTTTATTGTTATGGATGTGCACCATAACTATTTGAAGAAAATAATTTTTTTTTAATTTCTTTTTTTTCACATAGTTGTGAGAATAATATGAAATTATGACATGTTAAATTAAACCATATTGGGTAATACCGAAGGAGTCAGTTAGCCAATGTAGGTTCAATAGGCAATTCAAATAAGATTGAATTGCTTACGTGTAAGCATTGCCTAAAAAGGAAAAATAGTTATAAAATCATTCGATAAAGGAACTAGAGCCATGTATTTTTATTGCATTTAGTTTATTCTGATGTATGTGGTCAAATGAATATGAGCGCAAGGCATAGCGCCTACTATTTCATCACATTTATAGATGACTATATTAGGAATAGTCATGTCTATTTGATTTCTCACTAGTCAGAAGCATTGTGTTGCTTCAAGATTTTTATGAACTTAGTTGAGAATCAATTAGACAAAAGGATTAATGTTTTGAAAACTGACCGAGGTCGGGAATATATTTCTGATGAATTTAAAGCTTTATGTGATAAGAAGGGTTTGAGCATCAGTTGTTCATTCCCAGAACTCCACAACAAAATGGTGTTGCGAAAAGGAGAAATAAGACTCTTGTAGATATGGTTAGATCTATAATGGCAGAGACAAATTAGTCTATCTCCTATTGGGGAGATACTTTATTAACTGCCACATATATTCTGAACCGTATCCCCTCAAAATCTGTCATTACCACAACTTATGAGTTATGGATTGGTCAGCAAGCTGACCTAAGCTATTTACGACCTTTAGGTTATAATGTTTACGTCCATGATATCTCAATTTGGTAATTTCAGACCAAGAGATAAAAATAGTATATATGTGAGATATTTTAAAGTATTAAAAGGATATATTTTCGTGGTAAGCAAGAAAATGGCACTGTGATAGAATTTAGATCACGAGTTATCATATTTTTAGAGAATAAATTTTCATAGTTGGGCGAAATGAATTAAGATTTCACTTTTTATTAAACTCAAAAAAAATGAACTATTAGGATTACTCTATCCAAGTGGGAGAGAGTTAGAGGAAGAAGGTTAAGACTCTCATCCTCCAAACGATCCGGATGTTCGAAACCCTGATTTAAATGGGAGTATTCTTGACTCTAGTATGAGTAAAGAATATGGTATTCCTAACTTCAGTGGGAGTAAGGAAACATAGTCCCAGTGGGAGCATTTTAAATTACGATGAATATATGAGACATGCTTATCAAAATTCATAACTGCGAAAATCTAAAAGGAAAAGTGTTCCACGACGACAATTTGAGATCGAAGGCTTGAACAAAGCCCTTTTGGTTACCCACAAGATGAGAAAAAGCCTAAAAATATTCAAGAGTCTCTTTCATGCCCATCTAAGAAAAATGGATTAAAGCAATGGAAGAAAAAAAAAGGCATTAATGAGATCAAACCAAGTTTGAGAACTAGTTGACCTACTAGAAGGACACCAATTAGGAATAAATGTATTCTCAAAGTAAAGTGATAAGCTGAAAAAATGTATCGAAAGATACAAAACTCAGCTAGTTGCTAAGTGGTTTACACAACAGGAAGGGATTGACTATGAGGGGACTTTCTCACCTATTGTAAGATTTACATCCACAAGATTAATTCTTGCTATAGTGGCAAGTTTGGACCTAGAGATACATCATATGGATGTGAATACTGCTTTTCTTAATGGAGAACTGAGTGGAACAACCTATAGGTTTCATCAGAAAAGGTAGCGAACATAAGGTTTGCTGATTGATGAGTTCAATTTATGACCTTAAACAGTTTTTGAGACAATGATATTTGAGATTTCATGATACAATCATGTCGAATAGGTTCAACATGATTGATAATGCATTTATAGCAAAAGCTCTAAAAGTAATTTTGTCATTTTAACATTGTATATAAACGATATACTAATAACAGAAAATGACAAAAGGTACGTAAATGAAATCAAAGATTGGTTATCGTCCAATTTTGAGATAAAGGATATGGGTCAAGCATATTACATTATTGAAGTTAAGATTTCAAGAGATCATTCGACAAGGTTGTCTTTTTCTTAAGAGAAAAATATCAACAAAATCCTTAAACGATTTAATATAAAAAGCGGCAAACCCATACATAACCCCATTGCCAAGAATCAGTTTCTTAGCAAATATATGTGTCTTAAGATGCTAGGAAAAATGGAACGTATAAGAAACGTTCCATATGCTAGTGCCATGGGTTATTTTATGTATGCAATATTGTGTACATGACCTGATATATGCTATGCTGTGGGGATGGTAAGTAGATATCAATCTAACCCAGGCGAAGCACATTGGAAAGCAATTAAGAGGATACTTAAATACCTCAAAGGTACAACAGATTATTATCTATGTTATCAAGGCAAAGATATGTAATTGAGAGAATATAGAGATGCTGTTTGGGCAAGAGATGTGGACGAGAGGAAATTCACTTCAGGTTTTTTACTCTTACTTGGCAAGAGTGCCATCTCATATGAGTAGCAAGAAGTAAACTTGTGTAGCCCTATTAACAATGGAAGCTAAATTTATTGCTTTCACTGTTGGAGTGCAAGAGATAGTTTGGCTGAAATGATTTGTGAGCTATTTAAGAGTAACTGCATCAAAGGTACCAGTGACAGTTTACAGTGGCAGTCAGTTATTGATAGCTTATAGTAGAGTTAAGCATATCGATATTAAGTATCAATATATGAGAGATGTTATTGCATGAGGAGAAGTTAACTGACAGTATGTTTCTACGCATCCAGATCTGTTGAGTAAACCTGTAACGAGAGATGTGTTTTAGAAACACATTAGATCTCGAGGTTTGCGTATAATTGGTATTGTTATATTTTAATATATAATCCCTTAACATTATTATTTGTGAATAATAATCAAAGTTCATTGTTGGCAATACATGAGTGTGAATGTTTATGTGTAAATATTTACTGTTATTTGTATGTGATTAAGCATGTCGGACAGAGAAGTAGCCCACTCACAAGGGTGTTTATCTTAATTTTGTCAATGAGTTGGCAAAAACTAAGATGAGACAAATTTTAAACATATGAGATTGCTCAAGAGCCTGTTCAAAATAAAAGTGTCGTCTTGCAGAAATTACAAGATTTGTCTTATTAAGGTGCGAGATAAAGACATACATAAAATTTGTATACTTTGAATTGAGATCCAAATATGGATTGAGTGTAATCCCATGGTGAGTTAAACGTAACTACCATGTTCTGTCTAAAAAGTCAGGAGTAGTCCTTAAGTAAGCGGACTAAAGTTGAATGTTTCGGTGCATTGCAACCTTACACTTCTATATGGTGTTATATATATGCATTTTTTAAATGTGAGACATGCCCTCCTTTAAGGGAAGGAATAAACACCATAACACATGTTTTATACTATATGTGCTTATGTGACCGAGAGATGGAAAGTAAATATTATTGATCTTAACTTTCCCTATTGTGAGACCCTACTATTTTTCGACCCTTAGAACCCTTAACTTATTCCTGAAGTATACTTCAGTGTGGCTAGCTTAGTTAGTCTCCAAGAGACCATGGGATAATTTGGGCCTGGCGGACCTGGCTAGAAAAGCGAGCTGAATCTTGATGGATGGCATATAGTAAGAGGGGAAGATAGCTTTTTTATCACATTCAATTGTTTCGTGGTTCACCGGCATGCTTATTGTAGTTTTTATGAGTAGAGACATAATAGTGAACACGAAAATTATTTTATGAGATCATGAGTTAAAACAGTGAATGTGAGAAGGCAATCTAAGGTTTGGCATACGTGAATAAGAGAATCTCGTCTTTTCGAGACGCTATATATCCCTAACAGGTGTATAGCATTAGTGCTCTCGATGTATGCTGGTCACACAGTTTATCTACCTGTATAACTGGAGAACTCGACTGGAAATCATTCCGTCATGTGTGTGACGCGCGCCAAACCCCTGTTTGCGCCCCGAAGGCCAGCTTTTAGGGTTTTCGGGATGAAATTCATGAAAACTTGCAAGTAAAATTGTAAGGCGTCTATTTCGGGTAACAAAGAGGTTTCATGGAGTCGCCACCCAATAAAACATTGAAAAAGTTCGTCTAGTTTCAGTGAGTCTAAGACATCGCAGCTATGTCCATCATAGGCAAGCCGGAGGAGTTTTGGAGGCTTCCACCCTAAAGTAGGATGGTCCTCTCGCCTCGCGCTTGGGCAAACCAGAGGCGTTTTAGAGGCTTCCATCCTAATAGAACATTAGGATGACCCTCTCGCCTCGTGGCGCCTAAAACTATGCAAATGTGAGCCTTTTGGGACACAAGAGGTGTCTTGGAAGCTCCATCCCAATATAACATTGAGATGGCCCTCTCGCCTCGTTGAGACCAAAGACCAGAGATGGTTCGGGACTTCTCATTTATTAATACCTTAGTTAAATTACAATTAAATTTTGAATTTAAAATTTCATCATTTTTCTCAAACGTTTTGATGCGATAATTAATCACATAATAAAACGGTAAATAAAAATTAAAATAAGGATAAATAAAATAGATTACAATAAAACTAGGGGCGGAATACAACTCCCATTGTAAAATAAAATATAAATCATACATAAAACGGGTTATTTATTAAGTATGAGTATATTGGTCCTTGCATGCATAGTTAAAGAAAATAATTTTGAAATGACAATTTATTTGGATGAAAAATTAGGACATTAGTCCCATTTTGTTAGAAAAAAATAATTTATTTATATAAAACTTTATGCGACTCTTTAATTAACGTTCATGAAAATAAACAAACTTATTACAAATTACATAATAAAAACAAATAAACTAAAAATAATGAAAAACAATAAAAATGACAAATTAATTAACTCCCAAATAGTATCTTTAAATCTCCATGGGCTCCCACTTAGCATTGAAAAAGCTCACACATGAAAAATAAGTATTGAAATAAAAACACAAATGAAAGATGTGTCAGTAATAAAAAAATGGATTTAAACATATAACATGTAAAAATGAATTAAAATAAATAAAATAACATGCATAATGTATGACAAATCAATTAAATGGCATGATAAAATAAACAACTTAACATATTAACAATTTAACATGCATAAATAAAAATAATAAAATTTAACATGCATGAAAACATAAATAATAATAATAATAATGATGATAACAATAATAAATTATAATAATAAACAAAACTAATAAAAATGATGATAATGATAGTAATAATGATAAATAACAACTAATAATAACACTAATCACAATAATAATAATAACAATACTAATGATAATAATAATAATAATAATAATAATAATAATAATAATATCAAAAAATATGAACAATCCAATTAAATATGCAAGTAATAATAATAATAATAATAATAATAATAATAATAATAATAATAATAATACAACACTATAACATCAAAGAAGATGAACAATCAAATTGCATATGCAAGAATAACATAAAGAAATAAAATAAACCAATCATTCTAAAACATGTTAAATGATAGTGCTAACAATAATAATAATATATAAACAAAAATAATGATAAAAATAATAACATGAACAATTAAATAAAAATAAGAATAAGAAATAATAATATGAACAATTAAATAAAAATAAGAATAAGAAATAATAATATGAACAATTAAATAAGAACACAAAAAAATAGGAATTAGAAAGATAGATCTAAGAGAATTTACATATTAGCTAACCAATTGTAAATAAAAATTATAAATTAAAAATAAATTAAAATTGGAGTCAAGAATACTTACCCTCAAATTTGACGTGATGAATGAAATTGGATGATAAATTTCCTTGCCTTGATTTGAAAAAATAAAATATATAATGAAATTTCATCTCAAGAACAAATAATTGATTTATTTGTCTTAAGAAAAAAAAAATTGTAACAAAGAAGTAAAAAATTCACAAGAACAAATAATTTATTTATTTGTCTCAAGAATTAACTTAAAAAAAAAATCAAATTAGAACACTTGGAGAATTTTTCTTGAAGTTGAAAAAAGAAAAAGAAGAAGAAGAGAGAGAGAAAGTATATTTTTCTTAAGAAAAATTCCCCCCAAATCCTCTCAAAAAGACCTATTTTATACTTCAAAATAAACCAAATTTAATGAAGAAAATCCGATTTTTATGAAATTGAATTAAATCAATTTAATTCCAATAATCACAAAAAAAAACTCATGAATTTGAAGGGTTTGGAAAATAAAAGGTTTTTAAAATTAAATTACACAAAAAATGAAGAAAAAATCATTTTTTAGGCCAAAAAACGAAAAAACAGCGGAATTGGGCGAGGTGCGCATGCCAGGGGGCGTGCGACGCCCGACGCTCAGCGCGTCGCTCGCGCACGTGCGGGTGAGACCGCCCCGCGCGCCCAATGCGCTGCCACACCCCGACATTCGCCGAAATATTTTTTTTTGCTAAAACACAATATTTCCAAAACTCACTTTTTTTGTCTTAAAATAATTTTTTAAAACATTTTTAAAATATATTTTTATTTATTTCTAATAAATCAAACCGACAAGGAAATTATTACTTCAAATTTTAATTTTTGCCTATAAACCGGCACACTTAATTTCATTATTGGGTAATCCTGATCTAGGCTGAGTTGGGACTTGGTGTCTATAATGTGCGAGTGAGAGATGATGGAGTCTGGATACGCCCATGACTTTTTATATGGACTCGAATTCATATCTATATGTGAATTATACAGATATGAAAAGAGTTCCATATCAGGTTTTTTAATTAAAATGATTCTTCCCTTAATTAGGAGGAATTTGAAAAGGGAAGTTACTATATTTATGAGTGTAACTTCCCATTAATTGTGTAACTGTCATATTGGGAATTTAATTTTCATAATGTTGTATTAACCTATTATGGAGAATGTGACTCTATAAATAGGCTTGGTTTTCTAATGGAAAACAAGTAGAGAATTTTTCATATACCGAAACTCTGTCGATTTTTTCTCTCGCCAGCTTTTCACTCCAAGGGGATTTTAGATTGTGGTTTAGTTGTTGTTATCATATTCGTGGATATCAGCTGGACCAGTGATGTCTGAAGGGATATTTGTTAATACTTCATCCAAAGTATCTGCGCTACAAGAGGTAGGTAACATATCACCTCATTATTTTACCTTCAAATATGCATATGACATACGGAAATTAATTTTATGTGTTTTCTTTTCAAAAAAAAAAAAGCTATTATAGAGCCTAAAATTTTGAGTTCTTGATATTGCTCCATTAAACATATTAGAGTTTCTCTAAAAAAGCCAACGGCATGTGCGGAAGGAAGGGGCTGAGACAAACTTAATAATTTACTTATATGGTACATGTATCAATTTTAAAAATTAAGAGTATAGTTTGATTTGCTCTTCCAAATTTTGTATATATAATTAATTGGAGCATGTACTAAAAATTAAAATCATTCTTATTTTAAAATTTAGATGTTTAAATTTTACTAATAGGCTTTCCAAAATATTAAAATTACACTCTTATTTTAATTAAAAATTAAAAATATGCATGGGGAAGGCTGCGACTTAGTGAATTGACTGTGACATGTGCCTTATGTACCTTCTCCCTCTTCATTCTTTTTTATACTTTTATGCCTTGATACATCATCTCACTTCTAATTTTAATTTTTAAGCATTAATTACTTTTTTTTTTGAAAATCGCACTTAACTGTAATTAAAAATATTAAAATTACACTCTTATTTTAATTAAAAATTAAAAATATGCATGGGGAAGGCTGCGACTTAGTGAATTGACTGTGACATGTGCCTTATGTACCTTCTCCCTCTTCATTCTTTTTTATACTTTTATGCCTTGATACATCATCTCACTTCTAATTTTAATTTTTAAGCATTAATTACTTTTTTTTTTGAAAATCGCACTTAACTGTAAGAAAAGATTAAAAATTTGATTAATTTTAAAATCGATCCGAAGAGAATCGAATTTTTGGTTAATTGATTTGATAGACTCAATTTTAATTTTTGTTTTTTATATTTAAAAAATAATTAACCGTTAGTTCACAATTAATTGATATTTAAACACGATTAATCGATATTTAAATCAAATTTTTACAAATTACTCAATATATAAAAATGTTAATTCGTACAAAATCAATTAACGGATATTAATACATCCAAAAATCAATTAACTGATATTAATACATCCAAAAAACTGAATTAACGTTTTTTTAAATTGAATAATTTGTACAAATTTGATTTAAATATTGATTAATCGTGTTTAAATACCAATTAATTGTGAACTAATGGTTAATTATTTTTTAAATATCAAAATTAAAAATATAAAAAACAAAAATTAAAATTGAGTCTATCGAATCAATTAACCGAAAATTCGATTCTATTCGGACCGATTTTAAAATTAATTAAATTTTTAATCTTTTTTCACAGTTAAGTGCGATTTTAAAAAAAAAAAAAGGAATTAATGCTTAAAAATTGAAATTAGAAGTGAGATGATGTATTAAGGCATAAAAGTATAAAAAAGAATGAAGAGAGAGAAGGTACATAAGGCACATGTCACTATCAATTCACTCTTGTTGGCAGCCTTCCCCATCTGTCTCCTCTATTTCTTCCTATTTCATTTTTCTATTTTTCTATCTTCCGTTAAAAAAAAAAAAAAGAAGTCAGAAACCGCAGCTGATAGTTGCGGTTTTTGATTCACCCCACACATGAAAATATTCTGAAAAACACACCAAAATGAGAAATAAATTTTGTAAAAATACCAATTGTATCTTTGTTCCGAAAACAACTGCGGTTTCTGATTCACCACACACATAAAAATATTCTGAAAAACACACCAAAATGAGAAATAAATTTTATAAAAATATCAATTGTATCTTTGTTTCGAAAGGATGTGTGTCTATCTATATGAGATGGAGGGAGTATTATTTTCCTTTGTAACGCCCCAAAATAATGGACCTAAATAGTGAGGGTAATGAACCCGATAATTTGAGCAAATAAATTAAATAATTTGCAAATGGAGTATGTGAAAGAAATTAAAAATTTAGGGGTTTAAATTTTGTGGTAAATATTAATGTGTGTGTTGGGAGGGATAAAATGGTAATTTAAAAAAAATAGGGGTCCAAAACTACGTCATTTTTGGGTAACCCTATTTTCCCTTTTCTTCTTTTTCTTCTTTGTTTTCTTTCCCCCCTTCCTGGTCCCGATTCCCCCTTCCAGCCACCCTTCCCCATCTGCCCCTTCCTCCTCCCCGTCGCTCTACGCCGTCCAGCCCCGCCCTTCCCTGTTATCAGTCGCCGCCTTCCTCCCCTCCTCCTCTTTCGTGTGCGATGGCAGCAGCTGCTACCCCTTCTTTTCGTGCATTTGGAGTCAGGTTTCAGCCCCACCCGACGCTGCCGCCTCCTCCTCGTCGCCGGCCACCGTTTGCTCCATCAGCCCCCTTTTAAAGTGAGTAATTCTAGCTTGTGATTTGGGAGTTTGAGGAAAAATAATAAGGGGCAAATTTTAGGAGTTAGGGATTTAAAATTCTAATTTTAGGAATTTGATGTTTTATGTTTAGAATAGGTTAGATTTCTGATTTTTAAGCGATATAATTAAGTTAAATTACATTATTATTGACCTTTATTGAGTTTATGGTTAAAATGTTGTATGTGTATGGTGTAAAAGAAGAGGAAAACGTGAAGAACAAAGGGAAAGAAAAGCAAGTGGAGATCTAAGTTCGTTTTTGTGGAGTTGATTGAAGCAATTGAAGTTGTTTTGTCGAATATCAAGGTTTGCAACCACTAAAATTCATATTTCCTTGCTTGATTTGTATGTTTTTTTTTATTATATTTTAAGTAAATAAGTGTTGAATTGAAAAGATTTTGTTAGAAATAATTTTGGAAATGATGAAATTTAATAATAATAATAATAATAATATTAAGAGAGTTAGCTTATGAAGGTTTTTATTTGAAAATAAAGATGAATCATTAAATTTGTGACTTGCCTTGTTATGCTTTGATGAATTAATACGTAATTAATAACAAATATGTGAATTTGAATATGATATGAGATTATGTGAATGAAAAATGGAACATGTGCCATTTGTGTAATTTGTTAAAAGGACTATTTCGGACTGTTAAAAGATAGAGAGACATCATAAAGTTGATATTGGTATATTGACTTGGAAGGAAGATGAAACGTATTCAATTTGTTTAATTTGAATGTTTCTTCTTAATGTGATTACAAGTGGATAGAATATTATAAATATTATAATTAGGGGTGTGCAACGGTCGGTTCGGTTCAATAACCGAACCGAACTGAAATAACCGAAAACCGAAATTACAATATTTTACGAAACCGAACCGAATTTGTATAATAACCGAATTCAAACCGAACCGAATTTGTCGGTCGGTTTGGTTCGGTTAACCGAAAATCCAAAATTATAATTAAAAAAATTATCTAAAAAATTATACAAAATTATAAATCATAAAATTAAAATTAAAAAAAATCAAATTAAAAAAATGTACATATATAATTTAATTTCAGACCCCTTAAATTGATAAAAAAAAATACAAAAATAAATTTTTTAATGTAAAAATTGAATAAAATAATATATAAATTTAAAAATTTCGGTCGGTTCGGTTTTTCTTCGGTTTTTCCTTTCAAAACCGAACCGAAATAACCGATGTACCTATAAATTTAAAATCGAAATCGAACCGAATAACCGAACCGGATTTAAAAAATCGGTCGGTTTGGTTCGATTTTTCGGTTTTAACCGAATTTTGCTCACCCCTAATTATAATCGAGATTAATATTATAAATGGTTCTTATGCCCTTAGTAAACGATAGGAAACTTGAGTAAGATATAATTGGCCGGCCATAGGGATGTATTTTATTTGGAGTGTAGGTTGGATATTGAATATTTATGTGGAGTGTCGGTTGAAAATTGAGTATTTATCAATGTTATTGAAACCGGACCGGATAAAAAACCGGTAAGTCTGAGGGTTCGTGGTTCGACAGGTTCGACCGGGTTCAACCGGATTTTTTTCTATTTTTTAAAATATTATTAATTAGCATAATTTTTTATAAATACTACTATATAAACACTCAAAAAAAATTATCAAAACATTTAACATATGCCACAAATATACTAATAATAAGTTACAAAACATATTAAATATTCACCAAACATTAGGGGTGAGTATGGTCGGTTAACCGGTCCATTAGCCCCAGTCCATTAACCAGTCCATTAATATCGGTTTTTTGAAATTACAGTCCATTAACCAGTCCATTACCATCGGTTAACCAGTCCATCGGTTTCGGATTTTCGGTTCGGTTACCCAATATTTTTCGGTTAACCATTATAATTATAAATATATTCATAAATAAAATTAAAATGTTCAATATACTTAAAAATTAAAATTTTTTCACTATAATATAACATTATTGTTGTTAAAATAAAAATATTTGGTGGATATAAGCAAATTTGTTTTAAAAAATTAATATTTAATGAGTAAATATATTAATCGGTGCATAATCACTTTTAATTAGATAAATTGTTATACTTACTAATAGCTAATTAAAAAAACTTAAAAACTTTAAAATAATTAGTATAATGAAAAAAAAGTACATTATCACCTTTAATTAGGATAAATTGTTATAAATTATTAAAAAATTAATAAATTAACTAAAAATTCGGTTTCGGTTCGGTTAACCGGTCACATGAGTCAAAAACCATTAACCAGTCCATTAATATCGGTTTTTTCAAAACACTAACCATTAACCAGTCCATTACAATCGGTTAACCAGTCCATCGGTTCGGTTTCGGATTTTTTTTTCGGTTAACCAAGTCCATCGGTTTTTTTGCTCACCCCTACCAAACATAAGTTTTAAACATTCAAACAAATTCATTCTACATTATACACTAAACATAAGCTATTAATGGTTGTTTCTCTTCTTTTGCTTTCCTAACTCTTAAATTTCCTGATGTTTAATTCTCTATAAAAAGTTAAAAACATATTGCTTAATCGTATAATTTTTTCCTCAGTTCAAAAAAAAATTGCATGTCTTTCTATTCGAGAAATTTTTTTCCTTAAATTAGCTTAATAGAGGCATGAAATTAAAATAAAAGCATTAACTAAACATAATATGCAAAATCCCTAATAATAATAATGGAAGAAACTCAAGAGGAAAATAAAAGCAGAGGAATAACAATGAGAGAAAGACTCACCGATTTTTAGTATCCAGCAGAGGAATTCGGCAGTAGGATGTAAGTGGCGGCATGCGGCGACGGTGAGACTCGGGAGTTGCAGTGGGCGGCCACTGAAGGAAAATGAAGAGAGCAGGTGAAGTGAAAAAATGAAAAAGGCTGACCCTCAAGTGACCCTAATTCCCTCTTTTTTTTTTAACTTTAACTAAACGGCAACGTTTTCCCAATTTAGGCAAAAACCCAATTTTGTCCGGTTCTTTTCGATTTTTTTGGTTCAATCCGGTTTTATGTAGTTAAACCAACCGGTTAGGCTGTCAGTTCGTGGTTCAACCGGCCGATTCGATCCGATTTCAATAACATTGGTATTTATGGGGAAGGTCGAATGGATTTTTGAACGCTTTTATTTGGAGTGTAGGGTGGAATTTTAATGGATATGTTGGATGAAGTATGTGAATATTGTCGATTTGTTGTAGGTTATTGAAAAACTACAAGCTAGGATTGAAGTGTAGTACCCGGTATTGGCCACTTCAATCCGTAGTCCCGTATATCCCCTTGATGTGTTCCATCGAGTTACTATGGGCATCTCTTTTTTTTTTATTCAATTAGTTATGATGGATAAAATAATGAAAAGTGACTACCTTAATATGACTTATGGATTTTAGTAATGGAAATAAAGGTAATATTTATGTATATATATATATAGAGAGAGAGAAAGAGAGAGATGCTAGTATGTTTAATTATTTTATGATAGTGGTTTGTATTTTATCAATTGCATATTTGCTACATATATACATATATATACTTTGTTTATAAATTTTGATTAAGCTTGTGACATGAAATTTTTGGAAAAGTAATTTTAGTGGTTGCCACTAACCGATTTGCTTAGCGCGTGAAATTTTATTTCTGCGTGTAGGTATACAGATTTTGGATTGAAGGCAAGCCAGGGATTTATCAGGAAGTATGGAGGAGTTCTTTACTTCAGGATAGATACTTAGACTTAATATTTCTTATTGACACTTTCTTTTGGACTTTTGAAACTTGAATTATTTTTGGCTCATGATAGGTTATTTTTTTGAAATCGAATTGTAATTCATTTTGGATGATGGATTTGTGGATATTGAAACTTAGTGTAAATATATGCCTGGATTAAGGAAAAATGTATATTATATTTTTATTTTGGGCAGTGTATGAATTGAAGGGACAATTCACAACTGTTGGCGAATTTGCCCTTTTATTGAATATTTTGAAGTGGATGGGAAATCTTGATACGGCTTGGATGAGTTGTGGAGTTGAGATGTATGGATGCATTATAAAAGTGTAAATTTGCAATTGTTTAACAGGGGGATAAGCACCTGTATAGGAAAAATTCTGTCTGATTTTCTGTAAATTTTGAAGTAATTCGGATCTATATGAGTTTAATGTAAAATGACAGTTTTGAATATCTAGTATACTGATTAGTATATTAAGATGGGTAACATTTGGCATCCGACTTCTAACGGGTCGGGTATCGGGTGTTACATTTTTATTGTAAAAACCAGGTAGAGATTCAATTTGACCAATAACTTTTTAACAAAGGTGAATTTTCTTAAAAATTAAAATTTTAACCAAATTTGCATGGAATTTTTAAATTATAGTTATTTCACTCATGGCATCTAAGTAATACTTTTCTTTTAGATAATTTATTTTATACTTGTAATAAAAATTCATAATATTGTAATGGAAATTCTGTAGGAAAAAATTTTATTAAAAAGTATTGATGACATGTAGCAAAAGTAAATTAAAAATTATGTTCTAATTTGGCCTAAAAGTTAATTTTAGTGCTATTTAACTGAGTCAAATTGAACATTTTCTTATAAGAAATTTATCTCATTCTCTTGGCCCCTCAAATAAAACTTTCTGGCTCCGCCTCTAACCCACCGTTTGGTCTAAACAGATCGGCCAAAGAAAGCATTAGCTAGAGCAGCTGTCTGTCTCCAAGAGATCGAGTTCTATTGGTTAATTGAAAATTTCGAAGAATCAGAATTATGACTACCACTATAACAACAACAAAGATAACCCCAATCTCAATATGGAGAATGTGATGATTTTGCAGTAAAAAAAAAAAAATTTAATTTTAAGATCAAGAGTATTGTATGATAATTTTTAGTGAAAGTTTTAGTTTGTGTATGTAAGTTTTTTTATTAAATTAAATTTGCAATTTTTAAAGAGGAGCATATAGATGAAATTTTATTTATTTCTTTTATTTTAATTTTTGAGTGACAATGCAAAATTGGAGTCACATTCTTCATGTATTTAAATAGTGAGTTAGATTCTAAGTATTAAATTCAATGGATGAAAATTGACCGATCTTAAAATAAGTTAATGAAGGTACAACATTACTTTAATTTTGAAAATTTAAGAGTAATATTGCACTAAAATAAAAATACGGAGCGACATTATATTTTTAGCAAAAGTACATATTGAAGTCGACCGATAAAAATCGGTTAATGTTAATAGACCGATAATATTGCTTTGATTTTAAAATTTCCAAAATAATATTACAACAAAATAAACTATAAGAACTTCATTGTACTTTTAATAAAAATAAAGGATCAATTTTGTACCTTCACCCAAAATAAATTTGCATGGCAAAGTGATAACATGATTACGTTGGAATGGCTCCATGAAACAAATAAAGCAAAGATATTTTTTTCTGTCTTTTTCAAGAAAAGCATAAAAAACATATTTTTTAATTTCCAAATTATAATTTGTTTATATTTAATATCAACTTTTATTAGAGATATGATTAGAGACACGTGTATTAAGTATGCATTTAAACCGTCCGATTATATATGTGCCACTAATTATACAATTTAAATTTAAGCTCTAAAAGGAAAAAGAGATGCCTTATATTTATTAGAATTTATTACTTAGTCCTTTATGTCTTAGTTGGATTCGATTTGATCCACCATTGATTTTGGAACGTAGAGACAAGTTCTTGGAGGATTATCATCAGGCTAATAATGTGCCCCACCTTTCTTCCATGGGTAGCACTCACTGTATTTTCGAGTAATGGATGTTTTAAAAATTAATGGGGATGCTGCCTTATCTATACGGAATCGGAAGGGTGGTTTTGATATGCTGCTAAGGAATCATGTTGGTCAACCACTGGCTTGTAAGGTTAAATCATTCTCTCATCCTTTGAATCCATTACTGTTGGAAGCTATAGCTATTAGAGAGACTTTAATCCATGCTAAAGCATATCTTAAAGTTCATTTCACATATCCTTGCTAAAGCATATCTCGAAGTTTCCTAGAAACAAATGTTTAGTTCTAATTCGGGCCATTAATCATCATTTATGTTGGCTTAGCCTATATTTTAGGATATTAATTTTTTACTTGTCTTTATGTAATGTTATATGCCTATATTGAACAATTATTAACTGAGACTGAATCAATTTTAATCAAGGTTTAACAGAAATTAAAAGTTCAGAGCTATAAGGTCAAGGAACATGACAAATAGATACTCAAGGAGTCAATGAACTGGTGGCGCTTACTGTCCGATCGGCTGACAGGGCACACTCCCTGTCAGCCTATTGACACACGCTATAGATCTACGTCTTTTACTTGCTCCTTATCATATTACTATTCACATATTTTAACACCAGAGCAGACTCATTTTTGATACTAAAGTGATTTTTTACATTCACTATAAATAGCCCAATGCACTATAAACCCATATATCAAATCCTGGAGACTTTTTCTCTATATTTTCTCTCTAAAAATATTACTGACTTAAGTTTTGGAATGTTTACGTCTGGTTCTATCGGGCTTGTCTTATTACAGTTCACAAAGTATTGCTGATCCGATTGGCTCGCATAGAACCCCTCCGGCCTTATTAACTTCTGACATTTCGTGATTTATCAGTTATATTTATTGTGATAAAATTGCACATATATTAGCTAGAAAAGCACTTAAATCTTTTTTTTTATTAATATTACAGCTCAATTTAATTTTATTTCATGTAATTTTAATAGTATTTTTCAGTAATAATATATATGATTTGTTTGGAAAAACAATTGATGTATTATTGTCGTTTTATTTTAATAAAGGTCTTCTATTAATAATTTTTGCTACCTTTATGCTAATGTAATGCTGACATAAATTATGATATTTTATATGAGAATGTGGCATTTATTGTCAATTTAGAATTTTTGTATGAATTCCAATATAAGATTCCGATTAAAAAAGGAAGGTCTATATAATTATTTTTTATCAGAAAATGGAAAAAATATCTATTTTATGGTTTATATTCAATTTTGAAAACTTTTGGGACCAAAAGAAAGAAAACCACCATTAATTATGACACCATCAATCCACATTTAAAAAAAATTAAAATTATTTTTTATCAATAAACTTTTTAAACTGATTAAAAATACGAATTATTTTTAAAATATTTTTGTCACTAATTTTTTTAAAAAAAAATAATTTTACTATTATATTTTAAAAATAAATAATTTTAGCTATTAAATTTATTAAAATGATTATATTTTTATCATTAAAATGTAAAATATGTGGTGTTATATTTCTCATTTTCCAAAATTTTGATGATAAAAATAAATAATAAAATAATATATATTTTAATCAATTTGAAAAGTTAGTTATTAAAAATAAAAAAAAATTACTTTACATGAAAATAAAAAGCCAATAGTTTGAACAGAATCCAATAATCTCAGGCCTGAAGTAGCGTGGAAGCCACGCGACAACCATTAACCCACCCTCTATAAACATCCCCACTTCTCTTCTATATCTGCTTCCGCCGCCGTACGCATGCAGTCCCTCCAAGACAAAGCCTCCCTATGGAGCGGAGTTCCCACTGCCGATGCTTTCGCCATTGATAATACCAATTTGTTTCACAAACTCGGCCTTCCCACTTTCATCACTCTCTCCACCAATTTCTATACCAGGTAATTTCTGTTAATGCCATTTTTAACCGTTTATTGGTTTTTTAAGGGTTTATTTTTCATTTTTTAACTGGGAATTCAGGGTCTATGATGATGAAGAAGAATGGTTTAGGTCCATTTTTGCTAATTCCAAGAAAGAAGAAGCTATCCAAAATCAATATGAATTCTTTGTGCAGAGAATGGGTGGCCCTCCTCTTTATTCTCAGAGGAAAGGTTTGCGGTTTCTTTTAGCTACATTTGCCCATTTTTCTATTTTAATTATTCAGAATTTCCTTTATATGTATAATTGTACGTTGGTAGAGCAATTTATGGGTTGTGATTGCCTTGCTGCTGTTGATTCTAGCCAATTTGATATGTTTTTTTGACATATAAAATCTGTGGATTCAATTTCCTTAGCTCTTGATCTAGAGCGGAAATGGAATAGGGTAGAATGAAGCTTGTGGTATATTGAGTAGTTGTACATCTATTTTTAGCAGCTATCAATTGCAATAGATTATACAAATAACAGCCAATTTGTCTGTTTTGGTGAAGTGTGTTTATGGATAGAATTTGAATGTGATGAATATGTAATCACAACTATACTTAGTTGTGATCCTGTACCAATCTGCTAGAAGCAAATTCATTTGGAATTTGTGATCCTGTACCAATCTGCTAGAAGCAAATTCATTTGGAATTAGGTTGAAATCTTCAAGATTTCTGCTTCTTGATAGCTTTCGGAGAAGTATATGCTTAGGTGAACCTTCTTATTCCTTTTCTAGGCCTTGGCTAGCGTGATTTCACCCTTTTTGATCATCAGATCATATTTTATTTTAGATGGTATTGTTAACCAACCCAAGGTTAAATAGTTTTCTAGAATGCGTGGTAGAGAGTGATTTATATGTACATCAGATTTGTTGTACATCCCCTCATTTTTTTTTTTTTTTTTTTTTATGGCATGTAAAAAACAGCGTGTAATGATCAATTTTTTCTGCTGTTTCAACTTATGGCAGGTCATCCTGCACTGATTGGACGCCACCGGCCATTCCCTGTCACGCATCAAGCTGCAGAAAGGTGGTTATACCACATGCAGAAGGCATTAGACAGCACCCCGGATATTGATGAAGATTCAAAAATCAAAATGATGAATTTTTTCAGGCACGAATTGTATCAAATTATGTCTTTCAGAATCGTAATTTACTGTTTCTTTGATTTAAATCGGACATATTTGTGTTTCTCAGGCACACTGCGTTCTTTCTAGTGGCTGGAGATGAGTTGAAGAACCAGAGTCAGCAGCCTCCTTGTAAGCATGCGGCCAACAAGGCAACTTAAGGTTTTACGTAGTTTCACAAAAATCAATTATTTGTCAAACATATTGTTTATAACTTCTTGGAGGAAAAAAAGAAAGAAAGAAAGAATCCTCCCTGCACTGGGCTAATAACATTCTTGAAATTTCCAAGTAACATTTATATATATTCTGATATAATTACTTTGCATATTATTTATTGATTTGTTTATGGGGAGAGATTGAACTTAACGTTCTGCTATTAGCCCCATGATTGAGTTGCTTCTAAGCTTTAAATCCCTGAAGAAGCAGCAATTTGTTGAGCTAGACTTTGGAGAACTCATACATAAAGTGCGACAAAAACTTGTAATAGGAGCCTGGGAATTAGTTCTTGGTGTCATTGGATGGCCCAGTTATATTGTAGCCAATACTATGATTAGCATAACAATCACCCTGTTTATTAAGCACAATACTGTGATAGATGGGTTACTTGTCGAATTAAATTCTTAGGATTGAATATATATTTGGATGCGTTGGTGGATGATTAGGTAAGCTAGGTATTATGTAACCTCAAGTTAAAGAATCCAATCATCTCATTGAAATTTTGGAGAACATACTAGTAAGGAAATAAAATATATTTAAAAGAAGTTAGATTAGGTGTAACATAATTCGATTAGAGTTGGAATTTAAAGTTTTAGTGTTATCAATAAATTAAAATATAAGGATACACAATCCAATTGTTGTAAAACAAGGAATTGATAAACAAAAAGAAGAAAACATTTTGAATTTAAGTCCTGTGAATGATTAAAATCAATATTGGAAGAGTTTTATTTTTACAGTAGGTCAATCCGTTCCGAACCCGATCATACCAATAACCCTTAAAAAAAATACAGCATGCTATAGATATAATTGGAAAGAATGCGAAGAAAAACAACTAGTGATGCTGCAAGGTTCTCTTTTCGATTATCATATTGTCTTCCACAGGCGAATATTAAAAAGGTCGAAGTGAAAGATGGCATCTTGATTGTTTCTGGTAAAATCTATATGTTTTCAAACAAAAGACTAGAATTTAAGATGATAAGGATAAATATGTTTCCATCTCTAAAGCTTATTCTGATCTTTGGGTACGTAATTCTTTTTCATATACTCAGTTGGATTATAGTAATCACCAACTCAGAAATCGCATCCTCCCCAAACTCAGAAACACATATAGAATAATATTTATAATAAATAGAAAATAGAGAGTTATGAACATGAAGTAGTGTGATACTAATAGATCAAAGTCCGCGAACATATCTAACACTGGAGCTTTTAATGAGGAGATTTGATGTTGAAGGATGAGCATACCTAGAAGAGAAAGATCTTGGAAGATTATCAGGCTCTGTCCATGATGTGCCTTCATCAAAATTCTGACTATAATCATCTGGACTATAACCTGAAGATACATTACATATTCTTCTCTTCTTCCAACCTGATCCCTTCTTCATTTTTCTCCAAATATTCAGCCATTTCCATTTCCATTTTACTTCTACTTCTTCTTCTTCTTCTTCTCCCATCTCATTCATGTTTCTTCCCAGATGGATTGTTTCTCTGTATGATGAGTTTCTCCATTTCTTGAAGCTCATCTCTTTCATTTTTATTTGACTTCAATCTTAATTATGAGTTATTCTTTCTTATATAAACTTATAATAATATTGCATGTGATGTCACTTAATTATTTATTATAATAACGTGATATAAAAAAGAATTAGCAGCAGTAGTGATTTGAATAACTGGAAAAACAGTCAAAGGCTGAAGGATAAGCAGACGTGTCTTTGTCCAATATTTCAAGGGTTAGATTGTGATTGATGGTTTTCTCATCAACTTTAAATTACCCTTTTTTTCTTTTTAGCCATTTGACTTGTATTGCTTATCTTAATTATTTTTTAATTACATCACATGGCTCTAACTAGAAATAATTATTGTATTTTGTTCTTTTTTTTTTAATAATTTAAAGTTTGCTAGCAGTAAATTATTTGTTCAATATATATATAAAGATTTCGAATTTTGAAATTTAATTTTAATGTATTAAAAGATTTCGAATTTAAATTTTTTATTCCATCAACTATTTGAATGTTGTTTAGCCACAAATTTCATATCTTTAATAAGAATAAATAAAATTTAAAAGAGCTGGTATATGTATACACGAAGTTTACTAAGAACTAAGAAGAGGTGAAGCCATCAAACATTGTTATAGTGAGAAAAATTAGAAAGAGTCAAAGAAAGACTGCCGAAAGGTCTAATTTTGCGAGCGGCGTGCCCTCGAAATGTCAGCAACGTACATAATTCACTACACTATTCTCATTATCTTTTTTACTAAAAGGGAATAATTATCATAGTTATTAAAACCGGACCGGCCGGTTCAACCGGTTGAACCACGAACCGGTCTGAAAATCGGTTGGTTTAACTCTACAAAACCGGATTTGAAAAAACCGGACATAATCGGAAAAACCGGGAAAAACCGGCCAGAATCGGAAAAAACCGGATTAAAATTTAGAATGTCCTTTAGTTTCTTAATTTATAATCTCTCCACTCCATTAAATTTTTACTTTTTATACAAATCACAAATATTAAGATGATCATTAATTTTGTTATTTTTTTATGAAAAATTATATTGAGTAGATTAAAATATCTCTTTTTAATTTAAACTATAACAGTAAAGTATATGAAAAAAATAATTAAGTTATTAAATATTTTTTTGACATTATATAAAGGGTAAAATTGAAAAATATGCATTAAATATTATATAATATTTGGAGATTTTAAGGCATAAAAGGAAAAATGAATTTTAGATTTCATAAATTTTAATGTTTTTCTACATTAGGTACCTTTATTTTAAAAAAATTTATATTTAGGGGTGAGCATGGTCGGTTAACCGGTCCATAAGTTCCAGTCCATTAATATCGGTTTTTTGAAATTTCAGTCTATTAACTAATCCATTACCATCAGTTAACCAGTCCATCGGTTTCGGATTTTCGGATCGGTTACCTAATATTTTTCGGTTAACCACTATAATTATAAATATATTCATAAATAAAATTAAAATGTTAAACATATTTAAAAATTAAAATTTTTTCACTATAATATAACATTATTATTGTTAAAATAAAAATATTTAGTGGATATAAGCAAATTTATTTTTAAAAATTAATATTTAATAAGTAAATATATTAACCGGTCCATAATCACTTTTAATTAGATAAATTGTTATACTTACTAATATCCAATTAAAAAAACTTTAAAACTTTAAAATAATTAGTATAATGAAAAAAAAAATACATGATCACCTTTAATTAGGATAAATTGTTATAAATTATTAAAAAATTAATAAATTAACTAAAAATTCGGTTTCATTTCGGTTAACCAGTCACATGAGTCAAAAACTATTAACCAGTCCATTAATATCGATTTTTTCAAAACACTAACCATTAATCAGTTCATTACAATCGGTTAACCAGTCCATCGGTTCGGTTTCAGATTTTTTTTCGGTTAACCGAATCCATCGGTTTTTTTGCTCACCCCTAGTATCCAATCACTCACATTAAATTCAATTTACACAGAATTGATAGAATTAAAACGCACAATTATCGCGTGAGATCAACTTAAAATGATAGTGAGATCCACAAAAATAGAAAAAATATACAATCAATCCATACACACAAAGCAGCAAAAGGTTATGAGCATGTGATAGTTTGGTCAATTTTTTTATATTTAAGTGGATTTTACAGTTATTTTATGTTAACTTCATGCAATATTAATAAATTGTGCATTTTAATTTTATTAACACTGTCTAAATTGCAACAAATATGATGACCCAAAAAATTTAAGATCAAATTAGATCCAAATTTGAAATTAAAAAAATCTGCCAAAAATTAATTGAAACTTGATTCATATCCAAGATCCGATTTTTTCAATTAAATTTTATTATATATATTAACACTACTCCATTTTATTAATTTTTTCATACTAATTTTTATATAAAAATTAAATTTAATTAAAAGAGAAGAAAAAAATCTAATTGTTTAGGGTAGTAAAAGATAAAAAGAAAATAAAATAATAATAATAATAATAATCATTAAATGGTGATGGTGTGTCGGTTAACATTTGGTCTGATCCTTAGCTCCCTAAAGAGAGTAGCTTTTTTGTTAGTAGCCAGTGTTTAGAAGATTTTGAGGATATGGTAGTGCATGACCTGTTGAATGAAGATCTTAAGAGTTGGAATGTGGACCTTGTGCGTGGTTTGCTAATTGAGGAGGAAGACGATGTGGTTCTTGGTATTCCTTTGAGTTTGTTTAGGAGACCAGATAGATTGATTTGGCATTTTTCTAAAACGAGATCATATACAGTGAAGTCGGCTTATCATCTAATTAATGGGATGACTGCTGGTTATAATAGCTCGGGGGTTAATGTTTGGAAGATGATATGGAAGGCAGAAGTTCCTCCTAAAGTCTGTAATTTCATTTGACGTTTATTGGGCAATATTTTGCCAACAAATATGGGCTTATATAATAGAGGTGTAGCTGTTGAGGGGACTTGCAAAAGGTGTGGGGAGTTGGAGTCGATTAATCATGTGTTTTTTGAGTGCTCTAAAGCTCGGGGTTGTTGGGATTGTTTAGGCCTTCGTTTTAGCTTTCCTGCTGGTGATGAACTTCAATCCTGGTTTGATTCGATTTTTCGTTGCTTTGAAAGGGAGAAGGTTGCGGATATCTTGTGTTTGCTGTGGCGGTTATGGTATGAAAGTAATCTGTTTGTTTAGCATGGTAAGACCTTGCCTAACTCTCTTACTGTTGCCTATGCACGGGATTTCCTGGATGCTTGGAGAAATGCAATGGCTTCTCATAATTGCGCTTCTATACAGGTCTTTACAGTTTCTTCTTTGACTGATGGCTGGTGTTGTCCTCCTTTAGGGAGTTAGAAATGTAATGTTGACGCCTCTTTTCATGCAGGGTCTGATGGGGCTAGCTTTGCTTTTATAGTGAGGGATGATGCAGATAGCCTGTTAGCTGCTGTGTCGAGTTGGTTTAGGGGGTGCAGGTCTTCTTTTTTAGCAGAATTGCTGACTGTTAGGGAAGTGTTGCTCTTTGTTCTACCTCGTTTCCTTGGTCCTAGTATTATTGAAACGGATGCCCAACAAGTTTATCGTTCCATTTCCGCTCAAGATCATAATCTCTCTGCTTTGGGTGATGCTGAAGATTGTAAGTTCTTGCTTAAAGCTAGATCTAATGTCTCTCTAGCTTGGATTAGTAGAAGATTTAATGTTGTTGCTCATGAGCTTGCTAAGGCTTTCTGGGCCAGATGTTTTGTTCAAGGAGTGGGATGGAATTCCACCTCCAATTTCTTTGTTTTTGCTAAATGATCAATAATAGTCTACACTGCTATTTCAAAAAAAAAGACTTGACCTAAAAAAAAAAAATTGGCTTAATTTGAAAACGACTCAAAAACCTAAAATCTAAAAGAACTTAATTGAAGTAATCCGACCTGCCGGATCCAATTGCTAGGTCTAATTATAAGTATTTGTTGATTAAGTTGATATTGCATTTTTATAAATTAATTTTTAAAAAAAATGAATTATTCAAAATACCGGATTATCTTACACCAGTATTATAAAACAGAATATCGGATTTTACTAAAATCCAATCTTGGTTCTCAACTGCACTTGATAAGGCCCTCTCACTTCTATTACAGCTTGAAACCCTTTTAAGACAGAATCCATGAATATTTGAGCTGCAAATCTAAAGGAATTAAACAAGAAAGATGCATGCAGGGTTCAAATCAGTTTCCTAAATAAATCATTACACTAGGTATACACATTTGCTCCCTAAAAGCCTTTGTTCTCCCATCTTCGCCCAGCCCCAACAAAGAGAAATTTGGAGGATTTAGATCAAAAAACTAAAAGAAAATTAGGAAAAGGTTACGGAAACAAATTTCATTTTAATCTTACCTTGTAGGAGCACAACAAAGTAAACCTGCACATGACACATATATATGCACTCAAGAGTCTCTGCCTGAACATAATTGCAAAAAGACAGCATATATATGCATCCTACAAACACTGTCTCAAGATACAGTTAACTACAGTTTTTAACTTCAACTGGAATAACTTACTAAGATGAACACACTTACATTATTATGGAGGTTAACGACTCGGATTCTGCGTCCGAGTAAGTGCTCTCAATTTCTCATAGGCATCGGAGCAAGCATGAGCATAGTCTGACATAGCTCTGAATAGCTCGGGCAAACGAATCTTTAGACTTCCTAGTGATTTCTCTCTCACCTGAAGGCAATGTCTTTGATGAGATTCAACTTCTTCCAACAATCTCTTCTTCAAGCTTTCAACTGCAAATTGCCTCTCCGAGATTGGATCTTTTGAATTTGCATCTTCAACTCTTTCCCCACCAGTTTCATCAGTTGGGCCTTTCCGTTGCATGTGCTTCTGATACCAGTCATCGAATGCCTGACCTTTGCGCAGAACCTCCTTCCTGGTTTCCTCACACTTCTCTTTCAGTTTCATTTCTTCTTCTTGATGTAATTCTATGGTTTTTATAACAGCTGCGAAGGACGAGATTGCAGTTTTGGCCACCTCATCTGGAAGTTTTTCTAGGTGATCATGCCATGAATGTAGGATGGCTTGGATAGGGGGATTCAAGACTTTCGGTGGTGAAGATATTTTCTCTTTCAAGCTGCTTTCAATTGGGATCAGATTTAACTTTAACCAGCTATTAAGTGTTTGGATGTACTGTTTTTGATGGGTCACAAGTTTATCAAATTGTGAATGCCACTCTTGCACTACCGTATGAAGTTGTTTGGTGTGGTCATGGTGATGTCTGGAAGTTTCCTTCACAGCATGGCTGACATCAAGAGACTTAAGGTCCAAAACAATCTTCAGCTGGCTGTCGTGATGTACACACATACTTGACCACATTTTTGCCATCCTGCAGTATAAAGAGAAAATTTTTAGCTGTCGTTATAATTCGAATTCGGGTGTTTTAAGTTGTACAACTAGGAGATGACAGATTTTAAGTCACATAACTATTCATATTTGTTTTATGCCCCACAACCATGATCTCCATAAATAATCACAACAACCACATACAGACACCTAACTAAAGAAAATTGAACCTTGTTATATCATTATATCGGCCAAGAGGTAAAGACTAATGAACAAAACATTTATGCGAATTTGTCACAGTATATTAGAAAGGAGGAAGGCTTTTTGGTTATGAACATAATGAACTGATTGAAGTAATTTTCTCCAGGGTCAGAAACAATATTGATGCAACTTAGTCCTACATGAGATCAAAATGATATGCATATTGCAATTCACTTTAAGATATTCCGCTATAAAAGACACTAAGGAAGAAAACCAAGTAAATTCCACCCCACCAAAAGATTACACGGAAATATTAAAATTAAAGGCCAACTTTTCATGGAATTTTTCACCCCCTTCCATGAAACACCAGATGATGATGCCCAAAACAGAAACTGTTGTCTCAAATTGGCATTGATCTCCCGAGCAAATACCAAGGGCCCCCTCCAGCACTGGGATTCTTAATTTAGCACATAGAAGTGAGATGCTGATGCTTGAGACATACATACTTTATGAATGTCATGGCAAACACATCTCGGATGCTAAGAACAGACATGATGATTTTTTCCCCTAGGATATACTGAACACAGGGAGAAACACCCGGAAAAAAAAACTCTACAATGTAATCATTGCATGTTCAACCTAAAACAGATGTTTACATACATACATACATACATATACTGAACACAGGGAGAAACACCCGGAAAAAAAACTCTACAATGTAATCATTGCATGTTCAACCTAAAACAGATGTTTACATGTTTACATACACACATACATACATACATACATCATGTCTATGTAAACATGTCCAGATAGATGTAGAACTAAACTACATAATGTTAATGAAGGAATGCATCCTAAGAAACCAGGATTTAAAATTAAAAAAAAAATCCAAGTAAAGCAATATACCCATCAACAAGTTCAACAAGTTTTGGATAAAGCTGCTTGTCACGTATATCATTAACTTCTGAAACAGTCGAGTCCATGGACTGCATGTCAACTATATATCTTGTATGCAAATGACTAACAGCTGCTTTAGTTTTCTCCAAGGATTCGGCACTTGCACCACGCTTCTTTTGCTTATTTAGCAGAGCAACCTTCTTCCGGTACTCAAGCTTCATAAGCTCACCTTGCTAGAGAATATGAAGTAAACATCATGAGAACATGATCTTAATATCTATGACAACATGCAACAAAAACAACAAGCTTAGCATCACTTTACTTTATCAGAAACATCCATTTTTGAAAGATTTTAGGGCAACCCCGGAAGCTGAAAGGTTTTCATGGCAAAATTTTTAAGAGAAGGAAATACTCTAATTTCTGTGGATGGAGGGCCTTTATCAGCTAACGTAAGAAACATAACTAACAGCTGCACCAAGAAAATAACATCTCTGGATACAATGCAAACAAATGGCATCAAACTAGTGGTTATGTACCTTCACTTCATCATAGAGTTTCTTTTCCCATGCCAACAACTTGTCCAAAACAGTGGCATGAGTCTCATAATCTTCAGAATCCAGTTCATCTTTGCCACCTTCACCATTAGGTACACCCCTGAATGACCTATTCCATGTGATGACACGCATAACTCTAGCAGAATGATCAACATATCCTACAATTTGTAAAGGATATAATTAGACAAAATCAAACTAATGCAAGAAACTTATGCAGCAAGTCTAACAGAAATAGAACTCTTAGTAGAACAATCAAAAGCTTCCCAAATCCTCGTAGTCAATTAATAATTAATAAAGTTGATAACTTTCCAACGATGCATATCTGCAAATGAACCAACTTTCTTGCTTTTGAAAAGAGAAAAAAGAGGAAAAGATCTGAGAAAAGCTTGTACAAACGACTGAAGATGCCATTATAAAAGGCCAGCAAACGTATAAAGTAGATACTGTCATTTGTAATAAGAAATTCTAATTGACATTTTATATTACTTGAAAAAGTGCAAATGCTTTGAGCTTCAATTTTCGGCATACTTGACCCAATGAAGAAGCTAAATCTTTCAAGTTTCGAGAGCTTCACGTACCAAGAAGAATCAACAGCAATATGCAAGAACAATATAAAATAGAATAAAAAGGTAAAGGGATCCGTCAATGTTTTGCTTCAGATTCAAGTTAAACAAATAAACATGTGCATTAAAACTAATGACAAGAAAAATCCAAACTTTGACAAAACCAAGTTTGGAAATTGGTACCTCTATTGTCAGCAAAATTGGAGTGGTAATGCAAGCGAGTGGCCTCGAGCATCTTTGCAACCTCCTGTGCACTCTCCGATGCCTTGAGGAAATGGTCATCAATGGAGCTCATTACCTGAGTTAAATTAATACTCGGACCAGGAACCGCATTCTTCCCCACCAGCTTGAAATCAGGAGGCACTGTTTTTGAATGCTGAATCTGTTTCCCCTTCTTAGCCTCCTCCTCCTCCTCCTCCTCAACCGGAGCCAAGTGCTCCGCCGGTTTTTCCGGTGTCCTCGGCTCATTCTCATCCATTTCACCACCACCGGCACTCCCAATTCCACCAAATCGAACTCCCCCATTACCAACATCGTCAAAAGCTGTATCATTTCTATCTGAATCATCTTCAGGTTCCAAAGATGGCTCCGTCATACTATCCACCTGAAAGAAATAATCCCAAGCCATGTTCTTTGTCTCCGGCATCGGCGGAACAGCATGATTTTCCGGCGTCCGAGGTGGTGAATGCGGCGTTTCGGGTCCCACTTTCCCATTAGATGGGCCTCTCGATAAATCTTTCTTACTATTCTTAGTACCATGATCCAAACCATGCTCTTCTTCTTCCTCATCCTCCTCTTCTTCAGCAATGGCAATTTCTTCCCCAGGCTTTCGGGGCGGCTTCATGGGGATCTCAGGCATGCTCAAAGCGCGCTTGATGGGACTGGGAGAGAAATTAGGTAGCGGAGGAGGAGGGGGGAAGCTCTCCATGGACGGTGGAGGAGGAGGCGGAGGAGGCGGCGTCTGCGAAATGGAGTCAAGAGGAGCTTGATGGAGGTGGTGAGACTCAAGAACTTCTCCTTGAGCATAATCACTAAGAGCAGCACCTGTGTTCTTGAGGGAAATAGTAAAGCCAGAATGGCCAGCTGCGAAGGCATTTCTAGCAACCACCGCTTCCTTCATCAGAATCTTCCTCTCCTTGCACCTCGCCACCGCTTCTTCATTGTCCACCTTAGACTGGGCACACCCCATTATTCCTCCAATCTTCAACAATTTTAAGAGTTCAAAGATTGAATTTTTATGAAAAAGGAAGAAACTTTGATGGTTGGTTTGGTGGGTTTGGTATGGTAGCTCAACACTCTAACGGACCAAATCATATAGAAAAAGAAGGGTTTCCTTTTAAGGAAAATGAGGGTTTAGTTTGCAGAAGAAGAAGACGAAGAAGGGGATGATAATGGTGGAGAGCATGTTAAGAATAGAGCCAAGCTAGTACAGAGAGGTGCGTGCAGTGTGCAGAGAATAGCGGGCCATTCTTTTGTGTACTCGCTGAGAGTAGGGAATTAGGGTGTCTCCCTAGGTTTTTAAATTAACGGTCACATTTTTCTAGGCGGAACCACGTCGTATTATGCTGGGTTTTACCAACATCGCACTTATATGTCGGGCCCATTTATTAGATTGGTACTCATCATCATAATCCACTTTGAATTTTTTTTCAATTATATTGTTAATTAATTTTAAGGTGATATAATCAAAATAATGACTAAGTTTTTTTATTATCCTAAGGTTGATTATTTTTGAATATTTTAACAAATGTGATTATTTTCACAAGTGTTCCAAGTTTTCATCAAGAGGATGCAAGTTAAAAGTGAACATTCTGTCAATTCGGTCTAATCGCACCTACCAAAAGATAATTAGAACCAAATTGATCGAATTTATATTTCATTCGGTTTGGTTTATTCTAACAAAAATTATACATAAATATGTATTATATATAGTTATGGTTACAATTATATATAATAATATATAACTAATTCAAATAATTATTTTATGATCGGATGATAATTAAATTATATAACATACTAGATTAATTAAATAATTAATTATATATTACATAAATAAAATATTAGAAAAATTATAAAAGTGTATATTTTTAACATAAAAACCAAACCGAACCTAATAAAACAAAACGTCCGAACACCAAAAATGGAATGGAAATAAAAAAAACTGAACCAAAATAATCAAATTGTATGCAATACAATAATTCGGTTTGTTTCAATTTTGCAGACCCCCAACGGCAGTTGCTGTTAAAACAAAAAAAAATTGTATGTTATTGTTAGTTCCACTTAAGGATTTAAAATGCCGTCCATCTTATTCAGCTATTTTAAGATGGGCATGCTGATATAAGTTCCACATTAACAACCGCAATCTCTTGACTTTCAAAACAAAACAACGTTTGAGTACGATTTCATCACGCCTTGAATTCAACCTTCGAAAAGGATGGCTAGCATAGTAATAGTAATAGTTCAATTTCAAAATCTTATTTATCAAGTGACTAAAATAGACAAGCTAACAAATACGAAAGCATCTACTTTCGGCCATAAAGCCGTTGATTTTATAACATGTTTACTCTAAAAAGACAAATCTCATTCTGTCAACTAATGCAAAAGGTCAACAACATTAGCTTCAAATTGATATATGAGCATGAGCATGCCTCCATATGTCCAGAAGAAGCATGATTCTTTTGGTACCAATACTTTTACCACAGCCCCGGTTAAGAAGAAAAATAGTCTACTTAAGGCTTGAATCAGATCATCTAGTGGCCAGCTTGGAACAACAAAAACTTTATGAAAGAATTTGAACAAATACGCTAAAACGTAATTAACCTTACATATCATTATATGTATTTACATCATTCTACGCCTGCGCCATAAACCTAATCTGTGTAACCCCTTTAATGTTCAAGTTATGGGTGTATTGAAGCACCAGGGCACTATTGCAGCATCAAGAATAAAATTTGAGCGAGAGATGCAATTAGTTACAGAATTACAACCTGATATATGTAATTAACCACATTGTTTACGCATCTACATGATTGCGTGCTAACAATCACGGTAGCTACACCCGAAAACTAATCCACCAAACCCAACTTAAGTACATTCGACCAAAATGTTTCCCATAGTACTAACAAAATGAACACCAGAGGCCTCAGGTGCATTACATCTGTACATCACAGTATTACTTCCAAGATGCGAAAGAAACTGCAAAGATAAAAGATCATTTCAGACTAGTTACCTCTTTCATATGCCAAAAAATCCACCATCAAAGGCTTCCATTCCACCATCAAGGCTTCCATAGTACACAGGTTTGCATTCGATTAACCTTGGCCAGTATCTACCACTGAGAAACTGTTTCCTGATAAAGTTAATAATATCCCAGAATGTCCAGTGAAAGAAAACTAATTTAGAACTAGTCAAAACTCAAAAGGAAGTTAGTTGAGACCCCCAGAAAGGGGAATATAAACTGTGGAGTACAATAGCAAATATATATTCAAATGAGTGAATGACAACTTGAAATAGAATTTATACTGTGTTTCAAATGCTTACCAAAGTAAACAGATAGCCATAGACTACAGTCATTTGGACTTCAAAGTAGCCTGAAGTTTTCTCAACTCCTGCCCTTGTTGCTGGCACACAGACACACACACACACACACACACACAAAAAGAAGAAGAAGAAGAAGAAGAAGAAGAAGAAGAAAAGGAATCAACAAACTAATCCATGATACGCAAATGAAGTGTCCACACTTACAGAATCAGAGTAATAGGCAAATATACAAAGAGGCAAATATATTATAAGAAATAGCAATACTAGCTTCATACCTTGTACAACCGTCTCCACTCTAAGTCGGTCCTTTCCTGCAATAAGCACCACTCCATAGCCATGTCATACTCAACTGTGTTTGGCTGAGAGCAATGTGAAGTAGAAACAGCTTCTTTCTGCACCGAAACAGTAAAAATAACAAAAACAGTAAAAATAACATATCAATTGACCAAAAAAATACTTCCACAATTCCTCTTCAAGCATCGCAGTTAGAATTTTTCACATAACCAAAAAAGAAAAAAGAACTTATTAATTACCATCATTTTTATAAAATGTTCATTGGGATTTACTAAATACCTTTTATCTATTCTCTAAAATTATATCTTCAATCTATTAATTATATAATTTTTACTGCAAACATAAGAGTATAATGGGAAAATATGCAATAAACCTTTCTTAAGAGTTTGAAAAGGATACTTGAAGTGCAAAAAACCCAAAAAAAAAAAATCTCATAAAGAACATTTGAGGAGGAAAAACAAGATAAGGCTTTCTATGCATGTGCTTTTATATATAGCTTGTATTAACCTAGTACTAAGAACCAACAAAAGAAGGAAGGGGAACTGCAAGATGTAACATAATGTCATCTGCCACCCAAGGAACCCAAGAGTTACAAGGGATTTCAAAAACACAAAAGCAAAAGAGAATTATAACTCTTTAGGGAGAATCAAGTGAAATGAAACTAATTTGCAAGTCTTACACCATTTATGAGATCACTTGATATTTAATTTTGGAATGATTATAAATATCTCCTAACCTATCACTTAAATTTTAATTAGACCCCTAGCATATGAAAACAAACAAATTGACCTTTGTTAATTAACCCGTTCAAATCTAATGGAATACCGAGTTAACGGTATTTTGTGGGACTCATTGTCATATAAGCATTAACCCATTTAAGGATTTAAACCGAAATTCTCATGAAAGTTCAGGGATCGATTTGTTCAATTTTATATGTGAAACCGAACAAATTGACCCCAAATTTTTTATAGCAATTTTAATTTAATCCTTCCGTTAATTTACCCATCCAAAACTAACAAAATGCTAAGATGGCAACATTTTGTAGAACCCACTCCTCCATATAAGCATTGACACGTGTAAGGATTCGAAGTGAAATCATCATGAAAGGTCGGTGGTCAATTTGCTTGATTTTATATGTTAGAAACCTAATTAAAATCTAAGTGATGGAGATATTTGTAATTACCCCCTTTTTTTTCTCCAACCTCGCAACGAATCCTAGCGTATGGTAGTAGTGCACAACATGATCAATGGTGTCAAAGCCAACTTAAAAGCGCAACAATTAGCTAGAATTTCAAACAGCCGAAGAAGATTAACATGAGCGTTCCAATAGTCGTTTAAGTACTATGCCTTGCCCAAATTATGACAAACCATGAGAAGTTTACGTGCATATAAGTAGAGCGTAGTACCCAAAATCCAACGGCACAAAGAACTAGTAAGATAATTACAAAATATTTATGCAAGTTATTTAGGTCATGTGGGTTGGTTTAGCCCCCGTATTAGTCCAAGTGAACTCAATGTACATGCAAGCAAGAGGTGGGAAAGAGTTAGATTTACCATCTCCCGTTGCATTTGGAGTCTAAGTCTATCAATCGAGATATGACCAAAAAATGCCGATTGCTTTCCAGGAGAACTAAGATTCACGATGCTCCCAATCAAAGGCCTACAAATAAAAATTTGGGTAAAATAGAAGATGAGTAAAGTTTTTTATTGCTACAAGAAAGAATCTCAAGGAAAAGGTTAAAATTAATATAATTTATCATGGTAAGTTGAAGCTAACTTGTATTGTTCAACATAAGATACTTGTAGTGAAGATTCTAGCAAAAAGGATATCATGCATGCCTGGATTGAAGCTAATATAACAAAAATTATTTGCTTGACTCTTTGAAGCGCTGAATACTAATAGAGACGAAGCTCAATTTGCTTTTGAATCATATCATTGAAACGATAGAGACAGAGCTCAATTTGCTTTTCAATCATATCATTGAAACGATCGTTTTAATAATATTGAAAATTTATGTATGCTTATTATGCATATTTGTTATGCAAGTGTGCTTGTGACGCAAGGCACACTACAAGCCATGCAAAGCAACCTTTAGCAAAGGTAAAATGTATAGCTCAAGCACTAGTAAATCATTACTTGAGTGCCAAGCAACAAAAAATGTAGATTGCAAATGCAAACTCTAGGCACACTAATTCTGTAGGTAATATATCACCGGGGCAACACAAGGCGAGGCGAGGCGAGGCATGAGAAACGCCTGATAAGTCTCCACATGTTAGTACTTTTGCCACCACTAGAAAGCTTTCTCGTTGGAAAAAATATAACCTACAAGCTCAATGACTTCGCAACTTTTGAGCACTCCCCTTGGGAAATAACACCATTCAACAATTATAAGCTCGTTATTTGGGAATGCCTCTACCACCCTTGAACTCTTTTAAATAGTTGCCTCCACCACCCACAAGTTCTCTTTAGAAAAACACCTCTACACCTACAAGCTCTCTTTGAAAGGCTCCCTACTCATATAAGAGCTTCCACCACTTGTAAGATCCCCACATGCAAGCTATATCATTAGGAATGGCTTCCGCTCTTGAAGCGAGCTAGAATGTTAGGAAAGGCCTCCACTCTTAAAGAGAGCTATAATGTTAGGAAAGGCTTCCATCCCCTCATAAATGAAAGCTTTATCATTAAAGGCTTCCACCAGTGAGCACTCTTTAAGAAAAACAATCATTCTAGCACTTAAAGTAAGACCAATTGGTCAATGCTTTGAATCAAAGCAATAGAATGGTGTTGACGACATGCCAATTGATCTCGCTATTACCTTTAAACCCCCATTATATAAGGGGGTGCACTACTCAATTAGCTTAATCGTGAGTTTTTGCAAATTGAGCTAATAACAATGACCAACACATATAGACAAGCATATAAAAGTTTTTGAAAAATTTGCGTTAATAACGTCTTGATTCTATATTTAGACTTAATTTTCTTCTGAAAATTTTTAAATAATGGTTTTTTATCATAAAAAGTTACCTTTTATATCAACACTATTATTTAAAACTAAATATTAAGAAAAATATGACTTAAGAATTGAATAAGATTGAAATATTATTTATGTTCAAAACACATATATATTTAATAAACTAAAATACATAAAATTGTTCAATTTGGATCAGATTAGCTAACTCCATTTCGAAATTTTTTCTAGTTTTTGGTCCATGGTTAAACTTTTCAATTTGTTCTGCTAGCCCTAACCTATATTAATAATCTTATTCAATTCGATAGAAATACTTGCAAGTAAGGTGGAGAACCATGGTTTAACAACGAAGATATATAACAATGTTTTACATGTTTTCGTTAGAGAATAAAACATTTGTCCCAATGATCGAATAATATGGGTGCCTATTACTTGTTTTATACTCGTACAAATTTGTGTCATGAACCTTAATAGGCTAAAGACAATGTGTTTTAGATCATATTTAGAATTATTTTGGTCTTAGATTGTTATCATTTGATGCATATCACACATCTAAAAGTGAAAACAAACATGTTTTGTGTAAGTTTTAAAATGTCATTCTTAGAGCTTAAACTCTCTTAAGCAATTGCAAGGGAGATAAGCCATCTCCATATAGCTTTTACCTTAACATCAATCAATCTAAAAAAAAAAATTGTCCAAGTGAATCATTTTTATCAAAAACCAATGATACATTAAGTTGCATACCTCCCCTTTGAAAGCAAAAGGCAACCTTCATCTAATTTAAAAACAATATTCTCAGCAGCTTCCCTTGTTTTCAATATAATAATAGCCTGACCTACAAAAAATAAAAACAAATCACGTCATGAAGCAACAAGAATGAGAGTGAAAGTAGACATAACCCACCACCAATCACAACATGGGCATGGTGATCTTCTCATTTCCCTTAAAAAGACAGGGAATCTCCCTCCAACAATTTGAATTAACACCTCTATTGATGTACAAATGTCAAAATTAAATTAGAATTTCAATTTTTTCAATTCTCTTGTTTGTTTAGGAGTTCCTATTTGGTGAAGTATGGAGAATTTCCTATTTAGAATAGTATTTTACATAGTAGAAATAGTTTCAAGAATTAGGATTTATCCCCACATTCATAAATAGGAAAATAGTTACATTTTGTATTTTCCCTCTCAATTCAAAGTTTTAATTCTATGGCTTTCTTCAAATCTAGTTCTATTATTATTCAATCCACAATCACCTTGTTCTAGCCCTAATTGCCCCAAACTCTTTCAAAAAATCAATTTCACTTGCCATCACCAAGTTCTTTATGACAAGTTCAATATCAACCATTTGCATTCGGATAAAAGTAAAATCTATTGCCTCAAGTTGATTTTTCCTTATTTTCCTTTGACCATTGAGAAGGTGCTATCAATGAATGGGTGTTCTTGGTAGTTGCTTTAGCAACGATGCAAAGGTTGTGCTCATTTAAGACGAGATTTAATTGTTTCGCCACTTCTTAGATCATTGTCAACATCACCATTGAACCACCAACATCTAGCTTCTAATCATTCAATAAAAAGTGGCTTTAACTCTACCTCAAACTCAACCAAAATTTACAATCCTTTGTGGACATGCTTTCCTTTTGTCCACAAGTAAGACATTGGACTTCATAATAGCTACCTCCTTTAGTTGCAAATGAACCATTATTGATTTTTTCGCCAGAATATAAAATACTATTTTGCTAATCACTCCCTTAAGATTGGTTGCCACCCATTGGTTTTATTAGAGCAAACTCTTGGCGATCTTGTTGGCGCCTTCAATACTTGTATCCAACTTTCGAATTACTTCGCCAATTAATAATTTTATATATGGGTTTTCCCACACCATAAAATGAAACTCGCTTTTCGACTAGTAAAGCATATTGGCAAGAATTCCATATTGTGTAAACAAATTACTCCTATCTTGTCTCTAATTTACTACTTCAAACCAATAAGGCACCAAGAAGTAATTTGTTCATTACGTTCAAATAAATCAACTCAATTCGATAAGTTATTGACTAATGTATGGTGCTCCTAAAAAAACATCAAATAATGGAACTTGTCAGCAATTCCACCATATAATTAGTTGACAAGAATTTCATTTGTAGCTTAGTTTTCATATGCTCTAAACTGGTGATTTTAAGCTTGCCTTGCCAGTGCATTGCTCTTCAATTCTACTCCACCATTAAAGTGTAGTCTCCTTCAACTTATGGGTTTCCCTTTACATTAATTCTCAGAACTAATTCTCCAAACAAATTTTTCCATCCAATCTTTTCGCATGTAACCATCCATTATTGTGTTAGGAATAAATCCCAACTTAGATGATGGATGAATAATTTCTGGATTTAATTTCCAGAATGGGGTTTTTTTTTAAGATTAGTACCAAATAGAAGAAGGAGAGCAGAGGGAAAGAAGAAAGAGAGAGAGAGAGAGAAGGAGATAAGGAAAAGGGAGAAAAGAGTGAAATTAGCATTCAATATCATCCTAGAGTCTTGAATCTCAAATTGTTCGCATTGCCTTTTGGAATTTACATTCAAGCTTTAACAAGCTCATACCCCTAAAAGGTTGTACACCCTAGGTCAAGCCCTTAGTCATTCTTCAAATCTCATCCAACTCCATTTCTTGGGCTGATTGTCTCTACTACAAACTTTGCATCCAACAATTATAATTAAAAGAAAAATACCTAGAGTGATAAAGGATCTTTTGCACTTTGACATCACTTTTAATTACCAAAAGAAATCAAGACAACTAGATTTCAACAATAATGACTAAAATAGGGTAGGAAATAAAATTAGGCTAGATCTACAAAATTAGGTTTCTTTCACCTATTACAGTGAAAGGTTGTTGAAGGCGATAATTTCCTATGATTTTCCATGTGCGTGCCCATAATCTCCAATCAACCAACCCCACCCCCAGCCAAAAAAAAATGCCACCAAACAAACATCAATTAAAAGACCACACCATAATTGACAAATCTAGTAATGGTAGAATAGTTACTCAAGGTGATGTGTACCAGAGTGAGGACTTGAAAGAGCAATCTGCTGAATAATCTTCGCCGAGCAATGTTCTTTAAATGCATGCCAAACAATATCCTGATAAATAGCAATTAAATTATATTTAAGTTGGAGAAATTATTATCTCTTCAAAACAAACAATACAAATCAGAAAGCCAAGCACAATGGGACTGTGGATCCAAAAGGGCAGAAGTCCAAGTGAAATAGTAAATGGAAGCTAGAACTAGTCAGTCACTACTACAACAAAACCACATTAGAAACATGGAGCACAAAGAAGTGAAGCATAATCTAGCAAAATACCTACTTTCTGGAATGTTTATTACCTCCACTTCTGCCGAAGTATAAGATGGATCCAAATTTTGAAGCAAGACAAGCCGTCCTTCCTTTTGAGCATTTGGTATCCTTTCTTCCAAAGGCTGAAGAATAAATAAAAGGTTCTCATAAGCCTAAGGTGCACTACAAAATTTATTTGCGAAATGAATAATGACATCAATATTTGGACAGTATTGAAAAGAACGTTGTTCTTTTTCTAGCCCAGGCATGCAATGAAAATTTTTGAAGTTGATGAAAGTTTAGAAGTTAATTAGCTAATCAAATGCAATGGATGCAAAAGGAATACTCACAAGTCCCTTAAACCATCTGCTTTTATCCTGCCAACATATTAAAAAAAGTAAGTTCCATGATTTTTCAACACCAAACTTTCACATCAAATAAATATTTGACTACCAGCACACAAACAAATGGAAGTTGAAAAAATCTGGATCAGAATCAGAAATTACATTAATCAAAGAGCAAAATTTTCTTTTAAATAGAAGGGATGTCAGAAATAGATTACAAAGACATTAAATGTCACAGGATTTGAGTTGAACAATAAACTAACTGTTTGAATCTTCCTCCATTTTATCACACTTACAAATAAGTCAGCAATCCTTACGATGAAAGAAAAGAGTTCGGCACGCAACTATAGCTACATTTGTTTAGGAGCTATTTTCAGAGGAATTGCAAAGATATATTAGCAACTTGGGCCATTTACTGCAGCACTCGCTGTATATATGCTACCCAAAGGTAATTTAATTTTTTCCTTTTTATCTTTTGAAAAAAAACCGAATAAGATACCAAAAATAATCTCTTTTTCTTTTTCTTTAGAAAAGCACGATGAGTAGAAGACACAGTTTAGAACACTTTAAACTTACCTCACTTCTGAGTCAAAGAAAGATCTTATACATGAATCAATTTTATTGAAAGGAGGCCAAGCGGAGAAACTTACAACTCCTGGTCTTCGAGAAACTTCCAATATTTGATTGGCAGACTTGCTGGCATCATTTGAAGCCTCCTTAAGAGCTTTTGGCAACTTATCATCAAGCTTTGGCTTCTTAGATGAAATATTCTCATTCCCATGCATATCCTCTGAAAGTCGATGTTTAAATTTGCCTCCAGAAGCCGTATTGGAATCACAATGTAAATTCTGCACAGATTTCTTCTTATTTTCATCATATACTTCCACAGAACCATCAAGTTGTGCTTTCTTAGACAGCCTAACACCCATACCCAAATCCTTAGTAGATTTTACTTTTTCATCACCTTTGACAGCAGCAATAGAAGGAACGTTACCAACTTTAATCTCATCCCTCACATGATCATCTTCACACCTTGATGTTTTCTTCTCACCAAGAAAGTTTTCCTTTTTGTAGTCATCCTTAACCATTTTAGTTGACTCTTGACCTATTGGAGAACTGGGCTTTTGTCCAGGCATAGATTTCTGCTCAGACATTAGAACTTCAGAATCGGTGTTTTGTTTTGCTGAAACATCAACTAAACTGCCATTCGTCTTCTGAGTATTGCATTCCCCTGATGGGTCCTCAGGCAAAACTACTGTTCTATCTGTAATTAGTTCATTTTTAGAAATCTCCTTGTTCGAATGAAATTCAGGAACAGTGTTGGATTTCTGAATGCTGACTTTGTTAAACAAAAGCTTGACTGCAGCAATTAAAGAAACACCAGACAGTACATGAATTTAACTAATAACCAAATAAAAGCTATCAAGCGATGGAAGAACTGAATCGCAAATAAATACACACCGTCAACTATAGCAATTTCATTATCTATCTTATCTGATATCACACTGCGCCCAACATCAAATGTACGGTAAAATACGAAGTCAGCCATTTGAAGTTCTTCAGCTGAGGGTTGAGGATTTCTGCTGTCCTTTGAAATGCACACAACATTGCATTTTCCAGCAACTGCTTCCTGATTTTTGATGCATGAAAACCATTGGCTTAGCATGTACTAGGAACAAATGCACTTGCAAAATATTATTAATTTCAGATAAATTGGTAAAAAATAGTTCAAGGTCCCAAAACTGCAAAATCATTCATCATTGCTTAATATGGTATTTATTAGTGGGTGTATGTATGCATTTCAACTCAGAACCCTCCATCACTGGCACTACATGATATTAGATAGTACAACACAATTAAATCATACAATCATACAAACTTTGACAGAAAAAGGCCTCTTGTTTAAATGCATCAAATATCATTTTGCTCAAGGCAGTATTGGTAAAGCAATGCCATAATACTACAATAATTTATCAAAACGTAGTTACCAGAGGATTAACATTGGCAAGGCCTGCACCCTCACCAGATGCCAAAAACAATTCATTCTCAGAAGTCGGGTGACCTTCAAGAAAATTTGAAATTTCACAAGGACGGAAAAACCACAGAATTTTCACCTTCTTCGCCTTATCAGAACCCTCCCATATTTTTATAATTTTACCAATGAAAGGCTCCGGCTCTCCCTCTGAATACATATAAACTGAGTCAAAAAGCCTATACTCCATGCCTTCATAAGTAAATGATTCATAAAATTGTACATCTTTCTTTTTTCCACCAACTCCTCTCTTTTTACCCCACTTAAACTCAATGCTCTCAACTTCGTTTTCCTGTCCCATACTATAATACCTCTTCCACTAAAAGCTTTCAGTAGAATATCCAGGAGAAAAACCTAAAAGGAAAATCACAGAACAAAAGGTCAATTAATATTTTTGGCTCACAACAATAAGTAAGAAAGATGAATATTCTTGCAGTTGGCCTTGTTCATCTTTATCAGACAGGGAACTATAGGAGCAAGTCCTTGGGAGACAACAGAACCAACTGCGAAATGTAAACTCATAGATAGCTAATTTGAAGTATCAACAATCTTTTGCAGCAAAAACATAATGCACATTAAATAACTAACCATTTAGAATGAAGCCCTTGAAACCCTAATTTCAAGGGCAACCAATTGATGCGGCCAACGAAGTGAGCATACAGGAGCAACATTTAACAAACGAAATAAACAAATAGAAACACAGTATCTTTGTTTCTCTCGATAGGAAAACGAAACAGAAACACGATAAACGATATAAAAAAAAAATTGTTTCAAATAATCCATTTAAAATCTACAGCACATTTTCCCAATTCCGCATGTTATAGTCATCAGAATTATCGAGGGCTCAAAGAAATCATTCTTAACGAAAAAGAATACCTCACTCCGATTTATTTTCCGTGGAAACTGTTTTCCAAGGAAGTAAACAGGGCGACTTGAGGCCCGAAGTTGATCCACGCAAACACTGACTCGTGTCGCAGGAACAGCAAAAGAGAGCAATGGCTACAGTGAAGAGATAAATTTTGCAGGAAAAGCACAGCAGTTCCCAAGAGAGTGATTAGAGACTATCGCTTCCCACTTTTTTCCGGTTTTAAAAGTAGAAATAGGAATCCAGTCGAGAGAGTAGTAATTTTTCGTCCTGTCTAAACGACGCGAGCGAGAGAGCTATAAATAATAATCCCGATTCTGGTTTGCGGTGTTAACGGGACCCGCCACCGCAATCTGGCCCGCTCGCAAATTTTAGATCTCGTGAACTTTGGGGATTCTTGATTAAATTTTGGAACAATTTAAGAAATAAATTTTTTAGGAAAAATAATTTGAAAAATGTGGAGTCTTCTAGGAGATTTTTTATTATCAAGAAGACTATTGCGGTAATTTATCGATTTCATAGTCTAACACCGCAATATACTGGGGACATTTTTATATTTGGTATTTTTAGAAAAGTTATTTGGGTTTTTGGTGTGTTTCGGGTTGTATTTGGGGAAGTGGGGTATTTATCACATTTCCGCAATTAATATTTGCGGAAATGCATTGAAATTCAGGGCTCCATATCCGCAAAGGTCATTTGCGGAAATGGAGTGTGTCAGATTGGATGTCCATTTCCGCAAATAACTTTTGCGGAAATGGACAAATGTGCCCCCTCAACGGACACCTGCAACCCAACATCCCCATTAAATATGCCAACCCTCTCCTTCATCATTTTTCATTTCATTTCTAACTTCAAACGTGAATGTGTTAGAATTTGGAGTGTGAGTGTGAGTGTGAGTGTGAGTGTGAGGTTGAGGTTGAGGTTGAGGTTGAGGTTGAGGTTGAAGGTGAAGGTGAAGGTGAGTGTAAATTTTATTTAATTTTTATTAGTTTGTAATTGTTAATTTTATTGTTTAAATAAATTTTGTAATACGTATTTGTATATTATTATTTTGGCAGATAATAAGTTGAATTTGAAAGGTTGGCGTTCAAATATTATCGAGGTAGTGTAAATAATTAATAAATAGACGTATATATATGTAAATGTATTAGGAATTTAATTTTTTTAACATTTTTTGTAGTATATTATTTGTGAAATTATAGATAAAAGTAGTCCGAAATTTCGGTGACTTGAGAAAAAAAAGGTTAAATTTGAAATTGATTAAACAAAAATATTGCAAATTAATTACAGAAGTGTAGTAATATTTTTTTTTTAGCATTAATATTTAATAGAAGAATGGTAATATTTATTTGTAACAACCATGAATGACGTTGAAATATAATACAATTTGCCAATTTTTTTGCGATTTTGAATATGTTAACAATTAAATTTATTTTGCAATTTTTGTAGTATATTTGTTGTGTAATTGTAGATTGAGATAGTACAAAATTTCGGTGACCGGGGAAGACAAAGGTAAAATTTTAAAATAATTTAATATAAATATTGCAAATTTATTGTTGATGTGGAGCGGTTTTTTTTTTAGTAAAGATATATAATATTGTAATGGTAATATTAGTTTAGTACAACAATAAATGACACTGATGAATATATCTATTTGTGAAATTTTATGTGTTTGGAAAAAAAGTAAGAAATGTAAATTTAGTGTAAATAATTAATAAATAGACGTATATATATGTAAATGTGTGTATAATTTATTTTTATTTAACAATTTTTGTATTGTATTTTTTGTGAAATTGTAGATTGAAATAGTCCGAAATTTGCGGTGACTTGGGAAGCAAAAGGTAAAATTATAAAATAATTTAATATAAATATTGCAGATTTATTCTTGATGGGTAGCGGGTTTTTTTTTTGAGTAATAAAATATAATATTATAATAGTAATAGTAATGTGTAAAAAGAATAAATCATGTTGATGCATATAAATATTTGTGAAATTTTAGGTTAGCTTAGTTAAATTTAAATGTTAATTTATATATTTGTGTATAAATTGATGAATTTATTTATATTGTGATGGAATATAGGTTATTTGAAAAATGGACCGCATTCCAAACCACCAATTTGTAAAACCGGGACCGGCTGTAGATGACCTGTTAACGTTAAAAGGAAAACATCGTGCAGATGCAGTGTGGAGCAATAACGTAATTTTAATTTCAGCATTTTTATAATATATATTTGCTTTTATTTTATGGGGAAAATGTAGCGACAACTGGCTATAATTAAAAAACTTTGCTTATATTTAATGCATATCAGGTCGCACATGATGTGTTATTTTTTAGAAGAGCTAGTATGGGAGCCCACTATGCAAATATTGATCCTAGAATTATACCATATCTGAGGCAGGCAGGATTTTATGGCGTGGCACAGATTGGTATAATGAATATAGATGCAAATCTAGTGACTGCACTTGTTGAGAGATGGAGGCCGGAGACGCACACATTTCATCTCGCTGTCGGAGAGGCGACTGTAACACTACAAGATATTCAGATAGTGACTAGTTTACCCATTGAAGGGCGCCCGGTAACCGGTCATATGCAATATAATTGGCACATTTTATGCAATCAGCTGCTAGGACAAATGCCGCCCGATAATATTATAAAAGGACACTCAATAAAAATGACGTGGTTGTCTAATGCATTTAATTCCTTACCTGCCGGCGCAACGGAGTATGAAGTACAGTGCTACACTCGTGCATGGATATTGCGGTGTATCGGTGGGTTGCTGTGTCCGTCTCAAGCAAACAATTATATTCATTTGATGTGGCTACCGTTGTTTGAGGATTTAGAAGATGTTGGTAGTTACAGTTGGGGGTCGGCAACGTTGGCGTGGTTGTATAGAGAGCTATGTCATGCTACGCGTCCTAATGCCCACGGGATTGATGGGTATCTACTTCTACTGCAAATGTGGGCATGGGAAAGACTTCCACAATTTCGGCCCACTTTTACGCAGGGATTTGTGCTGGATCAGACTCGGCCTTATGGGTATAGGTAAGTTTGGTTTCTTTTACCCATTTTTTATTTTAGTTGTGGTTAATGTTTATAATTCTTAAAATATTTAATTATTTACATAAAACGTTATTTATTTGTGAAGGTATCAATTAAAGTTGGTACTTATTTATGTATTGGCCTAACTATTTAATTATTTTGAAAATAATTTTTTTATTAATTTAGTGATTTAATTTTTATTCCATTTGAGATATTTTAGTAACACAATAAAGTATTTTTTATTAGATGGCGATCTCCTATCAATTTAAGTGTTAATAATAGCAAAGATGTGCATGTTATTCAATTCGACCTGGATATGCAACATGATAATGAGGTTAGTAAATTTATGTACGATTTGCTTATATAATAATTTGTATGGATATTTGAGTACATATCGGTGATTGAGGTCTCTTTTTTGTAGATGGAGTGGCAGCCGTACAAAGATGTTATGCATCTATTACCAGCTTTCTGCACGAATGGTGAAGGCATTTGGAGAGCTGTTGTCCCGTTAGTATGTTTTCATATAGTTGAGTGGCACCACCTTGATCGCTGTCTTCGTCAATTTGGAATGAACCAACCCATTCCTAGGGAACCAATGATCGACGATAGAGTGCACTCAGTTGATTTGAGAGGAAATTATGACCATGATTGGGAAATGACATTTGGCAATTTCATTATCGAGTGGAATAATCGCCTCAATCGGGTAAGGTTGGGTTTTTACTTACCATCCCCCGTATGCAGTTGCGAATTATTTGTGATCCCAACTGTCTGTGATCCTTTGACATATTTCCTGTAGATAGACAAGAATGTGGTCCCTTGAATCTTGTGATCATCCAAAAAGGACTTCTCTCTTTTATGGCAGCTCGTAACCTCCACTCACCACCAATCTCAGACTTAGCGCACCTCAGAACCCAATATTTTGGCTTTGATTCAACGACTCTGAAATCAACATTTCTCTGAATTGAGTACTTTCTCACACATGATTTGACTTCATCCTTACTATTGAAAAGCAAACCTACAAATAACTCGGATGAACCATCCCAAGTTTCAAAACGATCACCTTCAGGCATGACGAGTTCCGATTCATCAAAGTCGATTGCTGTGTAGTGTTCCGATGGGAAGTTGAAGATAACTTCAGTTGACTCTCCACTGCCATGGACTGAGGCTACAGGACTAACATATTGTGTATCAGATGACTCATGACCATCACCTACATCACTGTCATCGCTTTTTGCACTCATATTCGCGATTTCAGCCTTAATGTCGTCACTGGATGACAGATAATCATTGTTGAAGAACTCATTTTCGTCCTGATCCATTATGCCAACTTCTACTCCAATTTCATTTTCCTCATTCGTAGGGACGTCATTAGGAGACCGACCTGCGCTTGCCATCCTCCTGTCCATTAGATTTCCATCTCGTCATTCAACAGACGGCTGTGCATCGGTGTGACCCGCATCGGCCCGATGCTGAACTGATTGCCTTTGCCCGGAATCTTCTGTTCCTCAATGGGGGTTGCTGCCTGCATGTTGCACAAAGTTCGACTCATCTCTACGACTTCGTGATCTGCTGCCAAATATAGATTTACCTAAAAAATTGCCAACCCTTCGACTGAAAGACCTCCTCGGCTGACTTGTTGAAGAATCATGCATCTGGTTGACTGCACATCTCTGCTGACTCATAGAAACATCAGGCACATTGCTAACCGACTGTCTAGGTTGACTGCTAGAAGCATTGGGCACATTGCTGATTGACCGTCTAGCCTGACTCATTGGAGCCTGTTGCACGTCGCAAATTGACTGTCTCTGCCTACCCATACCCGCATCATGCGCATGGCTTGCCGATCGACGTAACCGACCGGGTCCTGAGGTTACACTGTCCCCACTGTCCCTGTCCCCTCCAAGAAGCAATTCACTATCCCGTCGACCAAAAAACTGATCGTGCTGACTAGGACCCACATCAACACCATCATTCTGATAATAATTTGTTTCATTGAAAAATTCAACACCTTGCCCGCTCACTGAAGGCCAAGGTTGACTGGGGCCAACTTCAGTTGCAAATATTTGATGCGTTGCATGAACATTTTCCACTTGCTGCACATCGTTTCTATTTTCACCACCAGCATCATACATTGGCCTATTAGCTTCTACACCCCTTTCACCCACTACAATTATTAACTCCACCAATGGACTATCATCCTGTTGTCTGACATTTTCATAAATCATATCGATGTCACTATCATCTACCAAATCCACTGATGTCCAACTTACTGATCCTCGATTATACCTTGGACTTCTGTATATAATCCTTTGAATCACATCATTAAGGCCTAAACCCATTTTTACGTGAATTTTATGTATTAATTCAGCAAGAGTTGGCTTATTTCTAAGTCTAAATCACCTTGTAATTGCATTTGGACCCGAAACATCATATTCAAAACCCGCGACCCCATAACTTATTTGACCACCCATGTACAAGTAAAAGTCTACATATGTTGACATCCTCAAATTATCTGTAACTAATAATACAATAATATTACATTAAATTTATATTTATTTTATCTTCTAATATGATGTATATATGGACTAAATCAATAACATATCATATTTCAATTAATAATTTATCCCTTTTAAATTAATATAATAACAGCAGCATCAATAATATTATTCTCAAATTTACAATAATGAATTAAAACAATAAACTGCAACATTAGTTGTACTCTACCAAACAGATTGTTTTGAGCTTATAATGTAATTGTGTTCCTAACTTTCTATGTATTTTCTCCAACTAATTTTTATAACATCTTATACAAATATTTTAACTATTTCATCATGTTTTATAGCATTTTATTATGACACATTTTAGCTTTTAGGTTTCAAATAATCTATTTATACTGTCACAAAAAATGTTGACATTTCTCGACATATAATTTTCAACATAAATTATACAACTTATTGGCAGTTTTTCGTTTATCGTTTTACTAATAAGTTTTGCAATTTTTTTCCGTTTCTTTTTCCAGTCCTTTTAATATTATATTATGTAATTATAACATATTTAATTATATTTTTTAGGATAAAACATATCACATAATAGATAACAAAAAAACACTTTTATTAAAAAAATACCTTACTCCGAAAAATATAATATATGTATCTTCTTGGTATCGTTGTTCAGTTCATATCTGTGATTCATTAAATTCAAAACATATTTTCGATCAGTACTTATACAATACAAATCATAATAAGATTAACATATTAACGTAAATTAAAAAAAAATAGCTGCTTACTGGTGATAAATTATTTCCTATTATAACGTAAAAATAAAAAACACTTAGGTTTAAACGCAGATTTCTTCACTCCCCTCGAAACGTATTGCAAATCCTTGAAATTTCGTTTCACTCTTCTGCTTTTCACGAATTCAATATATAAGTTGTAACTCGTAAACTCACAGGTTCCAAGCAAATGTATTTATAATACATTTCTGTAAAAACAATTTCCATTTCCGCATGAACGTACTGCGGAAATGCATGTAAATTATTGTACCCATTCCCTATTTTCGCAAATAGCTATTGCGAGAATGCAAAAGCGGGAGTTAGTGGGTCCATTTCCGCAATTTATATTTGCGGAAATGGAAGCAAATTGCGGAAAATGGAATGGGGGATCCACTTAGCCATCTCCGCAAATAATGTTTGCGAAAATGAATGAATAGTATCACCATTTCCGCAAACCTTATTTGCGGAAATGGCTAAGTATTTTCGCAATACTACTTTGCGGAAATACTACAAACCCCCATTCCCCAATTAACTTCCATTCCACTCCAATTACCTAAATAACTTTCTAAAACACATTATTAATAAAAATGTCCCAATATACTGCTATGGTTTTAGCCGTGATAGCTATCTCGCCATACTCATCCATGCAACAAGAGTATTTTTTTTGTCCAAAATTTTGACCGAATTGATTTTATTTTAATATTATGTTCGCCCTACATAAATCCCAATTCCCTTTTTCTAAATATTTTTTCCATCTTAAAACTCTATTCTTCATCTTTTTTTTTTTTTAACAATTACCTTATATGCATTAACAATTTTTTTTCTCTAAAATTCGCACAACATAAATTGAATTTTGATGTGATTGATTAGCTCATTGCATAAATTAAAAGTAATTAAAATTATTTATATTTGTTACAATTATCTCTATAGAAAAGTCATAAAAATAATATTTTGATACAATATTTAATTGTGTAACTATATAATTTATACGACGTGAAGAAAAAATTGCAAGTTATTACTTATATTTTCATTTGAAGATACAGTATCCTGTAATGTAAAATATTAGAACGATAAATTTATGTATTAAAAAAATTTATAAGAATATAAATAAGAATTTTACATTCATTTATATATTATTGTAATTTGACATATTCATACCAAAGTAGAAAATTTTTATGTATTAAAGAAATGTAGAATTAGTTTTTATATAAAATATGTATTTGAAACTTTTTCCATGTATTTGGTACTGAAAATTGTTTAATTAAATTAATATTAGCAATTGATATGCACTTTTTTATTGATGGAATAAGTGTTCCATTGATCATTTATTTATTTGTTTATTTTTATAAAAGGCACGCATTTAACTTATGTTACAAACTTACGTGGTAAAATTTTTATTTTATTTTTAACATACAAATATGCATGTATTTGGACTAATTTAATTATTATAGTGGAGTTAATTTTGTTGGTTGTGTTAGATTTTTTTTATGGTAATTAAAATTGATATGTAAAAGATTGAATTTGAAAAACAATAGTAGTTATCTTTAAAATAATAAAAGTGCTATGAAATTGTAGATTTTTTTTTATTTTATGCGATTAATATTTTTTATTATATGAACTATTTTTAATTTACACTTGTAGTTAATTATTACAAATATTTTTGATGCACATATAACACTTGTTATTGTATTTACACTTAAATTATTACAAAATGAATCAGTTTCAAAATCAACAATATATAAATTTGGGACCATACGTAGACGCTCTACTAAAATTGCGAGGCAAACACTAAGCAGATACAATTTGAAGTGGTACTATATTTGTATTTCTACTTTATAATTAAATTATATATATACGTCTATATACATACACACAATGACACACACATATACTGAAATTTTTTTATTTTCAGGTTGATCATGATATATTATTTGTAAAAAAAACTAGTGTTGAGAGTCACTATAGGAACATTGACCCGAGAATAGTACCGTATCTGAGACAATCAGAATTCTATGAAGTATCTCAGATAGGTGCAATGCATAGATGGAGACTGAAAACACATATTTATTGGTGAAACAACAATTACACTATAAGATGTGGAGATCTTGACTGGCTTGCCTATTGAAATATGTCTTGTAACTGGACATTTATAGTATGATTGGGCAAGTATTTATGGTCAACTTTTAGGACAAGTTTCCCCCAAAAGAGGTTCTCAGAGGACATAGTGTTAAAATGACTTTGTTAACAAGAAATTTTTGTAACACTTCTTACCCGTACATAGCAAACTGTATGATATCATAGCTAGCATGTGACGCCTAGTGAAGGATGCCACAACACAAAACACAATAGGAACAGTAACAAATAATGAAAAATCGAATTATAATTTTTTTTTCATTTCAATACATTGATCAAATTACACAAACAATAAATTCCATAATTAACTTTCATATAGCGAATTTGATCCGTGTCTTTACATGTTACACTTCATATTACAATGAAAGATTACATTACCATATTAAATATAATAGAAAGTCTAGTCAAAGAATTCCTATAGACTTGTTGGCCTTGATAGATGCGAGATGTCCTTGGTGACACATATAACTCTGATACCTGCACGGATGAAACACCCGTGCTAAGTACAAATGTTTAGTGGGGAAAAATATAATATGGCAACCATTCACAGCGGTTGTCAATCGTGCACACGTAAATGATTACATGTAATTATTTATATTCATAACAGTTAAGCACATTAGAAACATATATTACACACATATTTGAATGGTTTAATAATCTTACATGTTCATTCAATAAAATAGGCCTTTATAATAGCACATAGTAGATACATGCTATGACGTACGCCGAACCCGCTTAGTAAATTTTCCCCGAGAGGCCCGCTTTTATGGTCCGAGAGAGTTCGCATCCAGATTTTGGGCAACATGAGATATTATGGAATCCCTACCCAATAGAATATTAGGGAAGTTCATCTAATTTCATGAAACTTTTAGTCACGTTCGACATATTTTGGAGTCACCACCCAATTTACTAGAAATTGAAAAAATTCATCTAACATCGGGGGTGTAAATCAGAGAGTAGTTCGAAACTTTACTCTTATTAATATCTTGGTTAATTATAAATGAGTTTTTAACAGTTAATTTTCTATCTCTCATCTCACACGGTCGTGCATTAAAATTTAAAACGCATATCAAACATCGTAGCAAAGCGGTAAAGAAAAACAATAAAATAAATAAAATACAAAATGAATTTGGGACAAAAAATACAATCCCCCAAAATATAAAATTAAACTAAATAAATGACAAAATCAATTAAATAAATAAGCATACATAAATCGGGACATTTATTTGAAATATGAACATTGGTTCCTTCATATTCACTTAAAAATCGAAGAGTTATTTTTAGGTAAATATTGAAAAAACCAGGATGAGTGATTTTATTTTGAGAAAATTAACTCTTCTTTTAAAAATGAATTTTTATTGGTTAAAATTAGAACATTAGTCCCATTTTATTATAAAAATTCAATTTATTTATAAAAATATCTTTATGTGATTTTATTTTTAACGTGCATAAAATAAATAATTTTATTACAAATTAAACTAAAATAATAAAATAAAAGCCAAAATAAAGAAAAATAAATAAAATAATAAAAAATATAAATCAAACAAAAAAAAATGACTCTGTTCTCTGGATCCCCTAATTTGCTTGTAGAAATACTCAAACAAGAAAAAAAAAAGAAATTGTAGACAAAATAAAATTAATATTAGCAAATAAATCTAAAAATCAATTAAATCAAATAAAATAATAAAAATAAATATTATACATAAAATAATAAAAATAAATAAACATTGGCAAAATAATATTAAAATCATGCAAAAAAACACATACCACGCGAAAATGAACCGAAAACGGGACAAAATGCATCAAAATACACTAAAAGACAAAAAAATGGTTGAGGGGTGGCCTGGCCATGAGGGGCGGTGTAGACACCGGGTCCTAAGGCAACTCAAATCAAAGTTATCTAATGATGAAAATGACACTTGTTTACGGGTAAAATGTTCAGAAATGGCGATTTCCTTGTCGAATCCTTTTTTATTTTCATTTTCATTTTCATTTTTATTTTTATTTGTATTTTTATTTTTATTTTGGGTTTTTTTCTCGGATTTTTGGTGCCCTATTGCCGTGCGGTTCTGGCGCCGCGCGTGCTAGTCGTGGTGGCACGCACGCGGGGCGTGCCCGCGTGGGCACGGTGTGCACCCGCATAGGTGCATGTCGCAAGGGGTAACATGCGCCCGCTGGGGCGCACGTCGCCAGGGGCGCTTCGCCCCGCGTGACTTGCGCCAGCAAGGCCGCATATCGCGCTACGCGGCGTGCGAGCATTCCCTTCCGAGCTGCATGTCGCGCCGCGCGACACGCGGCCCTGCGCTGTTGCGTCTTCTACCTCGCCAGTGCACCGTTTTTCCGATTTTTTGGGATTTTTTGGCAAATTTCAGGCTGCACATCCGATTTTGAAGGAAAAATGTATGGTTTGAAGGGAAATTAAGGGATTTTTAAGCAAAAAACACTTAGAGAAACCTAGCTTTTTCACGGGATATAAAAGGAAAATTACAACAGATTCTAAAAAGGGAGGAGGGTTTTTGGAACAGTAGAAAAAACCCAGAACTTTGAGAGAGAAAGAAAAAACACTATTGAGAGCAACATCAATCCGAAAATCATTCTTGGACCCAAGAAATTGATTATTGAGGTTTGAGTTTTAATTTTCATTCATCAGCGTATTCAAAAGCTTTAATCCAAACTTTTTCATTTTCATTTCAAGCAAATCGACAGGGAAATCAAATTTTTCTTCATTTGCTGTAAATATCAAATTATATCTGAAGGTAAATACTTGAGCTAAATCAGTCCCTTCTCTCTTCTTTCTTGTTTTGCATTATTAATTTAATCCATATATTTGTATATACTGTATATTATTGTTGTTGTTTGTTTATCTATTGTTGTTCATTTATCATTTGTCGTTTGTTTATTAATTATTCATTGTTCCTTATTATTAATCTGTTCATGTATATTTGTTATTATTTATTGTTAACATGTTATTTTATATTTTTATTGTTGTATTATTAACACGCTTGTTGTTTATCACTAACGTTTGTTAATAATCCGTTTATGATTATTATTTATTCACTGTTAAGCCTAAACTTTCTTACATTCCATACTCTTTTTTTTATCCGTTTGTCACCTGCATATTATTCCTATGTTTGACATTTTACATTGTTAAGTTGTTATTTAGTCTTTATCATTAGCATTCATTGTTTATCATTATTCTATTATTGTTCTTGGATATTGCCGTATTGATTATTGGTTACTGGTATATTAAGATTTATTATTAATAATTAATGTAGTAGGTAATCTAGCTATTAAACCATTAATTTTTTGCTGGTTGTAATTAATTTGTGTATTGTTATTATTTCATTTGTATGTATATTAATGTGTTTGTCATAAATAACATCAACTTAGAATAATTTATTTTCATGATGCATAAACATGATTTATAAACTAATAAATTGATTTAATTGATTATTTACATTTAATTGACTTAATTGATCATATATGTCTATTTAATTTAATTGGTTGTTATATAATTTAAATAATTGTTTAATTGATTGTATTATAAATATTCATTTGATTAATTCATTCAATTAATTGCTTGTTTATATTATATTATTTATTTGATTTAATTCACTAACATTTCAATTTATTCTTTTTAATTGCCCCAAAACGTGTTTATTTCACCTTGAGTGATACTCCGAGCGGGGCAGAGGATCGAGAAACTAAGACTTCGTATTTGGGTTTGCATTTCTAATTACCCTTTTTTTTTCTTTGTTATATTATTTTTATGTGTTGAATGTAAAAATGTATTTTAAATTTGTCCGTATAATAGAAAGTCATATTTTTTACAATAATTAAAATTAGAATTTTTCCTAATAAAATGGACCAAAGTTCTATTTCAAACAAATAAAATCTCACTTTCAAATGGAGAACTAATTTTCATAAAATGGGATCACTCATCCCGGTTTTCTCAATCAACACCCAAAAACAGTTCTCCAATTATTTTTAAGTTAATAAAAAGAAACCAATGTTCCTAAAAATTCAATAAATGACCCGATTTATGTATGACATATTTTACTCTTTTTTTGAAGTATTTATTTACTTATTCATTTTGGGCCCTTGTAATTAATTTTTGGGGCAAATTTTGTTCTTATAATTTATTTATTTTTTTATCGCTTTATTTAATGCTTTCCAATGTGATTGAAATGTGCTTTAAATTCAATGCATAATCGTGTGAGATTAGAGGTGGAATTTCAATTTCTTAAAACTCATTTATAAACTTAACTTAAATCATTAATAAAAGTAAAGTTCCGAACACTTTCTCTGGTTTAAGACCCCCGAGCTTAGAGACCTTTCCCAATTTCTTGTAAATTGGGTGGCGACTCCAAAATACTTCAAACGTTCCTAAATGCGTCGTGAGACTAGATGATTCTTTTCAATGTTCTATTGGAAAGGATGCATCCAAAATATCTCAGGATGCCCAAAATCAAAAAGACGCGAACCAATCTCTCGAGCCCTAAAAGTGGGTCTCACTAGTGAGAGCTTTTACTAGGTTCAACGCGGGTCATAGGCGGCCTCCGTCCCTCAAGGGGAGGAAGGAGACAGGAACATAAACTTAGTTCTCTCTTCAAAAATCAAAGTAAAGCTTGCAATTTTATTTGATTTTACATGATTCCATGCCATATGGATGCAAAAAAACCCTTTAAACAACTCAAATTATGAGCAAAAAATAACAAATCAATGGATTTATCACATAGAATAATAACATGCAACAATAGTGAAGATGAAGATAACAAATAAAAGAAAATAATGAAACAGTATAATTAAATCCAAAAATTTATCCTCAGAATTATCAATCCGGAGGAGTTGAATCGTGAATTATTTTTCTTGTCAAAATTCACAAGAATCAGACTAAAAAATAAGAAAAAGAACACAAGTTTCTCTCTCTAAAAACTCAAGAAATTATTTGAATAAAAGGAAGAAAAGTTCACAATTTTCAGAAAAGAGAATTGATTTTCCTATTTCAAGTATTGTTTTTTGATTAAAAACAAAAAAATATTCAGAAGAAAAATCAAGAAAAAAATTGTTTTTAATCTCTCTCAAAAATTTTTAAAAATCAAATATCAAGTTCTTTTCTTCTCTCTCTAAAAAATTATGTTTATATTATTTATGAAGAAACCCTAGTTAATTTAGGAAGAGAATTCGTATTTTAATCAAATTTTTCTTATTTAAATTTTAAAAACAAAAAAACCTTGAAAATCCATAAAAAAAAATAAATTAAAAATAAAAAAATCCACAAAAAAAATGAATTGTGACCGAAAATGACGCCCAAGAGGCCGCCCCTCAACGCTCACGTACGCTCTCGAGGCGCTCTCTCTCTCTCTCTCTCTCTCTCTCTCTCTCTCTCTCTCTCTCTCTCTCTCTATATATATATATATATATATATATATATATATATATATATATATATACAAAGCACGTACAATACTCCAACATGTCCTTAAATGTTTAGGAACCTCATTATCTCTTTCCTATTTTATATAGTTCACTAAGACTTAGCTTTCTTTATTTACCTTAAGTTACATTTCCAATTAATATATAAGTAAACATCCTCATTAACACACGTAGATTTTTCTTCAAGACATAATCATATGAAGTAAAACTCATTAACCTAATGAGACTCCTTGTAATCTTAAGCATATCTGTACTTATTAACCTTTTGGAACCTATAGCCCTCACTCAATTACGAAATCATTCTATATTATTCGTACATGTTAATGTCAACTTACAACAATTGTCTTATTATCAAGTCAGAATACCTAACTTGATTCTTAAACCAATTTTTAACATATTAGAGAAACAATAATTAAATGTATGGCTTATTCTTGAGTCAATCTTAACATTTTGAAAACAACTATCTTTCGTTACCTATTACCATAATTAAAATCCCAGGCTCGTATAGCACATTATAAAATAATACATTTATAACAATTGATTGTTACCAAGTCATACATACAGAGTGTATAATGTCATATTAACTTTCCAAACATAAATAATACAGTCATCAAAGAGTCATTTTTAATTAGCAAATCATATAAGCATTTATTATCGTATACCTTTAGAGTTCATTCACATATATACACGTTCATTTGCTAATTACATAAGCAATTATCATAATATGTATTTAAAGTTACTACATAAAAGTACATTCATTTATCAATATTCTCCATGTTATTCACTTATTATTCTTTTACTCAATTATTGCCTGCATTTCCAAGGAAGTGGATAACGGGTTGAAACGCATAGGTACCCGAGGGTACAATCATATTTATATCTCATATGCATAGGCATCTAAAAGGGATCCATAAACACATAGGGATCCAAAAACGCATAGGGACCCAAACGGGGTCCAAAACACATAGGCTGCAGCAACAGAGAACCCTATAGGCATGTCTATATATCCACGATTTAGCTAACGTAGGCTTATTCTCATATCAATGTCATACTCATCAAATTCACATCCGTTCATTATGATCATACATCGATCATAAACACTTACAACTCACTGTACATGGTTAACATGTAGCATTTCCAATATTCTATAATAACCACATTCTTATAATATAAAGTATAAATTTATAGAATATCGTTTGTTACTGACAGTAGTATTTATAGTCATTGCAATCATATACATACACATATTAATCATGTTAACATCAAAAGATTCATTTAGCAGTTACATAATCATCTATTATCCACATTTATGTCTTTATAATATGCATAAAGATTCATGCTATTATTTTATATGCCACCATACATCCATATACAATATATACATATGCATTTACGTATTACATACACAATTATATGTATATGCAGTATATAATATATCTTCATACTCTTAGGTATAATTTATTTATGTTCACCTATACATAACTCTAAACTCTGCTCCCATTTTCTATTCCTTAAGTATTTTCATATCATGTTAACTTGTATATCTAACATTGATATAACGTAATATCATGATCTTAGTTTATACACATACATTTTATCTCATCTATGAATAAGTCACATTTAATAATTTACATGCGTATTTACTATTTCCAAGTCATTATTAATAATATATTCCTAACTTGTCAATAAGTAATTCCAACATAATTATATTGTCCACAAATAATTAATATAATATGCTAAATCATTTTTAACCTCGTTCAGTCATTTCTAGCTAGTTATACCTTTTATTACCTCATTAAATATTCATTGACGTGATTCTGGTCACTTGCGTTTCCAAGTGGTAACTATTCATATACTCATTTCATAGTCCTAGACATGTGTCAGATAAGTTCTGGAAAGTTCCAGTGAAGTTTAGGTTGGATTCGGGAAGAAATATGTATAATATAGGCTAAAAATTAAGGTCATACGGCGGTTAGAAATTCTAGCCCTCCTTGTGAGGCTACGAAAATGGATTTTTAAATGGCAAAATTCTTTTACACGGCGATCAGGAATCACTTACCATGTGTAAACTCATTCTGCCCCACTCTGCACAGGGCAGATTCTGAGTCCGATTTTGCACAAGCTTTTTCACTTAAAAGAAATCATTTTTAGGCAAAATGTGTAACAACCCGATTTATACCCTAGGAGAATTTGCTGTGTTAATTGGATAGAAAGGGTATAACAGTAATTTGTATAGTAAGATTTCGAGTTAATTAAGGGTGCAATTGAAAAGAAAATAAAGTTTATAAGAGAAAGACTTTATTTAGTGAGTAAAAGAGGATTTGCCATGGACTAAAGAGACTTTTGCCAAGGATTTAACAACTTTGGCCAATGAGTGAGTGACACCTAAGGGAGGGGTAGTTGGAAGCATTAAATGAAGAAAAAAAAAGGAAGATAGAGGGAAGAACAAAATCAAATTTTTGGTCTTTTTTCCTCCTCTTCCTGCGTACGTTTCACCTTCTTTCTTCTTCCTCATTTCGTTGCTTCTTCTTCTTCTCTTATTTGGTTGATCTCTTGGAGTTTTGAGTTGGATTTAAAGTGGTTTTGTGCATATTAAAGAGGTAAGTTTAGTTGTAATGATTTCTTCTTCTTCCCCGTTTTTGCTCTGGTTTCAAGTTAATGGAATTGGGTTAAGTGAGTTTGTTTGGTTTGATTTTATAAGAATCTGTGGATAAAAGAAAGGATAAGGGTAAAGAGAAGGTGTGATCAAGAAGAGAGTGGTTCAAGCTTCCTTGAGGTTTGGGATTTATATGTAATCGTATTATTGTGTCTTGATTGATTGATTTGAATTTCTAGAAACTTTGAGGTTTTGAGCATGTTTCTATGCATGATTGAGTTGGGTTTTGTTATAGTTTGAGTAGAATTTGGATATGGTTTCGTGTTTGATAGTTGGCTAAATTTTATGGGATTTTTATTGGTTTTATAGATTTAAAAATTGGTTTTGGGTATTTGTTTAGTTATGTGTATTGGTTGCTTTTAATGAAGGTATCATGTTATTAGTTTGATTAGAAGTATGTCTTGGATGCATGTGTTGAGTGAATTGGCTTTTGGTGTTAAATTGTTTGAGTTGTGGAGGGTTTGGTAGAGGAGAAGAGTTTAGATCGGCAGCAGGGCGAAGAGCTCATCTCTGTCGCGAGTACAATAAAGCTCGATCATCCGAGCTCCTGCCTCAGCACCCTCTGTCGCGAGCGCAATAGAGAGCTCGGTAGCTGAGCTTCTGTCGGGCAGCTATTATCGCGAGCGCGTGTACGTGCGTGTACGCGATAGGAGCCTACCCGCCCTCTGTCGCGAGCGCGACAGAGGCCAACCTATTTTCCCTCGCGAGCGTGGTGGAGTGTCGCAAGCGCATCCCCTCGTGTAGTTAGTCTCTGTCGCGAGCGCGACGGTTGTCACTAGCGTGACACTCCTCTATTCTTCAGTTGTTTATTATTTATTTCTCTTTGTATGGTTTCTCACTCTTGAGTTATGGTTATTTCATTTTGTGAACCTTATACATGATGAGTTATTTAGTGAATACATGAAGTGAGTGATGAGTATTAATTGATTTATTCTTGAGTATTTATATAATTTTTGTGTTAAGCCTGAATGGTCAGGGTAGTGGATAGATAAGAATGCTTAAAAAATGGCTAGTGATTGTAGTTGCTAGAGTTGACCCCGTTTAGGTCTAGTGTTTGATACCTTTGTGTATCTAAAAGATTATTTTTAAAAGTTTTGAGACTTCGGTATCCAATGTTTGATACTGCTAGTCAGTATCCAGTGCACCCGTATCCACCATCGATGTAATTTAAGCTATTGTTATGTTATGTGTTTGTGTATTTTAGAGCATTGATCTAGAGATGTATTCGATAGTACATGTATATGATTATGTGTTATGTAGTGATATTTTGTCACTTACTTGATATGATAATTGCTAAAGTCCAGTGGTTTGCATGAAACGATTTATGCATGTGATATGAACAAATTATTCTTTCTCTTACATGGTTAAGTTCTTGAATGCTATCGATTTGTGTATAGTACTGCTTATGTTTTGTGATTTTGATAGAAGTCTTTTGTACCTGTTTATCCCCACTAAACGTTATCTCTTAGAATGAGTGTTTTTTCCGTGTAGGTATGCAGGTTTGGGTTCGAGTTGGCATCTGCAGGTCTTGGCCACTAGGAGTCTAGAGCTTGTTGAGAGTTCTTTTGTTTTTTATATGTATATCGGTTTTTAGGCAAAGGAATTGTATATGTATTAAATACTTTTGTTATGTGTATAGAATATTATTGTATATGAATTATGCTGTTGAACATGTTAAAGGATGCTTCTGCAATTTTTTATGACTTTATTATATATATGTAATTAAGTTGTTCGCATTTTTCATGTTTTGTTCCCTTCGCTTTTGTATATGTATATTTGTGCTCTTATGTATGTGTGGCGCTCCGATATCCTCCCAATGGGTATTAGGGTGTTACAAAATGGTCTTCTAGACATTTGTTTCCCTATGTCTTAATGGTATCAATTACACATCATTTGGACTTTTACAACTCCAAATATGACTAAAATAATACAAACTGCTCCTATGACAAGGATAGAACAGATACGTTTCGGTTTTGCTCAATTTTAAAACCCTTAGAGCCAAAATTAGCTCACGATCATTTTTAAGACATTTGTAGGCACGAATCTTAGGTTTCACCTCCAATTTGAAGTCTTATAACTCAATGTATGGCCAAAACAATCACACAAGGTCAGATGACACTTTGACAGAGTTTTACCTAATTACACCACATACCATAAATCACCCTCTCAACCAATTCCCTTGTTGTTGATTTTTGCAAGTATATGAAATACATTCAAGTAATAAAGTGTAACAACCCGATTTGGAACCTAGAAGTTTTGGTTATGTGTTGGACAAGTGGCAGCCTAGGATTTGGACACCTGTATTTTATACATATGTTTAGTAGGGAATTAACTTAAGGGAGATACATTATTGAAGGGGTTTGGCATTAATTAAAGTTAATGGGGGAGTTAATGTGGTTAGTGGCAGTAATTAATTTTGGATGAGGGTTGACCGGCTGCCCCTTTGTTCCTCTTCAATTTTGTTTTGCTTTTGGCTTTTGTTCTTCTTTCTTTTCCTTTAGTTTCTACCGTGCTCCCTTTGCTTTTCCATTCCTTTTTCTTTTCTTCTTCTTTTGGTTTGCTCCTTAAGAGAGTTATTTGGATTGGTTTGAAGAGAGTGTTGTGGAGGTTGAGTTGGATTCTTGAGAAGGTAAGTTTGGTTAGTTCTTCGATCTGACCTAATTTTTCTTCCTGTTTTTTATTTAAAGTGAGATGAGGACTGATTCAAGTGTTTTTGTATGATTTTGTTGAAGCCATTGATAAGAGGTTGGACAAAGGCACGGAGAAGATCGGAACTGAGTAGAGAGCAGTGATCAAGCTACCTAGAGGTTGGGATCGAGTGTGATTTCAGTTATTTCTGCATGTGTTTAAGCATTTTATGCTTGATTAGAGAGATGTATAAGTGGTGATGCATAATGAGCTTTGATTAGTTCATTAGTTTTGTTTTAGTTGTGTGATTGTTATATATCCATTTTGATTGCTTGCAGTGATTGAAGGAATTAACATGTTAGGATTTTAGTCGAATAGTAAAAAAAATTGAGTGCTTGTGACTTTTTTGCTCCGAGTCGTGTCCACCAGCACGGCTCGTGTCTTTGGATTTTGACATGAGTCGTGAAATTGTGCTCGACTCGTGACAGCTCCTCTCCGTAGAGTGAGCACGAGTTGTGTAGGAAGTGCAGCTTCCTCTGTAGGGAGAGCACGAGGCATGCTCAAGTGCAAGAGTCGTGCAGTAAAGCTTGTCCGGTTCCGAGATGTGAAAGCCAGCCCGCTCGGCATGTATATCTCGCTCGGCATGTACGGCCCGCTCGAAATGTACATCCCGCTCGACATGTACAGTTTGCCCAACATGTAGAGCCCGTTCGACTAGAAGAGTCGCTCGGCATGCAGGGAGAGCACGAGGCGTGCTCAAGTGCACGAGTCGTGCGTGCACATGTGCACGAGTCGTGCAGTAAAGCTTGTCCAGCCCGCTCGACATGTAGAGCCTCGATCGGGCTAAAAATTATTTTTCTCATGTTTTGCTATTGTCTTGTTAATGATAGTGCTTTAATTAGTGATTTTGGATAATGAATGTATTGTAATTTTGTGTGAGTGAGTTGAGCCTGAAGTGTCATAGTAGTGGATAGATAAGCATACTTATAAAGGGTTAAAGTGCGGCTGCTATCGTGACCTTAATTGGTTTAATGACGAATACCTAGTGTATTCAATTTGAGTTAGGTCTCTAGAGTTTGATACTGTTTATCAGTATTTAACGCACCTGTATCCACCATTGTTGAGAATTCAGGCTACTGTATGGTTTGTAGTGTACAAGAGGCATAGTAGAGACTTGTATATGTATATGAACATAGTATGACATGATATCGATATTGTTTACCATATTTGGATTTTTGCACATAGAACAGGTTATAGTGTGATGTCATTTATTACAAGGCTGTATGTATATGGTTATTTGTAAGTGACATGACTATTAATGTGCCTTTGATATATTTGTGACTTCGTTCGAAGTCTATTGCTTCTGCTTATCCCCACTAAACGTTATCGCTTACTACGGGTGTTTTTCCCGTATAGGTTTACAGGATGGGATTAGAGAGTGTGCATCTGCAGGTCATGGCCACTAGGAGCTTGAATGAAGATCTTTTTATATAAGATAGAGTTTCTTATGTTTTGTGTAACATCATTATGTATATAGAAAAGTATAGTAATGAAGTGTAAATGTTAATTGTATTATACGTACCGAAGATGAATATGTATTAAGTATAAAACTTTTGTAATATGTATATTATTTATGAGATGTATGTTTGGTCCTAGAGTTATTCTTAATGTTATTTCCGTTATTACTTCCGTTTTTTAGTTTGAATATGTATGCGTTTGTGTTTGTTGCGTGGCGCTCCGATATTCCTTCCCAGGGGTATCGAGGGTGTTACATAAAGAGTGAGTGAGTTATCGTTCCCATAAGGACTGAAAACTAAGTACCAAAATTATAATAATTTCCTATTATTTTAGACAAGCAAAATTTAATTGATTAAACTAAATAATAATTATAATAATAAAATCACACAAACAATTGAGCGATTGAAAAAAATCAATAGATGAGAAGCAAAGGTATCTTTGAGTTCACTTGAATCTACCTTTTTCAATTATACTTATTAGCAATCAAATTTAATTACTTAATTAAGGAAAGAATAATCCTAAGATGTTTAACATGCTTTTTCAAGCTATGCCAGACTTATTCACTAATTCCTATTAATCATTTATAATAGATATTAATGAATGAATTTAAAAGTATGATTATTTTCAATAAATTCCCACAAGTCAATTTATATTATTTCCATTCAAACTATGTTCTTGTGTTATTTATAATTCAAATCCAATCTTAAAATTTTTCTTCCGTACTAATCTTAAGAAAATAAATAAATAAATCAATGGCCAGTTAATTGATAGCATTAAGCATAATTATAAACAATTGCAAAAGTAAAGAAAGCTAATTAGAATAATTCAAAAGAGTAAGAATTCACGCTATATCAAAGATAAATCTTAAAGAAATTTAGTTCATACTAATCATGTCGAAAAATTAAAAATAACAAATCAAATTCAATAACATAGATAAAGTAAACTAGAAACTTGAATTAAGATGATAATCTTGGTGATTGCGGCTTTCAATTCGTATAATTTTTTCTTGATCTCCAAAGCTTGCGCGCGTCAAAAGAGCAATCAAAATTCCTTTCCAATTTGAGATGGAAATCCTTTTATAGCAGAGAAAGAATCCTAATCTGAATAGGAAAGCTATACGTCTTGTTCTGGAGGGAAAATGATAAAGCCAAGTAGGAAAGTAGACTGAAACTAGGAAATCCTATTTAAAACCTGAAAACCACCAAAATTAAAACAATTAAACCCATTTTATAATTAAAAACTAAAAACAATAAAAAGATAATAGAATTTAATTACAAAACTACAATTCTAATATAAAAATTGATTTCAAACTTATCTAAATTAACTATAAAATACTGTCTAACAAAATACTCCCAAACTTAAACTTTGCTCATTCTTGAGTAAATAAGGACAATCCACACTTAAAAATAATTCAAACTCAAAATTTCAGATGACAGCGACCAATTTTAACCAAGATAAACAGCAACATAGTTCATAATTTTTTTTTTTCAAATATAATCATACTCACTTTTAAAATTTCCAAAATCAACTAATCCCAACCTCTTATAAACCATGGCTTTAAGAGCTAAATTGACTTATAACAAGAAGTTAGCATTTCACAATAAATTCTCATCCATTCACACAAAACATAACAATCTTAACAAATATTCTCGAGAATAAAATATAGCGAGTTCAATTGTATGACCACACAATTAAGTTTCGATAAGAATTAAGCCAATACATAGAAAAACATATAATCAACCTGCCAAGATAAATAAAATTCACAGAAATTCTTACAATAAAACTTAGAAAACACAAGAGCCAGGATATTCCATTTTTTTTTCAACAACTTGATTCACTTTTCCAATTTTTAAGAGCTTTTGACAGATATTGTTTGAGCTTATATCAGCCCCGACAAGGTACACTCTCCCAACACTAGTCTTCTCCATTCATAAAGCTCATTATCGAGACTTTGCTTAAGGGAAATAGGCCTGAACCACCTGATCAACCAGTAATGGTAAACCGTTTTTTTTGTGGCAAATTTCGAGCTATGAACGGCCCCTACGGGGTAAAACTCTCCCAACACTGATATTTTCCATTCACAAAGTTCATTACCGAATCCTTGCTTTAGGGGAACAAGTGTCGTACCACTTGAACTGATCAATGATGGTAAACCACTACTCAAAAGGAAAAAGAATTTTATTCTTCTTTTTTTTCATGTTTTAATTTTTTAATTCCTGGACATCCTATACGTCTAATTTCACTGCTCAAAAATCTAAAAACTCGCACATATCATGGCAAGGTTAGAATAAAGTTTCCAAATGCATGAACAATTATCTTTTACTTGAGAAAAATTGCTAAAATTAATCATGTCTAATGCAAATAGATGTGAAAAAATCATTTATGGTAGCTTCTTAAAATAAATCAAACTAGTTAAGCCATGAATTATAAAAGTTGTATAATGACAAAATTAATCTTAAATCCAACTATACACTAGCTTAATCTTGGCTTTAATTTAGATACAATCATCTGAAATCAAGTTTAAAAGCCAACTGAGGTTCAAGCAAAAGTTCAAGCTGTTCACACAATTTTTTTTTTCAAAGACAAAACAAAAGATAAAACCAACCAAACACCACCCCCAAACTTAAAACTTGCATTGTTCTCAAAGCATTGAAATGACAATAAGGGAGTAAAAGAAAACAAAATATGAAAAGAATATGTAGTACTGCCCTGAAATGATGAGGATGACATAGCATGGGTAATCACTGAGGTGGTGGAAGGCGTGCAAGAAGAGAAGCAAATAAAAACTTCATTCTATCACGATGGGTAACTATTTGATCCTACAGACTATCAAGTCTTGCATCAAAATGAGCTTTCAATTGCTCCATAGTCAAAGTAGTGCTGGAAGAACCTGGATCAGTGATTAGTAAAACCAATGACTCCTTTTGCGCTTTTTATTCTTCTGAAATGTCATGCTCACCCTGAACTTATTGTTTCTCAATAGAAATTGAATTGCTATTTTTATCTAATAATAGCCATTGATTAGCATGCCATTTACAGAATTTCATGGACTGAAGTAGTTTATATTCAACAAAACTCATCCTAATTGAAAAAGGACCCAAGTTTCCTAATCCTAAGTGTTGTGCAATGGCTGTAATAAAGCCTCCTACTACTATTCTCACTTTTTCTTGCTCAACCACCTTTTTGAGATGGTCTAAAAGCTAAATACCACTGTTGATCGGACTACTTTGATGCATACAATACATGAAAAAAAATTCAGATTTAGTGATAGACCCTTAACTATTACCCTTATTACAAAGAGTATAGGAGAAAACACTATGAATATAACAAAATGGATGCGCTATATAAAAAGCTTTACTCACTGCGGGTTGAAAATCGTCAGTACTATCCGTTAGGAAACACCAAACGCCAGACATACTAAAGTCTTTGGGAAAGGATCTATGACCTTGGTTAGGTAATTTAAAAATAGGATTTAAAGTTGGTAAATTAAGTTTGTAATTCTTATTTTTGAGTCTAAAAGAGAATGTATCCTGATCATTCATATAATGTGGACTAACAACACACTTTAAAGAACTCAAAAATTCTAAAGTAAAGGTCATGATAACTATGATTTTGAAAATTCATGAATGACTCCCACCCAATTCCTTTCATTAAAGCGTAAACATCATCAAATAAACCTAAAATTTGCAGCATATTCCTATCATAGTACTTCATAGCACCAAAAGGTCTATTGTAAATGAGTTCAAACCTGGTATGTTGGAATGGTGTACCAAACTTAAAATTAGGCTTACCGAGCCTTAGAAGTGCAATTACATCTCGCTCTTTAATGACGACGATGGCTTGCGGAGGTGCGAGTTTCATCTTAGATGCTTGTCCTTGCTTTTGCCGCTTCCCAATCATTTTCTTGCCTTTTGTAGTTGAAATAGTTGTACTCTTCCTTTTCACACCTTCTCTAGCCATGGATTTTCCCAAAATTCAAAAAGAAATACACTCTGAAATATCAGCCAGTAACCGACCCAACTACGCACAAGTCTAATCAATAATGTGAAAAAATAATCAGCTGCAAAAACTAGAAATTAACAGCAAATTCAGTATCAAAACAGTCGCAACATAGCAAAACTCGCAATATATATTAAGAAAAATTTATCATAAATTCAACACACAAACCACTAATTAAGCACTTCTAACTCCAACAATGAATTAAAATATAAATAAATACTAAAAAAATAAAATAAAAAAATAATCTCAAAAACTACCCTGTTCTTGTTCGTTTCTGCTCTGATCTAGGTTGACTCGGAATTCGGTGTCTACAAGTATATGCTCCTTCATTTGTACAGCTATAGTAAATAATTGTGAATATACAATTGTCAATGGAAATATGCTTTGAATAGTAAATTAAATATCCTAAGAATGCATGAATACTCTTATATTGTCTTTAAGTTAGATATGATTAAATGTTAAAGATATGAATATGTGAACATGAAAGGTATATTAATGTAGGTGTAAAAGACTAATTTTAACGGAATATGTTAAATGAAAGAGATAATGTGGTTTGTAAATGTTTAAAAAATGTCTTTATGGTATTGTACATGTTTTGCATGGATATATGCATAAGGCAGGTAACAGTTTTGGAAGATATAATGATTTTAAATGAATATAGTTGTGTGTGTCCTATATATGCGTAATGTTATAAATGGTTTTTCTATTAAGTAAGTAAGTATGTATGATTATTAAACTGTATAAGTGTATGTATGTGTTTAATGTTTACTTTTACCATGTTGAAGTATTATAGATGTGAATAATTATATGCCACCATTTGTATGTATTGTTAACAACTACTGTGAGTGGTCGTCCATTTCATGTTTATTCACCACTAAGCCATTGTCCTTAGCACGGGTGTTTCATTCGTGCAGGTATCGAAGTTAGATATGTCGCCAAGGACATTTCACATCCGTCAAGGCCAACAAGTCTATAGGAGTTTTTTGAGTAAACTTTATATTATGCATTGTAATGTAAATAAATGACTTATGTATGTAATATAAGCATCGTGTAAAGAAGCTAGCTTTTGAATTTGTAAAGTCACTTATGAATAATGTATGTGTAAAGTGAGATTGTGAACATTGTTAAATGTGTTATATAAAAGTTGTTTTTGTAATGAAAAAAATTTTATATTTCTGATTTTGGTATTTGTTTTTAAGACAAGCGTGCTTAGTTAAGTAGTGTGATTCACTTGGCAATGTGAACCGGTCATGTTATAATACGGTTTACTACATAGAGTAAGGGGTGTTACAGTATTTGTATCCACATACCTTAATTGAAGTTCAATTACTTCAAATCACTTGTTCTTTACCCTTATCTTCCTTTTTTCTTCTTTTCTTCCTCACTTCCTCCACCTAGCTGAATTGGACATGGAATTTACAACAATTGTTTACTTTAAATTTCAATATAAAAACACTTAAATTCATGTGTTCTTACCTTCCCCAATCTAATTCTAACATAAAAAAACTTTAATTTACTTACTTGGGTGCAATTTCTACTTTGATTTTTCTTCAAAATTTTCACTTTTCCTTAGCTACTACAGCTTGAATTAGATGGAGGAAAGGCTACTTACGTGATCTAGGGTGGAAATTAGGGTAGATACTAAAGAAATTTAAGCTCGAACAAACTTAACCATAGAGGAAATTTGGAGGAACTTAGAGCATGAAGAAGAAGAAGAAGAAGAAGAAGAAGGGAGGTCGGTTGGCCTCCAAAAAATCTAATTTCGGCCTTTATATAATGTCCCAAAATGAATGGCCAAGATGAGTCAATCACTATTCAATCTAAAGGCCCAAAGCTTGACACTTGTAACCTTATGATTTGCCCAAAATTTTTATTGTCAAAATTTTACCAAAATTAGTTCAAAAATATGTAAAAATATTATTTAGGTTGTGTTTAAAATTTTGGGTCAAAATGAGCTCATTTCGACATATTTTTAGACTCGAAAGTGCAATTATCGGTCCGAAACCTAGATTTCGAAGTTGTCCAAAAATTCATTTTTCAACTCCAAAAATTCATTTAGAATATTTCTAGTGGTCCTATGTGATCAAAAAAATTTCTGAGGCCCAAAATAATTTTTTTCAAGCTACTCAAACCTTAGTCAAATTAGGTTACTATTCACGAAGACCTTCTACTTATTTTTATTTTCGACTTTTGAGGGCTTATTCAACCTCAATTTAACCTCAAATTACATCTCCATACTCCTCATGAATGATACTTTCCAGTGGTGAAGAAAAATCTCTATGGGTCCATACTATTCACTCTGGTGCCACTATTTATATCCCAAAAAGTACTATTCACTTGATCGGTGTTTTTGAGGCGTTACATAAATCTAGTTTCACATGGATCTTATGGACTGATTTAGCAAAAGTTGGTTTATTTTTAATTCTCATTCTTTTTGCAGTGGCATTTAGACCAGAAATATCATACTGAAAACTAGGGGTGAACAAAATAATCGGTGGACTTAGTTAACCGAAAAACATATCCGAAACCGAACTAATTTTTCGGTTAACTAAACAGATCGATTTTGGTTATGGTTAATAAAATTTTAATTTTTTGATTTCGATTCACTGTTTAAAAAAATCGTCGATTTTGGTTCACCGACTGGTTTAACTATATATATTTTTTAAATAAATATATATATATATATATAATAAAAAATTGAAAATTTTCAATTTTCCTCAGCCTCTCCCTACCTCTCTTCGTCAAAGTCGAATACAAATCTAAATCTATTTAGGCCAAACAAAAATCAAACCAAACTCAAACCATAGATAAAACGGAAGTTGATCACATGAAAACCCCAACAGACGAACAAGATCTGGAACAGAAAAATCAAAATTTAACAAACCAACAAATGAAACATGTAACACCCTATACCCAGACATTGGTCCAAGTACAGGTGTCGCATTAGTCAACGTTTTAACTGAATTTTCCTTATCAATTCATCTATAACTATTGTACAATATTACCAAAGCAATAATATGGACACCTATATCTTATTAAACTCATTCCTTCTAGTAACCTTAAATAACCAATTAAATTATTGGTTCAAATATATATATATATATATATATATATATATATATATATATCCAATTGCCGGGTAAATTGCAAAAATATGGGAACATAACAGCTATACCCAAAATATGTCCTCTAGAAAAATTAGAAAATTATACACCCCCAAAATATTCAAACAACCCAACAACCTCCAATTCCACAAGTTTCACTCACATTTCCACATCATAATAAATTTAAACCACCATATTACATTCAAATTTACAAAACAAAAATTTGCATAATACAGTCATCCAAAGGTATACATAATCCCAAAATTTATATACAACAGTATCTCATATTTTCTTTTTCCAAATATGTACATGCCGAAAATAAGGAAGCTAGATCACTTATTTTCCTTTTCTGCTCCAGCTTTGTCTCCTGCATGCGGCACACAAAAACCACACATTAAGTACAAATTGTACTTAATGGTGAACACGAAACCCCAGAATTTCACAAAATAATTATTTAATGCAAATAATCTTTTTATTTAATTAATTATCAAATATAATTCATATATTTTTCCAAAAAATTCAGTTTACATTCTTTGCCAACTAAATTTAGGGCAAAATTTCGATTTAGTAGCTTATTAATTGTTTTTTTTCTTTTTCTTCTTTTAAAAAATTTCCCTACCTTCCACTTTAATTTTCTCGCTAAAGGAAAAATTTGCACTTTAGTCCCTAAAAGTTTCCAAAATGCCATTTCCCCCTAAATTAACTTATTTTTGCCTTTTTCACTATTTGTCACTCTTTTTCATTATATTTCATCTTTTCCCATTGTTTTGCATCATAGTTTAATATTTTTTTTCAATATTTGTAATATTTTCACTGTTTTGTCATAATTTATAATAATATGCTATATTTCCACTATTTTTTATTCGCTTTTATTATTTTACACAATAGTTCATCTTTTTCCTTTATTTTGCCCCTATTAAAATCCAACGGAATTGTGTCGAGCCGGATAAGCGGAATCTCAATACGGGACCTAATTCTCGAAACTATTTGGTCCACGACTAAAATTTAACATCATTCACCGGAACAGAGCTTTCGAAGCCATTCAGTCTGGTTTCATCTATAGTGGGGCAGTACTACTAAACTCCCTAATTGGCATGCCAATCTTATCACATTCCTCCAATTTCTGTCTAGTTTTACTAATGGCATGTCTAATATATTTTCATATTTTATTTTAAAAACATAATCGCATAACATTTCTTAAGTACACATATCAAAATTTGTTTCTATTCTTTCCTTTATAATCAAACTTAACTCACATCATTTTTTCTTAGTCCTCACTAATTCAAGACTTAGAATCCTTTGTAATCATTTTCAAGCATCATAATAATTATTTCATGTTTTACTAATTTTAGCACAAATAACAAAATCTCACTCTTCATAATTAAAAGTAAATTTTCATGGTATATAATCATTAAATATACCCATTTAAACATGAATTATCACCTAAATCATGAATTGTCTACCACACATAATTTGACCACTTTATGGATAATTCTTTATTTTTCATTTTTTCCATTAAATATCTTAATCATGTTCTTATAACATGCAAAATAATTTTTATCTCATCAATTATTCATTATAATATACATATCAAATTGTCAAGTTCAAACATAATGTATGTAAGTGTAGGAATTATCAAATTATACCTCTCAAAATTAATTTGAACATGCCATGCATCTTATTTAGGCCCCAATTTAATAATTATAACATCAATTTCATAAACCCCCAATTTTATCCCAAGAACCCTAAGTTACGTATTCAAATTTTTGTATGAAATTAAGGAGTTGAAGTGTTCACTTACGTATTTCAAGCTCAAACCACCTAAGGGATCTTATTCTTGCCTTTGCCTAATTTTGCATCCAAATACTTATCTTTTATCACACTTGGCCGAAAATTTACATAGTATATTTCATCAAGTTTATTTCATTAATCAATCCAAAACACATAAAATCTTGCCTATAATTCATCTCTAATCAAAATCTAAAGAAAAAACTTAAATTCATTAACTTACATAATATGATCCATTTGGAAACCATGAATTTTCTTGCTCTTTTTTCCTTCCATGATCACTATGAGATGAGGAGGAAGCTAATTTAGTGTTTTTGGGTGCATTTATGGTGAGAAACTCAAGGATCCAAGCTTGGAATTATGGCATCAATAGTGGAAAAGGATGGGAAAGGCATATGGGACAGCTTGAAGATGGAGGAGCTCACGTTTTTTGCCTCTCAAAAATCTGAAATTTCAGATTTTATAAGGTCCCACAAACCAATGGTTCAAATAAAACCAAATACTATTTCATCACATGGTGAAAAATGATGCCACTTGTCATTTCTTGATTGGCCAATAATTTTTGTTGTAAATTTTCCACCAAAATTGGTCCCAAAATACCTAAAAATATTAATTAAGATGTGTTTAAAATTTTAGGTCAAAACGAGATCGTTTCGACATAAAACTTGACCCAAAAGCGCATTATACCGATCCGAAAATTGAATTTTCAAAATTATTCAAAAATTAATTTTTCACTTTCAAAAATTCATATACATTATTTCAAGTGACTCGGTGCAATCAAAATAAATTTCTGAAGTATGTGGAATATTTTTGGGCCGGTCAAAGTTTTGGTCAACCCTTTTCAGTCCCACAATTTATTTTTATTTTTTTGACTTTTGAAGGCCTATTGACCTCAATTTCATCTCAAATTATACCATCGAACTTGCCATGAATTGGTGATGAAAAATAGTTATGGACCGGTGGGCCGCGGGTGGCACTATTTACTGTCGGAAAGTACTATTCATGCAAGTAGTGGTTTTAAGGACGTTACAAAACATAACTAAGAGAAAAAAAAAATAGAAGGTAGAAGAACCTGATATGGAACAGGCAAGAAAGCTAGATCTAAAACAGGCAAAAAAGAATATAAGGCAAAAAAGAAAAAAAAAATAGATCTAAAAGCTGCATACTTCTCGCTGGGTCTGTGATTTTCTTTTTGGTCTTCCCTCTTATCTCAAGAAGTACAAAAACAACCATGCAACTGCCATCTCAAAAGCCAATATGGGCTTTTCTTTTCTTTTTTCTTTGTTTTTTATTTTCATGGTCTTTATCTTCCTGTCTCTCTCTGCTTCTTGCTAGGAAGATAACGATGGAGGAAGCAGAGAGAGAGATCGAGATTTAGGAGAGAAAGAGACTGATAGAGATGAAGCAGAAAGAGAGAGAGAGATGAAAGAGAGCGAGAGGGATGAAGAGATATATGGTTTAAACTCAAAAGCTTATCAATATAGCAATACATTTTAATTTTATTAATTAATTAATAATTATGTTCTTTTTTCCATTTTATTATTTCTTAATCCCCTCTTTATAAACTAATCATGGCTTATTCACCTTTTATCCAAATTAAATTATCATAATTACATGAGTTAATACATAATTCACAAAAAGCAAGTAAATAAATTAAATCATTGAATAGAGGTGGCAAAATGGGTGGGTTGGCTGGGTTATAAATGGGCCTAAAATATATGAGTCATAAACGGGCCAATGTCCAAATGGATTAGACGGGGTTTGGGTCGACCTATTTGACCCATATTTTTTACGAAAAATAATTATCATATAATAACGGGATACTAAAATAACTACTATAAAAAATGTTTGCACAAATGGGTCTAGTGGTCCAAATGGGCTGGATGGAGACCCAAACGAGTCAAGATGTGAGTTGACCTATTTTACCCAATTCTTAATAAAAAATAATTATCGATATAATAACGAGATATTAAAATGACTACTAATAAAAAATATTGGCCCAAATGAGCCGGATGGAGACCCAAATGGGCCAAGATGTGGGTCAAACCATTTGACTCATTTTTTAATGAAAAATAATTCTTGATATAATAACGGGATACTAAAATAACTACTTTAAAAGATTTTGGCCCAAATGGGTCGAGTGGAGGCCCAAACGAGCCGAGATACGGGCAACCCATTTGATCCATTTTTTTAACGAAAAATTATTTTCAATTTAATAACGTGATACTTAAATGATTACTATAAAAAAATATTGGCTTAAATGGGTCAGGTAGAGACCCAAACGGGCCGAGATGTGGATCAATCCATCTGATATATTTTTTTTAACGAAAAATATCTCTATGTAATAACGCAATACTAAAAATTGCAATAAAAAAATATTATCTCAGATGAATGGCGTGAAAAACATAATCTTCCTTTAAATTATAAACAAACAAAACCGAATTAGTCTTAATAGATTTTGGACACTGAAAACCAAACCGATATTATTGTATTTTTCCTTCACAACCAAACAAACCGAATCATTTGATCCTAGTTTGATTTTGTTTTACTCAGCCCTAAGCATAAATCAGGAATACACCAATAAATGCAACAATTAGTGAGTGACAACCAATGTGCCATTTTGCTAAGTCGACTACCAAGGACCTCAATGTTAAAGGTTTTTTAAATTATAGATAAAAGGGAAAAAAATTCCTACATCTTATGTTAATGTGTACACATGTGCTCGAGTACTTTCATTTTTACATTTCTCAATAAATAACTACACTATTTTCTTGCAGTCATTATACAGAGTTTCAGGCTTCTACCTTTTGACCTACTGCTTGATTTTCATCCTTCTCAGCATCACCTTTTTCATCATTAGCCTCATCAGCTAGTTTTGTGAGCTCTTCTTGTATAAGATAAGAAACAATAGAAGAAAATGGACATGTATAATATTGGCAAACCTGGTCCACACGGTTGAGCTTTAAGAGTTATAAGGTGTATCCCACTTTTTATGGAGAGATAAGGGAGATTATGCTCAATCAAATCCTCAAATCCTCCTTTTGAAAGGAATATGTCTGATGTCAAGGACTCCTAAAAGTAACAACTTCCTGCATATATGGTAGTTTATTTGATAAAAGAAACTTTAGCCATTTAATTTGTTTTCAATATTTTTTGATTTTCAGTTTTAAGGATCTAGTTTAGGAATTTCCATGATAAGGTTCTTATCTATCTCGTACAATATATTCTGTTTTTTAAAAGTTGTAAAGTAACAGAGCATTTGATCAAAAAAGATATATTAAGAAAACTCTCTCCAATTCTGTTTTTCTTCTTGGTATCAGAGCCTGGTTACCATGACTTCCCTATCCTTGAATGTTGAAAACTTTGTTACCTTGAAACTCAACCCATCCAACTACCCGTTATGGAGAGAACATGTATTGGGTTTAGCAGAAAGCCAAGATTTAGTTCATCATCTCAACAATGAAACTCCTATTCCATCAAAATTTCCCCCTCAAAATCCAAATATCACAGACACAGAAAACACCTTATCTACATTAACAAAAGAATTTATTGATTGGAAAAAATCTGATCGTCTCCTCAAAGGTTGGATTATCTGAACCCTCTCTGAAGAAGCTCTTGGACTTATCATCGGCTTGGACACAGCACTTGGTGTTTGGGAAGCACTCAAAGAAGCATACGCACAAGACTCTCAAGAACGAGAGTTCACACTTCGATAGCAGTTAACCTATTTGTGTAAAGATGAAAATAAAACCATTGCTGACCATATACGAATTTTCAAAGGTTTGTGTGATAACCTTGCTGCCATTAGAAAACCGATCCCTGATAAAGAAAAAGTTTTTTGATCCCTGATAAAGAAAAAGTTTTTATCTCCTCACAAGCCTAGGACCACAATATGAAACCTTCACCACAACAATGCTAAAACCTCCAAGACCAACCTACCCAGAATTGATTTCATAATTGCAAAATCTAGATCATCGTCAAAACTGGTTCTCTAATCAATCTGATGTTTCTCTTTCTTCTTTCACTCCACATTTAGCCTTCTATGGGCAACAACAGAGACAAACATGGAACCTCACATCTAGGGACCAAAACAACTCCTTCACTTCTACAGGACATGGTTTTCAAGCACTGCAGTCCCGAAGTCAATCTCAAGGCTACTCAGGTAATCCTATCACACAACGTAAACCACCACCACTTGGAGAACGATGGATGACCACAGCAGAAAGAGAGTTGTATCGTGATGCAACCTGTCAATATTATGGCAAACCTGGTCATATTGCCAAAATCTACTGGTGGATACCAAAGAAAACAAATCAGAATAATGAACTCCCACAAGCTCCTGCCGCACTCACATTAGACAATTCTATTATTGACACAGAATGGACTTCAGATACTGGAGCATCAAATCATATGGCTAGACAGCAAGGTATGTTAAGAAATGTTCATAAATATAATGGAACTGATTCTATCATCATTGGAGATGGGTCTTCTTTACCAATAACAGGTATTGGAAATTCTTTGATTAAACAACAAAAAAATGTCTTACCTCTTCATGATGTTCTTTTAGTACCAAATCTAAAGAAAAATTTGCTTTTTATCAGTCAACTTACTTCTCAATTTCCTGTTAATTGTGAGTTTTCTAATATTGATTTTTGTGTAAAGGAACGGAACACAGGTCATCGTCTCATAATAGGGAAATGAAAGGGTAATTTATATGTCTTGTCTGATGAGCCAGAGGTAAATTTTTCTTATCGATTCAAATCTGGTACTACAGACATTTGGCATTAGCGTTTAGGCCATCCTCAATTTTCTGCAATTCAGTTGTTAAAGAATAAAGGGTTGATTGAAGTTGTAGGCTCTTCAAAAGGAGATCATTTTTGTGATAGTTATCAGTTAGGAAAATTAAATAAACTTCCTTTTAATTCTTCAGAACATTCCAGTTCTAATGTTTTTGATAAGATACACTATGACCTATGGGGCCTTGCTCCAGTTTTACCTATTAGCAAGTTTCGTTTCTATGCATGTTTAGTGGATGATTTCTCTAAGTATACTTGGATTATTCCTCTAAAACATAAATATGATTTCTTTGCTGCTTTTTTAACGTTTGAACAATATGTTAAGCGCCAATTCAATAAGAAAATCAAAATTTTCCACTCTGATGGTGGAGGAGAATTTGTTAATTCTCGACTCTCCTCTCATTTTCTTGCCACAGGAATTGTTCATCAAATTTCATGTCCTTATACTCCGGAACAAACAGGTATGGTTGAGCGATGACACCGTATTATATGCGAACTAGGAATGACAATGTTATTTCATAGTCATGTACCTTTATATCTATGGTTCGAAGCTTTTTCCACTGCTATTTTTCTTCTTAATGGCTTACCTTCCTCCTCTCTTAACTTTGAAACTCCTTACTTTAGGTTGCATGGGATTCATCCTGATTATACTTCTCTTTGTGTATTTGGTTCTAAATGTTTTCCATATACACGGGATACTAAAAGTAATAAGTTTGATCCTAAATCTGTTTTATGTGTTTTTGTTGGTTACAGTGAAAAATATAAAGGATATAAGTGCTTTCACCCCTCTAGTCGCAAGTTTATCATTTCTCGACATGTCGTTTTTGCTGAAACTAGTTTTCCATTTAAATCATCTAACTCATCTTCATCGAATTCTCATGTACATCATATTTTTGATTCTTGGCTGTCTTCTTGTGTTTTCTCTGAATCAGGTACATCTTCACAGGAGCCTAACTGCTACCTCACTCCCATATTCCACTACCAACTCCTTTGTCAGTTATTTCTCAAAGTGATCTTACACAGTCATCAAATACTCCTCTAGTTGAGGCTACTTCCACCAGTCACCCATTAACTACTTTGCCTGTACCTTATCATGATGCTTTACAACCTGGTGATACAATAACAGCTCATATTGTGCCTACTACACCTGAGCCTGTGTTTTTTGCTTCCATCACAGAACCACCATCACGCCCTGCACCTGTCCATCATCCCATGACTACCTAGTCTCAACTTGGAGTTGTTAAGCCCAATCCCAAATATGACTTAACTATTGACTTCTCTCAAACTACCTCACGAACCGAAGACGATTAAAATAGCCTTGTCTCATCCAGGATGGAAAACTGCAATGCTTGATGAACTTACTGCTCTTCATCAAAATGAGACTTGGAGACTAGTTCCATGCACTTCTAACATGCATGTAATTGGCTCAAAATGGGTCTTTAAGACCAAACTTAAACCCGATGGTTCCTTGGATCATCTCAAAGCTCGTTTAGTCACAAAAGGTTATCATCAAATCAATGAACTTGATTATATAGAGACCTTTTCTCCTATCATCCGCCCAGGTACAATTCGTATAATCTTGACTGTTGCTCTTGTAAAGCATTGACCCATTCGACAATTGGACGTTAAAAATACATTTTTGCATGGTTATATTGATGAAGATATATACATGGAACAACCCCCAAGTATGACTGACTCTCAATTTCCAAAACATGTTTGTAAGCTTCAACGTGCCTTTTATGGGCTTAAATAGGCACCTCGTGCTTGGTTTGATAGGCTCAGTGATTTTCTTCTTTCTTGTGGTTTCTTTTGTAGTCTTGTTGATCCTTCTCATTTTGTTTGTCATTCTGATCAGGGTGTTCTTGTATTGATTTTATATGTTGATGATATGCTTCTCACAGGATCTTTCGCGGCACTTGTCAATTCTTTTGTGCAAACTCTAAGTCGTGAATTCTCCATGAAGGACCTTGGCCCAGTTCATCATTTTCTTGGAGTTGCGATCTCTCCTACACCTGAAGGACTACATCTTTCTCAATCCCACTATGCTCTTACCATTCTTGAACGATCCAACATGATAGATTGCAAACCTATGTCTACTCCGTTAGATGTCAAGCTCAGAGCTCCTGACCCTGTAACTCCTCTTGAAGATCCTAGTTTTTATTGTGGGATTATTGGAGCTCTCCAGTACCTTATGCTTATGCACCCTGATTTATCCTACAGTGTCAACTATGTTTCACAGTTCATGTATGCCCCTACTGTTGCTCACTTGAAATTGGTTCGTCGTATTCTTTGGTACATCAAAGGCATGCTCACTCACGGTCTTCATCTTACTTCCACTACTACGCTTACATTGTCTGCCTTCTCTGATGATGATTGGGCTAGTTGTCCTATAACAAGGCGATCAACTACCGGTTACTGCACATTCCTTGGTTCTAATATCATTTCTTGGTGTGCTAAGAAGCAACACACTATCTCTCGCTCCAGTACTAAAGTAGAATACCGTGCTATGGCTAATACTGCTACTAAACTTACCTGGCTCACTTATATTCTCAAAGATCTTTGCATTTCGCTCTCATCTCCACCAACTATTTATTGTGATAATCTCAGTGCAATATACATGACAATTAATCCAGTTTTTCATGCCCGAAGTAAACATATCGAATTGGATTACCATTTTGTACGTGAACGCGTTGCTCTTGGGCTACTTGTCACTAAACATATTCCTTCACCACACCAGGTTGCTGATCTCTTTACAAAATCTGTTTCAAAAACTGCACTAGCTAACTTTCGCACTAAACTGTGCCTTCATCCTCGGCTCAGTTTGCGAGAGGGTATTGGCAAACCTGGTCCACACGATTGAGCTTTAGGAGTTTTAAGGTGTATCCCACTTTTTATGGAGAGATAAGGGAGATTATGCTCAATCAAATCCTCAAATCCTCCTTTTGAAAGGAATATGTCTGGTGTCAAGGACTCCTAAAAGTAACAAGTTCCTGCATATATGGTAGTTTATTTGATAAAAGAAACTTTAGCCATTTAATTTGTTTTCAATATTTTTTGATTTTCAGTTTTAAGGATCTAGTTTAGGAATTTTCATGATAAGCTTCTTATCTATCTCGTACAATATATTATATTTTTTAAAAGTTGTAAAGTAATAGAGCATTTGATCAAAAAAGATATATTAAGAAAACTATCTCCAATTTTATTTTTCTTCTTATAAGATTATAATAAAAAAAATAACTATATAACTAGAACATATCAAATGCATAGCTCAAGAAAGCAATATAAATAAAAAGCTAAACAAATATAAATTTCACAAAAATGTTTATACAATCAATGCCTTCCACTGAAAAATGATTACATAATAAGACATTAACAGTATTTGGAAAAATTTTTAACTTTAGCAATGGAAAGAAAATAGAACTGCATTGTACAAGTAGAAAGACACTGAATGCATTTAACTAAGACCACAAATATGGTGTTTTGGAGGAATTTAGTACATAAATTATTTTCAAGTGTAGCAGAAAAAGGCTTAAGTAAGCAAGTTTTTCCATACCTAATTTGTTTCCTTTAAATAACCATTTTCCTTTTACAACTCAGGTTTCTAAAATCACACTAATGCTTAAACTTGAGCTAAATGAGCACAAAGAAAAAAGCTATAACCATGTATAGCAAGAATCAAACACAATAATGTGCATCTACCAATTTTCACTGCGTTGGCACTCTGGCCTCCCCATTGCAATTAATGTCTATTTAATGTTCTTATTTCAAAATGAAGAAAGAAATAAAAAATTAATTCAGCATTAGGGAATGAAAGATATTAGTTCTAATTTAATATGCTGGAGGAAATATATCAGTTCCAATTGTTACTAGTTGTACAATTACATGGATTCCACATGCTATGTGAGCTACTGACCTAGTAATTAGGAGCCATTTTATTTTTAGAGTATCTCGTGACTTGGTCCAATACCAACAACTCTCTTAATAACTTCATCTTAAGCTTTTAGTTATATAGAAAGTGGACAACAATATACCAATATATTCCAAAACCAGGCTTTAAAATATCTTTCAAACAATATAAAGAACCATTATTAGATATTTAAAGACTCACACACACATTCCAGTCATAATCAGCTTATCTATAAACAAGTTTTGTTATCAAATTATTTTTAATGGAAAAAGAATTGCTTATGTCCAAATTTGTATGGATCCACATGCTGTGATTACAACTTAATTCAAAGGGCTACTAATTGTAAGTAGGCAAAACTTGAATTTAAGATAACAATGCTCGATAAAAGTAATAAAGATTCCAAAAACCAGGGTGTATTGAACCTCTCATTAAATCAAATAAATGTGTTTGTCTCATCTTTTTCACTCATGATTCTCTTTAGATTATTCTACAACAATTGCCATATTTAATTCTACTCTATCAAAAAGAAAATTAATTGATTAATTGCTCTATCTTATCTATATCTTTAGTCTCTGTGTATAATACAGAATCGAACTCTTTCAATGTTTAGACCTCTCCCCACTTCCTGTAGTACGTAAACTTCCAAACATACTAAACACTTACTCAATTTACACATACATAGCAACAGAAACTCTAATAAAAGAAAGAGAAACATAAGGTAAAGAAATTACAAGAAAGTTGGAAAAAAAAGCTTAGAATCTTGCAAGATAACAGGACTGGCAGATTGTTGGCGACGGAGGCTTAAACGACAGTCGACCAAAGAAAAATAACGAGCTGGAGGTCAGCATTGAGTGGACGGTGGAAAGGAGAGAGGTGGCGAGGGTGGAAGAGAGAGAGGGGGGGGGGGACGGAGAAACAAAAATGAGGAAGTCTAGGCAAAAAATGGATTTTGGGAGTGAGGCCCGTTGGGCATTTGGGGCAGACCCAAACGGGCCTAATTTTTGGTGGGTTGATTTTAGGCGGGTCCAAATGGGTAGATTTTTAATTGGGTTAGGTTTGGGTCAGTTTTGTTCTGGGCGAATTGGGCCGGTGTGATGCACGCCGAACCCACTATACTTCCAGGAAGGCCCACTTTTAGGGTCCGAGAGGATTTATGTCTAAATTTTAGGCAACATAAGATATTATGGAATCTCTATACAATAAAATATTGGGAAAGTTCATCTAATCCCATGAAACTTTTAGGCATATTTGAGGTATTTTTGAGTCTCCTTCGTCTAACCTCGGGGTCTAAACCAGAGAAAAATTCGAAATTTCACTCTTATTAATGCCTTTATTAATTATAAATGATTTTTGAATAATTAATTTTCCAATCTCTCTTTTCACACGTCATGCAATTTAATTAAAACGCATATTAAGTATCGAGAAAAATGGTAAAAAGTGATAAATAAATAAAATAAAAATAAACTACAAAAATAAATTATAAGATGAAAATCTGGGACAAAAATACAATCCCCCAAAATATAAAATAAATAAATAAATGACAAAAATTAATTAAATAAATAAGCATAAATAAATCGAGACATTTATTTAGGAATAGAAATATTGGTTTCTTCGTTCATACTTACAAAATAGAAGAGTTATTTTCAAGTATTATTGAGAAAATAGGGATGAGTGATCCTATTTTGAGAAAATTAACTCTCATTTTGAAGTAAGATTTTATTGGCTAAAATTACGACATTGGTTTTATTTTACTAGAAAAACCCAATTTATTAATAAAAATATTTTTGCGAATTTATTTTTAACGTGCATAAAATAAATAATTTTATTACAAATTACATGACAAATGAATAAAAGGCAAAATAAATAAAAATGATAAAAAGCAACAAAAATAATTAATCAACCAAAATAAATCTCACGGATTCCATCTTTCGCTTGCAAGAGTGCTCAAACATGAAAAAAAATATTTAAACAAAAAAAAATACAAATAAAATTAATATTAGTAATTAAATTAAAAAATCAACTAAACACATAAAATAATAAAAATAAATAAAATAATATGCATTATGAATGACAAATAAATTAATACACATAAAAACATAAATAATTATGATGATGATGATAATAATAATAATAACAAAAAAAAGAAGATGAACAATCAAGTAAATAAAAAAAATAAAAAAATAAAATAGAAAAATGTTAAACAATGTTAAATCTATGACTAAAATCACATAAAACAAATAAATACATAATAAATCTAAAAATTTATATTGTGATTAATTGATTGTAAAAAAGAAATAAAAATAAAAAAATATAAGATTGAGCCCATAAGATTTTTTCTCAGAATTCAAATTCAATGTAGGGAAATAAATGAATGATTTTTTTGTCAAAATCTGCGAGAATTAAATCAGAAATATAAGAAAAATTTAAATTTTCTCTCTAAAAAAATAATTGCAAAAAGCTTGTTTAAAAAAATTATGAAAGAAAATTTGGATTTCAAAAATAAAAAAATTTTTTTTTTGTCTCAAAAATCAATTTTTCATTCCAAAAATTCAATCTCTAATTTTTTAGAAGAAATTTTACTGAAGAAGAAAAAAAAATCAAAATCCGAATTTTTCTTGAAGAAGAAAAGAAAAAATTGACACAAAAAACTCTCTCCCCATTTTTCTCTTAAATTTTTCTATTTATATCATTAAAAAAGAAAAACTTAGTTAATTTAGGAAAAAAATACTTAATCAAATCAAAATATTCCTTATTTAAGTTTAAAATATGAAAAAAAAATCTTAAAATCCCGAAAAAATAGATAAAAAATCAATTTGGGGCAAAAAATCAAGCCAAAACGCGTCTGGGGGCCAAAATCAGCGAGGAGGGGGCTGGCCGCTCTCGCGTGTATGCTTGCCGTCGCGAGTCGGCGACTGCAAGCCTCCTAATTTTTTTTTAAATTAATTTTGACAAGAACGCTACCACTTCCAGCCCTTATTTTATTATTTTTTTAATATATATTTTTTTATTTTTTTATTTCTAAAAAACAAATTTGATAATAAAATCGTCACTTCTAATTTTTTTGCATGTGAACAGACGCTAATTTTATTATTGTGTAATCCTGATTTGAGTTGTCTCGAGACGCGGTGTCTACAGCAAGGTTTTTGGGTATGGGCCAAGTTTGACAAGCTTAAGATTAAACATTTTAATTTTTTTATTAATACATTTTATAATTGTAGTGGTTAACCGAAAACTATTTGTTAACCGATGCGAAAAATCGAAATTGATAAACTGGTTAATCAATTATAATGGACTACTTAATAATTATTGTTTTGAAAAAACCTATATTAATGAACTTATTTTTTGAAGTTCATGGACTGGTTAACCGGTCCATGAACATTCATATTGAAAACCTGTCATTTCATATTTTATTTGTCTCCTCGTATGCAAAAAAAAAAAAAAGTCAGTATACGCTAACATCTAATAAGTCAATATATAAAATAATATTTAATTACTATTATTTTCACATAATTATAAGATACATGCATGAATAAAGAAACAAAAATTAATATCTAAGCAATAATTTATTTTTTAATAAATTACAAAATAATATACAGTAAATAATAATAATTAATTCACCCTATTTTATTCAATTAATTATTTCTAAATTATGTTTAGATTATCTCTAAAATTATGTTAACATTTTTCATAATAATAATTATATATAATTTTTTAATTATCTTTAAAATTATGCAAAAAATTACTTTAATAATAATAATTTAATTTTCAATATTATAAAAAAAGCAAATACTGAAAAAGAAAAAAATATAAACATTAATAACATTTATTATAATATAATGTATCTATTCATATTTTTCAATGATTATCTAGACCTATATGAGAATAAATAAATATATCAAAATTGATAAAGTACCTTATTTCTATAGCTAGTATTTTGCGGTTTTCTTCACCTACATATTTTATAACTCAATTGACGTCTTCATTTTAATAAATCAAACAAAAAAATAAATACATGTCACTATAACGCAAATTAAAATTAAACACATTAACTTATAAACATTCAAATATAAATTTTACCGATTGAGATCAATCTCATCATACTTTTCTCTTACTCTCACTTTAATATATAATATAAATAATAGAACAATAAAGCATATCCTATTTATATTTTTTAATGATTATCTCAAACTACATGGTAAAAAAAAATACCAAAATTGATAAAATAACTTACTTCAATAGCTATTTTTTTACGGTTTTCTTTACTTTGTTAATTTTATATTTCAATTGATATATGTAATTTAATGAATAAAATAAAAAATAAATAAATGTAAATATAATTCTAATTTAGCCTAATGGTAGTGGTATTCTATGAATTAAGGACTTATCCCCAGGTCCTTGATTCGAATCCCACGAAAGGCAAAAATACACAAGGGGAAGTGTAAAGACCGTGAGTACGGCGCGGTGGCTATTGAGCGACGCGCAGGGAAGGCCCGACGGGATATGTTCCGGGGATAGCCCTCGGTCGGTGCCCCACCAGCCGTTACACATGCATCTTTAGATTTCATAATAGTATTATTAGTGATTTCAGGAATATCTGAATTTAAAACTAAGAAGCGATAACAATTGCTATTTAAAGCATAACTAACAAAAATACAATCGATTATTTTAGGTCATATTTTTCTTTTCTTAGTAATAGGAATACTAACTTTAACTAAACACCCCCACACTTTTAAACATTTTAAAGATAATTTTTTATTATGCTAAAGTTCATAAGGTGTTTTATTACAACTTTTATAAGGAATTCTATTAAAAATTAGACATGCAGAATATAAAACTTCACCCCAAAAATTATTAGCCAATTCAGAGCTAAATAACATAGCATTAACCATATCCATAAGTATTCTATTTTTTCTTTCTGCTACTCCACTTGATTGAGGTGAATGGGGAGGTGTGACTTGATGAACTATACCATGCATCTCACAAAATTCATTCATGTCATTTGATGTGTATTCACCGCCTCTATCAGAATGCAAATTTTTAATTTTCCTATCAAGCTGATTTTCTACTTCCGCTTTATAAATTTAAATTTATCAAACAATTCACTTTTGCAATTGATCAAATACATATAGCAATATTTAGAAAAATTATCAATAAAAGTAATAAAATATTTCTTACCACCACGAGTCAAAACATTATTACTATCACAAATATCATTATGTATCAATTCTAATAATAAGGATTCTCTTATCACAGGTTTAAAAGGCTTTCAGGTTATTTAGCTTGAACACAAATTTGATATTTTTCCTTTTTATTAATTTCATGCCTTGGAATTAATTCTAAACCTATCATTCTTTTCATAGTATCAAAATTAACATGTCTAAGTCTATCATGTCAAGTGTCATTACATTCAACAACAGCAATAGAAGAATCAACAACAGGCATATTATTTTTAGAAAATGGCACTACATTTAATTTATATAATCCATTAACTAAATAACCTTTTCCAATAAAAATACCATGTCTAGTAATAACAAATTTATTCGAACCAAGAAAAACATTAAAACCATTTTGATCTAATAAAGATACACTAATTAAGTTTTTCCTTAAACTACGAGCATGAAAAATATTATCTAAAATAAGAAAATTTTCAGAAGATAATTCCAATTTTATTTGTCATTCTCCTAGGATTTGAGCCTCACTATCATTCCCCAAACTCACAGATCTTGCACTTGAAATCTGATAAGAGGAGAAAAACTTTTTATCAGCACAAGCATGAACATTAGCACCAGAGTCTATCCACCAATCATTTGAGTTAAAAATTATATTTAACTTTGGGCTAGAAACGAAGTACCTGTGAGATGAGAAAGGAGAGTTCGGTTCTAAAGTCACCATATTAGCTTGAGGTTTTTGAACTGTTGATGCTTTAGTATGTTGTCCATGGCACTTAAACTAATTTTTGGCAACATGATTGGTCTTTCCACAAACCTAACATTCTAAACCCTTTTTCTGATTAAAATTATTTTTTTTTTGGTTTATTATTATTAAAATTGCCACTACCACCATAATTTTTCTTATAAGCATTTTTCTTGAAATTATTTATTTGAGGCTTTTGAACATTTTTAACAATATGAATTTTTGCATGAAATTCAGAATTTTGTTTTAATGAAATACGATGTCTCTTCTCAATTCTCAAAAAAACCAACAAATCATCAAAAGTAAAATTTTCTGATTTTTGTTTTAAACTTCTAGCAAAATCGAACTAAGAAGGTGGCAACTTTTTAATAAGAGAAGAGACAAACACAATATCATGAAATTCAATACCTTTAATTTTCAAGTCAAAAATAATATTCTCAAAATCATGAATTTGATCAGACACACTTTTTCTATCAACCATATGAAAATCAAGAAATTTTTCAACATTATACATTTTCAATCCCTTTTCTTCGGTGCCATATTTATGTTCCAGTGCATTCCACAATTCAATAGCAGTTTTGGTATGACAAAAAATACAATATATATTATCAATCAAAATACTTAAGATTCGACCATGGCATAAGATATCTTTTTCATTTAAATCATCTTTATCACTAGAACTAGTAACATCATTAGATGCAACAACTTCAGTGGATTTCTTAGATGTTTTTGTTGAACTATTATCTTTGAAACCATCTAAAATCACAGAAAAAAAGACCCAATTCAGTGAGCCAAAATTTCATTTGTTGTTGCCAACAAAGAAAATTTTGACTTGAAAAATTTTCAGGCTTACTAGATAAAGACTGAATTGAATCCATGATAAAGTAAACTCTCACAACAAAACGAATTTCCTCTCAAAGAATGTTATATAGCTAATTAACACAATTAACACCAACTAACAATAAACACACCAAAAATTATTTAAACAAAGCAACAATAACAATAATAAATTAATAACAATTAAATCAAGAAAAATTTTAGAGTAGCATGTGAGTTTGCGGATTGAAACACGTTGAAATGCGCTGTCTTTTGAGAGAAAATGGCTCGTCTGCACCGTGTAATAATTAACCGCGTCCCCCTCGCAAGATACTCCAACCCATTGAAATTGTTGTGTGCAGTTAAGAATTTTTCGAACCGATTATTGTCAATGCTCAAATAATAATTAATGGAATGAGAAAATTAAAAATGAAAAGTTATATATATATATGTGTGTGTATAAGATGGAAGGAATAAAACTTGCAAAACAATAAACAATCTTCTTTTTCTTTTATTTTTAATGCTTCCGAAACTTCTCTCGGGGAAAACAAAACAAAGTGTAAATATATCAACATAAAATATGAACGTTAGTTGCAATAATTTAGGGAGAATGTGAGGAGAAAAATTAGCCACTAAGTGCAGAAAAATATGCCATTAGCATAATATTAGGAGTTAGTTTTTTGACTAATTCAAAATGAAAAGTTTTAATCAATAAATTCCAACATGAAGGAGGAAAAACCATGGGAGGTTATGGTGGGGATTAGGGGTGAGCAAAAAAACGATGGACTCGGTTAACCGAAAAAAAAATTCGAAACCGAACCGATGGACTGGTTAACCGATTGTAATGGACTGGTTAATGGTTAGTGTTTTGGAAAAATCGATATTAATGGACTGGTTAATGGTTTTTGACTCATGTAACTGGTTAACCGAACCGAAACCGAATTTTTAGTTAATTTATTAATTTTTAAAAAATTTATAACAATTTATCCTAATTAAAAGTGATTATGTACTTTTTTTTGTCATTATACTAATTATTTTAAAGTTTTTAAGTTTTTTTAATTGGCTATTAGTAAGTATAACACTTTATCTAATTAAAAGTGATTATGGACCGGTTAATATATTTACTTATTAAATATTAATTTTTAAAACCAAATTTGCTTATATCCACCAAATATTTTTATTTTAACAACAATAATGTTATTTATAGTGAAAATATTTTAATTTTTAAGTACCTTAAACATTTTAATTTTATTTATGAATATATTTATAATTATAATGGTTAACCGAAAAATATTGGGTAACCGATCCGAAAATCCGAAACCGAGGGACTGGTTAACCGATGATAATGGACTGGTTAATGGACTGAAATTTCAAAAAACCGATATTAATGGACTAGTTAATGGACCGGGGCTTATGGACTGGTTAACCGACCATGCTCACCCCTAGTGGGGATGACCATTTTAGCCATTTAAATATATGATTTCTATACTTGGGTTAATGCGCCTATTATTCGGTGGATTATAAGCGTTTTGTCCAATCATATTTTGTGTTTACTTTATGTACATTAGTCAGTTATAGGTGTTTATCTTCTCAAAATATTAATTCAGGTGTTTAAATAATTTTTGATGTTAAATTTAAGGAGCTCCTTATATATGATCCCATAAAAATAACATATCTTCCTTTATGAGTTGTAAAGCCATAAAAATAACAAGAGTTTTATTTTATCAGCAGAACACATCAATCTCAATGAGCCAAAACATAAGGGCCTGTTCACTTATAGAAAACTGGTTCAGTTTTTCAGAAAATTTTTCCACAGAAAACAGAGATCATGTTTATTTTAGTCAATTTTTTAAAATAGAAAATAGAAAATATATTTTCCAATTTTCTAAAATAAAAAAGAGATTGGAGAACTAATAAAAGATATTTTCTAAATTTTCTAAACCATTTTAATACATATATACATGTGTATGTATGTATTCACACACACATACATATACATGTATGTGCATACATATATATGTGTATGTATATGTATGCATAGACATGTATGTATGTATGTATGTAACTACATATATATACATATATGTAGTTACATACATACATACACACATACATATATGCATACATACATACATATACATATATGTATGTATGTACTTATATATATATATATATATATATATATATATATATATATATATATATATACGTAGACACACACACACACACACATATATACACACATATGTATGTACATACATATACATGCACATACACATACTTATACATACATATATATGTGTATGTATATGTATGCATAGACATGTATGTATGTATGTATATTACTACATAGATATACATATATGTATGTACTTATATACATACACACATACGTATATACATACATACATACATACATATACATATATGTATGTATGTACTTATATACATATGTATATACATACATACATATACATATATATATATATATATATATGTACGTAGACACACACACACACACACACACATATACACACATATGTATGTACATACATATACATGAACATACACATCCTTATACATACATATACATATATATATGTGTGTGTGTGCGTATATATACATATGTATGTATGTATGTGTGTGTATGCGTATATACACACACACACACATGTATATATATATATATGCATACACATGCATATGCATATGCATATATATATACACATACATGTAAATGCACATGCACATGCATATATATATATATATATATATATATATACATATATATGTATATATATATACATATATATGTATATGTACATACATACACATATATATATAGAATATAAATACTCTAATTTACCATTTATTGATATGTATGTGCATATGCATATGCATCTATGTGTATGTATGTACATACATACACATATATATACAAAATAATTACTCTAATTTTTCATTTATTGATATGTATACGCATATGCATATGTGTGTGTATATATATATATATATATATATATATATACATACATACATATATATATAGAAAATAAATACTCTAGTTTTTAATTTCTTGATAAATAAACGCGTTTTCTAAATTTTTTACAGAAAATAAATATTTCAATTTTCTAAGAAAATAGAATACAGAAAACAGAAAACTGTTTTCTGTAAGTAAACGCACCCTAAGTGTCTTCACATGACATTGTGACTCGCAAGTGCCAACACGGCCAGAGTTCACTCTTCCACATTAGCCATCCGCTTGCTATAGACTCTATCTTAAGATCTGATATGTGGCACTTAAAAAGAAAAATCAATTGTGATAAAAAAATTCATAAAAATAATTTGATCAATTTAAATATAATAGTTTTTAGTTAACCCAAAAATTAAATTGCATAAATAAAAATTATTATAAAAATTATTTAATAAATATGTAAATTTCCTTTTTAATAAAAAAAGACGTGAAAATTTAAAATGAGATTCGTTGTTTTTTAAAAAGTCTGACTTTGCGTGGTGCAGAACTATAATGGATCACTAAAAAATGGATTTGAAACTTACTATTTGTGATGCTCATGCCTACATCCTAGAATATACAAATTTCCACTAACAAAGTCTTTCACGATAACAATGTCCAATCTGTAATATTTTATTCATTGCAACAAACTTGCACAAGAATTTCTTTGTAAATTTAATATTTATTGTACGAATTAGATTAAATTTCATTTCATCTAAGGGTGTGCATATAGAGTATTGGTTTATAACTCGACAATTGGATGATTTATTGTAATTAAATAAAAATATATATTTACATATTTGTTTTTGACAATATATGTATATATTTACATTTAGTTAAACCAAATTATTTCTGAAATATTTCCATATGACAAATTTCTCGATGCTTGATGGTAAAATTGCATTTCTACTCATTTTTAAGGAGCTAAGCGAAAATATGGAAAAGAGCAAGGGCGGCATTGGGTAAATATAAAAGGCTCACGATCTCTGCAGGTGAGGTCAGACTATCAGTTGGCGCTCGCTGAAAGAATTTGAACGGTTAGCGACGTCGTATCAACGGACCCTCAACCTCAATACTACAGTTCAGAGTAGGATTTTCCAGATCCCCGTCCATGGCGTCTGATTCTCCTCGGGCACGAATCGATCAGGTTTTTCATTTTATTCTCTCAAAAACACTAACAAATTCACAAAGTTTTTTGTTTTTTCAATTTCAAAATTATTTATCTATACGCTCGTGCAAGAACATTGATCCTGTCGAGAAAAGCTACGCCGCTAAAATATGTCACGATTAAAAATAATGGAGGAATTTGAGATCTGAATTTGAGATTTTTTTGTATAGTAAGAGACTGAGTATTACTCTTCTTTCAGTCAAGAGAGCTTAAAGATTCGTTGATAATGACAATCTTTATTTCAGTGCTAGGCCTGGAACAAAATGAGTGGCTGAGTTGTTTAATTGCAATCATATCTTATTAAAATAATATAATCTATGCAGCTGAACGCAATGTGACTTGTTTCTCTTGTGTCTGAGACTGTCTCATGCAGTTTTTTGCTTCCAAAAAGAGGAAGTCTTCTTCTCCTGGTTTGAAGATTCTGCAATCTCAAAAGGATGCAAGAATTGCAGCAGAAGGGTCTCCAAGTGCGAAAGGATCTTTGGACAATTACTTGGTAAATTCACAAGACCAGAACCGCGATGCCAAGCTTTTGTCTGCAACTTATAGTTTGTTGCCCAGGAAAGAATTGGTTAATAGAAATCTGGGTTTGGAGATTAACAATATCTCCGAGAATGAAAATAAGGAGTTCTTTTCACTAGATAAAAGAGACTCCAACACTCCTGAAGTAATTGGACCTTTTCAGAAGGAAACATCTCAGGGTTCATCAAATGCTGGCAAAGTTGCAGCTGAAGGCATTGCAAAAACCCTCTCAGTTCCAAGATGCAGCGAAGAAAACTTAGAACTAAAACAGTTTGCAAATGATTTTTTGTCTTTGTACTGTAGGTACTGCATTTTAAATGTGGCAATATATCCTTAATTTTAAATGGCAATGTCACTAGGCAGTGTTTTTGGTTTAGTTTTATAATTCCTTTTAGTAATTTGTCCTACGCAGTGAACTCCAATCAACTGCAACTTCACCATCAAAGCCAAAGATGAAAGACCATAAGAGACATGGTAGTCCTTCAATAGTGGGCGATGATGATAAAACATCAAAGAAGAGGAATTGCATAACTAGCCAGTCACATTCAGATGGCAAAATTGCTTTCCCCATTGAGAAGAAGACCGAAAACAAGCAATCTACTGCAAATGTAAAAGCCGAAATCCCACATTTCCTTGGGTCTGGAGAGGTAAAAGTAGTTTCAAATACAAATGAGTGTGTGGATGCTCTTCTCTGTTTATGTGTAATTAATATTAGTATTTTTGGCTTCCCTTTTAATTTCCTGGCAGGCTGGCTTAAGAAAGTGCAACAGAGTGTCTGAATCAACTGCTGATGCAGCTGAATGCTGTACACCAGCCTCATCAATGGTAAAAACTTTTGTTTGTAAAACTCCCAAGTCAACTCGTGGAAGCTTCATCTTTTCACCAGGAGATGCATTCTGGAATGAAGCAATTCAAGTTGCTGATGGTTTGTTCTCTGAAGCTCATAATCCCGATGCTCTGGCTGCTGAACATGCAAATAATGGAAGTTGTGTTGCCAAGTTAAGGGAAAATTTGGATGAAGCAATCAGCAATGGTCGACAGTTGGAAAACAGATCTTCTCTGGAGTTATTTAGGACACAGATGAGAGATTCAGTGAATGAAGCATCTCCATTGCCTGTCAAACACCTTGACTTTATATTTGAGGACAGAAACTTTGATGCTAGTTCTCCTTTAAGTGTTGCAAAGAATTTAAATCCACAAAAATGTGGTGAACAATCTGCATGTTGTTCTGTAAACATGAAAAGCTCACGAATTGGTAAAATTGCAATGCAAAGTGAATTACAAATAAATGAAATGTATGAAGCACAATATACCAAGTCTGCTCATCGAGTGATGAAAAGAGAAGCATGTTTGCTTCCAGATAATGATCTCATTACATCTAATTCACCAATAGATGAAATCAGGAATTCTGTTCCTAATAATGGACACTGTGAAGCTAGCACTCCTTCGAGTATTGTGTCACTCAAAGACCGACTAGATCTTGGCAATTGGCTTCCTTCAGAAGTATGCAGCATATATAAAAGGAGAGGAATTTCAAAACTGTACCCTTGGCAGGTATTTTGAACCTTCTAGTGATAATGGTACAGATGATAGTTGCCAAAGTATGATAATATTGTCCATTGTTAAATCTCAGCAAATCAGTGAAAAAGTTGGCCATCATTTCTTATTTATCTAGTTCAAGTTCCTTACCACAGACTATATTCATGCTGCCAATAAAATAGATTAATAATTTATATTTTTATAACCTGCTATAGTTCTTGGTCTGGTCTTGATTGATTATTATTGGTTTTACCTTCTCCTCTTTCCCAAAAATGCACAAGTAGAGATTTGGAAAAGGTTATCATCATAAATGTCATGATAGGATAATACCATAAGTGGAATAGAGGGGCTATAATATAATATTCATGAAGGTGGCACGAGTAATTGGAAAAGTGGAATTTAGGTTTGGATAAGGTAGTAGAACTCTTCTCTTTATGCTCTCTCTCTCTCTCTCTCTCTTACTGTTTATTTTATTTTATTTTATTATTTTTATTTTTATTGTTTTCTAAATTCTTGGTGAACTTAGTGTTTAAAGGGCTCATTGGTTGTTGCGCATTCCTTTTCCTTTTCTTATTATTTTCTGCCAAGCATTTTTTTGTTATTTGTTTTTTCAGTTTTTTGAGCATTAGGCGAACTTTTAGTTCTTGGATTTTGTCATGAAATAAATGTGGGGTTTTTTATATTTCACTTGTATAGTAGTAAAAGGAGTCAGTTAAGTTTTTTTTTTATTTTTTTATTTTTTAATTCATCTTTATATTCATTCATATTTTTTTAACCAAATGTTTATACATTCCATTTCCCAGGTTGACTGTCTTCAGGTGGATGGAGTTTTACAGAGAAGGAATCTTGTTTATTGTGCATCTACAAGGTACTTAATTATGCATTTGAATTCATCTTAACTTCTGTCAGATTACTTTCCATGATAGGTATATACTTGTTTTGTTTTCTTTTGCATCGGAAAGATTGTTTCATAGATTAACCAGTGAAAGCCAAAGAAATGTTACTCTATATTATTATTTTCAATTAATGTTCACTTAAACTTATTTGTGCTGCCACAGTGCTGGAAAAAGTTTTGTTGCTGAAATTTTGATGCTGCGGCGGGTCATATCAACAGGGAAGATTGCACTGCTTGTACTTCCTTATGTATCAATTTGTGCAGAAAAGGTCTCATAATTTTCATCCTGAATTTAGTAGATGCTATTACTTATACATGTTTTGTCACAGCAATTACGGATACCATGCATGTTAACCTTTGTCCTGATTGGTCCAGGCTGAACATCTGGAGGGGCTCTTAGAACCACTTGGTAAGCTTGTTAGGAGTTATTATGGAAGCCAAGGTGGCGGAACACTTCCTAAAGATACATCTGTAGCTGTCTGCACAATAGAGAAAGCGAACTCCTTAATAAACAGACTGCTGGAAGAAGGGCGTCTATCAGAAATTGGAATTATTGTGATTGATGAACTGCACATGGTATTTTGAATCTGTGATCCTTTTATTGTGAAACCTTTTGTGTAATACATTTTATAGATGTTAACATAGGTTCACTATTGCTTCAAATGTAACTCATTTATATATGTTGAAGTTATATGTATGGATGATTTCATGCTTATGTTTGTTGGCAGGTTGGTGATCAGAGTAGAGGTTATCTTCTTGAACTTATGTTGACAAAGCTTCGTTATGCTGCTGGCGAAGGCAATTCAGAATCTAGCAGTGGGGAAAGCTCAGGTACAAGCAGTAAGAATGATGCTGCTCATGGGCTGCAAATTGTCGGAATGAGTGCAACAATGCCAAATGTAGCAGCATTTGCTGATTGGCTTCAAGTAAGTGGCATCACTGTATAAATTTTCTGATTGTCATACTTTTTGCTGGTGGCCTTTCAGACTTGGTGATATTCTGTTTGGAGTAAATAGAGAGATTGCACTGCAAAATTTGGCACAACAATTTAATACGTACTTCTATATTGTATAATGACTTATTCTTGTCTTACTTGCGGACAGTAGAAATAATTTTTCCATCACAATGTCACCTTATCTTTGCACAAATTTGTTTGCAGGCAGCATTATACCAGACAGATTTTCGACCTGTTCCACTTGAGGAGTTTATTAAAGTTGGCAACACCATTTATGACATGAAAATGGATATCGTTAGAACTATTCCAAGAGCAGTGGACCTAGGTGGTAAAGATCCAGATCATATTGTGGAACTTTGCAATGAGGTAGGGACTTTTCACTTTATTATATGGGTGAATATGTGGCCGGTAACTACTTAAGAGTTGAAAAACATGAATGATTATTTACATGTATCAGGTTGTTCAAGAGGGTCATTCAGTGCTAATATTTTGCTCTAGTCGGAAAGGATGCGAATCAACTGCTAAGCATGTTTCCAAATTTCTGAAGAAGTTTTCTGTCAACATACAAAATGATGGTGAGTTCCTTGATATAGCTTCAGCTATTGATGCATTGAGAAGATGCCCTGTAGGATTGGATCCTACTTTAGAAGAAACTCTCCCTTCTGGTGTCGCCTATCATCATGCTGGCCTCACGGTATGGCTTCATGCTTATCTTCCTTAACTTCTGATTTGTTGCTCATAGGTCTATTCTCCTTATTTTCATTATAGTTTAGTCTTGGTTTAGAGGCTTGCTTAGATTTCAGAATCACCTGGTTTGGTGTTATAGTTTCTACTGTTGCATGTTACAATATTGAAGGGTTAGGATGTTCTGTTGTTATCTTACAGGTTGAAGAAAGAGAAATAATTGAAAGCTGCTACCGTAAAGGCCTTTTACGTGTCTTAACAGCTACATCCACTTTAGCTGCTGGGGTTAACCTGCCAGCTAGGAGGGTCATTTTTCGACAGCCCAGAATTGGCTGTGATTTTATTGATGGGACCAGGTATAAACAGATGGCTGGTCGGGCTGGTCGGACTGGGATAGATACTAAAGGAGAAAGTGTATGTTTGATTTTCTTTTTCCTTTTCATGCTTTCTCCCTGCAATCTATTCTTACATCATTGTCCTTAATGCTAATGTGGTATTTGTCTATCCACTGCTCTAGCTTGCTCATCATACATTGAATATTTTGTGCCTTGTTTCATTCTTTTCGCTATGTTTCAAAATATTCCATTCCATTTAATGAGCAATTAGGTTAGAATATAGACAATCTATAATTAAAAAATACCATTTTATCATTTGCAATTGCCTGTTTCTTCATGTTCAGATACTGATCTGCAAACCTGGGGAACTCAAAAGGATTATGGGCCTGCTTAATGAAAGCTGTCTGCCATTACAGTCTTGTCTTTCTGAAGATAAGAATGGAATGACTCATGCAATTTTAGAAGCTGTGGCCGGTGGAATTGTACAAACCGCTAATGATATCCATCGTTATGTAAGATGTACTCTTCTCAATTCTACGAAACCATTCAGTGATGTTGTGAAATCAGCACAGGATTCTCTTCGGTGGTTATGTCACAGAAAATTTCTTGAATGGAGTGAAGATACAAAATTATATAGCACTACACCCCTTGGACGTGCAGCCTTTGGAAGTTCTCTTTGTCCAGAAGAATCACTTGTAAATATTTGTTTCATCACTTTACAGTATATTGCTAACTGATTTTTCTAAGTCTTTTCTTTTGGCTCTCCCTTTTCTTTCCAGAATGGTTTGAGTTTGGTTTCCCTGATCTGAGCGATTGATTCTTTGTTAATTCACTGGATAAACCAATTAGTAGGAGCTTGTGCATGCATTGATTATGTTTATCCGATTGATTTCCTAGATTGTTCTAAATGACCTTTCAAGAGCAAGAGAAGGATTCGTGCTTGCATCTGATTTACATTTAGTGTACTTAGCTACACCAATCAATGTTCAAGTGGAGCCAGATTGGGAATTGTATTATGAAAGGTTTATGGAGTTGTCTCCTCTCGATAAGGTAATACTGCTTCTCTTGTTCACTCTTTTTTGGGTATGCATGAGATATTTTGGGCCTGTTTTAAGGCATCTGATCATTGTATCAGTTTGTCTATGGGCTTTGGTTTTTTAATCACTATGTTCTTTTGGCATGCACATGAAAATATATAGAATTCCCAGAACCTGTATTCCATGGGCTTTGCACACATTAGACTGTCCAAATAGATTCTGTTCCCTTGACTTTTCATGCTTATTCATGCTCAATCATCAAACTACTGAATTCTAAAATCGAGTTTATATCATTTCCTTCTCCTGTCACTCATCTCTTTTTGTTTCTGTGCTTGGGTACAAGTAGAGTTTTCTGGCCTATGGGGGTCTCTGTTCATTGATAACTTTTCTTTCTTCTGCTTTTTTAATGTAGTTTCCTACATCTTACCTTTTTGTTTCCCCCCTCACTTTTTGTACATGGCATGAAGTCTGTTGGAAATCGAGTTGGAGTTTTGGAACCATTTTTGATGCGTATGGCACATGGAGCACCTATGCGCATGTGGCACAGACCAACTGATAACATGAGAAAGTCGCATGGAAAGTTACAAAATCAATGTGGGAATGCGAACAACAAAATTATTTCAGATGAACAATCACTCCGAGTGTGCAAACGATTTTATGTTGCTCTTATTCTGTCCAGGCTGGTGCAGGTGTTGCAATCTTTTATCCTTTTCTTCTTTCTCTATGGTGCTTAATGTTGTAAGCAAAATGTGGTTACCATTCCTTTAATTAAATTCTTTCTAGAAGAAAATATGTATATATTCTCATGTGTGGCACTTGTATTTTTTCACATATTAGTAGCAAGTATTTGTGGCTTTTTTTTCAAAGAAAAGATGTATATATAAACCTATGTACTGCTATTTGTCCTCATATAACATAAATGTTATATTTGTCTACATGATATACCGAATGTGATTCCAATACCTTTGCATACTATAATATGTGAATTTTGCTTGTTTTTTGTGCTTTGCTAATTACATTTTCAAATCTTGGAATAAAGGAAACACCTGTTGCTGAAGTTTGTGAAGCTTTTAAGGTTGCCAGAGGCATGGTTCAAGCCTTACAAGAAAATTCTGGAAGGTTTGCGTCTATGGTTTCTTTATTTTGTGAAAGACTAGGATGGCATGATCTGGAAGGCTTAATTGCCAAGTTCCAAAATCGCGTTTCATTTGGCGTTAGAGCTGAGATTGTGGAGCTTACCACTATTCCATATGTTAAGGTAACTGGCTTCTACCTTTTCTCTATGTTTTGGTAATCATCCTAATCTGTTTACAGGCCTTTTCTGGTTGGTCATTAATTAGATAAATCTTAGTTTATTGCTTTATTTTTAGGGTTCTCGAGCAAGAGCGCTGTATAAAGCAGGATTGCGTACACCTCTTGCTATTGCTGAAGCATCTATCTTGGAAATAGTTAAGGCTCTTTTTGAATCTTCAACGTGGGCAGCTCAAGGTGAATCTGTTAGAACTTTGACTAATTGCTTCTTACGTACTGATCCCAGTAGATGAATGCCTTCCAGATTTATATCAGCTTACATTTCCTTGCTAAAGGATTGCTGTGATATAATTGATTATTAGTATTATTTTTTAGCTTAATGTCGAACTGATATGGAATTTTGAAGAATTTATTCCAAGACTTTTGGCCATTTTGAAGAGTTGAAACTTCATATATCTGAAAATGTTATTATGATCTGTAGTGTCAGTGGAAAGTAATTAAAATAATGTGAACCATCATGTCAAGGATCCTTCACAGGGTTTGTGTACTTTAGTTTAGTTTGCACCTCAATGGAGTGTATACCTTTCTGGCAATAGCTTGCAAGGACTTCTAGTTAAACTGGTTTTAAATTGCTTGGCAATTCAAGTTGGATTCCCACTTTGTTCATATGCATGCAAGTCTAAATGGACTAATATTTGACATGGAAGGATATTTGCATGTTTGTTTGTATTTATGACTACACTAATGTGCTTACTATATGTTCGTAGATTACTTGCATATGCCCTTGTTTGTTTTATGTTATGCATTTTCACTCAATAGTTGAGTCTTTGGTACTGGGTTTTTGTTTCAGGTTGAGCTTCCATGATTAGTAATTAGATTCAATTTTGGCTAGTGTTCAGTTTTTCAATTTGAGTTAGGTTTGAAATCTCTATGTAATATTTGAGTTAGGTTTGAGGGACAATATTTTCATTCAACTTTCTGGTTTTGCATCAATTTAGTTTTTAATTCTGGATATCAGGGTTTAACTTTTAGGATTGTTATTCCAAGGCCTAGGTTTTAGTAAAGTAATTGTTCAGACTGTCCAAGCATGAACCACTCGTTTCTTATGTAAATTTTGCTGTTTAATAATTTTATCTAATTTTGAATTAGAACTTTTGGTCTTTAGGCATTAAGTAAGCACTAGTTTAAAACTTTTTTAGGTTAAAGAGTTTGAGAATAAATGTTGAAAAGTTTCAAAGAAACCTTCTGTAGGTCAACTCAGTAAAATACATTGTAAAACTAGTGTAATGAAAGCATTTTTTCCTGAACATTTTCACAAAAATATGGTGGAGAAAATCCTTTTCAAAGTTTGTGAATTATCATTTTCGAACTCTTTTTCTTTTTCTGTTCTAAATCTTAGCGCTTCTTTGTTCTGAAATTTGAGTTTGCTTTTTGCGGTGTTATGATGCATCTGGACAAAGATGAACACCCTTATCTTTGAAATGAGGTTTTTCCTTTGATCTGTGTTTGGTGATGAACAAAAAAATCGAAGTTCTTTTCTTGCATACTCTGGATACACCAGATTTTATGAGGTTCATCTTTTAGGCTGTTTGTGGGTGTGTGTTTAGAGGGATTTCAGAGGTTTGTCTTTAATTGTTGTTCAAACAACTCTAGGGAACCGCTTTCTTTAGGTCCCATTTCTTATTTTATGATGGAGATATCTTTTTCAGGAAAATATCCTTTATATTTCAGTATTTGTGCTCTAAGGCTAATCTATTAAGTGAAAATGCTTTCTTGATAAAAGAGATCAATAACCCATTTTCAAGAAAACAGCTTTTTGTTTCTAAAATGATATTTCATTTTGTGGACTTTTACAAACTCACATAAAGGAAAGGAAGCTTTAAAGAAACTGCATAGGCATGAATTCATTCTTGTACATGACCATTGCCAATAATCTTCCCAGCAGTATTCTCTCATGTCAAACTATAAATAGAAAATATGGAATTTTGATAGTTTATTGTTGAAAGGATAGTGGATAGTGATATATATATAAGTTGTATAGGTTAGGAGGATATCACATCCTCCATGCTGTGATTCTGTCTTTAGTAAATTGATGCTGGCTCTCTAATTTATTTTATTTTATTTATTTATTTTTATAAAAAGAGAGAGAAAAGTCTTGATGCAAAAATGTAATGCTCTGTCCATCCCATTTAAGTGATCAATCTCACTATCTGGCTTTGTCCCATTTTAAGCATTTCTTTAGGAATTTGAGATTATTAATAAAAAGTTTATATTTTTTTCTCATATTTCTTATGCACCACTACATTTATCTTTATTAGAACTTCTCTCTCTCTCTCTCACTCATCATCTCTATTTTTAGTTAAAATAAATTCTTGACAATGCATATATCTAGAGTTTTAATGCATTTAAACTTAATAGAGTGATATACTTACCTTAGATATTGTAAAAAATTGAATGGAGTGATAGAAATTAGTAAATGGCAATTTTTTGTAAAATTAAAGTTTTCTGATTATTTCTTTAATTCCGTGCTAAACTGAGATTGGTCACTTAAAGAGCGTCACTTTTTCTCCTTGGTGGAAGCTTTTTGTCTATTACAATCCCAACTCCAAAATAAGTGTTTTTGCTGCATGTTTGAAATATTTGAAACTAACAGTCAAATTTACAAGTTAACAAAATGGCTGTAGAAGGTTCAGCACAAAGGCGCCTACAGTTGGGAGTTGCAAAGAAAATCAAGAATGGTGCCCGCAAAATTGTTCTTGATAAAGCTGAAGAGGCAAGGGTTGCTGCTTTCTCAGCTTTCAAATCTCTTGGACTCAATGTTCCTCAGTTTTCTCGGCCACTCTTATCAAGTGGTTCTAGAGATGTTGTTGAGCAAGGTGCTGAAAATAAATCTTCTGGAGATGGCACAACTAATGTCTTCCTTTGTCTCAAGGAAAGAAACCACACTTCATCTGAACCCTGTGTAGAAAGTAGCAAATGTTCTGATAAGGTAAATTTGGGAGTTGAAGGAGAAAATTTGATGAACACAATAGATGCTGGTTTAGTGGCTCCAACAGGAATAAATTCATCTGGAATTGTTCAATGTAACTCTGGTGCTGAGAATTCTGCGGTACAAGTTGAAAAGTCTTCAAATCTTGGTAAACAGGTGGATGCTACTGATTTTCAAAATGCAGAATCAGCTGTAATCTTATCAGTGAAGTCAGGGCAAGATGTTGATGGAACCAGGACGTGTGATAGGAATGTTCAAAGCTGTTTACAGGAAGAATGTGGAAGAGCAAAAATATGTAATGACAAGATGCAAACTGCTTGTGAGAAGGGTCCTATTAATGCTAGTAAAGCTCCGGGTGGAATTGATTCTTTCTTGGCTGTCTGGGACACTGTTCCACAATTCTATTTTGACCTCCATTACAACAATAGAACAGAAGCAAATTCTGTTACGCCCTTTGAATTACAGGGCATGGCCATTTGTTGGGAAAACTCACCTGTTTACTATGTCAACCTTCCTAAGGATTTACTGTGGGCTAATGCCCAAAAAGATGTCCAACCGCCTGAAAATTGGTTGGAGATATTTAGGCATAGATGGAAACGAATTGGTGAAATAATGGGGAAGAGAGAGGCCACAAAGTTCACTTGGAATTTAAAAATTCAGATTCAGGTGCTCAAACAAGCTGCAGTTCCTATTCAGAGATTTGGCTGCCTGAATCTTTCAGAGAAGAGTCTGAATCTTGAATGCTCGGATAAATTACACTTTCTACTGTCCCCAATCAATATCAAAGAAGGAATTGACTTGTGCATCGTGGCATGGATTCTTTGGCCTGATGAGGAGAGAAGCTCTAGCCCAAACTTGGAGAAGGTAAAGTCTGAAAGTAATTATTAAAAGTATGAATTAGAAATTTTTTGAATCAATTTTAAAGGTCAATGTGCAAACTTCTATGTCCTTGCCAATCACTTTTTGGTGTTGATTGATTGGATTGGCTTTTCAGTTATGTTATATATATTATGCAGGAAGTAAAGAGAAGGTTATCTAGTGAGGCTGTTGCAGCTGCTAATAGGAGTGGCAGGTGGAAGAATCATATGCGAAGAGCTGCTCACAATGGTTGCTGTCGCCGAGTTGCACAAACACGAGCGCTATGTTCAGTTCTTTGGAAGTTACTTGTTTCTGAAGGACTTGTTGAAGCACTTAAAAACATTGAGATTCCATTGGTAAGTTTTCTATTACTGTCTGGTATACACTTCTAGATTCATGGACGCTATCTTAATATGTGTGAGTGCCAAGTTATGGGTTTTCTCATCAATATCTTTCATGGATTTTTTTTTTCTTTGCTTTGTGTCAAAGAACCAATCAATCTGACGTCCTGGCACAGAATGGCCATTGCATTTGAAGATTTGATAAGCATAGGCCATGCCCTTCATGCTGAAATTTTAATTGATAAGATTGGTTGGCCTGGATTTGAAGTCCAGACCCTTTGTTCTAAGGGGCTCTGATATTATAAGAAGAACTGCTCAACTTAAAGGCTCAAGCTTATATGTGATGGTGTCAAAAATAGTTTAATCTATAGCACTTTGCTTAACAAACAGAAAGTTTCCAGTACACTATTTAATTGATAAGTAGACAATCACCTTTCTTGCATTAACTTTTCCTTCCTTTGATCTCTTCGTGCTTGACTTCTTGAGTTTGGTCTTGCTTATTCCTAAATGTATGGGAAAAATTAGATGTATTTGAAAATTTTAGAAGGTCAGCAAGCAAATGCAAGACATCCTTGAATTCATAAGCCATGGATGTTACTTGGCACTTTCACTGTTTTTTAACTCAGAGGCTTGTTATTTTTGATTCCTAGGTCAGTGTTTGTATATGTGTTAGGTTAATGTTCTTTCAGACATGGAGCTTTGGGGGATAGGTGTTGACATGGAAGGATGCCTTCAAGCACGTAAGGTGCTTTCAAAAAAGCTAAGGCAGCTTGAGAAGAAAGCATATGAGTTGTCTGGCATGACTTTTTCACTGCATACAGCATCAGATATTGCAAATGTTCTGTATGGACACTTGAAGCTGCCCATACCAGAAGGGTGTGGTAAAGGGAAATTACATCCAAGTACCGACAAGCATTGCTTGGATTTGTTAAGGTATTTGAGATTCCTTCTGTTTTCCTCTTATGCTTGGCATTTTGTGCAAACTTTTGTTGGCTATTTAATGAAGATGTTTATTTCTTATATTTCTTAGTAAGTAGTATGATGCAAGATTTATGCCCCAAATGCTTGTGGGCTGTAACAATACAATGGAAATTGAATTTGTTACTATCTGTATATTCCGTTTATCAATTGATACACTCTATATATATATACAAAAATAAAATAAAAATAATACATCTACACTAGCTGTAATAGCTGACTACAGTCAGTATCTACTAGCTGTAATAGCTCACCCTAAACACAGCTAATAGCTGACTTTGAGCATGCTAGCTGTATTCTAACACTCCCCCTCAAGTTAGAGCATAAATATTAATCATGCCCAACTTGTTACACAAATAGTCAAGTCTAGAGCCATTTAAAACTTTTGTGAACAAATCAGCCAACTGTTCTCCTGTCTTCACATATCCTGTTGAAATGATATTATCTTGAATTTTTTCACGAATGAAGTGACAATCAACTTTAATATGCTTGGTTCGTTCATGGTATACTGAATTTGAAGCAATATGAAGAGCAGCTTGATTATCACACCAAAATTTTGCTGGAGGTGAGGGATTTATACCAATTTCAGCAAGCAAGTGATGAATCCACAAAATTTCACATGCAGACTGTGACATAGCTCTGTATTCAGATTCTGCACTAGATCTGGATACTACAGTTTGCTTCTTACTTCTCCAAGACACTAAATTTCCTCCAACAAAAACACAATAGCCTGTTGTTGACCTCCTATCAATTTTAGAACTTGCCCAATCAGCATCTGTAAAACACTCGATTTGAGTATGCCCATGATCACTGTACAATATACCAAGTCCAGGAGCACCTTTTAAATAACATAAGATCTGCTCTAAAGCTTTCCAATGCTTGATCGTAGGTGCATTCATAAATTGACTAACAATGCTTACTGCTAATGCAATATCCGGACGAGTTACTGTGAGAATTCAGTTTTTGAACTAACTTTCGGTATCTCTCTGGATCATTAAAGTTATCACCATCATCTTTTGTAAGTTGTACACTAGGAACCATAGGAGTGGTGCATGGCTTAGCTCCTAATTTTCCAGTTTCTGCAAGCAAGTCAAGAACATATTTTCTTTGGGATAGAAGAATTCCCTTCTTACTTTTTGTCACTTCTACTCCCAAGAAATATTTTAACTGGCCCAAGTCTTTAGTGTGAAATCTACCATGCAAAAAGGACTTTAGAGAACAGATACCTGCAGAATCACTTCCTGTAATTACAATATCATCAACATAAACAACAAGAAGAATAATGCCGTTTTCCGATCGTCTATAGAAAACAGAGTGATCGTATTGACTCTTTTTCAGTCCAAACTCTTGGACAACCGTACTGAATTTACCAAACCAGGCACGAGGACTTTGCTTCAGCCCATACAAAGACTTCTTCAGACGACAAAGTTTCTCATACAACCCCTGAGCAACAAAACCAGGTGGTTGCTCCATATAGACTTCTTCTTGAAGATCACCATGAAGGAAAGCATTTTTAATGTCGAGTTGATGTAAAGGCCAATGGTGAGAAGCTGCCAAAGATATGAAAAGACGAACAGAACTTAATTTGGCGACTGGAGAGAAAGTATCAGAATAATCCACCCCATAAGTTTGAGCATATCATTTAGCGACAAGTCGAGCTTTCAACCGAGCTATAGATCCATTCGGATTAACTTTGACTGTAAAGACCCATTTGCAACCCACAACCTTCTTGCATTCAGGTAAATTCACTAACTCCCAAGTGTTGTTTTTATCCAAGGCACTCATCTCCTCAATCATAGCATCATACCATCCAGGGTGACTTAAGGCTTCCTTAACTGTCTTTGGAATAGATACAGAATCTAAAGATGCAATTAAAGAGCATATCGAGGGAGATAGGTGATCGTAGGAAACAAAATTAGCAATGGAATAAGTGGATTTACAATTACGTGTACCTTTACGAAGAGCAATGGGAAGATCGTCGTCGGCAGAAGCAGGATCTGATGACAAAGATGTTGGTGCAGGACATATATCATGAGTGTCTTTTCTTCTAGAGTAGACCTGAACAATTTGTGGTCTTGCTGAATGATCATCATCCATTATCTGCTCAGTACTAGAGGATATAGTGGGCACATCAACTGGTTCTCGAGAAAATGTCACCTTATAGATAAGCCACTCATCTTCCTCCTCTTGACTTGTAGGTGTGGAAGGAGATGAAAAGAAAGGTTTATCTTCTAAGAATACCACATCAGCGGAAACCAAATGTTGCTGTAAATCAGGAGAATAACATCTATATCCTTTTTGAAGACGCGAGTATCCTAAGAAAACACACTTCAATGCCTTAGGATCGAGTTTGGTAATATGAGGACGTATATCGCGAGCATAACAAGTACTGCCAAATATCCGTGGTTCTACTGGAAATAGTGATTTATTTGGAAATAAAACACTATAAGGTATATCACCATTTAACACCGTAGAGGGCATCCGATTAATCAAGAAACAAGCTGTAGAAATAGCATCGGCCCAAAAATACTTAGGAACATTCATTTGAAACAATAAAGCTCTAGCTGTCTCAAGTAAATGTTTGTTCTTCCTTTCAGCAACTCCATTTTGAGAAGGGGTATCAACACAAGAGGACTGATGAAGAATACCCTGTTGAGACATATACCGCTGAAAAGAATTTGACATATATTCCTTAGCATTATCACTCCGTAATATGTTAACAGAGGCATTGAATTGGGTTTTAACTTCAGCACAAAAAGCAGAAAAATGGGAGAAAACTTCAAAATGATTTTTCATAAAATAAATCCAAGTCATACGGGAAAAATCAACAAATGTAACAAAATATTTGTACCCAATTTTTGACATAACAGGGCAAGGACCCCAAATATCCGAATGAACAAGTTAAAAAGAAAATTTAGCTCGTTTATTAATTCTAGGACCTGATAAGCTACGATGATGTTTAGCAAAATGACAAGACTCACACTCCAAAGAAGATACATCATGAAACTACGGGCACAACTCTTCAAACTAGGTAGAGGAAGATGTCTTAACCGATAATGTGCTTTAAAAGGAGAAACAACACTGGAACAAGAAATAGATCGTGGTATCCAAGAATCCAGAATGTATAGACCACCAGATACATGTCCTTTACCAAAAATCTGCTTCGTCATAAGATCCTGAAAAAAACAATGATCAGGGAAAAATGAGACACATCAATTGAGTTCTTTGGTAAGTTTACTCACAGATATCAAATTAAAAGCTAGGTTAGGCAAATTTAGAACAGAAGGTAAAGTAATAGAAGGAGTTGGTTTGGCAGTTCCAGACCCTACAATGTTGTATGATGTTCCGTCAGCAATAGTAACAGGTAAAGGAGCTTTATGAGACCGAAAATCAGTGAAAGTATCAGGATTACTTGTCATGTGATTCGTGGCACCAGAATCAATGACCCAATTGTTGCTAGAAGAGATGAGACATGTGTTACCTGCCTCAGTAGTGATCGAGGTTGAGGATCCCTTTAACATTTCCTGGTCATCAGTCAAGTGATCATCTTTATCCATACTGCGAAGATAGATTCTAATCGTTCTACTCCAATGAAGATAATTAGATTCATCTAATTTTTCTTCAGTAATCTTAGCTAAAGGAATAATTTCACTAATAGTTTCCCTGACAACCTCTTTACTGTCAGCCATAATACCCACAAAGTAACAAGAAAATCAGACCAGCCAAAATAAAAGCCAAGTAACTTAATAAACTGAGAATCACGAAGCACAAACCAAAAAAAGAGCAAAGCCTTTGACACCGGCAACCAGCAGAAGATGAACGTAAAGCAAGAACACCACCAGAAGAAGGAACCAGGCCAACGCGACACCGGGATCTGACCGGAGATTACCGAGCGACGCCGGAGACGAAATCGGAGGTCCAGCCGTCTTTACACGCGCCTCCACGCGCCGTCGTATGAGAGAAGAGGCGGAAGCTTTGGTCGGCGCGTGAGGAACAGTCGCCGAACGGACAGTAGCCGGATTTTGTGGAGGGGCCGGAAATTCCCCTGCGCTTCTCCTGATGCCGGCGGTGAGACGAAATGGTCACCGGAAAATGTTACCCAACCCAAACAGTAGCTGAAATAAGCTATATGGGTCTTCTTGCGGCGCGTCTGGTTCACTCGGGCGCCGGATTTTGTAGAGAGGCCGGAAATCTTCCTGTGCTTCCTCTGATACCGCCGGTGAGACAAGACGGTCACCGGAGGAGGTCAACCAACCCAAAACAGTAGCTGGAACAAGTTACCCAACCCAAAGAAACCCAGAAAATCCAGGTAAATTACCAAATCTAAGCCTAAAAGGCTCTGATACCATGTAACAATACAATGGAAATTGAATTTGTTACTATCTGTATATTCCGTTTATCAATTGATACACTATATATATATATAAAAATAAAATAAAAATAATACATCTACACTAGCTGTAATAGCTGACTACAGCCAGTATCTACTAGTTGTAATAGCTGACCCTAAAAACAACTAATAGTTGACTTTGAGAATGCTAGCTGTATTCTAACATGGGCCACTAAAACAATTCTTTTCAACTTTTGCCTTAGGCTTCTTTTGTGCATGTTGAAGTTTGGGGGATGAAATGTTGTTCAAATTGTGTTTTCAGGTATAGATATTAAGGGTATCATAGTTAATTTTGATTCTGTTTGTATATGAAATATAATTACAGATTACTTAAGAGCAGTTTTTTAGGAAAACGGAAACTAAGCTGAAAAAGTTTGAACGGGTGATTGTTGATGCAGCTGTAAAAAACTGAAAATTTTATAGTCCTTTGCGATTATATAGCTTTTTTATAGTTGTGGGTACTTATAGTTTTGCATGGATGAGATACACTTCATTTAAAGGACGTCATATGATTAGTGTGTTTTCTTTTTTTTTTTTAATGATAGGGTGAGTTGTTATAATCTTCTGTAATTGTGTCAGAATAATTGCCAATCAATTCCTCTTGTTTTAAAAATGTGATTTTGTGGAATTTTGTCCTTTTATTAGTCCATTTAGCAGTCCAATAAGGTATTGGAAGGCTTAAATAATCTCCTTGACATGTGAATATCAATTGGATTGAATGACCCTCAATGTGAGAGTTCCCCTCATTATATAGAAATCATAGAGATTTACAAGGCTGATTTCAGGCATTACATCAACTAAATCAAGGCTAATTTCTAGTAATTAGATCTATCTAAACAAGGAAGTTACAATCAAATATATCTAAACAAGGAAGTTACAATATATTTATAGTTGTAATACATGATATGCCCTGATATATGCTATCATCCCCCCTCAAATTGATGTTGGTTGATCAAGAAGCATCAATTTGCTCACACGAAACCAATGTCGCTGTTGTGTCATAGCCTTGGGAATGATGTCAGCTGTTTGGAGAGTAGTGGAAATATGAGGAAGAGAAATAATTCGAGTATCCAAGGCTTCGTGAATAGAATGACAATCCACCTCAATATGCCTAGTGCGCTCATGGTAAATAGGGTTTGTAGCAATATGAATAGCACTAGTGTTATCTGCATGGAGTGGAGTGGGATTAGATTGAGAGAAACCAAGCTTGGCTAGAAGTCCACAAAGTCAAATGATCTCTGAACAAGCAGCAAACATAGCACGGTATTCAAATTCAGTTGAAGATTTAGAAACACGGGCTTGCTTCTTACTCTTCCAAGAAATCAATGAATCACCAAGAAACATGCACCAGCCCGTGACAAATCGTTTAGTGTCCGGACATCCAGCCCAATCAGTGTCACTATAGGCAACAAGATGAAAAGGAGAACCAGCTGGAAAGAACAATCCACAGCTAGGTGTCCCACGAAGGTATTGAATGATACGATGAACATCAACTAAATGTAAATGACAGGGATGTTGCATGAATTGACTTACTTGCTGGATAGCAAAAGAAATATCCGGCCGTGTAATAGTCAAATAGTTCAAGCTGCCCACCAATTGTCGATAGACGGTAGGATCAGAAATGAGATCACCCTCCTCACGACGATACTTTGTGTTGACTTCTAGGGGAGTATCCACAGGAGAGGCATCTTAAAGACCAGCTAATTTAAGCAAATCTCCTGTGTATTTATGTTGATTCAAAAAAATACCAGAAGAATAAGAATGAACTTCCAAACCCAATAAGTAAGTGAGAGAACCAAGATCCTTCATATGAAATGAGGCTTGAAGATGTTGTTGCAAATGAGCAATTAAGGCAGAATCTGTCCCAGTAATAACGATATCATCAACATAAACTAGGAGAAGAACAATACCGGTAGTTGTCTTGCAGGAGAACAATGATGAATCATATTGACTTTGCTTAAATGAAAATTAAAGCAATATGGATCGGAATTTATCAAACCAAGCACGGGGAGCTTGCTTTAACCCATAGAGCGATCGTTTCAACTTACAAACATCCAAAGAAGTGGAGGAAGGTAAGCTAGGTGGTAGAACCATGTAAATCTCCTCTTTGAGATCACCATGAAGAAAAGTGTTTTTAACATCCATCTGATGAAGTGGCCATCCTTGTGAGGTAGCAATCGAAATAACCATACGAACCGTGGTCATTTTGGCAACTAGAGCAAAAGTCTCTTCATAATTGATCCCATACTCTTGTTTGTTACCAAGGGCCATCAGCCGTGCCTTATAGCGATCTAGAGTAACATCAGGACGAAACTTGATTGAGTAGACCCATTTACAACTAATGGCTTTAACATTAGTCGGACAATGACCAACATCCCATGTGTGATTGTCCTCAAAAGTTTTGAAGAAATTCAGAGTAGAATTTCATATTTTTGTATTAACATTAACCTGAATTTATACAAGAAGGATTGGAAATTAAGTCAAAAGATACAACTCCTAAATCAGCTCCTAAATCAACTCCTAACTACTATGATCAATTATTCAACCTTACAGCTATTCAACACAGCTATATTCAACACTCCCCCTCAAGTTGGTGCAAAAATATTACACATGCCCAACTTGCAAACTATGGTGTGAAAGGTTCGACTATTGAGTCATTTTGTAAAAATATCTGCTAGCTGTCTGTTTGATTTCACATGAAATAAACTCAAGATGCCTTCAGTTAGCTTTTCCTTGATGAAATGTCGATCGATTTCAATGTGTTTCGTCCGATCATGTTGAACAGGATTATGAGCTAAACTGATGGCGGCTTTGTTGTCACAGTATAAGGATAGTCTTCTTCTTTCAAATAGTCTCAATTCTTCTAGTAGCTTTCTCAGCCAAAGAAGTTCACAAACACCTTGAGCCATAGCCCTGTATTCTGCTTCAACACTTGATCTTGCAACCACACTTTGCTTCTTACTTCTCCAAGTAACTAAGTTCCCTCCTACAAGAGTACAATATCCTGATGTAGATCGTCGGTCATTTAAAGATCCAGCCCAATCTGCATCTGTAAAAGCTTCTATGTGGAGGTGACCATGTTTGGAGAAAAGAAGACCTTTTCCTGGGGCAGACTTCAAATACCGCAAAATTCGAAAGACAGCTTGCATGTGAGAGTCTCGTGGATCATGCATGAATTGACTCACCAAGCTCACTGAGTAGGCTATGTCTGGCCTAATATGTGAGAGATAAATGAGTCTCCCAACTAACCTTTGGTATCTCTCTTTATCCACCGGCTTTTCAACTTCTGATTGTAGCTTGTGATTGCTCTCAATAGGCGTGTCTGCCGGTTTGTATCCTAGCATACCAGTCTCATCCAAGAGATCTAAGATATATTTTCTCTGAGAAATGAAGATTCCTTTAGTTGATATGGCAACTTCAATTCCCAAGAAATATCGTAACTCTCCAAGATCCTTTATCTCAAATTCCTGAGCTAAAAGCTTTTTCAGGCGAGCCATTTCTTCTTTATCATCCCCTGTCATCACTATATCATCAACATAAACTATAAGAAGAGTGATTTTACCCTTGGAGTGTCTCATAAAGAGGGTATGATCAGCATTACTCTGTTGATAACCAAAAGAAATCATGGCTTTGCTGAATCTGTCAAACCAAGCTCTTGGAGACTGTTTCAATCTGTCAACTAATATAGCTGTAACATAGCTGTAGACTAGCATAATCACAGGGATTTAGCATAATTATAGGGATTTTATTTTTCCTAATTTTAGCCCTAGTACATTGTATAAATACCTGTATATTTTCCATTTGAAGCAGAATATACATTCTCAGTTTCACATGGTATCAGAGCCTTAGGGTTCCTGTTTGAGGTTTGCGATTTCTTCTCGTCGGTATCAGATTTCTTCCTCTGTATTTTTTTGATCTCAGTTGAAGATCCTGTTCTGTTTCTTAGGGTCACAACTTCAGGTGACCAGCTTCCCTCACCGCCACCACAGGGAGGTTCGCCTCCATTAGTCCGGCCTTTACCCAATTTCCGGTGACCATCGAAGCCGCGAGTGGACTTCACGCGCCGTTCGAAGCTCACTGCTCTTCCTCACAAGTTACTGCTTCTTAGGGTCACGTCTTCTGGTGATCAGTTTACCTCACCGCCACCTCAGGGAGGAGCGCCTCCGTAATTCCAGCCATTCCACCTTTTTCCGGTGACCAACGGAGCCGCGAGTGGGCCTCACGCGCCGCTCTGATCGCACTGCTCTTCCTCACGCGCCGGCGAGTGGACGCGCGTGGCTTGTTGGTTGGACCTCCGACTTCATCTCCGGCGTCGCCCTGCTATTTCCGGCCTGGATCCGGTGTCATCGTGGGGTGATCTCTTCTGTTTGAGGGTGTTTGCTTCTTCCGCTCATCAACGCCAGGTCTGCTCTAGCGCTGCTCACTTCGTAACAAGGTTCTGATCTTAAGATTCAGTCCCTTTCGTCATTTATTTCCCTAAATAATTGAGAAGTGTTGGCTGTTAATTTGAGTTTGGTATATTAAATTTTGTTTGCTGCACATTATCTGCTAATTTCATTGAACAAGTTTACTTGCGGTTGGTTTAAATGGATGAGAGCAGTGATAAGAAGACGGTTACTGAAATTATGTTTGGGTCTTCTAAAATTACGGATAGAAAATTGACTGGAAGTAATAATTATGCGCAATGGAAAAGAACTATTCGTAGATATGTGACTAGTGTGGATTTAGAGGATCATTTAACTAGTAATCCACCGGTTAAGGACGATGTTATTAATCGAAAGAAATGGTTAATGGAGGATTATAAGTTGTTTAATCAAATTCAGAATACTTTAGATCCCACGGTTGATGATGTTGTGAGTCACTGTGAGAGTGTAAAAGAATTATGGGAATATCTAGAATTTTTGTATGCTTGCAAACAAGATATGTCTCGTGTCCATGATTTATTGCTGAAAATTTATCGAGCCGAGCAAAAAGGTCGCTCTCTATTCCAGTATTATACTGAAGTAAAACAAGCTTTTGAAGAAAAGCAGGCTATGTTTCCTATTGTTGCTGACATTAAACAAATGCAAGAACAAGAGGAGCAGATAGTGGTGTAGTGTTTCTTAGCAGGGTTGGGTTCTGAATATGATGTGGCACGCACACAATTGCTTACTGGTGAGTCACTTCCTTCTTTTACTGAGATTTATGCTCGGTTGCTTCGAGTTTGTAAAGATGGTGACTTGCATTCTGGTATGGTGCCCAATAATACAATGGCTTTGGTTACTAATGTTTCAAATAGTAATCGCGGAGGTAAAGGTGGAAATAATAGTAGTTCCCTTTCTAGTAACTCTCGTACATGTCATTATTGTGGAGTTGAAGGGCACATAAAAAAGAATTGTTGGAAGTTGCATGGAAAGCCTCCCAAGAATTCAGGACAAATGAATAATAAAAAATTTGCGAATGTAGCTACTCAAGATGGCATCCTACCAATTCCACAGCCATCTGTCACCATTTCAGCGGATGAGTATGCTCGTTTAATTGCCACTGATGATTCACAACAGTTATCTTCTGGGATATCAGCTTTGGTTAATACAGGTAATCCCACTGCTTGTCTTTCCACCTCATCTCGAAGTTGGGTTATTGACTCAGGTGCTACTGATCATATGACTGGCAACACAGGTATTCTTTCTTCTTTCACTTCTACTGATAATTTATCCTGTGTTACTTTGGCAAATGGATCTACTGCTTCTGTAATTGGACGTGGGACAGCAAACCCAACAACCTCTCTTCCGTTATCATCTGTTTTATGTTTATCATCATTCCCCTTTAACTTGTTATCTGTTGCCAAATTACCCAAAATCTTAACTGTTGTGTTATTTTCTATCCCAATTATTGCCTTTTTCAGGATCTTGGGACGAAGCAGATTCTTGGTAAAGGGTGTCTGGTGAATGGCTTGTATGCTCTTGAATCAACTTCTGGACTTATACCTCGATCCATTGCGTGCACAAGCTCGTCTTCTCTTTTGCAGCTTCATTGTCGTTTTGGTCATCCTCCTCTTTCAATTTTACAAAAGTTATGTCCTAGTCTTAAACGGGAATCTACTTTAGAGTGTGAAGCTTGTCAATTTGCTAAACACCATAGAGTATCTTATTCTCCTAGACTAAATAAACGTGTTGCGTCTTCTTTTTCCTTAGTTCATACTGATGTATGGGGTCCTTGTCCTGTTACTTCCAAACTTGGTTTTCGTTATTTTGTAACATTTATTGATGATTATTCTAGAGTTACTTGGCTTTATCCTATGAAATCTCGTTCTGAGTTGTTTACTATATTTTGTGCTTTTCATGCTGAAATTAGAACTCAATTCAATAAATCCATTTGTATTTTGAGAAGTGATAATGCTAAAGAATATATTTCCCACTCTTTTAAATCTTATCTCTCTCAGCATGGTATTATTCATCAGTCTTCTTGTATTGTTACCCCTCAGCAAAATGGTATAGCTGAGCGGAAGAATCGTCATTTATTAGAAGTTGCTCGGGCTTTAATGTTTCATATGCAGGTTCCTAAAGCCTTTTGGATCGATGCTGTTTCCACTGCTTGTTTTCTTATCAACAGAATGCCTTCATCGGTTCTTGACGGGCAGATTCCGTATTCTCTTCTTTTTCCCTCATCTACACTATTTCATCTTCCTCCTCGAATTTTTGGGAGTACCTGTTTTGTTCAAGATATGCGACCTCAAGTTTCAAAATTAGATCCTAAATCTCTTAAGTGTGTGTTCATGGGATACTCTCGAGAACAAAAAGGGTATCGCTGTTACTCTCCTTCTTTAGGTCATTATTTAGTATCTGCTGATGTTACATTTTTTGAGCATACACCTTTCTTTGGTTCTCCTGTGTCCTCTCCTTCGCTCTCTAGTGATTCAGGGGACGATTTTCTTATTTATACTGTCAATGAACAGGTTGTTTCTCCTCCATCTCGACCTGTTATTCGTCAAGTTTATTCTCGGCGTATGCACCATACTATAGAGGCACCTCCTGCTTCGTCTTCAGATTCTCCATCTCAACCAGATGCTAACCTTGACCTTCCTATTGCTCTTCGTAAAGGTAAACGAACATGTACTTATCCTGTTTCTTCCTTTGTATCTTACCATGCTTTATCTCCTTCTTCAAAGTCTTTTGTAGCTTCCTTAGACTCTATTGACATTCCCACGTCCCTTACTGAAGCCTTAGCTCATGATGGTTGGCTAGCCGCAATGAAAGAAGAGATGATGGCCTTAGAGAAGAATCATACATGGGATCTTACGCCTTTACCCTCTCAGAAAAAGGCCATTGGTTGTAAGTGGGTGTTTACTGTTGTTAGAAAATAAGGAATACAGCTGATTGGAGGCTTGATTGGCTGACTTTTGTTTCCTTTTCTTAGACTTTTCTACTTCTTTTCTTGTATATATAAGTTGTGTACTCATTGATAATTAATTGAATAAATACAAATTCAATTCCCATTGTGTTTTCTCACATGGTATCAGAGCCTTTGGCTCTTTTCTGGGTCTTCTCTTGTCTGAGGGTTGCGTTTCCCTTGTTTCTTCCTGGGTTTGAGTCACTGTTTGTGGCTGTTCTTCTTCTTGGTGTTGTGGTCTTTCTTGCCTTGCCTGAAGCCTTGAAGCTTATATCATAGGTTATTTGTTGGCTTCTGTTTTGGCTGACGTGTTGACTTATATGGCTGAGGGGGAGATTGTTGGTCATGTGTAGCAGCAATTGTCCCGTGATAAAAAGGCCAAGTCACAATTAATTTGGGTCCATGTTGCTGCACTTTTGTTATGTGTGGGTATCGGTGTTACACTTGATCTCCATTCGGTGTTGAAGCCATGGATTATTTGTAGGCTTCATTTGGAGAGAGTTTGACACTTATTCTCTATTTTATTTTGAAGTTTATGTCATGGAATAAATTTGTAACAAGCTGAGCATGATTAAAGTCTATGCTTCAGCTTGAGGGGGAGTGTTAGAAAATAAGGAATACAGCTGATTGGAGGCTTGATTGGCTGACTTTTGTTTCATTTTCTTAGACTTTTCTACTTCTTTTCTTGTATATATAGGTTGTGTACTCATTGATAATTAATTGAATAAATACAAATTCAATTCCCATTGTGTTTTCTCACAACTGTTAAAATGAATCCTGATAGTTCTGTTGCTCGGTTAAAAACTCGATTGGTTGCTAAAGGATATGCACAAACATATGGAGTGGATTATTCGGAGACATTTTCTCCAGTTGCGAAACTTTCTTCTGTTCGATTGTTTATCTCCTTGGCTGCTAATTATGGTTGGGCATTACATCAACTTGATGTGAAGAATGCATTCTTGCATGGGGATTTGAGTGAAGAAGTTTACATGGAGCAACCACCTGGTTTTATTGCTCAGGGGGAGTCAGGGAAGGTGTGCAAATTAAAAAAGTCTTTGTATGTTTTGAAGCAGTCTCCACGTGCTTGGTTTGGGAGATTCAGTACAGTTGCGATTGAATTTGGCCTACAGAGAAGTGCATATGATCACTCAGTGTTCTTTACATCATCTAGTTCTGGGTGCATATTGTTGGTTGTGTATGTGGATGATATGGTGATAACTGGAAGTGACGAAGTTGGGATTAAGAGGTTGAAAGCTTTCCTTGGGACTCAATTTCAAACAAAAGATTTAGGACCATTGAAATATTTCTTAGGGATTGAAGTTTCTCGCAGTAATAAAGGAATCTATCTATCTTAGAGAAAATATTGCCTGGATTTATTAGATGATACTGGTTTTATTGAGGCAAAAGCATGCGATGCGCCTATGATACCAAATGTAAAGCTTAAGGCTGAAGATGGAGACTTGTTTGAGAATCCTGAAAAGTATAGGAAAATTGTAGGAAAGTTGAACTATCTTACTATCACTCGTCCTGACATTGCTTTTCCAGTAAGTGTTGTTAGTCAGTTTATGTCATCTCCTAGAACCTCACACTGGGATGCTGTTGTACATGTTTTGAGATATCTGAAAGGTGCACCAGGGCGTGGCATCTTATATCGAAATCATGGTCACCACATTATAGAAGGCTTCACAGATGCAGATTATGCAGGGGATCTTTCAGACAGGCGATCTACCACTGGTTATTGTGTTTTTGTTGGAGGTAATCTTGTTTCTTGGAAAAGTAAGAAACAAAGTGTTGTATCTCGATCAAGTGCAGAATCTGAATATAGAGCTATGGCACAGACTACTTGTGAACTTATTTGGCTACTTCATTTACTTGGGGAGATTGGGTTTGTTCAGTCGAAACCAATGAACTTATGGTGTAATAACCAAGCAGCTATTTATATTGCAAATAATCCTGTGTTTCATGAGAGAACAAAACATATAGAAGTCGACTGTCATTTCACTCGAGAAAAGCTAGAAGATGGATCAATCTCAACTTCATATGTCAGAACGGGGAGTCAATTAGCTGATGTATTCACTAAAGTTTTACCTGGGAATCGAATCAACTATAATTGTAACAAGCTGGGCATGATCAATATCTATGCTCCAGCTTGAGGGGGAGTGTCAACTAATATAGCTGTAACATAGCTGTAGACTAGCATAATCATAGGGATTTAGCATAATTATAGGGATTTTATTTTTCCTAATTTTAGCCCTAGTACATTGTATAAATACCTGTATATTTTCCATTTGAAGCAGAATATACATTCTCAGTTTCACACAATCCATACAAGACTTTCTTCAGTCTGCACACCTTTCCTTTAGTTCTTTCATCATCAAAACCAGGAGGTATCTCCATGTAAACTTCTTCTTCCAGGTCTCCATGGAGGAATGCATTCTTCACATCAAATTGCTGCAAATCCCAATCTAAATTAGCTGCACAAGATAGCAAGATTCTGATTGTATTCATTTTTGCAACAGATGCAAATGTCTCCTGGTAATCAACTCCGTAAGTCTGAGTGAATCCCTTTGCCACTAGTCTGGCTTTAAATCTTTCAACTGAACCATCGGCTTTGTGTTTTATTGTGAACACCCATTTACAACCAACTAACTTCTTGTTTGGAGAGTCAACAAGTTTCCAGGTGTCATTTTTTGAGAGAGCCTTCATTTCTCCTACCATAGCTTCTTGCCACTTTGGATCCATGATAGCTTCCGTCCAATCCTGTGGAATAGACATAGAGGAAAGAGACAAGGCAAAGGCTCTATAGGAGGGAGACAGATGATCATAAGAGACAAAGTTAGAAATGAAATGTTTTGTACAAGACCTGACTCCTTTTCTTTGAGCAATAGGCAAATTTAAATCAGGATCAGAAAATAACTCACCCGAAGATTCTGGCAGTATAGAGTGCATGATAGATTCTTCAGGCCTATTTTTTCTCGAGTATCTCAACAAATCAGGTCTATCTAAACGACCAACAACATTTTGCTCCCCTTGAACATCAACATTCTGCTCCCCCTGAACAACATTCTGCTCCCCTGAACATCAACAATATTATCCTCCTGAACAAGATCATGAGTTACCACATGTTCATTTATCACCATCACCACTTCTTCACTACTCTCCCCCTGAAGAGGTGATTGAGTAATACCAAAATAAGATTCAGACTCACGAAAGGTAACATCCATACTGACATAAAATTTCCTAGATGGGGGGTGGTAACACTTATATCCCTTTTGAGTTGATGAATACCCAATGAACACACATTTTAGTGTTCTTGGATCTAATTTCCCAACATTCCTAGTATGGACAAAGCAAACACACCCAAATATTTTTGGTGGAACAGTATAGTGAGTTTTCCCGGTTAAAATCTCTAAAGGAGTCCTAAAATTAAGAGCTTTGAGAGGCATTCTATTAATAAGATAGGCAGCTACTAGAATTGCATCCCCCCAATATGGCTTTGGAACATTCATAGTAAACATAAGAGATCTAGCAACTTCCAACAAATGCCTATTTTTTCTTTCTGCCACTCCGTTTTGAGCACTAGTATAAGGACAACTAGTTTGGTGAATGATCCCTTGAGATTCTAAATAAGTTCCAAATCTACTATCCATATATTCTGTCCCATTATCAGTTCTTAAAACCTTTATTTTAGCATCGAACTGAGTGTCGACCATTTTATGAAAAGATTGAAAACAAGAGAAAACCTCACTTTTTGTCTTAATCAAATATACCCAAGTCATTCTGGTGCAACAATCAATAAAGGTAACAAACCATCGATTTCCAGTTAAAGAGGGTGTCTGTGTGGGAACCCAAACATCAGAATGGACAAGCATAAAAGGGACAGTTGTTTTATTATCACTTAAAGGATAAGAATTTTTTGTATGTTTCGCATACTCACAAGCATCACAAGATAAAAACTCAAACGTAATTTTAGAAAATAAATTGGGATATAGTTTTTCTAAAACAAAAAAGGATCGATGTCCTAATCTCCTATGCCATTGTATTATTTCTTGATTGACATCCTTATGCCCTCCAAACAAAGCTAGGCCTTGACAGTGGTCCATCATGTATAAGCCATCATGCTCTCTGCCACTACCAATCATCTTCCCTGTTTGAAGGTCCTGAAAAATACAATAATCAGGAAAAAATTCAACTTTACAGTTTAGAGATTTAGTGATAGCACTGACAGATAAAAGATTGACAGGAAATTGAGGAACATGAAGAACAGAAGACAACTTAATGTTTGGAGTACAGACAATGGAACCTGTCCCAGAAATAGGAGTAAATGACCCATCAGCTACCCTGACATTATCCCTTTTTAGACAGGGAGAATAGTTAATAAAGCCTTTAGAAGTGCCTGTCATATGTCTATTCGCACCATAATCAATAATCCAAGAGTCAAGATGAGCAAGTGTGTTACCTGTTTGGACGGAATTCGAGGTAACACTGGATGAAAGATTCAGCTGTGACATAAGGCGTCTGAAATTTTGAACTTCTTCAGATGAGAGACTTCCGACTGGAGCTATCTCCTTAGATGATTCGGCTGTCTCCTTAGATGATTCGGCTGCTTCTGACATATTTGCTTGAGCTCTAGTTGTATTGATTCTTCTTCCCCCACGACCTCTAGTAGGTCTCCCATGCAACTTCCAGCAAGTTTCTTTAGTATGCCTTGGTTTACCATAGCAATCACAGTGTAAATGATCTTTATCAAAAAGAGTACCTTTTGGTTGATCAAGAGAGATATGGGCAGTTAAGCTTGACTTCTCAATAGGTGCAGTATAAAGCATAGCACTCCTTCTGGTCTCTTCTTGCTGGATTAAAGAATGTGCCTCCTCAAGAGAAGGAAATGACGTCCTGCCAATAACTTGAACTCGCACTTGATCAAATTCAGGATTTAGACCAGCCAAAAAATCATAAACCCTCTCCTTTTCAATCATATTTTGAATCAGTACCGCATCAACACATTTTGCCTGAAAATCCTGATAATAATCTAGCTCTTGCCATAAACTACCCAGCTTAGAAAAATAATCTGAAACAGTAAGATCACCTTGTTTTGTGCCATGAACTTTATTCCAAAGTTCAAAGATCCGAGCATCATTTCCCACTCGAGAATAGGTGGTTTTTGCAGCTTTTCATATTTTTTCTGCGGTATCAAGCAGTAAATACTGTCTAGAAATTTTAGGATGCATAGAATTCAGAAGCCAAGACATAACTAGTGAATTATCTGAATCCCATTGACTAAAAAAAAGGATCCGTGGTAGACGGTGGTTTTTTACTTCCATCAATATAAGCCTGCAATCTTCTAGCCTTGATCGACAATAAACATGACCTAGACCAGGCTAAATAAGTACTGCTCCCATCCAATTTAACTGGGCTAATTTGAAAATGTGGACTATCATTAATTGGATAATATTTCTCTACTTCATTCTTAGTATTTGACATAATGGAGGCTTAAAACAAAAACAAGAACAAACAGCAGGAAAGAAATCCAAAACAACTGAAGCACAGAACCTGTCACTGTTGGACTCAGAAACCAAGGAGGTCGGAAGTCGCCGGAGATTAGTGGGTCAGAAGCGGAAAGGGCCGGCGAGTCGATCGGAGCAAAAAACGGTGACCAAAGGCGGCCGGAGGACTGTTCACGCGCCGGTGAGTGAACAGTGCTCAGAATAGGACAATCGGCGCGTGTACTCACGCGCGGGGTCTGACGTCGCCGGGAATCAGTGTACCGGCCGAACTTTTCCTTGCGCTTCCTCCGGTAAGGGCGGTGTCGTCTGAAGAGGGCCGGAACAGGTCCGTTTTATAGCTACCAAAAAACGCCAAGACAGGAGAGCTTCAGCAGCGCGTGTACTCACGTGCTTGGTTGGAAGGCGCCGGAAATCTGGACACTGGCCGGAAATCACCTGACCTCCCTTCTGTTGTGACGGTGTAGCTTATAGAGGGAGATAACTCACCTCTCCAATTTGTGTCGAAATGTCCAGTGTACTGGAATTGAAAACAACTTACTGCAGGGAGATAAACTCAACCTTTCAATGGCAGTAAGGCTCTGATACCATGAAGAAATTCAGAGTAGGATTTCATATTTTTGTATTAACATTAACCTGAATTTATACAAGAAGGATTGGAAATTAAGTCAAAAAATACAACTCCTAAATCAGCTCCTAAATCAACTCCTAACTACTATGATCAATTATTCAACCTTACAGCTATTCAACACAGCTATATTCAACAAGTTTGAAGTTCTTTTTTCATAGCCTTACGCCAACAATCATATTTAACAGCTTCTGACTAGCATGAAGGAATAGAAACACTGGTCAAAGTAGTATGAAGAGATGTGTGAGAAAATCCATACCAATCAGGTGGACGATTGATTTTGGAAGAGCATCGAACAGTGATATTTGAAGGCTGATTATCCGCCGAAGAAACAGTTTGAACAGATTCGGATGTCGGGTCACGCTCAGAAGGCTGCAAAGTTGGAAATTGTTGTGTATAAACAAATCGAGGCTTGAATCTTTCAGGAGTAGGTTTTATCTCATCAAAATTAGGAAGAGCAAGTGACTCTTGTGAAAACTCAGCACGAGTAGGAAAGAAAAATTGATTTTCAAAGAAAACAACATGACGAGAAATACGAAATCTGTTAGAACATGGATCATAGCAAACATAGCCTTTGTGTGAAACACTATGGACCATAAAAGCACATTTAATAGATTGAGCAAAAAGTTTATGACGCTCATGAGGCGGCAAATGAACAAAACAAACACGGCCAAAAGTATGCATATCAAGATAGTTGCGATGACTATGATAAAGACGATAATAGGGAGATTCAAAATTTAAGACGCTTGAAGGCAAGCGATTAATGAGATACACTGCTGTATTTAAGGCTTCAACCTAGAATTTAGGTGGAACAAAAGATTCAAGTAATAAAGTTCGAACAATATCCAATAAATGATGGTTCTTACGTTCAACAACACCATTTTGCTGAGGTGTATAAGAACAAGAGCGTTGGGAAACAATTCCCTTTTGTTGAAGAAAATCATGAAATTCATGGGACATATATTCACCACTAGAATCTGATATAAGCACTTAATATGTGAAGAAAATTGAGTCTCAATGTAGGTTACTGTGAAATAACGTGTTTTTATTATCTTCACTATCTTTTTCTTTACAGAGAACATATATATATATATATACACACATTAGCATTTAATGCCTAAACTACTAACTTATTTAATTACAACTACTTACAGCTGTAACAGTCAAAAGCAGCAGCCTAACAATATATACTCATTTAATGAGTATCTGTAATACTCTCCCTCAAGTTGGAGAATAGATGTTAATCATGCCCAGCTTGTTACAAAGGTACTCAACCCGAGTCCCGTTTAAGGTTTTCGTAAATATGTCTCCTAATTGCTCGCCAGTCTTTACATAGTTGGTGGAGATCACATTCTCTTGAATTTTCTCACGAATAAAGTGACAATTAACTTCAATATGTTTAGTCTTTTCATGGTACACCGGATTAGAGGCAATGTGTAGTACAGCCTGGTTGTCACACCACAGTATTGCTGGTGAGGAGGCTTTTAATCCATTTTCTTCTAACAAATGACAAATCCACATAACCTCACAAGTAGATTGAGCCATGGCTCTATACTCTGATTTTGCACTGGATTGAGAAACAACATTCTGATTCCACCGATGAAAACACAATAGCCAGTAGTAGATCTTCTATCAACTTTTGATCCTGCCCAATCGGCATAGACAAAACACTCAATACAAGTGTGTTCATGATTTCTATATAATAAGCCCAATCCTGGGGCCCCTTTTAAATAGCACAAAATTTGTTCTAAATAGGAGTGAGCAAAATTCGGTTAAAACCGAAAAACCGACCGATATTTTTAATTTGGTTCGGTTTTTCGGTTTCGAATTTATAGGTAAATCGGTTATTTCGGTTCGGTTCGATTTTGAAAGGTAAAAACCGAACCGACCGAAATTTTAAATTTATATATTATTTTATCCAATTTCTACATAAAAAATTTATTTTTGTATTTTTTTTATCAATTTAAGGGGCTTGAACTTAAATTATATATGTCTATTTTTCAATTTGATTCTTTTTTTTAATTTTAGTTTTATGATTTATAATTTTGTATAATTTTTTATATAATTTTTTTAATTATAATTTTGGATTTTCGGTTTTTCGTTTAACCGAACAAAACCGACCAAAAATTTCAATTCGGTTTTCATACAGTTTCTGTTCGGTTTATATAAATTACAATATTTCGGTTTTTTCGGTTCGGTTATTGAACCGAACCGACCGTTGCACACCTCTAGTTCCAAAGTTGCCCAATGTTTTATTGTGGGCTCAGACATGAACTGGCTTACAATGCTAACAGAATAGGCAATGTCTGGTCCGGTTACTGTGAGGTAATTCAGTTTTCCAACCAATCTTCTATATTTCTCTGGATCTTCAAAGATATCACTATCATCTTTAGTAAGATGAACATTAGGAGTCATAGGAGCATTGCAAGGCTTAGCTCCTATCTTTCCCGTTTCTGCAAGTAGATCAAGAACATATTTTTTCTGGGATAGAAAGGTTCCATTCTTACATCTAGAAACTTCTATCCCTAAGAAATACTTTAGTTGACCCAGATCTTTTGTATGGAACTTAGCCTGCAAAAAGGTCTTGAGAGCAGTGATTCTTGTGTAATCATCTCCCGTGATGACAATATCATCAACATAAACAATAAGTAGGATCACCCCAATGGTGAATTGTTTGAAAAAGACAGAATGATCACACCTGCTTTTCTGTAACCCAAACTCTTGAACTACCTCACTAAACTTGCCAAACCAAGCTCGAGAACTCTGCTTCAAACCATACAAAGATTTTTATAGATGGCATACCTTTCTATACTCCCCCTGAGCAACAAAACCTAATGGTTGCTCCACATACACTTCCTCCAAGAGATCACCATGCAGAAAGGCATTAGTAATGTCAAGCTGATGTAAAGGCTAGTATTTTGAAGCAGCTAAGGAAATGAACAAACACACAGAGGTAAGCTTAGCCACCGGAGAAAAAGTATCTGAATAATCAACACCATAGGTTTGAGCAAACCCCTTTGCTACCAGTCTAGCTTTAAGTCGAGCAATAGAACCATCGGCATTGCATTTTATTGTATAAACCCATTTACATCCAACTGCCTTCTTGCCTTTAGGTAGAGGAACCAAATCCCATGTGTGGTTATTCTCCAAAGCTTGTAGCTCCGCAAGCATAGCATTATGCCAACCCGGATGAGATAAAGTTTCCTTAATTGTCTTAGGTATAAAAACAGAGTCTAGAGAGACAATTAAAGAGGTAGAGGGAGGGGATAATTGATGATAGGAAATGAAATTAGTAATGGGATATCTAGGAAAAGTGCACTGACGTTTACTTTTGCGAAGACTAATAGGTATGTCAAGGTCATTTGGTGAAGGATCAGATGACGAAGAAACTGGTGCAGGGCATGTATCCTGATGCTCTGATCTTTTGGAATATACTTGTATTATAGGAGGCTTGGCTGGAGGAGCCAAGGGTACAACAGCTTGATCAGTCAAAGAATCTTCAACTGCTGCTTGCTCAATATCAAGAGAGCTATTGATCCAGAACGAGGTGCCTTAACTGAAACTGGAGAGAAGACATGATAAACTAGCCAATCATCCTCCTCCTGAACCTGTGTCCTAGTCTGTGATGAAAAGAATGGATTTTGCTCAGAAAAGCTAACATCTGTTGATATTAAATATCTTTGAAGATCTGGAGAGTAGCACCGATATCCTTTTTGAATTCGAGAATAACCCAAGAATACACATTTTAGGGATTTAGGGTCTAGTTTTGTAAGTCCAGGTCTCATATCACGAACAAAGCAGGTACTTCCAAAGATTCGTGGTTCAATTGGAAACAAGGACTTGTTAGGAAAAAGGATTTTGTAGGGAACATCACCATTGAGAACTGTAGATGGCATACGATTGATCAAAAAACATGCAGTAGAAACAACATCTACCCAAAAAGGCTTAGGTACATTCATTTGAAATAACAAGGCTCGAGCAGTTTCAAGAAGGTGTCTATTTTTTTCTTTCAGCAACCCCATTCTGAGCAGGGGTATCGACACAGGATGTCTAGTGAAGGATTCCCTGTTGAGTCATGTAACTTTGAATAGCGGCTGACATGTATTTTTTAGCATTATCACTTCGCAACATATGCACAGACACATTAAATTGAGTCTTAATTTCAGCACAAAAAGCAGAAAAATGAGCAAATACCTCAGAACGGCTTTTCATAAAATAAATCAAAGTCATTCGAGAGAAATCATCCACAAAAATGAAAAAATATTGAAAACCAATTTTAGAGATAACTGGACAAGGTCCCTAAATATCAGAATGAACTAACTGAAAAGCAAACTCAGCTCGCTTATTTACTCTAGGACTCAATGAGCTTCGCTGATATTTTGCAAAATGACATGATTCACAATCCACTGAAGTGACATCAGAAAACTGGGGGCATAACTTCTTCAATACCGGTAGAGAAGGATGGCCTAGTCTGCAATGAGTTTCAAAAGGGGAAACAATATTAGAACAAGCAACTGATCGAGGTACCCATGAATTCAAAATATAGAGCCCATTAGATACATGCCCTTTACTAATAGTCTGTTTCGTCATAAGATCCTGAAATAGACAATGATTAGGGAAAAATGAGATAGAGCAATTGAGATATTTAGTGAGACGACTGATAGACAAAAGATTAAATGCAAGACTAGGTAAATTAAGCACAGAAGATAAGGTAATGGATGGAGTTGGTTTAACAGTTCCCGACCCTTCAATGTTGCAATGGGATCCATCAACTATAGTAACAGGAGATGGTTGGGTGTGAGATTGAAAACTGGAAAAGATTTTAGAATTATCTGTCATGTGATCTGTGACACCAGAGTTAATGACCCATTTGTTTGAGGATGAGATGAGACACTTTTTACCTGACTCAGCAGAAGCAACAACTGGTGAAGTTTGTTTCATAGATTCTTGATATTGGGAGAACCGTGCATACTCTTTAGTTGATATGGTGACGGATTGTTCAGAGGAAGAAGTAACAGTAGCTGTAGCAATCTGAGTTTTTTGAGTCTTATTTTGAAGTCTTTTGCAGTACTTCTTTGTGTGCCCAATTTCTTTGCAGTAGTAGCAAATGACATCACTTCCTCCTCAATTACTATTTTTTCTCCAAGCGTCATTTCCTCCTCCTTTGGCAACAAGAACACTTGAAGCTTGATTGGATGGTGTATTCTCAGTACGCAACACCCTACTGAACACTTCTTGAAGCGAAGTAATCTCAGGATTAGAGAGGATTTGAGATTTGGCAGTCTCAAATTCGGATGGTAATCCAGCCAAAAAACTCATGATTGCCATTTTCTCTCTTTGAGCTTGTTGTTCTTTGATATCAGCAGTAAAAGGTAAAAGGACATTCAACTCCTCATAAGTTTTCTTGAAATCCATAAAATAAGTTGTGAGGGACTTGGCTTCCTTCTCAGTACGATAAAAAGCCTTACACACCTCATACATACGAGAAATATTCCCTTTCCCAAAATACAAAAACGCCAAATAATCCATTAATTCCTTTACCAATTCACAATGATCTCTCAAGCCAAGTACATCATTTTCAATGAAATTCCTAATTTGTAAGAACAATCGGGCATCATCTCGTAACCACGATTGTTTATTTTTATCATCAGTCGGAGGATCATAGGTCAAATGGTCATCCTTATCAATACTAAGTAAATAAATCCTAATGGTTTTGCTCCATTGCAAAAAAATTAGACCCATTTAATTTACAATCCGTAATTTTACCAAGTACAGGAACCACTTCAGTCATTATCTGTCCTTTCTCACCAGAAATTTTTGCATCATCCATTATAAATAAAATACAACTAAGCCAATAAGCACAAAGTGACTAATGATACAATAAAAGGGCCAAAGGGAGAGATAAAGAAAGAAAAACCTCTGCCAATATGCCACAAGATCCAGCAACTAACAGGAGTAACCCAGCCATTAACGGGAGTAACCCAGCCACAAAACCACAAAGCCACTGGCGAAAGATGATGAGGTGTGGCCAGAACAGCAAACTGGAATAGAAAACAGAGGAATAGCAAACTGGAATGAAGAACAGAGCCTTCAGAGAAGATCAACTACCATCAAGAGGAAAGACCACCCCAAACGAACATCGAAATCTGACCGGAAACAACAAGGCGATGGTGGAGAAGAAATCGGAGCTTCTGCACGCGCCGGAGCGTGAATAGTAGCCGAAAACTTTAATCAGCGCGTGTAGCTCACTCGCATGCAGGATCGACGCCGGATTCTGTTGATGTGGGCGGTGAGGCAAACTGGTCACCGGAATCTGGTGACCCAAGAAGAACAGCAACGGTTTCCCAAAGTGAGAACCCAGAAAACCCAGAACATAGCCTAATGCTCTGATACCATGTGAAATAACGTGTTTTTATTATTTTCACTATCTTTTTCTTTACAGAGAACATATATATATATATATATACACACACACACACACACACACACACTAGCATTTGATGCCTAAACTACTAACCTATTTAATTATAACTACTTACAGCTGTAATAGCTACTAACAGTCAAAAGCAGCAGCCTAACAATAGATACTCATTTAATGAGTATCTGTAACAGTTACAAATGTTTTAAAGACAGAAAACACTTCAGATTTAAAACGAAGAAAATAAATCTAAGTATACTTACTGTAATCATCAATGAATGTTACGAAGTACTTATAATTAGCATGAGATATAACAGGAGTAATGCCCCACACATCACTATGAATCATATCAAAATGACTTTCTGCACGACTACCATAAGAAGGAAAAGAAAGAGACCTGCTTTTACCTAATTTACATGTGGAGCAATCAAAAGAAAGATGAGAGGAAAACCGAACTTGATTGCCCAATAAACAAGAATTTATTAAATGAGATAAGACAACAGAATTAGGATGACCTAAACGTTTGTGCCATACTTCACCCTTTTGGTTTACAACAATACTAGCTAAAGAAACAAAATTGGGAATAGGAAAGTGTAAAGGAAACAGCCGTCCAACTTTAGGGCCCTTTGCTAGTATCTTCCCCGACACTTGATCCTGCACAATACAACCATCATGGGGAAATTGAACATCACAGTTATTATCAACCAATTATCCTACTGAAATGAGACTAGTAGAAAACTGTGGAGATACAAGAACATCTTTAACAGAAGAATTAATATCCCCAATAGCATGAATAGGTAACTCACTACCATTAGCGATCTGAATGTTTCCATAATATTTGTGATTGAAGAGATTCAGAGTAGGATTTCTTATATTGTATTAACATTAAACCTGAATTTATACAAGAAAGATTGGAAATTAAGTCAAAAAACTACAACTCCTAAATCAGCTCCTAACTACTATGATCAATTTATTCAACCTTACAGCTATTCAACACAACACAGCAACACAGCTATATTCAACACTCCCCCTCAAGTTGGTGCAAAAATATTACACATGCCCAACTTGCAAACTATGGTGTGAAAGGTTCGACTATTGAGTCCTTTTGTAAAAATATCTGCTAGCTGTCTGTCTGATTTCACATGAAATAAACTCAAGATGCCTTCAGTTAACTTTTCCTTGATGAAATGTCGATCGATTTCAATGTGCTTCGTCCGATCATGTTGAACAGGATTATGAGCTATACTGATGGCGGCTTTGTTGTCACAGTATAAGGATAGTCTTCTTCTTTCAAATAGTCTCAATTCTTCTAGTAGTTTTCTCAGCCAAAGAAGTTCACAAACACTTTGAGCCATAGCCCTGTATTCTGCTTCAGCACTTGATCTTGCAACCACACTTTGCTTTTTACTTCTCCAAGTAACTAAGTTCCCTCCTACAAGAGTACAATATCCTGATGTAGATCGTCGGTCATTTAAAGATCAAGCCCAATCTGCATCTGTAAAAGCTTCTATGTGGAGGTGACCATGTTTGGAGAAAAGAAGACCCTTTCCTGGGGCAGACTTCAAATACCGCAAAATTCGAAAGACAGCTTGCATGTGAGAGTCTCGTGGATCATGCATGAATTGACTCACCAAGCTCACTGAGTAGGCTATGTCTGGCCTAGTATGTGAGAGATAAATGAGTCTCCCAACTAACCTTTGGTATCTCTCTTTATCCACTGGCTTTCCAACTTCTGATTGTAGCTTGTGATTGCTCTCAATAGGCGTGTCTGCCGGTTTACATCCTAGCATACCAGTCTCATCCAAGAGATCTAAGATATATTTTCTCTGAGATATGAAGATTCCTTTAATTGATCTGGCAACTTCAATTCCCAAAAAATATCGTAACTCTCCAAGATCCTTTATCTCAAATTCCTGAGCTAAAAGCTTTTTCAGGCGATCCATTTCTTCTTTATCATCCCCTGTCATCACTATATCATCAACATAAACTATAAGAAGAGTGATTTTACCCTTGGAGTGTCTCATAAAGAGAGTATGATCAGCATTACTCTGTTGATAACCAAAAGAAATCATGGCTATGCAGAATCTGTCAAACCAAGCTCTTGGAGACTGTTTCAATCCATACAAGGCTTTCTTCAGTCTGCACACCTTTCCTTTAGTTCTTTCATCATCAAAACCAGGAGGTATCTCCATGTAAACTTCTTCTTCCAGGTCTCCATGGAGGAATGCATTCTTCACATCAAATTGCTGCAAATCCCAATCTAAATTAGCTGCACAAGATAGCAAGATTCTGATTGTATTCATTTTTGCAACAGGTGCAAATGTCTCCTGGTAATCAACTCCGTAAGTCTGAGTGAATCCCTTTGCCACTAGTCTGGCTTTAAATCTTTCAACTGACCCATCTGCTTTGTGTTTTATTGTGAACACCCATTTACAACCAACTAACTTCTTGTTTGGAGAGTCAACAAGTTCCCAGGTGTCAATTTTTGAGAGAGCCTTCATTTCTTCTACCATAGCTTCTTGCCATTTTGGATCCATGATAGCTTCCCTCCAATCCTGTGGAATAGACATAGAAGAAAGAGACAAGGCAAAGGCTCTATAGGAGGGAGACAGATGATCATAAGAGACAAAGTTAGAAATGGAATGTTTTGTACAAGACCTGACTCCTTTTCTTTGAGCAATAGGCAAATTTAAATCAGGATCAGAAAACGACTCACCCGAAGATTCTGGCAGTGTAGAGTGCATGATAGCTTGTTCAGGCCTATTTTTTCTCGAGTATCTCAACAAATCAGGTCTATCTAAACGACCAACAACATTTTGCTCCCCTTGAACATCAACATTCTGCTCCCCCTGAACAACATTCTGCTCCCCTGAACATCAACAATATTATCCTCCTGAACAAGATCATGAGTTACCACATGTTCATTTATCACCATCACCACTTCTTCACTACTCTCCCCCTGAAGAGGTGATTGAGTAATACCAAAATAAGATTCAGACTCACGAAAGGTAACATCCATACTGACATAAAATTTCCTAGATGGGGGGTGGTAACACTTATATCCCTTTTGACTTGATGAATACCCAATGAACACACATTTTAGTGTTCTTGGATCTAATTTCCCAACATTCCTAGTATGGACAAAGCAAACACACCCAAATATTTTTGGTGGAACAGTATAGTGAGTTTTCCCGGTTAAAATCTCTAAAGGAGTCCTAAAATTAAGAGCTTTGAGAGGCATTCTATTAATAAGATAGGCAGCTACTAGAATTGCATCCTCCCAATATGGCTTTGGAACATTCATAGTAAACATAAGAGATCTAGCAACTTCCAACAAATGCCTATTTTTTCTTTCTGCCACTCCATTTTGAGCACTAGTATAAAGACAACTAGTTTGGTGAATGATCTCTTGAGATTCTAAATAAGTTCCAAATCTACTATCCATATATTCTGTCCCATTATCAGTTCTTAAAACCTTTATTTTAGCATCAAACTGAGTGTCGACCATTTTATGAAAAGATTGAAAACAAGAGAAAACCTCACTTTTTGTCTTAATCAAATATACCCAAGTCATTCTGGTGCAACAATCAATAAAGGTAACAAACCATCGATTTCCAGTTAAAGAGGGTGTCTGTGTGGGACCCCAAACATCAGAATGGACAAGCATAAAAGGGACAGTTGTTTTATTATCACTTAAAGGATAAGAATTTTTTGTATGTTTCGCATACTCACAAGCATCACAAGATAAAAACTCAAACGTAATTTTAGAAAATAAATTGGGATATAGTTTTTCTAAAACAAAAAAGGATCGATGTCCTAATCTCCTATGCCATTGTATTATTTTCTGATTGACATCCTTATGCCCTCCAAACAAAGCTAGGCCTTGACAGTGGTCCATCATGTATAAGCCATCATGCTCTCTGCCACTACCAATCATCTTCCCTGTTTGAAGGTCCTGAAAAATACAATAATCAGGAAAAAATTCAATTTTACAGTTTAGACATTTAGTGATAGCACTGACAGATAAAAGATTGACAGGAAATTGAGGAACATGAAGAACAGAAGACAACTTAATGTTTGGAGTGCAGACAATTGAACCTGTCCCAGAAATAGGAGTAAATGACCCATCAGCTACCCTGACATTATCCCTTTTTAGACAGGGAGAATAGTTAATAAAGCCTTTAGAAGTGCCTGTCATATGTCTATTCGCACCAGAATCAATAATCCAAGAGTCAAGATGAGCAAGTGTGTTACCTGTTTGGACGGAATTCGAGGTACCACTGGATGAAAGATTCATCTGTGACATAAGGCGTCTGAAATTTTGAACTTCTTCAGATGAGAGACTTCCAACTGGAGCTATCTCCTTAGATGATTCGGCTGCTTCTGACATATTTGCTTGAGCTCTAGTTGTATTGATTCTTCTTCCCCCACGACCTCTAGTAGGTCTCCCATGCAACTTCCAGCAAGTTTCTTTAGTATGCCTTGGTTTACCACAGTAATCACAGTGTAAATGATCTTTATCAAAAAAGGTACCTTTTGGTTGATCAAAAGAGATATGGGCAGTTAAGCCTAACTTCTCAATAGGTGCAGTATAAAGCATAGCACTTCTTCTGGTCTCTTCTTGCTGGATTAAAGAATGTGCCTCCTCAAGAGAGGGAAATGAAGTCCTGCCAATAACTTGAACTCGCACTTGATCAAATTCAGGATTTAGACCAGCCAAAAAATCATAAACCCTCTCCTTTTCAATCATATTTTGAATTAGTACCGCATTAACACATTTTGCCTGAAAATCCTGATAATAATCCAGCTCCTGCCATAAACTACCCAGCTCAGAAAAATAATCTGAAACAGTAAGATCACCTTGTTTTGTGCCATGAACTTTGTTCCTAAGTTCAAAGATCTGAGCATCATTTCCCATTCGAGAATAGGTGGTTTTTGCAGCTTTCCATATTTTTTCTGCGGTATCAAGCAGTAAATACTGTCTAGAAATTTTAGGATGCATAGAATTCAGAAGCCAAGACATAACTAGTGAATTATCTGAATCCCATTGACTAAAAAGAGGATCTGTGGTAGACGGTGATTTTTTACTTCCATCAATATAAGCCTGCAATCTTCTAGCCTTGATTGACAATAAACATGACCTAGACCAGGCTAAATAAGTACTGCTCCCATCCAATTTAACTGGGCTAATTTGAAAATGTGGACTATCATTAATTGGATAATATTTCTCTACTTCATCCTTAGTATTTGACATAATGGAAGCTTAAAACAAAACTAAGAACAAACAGCAGGAAAGAAACTGAAGCACAGAACCTGTCACTGTTGGACTCAGAAACCAAGGAGGTCGGAAGGCGCCGGAGATCAGTGGGTCAGAGGCGGAAAGGGCCGGCGAGTCGATCGGAGCAAAAAACGGTGACCAAAGGTGGCCGGAGGACTGTTCACGCGCTTCACGCGCCGGCGAGTGAACAGTGCCCAGAATAGGTCAATCGGCGCGTGTACTCACGCGCGGGGTCTGACGTCGCCGGAAATCAGTGTACCGGCCGAACTTCTCCTCGCGCTTCCTCCGGTAAGGGCGGTGTCGTCTGAAGATGGCCGGAACAAGTCCGTTTTACAGCAACCAAAAAAGGCCAAGACAGGAGAGCTTCAGCGGCGCGTGTACTCACGTGCGTGGTCGGAGGACGCCGGAAATCAGGACACTGGCCGGAAATCAAGTGACCTCCCTTCTGGTGTGACTGTGTCGCTTATAGAGGGAGATAACTCACCTCTTTGATTTATCCAGTTTACTGGAATTCTGGAATTCTGAAAAAACTGAAAAAAACACGTACTGCAGGGAGATAACTCAACCTTCAAGGGCAGTATTGCTCTGATACCATGAAGAGATTCAGAGTAGGATTTCTTATATTGTATTAACATTAAACCTGAATTTATACAAGAAAGATTGGAAATTAAGTCAAAAAACTACAACTCCTAAATCAGCTCCTAAATCAGCTCCTAACTACTATGATCAATTTATTCAACCTTACAGCTATTCAACACAACACAGCAACACAGCTATATTCAACAGTGATCATTGCTAAGAGTGTCGCAGGAATTGGTCATGTGATTGGATGCACCAGAATCGACAAGCCAAGATAAAGATGATAGAGTGTGCTTACCTTGAAGCCCTAAAGCTGAAAAAGCTGTAATAATCATCTGCTGAACCATTTCTGGAGTAAGAGCTGGTTTATCAACAGTTGTGGAACCAACAACAGCCTGATTGGTTTGACGATTTTGGGGACGAGTAGGACATTTTTTTATAATATGCCCAGGCTTCTTACAATAGTTGCAAGATTTCTTTGCACAGTTAATAGCAATATGTCCGTATTCCTTGCAGTTAAAGCATTGAACTTGTCGCATGTCTCTCCCTTTGCTTTTCCCATAAGCTGCAGCATGACCAATTGCATTATCATGCATTTTATTTTGCTGGAAAATAGTTTGTCGCAATACACTGCTCTTCACGAAGTAATTCTCCAAAGCACACATCCAAAGAAGGAGAAGGATCACGATTCATTAGATTGGAGCGGACTGCCTCATATTCAGGACAAAGTTTCATCAAAAACTAATCTCGCTTGCTCTGTTCATGCACTTTTTGAACAGTAGGTAGTGATTCAATTGGTACTTGGACATAAATCATGTCAACATATTCTGCCTGTAAGTTCTGAAATCCAGAGAAATAATCTTGAATGGAGAGATCACACTGAGAGTACCTAGCAATCTCGTACTCTAATTGAAAACGTTTGGCTATATTGTCCTGATTATAAACCTTTTTCAAATACTCCCACATTTCTTTAGCTGTCTTATATGGCCTCATATTGGAAACAAGTGACTGATCAACTGATCCCAAAATCCATGTCATGACTCTAGCATCTTTGACTTGCCACGGAGCCAAATTAGAAGGTTCAGTAGGAGCTGGATCACTACCATCGATGTGACCCAAGAGTTCTTTTCCCATGACAAATAATCGAAACTGAAATTCCTAGGTAGAATTTTTACCTGTGAAACGCACACCAAAAATATCTAAGTTGCTAGTTGACATGATACCTGTCACTCACCAAATACACCTAGAAGTAAAGCAAATCAGCTAACCCAAGAGTTCAAAAAGAATAGAAATAACACTCAACAAAGAATAACAGAAATATACCCAAAACCAAGATCTTAGACTCACAAGAAGACTCTCCAAAATTCTGAATTATGGCTCTGATATCATATCAATTGGATTGAATGTCCCTCAATGTGAGAGTTCCTCTCATTATATAGAAATCATAGAGATTTACAAGGCTGATTTTCAGGTATTACATCAACTAAATCAAGGCTAATTTCTAGTAATTAGATCTATCTAAACAAGGAAGTTACAATCAAATCTATCTAAACAAGGAAGTTACAATCTATTTACAGCTATAATATATGATATGCCCTGATATATGCTGTCAGTGAAGACATGTATTCTTTTCCTTCTCGGTTTTTCTCCCTGCTGAGAGAGTGAGAGTATGAAGAGGAAGAAAGTACACTCTTAATTGTCTGTATGTTACATGTTATGTTATACAATAGGAAAATAACTAAATAAGGGATAAAAACTGTAAAGTAGGCTATAATGTAGGAATTGATAATACTTTTTAGGAGGTCTGCAGCCATTATGTGGCATAGGGATTATATCCCGGACGAAAGTCAATAGTATGCCGCATCTCTAGTAGTTACAACTACTAAATCTCTGAAATCATGCTACTGCACTTATGAGCTATAGCATGGACTGGTTAACCAGTTTTGATGAGACATTGTTGCTAACCAATCCCTTGAGATTGGTTTTGGAGAAATCCTAACTATAAAATTAACTGTTAAAATTGGCTAATTGATTCATCAGCTTTGGTTTTAACAGTTAGGTTTACCATCATTTTCAGTTTTTAAGCATAAGGAAAAAAAAATAATAAGCCATCATTTTCTAATTACAACTTACAAAATAATTTCTCAGTGCTAGTAAACATTCATTTTCATCACTTTTCCACACAAAGTTTGAAGCAAGTTGAAAAATAAAAATATAAACCAAAAGTACAAAATAAATATGTACCACGACTCATTTATCTTTTTTATTCTATTTATACAATTTGACTTTATTGTCTGGTGTAAGTCCTTTAGCTTTATTTACATCATGAGTTCTAGATTCATTGGATGCCTCTTTGGCCAGAGTACCTATTTGCTTGTACGTATAACCAATGTCAGTAATATGTTGATGATGCATGGTGCTAGCTCTGTATTTTGACACTTGTTAATCCTATCCTATTAAGAACATGTGGTTCCTTTTAGGAATGAGCATCCTATTATCCCAGTCATTAAAGAGCATAGGACATTGGCAAAGCTTTTAAACTGTACGCTGGGTTCAATCTGTTCGCTGGCAAGGCTATCTATGAGGACACAGAAGTACACACTACATGGCCATTGGCTCCAGACATCTACAGCAACTGGACGGCTATCAATGGAAGAACCTAATCTTCAGGTTGGGGTTATGACTACTCATTTTATTTTCTTTATTGATTTTTAATGTTCATTAGGCTGAATGTAATTTTTTCACATGGAAATTATTTTGAGTTATACAGTGCGTCGAGCATATGGTTGAATTCAGGATGAGTATAGAGTATGGCGGTGATGCTGATCCAAACAATTATAACATAAATGCTCGTGACTTCCTTGTTCCTACTCAGGTAATGGTCAATTAGCTTGTAACTTGCTCTGTGGTTCTGACACTAGCTTATTTGTATAAGCATGTGCCAAATATCTCGATTTAAATGGAAAAACAAACCATTGGCTATATAAAATTCAGAATTTATTTTGGGCATGCAAGAGTATCTGAATGTAAGAGTTAAATTGTGGACCTTTATGGATTGTCTGTTCTATACATTAGCATCAAAGATCTATGTTTTTTATTATTTTTTTTTTGGGGGGGGGCAGGAAAACTAAAATTCCCCTAATTCTCATTGCAGGACAATTGGTTACTTTTAACAGCAGATTATTCTCAGATAGAATTGCGGCTGATGGCCCACTTCTCTAAGGATGCCTTATTACTTGAACTCCTGAGTAAGACTAATGCTGATATTTTCACCATGATAGCTTCAAGATGGACTGGCAAACCAGAAGATTCTGTTGCATCAGATGAGAGAGAGCAGACTAAGAGATTGGTATATGGCATTCTTTATGGAATGGGAGCTAATACTCTTGCAGAACAACTGAAATGCAGTTCAGATGAAGCTGCTGAAAAAATTAAAAGCTTCAAAAGTTCTTTTCCTGGCGTAGCTTCCTGGCTCCAGGAATCAGTTGCATCATGCCGTAAAAATGGGTAAGACTATTCATATGTTGCCTCTAGTGTCTAATCATGTGCTGCTCTAATTAGAGATTTTGTATTAATCTTTGAATTTGAATTGTTTTCAAAAACTTTTGCATCATTATTCCTCTTGTTATGGTTCTCATGGATTATTTTTACTGATATACTCTGGCATTCTTGATCCATATATTTTATTTTCCTTGTTTGGAAGTCATGATTCTTCCTCAGTTGCAGGCTTTAAACTATTGTGAGTGTGATATTTGGATGCAAACTTTTGCCATTTCTTCTGTATGGTGGAACACCTACTTTTATATTTAAGTTTTTATATTTAATAACACTTAAGGAAATCTCTTCAAACATAGGAGGATTTTGACTGCATATAAGTTAATTTTTGATTATGTGTTATGTCCAGATTTGCTGTTCAAATTTTGGCCTTATAAACACTTGCTGTATAATTCCTTGTGGCCAGCTATGTAGAGACACTCAAGGGACGAAAGCGCTTTTTGTCAAAGATAAAATTTGGAGACAATAAAGAAAGGTCAAAAGCTCAGAGACAAGCAGTTAATTCTATCTGCCAGGTATAAAGTAGTTGTTTTGGGTGTCGGAAGCCTGCATAAGTAATAAGACTTTTGTTCTTACAACTGTTCTTGGGCAGGGATCTGCTGCTGATATAATCAAGATTGCAATGATTAATATATACTCTGTCATTGTTGGAGTTGATGGGCCAGAATCTAGTTCTGCAGTTGCAGCTAAGTTTCAAGTGCTGAAGGACAGGTGCCGAATCCTATTGCAGGTCACTCTAATTGCTTTTGTATTTAGCCTTCTTTTTTTTTCTGAGATATTCCTCAATCTCAAAAAGCAGAGGCATGCACACACATGTATACAAGGTTGTATTTTGCTGAAAAAAAAGAGGTCAAGAGTTTATAAAAATCATTGTTGGTTAGCTTACGTTTTGTTTTCTGTCTGAAACACTTTAAAAGTGAAAATTCAAATTTCATTCCTTTCAGATATCAAAGTTTGTCATTTCAAATATGTTAGTGGAAAGTTGTAGCTCATGACCAGCCTTTGGTGATTACTTTTGAATTCCCAGCAAGAGAACTATGAAAGCTATAACAAGTAATTGATCCTGTAACTTGAAGAAAGTCATGCATGAATGTATGTAGTAGAAGTCAGAAGTGTAAGAAGAAGATAAAAAAATCCTGCAACTCGCAAAACTCTCAATAGTCTTGGCATTCTTAATATTTATTATTTGTTTTTTCAGTTGGTATGGCTATGTTTCTGCTAAATTTTCTCTCCAATAAGCAGTCTCTTTTGTCTGAACATTGGTGGTTACTCTTTTTTATTAAATCCAGGTACATGATGAATTAGTATTGGAAGTGGATCCCTCTGTGATCAAGGAAGCTGCATCTTTGTTACAAATAAGCATGGAAAAGGCTGCTGTGCTTCTTGGTATCGATTGGGCAGTGCTTTCATTTCTTTATATTTTGATAATATGTATTAGCGTTAATTGTACTATAAATTTTGCAGTTCCTTTGCAAGTCAAGCTTAAAGTTGGAAGAACATGGGGTTCTTTGGAGGCTTTACTTGTTGATCAATATGTGAATGAAGTTCCTGTGCTTGATTCATAAAGAAGTAGGATTTCTCTTAAGTCAAGACTCAAGAGAACAATATTCATGGTGTTCGTGGGTTAAGCTTATTGGTATAGGACCAATGTGTAAGTAACCTAGGATTGAGTTGATTTTCCTAAAGCGTTTTATCTCATGATCCATAGTGACCTCAGTTCTGATGGAATTTTATGTGTACTACATGTGCAGAGATTCCATTGCCAGCTCATGTTCTTGGGGTTAACCAACCCCGTCATCAAGAAAAGAGGTAAGTTCCTTCATGCCAATTGAATTGCAGTTTTGCAATTGGAAGCCTAGTTTAGAGCTTTAAATACTAAATTTAGGTTCAGTATTTTGGAAAAAACCTTCTTACTATTAAAAATTCAAATTTTATTAAATGTTATCTTCCTATTAATACTTAATAGAGTCTATTGGTAATTATGAACTTCCAATGACTATCAATTACCTTTGCTATTAAATTTGTTTATAGTTAGAATTCTGTTAAATGAATATATATAAAATTGTAGTGATAAAAAAATTCCTATTTTAATTGACTTATTTGTGGTTTTACATATTGGTTGTTTGATTAATATAAATGTTGACTTGGGTTACATGAATAAAATTATGCATGGATTTGATTACATCAATTACAAAGTTAATTTATATTATGAGTATATAATAGAAATTGTCAACGAGTACAAACTTCTACAGTTTAGTTAATATGATGCAGTAAGATATCAGCCTATTCACAATGATTTCAAATTAAAATCAACAAACGCTGCAGTATAATTGTGGTAAAATGTCAACAGTATTAATTTGTTTCTGAATATTTTTAGTACTTTGGTTCGGTTGAGAAAGATTCATGATCTGAGTACAGCTCTACTGCATATCATAATATCACTATACTCTTGATGATTTGCTTGCGTATTTGTCTGTCTTCTGCATTCCAACATTTAACCTATATTCAGTCTGTGACATTACAATCATAGAAGTTATATCGGTCGATTTTTTCCTGACACCTGTTTTGATCATCAGTTGTCATTTTTTTTCCTTTTTGACCAAATCATCAGTTGCCATATGGAGACGAGAATTGTTTCAGAGATCAAACAATTTTTCTGAAGTAGCCTGTGGGCGTATCTTTATAACAGTAGTGAAATCTTGCCACTGCTTTTCCTTTTTGACCTAATAGAACTGCATGCAGCATTTCAGGGTCATATGCCTGCTCAATGTTTTTTCTTTTTCCCATTCTTTTATTGTTTTTGTCCTCCCTGATGAAGGTTCTCATTTGATCGATGAAGGTCGGTACGAAATATTCCTCAAGTGGTATGGTATTAATGCAATGGTTTTTCATGACATAGCATTTTGTTATTGTTACAGATACTCATTAAATGAGTATCTATAGTTAGGCTGCTGTGTATCTGTAGTTAGGCTGTAATTGTTGACTGTTAGTAGCTATTGCAGCTGTAATTAGTTAGGGTATTAAATGCTAATGTATGTATATATATATGTGTTCTATGTAAAAAGAAATGTAGTGTAAAATAATATGAATCAGTTATTTCACATGGTATCAGAGCCTTAGTCTCTGTTTTTGGATTTCCTGGATTTCGGGTCTCTGTTTTGGGTTTCCTGGGTTTCGGATTTTCTGGGAACGTTGCTGTTCTCCTTTGGTCACCACATTCCGGTGACAAGTTTGCCTCACCGCCCACATCAGGAGGAGCGCAGGAGGAATTCCGGCCTTCCCACAGAATCCGGCGTCGATCCTGCCGGCGAGTGAGCTACACGCGCTGATTAAGTCTTCTGGTTACTGTTCACGCGCCAGTGCGTAGAGGCGCGTGCAGAGTCGGCTGAAGCTCCGGTTTCTTATCCGCCGTCGCCTTGCTGTTTCCGGTCAGATTCCGGTGTCCGTTTAGGTTGGTCTTCCCTCTTGATGGTAGTTAATCTTCTGTGAAGAATCTGTTCTTCATTCCAATCTGGGGTTCCTCTGTTTTCAACTCCATTTCGCCGTTCCGGCCTCACTTTATCATCTTCCATTAATAGCTTTGTGGTTTTGTGGTGGTGTTGTGGCTGAGTTAGTCCTCTGTTAGCTGCTGGATCTTTTGGCTTATCATCTGAGGTTTTTCTTTCTCTGCCTCTTTGCTCCTTTTGGCTCCTCTTACTATATATTAGTGATTTTGTGGTTATTGGCTTAGTTGTATTTTATTTATAATGGGGGATGCAAAAATTTCTGGTGAGAAAGGACAGATAATGACTGAAATAGTTCCTGCACTTAGTAAAATTACAGATTATAAATTAAATGGGTCGAATTTTTTGCAATGGAGCAAAACCATTAGAATTTATTTTCTTAGTATTGATAAGGATGACCATTTGACCGATGATCTTCCGACTGATAATAAAAATAAACAATTATGGTTATGAGATGATGCTCGCTTATTCTTACAAATTAGGAATTCCATTGAAAATGATGTACTTGGTTTGATAGATCATTGTGAATTGGTGAAAGAATTAATGGATTATTTGGGATTCTTGTATTTTGGAAAAGGAAATATTTCTCGTATGTATGAAGTGTGTAAGGCTTTCTATCGTATTGAGAAGGAAGCCAAGTCCCTCACAACTTATTTTATGGATTTCAAGAAGATTTATGAGGAGTTGAATGTCCTTTTACTTTTTACTGCTGATATTAAAGAACAACAAGCTCAAAGAGAGAAAATGGCAATTATGAGCTTTTTGGCTGGATTACCATCTGAATTTGAGATTGCCAAATCTCAAATCCTCTCTAGTCCTGAGATTACTTCACTTCAAGAGGTGTTTAGCAGGGTGTTACGTACTGAGAATACACCATCCCATCAAGCTTCAAGTGTTCTTGTTGCTAAAGGAGGAGGAAATGATGCTTGGAGAAAAAATAGTAATCGAGGAGGAAGTAATGTCATTTGCTACTACTGCAAAGAAATTGGGCACACAAAAAGGTACTGCAAAAAGCTTCAAAATAAGACTCAAAAGACTCAAACTGCTACAGCTACTGTTGCTTCTTCCTCTGAACAATCTGTCACTATATCAGCTGAAGAGTATGCGCGGTTCTCCCAGTATCAAGAATCTATGAAACAATCCTCCCTAGTTGTTGCTTCTGCTGAGTCAGGTAAAAAGTGTCTCATCTCATCCTCAAACAAATGGGTCATTGACTCTGGTGCCACAGATCATATGACAGGTAACTCTAAAATCTTTTCCAGTTTTCAATCTCACACCCAACCATCTCCTGTTACTATAGCTGATGGATCCAGTTGCAACATTGAAGGGTCGGGAACTGTTAAACCAACTCCATCCATTACTTTATCCTCTGTGTTGAGTTTACCTAGTCTTGCATTTAATCTTTTGTCTGTCAGTCGCCTTACTAAAGATCTCAATTGCTCCATCTAATTTTTTCCTAATCATTGTCTATTTCAGGATCTTATGACGAAGCAGACTATTAGTAAAGGGCATGTATCTAATGGGCTCTATATTTAGGATTCATGGGTACCTCGATCAGTTGCTTGTTCCAGTATTGTTTCCCCTTTTGAAGCTCATTGCAGACTAGGCCATCCCTCTCTACCAGTATTGAAGAAGTTATGCCCCCAGTTTTCTGATGTCACTTCAGTGGATTGTGAATTATGTCACTTTGCTAAATACCAGCGAAGCTCATTGAGCCCTAGAATAAATAAGAGAGCTGAGTTTGCTTTTCAGTTAGTTCATTCTGATATTTGGGGACCTTGTCCAGTTGTGTCTAAAACTGGTTTTCGATATTTTGTTATTTTTGTGGATGATTTTTCTCGAATGACTTTGATTTATTTTATGAAAAGCCGTTCTGAGGTGTTTGCTCATTTTTCTGCTTTTTGTGTTGAAATTAAGACCCAATTTAATGTGTCTGTGCATATATTGCATAGTGATAATGCTAAAGAATACATATCATCTTCTATTCAAAGTTACATGACTCAACAGGGCATCCTTCACCAGACCTCCTGTGTTGATACTCCTGCTCAGAATGGGATTGCTGAAAGAAAAAATAGACATCTCCTTGAGACTGCTCGAGCCTTGTTATTTCAAATAAATGTACCTAAGCCCTTTTGGGCGGATGCTGTTGCTACTGCATGTTTTTTGATCAATCGAATGCCATCTACAGTTCTAAATGGTGATGTTCCCTACAACTTCCTTTTTCCCACCAAGTCTGTGCTTCTAGTTGAACCACGGATCTTTGGAAGCACCTGCTTTGTTCGTGATGTGAGACCTGGACTTACAAAATTAGACCCTAAATCACTTAAATGTATATTCTTGGGTTATTCTCGAATTCAAAAGGGATATCGGTGCTACTCTCCAGATCTCCAAAGATATGTGTGAAGAGATTCAGAGTAGGATTTCTTATATTGTATTAACATTAAACCTGAATTTATACAAGAAAGATTGGAAATTAAGTCAAAAAACTACAACTCCTAAATCAGCTCCTAACTACTATGATCAATTTATTCAACCTTACAGCTATTCAACACAACACAGCAACACAGCTATATTCAACACTCCCCCTCAAGTTGGTGCAAAAATATTACACATGCCCAACTTGCAAACTATGGTGTGAAAGGTTCGACTATTGAGTCCTTTTGTAAAAATATCTGCTAGCTGTCTGTCTGATTTCACATGAAATAAACTCAAGATGCCTTCAGTTAACTTTTCCTTGATGAAATGTCGATCGATTTCAATGTGCTCCGTCCGATCATGTTGAACAGGATTATGAGCTATACTGATGGCGGCTTTGTTGTCACAGTATAAGGATAGTCTTCTTCTTTCAAATAGTCTCAATTCTTCTAGTAGTTTTCTCAGCCAAAGAAGTTCACAAACACCTTGAGCCATAGCCCTGTATTCTGCTTCAGCACTTGATCTTGCAACCACACTTTGCTTTTTACTTCTCCAAGTAACTAAGTTCCCTCCTACAAGAGTACAATATCCTGATGTAGATCGTCGGTCATTTAAAGATCCAGACCAATCTGCATCTGTAAAAGCTTCTATGTGGAGGTGACCATGTTTGGAGAAAAGAAGACCCTTTCCTGGGGCAGACTTCAAATACCGCAAAATCCGAAAGACAGCTTGCATGTGAGAGTCTCGTGGATCATGCATGAATTGACTCACCAAGCTCACTGAGTAGGCTATGTCTGGCCTAGTATGTGAGAGATAAATGAGTCTCCCAACTAACCTTTGGTATCTCTCTTTATCCACTGGCTTTCCAACTTCTGATTGTAGCTTGTGATTGCTCTCAATAGGCGTGTCTGCCGGTTTACATCCTAGCATACCAGTCTCATCCAAGAGATCTAAGATATATTTTCTCTGAGAAATGAAGATTCCTTTAATTGATCTGGCAACTTCAATTCCCAAAAAATATCGTAACTCTCCAAGATCCTTTATCTCAAATTTCTGAGCTAAAAGCTTTTTCAGGCGATCCATTTCTTCTTTATCATCCCCTGTCAACACTATATCATCAACATAAACTATAAGAAGAGTGATTTTACCCTTAGAGTGTCTCATAAAGAGAGTATGATCAGCATTACTCTGTTGATAACCAAAAGAAATCATGGCTTTGCTGAATCTGTCAAACCAAGCTCTTGGAGACTGTTTCAATCCATACAAGGCTTTCTTCAGTCTGCACACCTTTCCTTTAGTTCTTTCATCATCAAAACCAGGAGGTATCTCCATGTAAACTTCTTCTTCCAGGTCTCCATGGAGGAATGCATTCTTCACATCAAATTGCTGCAAATCTCAATCTAAATTAGCTGCACAAGATAGCAAGATTATGATTGTATTCATTTTTGCAACAGGTGCAAATGTCTCCTGGTAATCAACTCCGTAAGTCTGAGTGAATCCCTTTGCCACTAGTCTGGCTTTAAATCTTTCAACTGACCCATCTGCTTTGTGTTTTATTGTGAACAGCCATTTACAACCAACTAACTTCTTGTTTGGAGAGTCAACAAGTTCCCAGGTGTCATTTTTTGAGAGAGCCTTCATTTCTTCTACCATAGCTTCTTGCCACTTTTGATCCATGATAGCTTCCCTCCAATCCTGTGGAATAGACATAGAAGAAAGAGACAAGGCAAAAGCTCTATAGGAGGGAGACAGATGATCATAAGAGACAAAGTTAGAAATGGAATGTTTTGTACAAGACCTGACTCCTTTTCTTTGAGCAATAGGCAAATTTAAATCAGGATCAGAAAACGACTCACCCGAAGATTCTGGCAGTGTAGAGTGCATGATAGCTTCTTCAGGCCTATTTTTTCTTGAGTATCTCAACAAATCAGGTCTATCTAAACGACTAACAACATTTTGCTCCTCCTGAACATCAACATTCTGCTCCCCCTGAACATCAACACTTTGCTCCCCCTGAACATCAACAATATTATCTTCCTGAACAAGATCACGAGTTACCACAGGTTCGTTTGTCACCATCACCACTTCTTCACTACTCTCCCCCTGAAGAGGTGATTGAGTAATACCAAAATAAGATTCAGACTCCCGAAAGGTAACATCCATACTGACATAAAATTTCCTAGATGGGGGGTGGTAACACTTATAGCCCTTTTGAGTTGATGAATACCCAATGAACACACATTTTAGTGCTCTTGGATCTAATTTCCCAACATTTCTAGTATGGACAAAGCAAACACACCCAAATATTTTTGGTGGAACAGTATAGTGAGTTTTCCCGGTTAAAATCTCTAAAAGAGTCCTAAAATTAAGAGCTTTGAGAGGCATTCTATTAATAAGATAGGCAGCTACTAGAATTGCATCCCCCCAATATGGTTTTGGAACATTCATAGTAAGCATAAGAGATCTAGCAACTTCCAACAAATGCCTATTTTTTCTTTCAGCCACTCCATTTTGAGCACTAGTATAAGGACAACTAGTTTGGTGAATGATTCCTTGAGATTCTAAATAAGTTCCAAATCTACTATCCATATATTCTGTCCCATTATCAGTTCTTAAAACTTTTATTTTAGCATCAAACTGAGTGTCGACCATTTTATGAAAAGATTGAAAACAAGAGAAAACCTCACTTTTTGTCTTAATCAAATATACCCAAGTCATTCTGGTGCAACAATCAATAAAGGTAACAAACCATCGATTTCCAGTTAAAGAGGGTGTCTGTGTGGGACCCCAAACATCAGAATGGACAAGCATAAAAGGGACAGTTGTTTTATTATCACTTAAAGGATAAGAATTTTTTGTATGTTTCGCATACTCACAAGCATCACAAGATAAAAACTCAAACCTAGTTTTAGAAAATAAATTGGGATATAGTTTTTCTAAAACAAAAAAGGATGGATGTCCTAATCTCCTATGCCATTGTATTATTTTCTGATTGACATCCTTATGCCCTCCAAACAAAGCTAGGCCTTGACAGTGGTCCATCATGTATAAGCCATCATGCTTTCTGCCACTACCAATCATCTTCCCTGTTTGAAGGTCCTGAAAAATATAATAATCAGGAAAAAATTCAATTTTACAGTTTAGAGATTTAGTGATAGCACTGACAGATAAAAAATTGACAGGAAATTGAGGAACATGAAGAACAGAAGACAACTTAATGTTTGGAGTACAGACAATGGAACCTGTCCCAGAAATAGGAGTAAATGACCCATCAGCTACCCTGACATTATCCCTTTTTAGACAGGGAGAATAGTTAATAAAGCCTTTAGAAGTGCCTTTCATATGTCTATTCGCACCAGAATCAATAATCCAAGAGTCAAGATGAGCAAGTGTGTTACCTGTTTGGACGGAATTCGAGGTACCACTGGATGAAAGATTCATCTGTGACATAAGGCGTCTGAAATTTTGAACTTCTTCAGATGAGAGACTTCCAACTGGGGCTATCTCCTTAGATGATTCGGCTGCTTCTGACATATTTGCTTGAGCTCTAGTTGTATTGATTCTTCTTCCCCCACGACCTCTAGTAGGTCTCCCATGCAACTTCCAGCAAGTTTCTTTAGTATGCCTTGGTTTACCACAGTAATCACAGTGTAAATGATCTTTATCAAAAAGAGTACCTTTTGGTTGATCAAGAGAGATATGGGCAGTTAAGCTTGACTTCTCAATAGGTGCAGTATAAAGCATAGCACTCCTTCTGGTCTCTTCTTGCTGGATTAAAGAATGTGCCTCCTCAAGAGAAGGAAATGACGTCCTGCCAATAACTTGAACTCGCACTTGATCAAATTCAGGATTTAGACCAGCCAAAAAATCATAAACCCTCTCCTTTTCAATCATATTTTGAATCAGTACCGCATCAACACATTTTGCCTGAAAATCCTGATAATAATCTAGCTCTTGCCATAAACTACCCAGCTTAGAAAAATAATCTGAAACAGTAAGATCACCTTGTTTTGTGCCATGAACTTTATTCCAAAGTTCAAAGATCCGAGCATCATTTCCCACTCGAGAATAGGTGGTTTTTGCAGCTTTTCATATTTTTTCTGCGGTATCAAGCAGTAAATACTGTCTAGAAATTTTAGGATGCATAGAATTCAGAAGCCAAGACATAACTAGTGAATTATCTGAATCCCATTGACTAAAAAGAGGATCTGTGGTAGACGGTGATTTTTTACTTCCATCAATATAAGCCTGCAATCTTCTAGCCTTGATTGACAATAAACATGACCTAGACCAGGCTAAATAAGTACTGCTCCCATCCAATTTAACTGGGCTAATTTGAAAATGTGGACTATCATTAATTGGATAATATTTCTCTACTTCATCCTTAGTATTTGACATAATGGAAGCTTAAAACAAAACTAAGAACAAACAGCAGGAAAGAAACTGAAGCACAGAACCTGTCACTGTTGGACTCAGAAACCAAGGAGGTCGGAAGGCGCCGGAGATCAGTGGGTCAGAGGCGGAAAGGACCGGCGAGTCGATCGGAGCAAAAAACGGTGACCAAAGGTGGCCGGAGGACTGTTCACGCGCTTCACGCGCCGGCGAGTGAACAGTGCCCAGAATAGGTCAATCGGCGCGTGTACTCACGCGCGGGGTCTGACGTCGCCGGAAATCAGTGTACCGGCCGAACTTCTCCTCGCGCTTCCTCCGGTAAGGGCGGTGTCGTCTGAAGATGGCCGGAACAAGTCCGTTTTACAGCAACCAAAAAAGGCCAAGACAGGAGAGCTTCAGCGGCGCGTGTACTCACGTGCGTGGTCGGAGGACGCCGGAAATCAGGACACTGGCCGGAAATCAAGTGACCTCCCTTCTGGTGTGACTGTGTCGCTTATAGAGGGAGATAACTCACCTCTTTGATTTATCCAGTTTACTGGAATTCTGGAATTCTGAAAAAACTGAAAAAACACGTACTGCAGGGAGATAACTCAACCTTCAAGGGCAGTATTGCTCTGATACCATGAAGAGATTCAGAGTAGGATTTCTTATATTGTATTAACATTAAACCTGAATTTATACAAGAAAGATTGGAAATTAAGTCAAAAAACTACAACTCCTAAATCAGCTCCTAAATCAGCTCCTAACTACTATGATCAATTTATTCAACCTTACAGCTATTCAACACAACACAGCAACACAGCTATATTCAACAATGTGTATCAACAGATGTTAGCTTTTCTGAGAAAATTCCGTTCTTTTCATCACAGATAGGGACACAAATTCAGGAAGAGGATGATTGGCTAGTTTACCATGTCTTCACTCCTGTTTCAGATAAGGAACCCAGTTCTGGATCAAGTGATGCTAGTTCTCCTGATATTGAGCAAGCAGCAATTAGAGATTCTTCGACTGATCAAGCTGCTGTGCCCTTGGCTCCTCTAGCCAAGCCTCCTATTATACAAGTATATTCCAGAAGATTAGAGCATCAGGATACATGCCCCGCACCAGTTTCTTCGTCATCAGATCCTCCACCAAATGACCTCAACATACCTATTAGTTTTCGCAAAGGTAAACGTCAGTGCACACTTCCTAAATATCCCATTGCTAATTTTATTTCCTATGATCAATTATCTCCGTCCACTAGCTCTTTAATTGTCTCTCTAGACTCTGTTTCTGTTTCTGTACCTACGATAGTTAAAGAAGCTTTATCTCATCCGGGTTGGCGTAATGCTATGATTGCGGAGTTACAAGCTCTGGAAAATAATCACACATGGGATCTAGTTCCTCTACCTGAAGGCAAGAAGGCAGTTGGATGTAAATGGGTTTATACAATAAAATGCAATGCTGATGGTTCTATAGCCCGACTCAAAGGTAGATTGGTGGCAAAGGGGTTCGCTCAAACCTATGGTGTTGATTATTGAGATACTTTTTCTCCAGTGGCCAAGCTTACCTATGTGCGTTTGTTCATTTCCTTAGCTGCTTCAAAACACTGGCCTTTACATCAACTTGACATTACAAATACCTTTCTGCATGGTGATCTTTTGGAGGAGGTGTATATGGAGCAACCACCCGGATTTGTTGCTCAGGGGGAGTATGCAAAGGTATGCCATCTAAAAAAATTTATGTGTGGGTTGAAGCAGAGTCCTCGAGTTTGGTTTGGCAAGTTTAGTGAGGTAGTTCCAGAGTTTGGGTTACAAAAGAGCAGCTGTGATCACTCTGTCTTTTTCAAACAGTCCACCACTGGGATGACCCTACTTGTTGTTTATGTCGATGATATTCTCATCACAGGAGATGATTATACAGGTATCAATGCTCTCAAGACCTTTTTGCAGGCTAAGTTTCATACAAAAGATTTGGGTCAGCTAAAGTATTTCTTAGGGATAGAAGTTTCTAGATGTAAGAATGGAATCTTTCTATCTCAGAGAAAGTATGTTCTTGATCTACTTGCAGAAACGGGAAAGACAGGAGCTAAGCCTTGCAATGCACCTATGACTCCTAATGTTCATCTAATTAAAGATAGTAGTGATCTCTTTGATGATCCAGAGAAGTATAGAAGATTGGTCGGAAAACTCAATTATCTCACAGTAGCCCGACCGGACATTGCCTATTCTGTTAGCATTGTAAGTCAGTTCATGTCTGAGCCTACAGTGAAACATTGGGCAGCTTTGGAACAGATTTTGTGCTATTTAAAAGGGGCTCCAGGATTGGGTTTATTATATAGAAATCATGAGCATAGTCGTATTGAGTGTTTTGTTGATGCCGATTGGGCTGGATCAAAAGTTGATAGAAGATCTACTACTGGCTATTGTGTTTTTGTTGGTGAAAATCTTGTGTCTTGGAAAAGCAAGAAGCAGAATGTTGTTTCCAGGTCCAGTGCGGAATCAGAATATAGAGCCATGTCTCAATCTACCTGTGAAGTCTTGTGGATTTGTCATTTGTTAGAAGAAATTGAATTGAAGGTTTCCTCACCAGCAACACTGTGGTGTGACAACCAGGTTGCACTACACATTGCCTCTAATCTGGTATACCATAAAAGGACTAAACATATTAAAGTTGATTGTCACTTCATTCGTGAAAAAATTCAGGAGAATGTGATTTACACCAGTTATGTGAAGACTGGAGAACAATTAGGAGACATGTTTACAAAAGCTTTAAATGGGACTCGGGTTGAGTACCTTTGTAACAAGCTGACCATGATTAACATCTATGCTCCAGCTTGAGAAGGAATGTTACATATACTCATTAAATGAGTATCTATAGTTAGACTGCTGTGTATCTGTAGTTAGGCTGTAATTGTTGACTGTTAGTAGCTATTGCAGCTGTAATTAGTTAGGGTATTAAATGCTAATGTATGTATATATATATATATATGTGTGTTCTCTGTAAAAAGAAATGTAGTGTAAAATAATATGAATAAGTTATTTCACAGTTATTTAATTATGCAGGCAGGGGGCAATCGGTTGAAGACTTGAGAAGACCATGGTTCGAATTTGATATGGATAATAGTTGTACACATATGAGTGATGTCTCTGTTCTGTGATATGCCAGAAGACCAAGGATTGCCATTTCTCATTCAAATTCGTGGAGAGGTATTTTTTACATGGCCTTGCAAAATTTGCCAGGAACCTGTTTCCCCATATTAAAGAACTTTCTGTGGGTTATTGTCTTTTGGTTATTATATTCATTTAGTCTTATATTTGTCGGGATAAACTCCAGTGGATTCAGAATCTTGCGACTAAATGTAGGGAGAAAAAAACAAAAGCATATGGTATTTATTACAGCACACTGCGATAACAAACTTATATTTCAAGTATGTAGATCCAAATACGGTGGGAATCTAGTTACATTATTATAAAAACTAAATGCATAGAACCTATAATGCACCGCATCAACTGTTCTGATCAAACATGTGGAACTAACAGGAGTTAGTATATCTGTAGGCCTTTAGTTTTGAACCCAGACAATGTGATCCTGAGGAAGGAAATGGCAAACAGGAACTGTTCCTGGCTTAACCTTGAGCACCTGGAAAGCCAAATGCTTTGGATTCCAAGCTGACGTATCAGTATGGCAGACTGCTACAGCTTTTGCCTTTGTACCATCAGCACCCACCAAGGAAACCATGTAAGCTCTTGTGGTTTGTGTTGCATGGCAATAAAAGACGGCATATGCATAGTTTTGTTTGTGGCACACCACGGATTTGTCACCTCCCATCTTCTCTGTTTCAGCTGTAATTGTGTATCTCTGCATCTGGTTCTGGTTTGCTGCCTCCGTGGAGATTGCCTGGACGTTCTTCCCGAGTACAGAAGTGCTGAAGTCGATCATTGACTCTAGCGAAGTGGCACACTGTTTCCTCTCTCCTTTAATTGCTGGCATTTCACATTCCTTGATGGTGTTCTTTATTGTCACAGCTTCCATTGATCCTGGTTTTACTGAAAACTGGTTGTAGATTTCGGGCAATTTGTTAGATGAAAAGGGAATGGAATTGGCAACTTGACGTGGTAAGAGTGTCACTGAGTCAGAATTTTTCATGAAGTGCAAATTCATGGTTTTGCTGGGGTACAAGTCCTTCTCCAAGAAGAAAAGAGCTATATTTGGGTCATCATGTAGTTGATCCTCAGTAGCAGCGTATTTGTAAGCAAATGGGTTTGACCCTGGTTTTACACCAACATATACAGGCTTACCCTTGCCTCCTGTGCTCACAGTTACTCCGCCTTTGCCAACACCAACATTAGTTCTCTTCCCGGCGTTAACACCAACGCCTTTCCCTCCCACATTAACAGAAGTACCTGGCTTTTTTTTCCCAGTGTTCACATTTACTCCACCTTTCCCAACGTTCACAGATGTGCCTTTGTTTTCCATGAATTCTGCAAATTTGCATTAGTTGGAAGAGCTTAGGAGATGAGTGGCCTTTAGCAAGTATGCACTAACTCATGAACTTTTTCAACCCAACAAAGCCGCCTGCCATTATCCTATGTATCTATTGTTTTCTGGTTTAAATGGACAGACACCAGAATGACCTACTTGTATCATTCCATCTTTTTTTTTTTTTTTTGGTTTATGTTAGCAGAACCTAAGTTGGGCATTGTGGAGATCAATTAAACTTCTCTAAAATGTTTATTCTCTACCGATTTTGGGCTTTGCATAAAAAGTAATAGCTACTATCCGGTTGTAATGATGTACTCAATCACTGACCTGGCTGTAGAAGATCCGTGACAGCTTTTGGCATAGGAGTGTTAGGCAGAACACTCTTCCAGTATAGTTCAGGTGGTGAGGCAGCATGGGTTGTCGCAAGTGCAATCTGCAACGAGAGCTAAGTATGAACTATCATAAAATATTCTGTTATGTGTTTATTAGTAGCAGCGTATACTAATAGAAGCTAGCTTTAGTAAGCAATTAATCGTTTTCATGCTAGAAGTGTTTAGAAGAATGAGAAACTTACAGTGAGAAAAACAAGGATGTGTTGAAGATGGAACTCCATTTGAACTCTAAACATGAAACAGAAACCAAGGGAAAGAAAAGAAGTGAAAAAACCAAGCTTATTATGGAAGAAAGAGTTAAATGGTTCGGAAAATATATAGACGAATGATGCTTAGGTATACGTGTGAGTTTGAAGAGTAAGACATTACCAGCATTATCAACCTTGCTTAATTGCTTCCAACTGCCCCTGGTACTCTCACTTAAATGCAATATGTTTCTTGGTGGGACAGATGTAAGAATAAGAGGTGATGCATTAATCCAAATGGTAAATCTCTTATGTGCATACAACTAGAACGTCTCCTCATGCATAGGACATGTCATTGTCTGCAATATTCACTGAAGTGCAAAAAGCTAAGAAATCTGGATTAGCCTTCAACTCTTAATTGCATGGCCTTGCGGTTCAAAATTGAACAAACAACTACCCCATTAATGACGGTTAAGTGGGAGTTGAGAAATGCCCATCTTTCTTGATTGCCCTTTTCTATTTTCCAATTACATCATGGAGTCGGGACAAGCTTGATATTTTAAGAAATTATGAACCATGCATCTTGTATTGCTAGAAATGGCCGGCTGCTACTTATGGATTGGGTTAATTTTTAAGCCCATTTTCACATTTTCAATTGAGTCTGTTATTATACGCACTAAAGGCACAAGCTCAAACTGTTTCCAGAGTAAAACATGTCCTGATACATTATGGGCTCTTTGTAGCCTCAATTGGTTTCCATTTCCAAGTTTAGTATTACTTGCTCTTTGCTAGCAATTGTTGAATTAAGAGCAAGATGATTGGCTATTTATTTTGTAGTACCACTACCAAATGTCGATATAGTTATGCATTTTGTGCCTTGATTTTCCTAATTAAATATTCTTCCCAAATTAAAAATTAGAATAATGCAGTATTGGAGGGTAGGCTGATAGCTTTCTTTATTTTGTTTCTTTGGAAGGTAACGCTTTGGCATTCTTTCCTTTATGAACTAATATAATATTTGATTTTGGGCTAAGTCCAAGTGCACTGTCTTCTTTTTCTTTCATTTTTTTTTTAATCTTAAAACTTTTTATCTAATATCTGTAGAAAGCCAATTTTAAGCCGATTTAAGCAAATCCTTTTCGTCCACTAATATGCTCCTTTTTTATTAAAAATATAATAATAAAACAATCTTGTTTGCGTTGCTAATTTTTGGTGGGAATAGCGTCATTGATCATTAATGAATTCATTTCCCTTTCTTTCCTTTTTATTAAAAACCAAATAACTATTAGAAGTGCACGAGTCAATCCTCCCAACACTTATGTGGCAAAGACACATTCCTGGGGCGGTTCAAATTATCTTTACTTCCTGTGGCAATCAATTAAAATAGAACCAGATAAAAAAGGTACATTAATCCACCAATAATTTTCTTCTTCTATTAATCATAATCAACATGCCATTGTTTGTATTGCTTTTGCATATTTCTTAGCCAGTTTCTCAGCTAGTATGGAGCATTCTCATATTGTACTTATGACTCTATTATAGAGCTTTGGCTTTATTCAAGTGAAAAATTGAATTTTATATTAACAAAATATACTAAACTCAATATCCTTCATTCATACGAGTCCTCATTAAGCCACACGCTCCTGGTTGTTCTTCTACTCATACAATTGGAGGATTTTGTAACTCATGAGTTGTAGCTTAATGACATTAATTTTATTTTAATTAGGACAATTATTATAAAACCATTGAAAAAACCAGTCTGATTTTATCTGAATTGTATAATAAATTTTGAGTTTAGGCAGTGGAATTTTGGGGCAAATTTGAAGGGCTAAAAGAAAGGGAAAAAGAATACATATAATAAATATGTGTATGTGTGCGTATATGTATGAATATACGTATACATGTAGATGCTAAGATTCATGCACCATTATGAATAAACTATGAATTAAGCAATCTTGTTAATCAGATGAAGCTGCAAAACATTTATATTGAATAAATAAATTGAACATTGTAAATCTATAAAGTGAAGAAAAGCCATTAAAAAGCTTAAGTATAGATAGCAGTTCATATATTTAATTCTGAGTCCTTTTGGCCGATGAAAACAAGAATCTTGGTAGAAATATATATAGATGCATAAGTATATAATATAGGTTAAGATAATAAGTTCCAAATGATGCTGATGTGGTGTCCCTTTGATAATTTCTTATTTTTATTGGATTTTATTTTTAAAGAAAAATTTAAATCTATCAAAAAAAAAATGTTTTTCAAGTTAATATGGCAAAGTAGGTGTTATAGTTTCCAAATAAATGACTGGTTTAGATACAATGGCATGAAAGAATCTTTAAATATTTTTGCCTGCCTTACTAAGTTAGCATTATATAAATATTAGTATAGTAATTCTTATAGTGGATATGTTAAGTATTTTATATCGGTTAATTATAAATATATAATACCCTTTATAAATATTTGGTCAATTTTTCATCTCATAAGTTAACTTTTGAGATCGAGATAGGATCAAGTTTATTTTCTTAAAATGATATCAGAACCACTAGTCCTAAATGTTAGACTATCTGTAAGTTTTTAGTCTTGCAAATTTCATGTTTCAAGCTCTAGTTTTCCTGTTTGCGTCCGGCCCTAAGCGTGAAAAGATTTATTAAGTATCTTTTATCAGCTAATTATAAATATATAACACTGCTTATAAAAAAATTTAGACAATTCTTATCTCATAACTTAAATTTTAGCAATTTTTACATTATAAATTAACTTTAACTTTATGAATTGAGTGAAATTCAATATATATAGTTATCTTAACAATATATTTAAATTTCATTATTTAAAAGTAAGAATTAGAAATTCTCTTGGAATCATGAAAAAAGGGTTGGAGGACAATCATAGAAAAGTTAAGTCCCCACATATGTCTAATCAATCTCTTATACATGAGTGATTAAATTATAATTTAACTTTTTATTATTTTTATTTTTTGAAAATAAATAAAAGCTATAAAATCAAGAGTGGAAGATGTAACCCACAATGATGCTTGGCTGTCTTTTCTCCTTATGTATATAAATAAATAGTTAAAAATACATAAAACTATAGTTACTCTGTATATGGAGCGAGTGGAAGAATGATTCGTATAAAGTTTTTACTTCATAACAATTAAATTATGACTTGTGGAAGGTTGGCTATCTATAAATATATAAAAATATTAATTTCTTATATCAAGATGTCTTAATCAAATAGATACATCATTTGTGCACAATGATCCTTGATGGAATATAAAGTGTAATTTGTGTTGTTAAAAAGTTCTTATTTGAACTTATTTAATAGGAGAGTTCCAATCATATGGATTGCATCCATTTTATAATGATAAGTTAGGTTCTTAATGATGATATATTAATATTAGGGTTTAATTATCTCGAATTAACCGAGGAATTTAATTGAATGATTAATGTTTGAATTATTCTAATTTTTAGGTTTAGTATAATCTGAAATTATATAAAAGATTAAAGAGATTTAGATAATGAACTAAAAAAACATATATACTTGGAGGGTTTTATTTTTCAAGAAAATTATCTATTTTGTTATTTTTAATTTTTAAAAACTTTTAGCGAATGTGAGGTTGACATGACTATGATAACGTCACGACTATGGTTTTTTTTTATATATAGAAATAAAGAAAAAGAAAAAGTTGCATATCTTAGGACATTTTTAGAATTAATGGTTTTTGAAAAATATTTTAAAAATTGGTGTGCATAAAAAAATATTTTAAAAAATATGATACTTTTAAAATTGTAATACATCAATGCAGTTTTAGATCAATCAGATTCTCAACGGTTCATACCGATTCCATACGGTTTTTACCATTTCGATTTTAGACATTGAATCGAACCGAACTAGCTGTAGATTTGTAGTTAAATCGGTCCGGCCGATCAGTCCATTTCGATTAAATAACATTGATAATAATTAAATTTTCAATATTATAAAAAAAGTAAGTAATAAAGAAAAAATATAAATATCAACAATATTCATACGTTATAATAACAAAGCCTATCTATAAAGGAAAAGGGGAATTGATCAATTGAACTAACACAAATACATATTCTCGGATTAGAAATGAGATATTTCTTTTCTTCAACATTAATTTAAAAGGAAAAAAATTAGAATTAAGAATAATTGCCAAAATGAATTTTTGAATTTTCGAAATTTATTTATTTTTTCATTAAATCTGTCCCTATTTTTGTATTCTATCGATTCACTTCATATATTTACTTAACATATCATTCGATTTAATTTTGAAAATTCAAATGAAATAGTGTTATTATCTTCAGTACTGATTTGGATTTAATGTATAGTAGAAAAAGATTTTAAAATTTTAATAAAATATAATAAAAAATAAAATTCCCATTAAAAGAAAAAAAACAACCAACTAATGATTGCTTCAATTAAAAAGAAAATTATAAGAAAATAAAAAAAAATGTATTGACAAATTAAAAAATAAAGCCAAAAAACAATCTATAAACTCATGAAAGCTACACACTTTAAGGATGCAAACTACAAATTGGAGGAGTGGAAAAAAAAAAAATAGAAAGAAAACATTAACATGGTGTCTGTCTGACTCTGTGCATCCCATGAGTATGGGGTATGCATATTTCTATACAAAATATTCCCATTATATTTTTTGAGTTGACGCCACTTATAGGAATCTAGTACCATAATATATATTTTATTTTTCTATTTTCTGATAGAACCATAATGATAAAATATTATATGAGTTTTGTAAATATTTCATTATTTTTATTGTCATATGAACCGATCAATTTTTTTATAATTATGTGACGAGGGAAATGTATAATTTCTATTTTTTTAAAAAATAATTTTACGAGAAACGAATAAGAAATTTATAAATAATATGAGCTAATAGATTACCGGTAGATCAAACGATTGAAAATTTTATAAATTTCTCAATTAATTAGGGCTTCGATTTCTACCTCTTTCAAAGATGTAATTATATATATGCCGATAATGTGAAATTTATGACCAAAAATTAGTAAATAATTAATACATTTTTTTTAACTGTCTCCGTCCACTTGATTTAGATCATTAAGGAATAAAATAGTTTTGAAGAAGAAGACATCAAACTTCTTCGCATATTAACCGTTACTTTATAACTTATAAACTAATAATTAATTGACTATAATTGAAGTTTTGCTGGCTTAACTTACTCGTATATTAATTAAATTAAATCGGATTAATTTCACTTATAATCACTGAATTTACACTCAAATAACACTAATATAATAAAAGAATTTTTATTTTTTTAAAAATCATTAAACGTAGAACATGTATACAAAAAAGTTATTTTGACCGTTTTTCGATGAAAAAACAACTGAAAAGTCAAATTGGCAAGTATACTTAACATTTTCCTGTACATGTGGCTTGACATGTAGCATGCAATTTGGAAAAAATGACATGTAAACTACGTAGACATTTGGACAATTTAACTTGACATGTAGCATACTTACATGTAATTTTTTGTCAAGTGACATGCCACGCATCAAGTTACATGTGCAGAAGTATTGAATGTACGTGTCAACTGGATTTTTCAGCTGTTTTTTTATCGAAAAACGATCAAAATAACTTTTTTTTATACATGTTATAAGTTCAGTGATTTTTAAGAGAGTAAATTTTTTTTCATTATATTAGTATTATTTGAATATAAGTTTAATGATTATGGGTGAAATTAACCCATTAAACCGTTGTTTCTCCTTACAGAATTCTTAAAATAAATAAATAAATGTTATTTATTTATTTATTTTAATATAAGCATTAATTCAAACGGATCTAAACTTCGCATGGAAGTAACATTCAAATTTTCCTTTTTCCACTTTTATATAATAATATAATCTTGTTTTAGTGCTAAATAAATACTGTTTTTAAGAACTTCTTTATTTTCTTGGAGACCCCACTTAATTTGTAGTGATCATGTTGATTATTTAATTATATCTTTAATTAATTCATACTTCACTTATACAATGATAAATATTATTTAAGTAGTTTCTTTTGGATCATCTTATATAGTGCTTTTAGTTTAATTAATTAATTATGTCTAATCATACTAAAATACAAAAGTTTGTCAAGCTAGATTAAAATTATTAGAGTTGATTACATAGTTAAAGTGGAGAAATATGCGCATGCGAGTCTTGGTTTTCTTTCAATAATCATTGGCATAATGACAAATTATCTTGCCTAATCTCCAATCTTTAGATAATTAGGAGTTAATTAGGCTCGTGTGGTTTCACTTTTCTTATTATTATTATTATTATTATTATTATTATTATTATTATTATTATTATTATTATATAAAATGATTGGAATTTGAAATCTTTTGATATATTAATACTATTGAAAACTTTGTATTGATTAATTTGATTTCTCTTTTATCTTAAAATTAGTAAAATATCAATTTGATATCAATCATATCACACTATTGGTACGTAGGTCCATCTCAATGTATTTATTATTTAAGCATAGATATGTGCATATGATTGACTCTTCAAAATTATTTTTAGTTGATACCTAAATAATTTAAAGTTTATTTAAGTATGGTTATTCGAACCACGAACAATCAGAAATTATATTTTATATTTTTTGTAAATATTAAATTAATAAATGATAATCTATATTATATTCTAAATTTTAGATTAATTGAAAAATAACGTCAAATTTACATTCCAAACGTCAAGATCAATTAATAAAAAATATAATCTCTTTTAACTTCATCCAAAATAAACACAATTTAATGTAATAATCTAATTTTTTTAAAATATGTAATTTAAGTAATAACAAATATTATAATATGATAATTAAATTAATGACAATTTTAAAAAAATCATTTAAACAATCATAAACTAATGAATAATCAAATTGATTGAGCAATTATTAATTGATAAAAATATATATTTTAAATTAAAATAAAAAATTGGATTAACCCAAACTTAAACAATCTGATTTGAATAATTTAAATTTTCATAAATTTTAATAATCCAAACAATCCAATCCGAATGGTATTTTCGAATGGGTTCGAATTTTTGGAATGGGTAGAGAAGCTTATAGAGCATAAATTGCATAGTCAAGGAGCTTTTTCTATGTATGCTTGTGCATGATGAAGCCACCTTCTTTTATTGGACCTACTAATTTGTATTGGCATAATATATGTAACCTACAAAAATAAAATAAAATAAAATAAAATAATCTATTAATATTATAATTTGCTGACTAGAATAGACCTAAAAATGATATTAGAGCTTAGTGGTAAGGGCTTGTTTGGGAACATGATTTTTCATGGCAACTTGATTCACATGATGAACTATGGCCTATGGCCATTATTGGATTCCATGTGGGCTATGCAAAGAGTTTTGAAGTTTATGATGACTAATTAACAAGAGGATATGGCCATAAACTAAAGGGTCACTAAATTAATGGGTATATTGCACCTTTTTAGTGGTTGAACAAAAAATACATAAATCAATTGGTTTCAACTTCCATTTCTTTATCCCAACTTCATGATATATATATATATATATATATATATATATATATATATATATATATATATATATATATATATATATATATATATTTGAAGGAACATAAAAAATACCAATAACAATTTGTAAAATATTGTTAAAAGGGTACAGGCAAATAAATACCCTGGCATTTTTTTAAGATACCAAAATGCCCTATCATTTATTTTGATTTAAATTGACCCTAATATAAAAGAAATTAACACAAAAATGTCAATATAAATAAATTTCATTGACTCTAAATTAATAACGTTAAGACGGTCCTCACACATAATAACACCGATACATGACAAAACATGCCACATCAATGTCTCATTTTACAAAAATAAAAATATATTTTTAATAGATAAAATTGTAAAAATAATTAAGAATTGTATATCCAATTTACTTATATCTCTTTTGTTATTTTTTATATTACATATTAATAAAATCGATAAAAATTAAAAAGTAATTTAATACATGCTACAAGTACTTTTTAAAACTTTAATTGTTTTCTTAATTCTTGTAAAAAGAGATTTTTACACATTTATGCACAAAAATAACAAAAAAAAAACCACTCTTTTTTTCTCTTTCAAATATACAACATTTTAAATTTTCTTTCATTTATACAATTTTTTTTTTTTTACAATTATACTTTCCCTAATTGCTTAACAAAAAAAAGACTTTTATACCTGATAACCGGACACTTCATTATAGAGTTCGCATTACCAAGCTTATCGGAATGTTCGTCCAGTAAAGAGTTCGGTTCATCCATACAGCCCAGAATTCGAATACTATTAAAAGAGTTTTCGCTATTTAGGGCACTTTCAGAGTCCTTAAAAGACTCCAAATTCCACCGTAACGAGAATTTCGAGATTTACCTTATCTGATTTTACAAATCATGAATCAACAAGAATTCTTCCTGATTTGGGACTCATTTTCCTATTTAGACTCTACTGCTAAATTATACAAATAGGTATAGACATCCAGGTATGAATCTCATTGAATTATCTCTCTTAATTCATCTAAAATACTTTCGTCAATTTACTGACTTGAGTCTCGGAATATTTGTAAATCTCCGTATGTCCTTTACTCTTTTGTTTTTTTTTTTGCAGGTATCAAATTTCGGTATTTTTTTCGAGAATGTTATCAATACCTTTTTTTCTTTTTCTCTTATACAAGAAAATGTAAATTCTTCTACCGTGGATCGGAATCTCACTGGAAATTTTGCACGGATCAGAATCTCGAAGGCTTGTATATTACATATATACTAGTTGTAACTTGTATCCCACTTGTATTCCAGTTGTGTTTTTGAAAAATTATTTATATACTACTTATATACCATTTGTATACTGCGGGTATACCAGTTATATCTCCTAAAGTAAAAAATTTAAAAATTATATTCTTGAAAGACAAAAATTAGTTGCAATTTTGAAAACAAAAAATTAGAATGGTTGGATTTTGTGTAATTTCCTCAAAAGAAAAGGCATTGAAAGAGAATTGATTGAATGGTTATGGATCAGATTCAAGTAACACTAAATGAAATTAACTTGCTAATTAGTTAAAATATTTTTAAGATAACAATTTTTGCTCCTTAAAGTATTTAAAATATAGTGATTTGTCCCCTAAACTATTTAAAATGAGAAATTTCACCCCTATATTTTTTAAAATAGGTAATTTTTTTTTTCTCAATATTTTTGAAATGAATGGTGCATGGCATTTTAATTAGAGACAACACTTGATATTATGTGATTTACTGTTGTATGAGATAAGAATATAACTGCACTATTTTAAATAGTTTAAAAAAATTCATAAAAAAAAAAATTAGAAGCACAATCCCTCTATTTCAAATACTTGAAATTAAAAATCACATTTCTCCCAATTTTTAATGGGGATGGATGGTCGCTCTTCTGTATGTCTCTTAGTATATAGACTATGCATAGGCTAACATTATGTTGTAGTTCCTAATTCCAGGGGACTCAAGAAAATTATTAAAATATACAATGACCTTTTTCATTTACACTTTTAGATATAATTAAGTAAGAAAAGATTTATCATTTATTATTTTTATTGATATTCTTATTGTTTAATTATATGTTCAAAATAAAATAGCACCTAAAGACTATCATCCTTCTTAAGTGGAAAGCTTTTCACACCTATATATGGAATATTTTGAATTGGCCTTAAAAGTTAACCCTATATATATGATTTTTTTTTCTAATTTTTTTATGGTTCATTAACAAATAAAATATTTAATATTTGGGATTTGCTTTAAATTTTCAGCACAGAAGTCTTCTGACTCGACTAATCCAGATTCGTATTAGAAAAATTCACAAAAAAGGACAAAATGCTCCGTTCAAGTATTTGAAAATACTGCATTTTTAAAATTCAACTCAAAACATCTGGTTAAAAAATAATTATCCATGCTATCTCATCTCATTTATCTCATCTCATCTCATCTCATCTCTTATCATATCATTAGTTCAATATGCTTTCCTATCAACTTTTTTTTCCTTTTTTCTTTTTCAAAAAAAAGCAAACAAATAAAAAAACATTAGGAGATTACTAAAAGTCTAAACTTTTAATTTGCTGTTCACATTCCACCACCTAATCCTTTAAGCTAAAATAGATAGTTTAATATTAAACCCTTATTTTTTTTTTTAAAAAAAAAGAATGAATTAATAATTTGAATAGAATATGCAAAAAAAAATTAGAAGTCAAAAGTCATCATATTTTTTAATGCAAACGAATGATTCATGAAATTAAAGATTTAAAGTCATTCTTATAGTATCAATAAGTTTTTTTGATGGAGAACAACTTTTTATTCAGTTATGCAATAAGCATTTGATACTAATAAAGTCCAAATCTTGAGTAAAAAATAGCTTCAAAAACAACATTGGCTATTAATTTTATTTCATTCAATCCTTATTTATTTATTATTATTCTAAAGAAAATGGATGAACAGATTATCTTAAAATTCGATAATATTTGATGTGACAAATTCAAGTGACATGTGAAGAAAATGAACTTAAATTTAAATCAATCCTAAAAGTTGACTTGTAATGTGAAAATTGCTCAAGCATTTATAAGAAATATTTAATTTTTATAACCAATTGATGTGGTGTAAATAACACAAACCCCTCCCATTCGAGGCCGAACACATATAGAAAATATGAAATGTGAAGTTTGCAGGACTGAACATCTACAGATAGTATAATATCGTAAAATTGGTGGCTCTGATACATGTGAAGAAAATGAATTTGGGTCTAATTCAACCCCGAAAGCTAATTTATAAGATATTAATTACTCAAACTTTTATAAAGAAATAGAAAAACTTCAGTATGGCTAATATATGTGTGGCAAACACCATTTCTATGAGCGGTATGGCTAATATATGTGTGGCAAACACCATTTCTATGAGCAATAGAAGCCCCTGGTTTTGTTTATCACTTTGCTTATCTTCTACTAAAAGATTTACCAATTGAGAAACTTTTTGTGAGAGTATTTATTTGGGCTATGATTAATTAGATTATTATACATTAATCACACATAAATATATATATATATATATATATATATATATATTGATAACCGGACACTCAGTTATAGAGTCCGTAGGACCGAGCTCATCGGAATATCTATCCATCAAGTAGTTCGGTCTCTCTAGACAGTTCGATATCCGAATATTACGTAAAGAGTTTCCACTATTTATGACACTTTCAGAGTTCTTAAAAAAATTCAATTCCACCCTAACGAAAATTATTTGGGATTTACCTTATATTATCCTACAAATCAAAAATTAATAAGAATACCACTTGAAATAGGAATACTACTTGATTTGAGATACTATCTGAACAAGGACTTGCGTTCTTATTCAAGCTCTGCTATATATTCCTATTCTAACTCTGCTACCTAATTATATAAATAGGCAGATTCAAGTATGGATTCATTCAACTCTCTCCTTTAATTCTCCTAAAATATTTTCATCGTCACTTCCTGACTTGACCGTCGGAGTCTCTCTTTTCGAAAATCTGTCGGAATTTGTGTGTTTTCAGGTGACTTTCTCCAACCGGCAGCCCAAAAAATTCAGACAGTCATCATTTGGTGCGGTGAGCTTGGAAACTGAGATTTTTTCGATGATCGATCTTTTTCTCGACTTAAACACTACACCTGTCCCACCGAAAAATCAACCTAAGCAAATTATGCCATTACTAACATAGGAACTTTTTCCCTAAATACCAACCTATGCAAAATTAGCCCCCCAAACCGCCCCTATCCCAGTCATTCCTGGTTTCACCCCGCAAACTGCTCAAGTCTTTTTAGCAGCTTTATCAGTTATGGCCGCTCAGGCACTTCTTCCGGCCTCCACACCTGTTCTTCCTTAGGCCACCACACCTGCTCCTCCACTTTTACCTAGTACCCTAGCTCCAGGTTCTCCTTGGGGTCCAGTTCGCCAGTTCCCAGTAATGTGCATTTCTTCGAGGCTGATAGCACTCATGTTTGCCAGCTACATACTGACTCCTTGGTAGTAGAAGGTCTGATCCAAGACTACTTGGTCTAACGGATTCTAGTAGATACAGGTAGTGCGATCAACCTCATGACTTTCTAAGAGTACAAGGCGTTGGGAATGTCTATTAATGTCCTAGACCAATAACACCGCTTATTGGGATATTCGGACAGCCGATCAAAGTAGAAGGGGTCTATCAACCTAGCTCTTCAGCTCGAAGATGATGCCACAGTCCGAACATGCACTAGTTGTTTCATGGTGGTGGACATACCCCTTGCTTACAACGCTATCTTTTGACGGCCTATGTTAACAGCGCTGGATGCCTACATTTCCATGCATAAACTATTGCTTAAGATCCCAACTCCATAAGGCATTGCAGTGTTGTGAGGCAATCAGAAGATAGCTTGGGAGGCTTATGTCACCATGTTAAAGGAAGCAAACCAAGCGCTGTCATTGGATACGTTAGATGTTCCAACGGACTCAGCTCGAAAAGCAGAACCACTGGACTCTTTATAAGAGGTTGAGCTCGCACCGGGCAAAACAGTCAAGATTGCTTTGACCAAAATAGGGTCTGAAAAAGATGGACTCGTGGCAGTACTCAGGGAATTCGTTGAGGTGTTCGCTTGGCAATCTTCAGATATTAAGGGCATATCTCCAGTGGTAATGTGCCATTCACTTAATATTCGACCTGATTATAAGCCTGTCAAGCAGAAGAAGCGAAATCATGCTCCCGAGCGACCATTGGCAATGGCTGCGAAAACGGATACTCTGTTGAAGAATGGGTTCATTTGAGAGGTTTTGTACCCGGACTAGTTGTCAAATATGGTCCAGGTAAAAAAAAGCTATTGGCAAGTGGAGAATGTGTGTTGATTTCACTGATCTAAATAAAGCCTACACCAAAGACAGTTACCCGCTGTATAACATCGACCTCTTAGTCTATTCCACTGCTGGATTTGAAGAGTATGCCTTTCTGGATGCCTCTGCTGGCTGCCATCAGATCCCAATGAATCTGAGAGATGAAGAAAAGATCGTATTCATCACTCACTGAGCCACTTATTATTACCGAGACATGCCTTTTGGGCTCAAGAATACAGGTGCTACTTATCAAAGGCTGATGAACAAGTTTTTTGCCCATCAGTTTGGGAGAAATATAGAAGTCTACGTAGATGACATGATAGTCAAGAGCAAATCATCAGGAGACTTACCGCAGAAACTTTTTCAATTCTTAGAAAGTTCGGTCTTAAGCTCAACCCATAAAAGTGCACTTTGGGGGTACAATCGGGGAAGTTCCCGGGGTTCATGATCTCCAAAAGAAGGATAGAAGCCAATCCAGCGAAAATCCAAGCTATTCTAGAGATAGAGCAGCCAAAATTAATAAGGGAGATTCAAAAACTCAACAGAAAGGTAACAGCACTCGGCAGATTTATCTCTTGTTCGGCTAAACGATGTCTACCATTTTACAAGGCTCTCAAAAACTTGAAAATTTTTGAATGGACTCCTGAGTGTCAGCAAGCCTTTGAAGAGCTCACCACCATTACTGAGTGGTTCCTCAGCACACCACCATTACTGAGTGGACCTCAAATGGGCGAGACATTGTATGTGTACCTGGTGGTCTCATCTAGAGCCATTGGTTCAGTTTTGATTCAGGAAGAAGGTGGCCAACAGTTCCCTATTTATTATACCAGCAAAGTCATAAGGAGTGCCGAACTGAAGTATTCCATATTGGAGCAGCTAGCCCTAGTGCTGGTAACATCGGCTATCAAACTTCACCCTTATTTTCAAGCCCACACGGTGATAGTCCGAACAAACTCTAATCTTAGAAAAGTGCTCCAGAGGCCAGAAGCATTTGGAAGGCTTACTAAATGGGCAGCTCGATTGGGTGAATTTGAAGTTCAGTATGAGGCTCGTTCTGCCATGAAGGCACAAATTTTGGCCAATTTCGTAGCTGAGCTGCATGCCCCTCCTCCAGAACCAGATACTCACTCTTGGAGTTTGTTTGTGGATGGAGCATCCTCAGCAGAAGGTGCTGGAGTCGGAGTGGTCCTTATCGGGCCAGGAAGAATAAAGATCAGAAGCATGACCCCTATAGAATTTCCTACTTTCAATAACGTTGCAGAATATAAGGTTCTTTGTTTTGGACTACAGCTCGCCATTGAGGTAAAACCAGATTCTTTGGCTATTTTTTTTGACTCAACTAGTTGTGAGCCAGATGCTCTGCAAATTTGAAGCTAAAGAACACACAATATTCCAGTACAAGGAGTTAGTAGCTACTTTATTGTCCCAGTTGAAAAAAAGTAGGGATGCATGGTCCATTGAACATGTACCTTGGGCAGAGAATCAGGGGGCAGACGCTCTGGCCAAGCAAGCCTCATTTCAGAGCAAAGTATGTGATGCAGACATAGTGTGGTCAATACTCTCGACACTAGCGTATGAGACCTACACAGTTCAATTGCAGAAACCAATGGCGGCTGGCGATTGCCCATTTACCAACACCTTAATATAGGAGTTCTTCCTGATGATCAAGTTCAAGCTAGGAAGATTGCTCGGCAGTCCTACCGCTATGTTATCTTTGATGACAAGTTATATCGGCGATTTTTTTTACATCCTTGGACACTTTGCCTAAGCACCGACGAAGGCAATTACGTGCTTAGACATATTAAGATCGCTTTCACTAGGAAAAAAAAAAGACTAACATCCCTTTTAGAATTATAAAATAATATTTAAAATATCGATCAAATAAAAGAGGGAAAAGAAATGAAGTACTTAATTGAAATGTTTACGTTGTTGAATTGATTTTGATCGCATATACTTTGAAATGAAAATAAATAAAAGAAAATCCAGAAATCTAAAAGGGCGTGGAAAACGTATGGCTGCTTCTAATTGGATAATAATGAAGCAGCTTTAGTTCAAAAATTGAAATTGCAACAATATCAAAATGGAAGAAGTCCTCACATTAATGTAGGGCTTGGTGGGTAAGTGGTTGAGGAATTTTGACAAGCACCTTTCAGTGATGACTATGGCTTCAAACATTTACATCTTTGAGGGGTCCAATCTAAATGTTATTTGTTAACTATCAAGCCTCAACAACTTATTCGCACATGGATGCCTACGGACCTTATGCCTATATATACTCTTAGTGGTGTGCAACGATCGGTTCGGTTCAATAACCGAACTGAACCGAAAAAATCGATAACCGAAATATTGTAATTTATATAAACCGAACCGAAATTATATGAAAACCGAACTAAAATCGAACCGAAATTTCCGGTCGGTTTGGTTCGGTTAACCGAAAAATCTAAAATTATAATTAAAAAAAAATTATCTAAAAAATTATACAAAATTATAAATCATAAAACTAAAATTAAAAAAATAAATAAAATTGAAAAATATACATATATAATTTAAGTTCAAGCCCCTTAAATTGATAAAAAAAAATACAAAATAATTTTTTTATATAAAAATTGGATAAAATAATATATAAATTTAAAATTTCGGTCAGTTCGATTTTTTTTCGATTTTTGCCTTTCAAAACCGAACCAAAATAACCGATTTACATATAAATTCGAAATCGAACTGAATAACCGAACCGAATTAAAAATATCGGTCGGTTTGGTTCGGTTTTAATCGAATTTTGCTCACCCCTATATACTCCATTACACTTTTTTCTTTTTCTTTTTTGAATAAAATTTTACAATTATTATAACTGAAATTCAATTTTTAGACTTACAATTTTAATGTAATATTAAGATGACTTATTTTTGAGCCTATGATATGACTATGACTATTTTGGGTCTCTAGATTTTCATTTTATTTTAGTCATGGTGGAGGTTGCAAATTATGACATAATCTACGAATTCAGTTCAACACATCAATAAAACTATGATTCAAATTTGACTCTATCCATTTGATTTTTAGTGTGACACGACTTATGTGATCCATATGATTCAACTCGTTTATAATCCATTTGTGACCCGATTACTTGTGATTTTATAACTTTTGTTTTATATAGTACGAATATAAAAATAATTATTTTTATCGGTTATGAGCACTCTTAATTTTTTTTATTTTTAATGATTTTTTTAAAAGATAAAAAAAATAATATTATAAAATTTGACCCGTTTATGATTTGATCCATATATGACCTAATTCATCATGACCTAACTCAAATTCATTCGATCCTGTCCATTTTGCTTCTATAGTCGCTTGTATTATTATTATTATTATTATTATTATTATTATTATTATTCCCTCCGTATCATTACTCTTTGTGTTCAATTTTAAGTGTTGCTTTTAGCTTTCTTGCGCATATTAAAACAACAAATAAAAACATCTCAATTCTTGAAAAAAAAAAAACCTGTAATTAACTAAATTATCTTTTTATTAACTAAGACAGTGGAAATTATTTTTAGTTCAAACGGTTAAAAGTCTGATTACTCGAACAATTGATCATAATTCGAATCCTACTATCTCTCACCCCTAAAGATATTTTATATAAAAAAAATTTAAGACAGCAAAAAATGATAAAAAAAAATAATAAATGCATGTATAATACCAAAACAATGAAAAAATTATAATTTTTTTCTTAAAATTTTGAAAAGTCATACTTGAAGTAGGGGAAAAAAAATCAAAAGATATATTTAAAATCAAAAGATATAAATGGAAGAAAACTACATTCAATTCCTTTCTACAGAAACTGATAACTTGTGATTTAGACTTTGTTTAAGATGAATTCATGTAAAATTGGTTTGTTATGTTCTTCACACATTGTGCAATAATTAAATTCAGTCAAAAAGAAAATTCCAACTAGTTCTTATATTTTTGCCAAGTTTCAATGCATCAACATTTGACTTGAGAATGATGCAGCTATATATATATATATATATATATATATATATATATATATATATATATAGTTGAGGAAATTATGTTTGATATGAGCTAAAATTGAGTTTTGAGTTCATTTTTTCAAAAAAAAAAAATTATTCAAAAAAAAATTAATTTTTAATTTAAAAATCATACATCGATTAGTTATAAATATAAAATACTCTTTATAAATATTTGTAAAATTCTCACTTTATAAATTAGATTTTAAAATGAAAATAGGATTAAATCTAATTTTTTGTAACAATATAATAGAATTAAGAACCAATAGTCCTACAGTACAGACCAGTCCATAGGTTAAGTTTTGAAACTTTACACTTTAAGATTTTCATGTGTGTTCGATTTTGTGAATGAAAATATCGCTAGATAAAAATGTAAATTACTTGTTATAATGACTTGATTTTTAAATTAAATTAGGTTCAAGTTCATTTAATTGGAAATTTTATTTGTTAGAAATTTGTTGATGATTTTGATGGAGAGCGAAGTGCAAAGTGTAGATTGATTTAAAAAGGATGGGATTTGTAGGGAAGCAATGGAGATTCTTATATGGGAAAATGGCATATATTTATTGTGGAAGACAGTAAATATCTTGAGAAAGAGGACCTAACAGCCCCACAAATACAATTGCCAAGAACCAGCACTTTACCAAACTCTCTCTCCTCTCTTCTTTCTCTATGTGTAGTCCGTACCATACATTGAAGGACTTTAGTAAGAAAGTGAGTTTAGTACAGGTGGCCAACCGATTGTTGTTCCCCCTGCTGGGGAAATTATTTCTTTTTTCTTGTCCTAGATTTTGGATGGTCACTGCCTCACTTGGCCAGGCCATGCCCGATCAATCTTTTTTCCTTAAAAAGAAAAAAAAATTATATATTTCTTCAATTTTATACTCTATATTTGAATTTTTCTCCTACTACCTACTTGAATTGAATAATAAATTTGATCCTAATTAGGAACGTGGCTAAGATTATCGCAACATTTTTTTATCTTTACTAAATTTAATAGATCAAATCAGTTAAAAATAGAGTTCACTTCTAAAATCGCAGATTTTATATTAATAGAAAATTATATTAATTTTTAGATCGGTTCATTACCATCCTCAGTGCTAGGATTGTAGTATAACTCAGTTAGGAAATCCACATTGAGATCAATATATATTTATATAAATAGAAAAGGATTTCGTCTTGACAAAAAAAAAAAATTAAAAATTAAAAAAGGGAGGTGCTTGTATGTAAGGGCAAGAGAATGAATAATGAGCAGCATTCGAGGGTTATTGTCAATGAGTAATGAGCAGTGATAACACAGCAAATATCATTTGCTATAAGACCCATCCAGTCGGTCCACTTAACTGGCAAAACCCAAGGCCTAACAACCAAGAGTAGCAGACACGAGCTTCTAGGCAGCGCACACGCCCGATCGGCTGATGTGACCGCCAGTCCCATCAGTCGCTTGACATAAGGCAGCGCCCATGCCTACTACCTGCTCCCTTTCATGTTGCCGAATACCTACTCTGACAGCCAGTAATCACTCCCCAGGCACTCAAGTACCCCTCAATCATCTCATATAAATAGTCCAGCCAACGATGGCACCAGGTATTGAATCCCCAACATTATATCTCTAAAATCACTTTCTCTCTCTAAACTACTAACTTAAGTTTCGGAGTGTTTACGCCTGATCCGACGGGGCACTTCTTATTACAGGGTTTTCTCATCCAATTGGCTCGCCCTCTCCTCTACGGATAAAGACATCTTAAGCTTTATCATTTGGTGTTTTCATTAAGAGCCGAGGCCAGCGCCCAAAGCGGCCAGTCCCGTAAGCGGCCAGCGCCGTAGCCCTCTCTCGGGAGGGGGAATAGTGATAGTAATGTTATCATGAATCCCACATCGGCTGGAGATGGCTTGAAAGTGGCGCTTACAAGGCCATGGATTACCTTCTCCATATATGAGGCCTTTTGGGACAAAGTCCCAGAAACAAAGCCGTGAAAGCTCCGGCCCAAAGCGGACAATATCATACAGAGCCCAATACGCCTCCCGATAAAGTCAGAAATGGCTTTATCAAGCAGCATTTGAGCTAAATAGGAATTCAAACTTCTTCCCCTTAGTGTTTGAAATAAATAAGAAATATATATATATATATATATATATATAGAAAAGGAAAAAAAAAAGATGAGAACTAAATAAATAAAAATGGATTAGTGCCTAAGTAAAAAGAATAAAAGAGTGAAAATCCTTTTATTAATATATGAAATGTTTTTTTAGAAGGATCAAGAAATAATTGAATTCCTCAATCAATATATACTTTGCAATAGGGATGACAAAGATTGAAAAACATTTAAATCGGTATTTAAAATCGAGTCTAAATCGATCTATGTAAATGATCAGCTCAATTGAATACGGACATAAACTTTAATTTTTAAAAATTATAATTGATAGATTTAAAAATGAACTTAATGTTTCGTTAATGGTTAATTAATCTTTAATTATATGTAAATTTCTAGGTATAATTTTCACATTTTAATTGAAATTATCATTTTACTTTATATAAATATGAATATATTTTATACCTTAACTACCGAAAATCATCCATTTGTCAATATTGATTAATGATAAATTACTTTTTTTATTATCTTGTAGAGCATTTATGTAATTAATTATTTTTTATTGTATTGACATTAATTTTATTTATTTTTATATATATATACATTCATGTATGTATATCTAGAGTATATAATATATAAATGTAAAAAGTAGATAAAAAAATTTTTAGACTTAAATAACCTCATATGTTTAAATGATTAAAAAAATAACTTTTTAATATTTCAATAGAAAATTTTAATGGTTCTCTTTTACCTATTTTTGGTTGGATGCATGGGATAAGCATTTGGTCTTTATTGTCATTAAAATAATTATATTTCCATGTGATTTGTAATTATTTATTGATATATTATTTGGAAAACATAAAGTTGATTATAATTTTGAACTTGAATAAAATAAAAGGATATATGTGAATTTTGCCTTATGATGGGACTTTGAAACACACACAATTATCATAAATAATTAGAATTATTATGTAAAACACAAACGGTATAAAATTAGAGAATTACAATTTCTAGATAATTCTAAATATTTAGAATCAGAATATAAATACTTTGTCATTTTTTTAGAATTACAATTTAATTTCTAGCCTGTTCTTACAAGTGCATGAAAATTTTTTGGACCGAAATCTATTTATTTTTTATATTGTTAAACAAAAATATATTTAGACTCTGATTGGAACAAATGAATTTAAATTGTAAAATTCATTTACAAATGAATTTCATATGAAATTTATTTGTATAGAATTCTTATACTTGAAATAAAATTACTAAAATATAGAATTAAAAATAAATTTTTTATTTTTATACTTACAATAAATGAATAAAGACATTCATTTATATTTCATTTCCTAAAATATTCTCAATTCCAATTTTGATGCTTTTTTTAAATTATTTACAATAAAAAAATTAACAAAGATTAATTATCATTTAAAATTTTCAATAAATACTGAATCAATTATAACATAATTTTGTTAAAAAAAATCATATATATATTAACATTCAGTGCAGAATAATGGTAGGAGAGGAAAAAGAACAGTCGTGGGGAGGAAAAAAAATAAATTACGTTAGCTGCATAAAAATAATTTATTTTTAACAAATGATCAAGAGAGTATTATAACCTTTTTAAATTTAACCTTTAAAAATATGGAATTCATTTACAAATTTCATCTATTTTGGTGAAATTTGGTGAAAATATGATAAATTTCATGGAATTGAATTTTTTAAATTCAATTCTTATATTTTTTGTATACTACGTATAAAAAATAGAAATTACAAATAAATTTTATAAAATTTATTTGTTACAAACGGAATTTTACAAAAATTAAAAAAGTACTAATACATATGGTAGAATTTTTTATACGGTAAAACATAAAGTTATAAAAGTTTAAAGTTTCGTCCGAGCTACCAAACTAATAAAAAAGATATTTAATAATTAAATTACAAATATTCAATCCGATTAAAATGAAATAAAAAATAAAAAAATTGATTAGAGTTCATACATGCTTAATTTATTAAAAAAAAAAAGCATTATTAATTGATAGTTTACATTTTCAGACATATTATATATATCTTACAATTCTTCTTTTGTTTATTATTATAATTATTATTGTTATTTTAAAAAAAAAAAAGACAAACTTATATTTTTAAAAAAATAATTATATAATTAACTTCATTTAAATGATTTTTAAAATTTTTATGAAATCGATTCTTTTTATTTAAAATTAATTTAACTCTAAATATACAACTATAGTTCCAAAAATTGCTAAAAATATTATATTCTAGTTTTAGTTAAAAATTGGTTAGCAAATGGCCTTTTGATTTAAACATAAATTGAATTATATTTCAACTTTAATTTATTATTTATCTAATTTTAAATTTATTTTTTTTAATTTTAATTAGATTTTTTAAAAAAAATTAAATCAATTAAAATCAGATCCACTTGTATAACGATTATACATATTGATTTGACATAAATAAGGATAAAAGTTATATTTAAATTTTACTTTTATTTTTTTGCAAGTTGAATTTAATAATAAAAATAGTCTTGTCTCTTTTATAAGATTCAACCACTATTAATATATCATTTATTTATATTTAATAGAGTAATAAATTTATTTAAAATCGAATATATCAAATTCATTCATAAAAAAATTACATGAATAACTTTATATATATATATATATATATATATATATATATAGATTGATTGATGGAAAAACCCTAAACACACAATAGTTTATAAAACGATCATGTCAAATTATAAAATATAAAATAAATATGGAAGCATATCTAAATTCATAGTCATTAAAGATGCGAAAAGTTTTATAGTTTCTAGTTGGTATAAAAATCTAGAGAGAAAAGAACGAATTAGGGTTAGGATTATTTTCGCGCAACCATGATCATAACATATTTATAGAGCAACTTATTTTCTAATTTGTCCATCATAAATTAGATCAAGTCTTTTAGATTTATACACATTTATAAAATAACCTACATACTTTTAATAAGACGACCATAAAATCTAATTTGACTTTAAATTAATCATATCACTTTTTTTTGGACTAAAACTATAATATCTTATAATATACAATATTCACGTATTTAATTTGTATAGTTCCATAAATTCCAACATATGTATGTATGTATTCATTTAGTTCTGTACTTATGTATTGGTAAGAAGAAAACATTAGAATGTTAAATCTAAAGATTATTTACTATTGATTATTAGTTAAATGAATAAATAAATGTATATATAACGTGCATTGCACGTGTTTACAAAACTAGTATACATATATATATATATATATATAATCCATCCAAATATGTTGACCAGTGAGCTAAATATATATAATCCATCCAAATATGTTTACAAGTGAGCTAATTGCCTTTTCAATCGAGCTACATTTTTTTTGGAAAGACTGTTAAATATATCTGTTTTTTATTTCGTTCTCAAATTTTTCAACTTTTGAAGTCCAATTTTTGTAGTGGATCAATTCATTAAAATACTGTTAAGTCATTTTTTATTACATAATAATACCGAGCCCTTATTGTAGCTCGTGCTATTGAATCCGTTGCTTTTCTTTTAGTACTAACGATTAAAAATTGTTTTCTCGTCTTTAAAAAAAAAATTGTTTTCTCCTACTTGCTGTATCAAAAACTAAATCACAAACTTATAATAAAAAACTAGCAATATACATATATGTATGTTAATGTCCTATTTTAACACAATAATTAACGATTTTATAGGTTATTAATCTTCTCTAACTTTATCAATAAATACATTATAATTATATAAAATGAGATTCATTTTAACAAAATTTTGACTATTAATTGAAAGAATAAGGATGATAATTAAATATAAAAACTCTTAAAAAGGATAATTAATAATAAAATCAACCGACTCTTTCATGGTGCAAAAGGCAAATTAATATTTTGGGGAAGCAAAAGGCAAACTAATTAACAATAAGTTAAATTGGAATTTTAATAATTGTGAAGTAATGATTAGATTAGCAAATAGTATACATGTGAAAGTATGTGACCAAAGGATCCGCCGACGTTTAAAGAACAGCCACAAAGTATAAAGTTATACAAAAGCCTGAGATTAGTCTAATCAACAAATCAAAGATTTTTACTTCATAATAATATTAACATAATAATTAAGGTCAAATTCCTTCACTTTCAGAATTAAATATAACTAATTAGTCATAAACCATTATGCTAAAGTTATCTTTGCCTTCACTATTAATCTTCTCCCCTACTTTAATTTGGATGCAAAATTTTTGCTTTACTTAATATATTTTTAATGGATAAAGGTGATTTTTTTTCTATTAAACGATTCGAAATAAAACGATTTTGTCTTTTTTTTAGTAAAGAAAATGTGAGCAATGCTCACAAGAAAAAAAGCTAACGCACGTAAAAAGTGCCAATAATATTATGATATATTCACATACTGAAATTATCTGAAGAAGTCTCCAAAGCATGCAGTCCGTAAGGAAAATTGTATGCCAATTTGGATAAAAAATCAGTTGAGAAATTCGACTCGCGATAGACATATAAGATGACAAACGAGTCAAAACTTTTAGTCTTTATATTCTTTTTCTTTTGAATTATTTAAAATATGACAATTTTTTTTTATAAAGGGAAAAATGAGCGAAAACTTGAACTCAAAACCTCCTGTAACTACAAAAATCTTGAACTTCAAATCTCCTGTGCATTAAGATCAGCATCTACATATTCACATAGAGCTGATCTTATTTAAAACTTAAAAGTTATTATTTTCAACTTATATAATAGTAATGTTTCTATAAATGCTAAATTGTATTAATAAGATGCCTAATTAACATAAAGAGTAGTGGAATCATTTATAGAATGCAAAAAAATATAAAAAAATGACTCTGAAGATAAGCATAATGCATGTTTTTTTTATTATTATTCAATTCTCAGCATAAGGTATGTTTGATAAAGATAAAAGAAAAAAATAATTAATGGGAATTCAAGCAGAAATAGGAATATATAATTAATGCTGGAATAAAAAAAAAGAAAGAAGGTATTATTATTAATATAATATAATATATATGTTGTTGTTTAAATGAAATTGGATGTCATAAGGTATAATATAAATATTGGTGTAAGTGAGCAATGAATGAGCAAATCATTATCGAAGAGAGAGAGGTAGTTAATAACAACCTACATGCATAATATATATATATATATTCAATTTGTCATGTCTAGAGGGTGGCCCTCCTTCCAATTTTCCATTATTTTCTTTCAGCTTTCAATTGATATTTCGTCTTATCAAGTACATATTTAGTGGTTTAGCTAAAAAAAAAAAAAAAATACATATATCTTGTTATTTCTTAGTTTGATAAGCAGTGATCGGAGTGTTCATGAACCGATTAATCGATTTATATGTCCAAAAAAAATTCATTAAATTCGATTTTTTAAAAATACTAACAGTTAATCAGTCAATTATTATTAGTTAATCAGTCCATCAGTTTCAGATTTTCGGACTGATTAACTAATATTTTTCGATTAACTAATACAACTATTATAAAATACGTTCATAAAAAATAAAATAAAATATTCAAGTTACTTAAAAATTAAAATTTCTGTATTATAATATAATATTATTATTGTTAAAATAAAAGTTTTTAGTAAATATAAGCAACTTTATTTTTAAAAATTAAGATTTAATAAGTAAATAAATTAACCAGTCATGATCATCCTAATTAGATTGACAGTCACACATACTAATCGCCAATTAAAAAAATTAAAAATTTCAAAATAATTATAATAATGAAAAAGTATAGCAAAAATATTTAAAAAAAGCAAAATTATTAAAATAAATCCATCCAATACTAACAACTAATTTTTTTTTATTTATGTTTTTAACTCGACACACATTACATCTATTAGAAAATTTTAGTTTTTTTTTTAAATTTTAGTTAATATATTAATATTATATAACTTTTTGAATATATTTTAATTTTAATTAATAAAAAATTGATATATAAGAAAATAATAAAACATATTAAATATGAACATATTGAACAATTAATAAATTAACTAAAATGTCTTTAAAAAAACTAAAATAAAATTGAAATATTTTAAAGTAAATGAAAATTAAACAAATATAAATAATTAAATATGAAAATAATGAAATAAAAAAATTATAATAAAAAGAAAGAAAAAGTGAAATAAAATTAATAAACTATATAAGTATTCAAATATCGGTTTCGTTTTGGGTTAACTGTTTCATGAGTTTAAAAATAAAAATCAATTCATTAATTTCGGTTTTTGCAAAACACTAACAGTTAATTATAAAAATCGGTTTGATTAATTTATCTTTCGTTCGGTTTTCGCTTAACCAAATCCAACGGTTTTTTTAAATACTTCTAGCTAGTGATATTATTATTTATTAATAATTGTACTTTAAAGTTGTTCAAAATTTCTATCAACAATATATAGTACATTCTATGTTCAATAATTATTTACATTGTCAAACGTAAAATGCAACACGAGAAATCTTGATATCTGTATATATTCAAAATCAAAAAGAGGAAACAAAAAAAAAACCTAAATTATATATATATATATATATATATATATATATATATATATATATATATATATATATATATATATATATATATATATATATATATATAAGTGATGTATCCGGTATGAGTTGATTTAGTGGCCAACATTCGATTAAAAACGCGAAAAATTTCGAGTTCAATTACTTTTAGTGATATTTAAAGTTGTAATTTATTTCTCTTAAATTGCATATTGAAAAAAAAAATTACTTTTATAATAGGTCGATCCGACTCAATCTTATAATGGGTGGCTCTGTTAAGTGACTAAATGTAAGTTATATTTCCTTAAATTTATCTTTGCTATATCAACAGCTAATGTAATAAGCCTCAAATGAAAATTTATCTTAATTAATGACTGTTTGGTTTGGTTGAATCGAAGTTTCCATTTCTCCACTCGGAAATGGGCATGTTTACTTACAGAAAACTGATTCAGTTTTTCAGAAAAAATTTTCACAGAAAACAGAAAATAGGGATCATGTTTATTTTAATTAATTTTCTAAAATAGAAAATAGAAAATAAATTTTCCAGTTTTCTAAAATAAAGAATAGATTGGAGAACTAATAAAAAATGTTTTCTAAATTTTCTAAATCATTTTAATACATATATACATGTGTGTGTATATATTCACACACACATACATATATATGTGTATGTATATTTATGCATAGACATGTATGTATGTACATACATACATACATACATATACATATATGTATGTACTTATATACGTACATACATACATATGTGCATACATATATACATATACATAAATGTGTGTATGTACTTATATACATTTGTATATACATACATACATACATATACACACACACACACATATATATATGTATATGTATGTATAAGTATGTGTATGTGCATGTATATGTATGTATACATATACATGCACATACACATACTTATACATACATATACATATATATGTGTGTGTGTGTGTGTATACATATGTATGTATGTATATATGTATGTGTATGTATGTGTGTGTGTGCGTATACATATACACACACATGTATATACATACATGCAAATGTGCGCAGACACACACAGTATATACATACACATATATATAGAATATAAATACTCTAATTTACCATTTATTGATATATATGTGCATGTGCATGTGCATATGCATCTATGTGTATGTATGTACATATATACGCATATATATAGAAAATAATTACTCTAATTTTTCATTTATTGATATGCATACGCATATGCATATGTATATGTATATATACATATATACACATATATATAGAAAATAAATACTCTAATTTTTCATTTCTTGATAAATAAATGCGTTTTTTAAATTTTTTATAGAAAATAAATACTCTAATTTTCTAAGAAAATAGAATACAGAGAACAGAAAACTGTTTTCTGTAAGTAAATGCACCCTAAAATTCCCATTTCTCACTCTCCATGGTAATCAAAGTTTATTTCATTCCCAAATCAAATTTCCTTCTCTTCTAATTATTTTCGATAATTACGTCATTGCAGATGAGTCAAATTAGAAAAAATAACCATATTCTCATCAACTATTTGAATTATAGATAATTTTTCTTTCTTTTTTAAAATTTAATATTATTTTTGCTGAGTTTTTCTTTACCTCTCCTGCTCAGGGACCGGTAACCCACAACCACCATTAGAGACCGATGACCGGTGACCTTTTTATTTTTTAAGAATTTATATACTAAGTAAAATTATGGCTTTTGTTCTAAATGAACTATATATATATATATATATATATATATATATATATATATATATATATATATATATATATATAATATATATATATATATATATATATATTAATGGTGCAAACTTTATGATTATGTATATATCTTCAAATCAATTTGGCTGAAAAAGAGGAAGTAAGCATTCTATAGATTTAAGGAGTCTAGCCTTTTTTATCATAATAATTATATCTTCTTCTTATTATTATTATAAAAAATGTTTTGTCGATTTCAATTTCAGGGTTTGTAACCCAAACAACTTTAAAAAAAAAAATAGTGAGATTCTGATTATTTACTGAACCAAATAAAAGTTTTGAGTAACTATTTATTTATTAAGAAATATTATTGTGCAAAACTATTGTATAAATATATCTGTCAAAAACTTTTAAGACTTTTTTATACAAATTTGAATAATATTGTAAATATAGGAAATAAAAATATTGTTCTAATTTAATAAATGGAGGGACTTAATTAATATTTTTTTTTTTTTATGAACAAATGGAGGGACTTAATTTGATCAGTTTAAAATAAAGAAAATAATTTATCTAATGCAAATCCAATTGTCACCTAAAAGAAAAAAGAAGAACTTAGAGAGTTCTGTGCAAATATATAAAAAGAAAATCACATACAGTTTAAATCATTTAAAGTTTGGCTATTTTTTTTATTTGATCAGAATTCGTATTCTACTAATCTTTAAAAATGTATTATAAAAGACAAAACAGTATAAAAAGAAATGCAAATCTAGAGAAAAAAAAAATTAAATATAGAGAATTATATGAAAAATAAAATATGAAATTCGAAAAAGCTGCATATATATATATATATATATATATATGTATTAATCTATATATATGTAAATTTATTATATTTATAAAAATGGGTTATTACGTACGTACCATCAAACTTACCAACTTGAGCGACTCCTTATCAATGCTGTGCCTATATATGCTTATTATTTCTCACATCACCATTTTCCAATATTTATATATATATATATATATATATATATAAATAAAAAATGTTTGTAATTTTGTGTTGTAGGTACTAGGTTAAGGTAGCATTAGCATGAAAATGGGAATACATGAAAATAAAGTAGTAATGGTGATTATGGATATTTAGGTGCTAAGCATGAAGATGATGATGGTAATTGTATGTACCATTGTAATAGGTGTAGTTTCACTATCACCACCTTGACCATCAAATCAAATTTCTAATTAGCACCAAAAATAATACCCATTTTTGCAAGTCAACTTACTTGAATTTTCACCTGATTGACTTTTTGATATTCTAATTGGAGATTCTAAGAGTACGTCCAATTGAAATTTGAGCCACATCATAATTGCCCAAATCAAATGCACATGAATCCAAATCTTTCACTCTTTTTCACTTCTATATGTTTTTACTTTTCTATTTTCTTGCCCTTTCCATCATTACCATTCCACCTTCGTCTTTCAAGGAATTATTATACTTATTACTTCTATCTATTTATGGAATATTCACCTGCACTTTTCAAATTTAATATTTCCCATCCCTAATATGTTAATTTTCACCAATTATATATATATATATATATATATCAATAATTTCATTACTGTAGATAATTTTCAAAGTATATAGTGGTACTGATCCGATAATCAAGGTTATAAGATTAGAAATTCGAGTTTCATCACACTGTATCTCTTGCATGAAAAAAAACTATATAATATGAAAAAAAATAAAGAACTAATAAATTATATGTAAAATAATTAAAACTATGGAGTTCTACAAATAAATAAAGACAAAACTAAACTCTCATCTCATTACTATATTAGAAAATTCAAAGTTAGTTTTAAAATTAAAGTGTTGAAGATTAATAGATTATAGAAATTAAGATTCTCAATCTTAGAAGCAAACATTATATAATGTGGAAAACTGAATTGAAAAAGATAGACCCAGAACCAAACTCAGCTACTAATCAATTTAATCCTTTGTGATTAGAAAAGATTCAAACAGTTGATATTTTTTTTTATTTTCATTTTCATTTTTATTTTAAAAAAAAAAAAAGAAAATATTGTGGAAGACATCAAATTTACAATTCATACTCCACAAAGGCCCAAGTTGGTCCGGTCCAACCCACACCCAACCATGCACAAATCATATCTCTTCCCATTAATCAATCTTCTAGAATAAACATATATAATAAAAATTAATTAATTAAGATAATTAGTATAGGATTTGATGGACAAGTGATAACTAGTACTTCGAGTTTCTCTGATGCTGCTTAATTTAGTTATTATTATTAGTTATATATAATAAATATAAAAATAAATACAAATAATAATAAGTAGATGTCCCACTTAATTAGGTTACAGGAAGCACTTTACCTCCTCTCTACAACTCTGATATAAATTCTGGTATGAACAAAAGGAATATATATATATATATATATATATATATATATATCACTATCTCCCTCTCCCTCTCTTTCTCTCACATTCAAACAATGAATGTGGATTTAGCCCCGAAGCTTTTGCTCACCCACCACTGAACAACACAAGAGAGAGAGAAGAATTCTAATTACGAAATTACTCATTCTTCTTAGTGGATAACACCCTTCTTAATCCACTCCAATTTTTAAGGAACTAGAGATCTATTCTCTGTTTTTCAGATAAACTGAATCTCAACCCTAAATCTTTCTATTCAACTCTTATATGGAGTTCTTGAAAGAAATACAAGGCAAACAAGCACATGATCCAATATTCATAGAGAAAATGAATAAATCTTGTTCGAGATGTCTTTGCGTGGCGGGTCCGGTCATAGTGGGAGCAGGTCCGTCTGGGCTAGCGGTGGCGGCTTGCCTCAAAGAAAGAGGAGTACAAAGTACAGTGATAGAGAGATCCAATTGCATAGCTTCTTTATGGCAGCTAAAGACGTATGATCGTCTTCGTCTTCACTTGCCTAAGCAGTTTTGTCAGCTTCCATTAATGGAGTTTCCACCTGAGTTCCCAACTTACCCTACTAAGCAACAGTTCATAGATTACTTGGAAAAATATGCAAGAAATTTTGATATAAGGCCAAGGTTTGACGAAACGGTATCGCATGCGGAGTATGATGAAGTAGTTGGGTTTTGGCGGGTTAGAACAGTAGGGCCAAAGAAGGAGGAGACAGAGTATGTGAGCCGGTGGCTGGTGGTGGCTACCGGAGAGAATGCAGAGGCGGTGATGCCGGAGATAGAAGGAATGAGAGAGTTTGGTGGGGATATAAGGCATACGAGTATGTATAAAAGTGGGGAAGAATTTAGAGGGAAAAAGGTATTGGTAGTTGGTTGTGGAAATTCAGGAATGGAAGTTTGTTTAGATCTATGCAATCACAGTGCCAAGCCTTCACTTGTGGTCAGGGATACGGTAACAACTGTTTCCTTTTTTTTCATTCTAGAGTTCTCATGCCATAACCAAAACCCAGAAGTTTTTGCTTTTCTTGAAAATTGAGTTGTGGCTTCGAGTTGCAACACCAACTTCTTTTAAAAAACTCCCAACATTTCTTTATGATTAATATTAATATGAAAATAGGTGCATGTTTTACCAAGAGAGATGCTAGGAAGATCAACATTTGGGCTGTCGATGTGGATGCTAAAGTGGCTGCCGATGGGGCTGGTGGATGGCTTCTTGCTAATAGTGTCAAGATTCATGCTGGGCGATACATCAAGATTGGGATTGGACCGCCCTCAATTGGGTCCCCTTCATCTCAAGAACTTGTCTGGAAAGACCCCCGTCTTGGATGTGGGTACACTTGCCAAGATCAAAACTGGAGACGTTAAGGTATTTTTATTTTTACTTTTCTTTATTTCATTCGCACTGTCTCATCATAAACTGAAAAAATAAAATATTCTCATCTCCACTTTCCTTTTCGAGAAATTAAAATGTTAAAATTCTTGTGTAGGTATGTCCAGGAATCAAGAGGCTGAAACGACATACGGTTGAGTTTGTTAATGGGAAATTGGAGAATTTTGATGCAATTATCTTAGCTACAGGTTATAAAAGCAACGTCCCATCTTGGTTAAAGGTATTCATTTTTATTTTTTTCTATTTTTTTTCAACCACTGTTAATTTAATATGTTGTTCAGCGATGCGTACAATTTATTTTGATAAAAATAATTTATTTTTTTATTTCGGTTATTATTAATATTATTATTATGGTATGTTAAAGAATTTTAAAAAAAAAAAAAAATTGACAGGAAGGAGAGATGTTCTCGGAGAAAGATGGGTTGCCAAGAAAGGCATTTCCAAATGGGTGGAAAGGAGAAAGTGGATTATATGCAGTGGGGTTCACTAAACGTGGAATTCTTGGCGCTTCCATTGATGCTAAAAGAATTGCTCAAGATATTGAGCATTGTTGGAAATCTGAAGCTAAACATTCTATGTTTTTTCCTAGATCACATTTACCTTAATTTTTGTTTTAGGATTTATAACTTGTATTTAGCGAGAGGAGTAGAGATTTCATCATGAGAATTATAGGAAATTGGAGGGTTTTCCTTAATTTTTTTTTTTCTATGGTGCCAATTGACATAAAATTGGTACTAAAGTTAGTGCTCCTCCAAAAAAAAAAAAAAAAAGAGAAATTTTATATCTTTTCAGAAATGACACAATTGGAATTGAGTCTTTTGATTTTTTTTTTTTAAAAAAAAAATTAACAGAAGAAGGAAATTAAACAGAAGAAATGGAAGGTTTGGTGTGGTTTGTGTAGGGGACCTCTACTATTAATTTGTACATTTTGTACATTAATTACCAATTTTCTCTAATTAGGTTTATGACCTTTCAGAGATTTTAAAAAAATAATAATAATGAAAGATTAGTATTTTATTTGCTAATTAAGTGTTATTATTGTTTTTAAAATTAACCTTTTCTTTAATCTCTTCATATGAGGCTTTTGGGATGAGAATATAATCATTTTTATTTCCTTGATTTGTGTTTTTATGGTGACTTAATTGTAATGAAATGCCAATTAACTTACATATTCTGAGTTTTTATTTTGTAATATTTGAATTTCTTTTATTTTTTTTAATGTACTATATATTTCATTGAAGTGCAAGCAGGACCACCACTTGCGAGCAGAGCTACGAATGAGAATTAAATATCGCCATAATATTAATTAATTAATTAAATTATATATTGAAATGAAAATAAATGTTGCTGCCTATTGTTTTTCTTTGTTATTACAAAATTGACATATGAGTGCGCATCATCATTTTGTTATATAAATCCACTCAAAGTTTAATGCTTCATTATTATTGAATCAATACCATTTAATGATTGAGTATCTATATATATATATGATACTACTAAATAATGGAATATACTTTGTCTACATTAGGTTTATAAATAAATACTGCAATAATAATAATAATAATATGAGATTGAAAATTTTCAAAATTATATATATATGACATTTGTAATTTTCACTTGGAAAAGATCTCCAACAGGAAAAAGAAAAACTGAATGACCTATGCCAGAGTTGAAAGCAATACAAAGCCAAAAACTTTTCAGCTAGCTTTAAAGCCAACTCATCTCATGCCAAAATTTCAAATTAAAATTAAATTATACTTAAATTTTATTATTTGTGCTCCATATTTTGGTAATTAAATCAGAATATTAAGGGAGTGAGAATTGACACGGGTTTTTTCTCTTATAATTACGTGTCTTAAATTCGAATTCTAAATATAAATTACATTAAGAATTTGTCTAATATTAATTTAAATTAATTGAGACAATAAACTTTTAATACGAAATTATTTAAGAAAAAAAAAAGTAAATAAAAGGGATAGTCTTTCATTTTCAAGGGTAATAAGGTTAAACTTGAAATAGGGAAGCAAGTGTTATATTCTTGGAATCTTCTTAACCAAAATATGTTGTTGTTCTCTTCACAGCCTTATAAAATCAACAGAAGCAGAGACCCACCAGCAGTCAGTCAGTCACTTTGTTTTAACAACCTGAAAACTTTATTAGTTTTGGCCAAAATTTACTATCAACAAAACACATCAAATTATAAAGCAAAACTATATATATATCAAAAAAGGAAATTATAATTTCATACTATTAATTTGATATAAACACACATGCCAAATTTTAATTAGACACTGATATTTATAATACAAAAACAAATTAAGGAAAAATGAAAAATTCCGACTAATATTGAGTGGAGGTCTTGAATTCGAAGTTCACTTATACTCACTGCATCCTTTTTATTTATCGCTTTTAAGAAAAATTTAAATTTTATTTATCTGTCACTTTTAAAATTTCAATAGAATTTATTTTTTTTTCTAATTTAATTTTTTTTCAATAAATATTAACCAATTAGATTTAAATTTGTGTATTTAATCACTCAATTTAATCTTAAATTTAAGTTTAATTAATACTATTTAATTTTTGTAAAAATAATACTAAATAAGAAGAAATGGAGAGAGTAATCGTTAGCGCGCATTAATTAATACACTTTAATCATTATCCTATTATGCATCAATGATTTAATGTATTCTCTATCTATTTCATCAATATCAATGAAGTTTATATTATTAGAGAACAATAATTAAATGATCCAATTATGACTAAAATACTATTAAATTGGTTAGTTATTAGCTAATTAAACCTTACTGAAATAATTTTTCAAGATATGAATTATTAAAGGATTATTTATTCTAATCAAAAGTCTTTTTCAAATCCCATTTAGATTATGAATATATAACGACTTTGACAAGATTGTCTCTTCTGTTTCGGAAAAAAAAACAAGGTTGTCTCTTCAAAATTCCTTTTGAAATAAGTAAGGACGACAATTTCTACTTGGATTGTCCTGTGATCAAATCTAGTATATGTAATACCATTATACTCCACAGTCCAATGAATACGTATACATTTAGGATATATATATTGTTGAATTTGTAATAATTAATATATTTATAATTAATTAATTAATTAATTTAGTACACTATTTTATTTACAAAATAATAAATTTTTGAAAAGTAGATTCCATGTGCAAAAAGTAAGTCTTCCTACCAAATTAAGAAGATTTGTCAAAAACAACTAAAATCAAGGTAGATTTGCAATTGAGATCAAATTAATCTTGTTGAAATCCTGGTAATTAAATTCAATATCAATAGTCAATAATTCATATCTTCAGCCGATTCTGTTTGCGAAATTAATGTGTAATCTTATCTCAAAATCCCAAATTAAACGGTAATAATAATATCACTTAAAACGTGATAAATGGGAATTTTATCAGTTTGAAAAATATGCTTTGTTTCAAATTCTTTTACCAGTTAGTCTTATCTTGATAAGATTCATGCATAAATTCATTGGCCAATTCAACATTTTTCTTTACAGTTTTACAGTCACAACAACATTTGATTAACTACAACTTCTTTATTTTTTTCTCTAAAAAAAAAATAATATCTTTTTATTTCACTATGAAAATGATAAATTCTACTTAAACATAATATTTGAACTCCAAATTCTTCATTATCTCTAACAACTACTAGCAATTTCAGTAATATGAAATAGTTAGCTGATCAAATAAGTGTTTATAAAAAGAAAAATGAAAATGTTAATTCAAGTATATAAGAATTTTGAAAGCTTATTTAATACTCATTCCGTCCTAAATAGGTAGGCATACTTACCTTTTCCATTTGTCCCAAATTACAGCAAACTTTTTTTATAATATATTTAATTGCATATATATATGTATTGATCAATATTCGCATGCATGCACGCATCCCTATGATCATATGTAAATGTATTTGTATGGGAAAGAATTACATAACATATGTAAGATGTAAGGTGTTAGTTAGGGTTTTTAAGAATGCTGGTGGTAGGGTTTATTCCGACCGCAGAAGGCTTCATCCATGTATAAGGATGCATTTATATATATATATATATATATCGAACATTTGGAATATTAGAATAAAGACATTTCAATCCTGCAATCATAAGAGAGAGAAAATTTTTAAAAGAAATATATGGAAAAAACTATTATTATTATTTGTTCTGGTGCTATTCTAATTAAAGGCAAGCAAGAGAGGTTGCATGGCCCATGAGATCCAAATGGCCATCTGCATTGGGCCCCTTTTAGCTTTTATTATCATCAACTGTCCTTTCTTCTTCCCTTTCTCTCGTTAGAATTGCTTTCTTTTCTTTTGCAATTTATATAATTTTAATTTAAAATTAAAAATCTCATCACTAGACTACTATCTATGTGATAATATAATAACATGCTTTTCTTTTATTTCCTATTATTACTGCTTTGATTTCTTTTATTTTTTTTAAAAAAATTAATGTTGTTTACTTAAAGCAGTAAAATGCCCATAAATAAACTTTTTATTAAAGGGTGATATATTTTAAACTATTTTGCAAATTTGATTCAATTCACTAATAAAAATATTATGCGAATTTGATTTGACTCTTTAATAATCCTTTTATAATTTGTCAAATTTGATTTGACTCATTAATAATCCTTTTATATAATTTGACATGTTTAACCTGTACGATCTGATCCTATCGATTTATAATTTATATGTAAACCATTTATTCAAAATTTCTTGCAATTCATGGAATTAGTCCTCTAGGTTATGATTTGGTGTGCACATGTACATATAATTCTAATGGTGCATGCATATACATACTGGTGACACGCAAATGGATTATATTTTCATAATCCTCCCCTCTCTATTTATATATATTGTCTTATTTTATAGAATTATTATGGATAAACCCTCATAATCTTAGAATTATAATACAAATTTAACTCCCACATATTTTTCTAAAAATATGATAAAATAAAGAAAGGAATGAATGTTATTAAGTAACCATTAGAGTTTGTTTGGATGGTGTTTCACCATTATTCATTAATGTATAGTATGTTTGGATGGTGTTTTACCATTGTTCATTAATGTATAATGTTAATATTGTATAATTTTATTGCAAATCATGTTTGAAAAGGCTGTATGGTTTTTTGTGATTTTATAATATGATAGTTTCCACTAAAATGACATAAATATCCTCAATTATTCTAAGATAATATTTTTAAAGGGTATGTTAGGGATTATAAAGGATATGTTAAAAATTATAAATAGTAATGAATGTTATAATTGAAAAGTGAAAATTCTATACAATTGAGCATCACCAAATTGGTGATTCAAAAAATGGTCATTTTTCATAATTTTATAACCATAAAATAAAATCATGCAACACAATACAATCATTTGAACCATCCAAACAAATATTTTTATCATGTGTACAGTACATTAATGAATAATGAAAAATCACCATCAAAATACACTCTTATTATTAAAAAAAAAAACATATATACTAAGAAAACAAGTTGGGTTGAGTACTGATAATACTCAAAATATTATCACTTATTGACAAGACTAAGCCCAAATAAGGCCCAAAGTCATAAGGCCCGAACATAAGGCATAGAAGTAGCCAACTGCCAATGACACGTCCGATCGGATTGACAGGACAGAACACTGGGAGGCATTTTTCACCAAACTCATGCGGCGCTGTAATCTTCTTCCACCTTAGCTTCAAGCTGCCATTTTCTCTGAAGTTCGATGGAGAAAAATGGAAAATGGAGAAAAATGGAAAATGGAGAAGAAAATACAAACTCCTAACCATTCCCCAGTTACCATCACAACTCCAGATCACGACCTCCTTAGACTTCAGAATGAGTGCAAAATTGAAAGCTAAAGGGAAATCGAAGAAATAAAGAAAAGATACATTCATTCGTCTTCCTAAAATGGTGAAAATCTGATGTGCACGGAAATAAAAAATTTTAAGTTGCTTAAACAATTCCATCTTAAGGAATTATAGAGAAAAGGAAGAAACAGAAGCTCAAAAGTATGAAGGGAGTTCACAAGTATGAAGAGAATTCACCTATTTATAGAGAGCTCTAGAAATATTGTTCCATAAGTCAACCCTTCAATGCAAGAGGCCACTTTGCAACATGTAATTCACTTATTAACATCTTCGGAATACACGAAGAAATACAAATTTTTATCACTAGCTAAACACCATGGCACAGATCGAGCTCACCGTTTTTGAAATGAGGCGCCATGCCTGCTAAGTTGCTTCAGAAATATCCAATTTGATAGCTTTTGCATCTTCTGCAAATGACTGGAATCTGTCGTCCTGCCCTTCTTCGGCTCTAAGTCACCATCTTTCCAATTTCACTTAATAACGAAAAATCAAAAGTAAGGATGAAGAGAGGGGAAATGGAGAGGGAAATCAAAAAACTGTAACAAAGAGGCCCTTGATATGGGGCCACAGAGCACCCTACCTCAGCTTCTGTTCCATCAGATATAGAAAAGCTGAGTAGTCTGAAGTCCACACTTCCCTCCGTCAAGGAAAAAATTTTCATTCATTTTCTTAAAATGGCAAGGAGGTGGAAAAATGGAGGTAGAAAAGTTTCAGATGTTTAAATAACTTCATGGAAGGGAATAAAGAGAAGCTTGAAAAACACTTGTAAAGAGAAATAGCAGGAAGAACCACCTATTTATAGGGTGAATGCATCTTCAACAAAATGGAAAGCCTCAAGCCACATAACAATACGGAGAAGGCTGAAAAGACGTAACGGTACTAATAGATGGTGCCATAATGAGCCCGTCAAATGAAGTACCCATCTAATGCATCGAAAATAATAAGAACATCACCATCAATAGGCAAGCAATTAGAAGCTCCCGATCAACGTTCAATCGGGACCGTCCAAAGGGGGACAAATGATAACACTCAAAATATTATCACTTATTGGGTTCAAGACTAAGCTCAATCAAGGCCCAAATAAGTCCCAAACATAAGACATATAAGTAGTCAACTGTCAGTGACACGTCCGATCGGATTGACAGGGCATACCCCATGTCAATCCACTGACACACGCTACCACTTTACCCTTCTGACTACTTTTCGTCAAATCACTACCTACCTACTCTGACATAGGGCAGATCGCTCAAGTGCATCTCTTAAGCCCCTATAAATATGATAAAGGTAAAAGGTCAGGTAACACGATTCCAACTAAGAGAAACTCTCTCTCTATGCATGTTCTCTCTCTAAAAGCCCTCCACTGACTTAAACTTCATAATGCTTACACCCGATCCGATCGGGCTAACCTCACTCATTGCAAGAATAGAACCGTCCGATCGTCCATCCCAGATCCGATCGATTGATCAGCTACCCCAAATGGCAAACTCATCTACAATTCGACTGCCATAGCATCTTCATATAAGTTCTGATGTTCCAAAACTTATCAAGTACATTCATAGTTATGAAAATTTAACCCTAATAATGTTATTTGATTTTTATAACACGAATATACTCAATTATAATTTAATTGCAATAAATATAAAAAAAAATCAAAATTGACCACCAAATTATTAGAATTTGACACATTAGTAGCATAATAAATTTTTATCAAAAAAATAATATGATGTGCCAAATTTCGATCATTTGACCGTCCATTTCAAGATATTTGTATCTTTATATTGAAATTAAATAACAATGAGTTATATTCTTATTGCAAACCAATTAAATTTGAAAACCCAATATAGTGCCTATCTGGTGTAGATAAGATTTTTCCTATCATATGGTCAAAAGAAATTCCATACTTATCTTTTTATTTGAACAAGCTAAAGCCTTATAAATGGTGTATGTGAAAGTCTAGACTAGTGGCATAGGAAGTGGCAAACTGCAAGAAAAGTTGAATTTGATTGTTATTTAATGCACACACTCTTGTTATTATTGTTTTCTCTTTTTTCTTGGTACATATGTGTGTGCAAGTCACATTAACTTGACATTTATTATTCAAACATTGATAATTTGAATTTTGAAGAATATCACAAAAAAAAAGAAAGAAAGAAAGAGAGAGAGAGATAAGGGTAAGCGAATTGAGGGGAAAGGACAGGTATTGAACCCAAGATCTGCCATAGAGCTTCACACGATCTTACCACCAGACTGTCTCCTTAAGAATGAAATCATGGTAATGTAACTTGATAATAAAAAGAGTGGTCCCTATAACGTGCACATATGCTGCACATGGCCATTCATCTGGACCATATTTTAAAAACTTTTATTGTTAGTGGTCCAAAAAGAATTAACAATAATAAAACATTAATTATGCCTAACGGTTTGATATGTACACCTTAATTTTCCCTCTCCAATCTGGACCATTTACAGGCTTTAAAATTGACTGGCAAAGGTCAATGTCAGATCGGATGGCCAGGAGTTATTATTGGACACTGCTGCTTAGATTATTGGTTTCAATCTGATGATGATTATCCCCCTAAGAATTTCTGTCAATAATTATATTAATTGCACATACTTTATATAAATATTGATTAATGCCAGGTTCAGGTATTGGTCCACCATTCATCCAAAATTGTCCATAAATTGATTATTACCACAATCATTAATCAGGGATGTTTATGGACTGCTAGCCAATTTATTGAGTCTTTTTAAAGGTCTAATTGTTAAATTTGGCTCAAGAAAAAATTTAAAATTAATTTTTAAAATTCACTAAGTTTTAACCACCAAGACTTGGTTGTTAAATTGTTGTTTGTGCTCTAAAATTGCACATGTTGTGCTTTAATTTATTTATTTATTGATATTGAATTTAATTCTCTAAATGTAATGCAGAAACAAAAATGCAAGAATTACATAAATAAAAGTTTTAATTATCAATAATAACATAAAAATATAAGAAGCTTAATTTTATAATAAGATAAGTATATCAAACCCCACCATTTTCATAATATTAAATATATTGCTCCTGCATAGATTTTAATTTTTGGATGGAATTAAGTGATTTTGAGAATCATTTGTAGTTAAAATAATTGATAGTTTATAAAATTCAAATATATATTTTCAGATTTAAAAAAATAAAAAGAATTTATAAGCTTTTCAAAATCAAACCGGTTTTGGTTTTGTGTCGTAATATTAAGTGAGCCCTTTTTTATTGAAAATTTACTTTTAATTGAAATAAAAAGTTACGAATTAAATAAAATACATTCAAAGGATATATATATATATATATATATATATATATATGCGCGCGTGAAGAAAATTTTATTAGTATGCTCCGTTTTCATTTTCAGTTCCATTTTTTTTTTATTTTTTTTTAGTTCTGGTTCGAATTTTGATCACCCCTCTATTATATATAGTAGTACACTCACAAATATTAAAAATCATAAATTCATAATTATTCAGTATTGCAAAACTTTTTCTTTTCACGGGGAATTAGCTATGGATTAGGTGCATAGTAGCTCTCTTTGAAAGCCTTTTCTTATATATATATATATATATATGAATGAAAGGGGCAAGACGAGGAAGGCATGCATATTTATGAGAATGACCTACTCATCATCATAGCGTTATGCTGCGGTGCAAGGGCGCATGTGGTATTTACACATTTGCACCATTCGACCGTGTGCTCGCATCCGATTAGACGTTGTAAGAACGCGCGCCCCACTTGCACCGGCACACCTAATTTTCACTCATCATCATAAGTTCCATAAATAACACCATGTTTATACATATATTAATTGTCACACTCACCGATCTCTCTCTCTCTAAAATTGGAACCGCCATTGATCATATCTTACATGCCAATGACTTTTCTTCTTTATTTTTCATTTCATAAATTATAACTTCTCCATTCACATGCTATTGATGAGTGTGACAAGAAGAAAGCAGAAGGGTTTTTCCCTTCTCCATCCCTTTCACTATATAACTTGTTCTTACTTTCAATGCCCAACTAATAAGTGAGAAATGAGAGCTTAATTTTCCTCTTCTTCTCTCTCTTTCCTTTTTGGCATTATTTCTTTGTGAGATAGCTATTGATTATATAGAAAAGGAAGCCTTTATTGTGCATTTGGTTGAGAGTTGAGAGAGGAAAGCTTTCAAGAAATTTGAACCCACTTAATTATGCACTTTTGCCCTTTTTCTATGTATTCCTTTCAGAATCTTGGTAAGTGACCATTTAGTTCTTTTTATAGATAGATTTTGAAATAATGCTTTCCACCTTGATGAGAAGAAGATGAAAACGATCATTGAAATGTGCAGTTAAAGCTTTATCTATATATTGTGAAACATGTATTGCATATAATTGGGCTTTCTTTATTCCATGTGAAGTGGGAAAGTCAACATTCTTTTGAGTAAGACACCCATGCTCTTCTACTCTTCTGTCATTTTCTCCTCCATCACTTGATTGTTTATTGGCTGGTCAATTTTCTCGTAAATGGGTACTCAAAATTTTCCACTAAAATGCATGCAGACAAGTAAGACAAGTATGAGTATGTTGCGCAAGATAAGATGCCACTAAGCATACAGAGTTGGCGAGCTTCTACTAAGCAACAGACACTTGGGCCTTATGTTATATTGTTATGCATCTTTAAAAGCTCCATAAAATCCATCATGCCATCTCTTTCTTATCTTTAAATATATACAATGATATCTCTCAAAGAATCATGTTGAGATTTCTTTTCCCCTTTGAATTTGACTCATTTTTAGTTTTCTTAAAAAAAACAAAAACTCATAATGGCATAATTTAACTTTCTTCCCTTTAAATTTTGCTGTAAATTATTCTTTTACTAAAAACAACAAAACCATAATGATATCTCTCAAAGAAGTATGTAGGGATTTTTAGAATTTTGCTTCAATTTTTATTAGGAAAAAAAAAAAACAAAAAGGGCAAATTGCGGTGAGCGTGGATCGAACACGCGACCTTCAGATCTTCAGTCTGACGCTCTCCCAACTGAGCTATCCCCGCAATATGAGGCCCTCGTTCTGCATTCATTAATCGACAAAAACTTTGATTACGTATGAGCAAACTCATCAAAAGCCTAATTTAAAAACAGAGAAGACTTGAAAATAGCATGCCAAATCTGGGATTTGTGAGGGTCATAAAACTATATAACCTGTGATTGCCCATTATTGGATATTTTCTTATATTATTATTAATTGGTGATGAAAACAGCAAAAATAGTTAAATTTATTTATATTAAGTTTGCTTTTCAATTTTTTTTATAAGCAAGCAATAAAATTAAACAAAACATAAAAATAAAAATTACAGGTTATTTTTTACCATTAAACTTTTCAAACTGATTAGAAAATGTTACTAAAATTTTTTTAGATAATTTCTTTCTCCCATTAATTTTCTTTTTAAAATAGATAATTTGTACTACTAAACTTATCAAAATGAACATATTTTACTTTTAAAGTGTATAATACGAAGCATTATTCAATTGATTGATTTAAATTTCTCCCTTATTTGAAATTTCAATAGCAAAAATAACCAAAAAGATTCAGTAACATTTTCTAACCAATTTGAAAAATTAAGTGCAAAAAAGTCCTTAAAAAAAAAAAAACTAATTCGAGGCTTCTCCATTACAAACATACTAAAGTCCTTTACTAACTAGATTCTCATATAAATCAAAAGTAAGAATATAAAATATAAAGGCTGACTTTTCGGGTTAATTTCATCCGTATTTACTGAATTTTGGTTATTTTGCAATTTGTAACAAAAAACTATTATAAAATAATAGAAAAGTCGTAAAAGCCGAAAAATGTGTATCCCGATAATCAATGTGTGTATTTTACATTCACCCACTTGTCAACATCATCCCAATTGCCATGTAAACCACTTACCAATAGAGTCTACGTGACATTAAGTTAATTTTATTTGTGGCTACTTAACTTTCGCAACGTAATGTTTTGGCCATTATCCCTACATTCTTTTATAATTTTGGAAGGTTTGCAATTTCATTTATTTTATTATTGTGGATGGGCCGGGTCAGAATGGACTTCCCATGTTATATTATGTCATATTTCGGGCTCCATCTTGGATAAGAGAAGAGATACTAATTTTCATATCGGACCCAATTTGGGCTTTATCTTATAAAACTTTGTGTTGGACGTGACCAGCTTGTCGCGAACAAGTCCAGGAACATATTGGGAGTCATGATGTGCCCAGGTATCTTTTTGCCCAAGTTGGCAAAAAAATTGTTGTCAGTAAATTGCATTAAATTTCCATTGGAATTTTCAAATTAAACTTTTCATGTTGGATTCGATCAATATACTTGTCAATTTTCTAATATCATCATTTTAAATCAATTGAAACATTATGTAATTTAGACGGTTGAAATTTTTAATATTTTTCTAATTTTCAGATTTCACTCCTTTCCGCACCAAAAAATGTGTAATTATAAAAAAAGAAAAAAAACTTCAATTTGAAAATTTTTCAATTCAAGACTATCAATTATTAAATTAATAACCAAGTTCAAAATTGTAACGTTTTATCATGTATATGCTAAAAGAGTTTTTAAACTTAAAATATTAATGTAGTCTCGAAATAAAAGAAGAAAATTATTATTAAATACCAATAAATTTCATTCAGTCGGATTGCGCACCGCATATTATCATTATCCACTGTTTTCGTCGAAAAAATTTAGAGATATAATGCAGCAATTTCATTTATTTCATATATTTTATGTACTTTTAATTTTTATAAGTCTAGTTATACTCTCCGGATATATTTTTTATTAAATTAATGAAAATTTAATTTGCATTCAAAAAAAAAATTAAGAGTGAATCATCTATAGTTCAAACGGTTTGAAAGTTTGGTAACTTTTTTAATTGATCAAGGTTTGATTCACATCCATCCAGGCTCCAATAATATATATTTTTTTTATTGCAAATTAAACTTTCATTAATAATATAAAAATTACATATGCAAAGTAAAAATAAAATTATAAATTTTCAAAGTAGACAAAATGCACGAAACTAATAAAGTTAATGTAATGTATATCTGAATTTTGTAGATAAAAATATTAGATAATAGTAACATGTTGTAGACAATTTGGCTTTCAGAAAAAAAAAAAAAAAAAAAAAAAAACCAATCTATCTGTTATCTAAAAAAACTCCCAAATCACCTTCTATACAAAGAAAAAAAAAAGATACCTTCTATTAAAAAAAAATAAAAATTTTCATTCAAGAAAGCAACAACTTTCAAGTTGAGAGGATAAATTTGCACAACAAAAATTTAATCTACATTTAATTTTAGCTAAAACAATTGAACCATATCTTTAAAAATAAAAATAAAACATGAACAAATACGAAAACTAAATCAGAGATACAATAACAAACTTGCATACTAAAAACTTAGTTTTTATTTAATTTTAGCTAAGACAGACAAACCAAATCTTTAAAAACAAAAATAAGATATGAACAAATTGAAAAGTAAATCAAAAATAAAAAATTTCAGATTTTAATTTGTTAAAATAAAAATACGATAAAAAAATAAAAAAATAAAATAAACACAAAATTAAGACTAACAAATAAATAATCAAAATTTCAGATTCTGTTATAAATAAAAGTAAAATAAGAACAGAAATATGGAGATAAAGAATGAGAAAAATATATTCTTTGATAATTTTATTGTGTGTATTTAATAACTCACAATTAGCCTATTTATAGGCATAAAACAAACTAGTAACAGAATTTGATTAGGAATATGATACTAGTAGACTTAGAATTTAATTAGAACTTAAGGTAGTCATCCAAATAGGAATATTTCACAACACTTCCCCTTGGATAACTATACGCTATGAACATGTCTCGTTAAAACCTCGCTAAGAAAAACCTAGTGAGATAAAAATTTAGCAAAGAAAAAAGAGTATAATATTCATAGGTACTTCCCCTCAAAAATAAATGAATCACACTAAATCTTTCAATTGGCACATTCCAATATTGTGCACATGCTTCTTGAAAATTGAACTTGGTAGGGTCTTTGTGAACAAATCTGCTGGATTGTCAGTTGAGCGAACTTTGCAAACATCAATTTGTCCTTCATTCATAAATTCATGAGTGTAAAAGAATTTTGGTGAGATATGTTTGGTTCTATCTCCTTTGATATAGCCACTTTTGAGTTGTGAAATACATGCTGCATTATTTTCATGCAATTTTGTTGGCTTGTTCTCTATCACTAATCCACTTGTTTTTTTAATGTGTTGGGTCATGGATCTCAACCACGCACATTCACGACCTGCTTCATGAATGGCTAATATTTCTGAATGATTTGAGGAAGTAGCAGTGATTGTTTACTTCACAGATCGCCAAGAAATAGCAGTGTCACCATATGTGAATACATAACTTGTTTGTGACCGAGATTTATGAGGATTTGATAGATATCTGGCATCAGCATAACCTGTCAATTCTGACTTTACTCATTTTGAAAAAAATAAACCCATGTCAGAAGTGTCACGAAGATAACGTAAAACATATTTTACACCATTCCAATATCTTCGAGTTGGTGCAGAACTAAATCTTGCTAGCAAATTAACTGTAAAAGCTATATCAGGTCTAGTGCTATTTGCAAGATATAAAAGTGCACCTATATTGTTCTAAGATATGGTACTTTAGGACCAAGAATATCTTCGTTATCTTCTTGTGGACGAAAAGGATCTTTCTTGACATCAAAAGAACGAACAACCATTGGGATACTCAATGGATAGGAGTTATCCATATAAAATTGTTTCAAGATTTTCTCTATATAGGATGATTGATGTACAAGAATTCCTTTTGGCAAATATTCAACTTGAAACCCAAGACAAAATTTTGTTTTTCCAAAATCTTTCATTTCAAATTCCTTTTTCAAAAATTCTGCAGTAATAGAGATCTCTTCTGGAGTCCCTACTATGTTCAAGTCATCTACATAAACTGCAACTATAGCAAATCCAGAATTTATCTTCTTGATAAAAACGCATGGACAAATGGAATTATTCTCATATCCATTTTTCACTAAGTATTCACTTAGGCGATTGTACCGCATACGTCCAGATTGCTTTAATCCATACAAAGATCTTTGGAGTTTAATTGAATACATTTGTCGGGGTTTTGAATTACATGCTTCAGGCATCTTAAATCCTTTAGGGGTTTTCATATATATGTCATTATCTAATGATCCGTATAAGTAAGCTGTTACCACATCCATTAGATGTATATCAAGCCCTTTAGAGGCTGCCAAACCAATCAAAAATCTAAACGTGATTGTGTCCATAACAGGAGAATACGTTTCTTCATAATATATACCGGGTCTTTGTGAGAAACCTTGTGCAACAAGTCATGCTTTATATCTCACAATTTCATTTAACTCATTTCTCTTACGGACAAAGACCCATTTATATCCAACAGGTTTGACATCTTCTGGTGTCTGGACTACTGGTCCAAAAACTTTATGCTTAGCTAATGAATCTAGCTCAGCTTGAATTGCTTCTTTCCATTTGAGTCAATCACTTCGGTGTCGACATTCTTCTACAGTTTGAGGCTCAAGCTCATTATCATTGATTATCTTAGAAGCAACTGCATATGCAAACACATTATCAACAACTATGTCTTTTCTATCCCACATATTTCCATAATTTAATGAGATCTCATAATTTTTCGGTACCAGAACCACTTCTGGGGTTGTTTGTTTGGAAATATGAAGTTGTTGATCTATGTTATTTTTATTCTCTTCTGGAGACTCATTTTCAATATTTTTTAATTCCCTTTTCTTTCGAGAAATAATATCTTTTGCACCAATAGGTCTACCACGCTTCTGGCGTATGTTAGATTCAGAGGCTACCATACTTGCTGGAAGTCCTACAGGGACAATTAATCTTGCAAGTACATTAGCAGCATGAACATGCAATTTAGAGACCTTTTAGGTGTCTGTAAAAATATCTGGCAATTGATTTGCAGCATTCTGCAAATTTATTATTCTTTGAACTTCAAGTTCATATTGATTTGTGCGTATATCATAATTGGACAAGGTTGGAGTGTTCCAACTAATTTCTTGTGCTTTTAGCCCTTTACCTTTATCTTCCCCTAATTGAGGAAAAACTGATTCATCAAATTGATAATCTAAAAATCTTGCTCTAAAAAGATCGCCAGTTAAAGGTTCTAGATATCTAATGATAGATGGAGAATCAAAACCAACATATATACCAAGACGTCGTTGGGGACCCATTTTAGTTCGTTGAGGAGGAGCATTGGGAACATAAATAGCACAACCAAATGTCCTAAGATGAGATATATTAGGTTGCTGATCAAAAACAAGTTGTAAAGGTGAAAACTTGTGATATGTGGATGGTCGTATGCGAACTAAAGATGCAGCATGAACAATTGCATATCCCCAAGCAGATGCAGGAAGTTGTGACTTCATAAGCATAGGTCTAGCAATTAATTATAATCGCTTAATAAAAGATTTAGCTAAACCATTTTGAGTATGAACATGTGCAACGGAATGCTCGACATTAATTCCAATTGACATACAAAAATCATAAAATGCTTTTGAAGAAAACTCACATGCATTATCTAAACGAATTATCTTGATAGGATAATCAGGAAAACTAGACCTTAACTTTATAATTTGAGCAAGAAGTTTAGCAAAAGCAATATTTCGAGTATAAAGTAAACATACATGTGACCATTGAGTTAAAGCATCAATTAAAACCATGAAATATCGAAATGGTCCACAAGATGGATGAATTGGGCCACAAATATCTCCATGTATCTTTTGAAGAAAAACAGGAGACTCCAAATGTAATTTGGATGGTGAAGGTCTTACAATCAATTTACGTTGTGCACAAAAACTACAAGAAAAATCATTAGATAAAAAAATTTTCTGATCCTTTAATCCATGCCCATTTGTATTCTCGATAATACGTCGCATCATGGTTGAACCTGGATGACCAAGACGATCATGCCAAAGTATAAAATTTTTAGGATCTGAGCACTTCAAGTGCATATAATTAGATTCAACCATCTTTATTTTGGTAAAATATAATCCAATTGAGAGACTTGGAAAGTTTTCTAATATGAACTTCTGGTTCAATTTTATGGAAGTTATATATAGATATTCAATAGTTCCCTCATTTGTGGTTTCAATATGATAACCATTGCAACGTATAACTTTAAAACTTAGTAGATTTCTTCGGGGTCTACTAGAATATAACGCATTATCAATGTATAATGGTGTTCCATTTGGGAACATAAGATGGACTCTTCCAGAGCTTTCAATTACATTTGTTGAACCAGATATTGTATTAACATTAATTTCAGCTAATGTTAATTATAAGAAATACTTTTTGTTACGAAGAATAGTGTGAGTTGAGCCACTGTCCGCTAAACATATGTCGTCCTCCATAACATCAAGTATATATGGAATTATCTAATAACACAAAACATCATTTAATAATAAGAAGAAAAATGATAACAAATAAAAAGATACTTTAAAAATTAAGAAGTAATCTTTATTGAAATTGCAAAAATGCATAACAAGAATAAAACTATTTTAATAGTTGACATTTCGATCGCCAATCAAATGATCAATTTTGCCACTATCATCCTAAAAAAAATCAGAAACATCAAAATCAATATTTAAAGGAAATTCTTTATCATTAGCAGGATCAACAGGTTCTGAGAAATTTACTTCAGTATTTTTTCCTTTTTCCTTTAATGATGCCTTGTAAAGATCAACTAGATGTTTAGGAATGCGACATATACGGGACCAATGACCTTTAGTTCCACATCTAAAACAAACATTGTCATTGTTTTGCATTTTCTTTTCAGTGTTTTCATCACCTTTGACCCATTTCTTATTAGTACCTTTGTTTTCAGCATTTGAGGAAGAATTAGAACCATTTCTTCTTCTACGACCCCATCCCCTTTTTCCCCGACCTCTTCCACGGCCTTGAGAAAATGCCACATTAACTTCAAGTAATGGGGATGATCCAGTTGGATGGGATTGGTGGTTTTTCATCAAAAGCTCATTGTTTTGTTCAGCCACTAGTAAACAAGAGATTAGCTCAGAATATTTTTTGAATTTACGCTCTCGATATTGCTGCTGCAGGAGCACATTCAAGGGATGAAAAGTTGAATATGTTTTTTCTAACATGTCCTCATCAGTAATATTCTCTCCACATAATTTTAATTGTGAGCTAATCTTAAATAAAGCTGAATTGTATTCACTTACAGTTTTATAATCTTGCAAACGTAAGTGTATCCATTTATATCGAGCTTTAAGAAAAATCACAGTTTTTTAGTGTTCATATCTCTCCCTTAAATTTTTTCAAAGGACTAATGGGTCTTTAATAGTGAGATATTCAGTTTTCAATTCCTCATGTAAATGGTATCGAAGGAAAATCATTGGTTTAGCGCGATCCTGCAGGGATGCGGTATTTCCTTCTTTTATTGAATCTCCAAAATTCATAGCATTCAAATGAATTTCAGCATCAAGTACCCATAACAGATAATTTCTTCCAGAAATATCAAGAGCGATAAATTCAAGTTTCATAAGATTTGACATTGTAAATACACTATACTTGAAAATAAAAAAATTAAAATTAGACTGTAAAGTGTAAAATAATAATAATAACAATAATAATAATAATAATAAGTATCATGCAATTGTACATAAATTTTCGACAACCAGTATTAAATCATTTGTAACACAAATATAATCCATTTAAACATATACAAATTAAGAATCTCAAGATTTTAATTTATAATAATCGGCATTATAGATTCATAAAATAATAGAATTAATTTTGAGATGAGTTACCGTTTAATCTTGTAAATTAGAATTCTTGATTCCTTCGAGCCGGGTTGTCGTAAACCACCGACTTCCAATAATCATTTGAAACTATCGTTCTGATAACATGTTATAAATAAAAGTAAAATAAAAACAGAAATATGGAGAAAAAAAATGAGGAGAATATATTCTCTGATAATTTTATTGTGTGTATTTAATAACTCACAATTAGCCTATTTATAGGCATAAAAAAACTAGTAACAGAATTTGATTAGGAATATGATATTAGTAGACTTAGAATTTAAAGTAGTCATCCAAATAAAAATATTCCACAATAATATTCTACAATAGATTCATATTAATTTGAAAATTATTATAGAAATATTTGAAAAAAAAATAAAAAAAAACATAAAATTGAAAATACAAAAATTAAAATTAAAAAAAGAGAGAAAGTGCCATCATGGGCCATAACCGGCCCAAACTCTAACCCCAAGCATAGTCCACTTTGAAAACCCTAATATCCCACCGCGATATATAAATACTTTAACATCCATTGCTGCTTGATTTTTCTCCGCTTAACCCCCAAATCGCCAGGCAGCAGCTGCAGCGAGGGAAGAAATGGTACGCTTTGTCTTTCAAATCATACGTATTGTACATTTAATTCAGAATGACTAGCTTTTGATCGATAATTAGATGTGTGTTGCGTTTGTTAGGGGAAAGGTACTGGGAGTTTTGGTAAGAGAAGGAATAAGACGCACACTCTTTGCGTGCGATGCGGTCGCCGTAGCTTCCACCTCCAGAAGAGTCGTTGCGGTGCTTGTGCATATCCTGCCGCCCGCGTCAGAAAATGTAAGTGCTATCGCCGTTTACTTAGCAGCAAAATGTTTTTTTTTTCTTTTAGCTGCTTGAATTTGTTTAGTAGATAATATGATTAGAAACTGAAGCTTATACTATGAGATAATTGTTTCTATCTCAATAGATCGTGGTTTGTTTATTTAGTAGATGTTGACTGAAAACTTTATGTGCTCTTTTTTTTCGCTTTGTTTCTTAACTGGAATTGCACTGAAATTATGGATCATGAACTGAATTCCTTGTTTAATTTAGCATTTTTGGTTAAGGAATTGTTTAATTACTTTTGCTGGTTTCTGAGACAATTTAGTTAAAAGGCGTGGTTTTATAATGAAATCCTTGGCCGTTCTGACCTATTAGAAACTAAAAAATTATTAAATATTCTGGAATTCACCTCCTCATAGATTCTATTTAGAACTTTACATTTTTAATTTTATTTTCTGGTCTTGTAAATTATTTATCCGAACTGTTAACATTTGAAAATGATTTGAAGCTTTTGAATACTTGCTACTCTGTACTTAAATGGGAGTTCTAAGTATTAGTTAACAGTATTCAAACATGCATGGTGAATTCTATTCCAAATTAAATGATTATAAAGTATTATAACTATCTGGTTCTCAGTGCAATGTAATTTCTTTTTTTCTTTTGTGAGGTTGCTATTATGTGCACTACTAAATCATGATGTTACTTGTTTCATAATTTTGATTTTCTTTCTCTTTTTTTGTGTGTGTTTTTAGATAACTGGAGCGTGAAGGCTATACGCAGAAAGACTACTGGAAGTGGCAGGATGAGGTACCTTCGCCATGTTCCACGCAGGTTCAAGACTAACTTCCGTGAAGGTGAATTAAATTGTAATCTTAATTTACAATAGTTGTTCTAAATGCCTCATTTTTTTGATTGAATCTCTTATTATTCTTCTGATTGACTAGGTACTCAAGCAACTCCAAGGAACAAGGGAGCTGCTGCAGTCACCTCATAAGAATTAGAAGTGCTATGAAAGTTTGTTTTGTTTCAAATTTGTCAATTTGCAAACCAGAATTTTTGGTTCAATGTTTAATGGTTGTTACTTATCATATCTTAATCATTAGAGAGTAACAAATGTTTACTGTTGTGTTATGTTTTTTGATTTGGTATTTACCTTCTCTTGCACACATGGAATGTTGGATTGAGCAATTTTTGAATAAGTCTGCGTTGCAATTGACGTATCCACATTCCTCAACTACCCTGTGTTGCTACCCATTGTGGTTTTAGTTACCCATTCATTTAATTTCATGGTTCATGTAGTTTTCAATAGCAATGGTATAGTTTTTTAATCTGAGCCATCAGCAATAGCGTGGTTTTATTATTTCCAATACTTTTAGGGTGTGCAATAGTGAGCTATAATAACTCCAACCAGCTGTTACCAGACGAAGATGCTTTGACAAATGATCGATATATCTTATAATTGAGAGTAAATAATGCATAGGAACAAATACTGGAGCCCCTTCTTAAGTATGCCCGTGTTAACAGGAGAAAGAAAATCATTTATAAGCTGCTAGTATTAGAGAATACAAAAGGGCCACATTTACACAATTTTTAAAAATGATTTTATGAGCTGCTAGCACTAGACAGTACAAGGGCTACATTTCCGCAATTTTAAGAAGATACCAAGGATCCATCTATGCGTGATGATAAAATGACATAGATGCAACCAAAACTTGCAATATCTAGCATCTGTAACTTCAACATCAAAACACAGAACCTGCCCTTTGGTATTGTGTCTCATATATTCTTCTATTCCCCCTTCGTTTTCGGGTCCTCTGATATGCATCAATCAAAATAAGTATCTAAGGTAAGAGCAGAGAGTTGGACTTGTACTCAGGAGTTGGGGTTTGAATTAGTGGAGCATAAAACGATTTCTGCCCATCCACTAATTTCTTGGATTTTCAGATTTTGTCAGTGATCGGATTTTCAACCTAATAGGGGTGAAAAAATTTCGGTTCAAACCGGAAAATCGAACTAAACCGACTGATTTTTTTTAATTTGATTCAATTTTTCGGTTCAAATTTGGTTTTGAAAATATATTAATTTCAGTTTGGTTCGGTTTTGACAAGCAAAAACCGAAAAATAACCAAACCGACCGAATAGTAAATAATATATGTTATTTTTTTCATTTTTTTATAAAAATTAACTTTATTTTTGTATTTTTAATTCAATCTAACGAGCTTAAACTCAAATTAAACATATATACAATTTTTTAATTTGAATATTTTTATTTTAATTTTATAATTTATAATTTTGTATAATTTTTTAATTATAATTTTAAAATTTCGATTTTATCCGTTAACCGAACCGAACCGACCGAAAATATTGATTCGGTTTGAATTCGTTATTATATAATTTCGATTCGGTTCGATTTGTCTAAATCCTAATAAATCGATTTTCTGTTATTTCGATTCGATTATTAAACTGAACCGACCGTTACTCACCCCTACAACCTAATACTGATAGAAACACCAGAAAATGAATGCAAACACCTTTAACAAGTGGGTTTGTGAATGTTGCAATTTTTCTGAGAAGCTTGCAAATATTAGAAAACCCTACCAGGATAAACTGATCCTGCATTAAGTGCTAATGTTTGAGCCAATAGCTCCGCAGTTGAGCCATGTGTAGTAGTATCTCATCACGACCCTGATTGGTAACACTGCTGGTCATAATCCAAGGTGGCACTCTCTCGAAGAAGTCACGTATCAGCTCCTGGAAATCATTCACGTTTTCTTCTGGCCTTTTCCCTCCATTCTTTCTCTTCTTTCGCTTGTCACATTTCGTGAAAACCAATGTCATCGGTATCTGAAAGAATACAATTTGAATCCCTATCCCATGTATCAGCTAGTTGGTTGAAAAGTTTAATGACATAGCAGGAATATGATTATGCGTTTTACAACAATTAGCGGGAATGAGGCAGATGACACCACAGACAAGTGTTTGCTTCTGAAATTTTAAGGTTGAACAGATGTTCTAGCCAAAATCTCCAGTACACAATGACTACTCGTAAGCAGCTCAAGAGAAGAAAATATACCCTTAATTGCACATGTGCCATCAAGAAAAGATTTCAAAATGTTAACTACGAAAGAATGAAAATTTATCACACCTAATTTATCCGATAGATTGTTGCCATCAGTATTCACTTTTCTTGCTTTTTTTTTCTACTCTTTTTTTTTTTGTTATTATTATTTTTAAATTTTTTTTATACATATTAGAGGGGAAAAAGGAATTCAAAGTTTACCTGATTTTGACCCAACCAGCTAGCATACTCAAGATCAATTTTCTTTGCAGGGATGCTAGCATCTATGAGAAGGAACACAGACACCAAGGATGAGCGGTTGAGAAAATAGTCTTTAGTAAACTTGTTCCAATCTGTTCGAAGTTCCTGGGGAGCAGATGCATACCTGTTCAGACAATAAACAGATAAAATACAATTAAAAACTCTGAAATGAGCATTGCACTTAAAAAACGTCAATTTGTGGTGGAATTCCAAATAACAACCATGAATCAAGAAACCAAAACTACCAATTTGGCCTCATTGAAAATGGCCCACTGGATTACCTAGTAAGTTTCATAATAACAAACTACATACTGATGCAATTGAAAGACAAGCAATGCATAAGACAGACTAGCATTGCCACCAATGTGAAAGATGAGCATTATTTGTAAAGGACACAGGTAAAATTATGGTAAGCGCATATCAAATGGATGAAGCCTAAGTTTGTAGAAAAATCTCTTTTCAATCCTAGGGGAATTGATAACTTCCATAGGCAAGAAAAATTATGCAATAGTCAGAGATTCTGATTCAAATGGGACTGTCTAAAATCATCGGTAAAGATCAAGAAAACAGAAATAAATACTAAGGGCATCAAGCAAAAGACAGTCAAATTTTATAAATCAGATATTTAAAACAATACATACTAGAATCACGAGGACCAATGATGACAAGAAGTGACCTCCCTGAAAAATATTAGTAACCCACTCAACCAGCTGGCTAAGCATTCAAATTGAACTAGGAGATTATACAATGAAAATATAGGAAGGTTAAAATCATACCCATATCCAGGCAAATCTACCAAATACCAGCTATCATTAATTCGAAAATGGTTAATGCACTGAGTCTTCCCTGCAAGAGCAAACAACAATTAATTGGCGAACTTTATACATGGTGAGAGATACAAAACCATAAGTAACGATCAAGACTAATTACGAAGTTCCTTTCTTTCTAGCAGGATATCACAAAGTCAATTGATAAATGTCAATGTAATAAAATAGATAGAACACAAAATTAACAAACCAGGTTTCTTAGAAGTAAGAGCAAGTCGTTTTCTTCTCACAAGAGAATTGAGAAGTGAAGATTTGCCTACATTAGACCTGCCCACAAGAGCAAACTCAGGTAAACCATCAGCAGGGCAATCCTCAGTCCTCACACTGCTCTTAACAAACTCTGCCTGCAAAACCTGAGCATCCCTCGCATACTTACTCAAGACTATATTCGACCCTTTTAAGATTCTTGTACTAAGAGCAGCATCGTCGAGCGAAACCTCCGTTTCCGGCGGAACGAAGAGCTTGTCGAGTGAAATTTCGATTTGGGTACCTTCTGATGAAGCCAAAAATTCATGGGAGTTAAGGTGGGAGATGGGTATTGGCTCTGTGGCGGAGAGAGTGGATTTGGGTCTAAAAATGGCGGAAAGTTTGAGTCTTGGGAAGATATTGAAGCTGAAATTAGTGTAGATAGAAGGCGGTGGGTGGGTGAAGATAGATAAATGGAGTCGTGGAAGATGAGTTAGAACCATCACTTTGTTTAGCTGTATTCTGTGTTTATGATGGAGAAGCCATGAGGATGTTGAAGAGAGATGAGACTGAAAAATCAGAGAACTGAGAGGAAAATGGGGGTTAATTTGTGTGACGTTGACTCAACTCTATGGCTATTATCACTACGGTTGAGCATAGTAGGGTAACCGGGCTATAAGCCTCAATTCATTAATCAGTCCATTAATATTAGTTTTTTGAAATTTCAGTTCATTAATCAATTAATTACCATCGGTTAATCAGTCAATCGATTTTGAATTTTCGGATCGGTTACGAATATTTTTCGGTTAACCATTATAATTATAAATATATGTATAAATAAAATTAAAATGTTCAAGTTAATTAAAAATTACAAATTTTTCACTATAATATAACATTATTATTGTTAAAATAAAAATATTTGGTGGATATAAGCAATTTTGTTTTGAAAAATTAATAATTAATAAGTAAATATATTAACCGGTTCATAATCATTTTTAATTAGATAAATTGTTATACTTACTAATAGCCAATTTAAAAAATTTAAAAACTTTAAAATAATTAGTATAATGAAAAAAATACATGATCGCCTTTAATTAGAATAAATTGTTATATAAATTGTTATAAATTATTAAAAATTAATAAATTAACTAAAAATTCGGTTTCGGTTCTGTTAACCAGTCACATGAGTCAAAAACCATTAACCAGTCCATTAATATCGGTTTTTTCAAAACACTAACCATTAACCAGTCCATTACAATCGGTTAACCGATCCATCGGATTCGGTTTCGGATTTTTTTCGGTTAACCAAGTCCATCGATTTTTTTGCTCACCCCTAATTATCACTATTTCATCTATTATTTTCTAACAAAAAAAAAATCACAATAATTAAAATTTATATTTGTTCGGCACATGATTTATACGGTAAAATTCAATGTCACATTAAAAATTTTATCGTGTCGTATTAAAGGTTAATTTCTGTGCTGATCACTCAATTTTATAGTTTGTAACGATATGGTCACTAAACTACAATTTATAACGAAAAAATAATCTATCAATTATTTTATAACAAAAAAATCATAATTACCAGAAATTATATTTATATGCAACAGGATCTATACGAAAAAACCTAATGCTATATGTCACACCCCAAATCGGATCTAGTCGGAATCGGCAAGTTAAGTCGGATAAGTGAAGGGTATTTCAGTAATTTGTACATGAGGGAATTTGATGATAAGGATCTTATTGTAATTAAGTTTTCAATTATTCTTTCGTTTTATCTTTCGCCTTCTGCTTCCGCTAAATGATTGTATGTATGTATGTGAGTTATTGTATGTTCAGCTACTGTTTCGTTAAAATTTTAATTTTCGCTATATCTCCGTATGTTTTTATGTATGAATGTATACTTGCGCTTAGTGCATGTGCGCATGTGTGTGAGTGAGCGTCGGTAGCGCTCTCCGGCGTCCTTCCAATGGAGACATAGGGGGTGTTACATTTAGTGGTATCAGAGCGCCGGTTTGGTGGTTCTGGTTGTCTTGTTTGTTATGTGTTGAGTCTTCGCATGAGAGTCAGTTTCGTGTCGTGGCCTAATGCAGATGTGTCTTGTCTTTTGTCGTGTCGTGTCTAGATGGAGTCTGATCCTAGTGAGAATGTGGGCGAGACAACGGAAAGTGTGAACCCAATTAGTGCTGATTAAAGTGTTTCTGAGCATCCTTTGGTTGGAATTTCGGTCCTGCTTCCGATGATAGGACGTTAGCGCAAGGGTTAATTCGGATTTTGGGTAGGCTGACTGCTCCTAGGATTTCTCAAGGTTTTGTTCAGAGTGTACCTCATAAAAGAAAGGTGTCGGGGAGAGAAGTGTCAGCGGGAAAAAGGATGCAGAGGAATTGCTTCGAGCCGCCTGTGTACCATCAGGATTTATTGCGCACCGCAGTGAAGTGACAGAGCCTGCAGAGCCTCCCGGTAAGTCTTGTTTTGATATGTTTGAGTGAAGATTGTTTTGGTACTTTGAAAAAGAAGGGCACTTGGATTCTGTAAGGTTTTGGTAAATACTTTGTATACCTGTCAGCTCTCTCCAGAAAAGTGTTTGAATGACAGCATATTGAATCATGGGGATGGGATAAAGTGCATCATTATGGCATCAATTGCAATTCCTTAGCATCACTCTGCATAGATGAGTCATCACATTCTCATTGCATTATCATCCCTTTGACCATACATGAGAAGCATTTGCATATGCGTTTTGATTAAGAGAAAGCTGACAGGGTGTACGTGGAGTATTTGATATTAAGATTAAGGGTAAGAATGTCGAGCTCAGCAAATGTTAAGGGAAGTGTTCTGTGTTTGGTTAAAGTTGAGCAGAAAGAGTATTTCGGGATCTTATGCAAGTGAAGGTAAAAAGGATTTTGGAGTTTGACCAAAGTGTTTTTGGTAAGGAAAAACGTAGATATGACGGACATCTTTTTTAAGTATTGAAGGATTTATGTAGCAATCGGCGAAAGTTAATTGGTTTACGGGTAAAGTGTTTGGGCTTTGATTTCTGTCGGGCAGTTGAGTAATGATCATTCTGATGAATGTGTTTGATTCGAATATAAAAAAGTGATTTAAGAGTACAATGATGGCGATAAGTGTAAGCGAGTGAGTAGTTTGAGAGTGAAGTGTATGAATTTGTTGGTGACATGGAATGTAATGCTGGGAATTCTTTCCGGTGTAAGTGAATTTTCAGGATGAAATTCTGTTAGGAGGAAAGAGTTGTCACACTCCAAATCGGGTCTAGTCGGAATCGGCAAGCTAAGTTGGATAAGTGAAGGGTATTTCGATAATTTGTGCATGAGGGAATTTGATGATAAGGATCTTATTGTAATTAAGTTTTCAATTATTCTTTCGTTTTATCTTTCGCCTTCTGCTTCCACTAAATGATTGTATGTATGTATGTGAGTTATTGTTTGTTCAACTACTGTTTCGTTAAAATTTTAATTTTCGCTGTATCTCCGTATGTTTTTATGTATGAATGTATACTTCCGCTTAGTGCATGTGCGCATGTGTGTGAGTGAGCGTCGGTAGCGCTCTCCGGCGTCCTTCCAATGGGGACGTAGGGGGTGTTACACTATGTCAGAAATTTTGCTATATCGAATCTGACTATAAAAAAAAAAATTACTGTTATCGGTTTCTTTCCATCTTTCTCTCATTTCTCTCTCTCACTATCTGTTCAGTAAGACCAAATAAGTTTTATGATCCTTCAGTGTCTTCGTTTTCTTCATAACTGAGTTAGCAGGGATCCCAACAATCCTTATATACTTAGCAAGACTAAAAACCATAATTTATTATTATTTTTAATAATGCAAAGGCATTTATTATATCATAATTATAAATAAAACGTTGATTTGCTTACTCTTATATAGAAATCCGGCGGTAAATATGCATCAAAATGAGTGCGATGGAAATTAGAGTACCAACCTTCTGCCATATATACTTTCACCTGTTGAGGGACGATAATGTCTAGAGAGAGCAGGAAAAACTTGTTTTTTTTTTACCATAATGGCACATCGAATTCAGTCAGATTTGAGGTGGCATTAGGTTTCGACGTACAGATCATGCGCCGGTTGCAGACGAATACAATTTATGGTCATTGTGATTTTTTCGTTACAAAATAATAGATAGATTATTATTTCGTTACAAATTGAAATTTAGTAACCACATCATTACATATAAAGTTGAGTGACCACCACAAAAATTAACCCTTAATCGAACGTAGCAAAATTTCTGACGTAGTATTTGGTTTCGCCGTACAGATCAAATGCTAGTTGCTGGCGAATACAATTTTCAGTTATTGTAATTTTTTCGTTACAAAATAATAGATGAGTTATTTTCATATCATTACAATGCACAAATTTGAGTGACTATCGCGAAACTTAACCCAGAAAAATGGCTTAGGCCTTTTTTGGCACAAAAATCCTAATCAGGGCTCTGCTCAACCGTCAAGTTCTTCCGAAACGGGCCGGGGTCTAATAAATATTTGAGTCCAGTAGAAATATGGTCAAATGGATTTCTGGCCCATTTCGGGTTATATTTATTCAAGTAATTTTGGTTTATTTTCTAAATAAATTTTTTTAATTCTTTTTTGAATATCCACTTTTACCTTTAGATTAAGAAAATAATTAAAATATTTCATTTTTTAAAAATTATTTATAACTGATTAAATTATTTTTTATTAGTTAACCAAAAAATAATAATAAATATATCAATGAATTAAAAAAAAACAAAAGGAAATATGTAATATCTATTGGTGTTTATGGATCGATTAACCGGTCTATAAGCCAAAAAAATAGTCCATTAATATCGGTTTTCAAAAAATACTAACCATTAATAAATCTGTTACAATCGGTTAACCAGTCAATTAGTTTCGATTTTTCGGATCGGTTAACCAATATTTTTTGGTTAACCAATATAATTTTAAGATACATTCATAAATAAAATTAAAATGTTCAAAATACTTAAAAAATAAATTTTTTTTACTATAATATAATATTATTGTTGTTAAAATAAAAAATTTTGGTAAATATAAGCAAATTTATTTTTAAAAATTAAGATTTAATAAGTAAATAAACTAACTGATTCATGATCATTCTAATTAGATTGGCGGTTATACTTATTAATAGTCAATTTGAAAAACAAAAAAAACTTAATAACTTCAAAATAATTAAAATAATAAAAAAAAGTGTAGCAAAAATACAAAATTATTAAAATAAATTCAGTCAATGCTAACAACTTTTTTTATTATTTTTTTTAACTCGACAGACGTTATTTTTACATATATTAAAATTTTTTATTTTTTTTAAATTATTAAAAATTTTAGTTAATATATTACTGTTGTATAACTTTTCAATATATTTTGATTTTTATTAATGAAAATTTTAAAAATCAAGAAGTAATAAAAAATATTAAATATGGACATATTGAACAATTAATAAATTAACTAAAATATTTTTTAAAAAAATTAAAATGAAATTAAAATATATTTTAAAGTAAATAAAAATTAAAGGAATATAAATAATTAAATATGAAAATAATGAAATAAAAAATATAATAAAAAGAAAGAAAAGGTGAAATAAAATTAATAAAATTAGTAATACATTCTCTATTGAATTTTAAAATGAGCATTTAAAGTGATAAAAAGAATGGAGGGAGTATTATTTTAGAATTTTTATATTTTTATTAATTTGTATTGTTAAAATTTCAATCAATTCATTTAAAATTAGCATTTTCAACTAATTTACTTTGTGTAATTTCTATGGAATTTTTTTGTTATTTTTAATATTCAATTCAATTTAAAATTTATTGAAAATTTTTTAAATTATTAAATGATTTTATCATACAAATCTTGTGTTTGACTAAATTTTAGAGTAAATAAAATACCGTGTGCACATATGATGCATATAAATTTGAGCTATTTAAATGAATATACATAATCCGACGATTCAGATATGTACGTATTGTATGTGCGTGTACACTGAATTATTGTTATTAAACTTGTTTTAATTTTATTTATTGAAATAATTAAGAAAAAAGTAATTGATTTGAATTATGTTGAAGTAAAATAAATTCAATTTCAATTCTAGTTTGTTTAAATGAAGTGGATGTCTGTAGGGGTGAGCATGGTCGGTTAACCGGTCCATGAGTCCCAGTCCATTAATATCGGTTTTTTAAAATTCTAGTCCATTACCATCGGTTAACCAGTCAATCTGTTTCGGATTTTCGGATCGGTTACCCAATATTTTTCGGTTAACCACTATAATTATAAATATATTCATAAATAAAATTAAAATGTTCAAAATACTTAAAAATTAAAATTTTTTCACTATAATATAACATTATTATTGTTAAAATAAAAACATTTGGTGGATATAAATAAATTTATTTTTAAAAATTAATATTTAATAAGTAAATATATTAACCGGTTCATAATAACTTTTAATTAGATAAATTGTTATAGTTACTAATAGCCAATTAAAAAAACTTAAAAACTTTAAAATAATTAGTATAATGAAAAAAATACATGATCACTTTTAATTAGGATAAATTGTTATATAAATTGTTATAAATTATTAAAAAAAAATAAATTAACTAAAAATTCGATTTCGGTTCGGTTAACCAGTCATATGAGTCAAAAACCATTAATCAGTCCATTAATATTGTTTTTTTTAAAATACTAACCATTAATCAGTCCATTACAATCGGTTAACCAGTCTATTACAATCGGTTTCGGATTTTTTTTTCAGTTAACCGAATCTATCGATTTTTTTACTCACCTCTAGATGTGTGGATGGTATGAAATCATTTTACTAGATATGATTTTATAGCACAAGTTTTTTTTTTTTTAATAGTTCCAATCACGAATTTTATTTCAAATCATTTAATTTTTTTTAACATATAAATGTATGTTTTAACATTTCATTAACTATTTTATTTCAAAAAATAAAAAAAAAAGGTTTCATAAACTTTTTAATCGGGATATATATATATATATATATATATATTCTTTTTAAAGCACATTTTTGAAAGGATATATTTTTTTTCCTGTCATACAAGAAGACTTGAATTTTAATTTTATTTTTTTCTATGTTTTAAGTATTTTATTTGGCTTTTCTAAAAAAATTATTATTTAATAATCTAACCATAAATAGTTTTTTTTCTTATCAAGCTATGTACTTTGCATGATATCTAAACAAAAATTATAAACACATAAATAGTATTTTTGGAAAACTTATTTCTCATTTTGATATATTTTTTGAAATATTTATGGGAATTGGGGTTTAATTAGAAATTGCAGCTGACAGTTGCAGTTTTTGACGTCAGAAACGGCAACTGTCAGTTGCGGTTTCTGACAAAATTTTCTTTTTTTATATATATATATATATATTGAAGCTGTCGGTTCGGCCGTTTTTTAAAAGCAAAAACTTTTTGTTTTTGTTTCGTTAGAAACTGTAACTGTCAGCTACGATTTCTGACAAAATTTTCTTTTATATATATATATATATATATATATATTGAAGCTGCCGATTCGGTCGCTTTTTAAAAGCAAAAACTTTTTGCTTTTGCTTTTTTTTTTTTTAATAAAATGTTGAAGTTGTAGACTTGCATCTTTTAAATTTTTTTTAATAAATTATTATTTTATTTTTTAAATAAATAATAGTTAACTATTTTTTTATAAATATTAAATTTCAGGATTAATACAAATATAAAAATTTTATTTTAAACATATATTGACTTGCTTTTTTTGTAAAAATATTTACAAATCAAGTTAATAAAAAAGTATTATATACACAAATTAATTTGCAGGTATTACATTTTTCAATGTGTTACTATAATTAATTTATAAATATATTTTAGAGGTGGCAAGTTGGGCGGGTGGGGCGGGTTTGGGTTGGGTCATTAATGGGCGGGTCACAAATGGGCCAAAAAGCATGGGTCACAAATGGGCCAAAAAGCATGGGTCACAAATGGGCCAAATATCCAAATGGGTTGGGCGGGTTGGGTCAATCCATGGACTAAAAACTCTTTGAATATACAAAAAATTTATAATAAAATGCAAATGAGTCGGGTGGTCCAAATGGACTGATTTTGGTCCAAACGGATTGAGTGGCCCAAATGGGCCGCTTGAGACCCAAACGGGCCGCTTGAGACCCAAACGGGCCGAGATGCAATTTGATATTTTTAATCTATTTTTAATACAAAATAATTTTCTATATAATAAAGGGATATTAAAGTGACTAATTTAAAATGATATTAAAGTGACTAATGTAAAATAATTTGGCGCAAAATAGAAAATTGAAAATTGGCTGCATCAAAGGCACAACTGATCAACATAAATTAAGGAAATCTCAACCAAAAATCACAAGAATGTATTCCATAAAATCTAAACAATACCATAAAAATGCAAATACACATCCTAAGGGCACTGCTACATGCAGAATCTTCTAATCACCCCTAACATTTATATATATATATATATATATATATATAAGCTATTGAGAATCAACATACAACATGGAACATGCTTAACCTGCATAGAAAAATTAAATGTCATGAACTCAATGACGGCTTCAGACCATAGTAAGCAGCACCAACTCCAATTCCAGTAAATCCGGCCTGAAAAACACATAAGAAATACAAATGATGGTAAGGCAACAAAATATCACCAGCAGCATGGCAATAGTAAAAAAACAATAAACAAGAGTAACCTCAGTAATTGGGGTATCAAGAACCCTTTCAGGACCATACTTATCCAACAGCCCTTTAGATATCTACAAAAAGCAGAAAGTTAGAAGCTGATAGAAAGACAGGCAGAAATGAAAGAGAACCTATGGCTTCTGAAAAAAATAGAAAATCACGAATTTAATATCTAAAATCTAACCTTATATGCACCCTGATATTCCCCAACCTGCACTTAGTAGTACAAAGTTAAGAGTTGCAGACGAAAGAAGAAAAAAACTCGTAAGAACTGGATCAGGAACTAAAGTTTATCGAACCTGCTGGCTATGCAAATTAAATTTAACAGCACAAATAAAACACTAAGATGCATGGGCAGAAAGCAAATTTATTTGACTTCTAGAAATTCTATGAAATTAATTGTCAACACCACAAGCCCATTATCTGACATTTCGATCTACTCGCATAAGAATTCAAACACAGATGTGCAATGTATTAGGCATTGCTCACAAGAATAATAGATGAGATAACTTACAGCTATTGCCATGAGCTCTTCTAGCAGTTCCTCTAAATGGCGTAGAGGCTATTGTCAGGAACAAGTGAAAACGGTTAGATTAAGAAACTAATAAAATTACCAGTAGGTCCCATGCATTCAAGGAACAAGCTTTAGCTTTTCAATTTTGAGTAAATGGTTACAAGAGCAAAATTCTTCCTTATACTACATTGTTCCTGGAGACTGCCCACTGAATTTTGACCATAAACATGTATATCACGCATCTACAACTTCTCAATGGAAACCATAACATTTAATAGATACATCTTATTACTATAATTTCGTATTTTACATGCTGCAGATGGCATATTATAATGGTAATTCTAAGCACCATAGATTAGCCCATTATTACACAGACTAGTATAATTTGATCTATAAGCAAGTGATTATAACTAATTAGCAATTTGCTGATGCTCAATTGTTTGGCAATACTAGAGATTATAACTAATTATCATCATTTATTGGGCAATTAACATTTTCTATTATGATATTTATTTATTATACAATATTTTGTATAACGTATTTGCATTCCAAAATAAAACTTTGTTACTGTTATTATTGTCATAAATTTCAACTATCAAATTTACATATTTCTTATTGGCAAAAAGTAAAAAATTCCGAAATTATCACCTATTCGTTTAGTTTCGTCAATTAATTTGGCATTTGAAAATTCAACCAAACTAACATTTTATTTAGAAATAATTTTTATTGAAAAATTTAAAACACAATAATTTTATTAATACATTATACAAAATATTATATAATTAATAAATATTTTTATAAATTAATTATAGCAACACATTGAAGAATGTAATACCTACAAATTAATTTGTGTATATAATAATTTTTTATTAATTTGATTTTTAAATATTTTTAAAAAAAAATCAAGTCAATATATGTTTAAAATAAAATTTTTATATTTGTATTAATCTTGAAATTTAATATTTATAAAAAAATTGTTAACTATTATTTATTTAAAAAATAAAATAATAGTTTATTAAAATAATTTTAAAAGCTAGAGACCGGCAATTTTTAAAGTTATCCGTCTCCAGCTTCAATATTTTATTATTAAAAAAAATAAGAAGCAACCTACCGGCAGCTTCAATATATATAAAAAAATTATTGTGACGTCAAAAATTGTAACTACCCAGTGCGATTTCTGATCAAACCTCGTTGTTACAAATATTTCAAAAAACACACTAAAATGATAAATAAGTTTTCTAAAAATACTATTTATATTTTCGTCCCCCGTATTAAGTTATGGAAAACCCATGAAAAAAACAGGACATAAGGTGGGCTGATAGGAGTATAGGACCCAGCATAGAGTAAAACGCACCGTTTCAATCCGCATTTTTCTCATTTTCCAAGTGCTAGGCCATCTTTTTCTCCAGCTAACAGACCAATAAGATACTGCCATCTCATCATTAACACGACTCCGGCCATTTACATTTCGTCGTCTCCGTCACCTTCATTACTGAAATTCACTGGCTATGCTATGCTTGGCTCCATGTTTACTCCCCGTTAGATCTCACCAGCTTCGATTAATCTAACACGTAACGCACCGCTATTGGATTCACAGATCAGCCATGGCTCCTCCGGCGCAGTCTCAACGATCTCCTTCGCCTTCTCAGCCGTCAGGGTTGGTCTTTAACTTCTTTTCCACACTAAACCCTATCCTAATTTTTATTTTCGAACTCTGATTACTGAATTAGCTAAGCTAAAATGCTAATTCAACTAACTTAATTGCTACTTTGTTTACAGAAAAAGCGAAGTGACGGATTTGAAGAATCAGCTCCGGCAGCTCGCCGGCAGCCGAGCTCCGGGAGTTGACGATTCGAAGAGAGAGCTCTTCAAGAAGGTTATCTCTTATATGACGATTGGCATCGACGTGTCCTCTCTCTTCGGTGAGATGGTCATGTGCTCGGCAACGACGGACATCGTTTTGAAGAAAATGTGTTATCTCTATGTAGGGAATTACGCCAAGGGTAATCCCGATCTTGCTCTGTTGACCATCAATTTTCTTCAAAGGGATTGTAAAGATGAGGATCCGATGATTCGTGGGCTTGCTTTGAGAAGCTTGTCGTCTTTGCGAGTGGCTAATTTGGTGGAGTATTTAGTAGGGCCTTTAGCGTCGGGTTTGAAAGATAATAGTAGTTATGTGAGAATGATTGCTGTCATGGGAGTTCTTAAATTATATCATATATCTGCTTCAACTTGCATCGATGCAGATTTTCCGGCAATGCTTAAGCATTTGATGCTTCGTGACCCGGAGACTCAGGTGAATTTATCTTGTTTCTGTTATCTTATGATTCTGGCTTAGGTTTGAGTTGTATTTCTTAGTTCAACACAAGCATGGTTTTTGTATTAGCCAATGGGATTTGTATTCATTTTTTTTTTCAGGTTGTTGCAAATTGTTTATCTGCCCTGCAAGAAATTTGGAGCTCTGAAGCAAGCACCTCTGAGGAAGCAGCAAGGGAGAAAGAAACTTTAATTAGCAAAGCGGTTATCTTTAACCTTTTGAATAGGTATGTTCTGTGTGGCCTAAGCATGAACATTAGCTGCTTAACTTTGTTAACCATTTAGTTATGACGCAAGAAACTTAAAATTATAACTATATTTATAGATGGAGAATTATTATATGAGAGTAACTGGATTGTGGAATTGCTCTTTGGTCATTGTGTCCGTTGATCCTATTGCCTTGTACCTTTATAATTGTTTAGTTGTATGGCAGCTCTCTGCTACAATTTTGTTACTATGAAGAAGCTCCGCACTGACTACCTGCAGGGCACAGTTGGTTATTTACAGTTCTTATATCTTACTATATCCAAGTCTCTTGTAGAGGAAACATGATAGATGCAGTTGTAGAGAAGGCAATATAAATAGAAACCAAAAGGCACTTATTTCATTAATTCTGCAGTGAGTTGAATGATAATAGTTTGAACTTCAATTCGAATGTAATAATGCTACACTTATTGATATAACTTAAAAAGCAGCTGATTTTCTTGACATTGTAAGTGCAGAAAACCACTGTTTATTCATGTTATATAAGCTTTCAGGTGTTTTGAGTTGAATTTTGGGTTTCTTCTCCCAAATGATAATTGAATTCACCTTTCTGACATTCTTTTTACAGGATCAGGGAATTTAGTGAATGGGCACAGTGTCTTGTGCTTGAATTGGTAGCTAAATATGTACCTGCAGATAGTAGTGAGATATTTGACCTTATGAATCTTCTTGAAGATAGACTTCAACATGCAAATGGTGCTGTTGTCCTTGCAACCATCAAAATGTTTCTACAATTGACCTTGTCCATGGCAGATGTGCATCAAGAGGTGCCCATATTATTTCCCATTTATCTTGTATCCTCATATGTGCATATACATATACATATGCATTTACATATGCATATGCATGCACATATATATTTTGTTGGCTATGTCATGGGGTCATATAGAGCATGGTCTGCCCTGTTAAACTACATCAGTAGGATTATCTCCTTCATCCTGATACCATGTTAGGAATGACTGGTGTTCCTATTTAATGATTTTTCTGTATAAATTTTTCTAAGAAAATAAAATTTCTATTCTGTTGGATTTTGAGTTTCTGTTATCTTTCTTATGTGTCAGTTATCTTAGAGGGAAAAAAAAAAACAAAAATCTTTCCTATTTATTTGTATAAAGTATGGTGTGCCTTGTTAAATTACATCTGTCGGATAATCTACATCTGCCTCAATACCGTGAAAGTATTTGGTGCAAGGAATACTCTTTGCAGTTCTGTCCTTAGTTTTTTAACTTTTGAATCATCTGTATCTTTTGGAGAATTTTTTCTGCCACTTGGAGGTTTAATCATACATGGTGAGATTCAAAGGGAGGGGGGAAGAAACCTTTTGTCCTATTTGATTTTCTATTAGAATCGTATATATTTAAGGGGCAGAGAGTATTGTCCTTGGATTATATTTGAACGAACCAACTTTATGTTACATTGCAGTTGAATTTTACATGACATCAGTATTTCATAAATGGAATCCTTTGTTGGCCAGGTATATGAACGTATCAAAGCTCCTCTCCTTACCCTAGTGAGTTCTGGAAGTCCAGAGCAATCTTATGCAGTACTAAGCCACCTGCATCTCTTGGTGATGCGTGCACCATACATATTTTCCTCAGATTACAAACATTTCTATTGCCAGTACAATGAACCATCTTATGTCAAAAAGTTGAAGCTTGAAATGTTGACTGCAGTTGCAAATGAGAGCAATACTTATGAAATTGGTGAGCAAACAACTTCCTGTATCATTTTTAACATTTCCAAGGGAAATTGACATGAGCGAATCTGTGTTGTTAACCTTTTTATATGACTGATGGATGATCTTTCAAGTCAATTTCAGTGACGGAATTATGTGAATATGCTGCAAATGTTGATATTCCTATTGCAAGAGAATCAATTCGAGCTGTTGGAAAGATAGCACTTCAGCAATATGATGTGAATGCTATAGTCGATAGGCTTCTTCAATTTCTTGAGATGGAAAAGGACTATGTGACTGCTGAAGCTTTGGTAAGCGATATTTCGTTATATGTTCAAATGCTCATCCTCAAGCATGTGAACACTAGGACAATGCTTTTGGGTTCATGCAAAACCATCTATCTTGTAGGCAAAGAAATAACAGTATCATATCCACTGAAGCATCAGCAATCAAACTGACAATGAGCTATTCTATTTAGGTTCTTGTTAAAGATTTGCTGAGGAAGTACCCACAGTGGAGTCATGATTGCATTGCAGTTGTTGGAAATATCAGCAGCAAAAATGTTCAGGAACCTAAAGCCAAATCAGCTCTTATATGGATGTTAGGGGAATATTCTCAGGATATGAGTGATGCTCCTTATATTCTAGAGGGCTTAGCTGAGAATTGGGATGACGAGCATTCTCCTGAGGTAATGCAACTGCCCTTTTCATCTGTATTTTTATTGTCATTCTATGGTGCCTGCTGCACATGCATATTTTGCTATTAGTGGCTTTGACCTCTCTTTATCTTGCCAGAATATTTTCATTATGCAAAATAGTGTTTCTGCAGAAATTTTATGCAACTATCTTGTGATTAGATTGTGCTTTGGCTTTTCTACCCTTTTTGTAGTCATATTCTTACTGAAAGGATGATGTTATCACAATGCCCAGGTTCGCTTACATCTTCTTACAGCGGTCATGAAATGTTTTTTCAAGAGACCGCCTGAGACTCAGAAAGCTTTGGGAGCTGCATTGGCTGCAGGTCTTTCTGATTTTCACCAGGTATGGGTTGGTTATAATGTTAACATCCTCCATTAGTAGTTTCAGAATCTTGGAATTGGCATGTTTATTTGAATTATATAATGGTTTGTGTAAAATGGCCCAATTAAACATCCTTGGTTGCAGGATGTTCATGATAGAGCCTTGTTCTACTACAGGCTATTGCAATATGATGTTTCAGTTGCAGAGCGTGTTGTGAATCCTCCAAAGCAAGCCGTTTCAGTCTTTGCTGATACTCAGAGCAGTGAAATCAAAGATCGTATTTTTGATGAATTTAACAGCCTCTCTGTTGTATACCAGAAGGTAACTACTTTTTTGTTCCTCATATGGGTCTGAATCAAATGAGTTTACTTCATGTTATGTGAAAATTGATGGGAAAGAAACTCAGAGATCAAAAGGTTAGAGAGAGAGGGGGCAGGGAGAGGTTGTATTGGTATTCGCCAAAGTTCATGCTGATTGTGTCATAGTGCTCTGGAGAAATTAATGAATCGACCATACATTTTTTTGGACTGCATGTGAATATAATTTATTAATTATGTTTTTGCAAGATAGTTTGTTCTGAAGTTCTTCCTCTTATCAACAAAGATTTATGAAATTTGGCTTCTTTCTTCCTTGACCCTGTCTCTATGAATTAGACAAATATCGACCAACAGCTGTTTACTTCTCAGGTTTTTCATATTTTTCAACTCTCTAAATGTATTTGGCTGGTGGCTTATTGATATTCCATGCACAATTACTAAAATGTGCTTTATGTCACCCTCTTTGGGGTATACTGAGCTTGTTTGGGGAGTAGACAAGATTTTTTCAAAGAATAATAAGTTTTGATTTGACAAAGTTTTGGCAAATTCTTGCAGCCATCTTACATGTTCACCGACAAAGAACACAGGGGAGCATTCGAATTTTCAGATGAGCTCGGCAATTTATCCATTGGCACAGAGGCTGCAAATGATGTTGTACCAGCAACTAGGGTTGAAGAAAATGACAAGGATCTCCTCTTAAGTACTTCAGAGAAGGAAGAAAGTAGAGGGGCCACAAATAATGGTTCTGCATATAGTGCTCCTTTGGTTGATGCTTCATCAATCTCTACTGCTGCATCACATGCACAACCTGAGTCCTTGAGTTTAACAGTTCCAGGACTTTCTTCTCAAGCTAGCTTTGCCATTGACGATTTACTCGGTTTAGGTCTACCAGCAGCACCTGCACCAGCTCCTGCTTCTCCTCCTTTGAGGCTAAACGCCAGGGCTGTTCTAGATCCACCCAGTTTTCAGCAAAAATGGCGCCAATTACCCACATCTATATCAGAGGTTTACTTTAGAACTATGATCTTGCTGGAACTAATATTTCTTTGGTCATTCTACATACACTTATCATCCAAAGGGAAAAGAAGGAAAAGGGAGGGGGAAGGAATATAATTGTTCTTTTCAATTTCTTAAGTAAAAAACATCTTTGATTTCTCTAGATGGTAGCATGAGTTTTGCTGATGATTATTGATGTTCTCTCACTTTCTGTCATGCTGCTTTTAATTAGTATGTTATAATTGTTGTGTAGGAGCATTCTTTAAGTCCCCAAGGAGCTGCGGCTCTAACAACGCCTCAAGCCCTCCTCCGGCACATGCAATCCCATTCCATTCAATGCATCGCCTCAGGTGGTCAGTCACCCAACTTCAAGTTTTTCTTCTTCGCTCAAAAAGCAGAAGAATCATCTATATATCTTGTAGAGTGTAAAATCAACACATCGTCTGCTAAAGCACAGATAACCATCAAAGCTGATGATCAGAGTACATCCCAAGAATTCTCCACGTTATTCCAATCGGCCTTGTCCAAGTTTGGTACTCCTTGAATGCCCATGTAGTCTACATACACCCGAATTCCAGCCGGAAATAGCTGTTTTCCTTGGTATTTTTAGCCTCGACAGCAAGGAAGGATCAAAAGTGAAAAATGAAATTAAAGAGAAAAGAATCTTTTATTGATAATTTGTAGATGAGTGTATAACGAGATTGAAAATGAGGGATTTTTGTTTTGCAGCCTTCTGATTTTCTTTGTTCTTTATCAACATGCTATTGCTGTTTATTACTACCCAATTCCTTCTCGTAAAATCGAAGGTTGTTGATACGTCCAATCATTTTATTTCTTGGTAGCTTGTATAGGGTATATCCTGATTCCTGGGAGTAGTGTGCACTATGAAGGCTTCGTTAATAATTTTTACATATTTCATTTTTTAATAGATGTAAATAAATAAATCACAATTTTGCTCTTTTGCAAATTAAATAAATAGGAAGAAAATGTCTACAAAATTTGTAAATTTTAATTTCAATAAAATTTTATGAACTCAAAAGTCTACAAACCCCAAATAAATAGGAAATAAATTCAACAAAAGCTAAAAAAACCTCTTTATTAATATTTTTTTTGAAATTAAAAAAAATAATTATTCTAAATTTTAAGGAGAAGAAAATGAGGAATAAGAAGTAAAGGAAGAAGAGAAAGAAAAGATATATACGAACTAGGGCTGAATTAAATATTTAAAAAATAATTAAATTGGTGGTTAAAATTAAATCCAAATTGGTATATGCGGTTAATTAATTTTATTGAACGTAGATATAAATTTTAATTTTTAATAATTATGACTAATGAATTTGAATTTAAAATGTCTTTGTTAAATGTTAACTAGCGGGGTTAATTGCACCTTATATATATATATATATATATATCTATATAGTGCATTAGGGGTGTTAAAAAAAGCCGATTGATATGATTAACCGAAAAATCGATCCGAAACCGAATCAATAGAGTGGCTAATCAATTGTAACAGACTGATTAATGGTTAGTTTTTTTAAAAAAATCGATATTAATAGATTGATTTTATTTTTTTGCTCATGTACTGGTTAACCGAACCGAAAAATCGAAATATAATTACCCCTGCAGTTTATAACTTTATTTCACTCTTTCTTTCTTTTTATTACAATTTTTTATTTAATTATTTTTATATTTAATTATTTATATTACTTTAATTTTCATTTACTTTAAAATATATTTCAATTTCATTTTACTTTTTTTAAAAGCTATTTTAGTTAATTTATTAATTATTCAATATGTCTATATTTAGTATTTCTTATTCTTTCTTTATTTATCAATTTTTATTAATAAAAATCAAAATATATCTGAAACGTTATATAACATTAATATATTAACTAAAATTTTTAATAATTTAAAAAAAAATTAAAATTTTTAATATATGTGAAAATAATATGTGTTAAGTTAAAAAAAATAAAGGAAAAAAGTTGTTAGCGTTGGACAAATTTATTTTAATAAATTTGTATTTTTTAAGTACTTTTACTGCACTGTTTTTTTTATCCTCCTAATTATTTTAAAATTTTTAAGTTTTTTTAATTGATGATTAATAAATGTAACCATTTATCTAATTATGCCTGATTATGAACCGGTTAATTCATTTACTTATTAAGTTTTAATTTTTAAAAATAAAATTGCTTACGTCCACCAATTTTTTTTATTTTAACAACAATAATATTATATTATAATGAAAAAATTTTAATTTTTAATTATTTTAAATATTTTAATTTTATTTATGAATACATCTTATTATTATAGTGGTTAACTGAAAAAATATTTGACCGAAAATCCGAAACCGATGGGCTGTTTAACTGATAGTAACGGACTGATTAATGGTTAGTGTTTTGAAAAAATCGATATTAATGGACTGATTTTTTTGTGCTATATTTAGGGATGAGCAAAAAAAACCGTTGGACGTGGTTAACCTAGAAACCGAACCAAAATCGATCCCAAAAATAGGTTAACCGAACCGATTTTTATGGTTAACGGTTAGTATTTTATAAAAATCGATTTTAATGGACTGATTTTTATTTTTTAGCTTAAAAATTGATTAACCGAACCGAAACTGATACATGAACATCCATATATTTTATTAATTTTATTTCACTCTTTTTTTTATTTTTATTATAATTTTTTATTTCATTATTTTCATATTTAATTATTTATATCCTTTTAATTTTCATTTACTTTAAAATATTTCAATTTCATTTTAGTTTTTTTAAAGTCATTTTAGTTAATTTATTAATTGTTCAATATGTACATATTTAATATTTCTTATTATTTCCTAATATATCAATTTTTCATTAATTAAAATCAAAATATATTAAAAAAATATATAAAATTAATATATTAACTAAAATTTTCAAAAAATAAATTTTTAATATATGTGAAAATAATATTTTTAAATATTTTTAGTTTATATTTGTTGTTTGAACATCATATTTAATTATTATGTTGAATTATGTTTGTTTTCTAATTTTAAATTTTAAGTATCTTTAACAAATTAATTTTTTTATGAATGCATTTTATAATTATAATAGTTAACCGAAAAATATTGGTTAACCGATCCGAAAATCGAAAACCGATGGACTGGTTAACCGATAGTAATGGACTGATTAATGGACTGAAATTTCAAAAAATCGATATTAATGGACTGATTTTTTTTTTGGCTCATTAACCGGTCCATGCTCACCCTTAGTTATATTGACCAGTTAACCGGTTCATGTATGCATATAGTAATTTCCTTACAAAATCATTTATACTTTTAATTTTATTATTCATATTTATATCACAACTAGTTCATGTCTACTCCTAATAAGAAAATAAGAGATAAAAAAAAGAAAGAGAAGAAGGAAAACAGAGACAGGTGGGAAAAAGAAAAAAATTGGAGGGAAAGTAAGGTGAGTATTTTTACTTAATTTTTTTTAAATTAGTTTTATAAAATTTTCATTTACGAATTTTACTTATTTTTATATAATATGAAACCATTGTATTTAATTTTATTATTCTATTTATTTTATTTTATATAACACTTTTAGATTTTCTATAATAATTTTAGACTTTTAATTAAATTTTTTTAAATAAAAATCAATCAATTAAATTTCAATTTGTACATTTAATTATTCAATTTTATTTTAAATTTGAATCTAATTAATATTTTTTAATTTTAATAAAAATAATAAAAATGAAACCTAAAATAAATTTGCAAATGTGTTTCAAAAAAATTTGTTCCGTTGGTCTTAATTGGCTCTCACTTTATGCAATGAAACCTGGCCAGTTTTATCAAGTTAAAGTTAAGAGAAAGAGGCGAAGACCAAGTAGCGGAAGCTCCGACCGCCTTTGGTTCTGACGCCGAGATAAGCTTAAAACATGAGAGTATTTAGGATGATTTTATCAGTAACTACCGGTGGTTTCCGGTGTCGATCTTTCGCAGCCATCCATTTTGAAGCCCAACGCTCATTCTGCAACTCTTCAAATCCTTTACTCTCGAAATTGCTTCAAACACCAATCTGTCAGATCAAATCTACACTTGATTCTGTGGACTCCTCCTCCCTCAAAACTTCTCCCTCTTCTTTGGATGCCCTCCTCACCGCTCTCAGATCTTCCTCTCCAGATAAAGCCCCTCTGGTATGCACTTTATCTTTATTTCTTTTGATTCTTGGCCACTATGCAGCTCAGTCACTAATTTCAGATTGGTTGATTGATTGTTTAGGTTTTGGAGTGGAGATTGGATTGGATGCTAAAAGATAATGAGATAGATCCTCATCAGTATTCGAATTTAATATCTCTCTGTGCTAAGATTCAAAATGCTTCACTGGCAATTCGAATTTTTACTTCTATGGAGGATTTTGGAATTAAACCCACCACTACAATTTTCAATTCCCTTATACATGTTTATTTATCCTCACCTAGTGGTGTGATTACAGCACTTAGCTTGTTTGAGATAATGGGGAATTCTCAAGAGTATAAACCAAATTCTCAGACTTATGATACATTCATATCTGGGTTCTCGAATTTAAGATACGTTGATAAATTTCAAGCTTGGCTTGCTGCCAAAAAGGCTGCTGGATTCTCTGTGAATTTGCAGAACTATGAATCTATCATTTCTGCTTGTGTAAGAACAAGACATTTTGATTTTGCTGATAGATTTTATAACGAAATGATGTCAATGGGAGTTGTTCCTAATGTAGTGATTTTAGAGTATGTGCTTGAAGGGATTTGCAAACGCAGAGATTGTGATCGAGTTGGAGAATTTATGAAGTTTTTGCTTGAATGCAGGTTCGAGCTTAGTGGGAATATGATTGAGAAGGTTGTTGAATTTTATTCTGAACTCAGGAAAGTGGATGAAATGGAGGAGCTAGTTGAATCTTTAACGGAATTGGATCAAAAAGGCGAAGCTTTGTTACATTTGCACAGTGGGATGATAAGATTGTACGCGAAGCTTGATAGATTGGATGATGTTGAATACTCTGTGGGGAGAATGTTGAGTAGAGGAATGTGTTTTAGAAGTGCAGATGATGTTGAGAATGTAATCTCTTCATATTTCAGGAAGGAAGAATATGATAGACTTGACTTGTTTCTACAACATGTTAAAGGCTATTTCAAGCTCACAAGGTCAACTTATGATTTATTAGTTGCTGGGTATAAACGAGCCGGCTTGACACAAAAATTGAATATGGTCATAAAGGATATGGAATTGGCTGGGGTATAATAGTTTCTTGAATTGGAGCTACAGAAATTTGAGTTTAAATGATAGGTCGGTAACTTTCAAAATTATAAAGGTGAGGTTTCGAGTTCGAGCTGTATATAAAAAAAAAATTGAGTTGTATGTTTTAGTAATACTTCTATTTGGCTTAATTGAAAGTGGAGAATGCAAATGATGATAGTTGTTTAATATGTATACATGTGAAGAATGCAAATCCAGCTGTCATATGGCGACAAAGGCTGCCAAATTGGTTAATGGGTTCTTTTGTTTTTGTGAAAACTAGTGAAAAAAGGTCGTTGAGTCTTAGTGGGTAGGACCATTCTTTGTATTTGAACATACATGTGTTTTGTTTTGATGGTGTTGGAATTTGTAACAGAATACTAACTGCTATTTCATTTGTTAGTCAAAATTAGTTGTTCACGAGCAGCATCTTAAACAAATATTTGGTATTATAATAAAACTGGACTTTAGTCATATGATCACAGATTCACTAAGACAAAACGTTCCAGCAATGAATTCCATCAGCTGAAACTTTAGACCTATCTACATGTGTGTGCACGCTCTAAAACCAATGCTTAAACAAATTCATACAAGATAAGATTCAATGATGTCTTCGCCTTTTGCTTCACCACTTCCCTCAGTTCCTCCTTATGTCATCCCATTTCCATGGTCACCGTCTTTGCCGCCCCCGGTGGAAGACAATGCCTCTCCACCACCGTTTCCTCAACTGGCACCCTTAGCTTTCCCTTCCCCTTCTCCACCAGCACCAGTACCAGCACCACCACCTGTGGTGGATAACACTAGCCCAGCACCATTACCTCAAATAACACCATTTGCTTCCCCTCCATCTCCACTCATTCCTGTTGTGAATTCAGTACCTCCAATTCCCATCCCATCACTAACACCTCCACCACCTATAATAGTATCACCACCACCCACGGTTGCTTCCACTCCTATAATCCCAGTGAGTTCTCCATTACCTCTTGAGCCTCCAATACCATCCATTACTTCTCGTCCATTTCCAACCATTCCACAGTCACCAGCACCAGCATCGCCGCTGCCAGGATTACCATCTCCATTACAGCCAGGAGGTCCCTCACCACATTTAGCATCTCCAACAACGCCATCACCACCACATTCTTCTCCTCCGGCTGAGATTCTGCCTGCTCCTATAGAGCCTAATTACACCCCAGAAGCTGCAAACCCATTAGAGCCACCTAAACGACCAACTTATTCTGTGAACTCTCCACCACTTTTACTGCCGCTTCCTCGTGTAGATGTGCCTGTCAATTCATCAAGACACTCTAATTTATCTACTGGCGTCATAATTGGATTCATCGTTGGTGGAGTTTTTCTTCTTCTTGCGCTCGGACTGGTTAGTTTTGCCTACAAAAATGGGAGGAGAAAGCACGCCAAGCCAGAGCAGTTCTATTTACCACCTAGCTCCAAACAAAAAGGTAGTTTCTTTTTTGTGGAAAGAAAAATCTTTGATGAATATTGATTATGTAACAAATCAAAACCCACAAAAATTTCCTTTACAGGTCAGAGTGGACAGGGATTGTCACAAGAGGAACATGTTGTCAATGTCCAGACGCAGACTTTTTGTTTGCCATCTCCTCCAAACATTGGAAGAGGATCACAATCCCTGGTTTCAGGGTCTGAAAATCCGTTGCCAATTCAATCTCCTTATGTTTTGTGTAGTGGAACTTTGACGTATGATGGTTTAGCTGCAGCCACGGATGGATTCTCAAAGGCTAACTTGATAGGAGAAGGTGGGTTTGGCTATGTTCATAAAGGAGTCCTTCGAAATGGGCAAGAAGTTGCTATTAAGCAGCTAAAGGAGGGAAGTGCGCAGGGAGAGCGCGAATTTCAGGCGGAGGTTGAGATCATCAGCAGAGTGCATCATAAACATCTCGTCTCAATGATAGGATACTGCATATATGGGACTAAAAGACTTCTTGTTTATGAATTTGTGCCAAACAATACCTTAGAATTCCATCTACATGGTAAGCTCAGCTCTCAGTTTAATTGTTTGATGCTAAATCTTGTTTTTGTTTAACTGTTACAAATAAATTATTCATTGCAGGAGATGAACAACCTGTTATGGATTGGCCAACTAGATTGAAAATTGCCATAGGTTCTGCAAAGGGACTAGCATATCTCCATGAGGACTGTGCGTCTTTTGCACGTAAATTTTTACTAACTACCTTAATCACCTAACATTCTCTAAAGTTGAAAACTTTTGCTTGCAGGTAATCCAGTAATCATTCATCGTGACATCAAGGCGTCCAATATTCTTCTAGATCATAAATTTGAGGCAAAGGTATAACTTTGCCTTTCAATTCTGTTCTTGCAACATTCCACGAATAAGTCTGCATTTTGATCCCTAACCTACTTTATTATGTTTTACAAACTGAATTTATATTTCATAATTTCAGGTTTCTGATTTTGGACTTGCTAAAAGTTTATCTAATGCCAGGACTAGCATCACTCAGAGTTCCACCAGAGTGGTGGGAACTTTTGGGTAAGCTTCATGTTTTCTTCAGGATGAATTCAGGTTTGTTTTTTTTTTTTGCAGTTGAAGAACCCTATATTTGGCTTACTTGTAATGTGCATAATCTGCTTTCAGGTACCTGGCACCAGAGTATGCAACCAGCGGCAAAGCAACAGAAAAATCAGATATATATTCTTATGGAGTTATGCTTTTAGAGCTCATCACTGGCCGTCCACCTATCAGATGCATCAACTCCTTGATAAGAGAAGCATTGGTGACCTGGGTAAGTCCCTTTCTAGTTTCTGATCTGCTTCTGTATCTTCTATTTACAAACTATATGGCGATTTAAGCACCTGGGGGACCTCAATTTTTTTTTCCATCACCATTCACGTGCCCCAACTACATTGATGATGAACTTTTTATTTTTCTGGAATAAACATGATAAGGAGATGTTTGTGGTCTTCTAGGCCAGGCCTTTGCTCACCCAAGCTTTAGAAGATGGGAATTTCGGAACTATTGTTGATCCAAAATTGGAGAACAATTATGATAGTAATGAGATGGGTAGCATGATTGCTTGCGCTGCTGCTTGTGTGCGCCATTCATCTTGGCATCGACCAAGAATGAGCCAGGTAACTCTTCTTTTCCTTTCTTTTACTAATTATAAGCACTTTCACTAGCCCTCCTCTACTCTCATTTGAATCATAGAGAATCTTCGAACATAAAGTGCCGAAAAGAGAAGAACTTTGAAGCTGCCATTCTGTTCTTGAGAATTCCAAAAATCAAACATGTTAAGAACCATTTTTATTCTTCGAATCAAGCAGATTGCTCATGCTCTTGAAGGAGATATTTCTATGGTGAATCTCAACGAAGGAATGAATCCTGGAAATAGGAACTTTTACGGAACTACCAGCTCCTTAGACACAGCATTGGCCAGCTCGCAGTATGGAATCAGTAGGTACAGTGGAACCACCAGCGAATACGGTCTTAACTCATGCAGCTCCTCAAGTAGTAATTCTAGCAATAGATAATCTGCCACAAAGAAGATCAACAGCAGAGACAAGAACAAAGTGAAGAAGGCATCGGAGTTACCTCTGACCTTATGATTGATGACCGGTTTCTCATCTGATAAAAGCTTATTGAATTGCTTGTCTGTTAGGGCTTCCCACCATTTTGGTTTTCAGCTCTCTAGTGTTTAAGTAAACAAAGTTCAAGGTAGAAATACAATTGAATTTTTGCAGCACATCACAAAGCATTTCCATTGTAAATTTGTAGTTCAGGTTTCTTTAACTTTCAGCCACTGCAGTAAGATTTAAGATTCCCTAAAAACAAATTCGAGCTTCTACTCTACCATCAAGCAAGCTGTAACAGCTTAAGCATCTATTTGGCTGTTCTGTCTTGCAGCTAAAACTCATTTATATTGCATTTGCAGAACCGTCCCAGTTACGTGTATGACATATCTGTAAAAGGAAACCTTATCACTCAGTTTTTAATAGTACATCGGTGGAGGTAATGGATTATTTCATACTAGAGAAACAATCGAACAATCAAAAACAAAATAGTTCTGTAATGAGATATCATTTCATTAACCAATCATGTTATTTATCAAAATTTAATTTACAATGAGACTCAAAAGCCGGGGAAAGCCTCAAGCAACACGAACAAAACCTCGTCTGATTGTCATTCTTTGTTTTTCCAAGTCCTAAAGAAAATTCAAACAGCTAATCAAGAGGAAAGTGTAATTGAAGTCTTCACCCGAAACTAAATTTAATGACAACAAATGAAAGGTTTATGGGATAGCAAGAGTAATTTCATCACTTCCCTGACTGTAAGAACCCGAAAGTTTATGTTTCTGTCTCCTAGAAATTTAATTTCAAACTTCTTCCCTGTGTATATGTCTGCCATGATCAGCATGGCCTGAAATGGAAGATGTCAGAGTGGATTAAAATGAGAAATCATCCTCCTTGGCCCTTTTTTTCCTCCAAAGGTTGAGAAAATTTGAACCATTGCTTCCAAGTGGCATCTTTTTGCTGCTCAATCCATGACAAGAAACAACTATCCAACAAACAAAAAAGGTTGACATACTGTAATTGATATCTCACTGGTATAAATCGGAAATTTATGACTTGAATAAATGGCCATATGCCTACTTCCAAAAGCAGAGCAGGGAGATAATCCCTCCTCAGATCTTGCCTGATCTGAGGAACACTCTTCCCAGTAGAAAAACCCATGTATGTGAAAAATGCAAACAGATCCAGTGGTCCAAACAGAAAAGTATCAATTCCTACTTTAGCAGCAATAAATCGCAAGGAATTTGGCTGCATCAGAAGCCGACACCTTATAAATTGGTCTAAGCCTTCATACCTGCAAGATTTGAACAAGAAACAACTAAGTGAATATGCTTTTGCAACGGAGTTTAATCCCTTGCTCACTGATACACATGTAGCTTCATCAATTGCAATTCTTTTTAAATCTAGTAGCAAAAAATACTAGCTGTATGATCAGTGACTTAAGAAAATGTTCAGTTTTTCCCCTCTTTGTTTTTGGGAAATGAATAGCATGCTTAACCTTCCACAACTGTGTTAATGAAAGTGAGAGAAGTACTCACCAAAAGTGGCCAACAGGTCCAACAAATCCAAACCCAAATAGGCTTGTCGTTGCTACTCGTTTCCAGTTGATCTTTAATCCTTTTTCCTCATCCTGGCAATTGAAGTAGAGATCAATTAAATAAGACAAACAGTCACTAATAAAGTGTTGGACTTGGACTCGACAGAGAAAGTAAGATGAGAGAGTGTGTGCTTATATGCTTGTGCAAGATTAATGAGATAACTAGAAATGGAATGGCATATATGATCGAAAAACAGAAGTTTACAGGCTTGTTTTTTGTTTTTGATAGAAATGTTCATCTACTCTTTTTGTGGTTATAAATAGGTCTTCTCCAGAACAATATGACAGCCTTCTGGCATCTCATGAGTTCAAAGAAACAGTGCAGATTATATATGTTTGTTGACTTTTAGCTTTAGCTTATAATTAATCAACCCAAGCGAACATCGAGCCAGATCACTCCAACAAACACCTCATCAAACATACGAGGACAATTTTAAAACCAAAACTAAAGCATGAAATGAAATTGAAACCTGACATCCCATATACAATCCTTCCATCATTAATGAAGAGAAATTAAACATGCGAAAAATAAGATTGTTTTCACTGAAAGTGAGTAAATTGTTCAAGCATATAAAAACCAGGCATCATAACATAGAAATTGATGTACAATGGGTCCAAAAGAAATGATATTGTAACTAATAAACATTTCTGAACAACTCCACATTCAAATTAAACTGTCCATAAATATGCACATTCTTGCAGCAGCAGTGATGGCATTTTCAGATGAAACTACAAATATATCAGCTCCTGTTCATGAGTAGTAAAACTACGAATTTTGAAGCTAAATCATGAGAATCAACATTATTAGAATGGTGAGGTTCAACCAGCAAACCATTAATCCCCACATATCAGAAACTAAGATTGTATTATTTCTCACAGAAAAAGGCAAAAATTTCCAATTTCCATTTTACAAAAGAGGCTTCCCCGCCAAGCCACGCCATTAACAGAAGAACACCAAGCAGACAAAGAAATAAAAATAAAATGGGAACAAACAGCAAATTTACATAACAAAAGAGAGAGATATACCCATTTGACAAAAGTAATCTCAACAATCAAAACTAATAATTGGGATCTTATGCTCACACTTACTAATTGACATTGCTTCTTAGCAGCGTGATTGGTAATGGACTGGGCAGTTATATCGCCAAACCCCCAAATCAAACCCGAGCTAATCACCTGTGTTCTAACTGGATGCACCGCCAAGCAATCCTTGTACCATTTCCAGAGCTTCAACATTTCTCCCAAAAATTGTTTAAAAAAAGGCTTCGAAAGGGAAAATCAAGGGATCTTGAGTTGAATATTCTTCATAAGAATATAAATAATCAGTAGCTCTTCTTTTTCTTGATTTTGATATTGTAAGCTTAAATTCTTTTGTGATGAATTGCTATAATGTTAAAAGAGGTTTCCATTTCTTTGCCATAGTTTCCGTTTCTTTCCGGGAATTTCGGTTTCTTGAGCTTGAGGAGGGAAAATACCAGCGATCTTGCATAACGGGGTTGTACTTATTTCGTGCTTTGCAGCCATTGTCCTCTAAAGTTTAGTGCTTTTCTTAGTTGTACCTTTCAGACAGGCAAGGCAAATATTGTTTTTCTTGGCATAGAAACAACTTCAATATGACCTTACTTATATCATTTTTATTATTTTCTGATCATATTATAAATTTATTAGGATATATTATAAAGTATAATTTCTCATTTTTTAGAATTTTAATATTTTAAATATTATAATTAAAATTATTTTAACCGAAAAATTATGAATATTCTAAAGTTTAATGAAAGTAATGCGGGTGTAATTAAGAGTGTTAAACAATATTTTCTACACTCGGATAACAATTTAGTTGCCCGACCCGAATGTTTGAAGCCCGGTTCCGTTTAGGGGAAATAGATAATAAACAAGAAGCCATTCCTCCCAAAATTTTAGCACCTCATTTTTGGAGCTGTCTTATCTACTGTCCTAAATCTTTACATTTTTATAGATAATATATTTTATTCTTTTTGCAGTCCATGCTCTCCCTCTCCTCTTCTTTCACTGCCTGCACCTGAATCCATCAGGTACCCCCATCACCACCTTATCGTTTCTTTTTCATGTTTTCTTCCTCTATTTCTCATGCAATTTTTCAATTTTTAGAAGCTGCAATTTACTTTTGTCATTTAACTTTTAACATCTTAGGTGTTTAATTGAATTGGGTAATTCTTGGATTCCTAGATGGCTGGACTTTAGTAGTGTTATTGGTTTTGAGCCACTTTTCTTATGTTTGCTTTTACTTCTACTCATTCTCAATTTGGACTTGTGTCGAGAAAGCTTAAATTTTTGCTTGGATTTGTTTTCTTGATGTCGCATGGAATTTATAGTTCTTGCTTGGTTCCTTACTTGATCTTTCTAAATTGTAATAACACTTAAATCTTGATCTTTTCCACGATTTATAAACTTTTTTAAAGACAATTCACTAAAATGTCAATGTTGATTAAGTGCAAGACTGGTACCCGTAGAATATTGTGGGTAAAAGAAATGGAATAGAAACAGAAAAAAGAAAGAGACACAGAGGAGAAGAAGAGAGAATTCTGTTTAGAAGAGAGAAAATTTCATTCAATCATTACTTGCCCATTACACTGCATAGGCTGGAGTATATTCACAATACCAGACCAGATGACAGCTACACTACGAATGACATAAGGACACGTAAATAAATCCACTAACAGCTCAAACGACTCAACAATATTAAGAAAACGACACTAGCTCTGTTTTTGCACATAACAAAGACTTTTGGTTCACTGAGGTTTGAGCTTTTTCTTTGTCCCTTCATATTGAAAACCCTTGTTGTTTTTTCAAAAATTATTAATGTACCATATAAGGGGCACTTATTCTTCTACTATTTGAGTTAATGAGTTTAAATGGTTTCGTCTTGTTCGATTGTACTGTTGTATGATCTTTGCTTGTCAGTTTGTGATTCTCTTTTGCATGTTTGAACTGTGTTGATGGACCCATTAGTGGTGTCAGCAATCTGCGTCTACTACCATATCATTCTTCATGGCCTTTTAATGCACTCCGTTACTTTCTGGTACTTGGTTGTTTTTCCCTGGAAATATGTGAAACTGGATATCAAGCTGTGAGCTTTTATTAGAAGTCCTAAACTTGGATTCAAATCTTTCAGGCTGATAAGCACGTGTTGTTGACCATATGGGAGAATTCAGAGAGAACACTTTGTCCAGAGCTTCCTACAAGAATCAAGCAAGAACAACCATTTTCAAAAAAGGATGGATACCGGCATCACAGATCAAGGTACATGTTACTATTGAATTATGTACGACTCTTCAATTATCTATTTGTGTGGTTTCCTTTTGCTTTTTTTACTTGCATCTAGAAACTAAGTTTTTTGTGAAGTTGCTATGACTATGTTTAGGTTTTGAGGAATCCTGAACATTGATCAGAGTCTGGAACCTTGGTCCTTCAATGGCATACAATTTGCAAGGTCGCTAACATTTACTGTAGTTATAATATTGAACTAACTGGCATTAAGCTGCATGAGAATTTCTTGTAATACAGATACTCTTCTTTCTCATCATATAAATGGCTATCCACTTTTGGCCTTTTGGTTTGTATGTTTATTGCGTTTCTTTTTTCCTTTTTTTGTTCTTTTTCTAATTATGCAATGATATGCTTTTAATTGCTGTGAATGCCATGGTCTTGTTTTTATGCGATCATCACATCTTAAGTTGGCAGTTGTAAGAAGTGAATGGAAATATATTTTCTCATTGCAATGACACGGTGACTGATAAATAACTGTAAATGTGCTCATTACCCATGCCATGGATGACAAGGTGGGATCTGGAGAGATATCACCAATTCTGCAGGTACATAGAAAAATAAAGGCATAGCAAATTAGTTTTATTAAGGATCTATGAAGCAAGAAACTAATTTTTGTTATCAAATATATATATTTTTTTAAAGTGTGCAATTGCTTGGTTGTTTTTGATTAAATTGAAAATTTTCATCATTTGTTAATTGATCAAGTTACTGTAAAAATGAGTCAATTACAGTTATTTAGACAACTTTATAGATGTTAAATAGTTAGGATTTTCATGTGTGATCTTGCAGGAATAACTTTGGATCACCATCGGCCATATATATTTTTTTGCCTCACTGATCAATAGTTTTTGAATTGTTAATTAGAATTTAGATATAGCTTCTACTGGTTGAAATTGATATTTCAGCTTATTACTTTCTCAGGAGAACAGTCCAGAGTATGAGAGTCAATTTCCTCCAACTTCAAAGTTCATGGAGTCTGAAAATGCAGGCAGTTGCAAGTATTGTAAGACCAAAGATGGTTGCAAAACTGTGCGGTCAAGGACAAAACTAATGAATATTCTGATAGAAAAAGGAAAACCCCAGGAAGCAGAATCCATTTTTCATAGATTAATTGGGGGAGGGCATAAACCATCTCTAATAACATACACAACTCTCTTGGCTGCCTTGACCATGCAGAAAAATTTCAACTGCATACGAACAATCATCTCACAGGTGGAAGAAAATGGCATGAAGCCCGACTCAATATTCTTCAATGCTGTTATAAATGCTTTCTCTGAATCTGGAAACATGGATGAAGCTATGGGAGCTTTTTGGAAGATGAAGGAGAATGGAATAAATCCTACCACTAGCACTTATAACACTCTAATAAAAGGGTATGGCATTGCTGGTAAACCTGAAGAATCTGTGAAACTGCTAGACCTTATGTCCCAAGTGGGAGATGTAAAACCCAATCTCAGGACTTATAATGTTCTTGTGAGAGCATGGTGTAACAAAAAGAACATTGCAGAGGCATGGAATGTTGTGCATAAGATGATAGCTAATGGGATGCAACCTGATGTAGTTACTTACAACACCATGGCAACAGCTTATGTTCAGAAAGGAGAGACAAACCTGGCAGAAGAGATTATCTCAGAAATGCAGAAGAACTGCGTGCAGCCTAATGAACGAACTTGTGGCATCATCATAAGTGGATACTGTAAAGATGGAAGCATTAAAGAGGCATTAAGGTTTGTGTATAGGATGAAGGAACTTGGGGTGCATCCCAATCTTGTTGTTCTTAACTCGTTAATTAAAGGCTTTGTAGACATGATGGACAGAGATGGTGTTGATAAGGTGAGTTCTGGCACTTAATGTTCTGTTGATATATTGTTCTTGCAATGATTTTTTCTGAATATAGGCAAAGCCATTAGTTGGTGACACAACCACTATGAATGTTTTATAATTATGATTTGAGGTCTTAAAGTTAAACCAGCATGAAGGTCAGAGCATATGATTGCAGCTGTTTTTGGGTCTGAGAATTGTTTCACCTTTGATCAGAGAATATTTTATTCTTTATGTGAAACAAATGTTGCATTGTTAATATACCATATTCATTATATAGGTTCTCAAGCTGATGGAAGAATTCAATGTCAAACCAGATGTTATAACATTTAGTACCATCATGAATGCATGGAGCCAAGCAGGATTTATGGACAAGTGCCGGGAAATCTTTGATGACATGGTGAAAGCTGGAATAGAACCTGATGCACATGCATATAGCATCCTCGCTAAAGGTTATGTGCGTGCACAAGAACCTGAGAAAGCTGAAGAACTCTTGACAAGCATGATTAAATCAGGACTCTACCCAAATGTTGTGATTTGTACAACTGTTATTAGTGGATGGTGCAGTGCTGGCAGAATGGATTATGCAATTAGAGTTTTTGACAAGATGTGTGAATTCAGAATTTCTCCGAATTTGAAGACTTTTGAGACATTAATTTGGGGATTTAGTGAAGCAAAACAGCCATGGAGAGCGGAAGAGACTCTTCAGATTATGAGAGAGTTTAAAGTTGAGCCTGATAGATCCACTGTGCTGCTAATTGCTGATGCTTGGCGTGCCATTGGATTGACAAAAGAAGCAAACCGAATCATTGGCTCCTTAAACAGAAAGGAAATGACTCCTAAAAAAGAAACAGTTGCAGAAGAAATACCAGTTGAAAGCCTGGAGAAAGTCTATCATAAGCAAAGTGCTAACTTCCCATATTCCAATCTCTTACAGATACCGAGCACAGTTACGAATGATCAGAAAGGATCTATTGCAGCCCCTAAAAAAGGTAGGATGTTGCTGAGAGATTCAGACTTTTCAATGGAGTACTCATGGCTTGCTACAAAGTCCATGACTCTCTCTCATACTTGTAAATACGGGGCAAGGTTGCCCATTATTTGCCATAAGCAGTCTCAAGGGCAGCATGGTATCTACGGTCAGCTTGCACAATCATGTACAGCAGTGTTCTTGAACTGAAATGAACAGACATTATGCTTTTTTTTTCCCTTTTTCATGTATCTATATTCACATTGTTCACCCAAAAGAAATTTGTCATCAAATCTTCTGTAGATAATAGAAAGTTATTCATATTAGCAAATAGTTTTCTTTCTTCCTGGTCTGATGATAATGGGACTCAATGTGGGCACTTTTTAACATCTGCTTGTGATCATTGGTTATTCCGAGAAAGGAATATTGAAAAAGTGGCTGCTGACATTCTCTGGAATCGAAGATAGAAATAATAAATACTTTCCCTCCTTGTTTGCCTTTGTATTGAGCTCATAATTTTATTAGACTCTGATACATCACTAGCAAACGCATTTATAGCAAGTTACCCTCACAATACATGGATCTCAAACAACTATAGATCATCTTAAGAAGGAATTATGTACACTTGTAAGATACAGCCACACTGGAAGATGCTTATAGAATTTTGCCAGATTTCCCATTCAAAGTTGATTCATTGTCTGGAGGCGAAGGAATTCTGCTAACAAGCCATACCAGAACCACACCAACAAGAGCACCAGATAGATGTGCAATATGATTCACACTCTGCATAGCATAGCCTCCGCGAAAAGTGCCTGACAAAGCTGCTGAAGCTTGAGCTGCCTCCATTACCTGTGGAAGCAAAGTGAAAACTGAGAAAAGTTTTACATTGTACTGGGTGAGAAGTTGCAGATGACCCAGGTTGGTTAAAAAGCCTTTCAAATAAGATATTTTAGACAAATCTACAAATAACTTAAGCACGTGAATGCACATAATTTCAGTTGGGATGGAAGTCAATGGTAATACGGCACTTTCACCATTTTCAGGAACTAAATTTGAGTTCAAAGATTCAACTTCAAGATTCATCAAAGGTGCAACCATCAATACTTGTGAAAAGTAAAATTTATGTTACTTCCCTTCATTTTGCATCTTTTGTTAGAAGAACAACTTTCAGAATATACCTTCTCATCCATGGAAATTTATATAGAAATTCTGATTTATAAGACAGTCAAAAGTGCTCACTTTTTCTATAACAAATTGACCCAATATAAGCACTTCAAGTATCTTTCTCCAGTCCCATGTCATCTATAATAAAGAAAAAGGAGGTTAAACAATTTTGCATATTAATTTCACATAAAGATCTTTAGATTTCAAATATTGAGTTTAGATACCTTTACAAGGACACTAATTGCAAACAATCCAAAAACAGCACCCGAAGCTCCTACAGAAACCGCATTTCTTGGTAAAACTAACCATGAAACAAGGTTGGCTCCAACACCTGTAACAATGTAGGAAAGCCACAATGCAAAATTTCCTTCCTCTTCTTCAACCAGTTTCCCTGTTGGTGAAGAATGGCTTAGTTAATCCTCACTTATCTGATTCAAAGAGCAGCCTTGTTGATAAATATACTATAATTGCAAAGAATAATAACTCTCACCAAAAATGTACAAGAAGAAAAGGTTGCTTGAAAGATGTTCCCTGAAGAAAATACAAGCAAAGATCAGGAAAGTGATGCGTGATTGCATTCACAACATAAGAATTATTTGAAGTTTCACAAGCATGATTGCTCACCAGCTAGCATGGCAAAATGTTGCTGTGACAAACTGATACCAAGTAGGCCAATTGTGATACAAGTACAAAGATTTGATGCCACGGAGCTTTGCAAATTAGAAAACACAACGTCAAATATCAGCTTTCTTGACAATGCCAATCACCCTCCATAGTATAAATAAAAAATAAATTAAAAAAAATCATTTGCAAAATATTCAAGAACAAGAAAGCAGGATATTAAATCACCTGAAAAAAGTGATCAGCAACATATATTCCGAGATTGAGAAGTATAATCCAGAAGACACCATTTGCACGTTTCTGGGGCTTCCTTCTATCTTCTGGCCTATCAAGTTCCAGCTGCCGGATCATGTCTGGTTTACACATAACACAAACCATCACTTTCCTTTGTCAAATCCAATAAGGGAAAAAAAGTTTTCATCTTTAATATATGGTCTGGTTCCATTATATTTCAACTTGTTTACTTGTACGAATTGGTCTTACATTACAAGCTTCACCATATCAAACACGCAATTTCAGTAACACTTCTTATTCTCTCTTTTCTATGATTTGCATGTATGGACTTTAAATTCAAAGAAGCTCAATCTTCATCAGTAAACAATTGCTTCGTCTTATAACATCAAATTAGAATTAAGAAAAGCTATTGCTGTCTCGAAGCTTAAACCCAGCACTGCGGCGAATTCTCACGCCAAGTGTTTGTGAAAATTCCTAATCGAAAAAAAAAATATAGAAATTCGCTGTTTCACAAATTAAATGAAGAGAAGAGAGAAAACTTAAGATAACAAAGTATGATTGTAAGAGAAGAGACAAAATTCACCTGAACCACCCATCTTACACAGAAAAGGAGATGGAATTGTAGGAAGAGAAGAAAGGAAAGAGGTAGAATTCAGAGAGGAGTTGAGCTTTGGATAAGCGAAGAGAAGAGGAGGAACACAGAGAGACCTTGAGCAGGGGTTAGTAGAAGAAGCCATGGGCATGCAAAGGACTGAAAGACAAGGTTTCTGCAGTTGAAGCTGCCCCATTGTTTTCTTCTATCCTTTTTTTGGAGGGAACACAACCAAATCCAAGAAAAAGGAAACAACTTCTACAAATGAAAGTGCTTGTTTCTTTTTGGGCAACTGAAATTGGGCTTGGAGTCTCAAATTGATTGTATGGGCTTCCACAATGCGGTTCTTGCCGGTCCTCAATTACTCTTAGGAGATTGTAAAGTAAATTGGTGAAGGAATTTTTTCTACCTTTATCCCAAATTACACTTAATTTTTTCGGTGGTCACTCAATTTTGTGAATTGTAACGGTTTAATTACTAAATTTTAATTTGTAAGGAAAAAATAAGTTATCTATTATTTTATAACGAAAAAATCATAACGATCGAAAATTGTGTTTGCCGGCAAATAGCGTGTGATCTGCACAGTATCAGAAATTTTGCCACATCGGATTAGGGTTAAATTATGCGGTGGTCACTTAATTTTGTGCTTTGTAACGATATAGTTACTAAATTTCAATTTGTAACTAAAAAATAATCCATCTATTATTTTGTAATGAAAAAATTATAATGATCGAAAATTATTTTCGCTAGCAACCGGCACGTGATCTGTACGGCGAAACCCAATGCCACATCGGATATGACTGGAACCGACGTAGTATTATGGTAAAAAAAAGTAAAACAAGTTTTTACTGCTCTCGGTTTCTCTTCACCTCTCTCATCTCTCTCTCTCTCTCACTATCTATTCAGCAAGGCCAAATAAGTTTTATGGTCATCTAGCATTTTCGCCTTTTTCATAACTGCATCAGAAAGAACCCAACAATCCCTATGTACTCAGCGAGGCTAAACATCACAATTTATTATTATTTTCAACAATGTAAACGCATTAATTAGATTAGGATTATGAAAAGAGCGTTGATCTGCATACTATTGTATAGAAATCCGGTGGCAAATACAATTTTCGATCACGCGCTAGTTGCCTGCGAACACAATTTCTGGTTATTATGATTTTTTTGTTATAAAATAATATATTAATTACTTTTTCGTTACAAATTGAAGTTTAGTGAGCACATCGTTACAAAAGTACAAAATTGAGTGACCACCACATAAATTAAACCCTAATCTGATGTGACAAAAATTTTGACGCGAAATTGGATTTTGCCGTACAGATTGCGCGCCGGTTGCCGACGAACACAATTTTCGATCATTGTGATTTTTTCGTTACAAAATAATATATAAGTTATTTTTTCGTTACAGATTGAAATTTAGTGATCAAATCGTTACAAGTACAAAATTGAGTGACCACCGAATAAATTAACTCCTAAATTACTCTTAAATCAAACATCCAAACAAGAGAAAAAGGGAGCAAACTAAATTTATTTCACCCTCCTTCCCCTCTATTTATCTTATCCAAACAAAACATTAAAATAGGATAAAACTAAATGGTGCGATTGATCACTTAAAGTGTGGTAGCAGGTAGTGGTCCATTACGTGATACTTCTTCCTCTGCTTTGGCTGAATGTCTTGTTATTCGTGAAACTCTCAGTTGGATCAAAACTCAGAATATGAATCGCATCATTATTGAATCTGATTCTCAAATCATTGTCCAAGCTCTCGTCTCAAATTTTCATTTAGGATCCGATTTGGGTCTTATAGTTGATGATTATATTAGTTTGCGTTCTTTTTTAACAAATGTTAAGTTTGTTTTTACTAAAAGACCAGTGAATTTTGTAGCTCATGCTTTAGATAGAGTTTCAATTTCTTTGTTTGGTCTTCATATTTGGCTGAATACTCCTTTAAATTTTATGTATTCAGTGTTAATTGCAAATTCTGTTTAATAAAAATCACTTTCTTTCCAAAAAAAACAAAAAAGTGTATACGCAACTATTTGATGTTTTGCTTATTACATTACAAGAAAAAGTATATACGCAACTATTTGATGTTTTGCTTATTACTAGATAATTCGTTGCTAAATTTAGCAACGGAATTCTATTTCCGTTGTTAAATTTGGCAACCGTCAAATTTACAACCGAATTTTCGGTTATTATTTTCGGTTGTTAATTTTAATTAGCAACAGAAATTTAACAAATTCGGTTGCTAATTTTCGTTGTTATTTGATAATTTTTTTATAGTGTTATATGACTAAACAAATAGAGTCATAATTATAATATGAAACACATGAAGGGTCATGATTAATGCTCTCCTTCACAACTCACTAGCTAGTAAGGATGTGAATGCTCTGCACTTGAAAGTTTTATGATTCAATTTGCCACGAGGTTTGCCCAAAAAAAAGAACTAAATTGCCACGAGGTTCCATCATTATTCAAACTCTATATTTCGTTAATTTGTATTTAATTAGATAATTGCACCATTCATCAATTTTTTGTTTTTAATCCTTAAGCTAGCTAGATATTATAATCTAATTAATAACCAAGCTCGATATTATAATTAATATCACTAAGAGCTTCGAGTAGAATGCTAACTTAGATTTAATCAGAAGGTAGCATGTTCCCTTTTTCGGAATCCCCTAATCAAAAGAATTAAAAAAAAAATAAAAAAATTAACTTATTATTTTTTACAATGTATAGTTTTCTTTTTTCTAAATTTAACTGAGTTTGCAATTTCTATAAAAATAATCGTAAATAGGCATATAATTAACTAAAACATTTTAATTTTGTAGGTTGTGGTGATGGGATCACATGGGAGTTTCTTTTTCTCTTTATAGGTTGGGATTTGCAAGTGGAACTTTTTTTTACGAAAAATAAAATTAGGAAACGAATGATTAGCTACAAATTTTTATCGAAAAGTAATTAATTTTTTAATCTCTTAGGATTAAAAAGTAATAATAAACAAATATCTCTATGTACTCTTCACAACATTATCACATTATTTATTCCCAGCAAATCCACTTGTAGATGGCAATAATAATTCCTTAATTTCTTTTTAATCGTTATAGTTTTGAGCATTCTCTAATGAAAATTTGGTTTATCCCTAATTACATTTTTTTTGGTCAAGAATCCCTATTTGTAATTTTCTTTTGTTTTTTTTTTTTAAAAAAAAAAAGAAGCATAATACTAAAAAAAATCAAATCCGAAATTTCTTGCACTTTTAATAAAATGTTAGTGACCGGTCTAACTCTTGAAATTAATTTCATTTGAATTTATATATGCACTTGCTGTAGTAATAATAATAATAATAATTTACATTTGGATGAGATGAGGATTTGTGATATGATAGAAATAATTAAAATTTAAATGTTGTCTTTTAGGCCAACTAATGTAAATTAAATAATAGTAGATATTATAAGAATGGATAGTTGTATTGTAGTATTAGTTTTCTTGGTCAGTTAATTAACAACAATGAAATTGAGGTGGATCCCAGTAGCTGTGTAGTTAATTAGTGGACATTAGCGCAATAATTATGATTTAATTAGCTTGAAAAATATATATGTGTGTTCTTATAAAAAGAAGTTATATATTAGAGATTGGATCTATCTTACAACTAACTACCTAACACATGTTTATTCAAAAACTCAGATTTTAATTTGGAGATTCTTGATTCAAATATATATATATATAAATGAGCAGAAAATACTTAAAAAGTATTCCATTAATCCACATTAATTAAAAAAAATTATTTACAATTAAGTGTCCATTTGCTTAAAATAAAATATATTTAGACATTTTATACCAATTATATTCATGTGATGAAGTAATAGAGCAAATATTAAATTGTTTTTATTTTTAGGACTGTAATGAGGCTGCCAATGACAGTTGCTTCACATGACTCAGCAACTCATGCCATTCAAATGCTTCAAGAGAGTAAAAATAAAAACATAAAATACACCTAACTCTAAAAAAATTATTCTTAAAATTCATTTTAACTGTCTAAATCAACTTTAAAAATCATTAGAAATCATAAATAATGAAATTCCAGCTCAGCACAGGAGCTCACATGTAAGCATAAACGTTACTAAATTGCCATAACAAAATGACGCGTACCATGATAAATTGATTGAGATGACATGTCAAACTGAAACGTGACTATATTTTAAATGATTAAGTGATATGTCTAATTATTTTATGCATAATTATGCTGATATAGAGTGTCAGTCTTAATTTCTAGTGATTTTTATAGTCAATTATGGCCAAAATAATTTATGATAATAATTTTATAGATATATTTTTATATTATAAAATTTTCTTATTATTATGGATTTATTTACTAGTGAAATTAAACCTAAGTCATCAAGTGAGTAAAAAGATGTGACATGAACATATTACGTAAGCTACATATATACATAGCTTAAGATACATAATAAACATAAAATTATAATTGTTTGTCAATTTGAATCCTATATGCATATAGTCAAATACATACAATATATTTAGAGAGACACAATCTGTATTAAATATGGAAGAAAATTAAAGAAAATATAGATGGCAATGAGAACTGTGAGTGGTTGAGTCAGTGCTTCTTGGCTTCCTTCTCAGCCTGAAAAGTAAAATCAAAACAAATGAAAATTAAATTAAATTAAATTGTAACATGAAAAACAAATAAAGATAATTATAAGTTAATTTATTATAATCTTACAGCTTTGATAGTTCTTTCAAAAGCATCCCATCCATATTTATCCACATATTGCACAACTGATTTTCTGGCATCCAAACTCATCATTTGCAGAACTTTCCTTTGATCCTCTGAATAGTTTCCGTTCACTCTGCCGCCGATCTTCACATACCTCCTCACCAAGTTCTCGTATATATAGGCAGCCCCATTGAAAATAGGCAGTACCAACCACATGCAAAACAACAACTTCATGTATGGCCAGAATGGCAGCCTGCATATTATTAGTTCCTAATTACACTTAATACATAATTTATATTTGGGGAGCGAGAAATAAATGTGAAGAATTTTTAATTTTAAAAAATAAATCTAATTTATAAATATTTTTTTTCAAGTAAATATATATTTTTGAGAAAAAGTGTGAATATTGCTTACCAAACTAAGATTTTCCAGCAAGATAATTCAAAAAGGGTAATAAATGAATATATTATCCAATAAGTGAGCCATTGTTGATCATCAAGCGTAGAAGGGCTTTCTATGGCTCGCAGCGATGCATATCTGTTCAACATTCAATCACATCTCATTATTATTATTATTATTATTATTATTATTAATTAACAGTTAGAAAATTCGTACTTATAATTTTAACAAAGTCTTATTATACTTACAATGGAAAAAGAAGCATAATACCTGGCCTGCTTCAACCCAAAATATATATATCAGATTTCATTTTCAAATACTCAAGAACTGCATGCATGCAAACGTAAATTACCCGATAAGTGCATCCAAACGCTTCGCAATAACTCCAAGAACACCCATGTTGAGATTTTTGGATATGCAATGCCAGAGAATGTGAAAGATATATATGTAAAATACACACACACACACACCCACAGTATTTAATATAAATTGGGTATGTTCTGCTTCTGAAACTAAGTAAAGAATTTCTCTACCCTAAACCTAATATAAAGTTTTCTTTCCTTCAAGAAAAATTAAGGTATTTCTATAAACATTAAAGGAAACCAAAACCTAGAAAAGTTTATTTGGTATATTCTTTACATTTTGCTAACAACATATATATTATATATCACCCCATCACATTAATTAAGGAATCACTTGTCAAAAAATATAGCATATTTGAATATGACTTTTAAATTATACCCTTTCTATAATAAATTCTTAATAATAATTGTCTCTTTTTGTTTGAAAGGACAAATTAATAAAAATTTAAATAAATTTTATTTTTTTAATATTGGTGAAAAAAGAAAAGTAAAATATTTATTTATGAATTGATAAAATATTAAGTAATATTGTATGTCACTATAAAAATTAATAAAATTCATCAATATAATTTATAGTATTCTTTGAATTTAGTTGTTAATTGATTCAAATATAAAAGCAATATTTGTCGCGGCTTCAATATTTGACTATTTGTAGTAGTTTGTGGATGGTGACGTGGAGGTGATAAGCTCTCCACGTGTTACTTTGGGTTGGCATGTTTAACACTATCTATCTATATCTAGAACTGAGTTAAATATTGGCAAAAACACATTTTGTATTTTTAATTTTTTTTTATATTAATTTTCTTTTTTCATATATTAATTAGTTTTTTATGCTTTAATATAAGGTAATATGCAATAATCTATAAACGAAATTAGTACATGCGTGGGTCTATAAATTTTTAAATATTTTATACTAAATATTTAAACTTTTTAAATTTTGTATATTAAATTATTAAAGTTTTAAAATTTTTGACATTTAATCCATTTATAAAAGAAATGATATATTTTAAGGGGGATTGAAACTAACATTAGATTGAAGAGTACTACCATACAAATTCATCAACTTTTACAAGAGGAATTTGCTAATACCAATTCTGCCCACAAGAGGAACAAAAACCATTGAGGATGTAATGCTCCTCCAATTAAATACCCTCCCAGCTTGTTAATAACCGGGGAATTTTTTTTAATAATATTTTTTAAAAAATAAAATAAGAAAAATAGGGTGTGTCAGAAAATATTTAAAATTTTGAAATTATTTTAAAAAACGCAACGACTCGTTGCGTTTTCAGAAGTGGGACTCACGGGACAGTAAATTTGACTTTTTCTGAAAACGCAATAAACTGTTGCGTTTTCATATCTGAAAACACAACAGACTGTTGCGTTTTCAGAAATACGGGTCCCACTAATAAAATATAATAAATATATTCAATATAAATTTTATATATTAACTTGTGTTATGATAATATAAGTGTGCTCCTGTTCTTTTTCCTTTCTTTTAGGTCGCCGGTTCAACTATTGAAATAATTATTTTTTGTTGTATTTTCAGAAATACGTATCTCACTATAAAAATATAATCAATATAATTTTCAAATACTAACTTGTGTTCTAATGATATAGTGGAGTAAAGATACAATAGGGAAAGCTAAACAGTAAAAGTAATACTCTACCAAAACACATAAGAAAAAAATTAACCAAACAAATTATTGGCAAAACACTCTTCAATGGTGTTATGCTTGCATCCAAAAATCAGTGCAGCTAAATTTCCGGGTTTCAAGTTCCTAGCAGTATCAATGCTATTCAATGTCCACGGAGGCAAAAATTTATCGGGTACAGTGATTGTTCGTCTCTTCCTTCCAGCACCTATTCTATTGATCCCAAGTTACAATGATTGTTAATAAAATTTAAATATATTCATCATTTATTAAAAATAATAATCAAGTAAGGAACAGAAATTCCGACCTTATGCTGTCTTTCACCGAGATTTTGCTTTTTTTCTCCTAAAGAGCAAATGTAGGATGCGAGTGTTTATTTTTCGGGAAATGTTTGGGCTCTATTGTACTGAAGAATATTAATCACCGGAATAGTAAAAATAGAAAGAAGAAGAACATAGATCAGAGAGTAGGGAGAGGGATAGACTCCTGCTGTGAAACGTTAAGACTAATGAAGCAGGAAAAGCGACCAGCTTTTATTGCCCCGTATGATATTGGTGAAATTATCTTTTTTACCCTTACCAACATTTTCGTGAACTTTTAATTTTGAAGTAGCCATCAACTAATGGCGATGGGGTAGTTTTGTGATTCAGATGGGGGATTTAGGATCCTTTGTCTTCATTGAAAAATGGTGAATATGCAATTATGCTTTATCTGATTTTCAACAGCAAAATAATGAGTTCCTCAATCCTAACAGAATTTTATTTGCTTGTGCTATGTGTATATATATATATACTATTTGGTTATAGTTCAAATTTATTTTTAATATTTAAAAAATATAGTAATTTTATTTCTAATTTTAAAAAAAAAATATCTTTTTTATGTGAGATACGTACTTTTGAAAATACATACTATATCTTTATAGTGAGATACGTACTTCTGAAAATACAGTAAAAAATAATTATTTCAATATTTGAACCAGCGACCTAAGAGAAAGGAAAAAAAACGGGAGTGTACTTATATTATCATAACACAAGTTAATATATAAAATTTATATTTAATATATTTATTATATTTTATTAGTAGATCCGTATTTCTGAAAACGCAACAGACTGCCGTGTTTTCAGTGAAAGTCAAACTGCTGTCCCGTGGATTTTACTTCTGAAAATGCAACGAGTCGTTGCGTTTTTTAAAACAATCCCAAAATTTTAAATATTTTTTGACACACCCTATTTTTCTAATTTTTTTTAAAAAAACATTATTAAAAAAAATTCCCTTAATAACCATACTATATCATGTAAAATTACGAATTAATTTTCGTCCAAATAACGTTGTAATTATTATTTTTTGATTCATAATAATAAAATAATTTAAGTATTAATTTGTAATAATAAAATTAAAATATCATTTCTTAATGGTGATATTTTTCATTTGCAATTCTTATTTTTTTGAACTTAATCTTTTGTGCGTTGAATACACAATTCTGCTATTTGTCTTGATATTAATTGAATTATGGTTCATCACATGCCAAAATTATGTTTTTCTAATTTTTTATTTCATTATTACAAAATTATACTTGTATTATTTTAGTATTATGAATCGAAAAATAATAGTTGTAACATTATTTGAGCAAAAATTAGGTGAATATGAATGAAATTAATACTTATAAACTGTGGCAAATCATGAAACAAATGCATTAATCAAACCCTATTTTAAAAAAAAAAGGATAAATGTATTTGGCCAATAAAAGAATGTAAATATAAATGTAATTAGTTGGTTGTTGCAACCCAAATTTGACTTCAAAATTATGGACAGTTCCCATTTGGGACCCTCCTCTTCTGTTCCTGCGAGTTAAATTTTTCTAAATTGAATTACTGCAGTTTCAAATTAACACCTATAATTGATAATTACTTAATTTTAGAAAAAATAACAAAATTAGTTAAATGCATCGTATTTTTCTTTTATTTTCTTTTTTCTTTTTAAGTTGACTCATATACTTAAATTTGATACATCAAATACACCTTATATTAATAAATCAAATATACTTATATTTTTATATTTTTCATTTAACATTGACCAAACCATCTCTCTTATGTATGTACTAATAAAAATACTTCTATAATTATATCAGTTTTCATGTTTTTATACTTATCATCAATAAAATTATAATTGTTTCACAAAAATAATCAAATTATAATTGCCTTAATATGTACTACCTAAAAAGAATTTAGCATAATCTTTCACAATATTTCAACTTTTCCAAATTTTACATCTATGATTAATTCATTATTCTTTTAAAACAAAGCATTTTTGTCACAACCTATTAATCTAAATTTTAAATTGAATTGTTTGTTTATTATTATTTTTTTTTCCAAAGAAAACTAATTAATTAATTTCAATTCGTTGCCTAATTACAATTTATAATCTCCATTCTTACATAACAATACCTACGATTGAATAAAAATAACAAAACACATCCTGCATCCCAATTACTGGTAAGATATGTAATTGGCCATCATAAGTAAAATGGATCCATAAAAAAAAAAGTAAATTAAATTTGTACAAATAATAATTTTCACAGAACAGGAAATAAAAATAAAATTAAAAACTCATGTTCTGCATTTTATTTTTAGAGCTGATGTTTAAATATTTTTATCTTGTATGTTAATTTTTAATTGATTCGGTTTGTAATTTTTTTTTATAAAAAATTCAACGATAATATATATCCAAAATAAAATCTTTATAATTACATTAATACTATGTACAAACTTTAATATTTCTAAAAAAATCCATTAACAGTTTTTGTTTGAATTTTTTTTTTTTATTTTAAAATAGTAATATATTGTTTTTGTTTTTATTCCTTCTAAATCCAATAATCCATAAATATTTTTCAAAAAATATCCTACTTTTATTAATTTTTTTAAAAAAACATTAATTAAAAAATTTTGGAAAATTCAGGAGTTAGAAAGACATGTTTGGATGCTGTTTTATACAATGGTGGCTGATATCTTGTTAGATCGTTGACCAGTGGTTTGCCTAATGAATCATAACGAGTATTAAAATAAGCTAAAAAAATATATTTCCTATATATCGTTTGTTAACATCCAATCCAAACAAGCTCGCATTAGTTAGGAGATTCATCCACTCAGGCTGCTCTCTCTCTGTTTTCCCTTATTTATCATTGTAAATGCGTGTGTTGGCAAGATACTCGTCCAATCAATTTCTGTGAGACAAAAACACAAAGAAATAAACTTACTTTTCTTTTCTTCTTTTGGGGTCTGTCTCTGAATTTCATTCATCCAACAAGATCACACATTGTAATCCTTCTTATATTTTTTATCTCGGAAAGTTTTCTGGGTCATTGCCTGTTTTAGTGGCAGGATCCGTATATCTCGCTGGAATAAATTTTCTTCCTTTGTTGTCTCTTTTTTTTTTTTCATTTCTTCAGAGCACATTAACCTTGTAAAGGAACCATCTTTACTCGTTGTTGTTTGATGGTATTGTGTTTGAAGTAAGAAAACGAGGAGAAAAAATTGTGATCTGGTTATATAGATATCAAGTGATACTAAAATTTGAGATTTTTTAAGCGGTAAAAGCAGTAAAAGGAAAGTCTATTCTGTAGAGGGAGAGAGAAGTGAATTTTGGATCTAATGGCTAACTTCGAAGGAAAATGGCATGGCTTGAGATCAGTTTTGATGGTTTGTTTTAATTTTTTGGTAGCTATTGTGGTTGTTTCTGCTGAGAGAGGTTTAAAACGAGAGTTTACAAGAATACCTGAAAGTAAAGAGCAGAATCTATCAGCCTACTTTCTCAAAACTGTAAATTTCTTATGGCAACCTGATCAGACTGGTTATCAGCATGTTTGGCCGGTAAAGTTTCTAACTTTCTTCACTTATTATAGTATCTGTTTCTTAAGAATCTTCACTACCCATCAATGTTTTTTTATTATCTCATCATGTTTCCTCAAAAAATCCTTGCGACCCAGAGAAATGTTTCTCAAACATGTTTAAGATCCGTTTCTTTTGTCAACATATGTGTTAGGTAGTAAAGGTCAGTGCTAAATGTACTTAACTTTATGGATTATGTGATTAATTAAGTGTATGGGATGAAACGTGATTATTTAAAACTGGCTGATGAAGTATTGAACTAAAGTTTGCCGTTTGGCTTCTGTAATCTTGTTTTGTTTAGTTATTATTTTATTAAGGCCTGATGTAGATTTGATATGCATGGATTTGAATAGGAAAAGTATTAATCTTTGATTTTTGGTTTACAGGAAATGAAATTTGGATGGAAAATTGTTTTGGGAAGTATTGTTGGATTCTTTGGAGCGGCTTTTGGAAGTGTTGGTGGTGTTGGTGGCGGTGGCATTTTTGTTCCCATGCTTAGTTTAATTATTGGATTTGATCCAAAATCAGCAACTGCAATTTCCAAATGTAAGAGTCTATCTTTCTGATACGAGCTCTTTTTTTCACTCTTAAAAATAAATAAGAAAAAGGAAAAGAACAAAATAAAATCAACTGGCTTGCTACAGTGCAGATGAAAGAAATGTGGACTGTTCATTACTTTATGAAAGAAATATACTGTTATAGTTTTGCTTTGGAGGGAATCTTTTTTTCCTTTCTTTTTGTTAGAAAGGATAAATGAAGTTTTGGAATTAATCTACTGCCATCTTTTTCAGACAATAAGATCTCGAAATTAGTGTGAGTGACCAATTTGCTGATTTGGTTTGGCACCAAATAAAATTACAGACTGAATATTTATAAATTTATTTATAAACCAAAACAATAGTAAAGTATCACACCCGAAGGGTAAGTTTCATGCTTGCAAAGTAAAAAACTATATCTTACGTTTTGTTTATGTTTGAATTCATGAATCCAGTTTAGAAAAAAAAATGTAGCACCTTTATTGGGAGTTCTAAAAGTTTCAAATTGTTAGAATTAAGGCGGTGAGTTATGAATCTGTGAAGTGATAGAATGTGGGTATTTTTGTGTATGCCAGGTATGATTATGGGTGCAGCAGCATCAACTGTTTACTACAACCTTAAGCTAAGACATCCTACAATTCACATGCCTATCATTGACTATGATTTGGCTCTGCTCATCCAGCCCATGCTCATGCTTGGAATTAGTGTTGGTGTTGCTTTCAATGTGATCTTTGCAGACTGGATGGTCACTGTATTGCTTATTATTCTTTTCATAGGTAATTTTTACTTGCATCTGGCATCCTTTTGCTAAGCATTCCTTTTATAAACTCCCTGTGTAGCTAACTGTGATGGTTTGCACTTTGTAGGCACATCAACAAAGGCATTCTTCAAGGGCGTAGAAACATGGAAAAAGGAAACAATAATGAAAATGGTAACTTTGTTATGGACTTACTACTGGGTTAAACTCAATACTAATTTGCATATGTTCTAATTTTGTTCCTCAATTTGCAGGAGGCTGCTAAGCATTCAGAGTCAAATGGTGAGTAAACTTGCTTCTCACAAAATCTGTTCGTGATCACTCATTTTGCTTACAATTTCTTGCTTTTGTCTCAGGTACTAGAGGGACAGAAGTTGAATACAAACCTCTACCTAGTGGCCCTGAAAAGGAAACTAAGGAACCTGAGGTTAGTTTAACTCTATCTGCTAAAATTGATCAAACAAGTGAGTTTTTAGTGTTAATGATGTGTAATGACTGCAGGTCACTATCCTTGAAAATGTGTACTGGAAAGAACTTGGTCTGCTTGTTTTTGTTTGGGTTGCATTCCTCGGATTGCAGATCGCAAAGGTTTTTAAAATACTTGATTCTGCCATTGCTTTTACCATGTGTCATAAGCTGAAGCTAATTGATATTAAATTTTGGTGACAGAATCATATGGCTACTTGTTCAATAGGATACTGGGTAGTAAACCTGCTGCAGGTACAATGTCTTACCATTTTAATCTCTTTGCTCTGTGCACCTGTATATGCTTCAGTAATGGTGTTTTAACTAAACTGCACTGAGTCGTGGTCTGACAGATCCCAGTTTCTCTTGGGGTGTCACTGTTTGAAGCAGTGAGCCTTTACAATGGAAGGAGAATGATAGCATCTAAGGGAACAGAAGGCTCAAGTTTTAGAGTCCTCCAGCTTGTAATGTATTGTGCCTGTGGTATGCTGGCTGGAATTGTAGGTGGCCTACTTGGACTAGGCGGAGGATTCATCATGGGTCCATTATTTTTGGAGCTTGGAGTCCCTCCTCAGGTAAATCATTATTTTAGCAACTCCACCGTCCAGCTTCTCATTTGAATTTATGAAGCTTTTAATTTACTTGTGCTAAATAAAAAGGCAAATGTGCCCTTTTTAATGATGTAGACTTAGCAGCTTAGCTGTTTGTATGCAGGTATCAAGTGCAACTGCAACCTTTGCAATGACCTTTTCCTCGTCCATGTCTGTCGTAGAATACTACCTTTTGAAACGATTTCCAGTTCCTTATGGTGAGTATATAGAGCCAGCAACAGCTATGGACTTCAAGTTGGTGATTTCGGATAAACATATAATTTGAGATATATATTTCGTGGCAGCTCTTTACTTCGCAGCGGTGGCAACTCTTGCTGCCTTCATAGGACAGCACATTGTGAGAAGGTTGATCATTATGTTTGGGAGGGCATCCCTTATAATCTTCATTCTTGCTTTCACCATATTTGTTAGTGCAATCTCGCTAGGTGAGCTTTGATATTTCCTTTAGTTGTGAATTACACTTTTCTTGATTTTCCTGGCAAGAAATCTAAAAGGGGTGTGTTGGTTATATTGATAGGTGGAGTTGGCATATCAAATATGATTGGCAAGATTGAGCGTGATGAATACATGGGGTTTGAGAATCTTTGCCTGTACGAGGGATAGGTGTGTGTTGGAAATCTTAGGTAGGTGGTGTAGGTAGCTAATTGTCGAGGCTACGAAAATTGGTTCTTGATTAGCAACAACTTCTTGGGGTTGGATTGCTCTGAGATACTACTCTGTTGTATCAGCTTTCCATTTTTTATTTTTTACCATTTTTTATTTCTGAAAACTGTTGTATTATGATCAAGAAATGGCGGAGGCGTTATGGTGTTGGAAACTTTTCTTTGTCATGAATTAAAGTTAGCTAACTTTTATGCTGTAAATTGAGGATTAAAGTTTTTGTTATTATCTTCGTTTCTCTTTAAGTGCCGATTTTGACTTAAAATTTAAAAGATAATTAATATATTACTATATTTTTTTTTTATTAATTAACGTAAAAATAAGCGTATAAATGTATTTAGAATATTAAAAAATGCTAAGAATTAATGCTTAAAGCGAAAAAAAAAAAAATCCCCAAATGGAATGCTTACAAAATGGAGGGACGTAATATTATTTATTAAAAGGTTACAGTGGAGTGAGATGCAAATCAACCCTTTTATTTCCCTCGCTTTTTTGGTTTGAGCTTAAGCCCTAATTGAAATACCTTATTCGATGTCGTTTTATGGAACTATAGCTTATATAAACGGTCCGCACAAAAACATCGTTGATATCACTCGCAATTAAAATAAAAGAAACCCTAATGAGATAAAAAAAAAAAACCAGTGATTGTGAGTTCTGTGTGATCGATAAAGAATCGGAGAGAAACAGGACAGAGAAGAAGAAGAAGAAGAAGTATTATATAAAATGGTTTTTTACTTCAAAGCCCGACCAGAGGTGGGAGATTACACCATTTTTATGGGACTCGATAAGTACGAGAATGAGGAGCTCATCAGATACGGTTTCCCCGAAGACATATGGTACTTCGACTAAATAACTTAATTTTGTACATACAATTGTTTCAATTTGCAATTTTGTTTCTTTTTGGCAATCGCGGATATGTCATGGTTTTGTGATTTAGTGATTTTCTCAATTAACCTTCAATTTTTTTGTCAGATAATGTAATTAATTTATCGAGTTTTGTTTTAGTATTTTCATTCAATTCTGGGAGGTATTGATGATATTGGCTGCTTCTTGTACTGACATTTAAAATAAAGTGGTGGATTGTTATTTTTTTTCTTAATTTTTCTCGTGTTCTTAATTAAACTTTTCGTAAGAAAATTCTGGTCGAAGATAGATAAGGTATTGATATTTAATGATGTTGTAGCTTCCCATTCTCTTTTTGACAAGTGATAATACCATAACATAGGGTATGAATGATTGAATGAAGGAGCTCATATGAAGGGAAACTAGAAACTCTATCAAGTAAAGGTCAAACCTTGAATTTTCAAAGTATCCAATTTTAATTGAAAAAGTAACTTATGGGAAGGAGATTGCAGCATCTCAGAAAGCCAGATATTAGGTTTTTTAACAGGAAAGTTCTGTTCTTGTTAGCAAACGTGAGATAATTGTTTAACATGAAGCTCATGGTTGCACTTATATTGAACATACTTGGTATGATTGGTATGTAAGGGTTCATCTAATCATGTTTTTCTCATTGCTGTTTGTGAAGGATCAGTCAGTAGTTATTTGTTCATCCAACCCTCTCTTGGTTATTCTAAATGTAGGTCGATAACTTCTTTCGTTTTTATCCAGGTTCCATGTAGACAAAATGTCTTCTGCTCATGTTTATCTGAGACTGAATAAAGGTCAAACGATTGATGATATCAGTGAAGCTTTGCTGGAGGATTGTGCTCAGCTGGTCAAAGCAAACTCAATTCAAGGCAAAATTTCTAAACAATTATCAATTATAGCATTTTATGCTTTTTAATCTGGGAATTTGCTTATATTTATTTGACAAAACTAGCTGTTGATGTCCTTATTATTACTGTATCAAATATGATGTTCTTACTGGCATTGGATAATGCTACAACATTACAACTTTGTAGTTGTTCTCTTCAACAATGCAGGTAACAAGGTGAATAACATTGATGTTGTTTATACTCCTTGGTCTAATTTAAAGAAAACTGCTTCCATGGAGGTTGGCCAAGTTGGCTTCCACAATCCGAAGATGGTAAAATGGTTTCTGGTTTATCCTAATAGGCTCTATGGAATAGCATTACCTGTATCTGTGAATAATAGACGTTTCTCTTACATTGATGATTTTTGTAGGTTCGAACTGTTAGAGTGGAGAAGCGAATAAATGATATAGTTAATAGATTGAACAGAGCAAAAGTTGAGAGGAAGCCTGATTTGAAAGGTAAATATATGATCTCAGCTACCTTTGTTTATGTAACTTATAAAACTAAATTAATCAGATTTCTTGTCTGCTTGAGGAAGGGATTCAATTTGGGGAAATTCTTCTTGTTTCCTGAATTTTGTATGTCTATGATGCTAATATTTACTCATCTGCAATTGCAGCTGAGAAAGAAGCAGTAAGTGCAGCAGAAAGAGCAGAGAGAAAGCTTCAGCTGCGAGACAAAGTGAGTTTTCTATAGTAGTAAATTGTTTTGAGGTCAACATGTGGATCGACAAAATTTTAGAACTCTTGAGAAGTCTAATACAGTTTGTTCAAAACATACTGAGCATATGCTGCCATTGATTTGCATGATCGTCCTAGAGTCCTAGGCTATAGCATTGGTGTTACTTCATCATTCTAGGCCCCTAGGGGTTACCTAGAAGCTGTAGGTTCCACTTTTTCTACGCGGTTGCTGTTTTTCTTGTATTTTCTCTCTGGGAAGAGGATGCATAGATGTTTTAATGTGTGGTCTGTCAGATTGTCTAGGTTTCTTCTGAAAGGGGAATGAAGGTGAAGTTATCTAATATGATGTATGTGTTAGTTCTTTCATCTCATGGTTGTTCACATAACTATTCAGTTAATATCTTGGCATTGAAATTTGGTTGATCTGCCAGTTTCATATTCCACAAATTTAAAACGCTCAATTTCACTGTCCTATGCAGGCATCTGAAATCTGCTGCTCGGGTTAATAAGTTATATTATACTCTGTCATAATTATTTTTGAGTCTGTACTAAATATCAAATGACCATCGTTAAACTGGAGTTGCATGTTAGCGTTTCATTGCATAATCTATGGGAGTTTATTAAATTTCATTTCCGCTGCATGGTGGCTCTTAAAATCCAATATCTGCAAAGGAAATGGTTCGGTGCTTTGGTTTGTTGATTACTTGCAAGTGGCAATGAAAATCTCAAATTTCTGTTTGCAGAAGAGACGAGAGGAAATGGAAAGGCTTGAAAAGGAGAGGCAAGCAGAGATTAGAAGCTACAAAGGTTTGATGGTGTCTGAAAAGATGACATCTAACAAGCAGATTGCATCTGAAAGCAAGTCATTGCAGGAAATGGAGGAGGACTTTATGTAAGCACAATCATATAGTTTAATGTTATGCCAAATTTGCCCCTTCAAGAAGTGGGTTTGAAGCTTAATTTGTAACTCTAGACTAGAAGTTGTTTCTCCTCACAGGAATAAATTAATCACTTCAGTTTCATGCCTGTAGTTCGATGATATTATTGAGAAAAAAATTAGGAGAAGAAATGTTTGATGCTGGAGATGTGGGGGTAATAAATTCTCTTATTGTGCCCGTGACTTGTAATTGAATGATAACGATGAACATGATTGAGACTTCATTGGTAATTAAGTGTGCTTATATTCTTCTGGAAAATTGTAGTTGGTAATCAAATTGAACTTGCATACTGATAGCTAGGGGCATGTGCATACACTTGTAATATCCATGAGACATTTATGTTGTCTGCCTGCAAGTACATGTTTATCTGAATACTTTTGTATTCTGTATCAGAAAACGTTTCACTGTTTTAATGTGTTCTTAATATGCTAGAGGAGTATATTAGAACTTTCTAAATTAGTTTGGCAAGCTTTTAACGTTTTTTGATATTATTATTATTATCATCATCATTATTATTACAACTCAAAATCTAGAATTTATTCGTAAACTCAAAATATTTTTCATTATTTATTTTGGAATAAAAATATTTTTAATTTAATGAAAATTGATACTTTATGCAACTTTTGCCAATTCTGAATTAACAGTATTAATATGGTGCTGACTTAATGTTGATACATTATAAAATATGATATTTTTTAAATATCTATTTATTGATTTGACAAAATATGAAATTGACATTATATATTTTGTCATATATCAATGTCACCTTAATGCCGTGTCAACACCACCTCAACGTCATTAATTTAAATTTAATAAAATTACATGAGTATTTTTATACTAATTTTCATTACGTTATGGACATTTTTACTTCAAAATAAACGATATAAATATTTTAATACTATGAAAAAAAACGTGAAGGATATTTTTAAATTTTTATTTTTTTTTAAATAAAAACATAAGTTACCCTATTCCAATTTATCCAAAAATAAATAAAAAAAATCAAATACTTTTAACTCTCACTTTTATTATTTACCGGGAAAAAAAAATTAAAAACAATAAACAAAACAAAAACAATTCCTCAATCCCATTTTGAAGTATTTGGGAACCCACAAGGGCAAAAAAATGTTTTGTATTGGCACGTGTGATTGCTGTTTCACTAGATCCTTTGTACTTGTATCTTCCTACGATTGATGATGATTTGGATAGGAAGATGGAGATTAATTCACATATATTTATTTTTTTATATAATCCATATTATGTTTTAATTTCAAACTAATTTTATTGCTCCATATAATGAATTCATTTGAAACCATCTAAAATACAACTAAGAAGAGTCTGTCTGGATGTTAATTCAACATCATTTATTAATATTCAGAGTCTTGTTGTATAGTATAATGCTGTATGATTTTTTTATGAATTATGTTTGGATAAACTGTATAGTGTTATTTGATTTTATAACATGTTTTTGTTTTAATTCATTATCAAAATAAAAAACTTCCACTTAATTTTATTCTTTTAAAGAAATAATTGATGGGTGAATTTTTTTTCAAATTAGAGTCGAATAGAGTGACTTATTATTATTATTCATCCCAAACAAATAAACAATATGCAAATTTATAATTATTTTAGTTCTCTTAATTGAAAGAATTATTATTATTATTATTATTAAAATAAAAAAAAAACAAAATGAAAGAGTTATTATTATTGTTTTTTAAGGTACGAAAATTTAACAGTTGTGAGGCACCAGTAGAGTGAACTGCAGAGAAGCAAAACCCTGTTTCGCTCCATAACAAAAAAATATACTCTAAAATCTGTCTCACAAACCAAAACCCTAAATAAAAACTCTTCTGTTCTCGCTTCTATTCTTCAACTACTCCTCCTCTCGCTCTTCATTCACCCCTGCAACAATGGCCACTCCTTCTTTGGACGAAGGGACAGCGAAGGCAGTCCTCAGAAAGGTCTGTCAAACACAATTTCATTGTTAAATAGCTTCAAAATAGTTGTTGTCCTTACTTATATTTTGCACGTATGCTATGTTTTCTCAGGTAGAGTTTTATTTCAGCGATAATTATCGCACGAGAGACAATTTTATGAGAAATACAATCAGTGCCAGTGAAGATGGCAGTATCCTTGCTTTATTTGATTCATTTGTTGAGATTTGCGTTTTAATTTTGAACTTGACTTCAGTTTAAATTCAGATTTTTTTTTTTGGAAATTGTTGATTTTGACATTAGAAAACAGTGGTTAGTCTGGCTTTAATATGCACCTTCACGAAGATGAAAGATTATTTGAAATTGAAGGACGTGAAGCCAGAAGAAGTGCCTGAAGATACTCTGCAGGCAGTTGCTGAAACTCTTAGGAAATCTCCTTCTGTTAAAGTTTCTGAAGATGGTACGTTTATTGTTGTTGTGTTCTCTTTTTCACCTAGATTGCAAGCTTTGTTTGGTGCCCAGTTAAGTGCATGATAAGAAAATTGTATCAGCTGATTGGCCTTAGAGTATTGAAATCTCAGCTGAGTGGAGTTTCAGTTCAATCACCTGAGTGAACCTTCTACGGGTTTTCATTGTCTTTGTTATACGCCTTTTTACCATGTGGTATTTATTTCCATAAGGCTGCAGAATATTTATAAATATTGGTCTTGGTACTTTTTAATGATTCAAGTCCAGTTTGGTTTTCGTTGTTGGTTTGGCTTGCTTGGATCATGCTTTAAAATTGAAGAGCTGCACTCAGTTGAATTGGGATTTTGAAATCTGATTTACTGCTTTAAACCGATCTGGTTTCTTCTTTATTATTGAATTGCCAATAGATAAAAAAAAAGAATCTTTTCCATATTGTTTTGCTTGGCGTTCAAAGATGTTATTGTTCTGATAAAAAAATTACTTTATTGCCCGTTTCAGGGAAGAAAGTTGGTAGGATTGCTGCACTCTTAAAGCCTAGAGATGTAATTGAGCAATTAGACATACGAACAGTCGCTGCATCACCTCTAGGGTATGACGTGACAAGGGAAGACATAGACTCTTTTTTCAGTCAGTATGGCAAGGTAATGAATGATCATGTTAATTGCTGCTGATAGACTTTGGTTACCAATTATCACATTTTCAGTTATGTATGCTCATTGTGTGAGTCAGTTATGTAAAATATCTGCTGCATCGGGTTATATGAATCTTGATCCATGCATATTTTTCTGCTTGCTTCAGCTATCTAGTGTGAGTATGCCTCGTCATGTAGCAGATAAACGAGTTTTTTGTGGTACTGTTTTGGTAGAGTTCTCAGTGGAGGAAGCTACTGAAAATGTTTTGAAACAAAGTTTGGTTTTTCAAGGTGTACAACTAGAATTAAAGCCAAAGTAAGCTATTACTTGTGTTTCTGCTCATTATGTGCATACAAATCTGTAACTGTAACATTCTTGTTGCTTTAGGATTGTATTCTTTCTTATAAGTGCTATGTATAAATCAGGAAGGAATATGATGCTGAAAGAGACAAACAAGAGGAGGAGTTAAAAGCTTCTCGCCGTTTAACAGGTACAAATTGATAGAAGCAAGCTGTGCAATTATTGTGACATGATAGTGACCTGCATGCATTTGGTTCTTATTAATGCTCAAAGATAAAAACTTTTTATTTCCAACAGATTTATATTTAGCTAAAAAAAGAGATTGTAAGCATTGATGTTTATGTTCTGATGTTTTATGAGCTTGCATTACTTAATGTACTAACCTTTTTAAAGTGAGATCATCCGTTGGAAAGTAAAAAATATAGTACTCGACACAAGTTATTTTTATTTGTTCGATTCTCATGTTTATACTTGCTAGGTTTTTTAGTTCTTACATGTCAAAAAGAAATCATTTGTGATAATTTTGGAAATATCAGAATGAGGAATGTAGTGTGAGCCGATCGGATTAGCTGTGACTTAGAACCTGTAACGAGGATAGCCCGGTTGGATCGGGCATTAGCACCCCGAAGCTTTAGTCTGTGAGAGACTTAGAGAGAGAAAATATAGGGAGAGTCTTAAGAGTTCAATACTTGAAGCCTTTGAGGATTTTGCTATTTAACTGGTATGGGAGAGAGAAAAAGCCTACCATGTAGGGATACTCGAGTAGAAGTAATAGGTATGTAGAGGGTATGAGCATATAGTGATTAGACTGTCCATACTCTTTTGAGTGTGTCAGTGTGATTGACAGAAGACAGTTTTGTCAACCCGATCGAATTAGTTAGGCGGCTAGCATGTTTGATTTGAGAGGCTGCATGCGTTCGATGGGACTTGGCTCATGTGGGCTGCTGCCTTGCGACATGGGCCTTGGGCCTTGAACTATTCATGGGGCTTAAGAAATAATAATATATTATCATTTGTGCCCCCCCCAAAAAAAAAGCAATTCGATTGGATCATAAAGCAACGGAGAACTTTGATGGTCACTTTTGGACAGCCAAATTTTGAACTGCTATTTTGAAAAGGAGTGATGTTTCGTGCACCTAATGGGACAATTGTGCGTCACAATGAGTGACTCTTCGTCAGGCGGGTCATTAATAGCAACTCCTTGTTCAGCGCAGTGGCCGTTTGGTTGATCAATCCCAAGCTTACACATGGTAAAGAGATAAGTGAAGCTTCTCGAAGGCTACGTGATAGAGAACAATTTCAAGGAAATCAATAAATCAACCAAACAATGAATGAAGAAGAGAATAAAATGAAGGAAGAGAACAATTTCATTGATAAAATGATTGCAACACAGCATTACAATCCCCAGGAAGACAACTTCCCTCTCCAAAAGGAGCCCTGCTCAACAGCAGCTAAAACAAATGATTTTTCAAGATAGTCTTTCCCCTCCTCTGTTCCTAGCTTATATAACTAAACAAAAGAAATGAAACCGTTTTTTCCCTAGTGTCCAGCCTAGCACTAGGTGCAATGCGTTTCTCTCTCCTGCCCCTAACCAAATTATTCCAACCCATTTGGTAGTGTCCAGCTAAATTCCTTCGATGCCCCTGCTGGTGCTGCTGATTTCCCCAACCTCATGTTGCATCTGCTGTTCCTTAAGTAGCAACCTTGGCCCAAGCAAATCTGGATCCATGAGCATTGCTTGAGTAGTAGCCTCTCTATCAATACCACCCTCTTGAAATAAAGTCTTGTCCTCAAGACTTAGCTGAGGGTACTCATCCCGCATTACAAATTCGTCTTTCCATGTTGCCTCTTTGATACTCTTCGACTGCCATGGCACTAGCCATTGGGACACCATTCCGCTTTCTCGTTGGATCTCTCGAGTAGCAAGCACCTGCTCAAGGACATGATCTTCAGCTGTCTCGAACTCTGAATTAGGTGGCAGCTTGTTAGAGCTAGTTTGGAGCCATTTGGCCTTGGCTCCAAACTGATTGGGCCCAAGATAGGTGAGTTGGTTAGCAGATGCCAAATGGAATTCATGGTACCCTTCATGTGTCTGGTGAAACCCAGAGGTCAAGTCCAACAACAAGAAAAAATCAACCCCATTTCCAGTTTGAGCAAAGACTTGAAGACGTCCTAAATCACCAAACTTTATCTTCAACTTGAAATGATGCATGCTTGTTGTTATCCCTTTCAGTTTTAGCAAAGATTTTCGTTCTACTCCTTGTAATTCACACAGTAAATGGATCCAATTATGCCTAACAAGACCCAGGGTTTTAAGCCATTCAATTCCCCATACGACATCCAATGGACTGAAATCAAGCAAGAATGCATCCATATACAGCAAGACCCAAATCAATCGTAACTTAATACTCGGACACTCCTCATGGACAGTAACACGGTAGCCATCCCATAATTTGATCATCTTAGATGAAATAGAAGCAATAGGAGGGTTTAGGGACCTTACCTGCCTTTCTAGATGGCACAATTGATAAGATGAATGTTCACTCGCTCTCAATTTCTTGAGTAAGCCCATTAATTCTCCCGACATCTCAGTACCATGCTCTCTGAAAGAAACCATTGATAGTTCGGCTGCAGCAACTGGCCCAAGTAGTCTCTGTATAGCGATTTTAAGCGAAAGCATCCTTCCAAACCATAAAACCAAGTGGAAACCATAGTCATACGTACAAAGGCTTCTAGAATCCAGGCTCCCTGTAGTCAATGGTAGTCTCCTTGTATTTTTACTGAACTCATCTGCTTGGGCAAGAGGCTTCAATAAACGAATATCTACTCGATTCAAGCTAGCGTACAAAAATTTCTGCCAATTTTTAACAAGTGATGCCATCTTCGTCAACCCCACAGCACACCATTCATTAAGCTTAACATCAGCAGCTCCTGAGTCAATCTGCAAAACGATCTGTAGCTTCGACGTCCGGGGTACCGGATCCTCTTCCCCTGCCCTGAAAACCAACTCCATGGCGGCGTATTGTCCTTTCGCCCCATCTTCTTCTCCTGTTTTTTGCCCTGCATCCGCAGATAATTGGTTCTCCAAGATGGAGATCCGAAGTTCTCCGATGTTGCAACGTTGTTGGGTATTGAAGCAAAGTCCTAGCCGACGACGTTCGGCGACCTTCCGCGGCGCCAAAGGACGTGGTCCCCTCTCTCGTGAAGCTTGCTGAACTCGGTTGGGAGAAGGGAGCACTCTTGGTGATGGAGAATCAGCTGGGTTTAATGGTGATGGGCCTGGGCCTTTACTTGTGAGTTCTGAGTTGGGCTGTCCCATATCCTTGAGAATAAGGGAGCAAGCAACCAGCGGAGAAGCGTATGTTGCTTCAGTCCGGCTCCAATCTCCTCCCTCTCTACCCCTTGCGATCACCGCTCGACTACCTGATGAGCTGAAGGTAAGTTCGGCATCCCTTGCTAGTTCGGCATCCATGGCTTCTTTGCAAGATTCTGGTTTCGCCATCGCTCCTGGTTCCATCTGAGAGGGAACGTTGGCCCCTTCAGTCCAACTCCTGGTTCCACTGCCTCTTTCCCTTGCCATCGCTACGCTGGTTGGTGGGCGAAAGGTCAGTTCAGCATTCCTTGCTAATGCCTTAGCCTCCTCACAGTTTTGAGGTTTTAGGAATCTAACCCATCGCCCTACTTGTCCTTGCAATCCTCCCACGAAATACCCTACGCATTGAGCCTCGGATGTCTTCGGTATGTTCCCGATGATTGCTTCGAATTCCTCAATATATCCAGCCACTGTGCCGATCTGAGACAAGGTTCGTAACTTCTCGTAAGGGTCTTGGGTATCTTTTTCATCGTTTGCTTGCTGGTCGTTTTCCTCTGCATCTACTGGCTGGGTTTCTTGGTGTTTGGTTATTTTGGCATCTAGAGATTTGAATTTTTCTTCTACAGATTTCTGGAGTGCAGCAAAGGACTTCTGAAATGCAGCAATGGACTTTTGCATTGCAGCCAAGGTTTCTTCATGATAATCAATTCGTTGCTGTAAAACAATCTCAGCCTGCATGTGTGTTTGGAGTGGGTCATTCATTTTCGATTTGTTTTGTGTGAGAGAGATCGATGGAGTTTCCCACAGACGGCGCCAATTGATAGAGAACAATTTCAAGGAAATCAATAAATCAACCAAACAATGAATTAAGAAGAGAATAAAATGAAGGAAGAGAACAATTTCATTGATAAAATGATTGCAACACAGCATTACAATCCCCAGGAAGACAACTTCCCTCTCCAAAAGGAGCCCTGCTCAACAGCAGCTAAAACAAATGATTTTTCAAGATAGTCTTTCCCCTCCTCTGTTCCTAGCTTATATAACTAAACAAAAGAAATGAAACTGTTTTTTCCCTAGTGTCCAGCCTGGCACTAGGTGCAATGCGTTTCTCTCTCCTGCCCCTAACCGAATTATTCCAACCCATTTGGTAGTGTCCAGCTAAATTCCTTCGATGCCCCTGCTGGTGCTGCTGATTTCCCCAACCTCATGTTGCATCTGCTGTTCCTTAAGTAGCAACCTTGGCCCAAGCAAATCTGGATCCATGAGCATTGCTTGAGTAGTAGCCTCTCTATCACTACGTTTATCTTACAGAGAAAGCTACTGTTCCTCCATAAATAGGTAAGTTTGTTTCATTCTTCCCCTTTTTTGCTTCCACTTCCAAATTTCCTTCAATTTCCCCCAAAGCTTTTTGAATCTTCTTTAAAGTTCTTGCATTTTTCTTTGAGTATCCTAGATTCCAGTGCTCGTCTTTTTTTTTTTCCTGCCAAATTCTCGCCAAAACCACCAAGTAAGTCCTCTTTTACTTGGATGTCTGCAGATTTTATTGAAATTTCTTCTAATTCAGAGTCCTCTTCTTTTTCCGTTCTTGCTAATGAGGTCTTGAGTGTTCCTTTAGAACAACTTATGTACTCTTTTGTCGATCCCTTTTCTTTAAAAATGGCTACTAGTAGCGGTAATTCCTTATTTCCCATTGCAAATGAATTGGACACCTCATTTTGCTGCCATAAGTAAAAAACCCATTGTAAGTAATCCAATGAAACTGTTACCTGAAGCAGTCAAATTACTAAGAGAGGTATGATCTTCCTGATGATGTGGCCTTTGTGGCCTGCCCTCTTTCTATGTCCATAGATGAGTCCATTCGGGAAGGATGATGAGTGGTGTATTTGCCACCAACCTAGCTTGGGTGCTGGTCTGCAATTCCCGCTGCACCCGTTTGATGTTAGTGTCCTCAGGAGGTACGGATTGGCTCTAAATAAGATCAATCCGAATGAGTGGAGGTCGATTGCTGGCTTCAAAGCAGTATGTAAGAGTACACATCGCCCCATCATTAGAAGTGTTTACACACTTTTATATATCCAGTCGGAGAGGCGGGTCGGATTATTTCTTCACTCGCAGGTAGGCCAGGATGGTTTTCAGCCTCCCTTAGGTTACAAGGATAAATTCTTCCTGATCGGGCGAAATGGAGGCTTCGGGGTAAGCCTCAAATGATCGGTCAAGCCTAACAACGTTGGAGATTTGGCCTCAGGGCTCGAGATGTATGCCTCAAACATAGCAGCGCTCATGGGCTATAGGGTTGTGCATCGGTCGAGTTCGGTTCAACCTGACTCGAACCTGACCAACCCGAAAACCAAAGAAGAGCATAAATGTTCTTCTCGAACTGATCCTTATTATAACTAGGGGCCCGATCCGACGAACCCGACTATATTCGGGCCCCGACCCAAATAACTCGGTTTACCCGAAACAAAATAAAAACAAATAATTAACGTATAATTAAACCCCTATTAAACTATAAAAAGATTCATGTAACATATTCACCATCTAATTAAAAATTACAATAAACCAAATTTATAAAATTAGAAAACCGAGGATTGACAAAAAGCAGAATGGTATAGGTATGAAATGTAGTAAATAAGGCCAAATTCCCCATGTGAACACAATATATACCAAATGTTTGGTCCCCATGGTATCTAAATCCAAATGCAAACTGCATCAAATACTTCCTTTAATTGCAAAACGACAACCATTCATGTATTCAAAGCTTTCGTTTTGTTTTCTCGTCCATCAGTCGGTTGCTTTTTACAATGGTTGTTTCAATCCAAGTTAATCTAGAGTTGGAGAAGCAATACCTGCTCAACCACCACAAGGAGTGCCCCTTCACTGCTGGAGAGATTGTCCGAGATATCATCATCGCAACCCAATAAAATTGCAACACAAAAACTCAAAAACAAGACGAAAAAGAAAGTAGTGTTAGGCGATACCTACTTCGGTGGCGACAGGTGGTGGAGAGTTACGACGGCGACCAGCGGTGGCGAGAAGCAGTGTCAATAGGTGGTGGCGGTTGGGCAGATTGGATTTGGGAATTAGGGATTTTAAGAGAAATCTTGAAAAAGAGAATTGAAGAAAGGGGATTTTTTTGGTTTATATATGGCTGTCATTCGGGTTGTCGGTCAGGTCGGTTTTTGAGGGGTTTTAACTCGACCTTGCCCGAACTCGAACTATCTTGATTTGGCCAACCCGACCGACCCTAACCCCCAAACAACCCTATCCGAATAACTTGTTCGGGTCCGTTTGGTTGGGTTTTGTACACCCTTAATGGGCTATATGGAAAAGCATGCGAGGGAGCCTGTGAGTGTCAATTTTTTATTGGTTAGAGATGAGACTGGTCCTTCCGATCCCTTTGGGCCTTCTGGTCCCTCTGGACCATCTGGGGCCCAAGCCGAACGTGAACTTCTGTTGTCTTATGCATATGCATTATAACTAGTTTATCTTATGACTGATGAAATTCTAATTGTTGGCTTTTGATTTTGCAGCTTTGATGGATCTAGCAATCCAGAAGGACTTGGCCGAACGGACTAAGAAGCTCCGTGATGAAAGGCGGGCAAAAGAAGGTCAGAAGAAGCGATCCTCTCAATCTTCTAACCAGGGTGAAAGGTTTTCAAAGACGAAGAGGTTTGTTCTTGAGGCCCGATCGTCTCACGTTGGGGGTGCTTCAACAATGGATCCAGTGTCAATTCCTTCGACTGCTGCTCCTCCAATTGGTGGGTTAGACCTGCCTTTGTCTGTTCCTCTGCCAGTCACCAGATCGGACTTGCCTTCCCCTCTTTCTGATCGGACCATCTCTGAGGGTTCGGCGATCTCTTCTATCGTTCCTCCATCCACTTTAGCTTCGGCAATCGAGTCCCTTACCATGAGGGGCTTTTTATCCCAGATGTTCGGGGAGGACTATTCCTTTCGGGATAGTCGGGTGCCGGACTTTGCTAGCTCAGTCTTCATGTCCGAGAAGGATACGAGGGATATGGGGTCGGTCAAGTCACTATCCGAGGATTTCAACGAATTTAATCGCTGCATCGCCTCCGTAAGTTTGTTCGTTTGTTTTTTTAATTCTTTTCGGCTTTTGACCTCATAATTGGTTTCTTGTGACAGGCTATCCAAAGAGCCATGCGCCTCTATGGGGAGAACTTAGGCTGGCAGGAAAAGTTGTCTCAGAAGATCCGGTCGGAGAGCAAGTTAAAGTTGGCGGTCGAGGCACTAAAGAAGGAGCACGAGGAGCTCAAGAAGAAGCATGAGGCCGATCTCAAGACAATCCGAGCGGATCATTCTGCACATGTAGCGAACCTTTCTACTCAGGTTGAGGAGTTGAAGGGCAAAGTGGCCTTTGTGGAGTCTGTGAATGAAGGTCTCCAAGCCAGATGGGATCTTCTCTACAAGTCACATCAGGAGGAGCTAGTGGTGCAGAGAAGTCAATTGCTAGACCAGACGGCTCAAGCTCAAGACGACCTCATCACCCGAATATCACTCGCTTGCCAGCAACACTATCCGGGCGAGGACTTCAGCTTTCTAGAAGACCCGACTAGTTGGCCCGAGGTTCCTCCTGAAGATGATGACGATAGCAATGGCACAGTTGGGGGAGGAGATGATGTAGAATAGTAGTTTTAGGTTTTCATTTTGTACTTGTGTTATTATTTATCTTATTATTGTTATTATTATTTTTTTTTGTAACTTGTAATTGAAGATTTACTAATGGAAAAGGGTACCTTTTATTCGATCTCTTTTATGTTTTACAAGTTTCCAATGCGTATAAGTTTTGACTTGATATTTTATTGTAGTATTTCGATAGTTAATAGGCTTAGAACTCAATCATTTCAAGGGCTATTGACCCTTTTCATGGATTTTGGCCAAGTTGGCTTTCATGGTTTCTTGTTTATCCTAATATGCTCTATGGAATAGTATTCCGCGTATCTGTGAATAATAAATGTTTCTCTTACAATGATGATTTTTGTAGGTTCGAACTGTTAGTGGAGAAGCGAATAAATGATATACTTGATAGATTGAACAGAACAAAAGTTGAGAGGAAGCCTGATTTGATCTCAGCGACCTTTGCTTATGTAACTTATAAAACTAAATGAATCAGATTTCTTGTCTGCTGGAAGAAGGGATTCAATTTGGGGAAATTCTTCTTGTTTCCTGAATTTTGTATGTCGATGATGCTAACATTTACTTATCTGCAATTGCAGCTGAGAAAGAAGCAGTGAGTGCAGCAGAAAGAGCAGAGAGAAAGCTTCAGCTGCGAGACAAAGTGAGTTTTCTATAGTAGTAAATTGTTTTGAGGTCAACATGTGGATCGACAAAATTTTAGAACTCTTGAGAAGTCTAATACAGTTTGTTCAAAACATGCCGAGCATATGCTGCCATTGATTTGTATGATCGCTCCTAGAGTCCTAGGTTGTAGAATTGGTGTTACTTCATCATTCTAGGTCCCTAGGGGTTACCTAGAAGCTGTAGGTTCCACTTTTTCTATGCGGTTGCTGTTTTTCTTGTATTTTCTCTCTGGTAAGCGGATGCGTAGATGTTTTAATGCGGGGTCTGTCAGATTGTCTAGGTTTCTTCTGAAAGGGGAATGAAGGGAATGAAGGTGAAGTTATCTAATATGATGTAGGTGTTTGTTCTTTCTATCTCTTGGTTGTTCACATAACTAGTCAGTTAATATCTTGGCATTGAAATTTGGTTGATCTGCCAGTTTCATATACCACAAATTTAAAACGTTCAATTTCACTGTCCTATGCAGGCATCTGAAATGTATTGCTTGGTTTAATAAGTTATATTATTACTCTGTCATAATTATTTTTGAGTCTAGTAAATATCAAACAACCTTTGTTAAAACTGGAGTTGCATGTTAGCGTTTCATTTCATAATCTATGGGAGTTTATTAAATTTCATTTCCTCTGCATGGTGGATCATAAAATCCAATATTTGCAAAGGAAATGGTTCGGTGCTTTGGTTTGTTGATTACTTGCAGGTGGCAGTCAAAATCCCAAATTTCTGTTTGCAGAAGAGGCGAGAGGAAATGGAAAGGCTTGAAAAGGAGACAGGCAGAGATTAGAAGCTACAAAGGTTTGATGGTGTCTGAAAAGATGCTTATATATTCTTCTGTAAATTGTAGTTGGTAATCAAATTGAACTTGCATACTGATAACTAGGGGCATGTGCATACATTTATAATATCCATGAGACATTTATGTTGTATGCCTGCAAGTACATGTTTATCTGAATTCTTTTGTATTCTGTATCAGAAAACGTTTCATTGGTTTAATGTGTTCTTAATGTGCGAGAGGAGTATATTTGAACTTTCTAAATTAGTTTAGCAAGCCGTTACCGTTTTCTGATTTTATTATTATTATTATTATTACAACTCAAAATCTAGAATTTATTCGTAAATGCTTCCATGTGATATATATTTATAGGGTTAAGGTGTAATTTTACCCCTGAACTATTGAAAATAGGTAATTTTGCCTTATACGTTTTTTTGAGCCTATTTTGCCATTGAATTCGAATTTTTTGTTTGTTATTATCCCTGAACTTAGATTTAAAGTGTGATTTTGTCCCTATTACTAACAGAACACGTGGCAACCACTTTGATGACATGGCAAAAATGCAAAAAAAAAAAAAATATCTCCTCTCCCCTCGCCTCTCTCTTCCTTCTCTTCCTCCTGAATTTTTCGGAATTGACTTGGCCTATTTCTTTTGGCGATTCGATATCCATGGGAACATCAAGCTGAATTTTAGTAGACAATTAGGAGACATATATTTCTTCATTTAGAATGGCGAATATCATTTTTGGAGGTCTGAAAGTTGAGGTTTTACTGCAAAAAATGACTGTTTTTCTGGATATTTTATACAGTAACCAGTTTTATCTTTTTTCACAATTGGGTACTTATTTGCCGTTAGATCGGGCTGATTATTGGTGAATATGGTCGGAACTCTTTGATCGTCAATGTGAACGGTGAAGATCATTTTTGGATGTCTGCAAGTTGAGGTTTTGTTATAAAAAGTGGACTGTTTTCTGCATATTGTATACAATAACCAGTTTTTTTTTTTTTTTACGATTGGGTAGTCATTTGCCATTAGATCGGACTGATTTTTGGTAAGTATGCTCAGAACTCTTTGATCTTTAATGTGAACGGTGGAGATTGCATTTGGATCATTATAATCTTGTTTGATTTGCTTTGGACAGAAGTTATATATCAGGAGCAAAATTTCTAGGAGAGTTTTTCTTTGGAAATTTAGAAGAACAAATTTTCTTGGGAAACAAATACATTTTTTTTTACCTTTTTTTTATTTCATTTTCTTAGAAGCCAAACACTTTTTATTATTATTTTTAAAATTTTTAATATGGGTGCCATGCCATCAACTTTTAAATTAAAAAATTATGCCGATCAAGATAGAGAAGTACATGTAGCAAATGATTATGAGGAAAAGTTTGTTGATGTATCGCATGTTAATTGCTGTTGTTTGTGCCATTAGATATATAGCGATTTTGTTAGCAATAGGGGTAAAATCACACTTTAAACCTAACTTTAGGGGTAAAAACAAACCCAAAATCGGAGTTTAAGGGCAAAATGGGCTAAAAAAAATTATAAGGGCAAAATTACCCATTTTCAATAGTTTAAGGGTAAAATTACACCTTAATCCATATTTATAAACAAGTTCTATAATGTTGAATTAAAATGATTTTAAAACATATATTTGAATTGAATCCGACATAATCATATTTTAAATATATTGAAAATTCATTTATCTGTATTTTCAAAAATCTAACAAAATAATCTTATGAAAATAAGTGATCAACGGTCATCTTTCAGTATGTCTCGTGTACTGTACAATAGCAGGTCAAAAGGTAACAATGCAGCGGTTGTATTTAACATGAGCAGAATTTATATTTAATGCTATTTACATTTTTTTAGGGTATTAAAATATTTTTTATTATTTATTTTGAAGTAAAAATATTTCTAACATAATAAAATTTGGTATAAAAATATCACTGGAAGCAAAATTTGCCAATTCTAAATTAATAATTTTAATATGGTGTTGATGTAACGCTGACATGCAGTAAAACACGACGCTTCTTAGATATTTTTTTAGTTTTATCTTTTGACAAAATATGAAATTGATGTTACATATTTTGCTATGTATCAGTATTAGCTTAATACCGTGTTAGCACCATTTCAAATTTGTTAATTTGAAGTTGATAAAAGTCATTTTTATAAGCATTTTTACCTAATATTATTGTTATTAAAATAATAATACGAAATTTAACAGTTGTGAGGCACAAGTAGAGTGAACTGCAGAGAAGCAAAACCCTGTTCGCTCCATAACAATAAAATATACTTTAAAATCACCAAAACCCTAAATAAATACTCTTCCGTTTTCGCTTCTATTCTTCAACTACTCTTCCTCTCGCTCTTCATTCACCCCTGCAACAATGGCCACTCCTCCTTTGGACGAAGGGACAGCGAAGGAAGTCCTCAGACAGGTCTGTCAAACACAATTTCATTGTTAAATAGCTTCAAAATAGTTGTTGTCTTTACTTATATTTTGCACCTATGCTATGTTTTCTCAGGTAGAGTTTTATTTCAGCGATAGTAATCTTCCGAGAGACAATTTTATGAGAAATACAATCAGTGCCAGTGAAGATGGCAGTATCCTTGCTCTATTTCATTCATTTGTTGAGATTTGCGTTTTAATTTTGAACTTAGACTTCAGTTTAAATTTATAAATATTCAGTTTTTGGAAATTGTTGATCTTGACTGTGGAAAACAGTGGTTAGTCTGGCTTTAATATGCTCCTTCAAGAAGATGAAAGGTTATTTGAAATTGAAGGACGTGAAGCCAGATGAAGTGCCAGAAGATACTCTGAAGGCAGTTGCTGAAACTCTTAGGAAATCTACTTCCGTTAAAGTTTCTGAAGATGGTACGCTTATTGTTGTTGTGTTCTCTTTTTCACCTAGATTACAAGCTTTGTTTGGTGCCCAGTTAAGTGCTTGATAAGAAAATTGTATCAGCTGATTGGCCTTAGAGTATTGAAATCTCAGCTGAGTGGAGTTTCAGTTCAATCACATGACTGAACCTTCTACGGGTTTTCTTTGTCTTTGTTATACGCCTTTTTACCATGTGGTATTTATTTTCATAAGGCTGCAGCATATTTATAAATATTGGTCTTGGTACTTTTTAATGATTCAAGGACGTCCTGTTTGGTTTCGTTGTTGCTTTGGCTTGCTAGGATCATGCTTTAAAATGAAAGAGCTGCACTCAGTTGAATAGGGATTTTGAAATCTGATTTACTGCTTTAAACCGATCTGGTGTTTTCTTTATTATTGAATTGCCAATAGATAACAAAAAAAAATAGAATCTCTACCATATTGTTTTGTTTGGCGTTCAAAGATGTTATTGTTCTGATAAAAAAAATTACTGTATTGCCTGTTTCAGGGAAGAAAGTTGGTAGGATTGCTGCACTCTTAAAGCCTGAAGAGGCAATTGAGCAATTAGACATAAGAACAGTCACTGCATCACCTCTAGGGTATGACGTGACAAGGGAAGACATGGACTCTTTTTTCAGTCAGTATGGCAAGGTAATGCGTGATCATGTTAATGCTGCTGATAGACTTTGGTTACCAATTATCACATTTTCAGTTATGTATGCTCATTGTGTGAGTCAGTTATGTAAGATATCTGCTGCATTGGGTTATATGAATCTTGATCCATGCATATTTCTCTGCTTACTTCAGCTATCTAGTGTGAGGATGCCTCGTCATGTAGCAGATAAACGAGTTTTTTGCGGTACTGCTTTGGTAGAGTTCTCAGCGGAGGAAGATACCGAAAATGTTTTGAAACAAAGTTTGGTTTTTCAAGGTGTACAACTGCAATTAAAGCCAAAGTAAGCTATTGCTTGTGGGTTTTCTGCTCATTATGTGCATACAAATATGTAACTGTAACATTCTTATTGCTTTAGGATTGTATTCTTCCTTATAAGTGCTCTGTATAAATCAGGAAGGAATATGATGCTGAAAGAGAAAAGCAAGAGGAGGAGTTAAAAGCTTCTGGCCCCTTAACGGGTACAAATCAAAAGCACAATTCTGATGAACCGACGTGAGTATCTAAATAATCCTATGTTTTCCTGTTACATGATCTCTCGAAAGATTTGTTAGTTAATGCATCTCCCACTATAATGATTACAGCTATCCCAGGGGTTTAATTGTTGCTTTTGCATTGAAGAGCTTTTCATCTGGAGATTCTGTGGAACAGGATGTTGCTCATGAGAAAGCAGATGTAATAGGAAATTCATCCGAGAATGCTAGTAAGGAAAGTGAGCAGAAAGTGTGTGAAAATCATGAGATTAATCTTGAGGAAGGGAAAGAAGAAAAGATCACTGAGGAAAACTTCTCCAAAAGTAAAGAAACAGAAGAAAAGGAGAAGACATCTGCAGAGTCTGCTGCAAAGGACCAGGAAAAGGAAGAAAAATGCAAAGCTGATGCATATAGGGATGACATGAATGTTGTATTGCGGGAGGATCTGAAGGCAGTCTTTGGAAAATTTGGCACTGTCAAGGTACTATGAGTCCTATTTTGAGTTCTATATGCAGTATTACATGTATATTATCTCTATTTTATTGGTCCTTCTCTTTCCATTTTCATTCATTTAGATAGAACAGAGATGTGTTCTTGCAATATGTTCCTAGAACATGTGTGACTTTTATGTTTTTTAGGTTGCCTTGACCTCTTTGTATTATATGTTTCTCGCTCTTGTCAGTTTGTTGATTTCAAAATTGGAGAAGAATCAGGATATATTAGATTCGAACAACCTGAATCAGCCCAAAAAGCTCGTGCAGCTGCTGTCCTAGCTAAAGAAGGTGGCCTGATTGTAAAGAATTTCATTGCTACTCTAGAACCAGTGACTGGTACGTTCTATTCTCAGCTTTACTCAAATTTTATGAATTAATGGAATTTTCTTGCTACTTCTTTAAGAATGTTTTACACTTACTCCTAATCCCCTTGGGTAATATTTATTTGTCCTGGGAAAGTTGTTGGTTACTCTGTTTTTTATACAAGGATTAAGTTTATGTTTTTTGGTTATTGAAGGATGGGAATTAGTTTCAATAGAGATATGGAGGGATTTTAATAGTTTAATAATCAGTGACATAATTGATGGAAGCAAGTTGTGCGATTACTGTGACATGACAGTGACGTGCATGCATTTGGTTCTTATTGATGCTTAAAGATAAAAACTTTTTATTTCCAACAGATTTATATTTAGCTAAAAAAAGAGATAGTAAGCATAGATGTTTATGTTCTGTTGTTTTATGAGCGTGCATTACTTAATGTGCTTAACCTTTGTGGAGTGGGATCATCCGTTGGAAAGTAAAAAATATAGGACTTGACACAAGTTAATTTTATTTGTTCAATTCTCATGTTTATACTTGCTAGGTGTTTTAGTTCTTACATGTCAAAACGAAATCATTTGGGAAAAAAAAAATGAAATAATGCCAAAGAAGCCTTATCGGAAACCCAAGACCCCATAAAAGATCTCTTTTAATTTCCTCTCTGCTGGCCTTGTGCTAAACTCTCATTACAATTGATAGTCTTTTATAGCCTTTATTCTTCATTATTGAATGTGGACTGATACAGTTCTGTTTTTCTTGTCTATTTGTGGTCATAGGCGATGCAGAGAGGGATTATTGGGGCCTACTTCGTGGCAATCAAGAAAAGCATAGGGAAAATTTTGGTCACCGAGGAAGGTCAGAATTAGTATATTTTCAACCTCCAATTGGATTGACATGAATTTCTGTTATTATCAAGCTAAATGTTTATTATGCTTCAACAGGGGAGGAAAACGCTTCAGGGGTGGCGGTAAACACTACAGATCTAGAGATAATTCTGGAACTGGTCGGCCAAATAAAGCTCAGAAAGTTGGAGCATAATGAGAGTCAAATATGAATTGGTGTCGACTTTGAAGGTCAATTTTGTATGACAACCTAGGATTTTGCAATGGCAGAATATGTGCATTTGTGCTTGATCTCCCTATCCTAATGTTATTTTTTTGAGCTGGTTTTGTTCTCTGTTAGGGGACTATAATGTGTTACTTGATTTGTAACAGAGATGACCTATAACTTGATCTTCAATTATTTTCATAGGTTTGATATACATGATCTTTGGCATCACCACTGTTTGGTTCCCTACTGAAATTGAATTTAACCAAGTTGCGGTTGGTTCATAGTTCCAAACCGGAATCAAAACCCTGAGCCAAAGGGTTGGTAATTGGAATTGGATTCTATTTGAACTGGAAAAATAAAAGCCGGAAGCTACCAATCCATGTGCGCTGTGTTCAGTTCACTCCTTTACAAATGCACTTAGGTCTAGACATTGGATTGTAAATCTGGATCATACCATATCTTCCCAAAATCTCAACATATGTAATGTAGTAATAAAGTGAACCGACAATGAATTATGTTCGAATTTAATAGCTCATGTGTTTATTGCGTAGACACATTTGCCCTCAAATTTATATTATATGGTTAAAAAATCCAACAGCATCAATCGCTTAGATTTGGTTTTGTAGTTCTTATTAGTTTAAAAGGATATAAAATTTTAATTTTAATTCGTTTTACCAAAGCAAAATTTATAATTGTAATTACCATTAGACTATTAAAAACTCTCAATTGTGAATTTCATTATTTGAATAATTTTCATAAATATTTAATATGGACTTGCTTTTTAATTTTAACTTGAGTTGTTTTAGGTCATATTGTTTTTACATTTACTTTTGATTTGATATAAATGGAAATTGCAATAAAATTAGAAAAAATTAAAAAAGTAGTATTCAGCCATCGATGTTTGTCTCGAGACTCTATTTTGCTCTATAATTAATTCTGAATCTAAAATACTTCGGGCTAAAAATGTAATAAAATATAGGCATTTGAGCATATTTTCAATAAATTTATGAGAATTTTGGCAATTTTTTATCAAGCATTTTTGCTCCAAAAATAATTTAAGGGATAAATTTTATTTTTGCTCTAAAAACAATTTAAGAGACAAAATAGAACTTTGAGATAAATATCGAAGGCAAAATAATATATTTTCCTAAAAAGTATATACAAATAACAAAATTAAATATATAATAAATATTCAAGAAGTATAAATTTAAGAGTTATTTTTTCAAAAACCAGTAACACTCACATTTTTTTTTTTTATTGTTGCTATTTCAATGCATAGAAGAAAATGAATAAATTTAAGAAATTAAAAAATTCTTAAATAGCTCATCATTATATTAGAATCTGAAAAATTAATATTTTTAAATATTTAGAAGGAAGTGGTGTATTCTTTTATAGGTCTGTTCAGTGCAAATTTAAATTGATTAGATTAATGAATTTCAAATATAATATAGTTATTAAAAAAAAGTACTCAATGAAATTTGGGTAGAAAGAAAATGGTTAAAGAAATGATGGAACCAAAAGGGTTTAAGACATGAAAAGTAAAATTTAGGGGTTCAATTGAAAAAATAAAAATTATAAAAACCAAATGGAGAAATTTTTTGTCGCAATTTGGTCATTTTAAAATTTTCTTCGAAATGTGAATTATTAGGCAAATCGGAAGAAGGGGAAAACAAGCCGTTGAGCATTTGAAAAACAAGAGGGGAAGAAAGGGTATGGAAAAGGACGGCTGAATCCGACGTGTCTATATCTACACCGTTCAAAGGAAGCCAAGATGCTCGACCTTTAACCTATAGGGTTTGAATTTGCTAAGTCTGCCTCTTTATTTTTGAATACCTCTCTTTACCGTTTCAATTTCTCTCTCTTTCTCTCTCTCTATCATTCACTGTACATCCTCAGTGTATTTGCAGATCTCTTCTCTCGATTGCTTCATTAGGATCTGCAAATGCCCACCCTATCGATTCGATCATTGACTCGGTCTTGCCTCTCTTCTGCTTCATTTCTTTATCTAAAGCTCGCTTGGGTACGTCCTTTATTTTATTTTATTTTTTTTCTGAAATGTGAAATCTTTTTGATTGATTTTAAACGATGTTTCTCAAATTCGTCCTATCTATGTCTGTTTGTCTGAGGTTTTTGGATTATAGGGGATTTGAGTGATTTAATTAGTGATTTGGGGTCATTTGCTCATTAATTTTGAAAAGTTGTAACCTTGATAGTGGTCTAGCTTTTTGAATTCAAGAAATTCTCTTTATGGTATGTTGCGTTGATTTATATGACTGAATTTCATGTTTTTGATATTTAAATTTCAAACCCTACTGTAAACTGAACTAAGCCCTGATCTCCAAACCTTAGTTTTATTGAAACCTACTAGAAATCATGGGCATAAATGTCTCTGGTGCACATTTGTGCTGTGTACTTGTATTTCCTATCGGTCGTGTCTCTTTCTGATGTGATGGAAATAAACACTGAGCTAAGCAAATCTTTGGATAATTTCTCTGGGAATAGTTGCTTTCTGTTCTTTCCCCATCGTATGAGCTTCTTGTTTTATTTGAATTTTCTTTTTCTTTATGTATTAATTTTTCTGTTTTGCTTTGTGAGAAGGGATACCAAATTTCTTACTAGGGAGATTTTTATCATGATTTGGACAACATACTTCGGAGATAATTGTTCTAAAGTTGGAATTGGGGTATGCTGGTTCATTTTTCTAACAAAAAACAATGGAAAGTGACAAGTCAGTGTCTGTTCCATATGATGGGCACAGTGAGGGAATTCAGAGAATCCGGCCTCTGCATGGGTAAGTTTGTAAAACTATTTCCAATATTTATATCTCTCGTGTCTTGGAATTCCCTGCGCAACATCTTGCTTTTTGAAGTACAGACATAATCTTGGGGGCTTTGCTATGTGCTTGCTGTGCTAATCTTGAGATGCATTGACAGAATTTTTTGCGGCTTCCTTTTTAATAGCAAAAGCTTTTTCTGGTGCAACTATTACTACTTTTTTCACTCAGCTTAACCATTGCTACTTTTTTCACTCAGCTTAACCACTGCTACTTTTTTCACTCAGCTTTGCTCATTGTTATGCTTCCTACAACTATAAGTACAAATATGCCATGTTCTTCTTCATCTAGAGATTGGAAGTTTTGATTGTTTTGGTCCCAGTCGTTTAACATTTAAGCTCTCAAGATGGTCTTTCATTTTAGTGCTTACTCTTGTGGTTGATATGATTCATGTACCCTTTGATGAGAGAATGCTTTTGTTATGACTACTAAATTTGAATCAAGTCATGCATTTCTTTCATAATTTTTGTTTTCAGGCGGACTGTTGGCCCAGCAAGGCGATCCACAAAAGGGCAATGGACAGCTGAAGAGGTAATGAGTATCCTATCAATATATAATTCCTAGTATTGCTCTTTTATGCTTTATCCTTGATGTTGGTTGGTATTTAAGTTCAAAAGATATTATGTAATAAAGATGCCTCAGCCATGTTGCTTTGGCAGATTTTTGGAAAATTGCCAGTTCACCTTGCTCTAATTGATGTCTCTAATTTGAACTTGGCCTAAGCAATGTCTGAAATCCTGAAATGATGCTTAGCGTTATACTTATATATAGTCACACATCATTGCTTTCTATAATATTTGTATCATTGTTTGGATTATGTGCATGTAGGATGAGATTTTGCGCAAGGCTGTTCAACGTTTCAAAGGAAAGAACTGGAAAAAAATTGGTATGGTTGTGATCTATATATTTATTTAAATCGGTATTTTAGACATGGATTATTTTTCTTTTTGTTTACCCTTCATTTTTCCCACCATGTTATATCTCAACTAATCGAACTAGTTTGACTACTACTTTTTTGATTCATGTATCTGAGCTGTCTCATTCTGCTCAGTTGTCACCATTGTTGCTTGGCCATTATATTTTTACAAAATATTTTATGTGGTTATCTAATTGTAATATTGGGCTATCTGTAGCTGAATGTTTTAAAGATCGGACAGATGTGCAATGCTTACATAGGTGGCAGAAGGTCCTAAATCCCGAGCTTGTCAAAGGCCCTTGGTCAAAAGAGGTAGCCACTTAGTTGTTTCTTGTCTATTTGAATTCAGACCCTTCTCCTTTACTAGCTCTCCATTAGATTGCACAGCCTGGATATTCCGCAAATTATTGTGAACTTACCTGCTTTTTGTCAAAATGTAAACAGGAGGATGAAATGATAATTGAACTGGTTAACAAATATGGGCCAAAAAAGTGGTCCACAATTGCACAGCATTTACCTGGACGAATTGGAAAGCAATGCAGGGAAAGGTAAGCTAGCTATTGCTGACTAGATGGATATACTTATGTTCTCTTAGTTTATACTTATCGTCAAAAGCTGTATTACCTTTGTTGGAAAATATTACTAGTAACAAAATTTTTTAAATTTTTATTCATTAGTTTTCAGCTATCTTATTGTTGCTTTTGCACTGACATGTGCATAATACTTTAGGTGGCATAATCATTTAAATCCTTCCATAAACAAAGAGGCATGGACACAGGAAGAGGAGTTGGCCCTGATTCGTGCTCATCAGATTTATGGGAACAGATGGGCTGAGCTCACAAAGTTCTTGCCTGGAAGGTTTGTTCTCATTATTTTCAGCAGAGGCAAAAACCTTTTACTTTATTTAGCTAGAGATGTTCTATACTATGCCATTTATTTGCTTAAATGTGACATCTCCAGATTTATTTTCTGTGATATATGTTATTTCCGTCAGTTTGGTGAGTGTTAAGTCAACAAACATAGTTTCTGATTCCTCTATGTTTTTATTTTCAACAGGACAGACAATGCAATAAAAAATCACTGGAACAGTTCTGTGAAAAAAAAATTGGGTTCTTATTTGGCATCGGGTCTACTAGAACAGTATCAAGGTCTTCCTCTTGTTGCACATAAAAATCAACCTGTGCCTTCATCTTCTTCAAAGGTGCAAACCAGTGGAGATGATACTGGACCAAAATGTGGAATGGAAACAGAAGAAATATCAGAATGCAGTCAAGAGTCAATTGTTAAGTCCTGCTCTCAGTCTGCAAGTGGCTTAGGTAATGCAGTGTTGCATAAAAGAGAAGAATTCCAGATTACTGAAGAATCTCGTCTTATGAAAGAGCGAAGCTCCAGTCCAGCATCTTGTTCAGATCAATACTTCACATCAGTGGGGGATGTCACTTTTTCCATTCCAGAAATACCTTGTGAAGTGGGTTGCTCTTCCAACTTTCTTCCACAAAACTTCTCTGATAACACCATGACTTCTGCAAGCAGTGATTACTGGTATAATTTGCAGGAGTTGCCTAACATACCCTCTATGGAACAAGGTCAGCAATCATCAGGATTGCCGACACATTGTATAGCTGCTCGCGAAAACCATCATCTGATGAATTTTCCATTTCAAATATCCATGGGCTTAAGCCTTCCTTCTTCCATGGGGAATATCGCAGAGAGTTCTGCTAAGCCAAACAATTTGTTGATGTCTGAAGATGAATATTGCCGGTATTTATTCTCAGAGGAATTGAATGCTGGGATATTCTCTTCCGGAAATTTTGCAAAGGGCCCGGACTCAGTTGCATGTGTAGATTCCATAAAGTATCAATCATCGAACATTAAGATATCTGAAACTGAGAACACTCCACATTCATATAGCCCCTCGAAATCTGGTGTTTTGGCCACTTCATGCAGTCAATCATTCCCATCTGATCCTTCACTACTTTCTGCTGATGATAGCACACTTGTCTGCGGTAGGGAAGCTAATCAGTTAATTGCTCAGCCCCATACATCCCATGAACATGAGTTGATTACGAGTGCACATGATGGCTTAATATGTACCAACGGCACTGATAGCTCACATTGTGATGGTGGTACAAATAACGCAGGCATGCAAGAGCCGCATTATCTGAAGGAACCTTCAAAATTAGTGCCTGTGAATTCTTTTACTTCAGGCACTGGTGCTATCGAATCATGCAGTGGCACTGCGAGCTCCACCTGTGATTGTGGTATGGATAACGCAGACATGCAAGAGCCCCATTATCTGAAGCAACCTTCAAATTTAGTGCCTGTGAATTCTTTTACTTCAGGTACTGGTGCTATAGAGTCATGTCCTGTTGATGATATAACAACCATGCAAACAAAACAAGAAGGAGCTGGGGGTCTATGCTATGAGCCTCCTCGTTTCCCTTGCTTGGATATTCCATTTCTTAGCTGTGATCTTATACAATCTGGTAGTGATATGCAACAAGAGTATAGTCCTCTTGGTATCCGCCAACTAATGATGTCTTCCGTGAACTGCATCACTCCATTTAGGTTATGGGATTCACCATCTCGAGATGGTAGTCCTGATGCCATGCTGAAAAGTGCTGCTAAGACTTTCACTGGTACGCCATCCATTTTGAAGAAACGAAATCGTGATTTGTTGTCACCTTTATCTGATAGGAGAGGTGACAAAAAGCTTGAGATTGACCTGGCATCTAGTTTGACCAAGGAGTTCTCTAGGTTGGATGTTATGTTTGATGAAAGTGAGATGCACAGACTATCTGTGCTGTCTCCATTATCTAATCAGAATGGGAACCATGTGCTCTCCGAAGAAGATAAAGAAAACCTGGATCCCTCTCTGGAAGGCGGAAAGGAGAAGGGGAGAAATTCCTTTGCATTGCCAGATAATAATATTTCTGAGAAAGATTACCATAGCAGTAGTTCCCAGGTCAACATGAAGCAAGAGAACGATGGTGATGTTAATGCTAAGGCTAATACTGATGCTAGTTCCCAAACTGTGAGTCCTTTATTATTCTCTTTTGTATTATTTTTTTTCTCTTAATGGCAATAATGACTTCATTTGTTTTTACCTAATATTGGCTTTTGCATCTTTCCCCTCTTCCTCCATTTGATAGGTAGAACAGCCGTCTGGAATGCTTGTTGAAGACAGCACGAATGATATCCTATTCTTTTCTCCTGATCAAGTTGGTCTTAAAGCAGATAGAGCATTTGCTCCAAGTTCCCGCACTCCAAAGAATTTATACCGTATAATTTTGGGAACTTTATCAGAGCAAGCTGCTGCTTCTGAATCTTCATCTGGAAATTCATGCATAAATAATGATTCTCCTACCAATTGCAAGAAGAATCATGAAAGTCATTTAGTTGCAGCTACATCAGTACAATCTGTTCCTTCATCAGCACCTTTAGAGAATACGGTTGATAAAAATAAAAATGATGCTGGTACTGAGAACCTTAGCATGTAAGTTTTAGCTGTTATTCTTTCTGAGCATTTCATTTTTTTTTAATAGCTTTGTTCATTTGTTATGTTGCTTGAATAATTGTTTTTGGTTTTAGATTTGGTGAAACTCCTTTTAAGAGGAGTATCGAATCTCCTTCAGCATGGAAGTCTCCTTGGTTCATTAATTCTTTTTTGCCTGGCCCTAGGGTTGACACAGACATATCCATTGAGGTATGGAAAACTCAGTTAGATAATAAATCTTTTCTGGTTGCTAAGATTCTTAAACTACTCGGATCTTGTTTCCAGGACATTGGGTTTTTCATGAGCCCTGGTGATAGAAGCTATGATGCTATTGCATTGATGAAGCAATTAAGCGAGCAAACTGCCTCTGCATATGCTGATGCTTTAGATGTTTTGGGAAATGAAACTCCTGAAACATTACTTGAAAAACAGCGCAACAACAATCACAATATAGACCAAGAGAACAACGATGCACCAGATGATCAGCTCAACAATCATCCCCATTTGGCTTCCAATGTTTTGGTATGAGTTTGTTGTGCAGAATATTTGACATGAAAATTACTATTATCGGCATCCTTGTCTGTATTAAGTTTCAAATATCAAACTTTCTGCATCCTAGTTATGCCCTATTTTACCATTATCAACATCCTTTTCTATGCCCTATATTCATTTGTTTTGCTTCGCTTCATGTAAGAGTTATCTAAGAAATTATTGAAACTTATTGCAGACAGAATGCCGTACCCTTGATTTCAGTGAATGTGGGACACCTGGGAAGGGAACAGAAAGGGGGAAATCTTCAACTGCCGTTAGCTTCTCAAGTCCTTCCTCCTATCTGTTGAAGGGTTGCAGATAGCAACATTTCATGGTTGATGCAAAAATTGTAATTTGTATTATATATATGTATACATTTTTCCCTTTTTTCTTTTTGATAATTCTTCCTATTGTTAGTTGTCTCGCAACCCAAATAGTTAATTGATAGGTGACTGTATTGAGTGTATCAATGATTCCTTTCCCCTTTTATTCGCTTCCTCCAATTTTTGGAATGAAATGTCTTTTTGTCATCTTTGCATATCACTTAAATTTGCCTTAGTACTAAGCAATATCATGAAGTGCTTAGGCAAGAATTTGGTAACTCTTTAAATTTGCCTTAGTACTAAGCAATATCATGAAGTGCTTAGGCAAGAATTTGGTAACTCAATAAGGTTGATAGTGGCACAAGCTGATGAATGTTTTCCCGAGAGGAAGAAATTATTAGCTATTGTTGCAAGAGGATAGTCGTTATTACAAAGTGTCACAAACTAGGTGTGAGAATAGCTTTGCCTAGTGAGAATTATCCATAGCTCGAATGGCTAAAAGTTACGCTATTTTTTCGTTTGACCATGCTTTGAATCTTACTTTTTTTCTGCTCCAAAGATGTATTAATAATAATAATAATAATAATAATTACCATTACCCATGTCTTCAATTTGGTTAATTTTCTTGGACTGAAGAAAGATATCCAGAGTAGAACTAAGCTCTCTTTCCTGTATCTGTGATTTCTTGGGAAGATTGAGCAATATCTAACACTCTTTCAAATAGCTATGCAAAACGTCACCAATTCAATGTCTGAAAAAATATCAATCTTGTCTTCTGTTAACTCCCATATTTTTCACCTTCATAATACAAAGTCTCATTCATTTCCATTTGTAGCAGGGCTGAGTATATCACAAAATGCCTGCTAAAGCTAAGAGTAACCCCCTGGCACTTGTTCACATTACTCTTGCCAAGTTTCACCAAATCTTGAGGAGCATCAAAATTTTCTTGCCAGTGTTGTAACTTTTATTGATGCAAACTCAGATGAACATACATCAAAAGGAAGGAGAATGGATGAGAAAGAAGTAGAAATGATTCTTGTTAACATATATTTCGTGTAAAGGAGCCCAGTCAAAAAAATATATAAATACAAAATGTCTGCAATTGCAACTATTTTTACCAAAAGCAAAACTTATTTGAATGAAGCTTTCATTTCTTCCCTCTACTAGGGCTAGAATTATTATGCCATAAGACCAAAAACAAAATGGAACCCACCAATTTGTTGTGCTCGACACACGTTTAATAAAAACGAAGTTTCAGATTCTTGGTTCTATGAAGCACGGGTGACAGCTGCATGTATTGCGTCTGCAAGATGAGGGACCGTCTTAGAACTCAGACCAGCCATGCTTATTCTCCTGCATATAGAATCCAAATACCAAATTAGAATTTTCATTTTTCAAGTCAATATCTGTCACATAGTATGAAAATTTCACGGTACACATGATGACCAGAAACGGCGATATAACCAACAGAAAGCTGCGAATCAACATTCTATATGCAGACCTCAGAATACTAATGAATATTTTTGTTCTATTGATGTTAATTATTATTTTGGCAAAGCAATACAAAAGAAATGCAGACCAACAGAGAGGAATAGAGCTTATTACCCATCAGATGTCATGTAGATGTGGTACTCTTTAGTCATGAAGGCAACTTGCTGAGAGTTCAGGCCAGTGAAAGTAAACATCCCAATTTGTTTAATAATGTGGCTCCAGTCACCAGGTGTTCCTGCCAAATATGAATATGAAATAATCCAATCAAGGATAATGTTAAAAATATGGAAAGAACTTCTCCAACAAACTAACATTGGGAAATTGGTCATAACTGTGTCATATGCACAATGGATATGCACTCCAAGTGCCTACCAATTTGAGTTTCAAGATTGAGAAATATAAATGAGTTCCACTGCCCCATATTTAAATTCAGCTCTCGCCTTTTTCCAAACAAATTATTTCTAAACTCTTCCCAAAGTTTCAAAAAGCACAAGCCCAATCAAAGACAAATATAAAAATATATACTTTGAAAACGCGTGTAGAGTATGCATTTATGCATTGGTTCATGCAAGTTACTATGTTTCCTAAGCTCCTATAAATTCAGACACAGCTAAACCGTGTCTTTGGCAGAAGAGATAGGAACTAAGGTCAAAATCACAACCCATTAGGAAATAGATATACTACTCAACACTCAACCAGCACTGACCCGAAATATGTAGTTGAAAATAATTGAGGGATTGATAACACCATCAGAATGTCAATAGTAAGAAGAAAAGTAAGGGATTGACAAATAGGAAGACAAACACAAAAGCAAATAACCTCTGGCACGCAAGGCATCAAAAAGTTGCCTTCTCATGCTAATAATTCGATCAGCCATTGCCTTCAGCTCAATAGTCCATTCATTGTACAAATTCCTGCAGGCAAGCCATAAAGAAACTTTGAATAACAAGCATAAAATTCTCCCCCAATGCCTCAGAGGTTGAGCGTTGTTTCTTTCCGTTTGAATTAAAGGACAAAGAACTGAAGTCATAGATGAAAATTTAAGGACCGGACTTATCCATTCTTTCAAGAATAATACAAACAGAACCTTGCCCGATTGCACGGGGCAGTCAAGAACAGTTTCTACATCATTACCTATCTTTCAGGATGAAAGCCACTATTGAGGCACCGTGAATGGGTGGATTTGAATACATAGGTCTGATTACAAGTTTAAGCTGGCTTTCAACCTTGCTTGCAACATCAGCAGTCTTGCAAACCTGTGGGGATATGAATACCATAAAAATGATGAAGGCGAGGGACTGATGAAAGTATGATCAATCATTGAATTTTATGAAGTCACCATCCTTCAATATAAAATTTGGAAAAATCGGAGATCTACTTAGATTTAATATTATAGGGTACACCTAAAAATGCAGATGCTTCCCAGAATGCAACGTAATAGAACTTAAATGGAAAATTTCAGAATCATACAATGCTCAAGGCTCCAACACGTTCCCCGTAAAGGCCCATGTTCTTTGCATAACTTTGAGCTGCAAGAAGTTCACCACCATCGGAAACAAACATGCGAACAGGTTGCGCATCAGCATCTAGACTTCCACTAGCAAATCCCTGTGATAACATGATAAGATTCAATAATTCATACGAAATGATTTTATATGAACATCGACCTCTGAATTGCTACATAAATCCTAGGAGGCTAAGAATTACTGTCGTTGCTGTTGAATTCAAAGTAGACTACCTGATAGGCACTATCAAAGAAAGGCATCAACCCCTTCGATCTCATCAACTGCTTGATCTGCTCCCACTGCTGAAGAGTTGGATCAACGCCTGTGGGGTTATGAGCACATGCATGGAGTAGTACAATAGCTCCAGCTGGGGCAGAACCAAGATCTTCCAACAAGCCTGTTCACAACGTCAAAAATATATCATAATCACAAAATCTAACCAGGAGAACAGAATGACAGTTTTCTCGTGGAAAGTTCCAAACCTTGGAAGTTCAGTCCACGTGTTGCTGGATCATAATAGCGGTAAGTTTTCACAGACAATCCAGCCAAAGTGAACACTTTAGGGTGGTTTCCCCATGTTGGCTGGGGAATGTAAATGGTACGCTGCATAGAAAAGCAATCTGTAAGCATAAGATGGGCCTACATTTTATCCCTTATGATAGTCAATCAATAGAACCAATGGTTAAATCATTAATGATTAAAAATTTACTTGATGATAATGCTTGGCCAAAAATTCAGCTCCAACCCTCAAAGAGCCAGTGCCAGACAAGCACTGAACAGTTGTAACCCTGTTCTCCTTAATTGCAGGGCTATTTTGAAGCAAGAAAAGCGAGCAATCAGGTTTTTAAAAAAAAATAGAAAGAACCGAAAGCATTTGAATAAAAAGATTCAGAGCATAACAAAGAATAACCAAATAAGCAGTACCTGTCAGCACCAAATATGAGCTTAGCGCTCAATTTGTTGAAATCAGCCAGTCCAGTAATAGGAAGATATTCCTTTACTCGGGACCTACATTAAAGTAAGCGAAATCTTGAAGGTAAATAAGAACATCCCACTCTGTGCTTGCAATACCAACAAATAACAGCTAAAAAAAAAAAAAAAGCTCACCTGTCATTAACAAGCTGCTGCTCAGCTTTCCTTACTACATTCAGAACAAGAGGTTTTCCTTCCTATTACACAACAAAATCCATTCTTAAGCCGCCCAGGGCACAAAAATTAATCCATCTCTAATTACCATGCTTATCTCTTTATCAAAATCAAATAGGATACAAATTGACAGCACCAAAAACTGACCTCAGTCCGATAAGCACCAACGCCTAAATTCAGCTTCACAGGGCTAGGATCTTTGTTATAAGCGACAGTTACCTATTCGTTAAATCACAATTAGAAAAAAAAAAATGGAAAAGAGGTCAAAACATGAGAGAATGAAGCGGGCGATGCATACGCCGAGAATAGGATCTTCAGGGGCGCGAACAACGTGAGAGAAAACAGAATTTCCATGATTAACAGAAGTTGGAGAAGCAGAAATCACAGTGGCCGAGTAATTTTGAGAGTCCACGTCGACACCGAGGTGTCTAGCCAGAACGCTTAATCTGGCAGAAGAAGAAGTGAAATCTGAGCTCATTTTGAACCAATTTTTTTTTTATCTAATTTGAAGAAGATTGAAACTTTTTGGTTGTGGTTATCGAGATTGTGAATAGTTGATAGATTGGAGAAGAAGAAAAGAGCGAATGGCTTATTTATTTCACTCCCCATCAAATCAACCGTGGCAGAGAGTCTCACGCATGGGGATTGATGGTGGCTGTTATCTGCTGACGCACCCAACCGTGTGGCCCCACTTTCTTAGTTTTAGTTTAAAAAAGGTGAGAAACTGTTAGTCATTTATTTTTGGAATTTGAGACCCATAACTTTTTAAAAACATCAGTTAGGTCCCTTAACGAAAAATCATTTAGTTTAACTCCTTAATTCCCAACTTTGTCATAATCTAAATGTAGTCTTTAACTTAATATTTATTCATTTTTGAGGTATGTATATGATAATCATCAAATAATTATACTTCTTTCTATTGGGGAGAATATGGATAGCATATATTAAAGTAAGATTGAAGGAGTAATCACGATAACTATATCTACTTGAATATGTTTGTATTTCTATATTTTGAATGCAAAAGTTTTAGAATTGTACCACTTAATTAGGATTGAGTGAAGGGTCCGAGAAATGGACTGCTCAATTTTTATTGAGGGACTACATTGCATATTTTAGTAAACTTTTGGGGGTGCAAAAGATGAATTGTGTCTTCTTATTTATTTTTAACGGATAATTTATTTTTCTTTTGGATTTCAATGAGACGCGGTGGCACGGTACCCTAAGATAACAAGATCAATCAAGTTTCATCATCTCTGACGTCCAAAACTAACATTCTCTATTTTCAGAGACAAAAATATATATATAGGCTGTTTGGGTTTTCCAAATTAGGTTAGTTTCGATTTGAGTGAAATTTTTTTCCAATCTCACAACTTATAAATTCATTCAATTTCCCTAAAATAAAGAAATTGAATGAATTTTCCTTATAAATGATAGAATTATATATAATTACTCATTTTATATTCAGAATTTACACAAAAGCTTAGATAGTTACATATCAAGTTTTTGTTTGATTCATAAGAAGAAAATCATGTAAGGAAGAAGTAGGAAGAGGAGCTTTCTCTCCTTTGGAGCCATCTTACAAGATGAATTAACTTTACTCAACTTACAAGAGTTTTATTGGTGAAATATTTTCCATCTCTTTCGGTATGCTGCAATCCAATTCATTCCACATTAAATCCCTAACCAACCAACCCATTGTAACTTACAACGGTTTGAATCCATTTTAAAACAACAGAGAAAGAAGATCCCGGTAGAGGTTGTTGTATTAGATTAAAAAAAAAAAAATAATGGTCAAAAATGAAGGAAGTCAAAAATAGAGGTAGCACACAAAACGAATAGTTGGGCTACAATGTGAATTGAAGAATTGTAGGTAGCACACAAAATGAATAGTTGGGCTACAATGTGAATTGAAGAATTATTGGTAGCACACAAAAAAAATAGTTGGGCTACAATGTGAATTGAAGAATTGTTGGTAGCACACAAAAGGAATAGTTGGGCTACCAAATGTGAATTGAAGAATTTTTGACTATTCACACGGAAGCTCCTGCCTATATAAGGCAAGAGATTGTTCTTCAAATGCAAGGATTGGATTCAAAGAAAGAATTCCAATGAAAGCTTGTAAGCTTTGAAACTTAGAGAATTTGTGGGAAATTCTCTTGGGTTTGTATCCATTTATTGGGTGTGTGAGAAAATACTAGAGTGAGTGAATGTAAAAATTGTTCAAACACTTAGTGAAATTTTCTTGGTTGTCTTTTGACAACGGCCGTGGTTTTTCTCCGATTTTGGAGTTTTCCACGTAAATTCTTGTGGTGTGAGTTTCTCCTGATTTATTCCGCATTCATTAGAAGGGTCATTTTTCCCAACAACTGGTATCAGAGCCAAGGTAGAGCCAAGATTCTTTCTTAGTATGCTCTGTGGTTGTAGCATGATTTTTCTTGGGTACTGTTCACGTATACGGGCACTGTTCACGTATACGGTACTATTCACGTGAATAGTAAAAGCTGATTTGTTCGTGATAGAAAAATGTCTACAACAAAATTCGATATTGAGAAATTTGACGGAAGAATCAATTTTGCCTTATGGCAAGTGCAAGTCAAGGATGTATTAATCCAGTATGGATTGTATAAAGTATTGAAGGGAAAAACAATCCCTTTGACAAGCAGTGGAGATTCAGGAAAGTCCACAATGAGCGATGAAGATTGGGAGGAGCTAGACATGAAAGCTGCCAGTCTAATTCGTCTCTGTTTAGCAAAAAATGTTATTGCTAATGTGGTTGGACTATCTACAACAAAGGAGATCTGGAATAAGCTTGAAGAATTGTACCTGACAAAAAGTGTCTCAAATAGACTTTATTTAAAGGAGCAATTTTATAAATTGCAAATGGAAGAAGGCACGAAAATTTCAGATCATCTGAGTGTCTTGAATGGAATTATTTCTGAATTGGAGACTCTTGGAGTTAAGATAGATGAAGAGGACAAAGCCTTGCGACTCATCTTGTCTCTTCCACCTTCCTATAAACACATGCAACCCATTTTAATATATGGGAAGGAAACTATAGTTTTTTCAGAGGTGGCGAGTAAATTAATTTCTGAAGAAAGAAGAATGAATGGAGAAAATAAACATTCAGAAAACTCAATTTTGGCTGTTTATGGGAAGAAGAAGAAGAACTCTGAGAATAAAGTTGTATGCTGGGGATGTGGGCAAACTGGCCACATTAAAAGGAACTGCAATAAAGGTGGAGTTAGTTCGGCCAATAGCTCCAAAGAACAAGCTAATGTTATCAATGTAGTCTCCCTGCAAGAGGGAGATGATGAATTCTATTAAATATATATGTCCTCATGGCATGATTGCTACCATTGAAAATGCCATGAAAGATGACATCTGATTGGTAGCATGTGTACGGATTTGCACACGGGCATTGGCTGATAATTATGCAAGGTGTGTGGTACAACAAAAGAATGTCGATGGCTAATGAACTTCCTGAAAAATCAGCATGGGAGTTACACCATAATTTATTAGCAAGTTTTTCGACATGGGCCGAGGTAAAATTCTTGGAGTTGGTGTTAATTTCAAGTGAGTATACTTTTTATGGTGTAGTATGATAATTCTTGTTTAAGAATTGTAATTGTCGATGTTAGACAATGTTTTGGTAGCGGATATATATTTTTTTTAATCTAGGTGGAAATTGTTGTATTAGATTAAAAAAAAAAATAATGGTCAAAAATGGAGGAAGTCAAAAATAGAGGTAGCACACAAAAATAATAGTTGGGCTACAATGTGAATTGAAGAATTGTAGGTAGCACACAAAATGAATAGTTGGGCTACAATGTGAATTGAAGAATTATTGGTAGCACACAAAAGAAATAGTTGGGCTACAATGTGAATTGAAGAATTGTTGGTAGCACACAAAAGGAATAGTTGGGTTACCAAATGTGAATTGAAGAATTTTTAACTATTCACACGGAAGCTCCTGCCTATATAAGACAAGAGATTGTTCTTCAAATGCAAGGATTGGATTCAAAGAAAGAATTCCAATGAAAGCTTGTAAGCTTTGAAACTTAGAGAATTTGTGGGAAATTCTCTTGGGTTTGTATCCATTTATTGGGTGTGTGAGAAAATACTAGAGTGAGTGAATGTAAAAATTGTTCAAACACTTAGTGAAATTTTCTTGGTTGTCTTTTGACAACGGCCGTGGTTTTTCTCCGATTTTGGAGTTTTCCACGTAAATTCTTGTGTTGTGAGTTTCTTCTGATTTATTCCGCATTCATTAGAAGGGTCATTTTTCCCAACAGAGGTAATGTCTAAATACAAATACAAATATCAATATTGAAAGGAGAAAGTGATGCCTTTAGTTTACGGAACACACTCAATAAATTCTGTTATCTACTTAAAAGCCAAGCATGTGAATAAAGATGGGTTCAATTCAATGATCCAAAAGAAAAAAAAAGTTAATGTCTGAATTGGCCTTGCTCAAATCTGCAGCAGCATTTTCTTGATTTCAATGCTTCAACGATTCACCAATTAAAACTGAGTGAGGGAGATGTCATATCGAGAGAAAGAGAGCGAGATCGAGACAAAATAGCAAGAAACGAAAAGAGAGTCGAGTAAGGTTGAGGCTCTTTTGCTTCCTCTTTCGTCAATTGCACAGGTCGATTGAGAGGAGAAGAAGAAGAAAATAGTCAGTTGAGCAAATAACCGACTTATATATTCCGATGTTAAAATTATAAGTCGAATTGGTCCAAGATTTAATCTAAAACCGAACTGATCTAATTTCGGGATAACTTATTACGCGGAGGGAAAAAAATTAAGTATGATCCTTAAATTCGATCTAAATGATCAAAATTCGATCTAAGTCGAAAATTATCAAGAAAATAAATTTAAATTTAATTAAATTATAAAAGTTCACTTGCGAGATAAAAATTATCCAAGCCTTTATAACGAACGTTAAATTTTTACAACTAGCTAATATATAATATCTAACAAAAGTGATCTAAAATGGGCCCAAACGGATTGAAGTAATTCGTGTTCCATTTAACCTATATTTTTAACCGAAACTGTACGTTTGTAATTTTGCTTTGTAATTGTCACCATTAGAATTTAGAATATCTACTTCCAATTGATAACTTAAGAAAATTTTATCAGAATCGTTCGTCCTTTTACATATTTAATTAGACTCTTATTTTAAACATTCGGTAGTAGAAAGTAATCAAGGAAATACGACAACTCCAAAATTGGTAAAAACTACTCTTCTTTCTGTAAAATTTACTAAACATTTCACTTGCTTCATTTATAATTTACTAAACATTGGACTTTCTCATTTAAAGACTGAAAATGGAATTACAGGGTGACTCTTTTAATTTTAATAGCTGCTGCCTAAGCGAAAATTATTTTTATAAACCATTTTCTTGTCGTGGTGCATCCACCATCATGTTTGGTCTATTATTACTTGTGCTATCATTGTCTTCCATCATCATCATCATCATCATCTGTGGCCTGGAAAGCAATAGAAAAGCGTATATTGAGAAAACCCAAGCTTATGAACTCGTTTAACTTCGGAATTCAGGCATACTATAGCTTATTGAGTTAAGAAATTGTATGCCCAACATAGCCAAAATGTTTTAACTTGAACATTTAGGATTATCCTAGGAGGTCCTTTCTCTGACGAAATAATAGATCATATTTATGGCAGAAAGGGAAATTTCTGAAATCTATGTCTAGGCAGAAGCACTAATTAAGACTAGCAAACTTTGTACAGACCATCTAATTATTTCTCCAAATAGAACATTCAAGAAGCAACTTAATATGCTATCCTCGATATGCTATCCTTAATATGCTATCCTTGATAAATATTATAATCAATGCGATAGTGCAAACAAGAACTTAATTTGGATTTCTTCATTAAGGAACAAAGCAAACAAAACAAATCATAATTTCTATTAAACAAATGGACCTCTTATCACCTGGCTAACATGCTGATGACCTCCTGTTCTAGAAGCTACTTGCCTCAACCTTTCGATAGAGCTGTAATTACACTCCAAACATTCTTCATGCATATTCATTAGTTTTTCTGCTACCTGCATAGTCATATGAAGTTAAAAATGTGTAAGATGCAATTCGTTTCACTTAATCAAGAGAAACGTATAAAAAAAATACTACACCTGATTCAAGTACAAAATTTATTGAAATTAGTACAAATGCTATTGAAACATCAAATTAGTAGATGAGGAAAAAAAAATCTGCAGTAGTTGCACCAATATTGCCAACTTCTTAATAGCAAAGTTGCATACTTTGAAGTGTATTAGCCATTTATAGTAAAGTGACAAAAAACAATTATGAAGTCAATTAACTTTCAGCTATGCTATATTAGTGAGCCAAAACTTGAATGAGTTTTTGTGCCAAAAGTGTCTTAAGCCTCCAGAATTTGCAACAGGCAGAAAGAATTCAATATTTGTAATCAAGTGACACTTGCATGCATCATTCCAGTGCAAATACATAATAACTACAGAAGTTAAAAGCAACAATCAAACAATAATGAAAATGAAGGCATACCTCCTCAATGCTGCCATCCTCAATCATTGTATTGAGAGAAAGCATACCTTTATCCAGTATATTTTCTAAATCATCGATATAAAGTGGCTCTGGCAGAGAGATTAAGGAAGTTGCATAAGAAACAAAAGGGGAGATAAGAAACAACTAAAATTACAATTCATACTTAAATAAATAAATAAAGGACACAGATTCAACCATTGCCAGTAAAATAAAAATACTACCAATCAGGTAATCAAGGTCTTTTTTTCAGCCTAAAAAGTTCAAAAGGAAAACTTTTGAAGCTCAAGGTAAGATGAGCTAAGTCGGAAGAGGTTCAGGGCTGAGTTACCTCTGAACTGAGTGAACCAGGAAAATATATCATATCCAAGCTGCTCAGCTAATTGGCAGGAATGGCGGCCTCCCCACTCGTTCTCGACTGCAAGTTGCAGAGCCGACCATCTAGAGAGAATTAGATATAAACCTTCGTGGAATATAGGAATTGACTCTGCAGCTAGCTGTCTAGTGGGTCCACTAGGGATGCTAACACCTCCATTCATGATGCTGCTTTGAATTTAAATAACACACTGTCAATGCTTTTGTTTACAAAACTAATATTTTCATAACTGTACTGAACATCAAGTCAACCCAGACTAGTATCAGATCATAGTTCCATTAGGTTATTCCTGTCCAATGATATGACATGGCTCTAAGAAAATTGTTTTACATAGATAGTGATGCACTATTGAATTTGAATGCCATTTTGAATAACTGAGCACCTAAAACCTTATAAAAAAATAGAGACCAAGGCGCTACTATTTTCCAAGCAAATCATTCCTTTTTTACTCAAATTATGGTTAATGGTCGTTGACTGCAAAAATCTGCTTTGTCAAAAAACTAAAATATTTCCCGACTCATCAAAATCCAGACTCAAAGCAAATTGCGAATTGAGAAAATATTTGATTCCACCAAGAAAAGAAAAATGCACACATCCCGAGATATTGAAGCAAAAGCACATAACTTTCGTAGTAAAAAGAGTAAGAACAGAAGCATGAATGAAAATCTCTATTAGTTTGGCGATTAGAACAAGCACAATCATTACGATTCATATAAACCTTTTTTTTTAAAATCATATGCAGAATTCTTGAGAAATTTCAAATAAGCTCTGTCAATATCATACATTCTCAAACGCAAACCTTGTTGATGGCACAAAACTGGGACAGAGAGAGCGAGATTGGGACTGAGAGAGAGCGAGATCGAGATAAAGAGAGAGCGAGATTGAGACAGAGAGAGTAGATCGAGTAAGGGATAGCGAGAAACGAAGAGAGAGATGTAGGAATGTTGGCACAGGTCGATTGAGAGAAGGAAGAAGAAAATCGTAGGTTCAGCAAATAACGACTTATAATTATATAACCCCATGTTAAAATAATGAATATAAACCCACCCCGACTCAAAAACCATGTAAATCATATTTTTTATTTGAACGGTTTGATTAGGTGGAATTGGTCCGTTTAACCTAAAAATTGAAGAGTCCTAATTTCGGATAAATTATTATATAGGGCTTGAAAAGTTAAGTATGATCCTTAAATCACAGTAAAAGTATTAATTAAAGCAAATGGGTATATTTAGAGCAAAATGTATAAATTACATTTTCTTTTTTTTTTAAAGAACATTTATTTTGAAATAAAACCATTTTCTTAAAAGGCACTTATGAAATGGAGGGAGCACAAATTTAAACTAAACCCAATAAAAATGAAAATAACTAAAAAAATAAAATTATCTAACTCATTTATAGATTCAACCTACAAATAAAGTTTTTTTTTTCTCCCCCCTCACACTCACCTATTCAACATACATTTAAAAAAAAAGGCATTTCTAAATTTGTTGAAATGATATATATCCTGATAATGTAATCAATTTAGAATTGAGAAGCTAGCTTCTAAAATATTATAATTTGAAAGTGCAAACTACTAATGCCTCCAAATTTACTGGAGCTTCAAATATCCTGTTCAGTCAAGTAAAAACTTTAACAATGTAGTACAAATTGCAGGATCCATCCTTTTAACTACTAATCCAAATGATTATTTATAAACAAAGTAATCCTCACTTATTAGTGATTCTAATCTTAGGGTACGCCATTAACTGCTGCATGAATTGCATTTGCAAGATGAGGGAGAGTGTTAGAGCTCAGCCCTGCGATGTTAATCCTCCTGTGCCAGTGCCATTGACAAATTGAAAGTCATAAGATGAACAACCCTATTTGTATAGTCCACCAGAGGTAACAGCATTGTTTTAACAAATTATAAGCAAAAAAGTGATGCATTTTATAGACTCAATTTCAAGATGAAAGCAAAATTTAACAGATAAAAGTACCCATCAGATGACATGTAGATGTGGTAATCTTTCGTCATGAACGCGACTTGATCTGCATTTAATCCACTGAAAGTATACATTCCAACCTGTCTTGTAATGTGGCTCCAGTCCCCAGGTGTTCCTGCTCAGTTCACCTCTATAAGCACCGACAGCAAGACCATACCAACCTACTATAATGTCTTTTCTTCAAACACTAAGATTTAGTTAAGCATAAAACAACTCTTATTTGATACGATACGCTGAAACCAAAAACCAATCTCAGAAGAGAATGCTGCAAGAACTTTCAGTTGTCATTGTATTAAGTGTTCATTGCTTCATTTAGGATAGTAACTCCATTATTTCACAAGTGCTACCCCTTAGAAATTTTGACATTCAAAAAGATGAATTCTGGTTCTCAGCAGGTTTACCTTTATCACATAAAGCATCATAAAGTTGCTGGCGCAGTTTACTGATACGATCAATCATTGCCTTCAATTCAACAGCCCATTCAGAAAACCTTTTCCTACAAAAAGTGCACTGAACGACTTAAAAGCAAAAAAGATGCATATATGAGCTTTCTTTTCTTCATCAAGTTGCATATCACCATTTAAATTTCCATTTATACATCAGATAAGATTAGTTCTTCATTGAAATTATCCATAGCAGTGACTATATTAATTGACTATCTTCATTCTGTCAAGGCATCATATGCTGCTCTTCTAATCCTAGCAAATTATTGAGCCTTGGAGACTGGATATGAGCTTCTTCTTTTTTTCCACATTTCATCCCAAAGCATGTAATAGACATTCAAAAATTCTATATTGCGTTGTTACTGAAATAAATGAGCATAAAAGGTGTAATCATACACAATATTTTTTTTCACTGCCTTACTGTCCAGTAAAGAATAAAAAATATGGATAAAATGCACAAATTTAAATTTTACCAGTTAATTTTAGAAGGCAAATAACTAGGTATTGCAATACCTATCCCTTAAGATTGTAGTCACAATGGCTGCCCCATGAATTGGGGGGTTTGAATACATGGGTCTGATCACAAGTTTCAGCTGGCTATCAACCCGGCTTGCCACATTTGCTGTCTTGCACACCTATAAAATATTAAACTCCTTAAGTGGATATGTGATGCGAATCATAGAATTAAAGGAAAGAGAAAAAGAAAAGGGGGGGATTAGATATGCAAACGATTAAGACCGCAAGAGAAACAAGCAGCTGCTCTGGTTAATATTTGCACAAGCTGGTGCAATGGCCTTACTATGCTAAGTGCACCAACACGTTCCCCATAGATTCCCATAATCTTTGAATAAGATTGAGCTACAAGGCATTCACCACCATCTGCTACAAACATCCGTATGGATTGTGCATCCATATCGAAATTTCCACTTACAAAACCCTGGGTTGATAAAAGTCCAATAATTAAAGGAAAAAAGTAACAGAAAGGAGGTGGAAGTTATCATGTTTACAAGGAAAGTTGAAGGTTTTGAATTCAATCCAACAGTTATATACCTGATAAGCACAATCAAAGAAAGGTAGCAGTCCTTTTAATCTTATTAGCTGCCTGATCTTCTCCCACTGCTCCAGAGTTGGATCAACACCAGTTGGGTTGTGGCTGCATGCTTGGAGAAGCACAATAGCTCCTGACGGTGCTTCACCAAGGTCCTCCATCAATCCTAACACCAAAAGAATATGCGGATGGCACCATCATATCAATTCAGAATGAAAAATCAAAATAACCAAATCCTCCATCATTTTTCATTGAATGGGACGTAACTCATCTGCAAAGAACATCTTTTTCTTAAAAGGGAATACACTTTGAAAGGGATGTAATCAATCTTTAAAAACAACATTCTTCCTCAAAACTTGAAGGGGACTATATAAGCAAACGAGAACAAATTGCAATTCTTTATGGGACAGCATAAGACAGATATACCATCAAACAAACTGGTGATGGATGCAATAGATGATGTAATTTGGAAAGAACCAATAATGGAGGTCCAGCAAACAGAGTGAACTAAAAAGATGAGTCATGAAAAACAAATATCATCTTGGTATACAGAAAATTTGCTAGAGAATGAAAACCTTGAAAGTCGAGTCCACGTGTTGTTGGATCATAATATTGATAAGTCTTCAAGGCATGGCCTGCTGCTAAGAAAAAATTTGGATGATTTCCATATGTTTGCTTGGAAAGGTATACTATGCGCTGCACATGGGGTAGAGAAAAGGTCAACTAAAATCTAATTGTAAGAATCACGGTAATATCAAAACAACATGCAATTAAAGTAAACACCAGAGAAAAAAAAAATGCAAATGCTGTACTTGGTGGTAATGATTTGCTAGAAACTCAGCTCCAATCCTCAATGAGCCACTACCAGACAAGCATTGGACTGTGGTCACTTTGTTCTCTATGATAGCAGGGCTATTTCAAAGAAGATGGACTATGCAATCAGCAAACACAGGCATGTTTCCCAAGAAAATAGATATCTATGATAAAAGAAAGATCACACCCAAAAGAGTTACAGGAACAAGCTAAGAAAAATAGTTCAAATCCTTTCATACCATACACAATTTTACAATCACTACAAAATTTAAGGAATTGCTTTCTGTTTTAATCGATTCAAATATACCCCTATTGCAGGTTAGAGCTGTTGTACCTGTCAGCACCAAAAACAAGCTCTGCACTCAATTTATTAAATTCTGCCAACCCAGTAATAGGGAGATACTCCTTATTCATGGACCTGGTCATAAAGCAAATTAGTATTCAATAATTAAAGTAAGTTCAATTGAAGTCCATGCTTACTTGTCCTCAAGTAGTAGCCGCTCTGCTTGTCTAACTACATTCAAGACATGAGGTTTTCCATCCTGTTATATCGATACAAAATTAACACAGCATTCACACAAGTTTAATTCTTTACACCATACAGGCACTAAAGTAATCGTATTCATCAGCAACCCGCCATCAAGTGCTCTCGCCAATCTCAGAAACACAAAATTAGGGAGTGAAGGAGCAAGGGAATGCCTATGTAAGCTTAGATACTAGACAATCTAGTCAGTACAAGCATCATAGTCACGGACCAACCATCGAGCACATAGCAGATACTTCACACCACAACTCAAAGCCATTCACCACAAGTAAAGGAACAGATTGATCACAGAGGACCCACTTAAATTGTACCATTTTTCTATTGTAAAACGAAGGGTTGAACCATACATTCAAGGTGTTTTTAGTTGGTGCTAGGCTTCGATTCATTAATATATAATATGATACGATATAGTATGTTACAGTATTATTATAACAATACGATGTTTAGTTGTGTGAATATAAAAGCTGTAATTTTGATTAGAATACGTGATTTATTAATTTTAATAGGTAATTCATCAATTTTGGCCGTTAAAAAATTAAATAATACAGTAAAAAGTAAAAGTTATAAAATTATAAAAGTAAAAATAATTTTAGACAATCATAGATTTGATGATTTTCAAAATAAACATTATTCTTAAATCTTAAATTATGGATAAAAATCATATACTAAGATACCATATACAGAATTATCGTCCCAAACACTATCCTCCAGATAACAATATATTAATAATCAAACCATACCACCAAACAAACACACCCTCGGTAAAAAAGCAATCGTATGCAAAACAGAGATTTCAAATGGGTATAGTGGTAGAACAACTAATTGCTAAAATGTAAATATTGATTACCCACCTCTGCACGGTAAACACCCACTCCCAAATTCAGCTTAACTGGGCTAGGATCTTGGCTATAAGCCACCATGACCTGGTTAATTGACCATAATTAAAAGCATACATTATCGAAAATGTCAAAATATAGCCCGGCGGTAGCAAGATGATTGCTTTCCAATGTGAGTTACAAATTCGCAAAGATGAAAAATTTTACAATTTATCCTGAGGGTGAGCTGCGGTCGGTTCGGTTAACCGATAAAACAGAAAATCAAAAATTATAATTAAAAAAAAATTATACAAAATTACAAATCATAAAATTAAAATAAAAACATTCAAATTGAAAAATGTACATATATAGTTTGAATTCAAATCCCCTAAATTAATCAAAAATACAAATATAATTTTTTATGTAAAAATTAGATAAAATAACATATAATATTAAAATTTCAATCGGTTCGATTTCTTCAGTTTTTATCTTTCAAACCGAACCGAACCAAATTAATCAATTTGCGTAAAATTTCAAAACCAAACCGAATTAAAAAATGATCGGTTTGATTGGATTTTTCGATTTTACCCGAATTTTGATCAACCTTAATTTAACTACCAAAAAACTTAAAAAAATAAAAAATAAGAATTTTCATTGTCAGCAGCAGTAAGAGATTATATATCTAAAATGGGTTGGAACAAGTGAAATAAATAAATAAGAAGGGAGGGAAGCAGAAAAATAGGGAGGAATCACCGCATAAATTGGAATATCAGCAGCTCTATCGACATTTTCGAAAGCAGAAGAATCCCCATTTGATTTCGGAGCTTCCATTTGTTTTTTAAAGTGAGGTGAAATGGGAAGGATCAGAACAGGTGGTGTTTCTGCACAAAATTCTCACTCTGAGATGACAGTTTCCGCTGCGTTGAAAGAAAAATAAGCAATTATCATTAGTTAGTGGTATTGGTGTTGTGTAGGGGCGGCAAATGGGCGGGTTTGGATTGGGTCACAAATGGGTGGGTCATAAATGGATTAAAAATATATGAGTTATAAATAGGTCAATACCAAAATGGGTTGTGTGGGTTTGAATCGACCCATTTGATATTTTTTTAATGAAAAATAATTATTGATATAATAACGGGATACTAAAAAAATTATTATAAAAATGTTGATCCAAATGGGTCGGTGGAGATCCAAACGGATCGGATATCGATTGAATTATAACTGTCCAATTTACTATTCATTTGGTAAAAAATTTGGCAGTATAACAGCTATATATATAACATACCCTTCATGCAATTCAAACAATCCATAATCACACATAGGGGCATAACAACACAATAATTCATAATCACGTGGCCATTTTTCTATTTTTAAGCCAATTATGTAATTTTAAATTATTTCACTCACTTTCTAAACTCAATTTCTCCCAAAATTAATTTTATAATTCTTAAAATATATAAATTAGTCTCCCTGCAAAATTTCAGCTCAAACAAATTCCGTTTCTCAATCTGGTACATTTAAATCAATCTGTTTCGACAATTTTCAATGTTACAAAAAAAAATTAATTTTTCGCTGTCAAAAATTTCTAAATATTAATCTAAGTCTATATATACCATTAAAATAATTTTTAGAGGTCTAGTCAAATTTTGGTCAAACCGAGTAACTTTTAAAACGAGCCAAACTTTTTTTTTTTTTACTTTTAGAAATCTATTTGACCTCATTTTTTCTTCACATTTTACTCTCGGACTCCTTGTGACTAATATTTTTCTATAGTCAAATAAAATATTTTTTTACCTACAGGTGTAATTTTTATCCGCAGTGTACTATTTACCGTCGAAAAATATTATTCACGACTAACCCGATAACTCGGCCATTACAAATCTAACCAACAAAATACGCATACACATTACACAATAATAATACAGTAAGACAGTTTAAATAAAAGATATTATTAATTAAGGTAAAAGTTTTTAATATTAAAGAAAGAAAAAAAAAAAGAAAAAATTAAACACTCATTGAGTGTAGAAAAAATGACCCAAATGAATTGTATTTTATATGGGTAAATTTTGGATGGATTTAAATGGATCAATTTTTTAGTTGGATTGGATTTGTGTGAATTTTTTGGATGGATTTAGATGTGTTGTTGGCTTTTATTTTATTTTCACATGTCTAGTGTTGTATTAGTAGCGTGTAGAAGGGGGTAAATTGAATTTATTTAAATGATGGGAAAGGTGGGGAAATTTTATTTTCTCTAATTTGGATTTTAATTGTTTGACTACAGAGAATCTTTTTGTTTTTTTCTTTTCTCCCTTGTTATTTCTACTGTTCACCGGTTTTTTCCTTATCTCCACAGCTCACTTCACCAATCTAAATAAAACATAAGATGTCGAGTTAGAGCAATAAAATTGATAACCAGACTTTATAAATAGTCCAATGAACAATACTGAACAATATAGTCCGAATCCCAAAATTAAAATTGAGAAGTTACAATTCTTAAATTTGGTGCAACTAGCAATTTCATACTTGTTGCTCACCAAATCATATCCAATTTTTCATTTTTCCTCCATATTTTTTAATTTGACCATTCAAGAATTTTTTATAGTCAAATTGTGAACATTTTACTTTAAAGCTATTTAAAAAATGGAGCTGTTATCAGAAATCTTCTTTGTAGACCTGTTGGACTTGGCAAGCTCAAACAAATCAACAAGGAATTTTATTCAACTCTTGGTTGCATACATACTATTTTAGTTTAAACTAGATTTCTTAATTGTTCTGACAATGGATTAAGTAATAGCATCTGTTGTTTGAAATGGAGCCCTGATTACAGAATAAATATAAGAAAAAAAAGTAGGGGAATTGTATAGAAGTAAGTTTCCGCATGTTGGACAAGCTCGTGCCGAGCAACGAAGATAAGGTAAGTTTGGCACCAAAAATGATTCGGTGAAATGAGTTGCAATTGTCTGATTGGGATCAATTCTTGGCTGAACCGTTCCTATACCCCACAAAACAACAGCAAGTCCCAAAACATCCACCTGCGTATACACAACTTATCAATTTCTTAAATATTTCCAAAAATATTCATAGTCTCGTAATAAAAGAGAGTCGCGATACGGTGTTTCGTGCACAGAGCTTGCGCGTGGCGTGAGCCGTGGCGCTATGCATGAAGGCACCGATGGCGCCCCAATAAAAGAGCTACAGAATTACCTGAACTATTAAAATTATAAGTAAAATGACACGGCTCAACTTCACGTGGAAGCCCACAAACTTTTCAAACTCTTCAACATCGTAATCAAAATATGCAGCAATTTCCTGTTATTATACACCAGAAACAGAAGCAACTGTTTTTCATTATATTTAAACAAATTAGATCATAAGTTTCATCAATTAATGAGGCATGCATACCGCTGCCAAGTCCATCTTGAAGAAAATTATGAAGATAACAGCAGCTTCCAGGAAAAGAAGAAAGGCAATGAAGAATATATACTAAATTAGAGCTATGTCAAGGAACATTTAACTTATAATTAATCATTCATATAAATATTTAGATACTATAGAATGTAATTCTGTTCAATAAATATGAAGCTGAGTGGAAAGGATACTGCACAAAGAGTGTAATTGCCTGTATAAATAGCTACACTATAGCCACAGAAGGTGCTCAAACTCACACCAATTCCTACAGCTAAACTTGAGTATATAAACCTGCAAAAACAATTAAAAATGAACGAAATTAAAAGTGTTAATCGTAGTTTTCTTTTTGATTACTCAAACTGGAACTCGAACTTGAATTCATGGTCAACAGATTAGTACCATTAGATTAAAGTTTATTCATTATGAATGTATTAATTAAGAATTTGTATTTGAATATTTCAAACGTACTTAATTTATTCAAAATTCATATATAATTGACTTAATTTATTCGAAATTTATATATAGCTGACACAGTTCTGGTAATGAAACTACCTATATTTTAATAATCGGTTGGTTCTCTAATATTTTACAGAAAAATGAACTGAAAATTTTAAGAGTTAAGAAGAAAATTAATAATATAATTTGATAAAACAGAAAAGTAAATTTTCTTTTTGAGACACTTATTTTAGTATTATTTAATAGTGGCATGTAAGTGTCACATCACACAGCGTTATGTAATAATAGTAGGTAACTGGCACGTCACACAACGCACATTTCAAATAATTTACTCATCTTTGTAGGACAGAGAAGTAGATGAAGCAAAGAAAAGAAAAAGTAAGGGAGATGGAAATAAGTACCATGGTGTTGGAGGAGAAGAATAAGAGGGAAGCACATCGCGTAGATATAGGTGCCACGTACGATCCAGCCAAAGTGAGTAAATTATCAACCCAATCCCAAATAACAGAACCATAAAATTGACTAACTTGATTGCGGTTTCAAGACAGCATCGCCTGCATCTGGGCATTCTTTGTGTTGATCCATCAGACTCCATTTTCCATGCACAATACACATAATCTCCTTTCTACCTCATCTCCCATTTCAAACACAACTCTGCTTTTTATACTGTGGCAAATATGAGGGAATTTTGCTCTTTTGGTGGGATTGCTGTAGTCTGTCTACTTAGAGAGAGGAAGTGTATAAACTATAAAGCATGGTATGTTCCTGATGATTTGGGATTTAAAGCAACATGACATCACATATAAACATGTGCAAAATCCCCCGACCTCCTACCAATACCAAACTTTCAAACTCATTTCTTTAATCCAACTAACTAACTATCGGTCAAATTGGTTATGAGTTCATTTCGTTTTCTTTTTTCTTTTTTTTTTTATTCACTATAAGATTAATGACGAATTCATCCCTTAAATTTTAAAGTTTGGTAGCATTGCGCGTGCCACACGACGCCCAACAACCAGTTAAATAACGTTACGATGAATACAAGCGCACTCTGCCAAATCAAACTGCCATTCCAGACAAATACATGTTTGGGCGATATTTCTTTTCATTACAAGAACCTTATCTTTTCAACCAAGACTGCCCAAGTCATGCCTTTTGGCTCCAAATTTACAGCATTCCAGATACATTGATGTCCTCAGGTAAATAACTAAAATTTAACTTATAAAACTAAACATGTGCTAACTCAAAAAAAAAATGTGCACGAAAAATCCCAATAAATAATCAAAATCTCTGCCGAGCAACTGACTCAAATTCTAGAAATCATAGGCCTCACTCCAGCTTTATCCGATCCATATCATTTATCACCCCTTCCAGCTGCACCAAGAAGGGAGAAAATATAATCACCAAGGAAAACACCATCTAACAACGACTTCCTATAAATTTGATATAAGTGAAAAAGTCGAGTCTCACTGGCAAAGGAAATGCATACCTTGACTATTTGCCGCAAAAAGTAATCACCATAACGCTTCACCGGTTTTGATTCAACTACATGAATCATGTCCTGCAGCAAAAAGAAAAACAAAATGGTAAACCACACAAAACAGATCTGAAAGATTTGAACTAGCACAAACAAGAAGATGCTGCCACAATGAGTGAACAAGTCCATCAAGTTGAGACACTAAGGTATCATAAGCAAATTCCCATTCAATGTGGTAACATCTAGTGAAGTTCTCAGAGAAACTAAAGCAACTACAGCATAAACGAGATGCTCAAAATAACAACACAGCTGTTAGAATTGTACAATTCAAGATTGGGATCATATAACCAAGTCAATTCAAGAACTAAACAATTTCAACCTTAATTTTACAATATGTAGATATGTTCCAGCATAATTTAAATAGTGATTATTTGACAGGATTTGTAATTTGTAAATGAATCTAAAAGTTCCCAAACTTATAACTGATTGCACAGAAAATGACATACATCATCAATGTAGAAATCCACATCTGCATTAGAGATAATCTTTCCCTCTGAATCAACAGCATGAGTCTTGTGCTTGTACGTCATCAATATTGTCCTGCATTGCATAACAGAAATTAGAACCTCATCTGACAAAACAAATTATAGAAAGACAAACCTGGAAAATAAAGATTGTCACCTTAGAGTCGGTTCATCAACCTCCATGTAATTTGCAAGTTTTGCTAGCGCTATGGTCGAATACACTTTTAGGAAAGTCCGGACACCTGATAACAACTGTTGCTGCTTTACTTCATAAAGAAATAGCTTCAATTGCAGTCTGTAAGCATCCTGGAAGACGTATATTACATCAGTAAATCACACAAACAAAAGCATACAGGTGCAAAAGAATAGAGAAAGTTGGCAGATTCCAAATAATCATGCAAAAAAAGAAATAGAAGAGTTTCTTTCCCCCAACAGCACACCAGAAGTCCTAGGCAATCAAGTCCGTGTGAAATTACATATCTCTGATGAGACCTACATAATGACATTTCTTTTCATGTCATATTGTAGCAATTAGCATTAGCCCTATTATCATTGGGCCACAGCTGCTACTTATATCATCATTTTTGTAAAAACCCTCTGTCTTCTACAGCTGAGTTCCCATCCACTATTATTTTCTCATTCCTTTTCTGTGCTTATTTTCCAGCATAGACTACATCCAAATTCTCTACTTGTCATAGTGAATTTGAACATAAACATATTAGTATAAACAAAAAATTTTAACAAAAAGCAAATCTTAACTTCATAGATCAATTCAATGTCCAAAAGAAACTTTATATATTAACCTGGTTATAATTCACAAGAGGCTCTTCAAAACTTGGAGCTGATGGTGTAATGAACTTAGGGCATGCATATGAGAAGAGCTCATCATATATGGCAAATGCTTCATCATCATATCTTTGCATGCGGATCATTTTTTCGCCATACTTCTCCCGCAATTGAGAATTCACAGTCTCCTCAACAAGCTTTACTTGGGGACAAAGTGACAGACAAATAGCCAATAATGCATACATCTGCTCATTCTTCTTCAGAATCTGCTCATATTGCGGAGATTTCTGATGATACTGCTTGGTCTTGTAAATGTATAATAAAATCTTATTGAACTCACGAATAGCATCCACATACCTTCAAATATAAAGGTGGATTGAGAAGCTTATTAAACGAGATAATGTATCGAGATATTTGCACACAGATAACCCAGAACAACATTTAAAGATGACGAGAGAGAGAGAGAGAGAGAACAAACATAACACAAAGATAGATTTTATGTCCCCCAAGGTTTGGGAGGGACTGAGAATCAATGAAGAAAGATAACAGAGTTTAGAATGACAGAGATTTATCTCTACTGTTAATTGCAACCAAGTGTCACATTTAAACAAGTTCATTATAATCTACATAGACCATTCAAGCACATCACAAGTTGCATAATTTGATAGATATTCACATAAATCCAGATTATTTACTTATTGGAACCATCCACAGATTGAGCAACTCCAAGATGAAAGGTAATAGTACACCACAGAAGAAGGAAGGATAGTAACCATACATGAACAATAGATTATAGGACGCAGACACCAGAGCTACATACCTCCTCAACATCAGATTGGCAAAACCATAATGATATATGGTAGTAATGTGGCTTCCAATAACACTGGTGTAAACGCCTTGTTGAGAAATGTCAATAGGAAGTAAGCACTTCAGGCCAGTGTGATAGTCACCTAAAAGGCAATGAACTCGCAGCAAACCAACCATGCTGAAATATCCCAACACCTTCAAGACATTACTTCCACCACTGTAATCATACCCATCAGTGGCTGTAAACTGCTCAAGACCTTCTTTCTCCTGATCCAATATCTGAATAATCATGGACTTTTCCACCAACGCTTGCAAGAAGTTGAGAACACCATACACATTCCAAGCCTGTCATAAAACAATTAATGTAATAAACATCAAAATTCACAAATTCCAACAGGAAATTAAGCTCATACAATAACAATCAGCCTAAAACAATATATGGAATCAAATCAACAACATAATTTAAAAAAAAAACAAAAAAGAAAGAAAACCTAAATAATAATAGATATAGATATACCTGATCATGTTGCCTCAAAAGCGCAATCTCTTGCTCGGTCTTGTTCTTCATCTTAGCTCTATACTGACAAAAACTCTGAAATTGGTAAACAAACTCATCGACCATGTCCCACAGCCACTGATTCGGTAATTGCATATTCACCACTCCATGCAACACTACCTACTCCTCAAAATAAATAAATAAATAAGCACTCATGGAATGCAAAAAAATCTCACGCGAAGAAAGAAATTGAAGCAAATAGCGATAATACCTGGAAAAGGCTGCAATAATTATCCCAGCTATCGATTCTCTGCTTAAGAGTAGGCGAGAGACGAGCGTAGAGGTGGCGGAACCACATCTCGCGATAAAGGAGGCAGAAAACGTGATCATTGTCGACGTAGTGAGAAACGGCGTCAACAGACGGCCATGGAGTATCCTTGAAGAGGCGCTCCGATAAGGTCTGGAAGGAGGTCTCGTACATCTGGTGGATCTCGTACACATTCTTCTCTCTTATGTGGCGGTACAGATGTACCACGAAGGATTTGACTGAATCCGGGACGAAGTTGGGATCGTAGCCTAAGTCTTGCCGGTTAGAACCGCTCTGGTCGTCGTAATTGGCGGCGGCGGCGGAGGAGTCATCGTATTCGTATACAGTTGCCATGATGGGTTACTTCAGTTTAGTATACAGAGAACGTAACGATTTGAGCTCCCTATCCCCGCTGTGTTGAAGGAAGTTAAGGTACAGAAGCAGATGGGGACTGTTAGTGAAGCAATGAGCTTGGAGCCATATTAGGGTTTAGCGATTGACGGAGAAGAGTTGTTGGATTCAGTTAGTTTGGGCTTTTGGTGTTCGTTGGATAAAAAGGCCCATTGAGAGGTAGAGGCACAATAATGGTTCAAGGCTTTAGTATAAGTTGGGAGTCACTATCCACCTTTTCTCACAGCTTTTAAATGAGTGGTAGTCCGTTGTACCCGATGATCCAATGCAGTGGTGCATATAATTTTTATACATCTATATCGTCCAATCAGATGTACATGTGATCAAACGATATACATATATACACACCACAGATATCTGTACATCACATTTAGCCCCTATAAAAATTAAAAGAAAAAAGAAATATTTAGTACAAGTTGACATAATATTCATCCGTAATTTTCAAGTAAATAAAATCTTTCTCAAATTAGAAGGCAGGACAAAACTCTTGATTAAATTTTTTATAAATAAATTAGACCATAAAAGAATTAGATTATAAATGAGTACAAAATATAAACGGATTAAAAAAATAAATAAATTGAATATAATCTAATTGAATTATACTTCAAATTGATTATATATGAATTCAGTAATGAATAAATTATTTTTTTCTTTTTAAAAAAATTCATTAAAAATAAAAAAAATTATTTATGCATAATTTATAAAAATAATTATTTTTACATTGACATTATATTATAAAAAGATTATAAATAGATAACAAATCAAGCAATATGAATTATTTTACGCATTAAACCGATCAAATCATAAATGCATACTGATCCAATTATGTTTAGTTTGAAACATCGACTTGGACTTACATAATAACATAGCAAGCTCCTCAGTTTTATGCTGTTTCCTCGCAATAAGTTTAAATAAATCTCATGTGATAAGGCTCATTAAGAAAAAGATGCATTCACCTGTCCACTAAATAAATCCATTGCACTATCACACCCATAAAAAAATAAAATTAAACTAAAAATCAGTGATAATATTGATATTCAATGGGGTTACCAAACTCAAGAATAGCGTTTTTTTTTTTTTCCCGTGAGTTAGGGTTACAACAGTAAAAGAGAAAATTTGTGAAATTATTTACAGCCTATGATGAGTACCTAAAAACATGGAGCATGCAAGCATCACAGAGGAATGGACAACATCCAAGCACTTGTATCGCTCATTCATCTTACATAATATCAGGAAAAGCTGTGCCAAACTGGGCTTTTGAGCATCCACAACCGAAATCCATTAACTGTAAATGTTGCCTCCTTCAAACTCCACGAACATGCTGCCTAGTATCTATCTACCAGATTTACGTAATTTCAATCATGATCATACCTTCTGTCTGTTAGAATAGGTTTGAGACAGTCGAGGGGCTTCGGAGTAACTGTCAGGTTCATCTTCATCATCAGAAGATAGGAGCGATGACCCCATCCATGACTTAAAACCTTCACTAACCCGCCTTTCAACCTCTGGTGTAACTTCCAAGGGGTTCGCTTCTAACATTTCCAGACCCAGGTTTCTGCCATTAAAATCACTCTCGTCAAGAATTGTAGCTGCCTTCCTTCTCAAGAAGAAGGCAGTTCCTCCGTATAAAATGACTAGCCCCCATGTGGCAATCTCATAGCACCAAAACAAAGGTACCGAGCAACTGCTCCCTAGTGTCAGGAGGCTTGAACCAAGAAACAGTGCAAGAACACCGAAGATGACAGCAAAGACAACATTCAAAATTGATAGACACCGTACTCCACCTATAAAACCATATAAAGAAAGTGAATTGAGTTACTGGAAAAAAAATTTAAAAAAAAAACACGTAGCTAATTTTCAATTTTTAAACAAATTATATAAAATACAAAATGCCTAAACATTTAAATTTTGTTATGTCAAATTCTTTTGTTTCTGATGAGAAAAGCAATTCAGTAATTATTTTCTTATCAAAATGTCAAAGTTGACAGTTTGCAAAAACAGATTTATTTAATCACTCACAACAGCAGACTATCAAGGAACTAGCCTTCCCCATTTTCTAACCCCATCAAGATTATCCCATTTGCATTAACCACTTCAGATGTTACTTAATTTTTGCATTTTTAAATTAATGCTTAAGGGTATGGATTTGGGGAAATTAAAATAATCCATATCTTCATATCTACAAGGATCCACCCATAAAGGGGAGAAGTAAACGGCAATTACTCACAAGAAACAATTTTAATGAATAAATATGCATGAATACTATCGCTTTTTTTTTGGAATAAATATACATATCGTTCAATCACCAGAACTTGCCATCTGGCTCATGCATAATAGGAAGAAATCTCCATCCAACCCTCTGCCTTTCAAAGAATCAATAAACCAAATGTCATGAAGAGAAGTAGAAGATGGAAAGCATATCAAGAACTATGTGGCCCTGCAGAGACTCATTAATAAGAAACACCTTCCAAAAATAATTGAAAAAAAAAAAGGTGCAAGAAGTCATTAATCCTAACAGACAGTCATGGATTCCTTACATCTGATCAAAGCCTTATAACTACTTCGGAGAGGGGAAAGAAAAATTTAAAAAAAAAAAAAACTGAAATTTCCTTCAGCAACTCTGGCTTGCACAAATCAAATATCCAAAGGTATGGTCAAATCAATTGCAGATATTTCTAGAACACCTCTAACAGAGGAACAAATAGTCAATTTTGAGAGAAGAAATTGTCAACCTCTTTCAGATATGAATCTATTACAGAGAACAAAACCTACATCTATGGTTTTTTAAACAAGCATATCTACTAATGCAAAGATTGCATTGGTAACTCCCGTGGGAATATCCAGGAGACACTTGCTAAATCCTACATTTCTTACAGGTCTCTCACACTACTAGATTTATTTCCGTGGGGACATTAACCCAGTAAGTCTGGAACAGTACAATGAGGTAGCAATCAGCATTCATTTGAAAATTACATGTCTTGTACTCTCAGCAGCTAACACATCCGACAGCAACAGAAACTATCACCCACATATCTGGAATCATTAACTTCCTTTCCTTCCTATTTAGCAACTTTTAACGGGGCACCATTTCCCAAACTAGACCCCCAAAAAAAACACCCCTTCTCGGTATGTCTAGCCTATGGAAGAACCTTGTTGAATAATGTATGCATGCATCATGTTAAAACAATCAAAACATACCCCTTTTTGAAGCACAGTAATTATTCTCAACGACCTTTAAGCATCCATGTCTTGCTGGAGCGGAATACGCAACAGTGATCCCTGCATCATGAATAAAACCATAAGATACTGAATAACAGACAAGAAGAAAACAAACTGCCTGTTATCTAGAACCTCAATTCTTCCACCCCAAATGCCCAAAAAGACCAAAAAAAATCATTACGTGATTTCCTTCACAGCTAAATACAGGCACAAATATACTTTGTATTCTTGTAATTGTTCTGCTGATCCAACTCCCAATGCTTTTTCTTTCCAACAAAAGGAATCCATCTAGACCTCTATTTGTTAGTTATCTCAAGGTAATTAAAGCTTCAAGGTCAGCCATGATTCAATTTTTTAATCCACGACAAACAAAAGCCGATAAAAACATTAATGATTAAGAACTAAAACAACCGAGAAAACGAAAATAAATTGTCCCATCTGCAACTTTTGCGAGGGTCAAAATTACATTTATTCACGTTCCACGTTTCTAACATTATCCAAGTACAGTGCCACTATTTTCTCGTCAATGGTAGAGTAAGCCACTTTCATATTTAAACACAAATTTATGAAACATTGCAAGATGCACGCCAATAATAAAATTATCATTACTGTAAAAATAAGATGACAAATTTGGGTTCTCTTCAGTTTCAAAACTTCAGTTTCAAAACACATACTAAAATCCGGTTCGCTACATTTTCTTCTTCCCCGAGCTTTATAGGCAACTAAGTAGAATCGCCCCAAACACAATTAAATATGAACAATGAAAAGAACATATACCTGCCCCAAGATACAGAACTGATGTCAAGAAAATGATAGAAGAAGGTACGAAAACAACCATCCAGTAATAATCCACGGTCTCCTGATTGGTGAGATAAAACACACCAGGAAGCAGATCCGAATCACCTCTCTTAAGATTTATCTGCAGCGGCTGGAGTCTTCGGTCACTGCAAAATGGCCTCCTGCCGCCATCACTAGGAAACACAATTTTCAAGCTTACAACCGTGCATACAAGAATCACGAGGCCAATGACAGCCACAGAATAAACCAACACTGGTCTTTGAAGCTTGATCCATGCTTTGTCTTCTTGCCGCAGGTTCTCGTACTCGTGCTTCGGCATGAAAGCTTGACGCAGCGCGTCACCAATAATCGCCATTGGATCTTGCAGGAGATTGAAATTTAAGAGGATTTCAAGGCGAATGAAAACAAAAGCACGTGAAGATGGTCCACTAATTTATAAATTGATTAAAGATTCCAGCTAGGGTTTTCTTGTAGTGTTCGACGATGTCCAATGCTGACTATCGCTCTCTTCGGGAACCTAAGCGAAGAAACAAATACCGGCCCTAATATGTGAAAATCGTCTACAACTCCAAATGCGAAGCGTATAATTTGATTTGAAGAGAAGATTATTCGATTTTTTTAGGAAGTGGAAAAGGGCTGATGGCGCCTTGAAGGTGAAGACGGGAGAGATGAGTGGGGTGTGATGTTGAGGCGTTGCTTTTCTGTTTGGTGTACTGCTTTGCACGCATATAGGTATTTGGCGGGGTTTTGCCAGTGCGGCGGCGCGTGCAGTTACGAGCGAATCGGTGCTGCTTCTCCACTTAATGCTTCCGGAGTTAAAACAGTTTTTCTGCTTTTTTTTTTTTTTTATTTTGATATCTGCCAAAGTGTTACGAATTATAAATTGAATATTAAAAGAATCAAATTTTATGATATTATATTTAAAATTTTTTTATTAAATATAAAAATTTATGTAGATATAAAATATAAAAAATTATTTTTATATTTATATTATATAAAAAAATTACAAGAATATAAAAAATATAAACAGATTTGATTGGATTATATTTTAAATAATAATAAAATAAATTGGTTAAATATATTACATAATGAGGTAGATCCAAATGGTAATAAAATAAATTTAATTAAATATATCGGTCAAATCGAATTTGATAATTTTGTAGATCAAAACGGTTCGGATTGGATTTTGGTAAACAAAAGAGCCATATGAATAGAATTCACAAATTGAGTTCAATTCTACGCTAATTACCAAATAAACATCAATTTTTTCTTTATGATTATTTATTTTGTCTACTAATTTTTAAATGAATTGATACTTTGTTTTTTTTTCGTGATATAAGAAATAGTAGATGATATCCTCAATAAGAAAATACCACTTGATATTCTCTTGTAAAAATTTATGAAAAAAACTAAGATTGGAATTCTCAATACCAAACTAGTAAATAATAATAATAATAATTCTTACATAGATTTGAAGATGCTTCAACAGCTAATGACTATAAGGAACGTTTTCAGACTTGGCCGAAAATAAAACCGGTCAATGTAAAAGATTAAGGATTAGAGGTTAAACCAAAATCGAATTCGAATTAAATTGAAATATAAAAATTTTAATTAAATATAATATATAAATTTATCAACATAATGTAAAATAAAAAAAAATATTGCACATAGTAATATTATCATTGTCAACATTCAAATTTAATAAAAGTTCCATTTTAAAATAATTAAACTCAAATATAAGTTATATTAAATTAGTATTTGTGACCATGAGAGATTTGTGAGAATATAAGAGAAGAAAAACGTGTGGATTTTCAAATAAAAAATGATATATTTTTTAAATAAAAAAGGGTTAAATTACTATCTAATCGATCTGGTTCAATCAATTTTTGACTCAATCTTGCAATTTTTTGGATTTTGTATTTTGTATTTAACCAAATTGGAACAATGATCAGTTTCAATTTATTCGATTGAACCGGTTAGTCCAAGTTCTAAAACCTTAATTATAGTACATAAAAATAAAATATCGTTGTCACTTTTATTGTAATTGGTAATTGATAAATCCAAAAATGTCTTTATCTGTAGGAGAGAGGTCGCTCCGATCGGATGAGATAACCCTGCAGTAAGAAAAGGCCGGTCGGACCAGGCGTGAGCACTCCGAAACTTAAGTTAGTAGCTTAGAGAGAATGTGCTTTAGAGAGATAATGGTGTGAATTCAATACCTGGTGCCATCGTTGGCTGGACTATTTATATGAGATAGTCGAGGGGCATTTGAGTGCCTGGGGAGTGATTACTGGCCGTCAGAGTAGGTATCCGGCGACATGACAGGGAGCAGAAGGTAGGCATGGGCGCTGCCTTGTGTCAGGCGGCTGATGGGACTGACGGTCAAATCAGCCGATCGGGCATGTGCGCTGCCTAGGAGCTCGTGTCTGATACCTTTAGCTGATGGGCTTTGGGCCTTGCCAGTTTGAGTGGGCCGACAGGATGGGCCTCAGAGCAAATGATATTTGTTGGGTTATCACTTGTCCCCCCTCGACAGGTCCGATCGGGCATAGATTTGCCTTTGTTGGTCCGTTCGGATGGAATTAATTACGGATATTCCCGATCCGAAGATGCGTACTGGCGCGCTTTTTGAATTTGGGAGGCGCTTTTTCTGAAGCGACGCGCCTGCTAAGACAGCTGTTTTCCTTTAATGTTGTGAGCGTACCGAGGGTGACGCTTCGTTCTTCGCAGAGACATAATGTCCTTTGACGCGTGGCATTTGCTGAATGGCGCGTTGTTCGGCGTTTTTGAGAAGCTTCCGTCTATAAATAGAGGACTTTGTGAATCATTCCTTCTTCACTTTCGAAATCTCTAGTGAAGCTCTGCCAAAATCTTCCTTTGATTCCCAGATTTCTGCAACTACTCTTTACCTCTTCTTCGAATTCCTTCAAGTCTTTTTCATCAAGTAAGTAGCTTTTCTTTTTGCTTTCTTTGCGATTTCCTTTTTCTTCTCACACCCATTTCATTTAGAAAAGAGAGTTGCGCCTTTCCTGGGGCGGATCTGTCATGGATGGACGACCCGGCATCACTGCCTTCTCCTCCAAATGATGAAGACGAAGGCGCTCCCGAGGGGGAGATCAACGAGAGAACTTCTGGAGAAGGCCCTTTACTTCCGGAGACTACTCAAGAGGTTCCCTCTGAAGCGGAGCCTGCGGCGTCTTCAGTTCCCGAAGCCGAAGTGGAGGTTCCTCCTGTGCCTGAAGCCGAGCCAATGGCACCTTCTTCTATTGGGCCTGTCTCTGAAGGGGGGGCAGTATTTGTTCCGACGGCTGCTGACCCTTCTCAAGCCACCACCGATCCGATCGCTGAAGAAGCCGCTGATCCTCCTGGCGAAGTGGAGATTGTAGATATAGATAGTTAGCTTAGGAGTTTAGCTTTACTTTCTCCTCTCTCTCCCTTTTTTTTTTTTTTTTTACTTGTAACAATTATTTACAAATTGTATAGTGGAGGCATTTGTATTAATAAAACTGCATATTTCTGCAAATCAACGTATACATAAGTTTGTACTAAAACTTGCAATATGATCGAGCTAATTAAAACTCGTAATTAAAATTTGCATTAAATTTCACAAGTACTTCCTGAATTCAAATAACGCCAAAGCTTAGTGACCGATCGGGTCAATCTGGCTTTTCATATCGAATAAAATTTGCACCATTTTGCTAAGTGATGCTCATGAAGCTGCATAAGGATTGCAAGGCTGAGCTAGGCGAATACTCGTAGAATCGCATAGTTATTGCGAAATCGAGTTGAATGATACTCGTAGAACTGCATAAGGGTTGCATAGCCGAGAGTACTCGTAAAATTGCATAACCGAGCGAGAGAGATTAGATTCTCTATAATACAGATAATATTTGGGGAGGTAAGATCCTCCTTCGCAAAGGATTTGCTTATTAAGCTTGGGATGGGCGTCAAGCCTAGCGTAGGACACTATATTAGATATTAATTGAATAGTCATAAAAGAGAGAACCTTTTTATTAATGAGGCAAATGCCAGGTTCTAATACATTATGCGACATGGTACTTCTTGAGTACCTCAACATTCCAGCTTCTGGGGATATCTTGCCCCTCCACTGTTCGGAGCCTGTAAGTGCTCGGACTTAGGACTTTAGAAACCTCGTATGGCCCTTCCCAATTCGGCATTAGCTTTCCCACTCCGGCATTTCCCGAGCCGAGTTCTGCCTTTCTGAGCACCAGATCACCTACATTGAAAGTTCTGGACCTTACTTTTGAATTATGGTATCTGGCCACTCTTTGTTTGTAGGCAGCGATCTTAGCGTAGGCGTCCTCCCTCTTTCCTTCTATGAGATCCAAGTCCTGGCATCTCTCTTGAACGTTCATCCGTTCGGAGTAGAGAGCCGATCGGTAAGAAGGGAGGCCGACCTCAACAGGAATCATTGCTTCGGAGCCGTACACAAGAGAGAATGGCGTTTGATGAGTGCCTGTTCTGGGAGACGTTCTGTATGTCCACAGGACACTCTGCAGTTCTTCAGTCCAGTTGCCTTTGGCTTGACCCAGTCGCTTCTTCAATCCCTCCAAGATGGTCCGATTGGAGACCTCAGTCATTCCGTTGCTTTGGGGATGAGCGACAGATGTGAATTTTAATTTGATGTTTAAGCCTTGGCAAAAGTTTCTGAAGACGGAGCTGTCGAACTGCTTGCCATTATCTGCAATAAAGACATTGGGTAAGACATACCTGCAGATGATGTTCTTCCATGTAAAGCTCTTGACCCTCTCGGCTGTGATGGTGGCTACTGGTGCAGCCTCAATCCATTTGGAGAAGTGGTCTACCGCTACTATGAGGAATTTCATCTGATTTTTGCCTTGGGGAAAGGGTCCTAAGATGTCCATCCCCCACTGGTCGAACGGCCAAGCGACTCCGATCGGCTGTTGGTCTGCTCCATGCTGCCTTATAATCCTGCCGTGTATTTGGCATTGCGGGCATATCCTTACTTTCTCCTGGGCATCCTTGAGCATGCTAGGCCAGTAATATCCCGTCTGAAGGGCTTTTCTCGCCATGGCTCTGCTTGCCTCGTGCGCTCCGCATATGCCTTCGTGGAGCTCTCTTAGGATGTAGTCTCCTTCTTCTTTCGCCACGCACTTCAGCCAAGGGTGACTGAAAGCTTTTTTGTACAAAACACCGTTAATGATGGAGTAATTGAGAGATTTTTGAGATACCTTTCGAGCTTCGTCCTTGTCCTCGGGCAGTCGTCCTGTCTGGAGGAACTGCATAATTGGGCTCATCCAGGTTTCATTCTCTTGGTCGATCTCCATCATCTCCGGGTCGTCTAAGGAGGAGGAAGTCTGGTCTACAACGGCAATATTTTCCTCTATAACGCTCTGTGCGGAAGCAGCCGTCTTCGCCAGCCGATCGGCCTCTGCAGTTTGGTCTCTTGGGACTTTCTGTAGCACCCATTCCGACCCAGCCTCTTCCAGTTTTGCGCAAGCAGCTTTAACTTTGGCTAAATACTGGATCATTGTGGCCTCACGTGCTTCGAAAGTCCCCATAACTTGACTGGTTACCAGCTGGGAGTCACTCCTGATGGCCACTGACTCCGGTCGGATGGCGTGGAGCAGCCTTAGCCCTTGAAGGAGCGCCTCGTACTCTGCCACATTATTAGAAGCTTTAAAATTAAGCTTTATGGCGTACCTTATTGTGATGCCCAAAGGGCCTTTTATTACTATGCCGACGCCTCCTCGAGAGTCGTTTGCTGCGCCGTCCACTGTCATTTCCCAGCTTTGTGGCTTGGGCTGACTTAGTGGTTCCTCACCCGCAAATTCGGCTATGAAATCTGCCAAAGCTTGGGCCTTTATAGCTTTTCTGGGCTCATATCTGACATCCCAGGACTGTAGCTTAATCGCCCATCCCACCATTTTGCCTTCCAGATCGGGCGTCTGGAGTATCTTCCTGAGAGGATGGCCCGATCGGACGACAATTGTGTGTGCCTCGAAGTATGGTCTGAGCTTCCTTGCACACATCATGAGAGCAATAATAAGCTGCTCAACCGGCCCCTTTCTTAGATCTGCGCCTCTGAGTACTTCACTTACGTAGTACACGGGTAGCTGTTGAGTATCCTCCTCTCGGACCAGAGCACCTGCAACAGCTTCCTTAGAGGTGGCTAAATATAAGTACAGATTTTCACCTGGTACTGGTTGGCTAAGCAGCGGTGGGTTGGTGAGGAATGCCTTTAACTCTTGAAAGGCTTGCTGGCAATCTTCCCCCCAGATGAAAGTTTCACTCTTCCTGAGCTTCTTGAAGAAAGGCGTGCAGCGCTTGGCAGAAGAGGAAATGAATCGTCCTAAGGCTGTTATCCTTCCGTTCAACTTCTGGACGTCTTTTATGTTCCTGGGGGGTTGCATCTCGAGGATGGCCTTTATTTTTTTTGGATTCGCCTCAATCCCTCGTTGAGAGACTAGGAATCCTAAAAATTTTCCTGATGGTACCCCGAAGACGCACTTCTCGGGGTTGAGCTTCATCTGGAATTTATTCAAGGTGTCAAAAACTTTTGCCAGATCGGCTGGATGTTCCTCGGCGCTTCGGCTCTTGACGATCATATCGTCAACATATACTTCGACATTCTGTCCGATCTGGTCTTTGAAAATCTTGTTCATCAGACGCTGATATGTGGCCCCAGCATTTTTCAGTCCGAACGGCATCATCCTGTAACAGAACGTCCCGTCGTCTGTGATAAAGCTGGTTTTCTCCTGATCCAGGAGCCACATCATGCGTCTAGAAGAGAATAAATAGCGTGGCATGCTGTGGCGTCCACCAACTGGTCTATGCTGGGCAAGGGATAACTGTCTTTGGGACATGCCTTGTTAAGGTCGGTGAAGTTGACACACATCCGCAGTTTGCCAAACTTCTTCTTGACCAGCACCACGTTAGCCAGCCACTCTGGATAGTCTACCTCTCGGATGGTTCCGGTCTTGAGCAGCCTATCCACCTCTTCAGAGATGAACTTCCGCCGATCGGGTGCGTGCCTTCTTAACTTTTGGCGGATCGGGGGAAAGTTTAGGTCCACGTTTAGCTTGTGGGTGATTATTTTGGGGTCCACGCCAGGGATATCTTCTAGCTTCCAGGCGAAGGTCGCTTGATTGATGGTCAGGACATGCATGATGGCTTCTTCAGTTGTTTTATCCATGCTCGTCCCCACCTGAACATTTTTGCCTTTATCTAGCGACCTGGCCTTTGTGGCCTCTGCTGGGTCCATCCTGGGCCTTTCCGCCTGCTCTCGTTGCTCGAGGCCGGATTCTACGACCATTGCTTCTCGCTGTTGCTTTATCATGGTGATATAAGCCTCCCTGGATGCTTTCTGGTCACCTCTTACGATGGCAAGGCCTCCTGCGGTTAGAATTTTCATCACCATGTAGCGGATGGAGGTCACAGCTCCTGTCTGGAAAAGCAATGGCCTGCCGAAAATAGCATTATAGGCGAACGTCATGTCAACAACCATGAAAGTTACCTTACAAGCGTGAGCTATCGCCTCTTGGCCGAGCTCGACAAAGAGCTCTACGGATCCCACTACGGGGATGGTGGCGTTGCCCAGGCCGATCAAAGGGGTGGCGTTCGGCTTCAGCTCTCCGATCGGCAGTCCCATGGCTCGGTAGGCCTGGAGAGTTAGGACGTTGACAGCACTGCCATTGTCCACCAGAATTCTCTTTACATTGAAGTTATTTATCCGAGCTCTTACAACGAGAGCGTCCTCATGAGGGAACAGGACGTCTCGTGCGTCTTCGCTGGAAATGGTGACTGAGGCAGGCTGCTCTGCCTGGCGGGAGAGGTAGACACCCTTGCCTTTCCCTTTCTTGGGGAGATTTTCTTCGTAAGATGACCCTCCGGTGATTACGTTGATCACCCCGGCGTAGGGCCTACTTGGATCGGCGTTTCTGGGGTTCCTGCGCTCATTATCATCTGAGTCAGGATCGTCCCTTCGAGGCTTCGGCTGTCTACAAGGTTCGTCTCCTGTGGCCGGATCTACGAATCTCTTGAGGGCCTCACGGCTATAAGCCTTTCGATCTCCTTTTTGAGAGAGGTGCACTCGTCGGTTAAATGACCGACATCTCTGTGGAATTCACAAAATTTGCTTGTGTCCCTCACACCCCGGCTTCTTGCAGAGAGGTCCCTGGGCCAGTTGACCTTGCGGTGCTTCTCTTTAATCCACATCAGCACCGCGGTCGGGGTAGCATTGAGAGGGGTGTACGTCCTCTCCGCCTGGTCGTCTGGGCGCGGGTTCCGGTCTCTTCCCGATCCTCTGGCTTGGCCTGAATTTCTGGAACTTTGAGCTCCATCTTGGCCTTTAGCTGTCCGATCGGCCCACTCAAACTGGCAAGGCCCACTCAAACTGGCAAGGCCCAAAGCCCATCAGCTAAAAGTATCAGACACGAGCTCCTAGGCAGCGCACATGCCCGATCGGCTGATGTGACCGTCAGTCCCATCAGCTGCCTGACACAAGGCAGCGCCCATGCCTACCTTCTGCTCCCTGTCATGTCGCCGGATACCTACTCTGACGGCCAGTAATCACTCCACAGGCACTCAAATGCCCCTCGACTATCTCATATAAATAGTCCAGCCAACGATGGCACCAGGTATTGAATTCACACCATTATCTCTCTAAAGCACATTCTCTCTAAGCTACTAACTTAAGTTTCGGAGTGCTCACGCCTGGTCCGACCGGCCTCTTCTTACTGCAGGGTTATCTCATCCGATCGGAGCGACCTCTCTCCTACAGATAAAGATATTTTGGATTTATCAGTAATTTTACAATTTTATGATAAAATGATGGATGTTGAATTTTGTTAAGAGTTGTAATTCTAAGATGTCTTGCAATTCATTAGAAGTTACTTCACACGGAAAGCAGGTAATTAATTATACACAATTGCACAAATCTAGACTTTGCCTTGTTGAATAAAAGAGGCTGATTTTGGTTGGGGTGTTAAAAAAAGTTTCATTGCTAATAAAATTTTAATTAATTTATATAATATATTCCATGAGATGATTATAGTTGAAATTCATTTGTTGTATTTAAATAATTGATTTAAAATATAATCATAATGGATCCAATTTATTTTTGAATGCTTCTAATTATGAAGATTAAAAGAATAATAATAATACTTTTATTTTCTTTGTTATATAAAATAATTTGTTATTTTTTTAATAGCATTATGAATATTTGAATAGTCATTGAATGTGTGCATGATACCCGATCGGTAGCATATGCTATATATATTTATTTGTCCGGCCAAAAAAAAAATGTAAACTACACTTCACCTGCCATTTATAATTCTCTTCCGCACGTGATCAGACGCGCCACCGTGTGATCTAGATTTATAAACACTCACAAAATCCCCTTCCAGTCAGGTCAAACTTTTATTCTGCAATTTTGCACAATTAAGACGGCCTTGTACTGACTTTTTCGTTGGAATCCCTTATCTTGTCACTTTGCAGCTCCTGCACCTAACACTTATATGATCAAATTCTTCCGGGCATTTTGATCTTCTAATAGCCTGCTTCTACTCGAGATTTTTCGCTTTCATGGCGTCCTTCTCAGCTTTCCTCCCAGTTCCCACCTCGCAAAACCTGCTTCTACCCTCAAAAATCCCTCATCATTTGCGTAATTCCTGCCTAGTATCTACTAATCTTACATTTCAGAAACTTGGGTTGACTGCAGAATCCAAAATTGTTAGAAGTTCTCATCAAGCCGAAGCTTTGGTTGGCAAGTCATCTGCTCTGTTTCTTATCAGTTTGGTCGATCTTATTGAGGAGTTTAGTCATCAAGTTGTTATAATATTAATGTTGGCTTGCTTAAATTTTTTATCTGCTCTGTAAATTTCCCAAAGGAAAAAATAACAAATTTGAAGTATAAATTTTGGTTGCAGATTCTGATAATCAAGATTTTGATGTCCCAATTCTGACTTGTTCGCAGGTTTTTGCTTTATTTCTTTCTTCTTTCTCCCTTTTGCATTAAGTAGAGTATGTCTGTAATTGTTTCAGGAATTTTAGTTGATTGGTAATGCTATTGTATTATGTTATTTACTTTGATTCTTGGCGTGAATGATTTTGAAGGCTATTGAAAGGCTAAGAAGTAACAGAGAAAAGAACAAGGGGAAGCAGCAATACCTGGCCATGTACTCTAGCATATTTGGTGGCATAACAACCGATCCAGCTGCTATGGTGATACCTATGGATGATCATATGGTGCATAGGGGGCATGGTGTGTTTGATACTGCTGCTATAATGGACGGGTTAGTATAATTTGTTTCAATATCATGGGGTAATCGTTTAGACTTGCATATTTGAAGTCACTGGCAGATTATTCTCTACCAAAAATCCACAATGTTCCTAATAAAATGTAAGCTTAATTTGTTTGTTTATGTGTACTTTGTCAGGAAAAATTGTAAACTGGTTTGGTTGTGTTTGTGTATGCAACCACGGTATATCTTGCAAATGAAATGTGCATAAGTTCTACTTTTGTTATTAAAGAGCTCTTGAGATAGAAAGAAAATAATAAAAATGTCTAAATTTTTCTGATATTCTTTTTAAGTTCTTAATTTGGCTTCTGCTCTTCTGGAATCTTTAGAATCTTCCTTAATCATTTCATTTCCAGTTCCTCTTTATATTTATTTTTTTCTGCATGACCTTTGATTTTTATAGAAAAATAAAGTAAAAATGGCATCCTGCGATTAGAACACGGATTGTCATTTTCTTCTTTGTTAGGAAGATGACCCACTGTCAATTTGATTCTAACCTGAGATTAACTGTTATGTGCTAATGAGATCCCTGCAAATTTCTAAATCTCAGACATCTATATGAATTGGAGCAGCACCTTGACCGTATTCTAAGGTCAGCATCCAAGGCAAAAATTAATCTTCCTTTTGATCGGGAAGGAATAAGAAGAATACTCATACAAACAGTGAGCATTTCGAAGTGTCAGAAAGGATCACTTAGATACTGGCTCTCTGCGGGACCTGGTGATTTCCAACTCTCGTCATCTGGTTGCCATCAGCCGGCCCTTTATGCCATTGTTATCCAAGATCAGTCTTCGCTTGATTCAAAAGGTGTTAAGGTAGTTACTTCATCAATCCCAATAAAACCCCCGCAATTTGCCACCATGAAGAGTGTAAACTACCTTCCTAATGTGCTTTCAAAGATGGAAGCTGAAGAAAAAGGTGCTTTTGCAGCCATTTGGTTGGATAATGATGGCTTCATTGCTGAAGGGCCTAACATGAACGTGGCGTTTATTACCAAGGAGAAAGACCTTCTAATGCCACATTTCAACAAGATTTTAAGTGGGTGCACAGCTAAAAGAGTTTTGACTCTAGCTGAGGAGATGATAAGGGAGGGAAAACTTCACGAAGTAAAGGTAGGTAATGTGACTGTAGAGGAAGGAAAGAAAGCAAATGAGATGATGCTTATTGGAAGTGGAATTCTAGTTCGCCCCGTGGTGCAGTGGGATGAGCAGATCATTGGTGATGGTAAGATCTTGTCAGCAATATACTTTACTTCCTTCAAAATGAAATCTATAATAAAGTTTACAACCCTTTTGGTATTGAACCATCATGATGTTTATAATCTATATGGTGTTCTTTGAATCTGGGATAAAATTCCAAAATGATTAAAACCCCTGTATGATAGGCGTGAGTTTTATCAATTATTAAGTAGAGTACTAGTCGACAATGGAGCACAGTAGCTGATGGGTCCCTCTTGAATGGTGGAGAAACAAAATGTCTGCTGCTTGCCTTGATTAGTCTGTGGACCATGTTTATCTGAATGCAGAAACTTGTTTATTCTGTGCCTTCTGTCAGCCATTTTGCCATTTGTTCCGATAAGCATGTCCTAAATTAATTTATTGCCTGGTTAAGTTCTTCATTTTAAACATTTCTTATGTGATTATTGCAGAAGAATATGAGAAAAATTGTTAATGTTTGGAATTAGACTAAAATAAGTTTGTATTGCATGTCTTGTGAAGGCAAAGAAGGTCCCATAACTCTGGCTCTGTTGAATCTTATTTTGGAGGATATGAAGTCTGGCCCTCCAATGGTTCGAATACGAGTTCCTTGATTCAGTTTTTTTTCTTGCTGTTGTGAAGTGGGATTCCAGAGTTCAGACATGAAAACCACATATTCAGCTACTTCTTCACTTTCAAAGTCCCCAGAGCCTGATTTTCGAAGCCGAAATTTCCCGTGTGCAAGATAAACTGGCTTCTTTGTACGATCAAGATTTGTTTATGCAAGTTAAACTGACATTTGTTATGTAAATTGAGCTGATTATGCTTGCATAGTGAAATGAAACGATCCAATTAGCCAATATGAATACTCATTACATGTGCAGAAGAGTGGAGACTCAGGCTTTTATGTGATATAGATTCCAGCGATACAATTTATGTGATAAGCATAGAAAGAGAGGAGCAACTGTTGTTTTTACCTCATGTTATGGAAAGGATATATGCGAACAATCATATGACATTGTTTGAAGACCTTTTGTATGGATCCGTCCATAAATCAGATAAAGATAATTAGAATATTATTGCTGAATTTTATAATATTGTTTTTTAGCTAAGATCTAAAAGCCAAAGTGAACGTATTTTGTTCTCTTCTCCCTATTTATATGTCAATCAGATATTCCAAACCCAATCGATAATAGTAATACTATTAGAATTTCTTTTCTTTTTTTCAAAACTAAATATTATGCGGGTGTTTATTCGGTATATTCAATATACCTTATATAATCTATGCAAACCATTTAATAATATATATATATATATATATAATTTTTCATTCAGTAAAGTATCCTCGACGTACCGAATCCTCTAAAAAAAAATGTTTACATGGAATTATATAAAATTGGGCAATTTTATGTTGATTTTTTGAATATTTGTGAAAAATCTGAGGTACAACATATAATTTGTTATTATTTAATTGTTTCTAATTCATTCCCATTGATGATATCTAATCATTGGAGAAAAATTGAACTATTATTGCTAGAGTTATTCCATAAGAATCGGTTAAATATTATCCTAATAACAAAAGGAATGAAAAGTTATTAAAAAAAATATTTACCAATGAAATAGTTATATTTTATGATTTTTATTTGTATTATTCTAAATATTTGTTAAACTTATCTCTTTTTTTTTTCCCCTAAAGATAGTATTTTGTTAAACTTATAAAAAAAAAGGATAAAAGTTTGTTTTCTTAACAACATTTTAGTAAAATTAATCCTAATATAGTAGAAAATTTTAGATTTAAGCCCTCAATTTCCTTTTCTCCTTATATAATAAAAAGGAAAATTTTGTGGAAGATATTGCGAGAGAATGGTGAAATATATTTGCAAAAACATTATTAATTAAATTAGATTCAGGTAAATTTCATGTATCAAACTAATGGTGAAACTTATCTTATATATCGATTTTCTATTAGTTTAATTTATAAAATCTGTCAAGATTCGATATAGGTAAGACTTTTTATATGTTTGCACGAGTATGATGGAGAGTTAGAGAGTTATTGAGTGACAATAAAATGTGATTTGTCTCAAAGGGAGAAAACACTAAGTTTAGAGTTATTTTAGGATAAAGATTAAAATTATTTATACTGTCAAATTTAAGTATTTATAGAGAATCACTAATAGTTTAAACAGATAAAAATTTAATTATACTTTTAATTGTTTAGGGGTCGAATTCTGCCCACTTTCTCCAAAAAAAAAAATAAATATTTATATATATTTTTTTAAAATTTATTTAATGACATAATTGGGTAAAGATATGCACTCAAATTAGGGAATGTGTATGCACTAGTTACTCAATTCATAGCATATTTTTTAAATTCAATCTATTAAAATCAATTTTTCAAAATTAATGTCGAAATTCAGTTCATTAATAATTAATTAACCACTAAATATGGTGGTTAATCATTAACCATTAATTAACCTTTAAAAAAATTAAACATAAATTTCAGATAAAAAATTTCAATCCATCAATTAAAATTAAAATAAACTTTTTTTGAAATTTTAAATATAAAATATAAGTCATTTAAATTTAATAACAATACACTAAAATAAAATTACATAAACATTAATTTATCGGTTATCTACTTTATAATATTAGAACGGAATATAAATATATTTGAAAATTACCCTCATTTCCATATATATATATATATAAAATTATATATAAATCACTTAACCGCTTACCAACTGATTAATCAAACACATAAGTTCAAGTTCAAGTTAATTAACCATTATTTTAAAAATTAAAGTTCACCTCCACGTTCATGTGTACTGATTAACTGATAAAATCATTTTGAACTCGATTTTTTAAACTGATTTAACTTTTTTTGATTTTTTTATCCAGTCCTAAGTAAAATACATGTGCATATACCCCATCAATTACGTTCTAATGTTATTTTATTTTTCATGGGATCAAATTTTAATGTTATTTTATTTTTCATTTAACACACCAACAATGCGTACATGATTGAATTTATGAATTATACCATTTTAAACTCAATATTTTCAAACATTAATAAAAAAAAAAGTTTAATATATATTTTGTCCTCAAAATTGGTAGAATTATATATATATATATATATATATATATATATATATATATATAAACTTTGCAAACGCTTATATTCATTATCCCATGAGGTGACAAATTGCAGAACAATTTTTTTTATTAGGCACGTAATTAAAATAAAACACACCGAAAATAATTTTTTCTATTTGTTTCTTTTTTTTTTTTTGACCTTTTTCCATATTTTCTTCATTCATTCTATCTTTTCTTTTTATTTGCTTTCTTTTATTAACAATGAATTTCAGTTTTAATAACTAATTAGGAGTAATATATATATATATATCAAGACTCACATATAGTAATTGTTTATTAATTAGAAAAAAAATAGTTGCATTTTTATTGGACATTTACAAATTTTGAATGTGTAAAACAAATTCTGCATATATATTTTTTTAAGCAAAATCCTGCATATCTTAACCACTCCAAAACGGTTAAGCATAATTAAAATTCTATTAAAAAAACTAAAAAAAGAAAAAGAAATTAAGTGCAAATATTTGTGTATTAATCACACACTTCACGTGCAAGGCAAACGGCGTCAACTATTCAATGGCGGCATAGATATGGCCCACAAAAACAACCTTATAATGATAAAAACCGTTCGATGAAAACGGTCGGTCAAGGAACGCTGCAAGTAGCGATACACCGCATTCTGACTGGGAGCACCGTTATTTTATACGTGTCAATATCCGGTAGGTCATATTTTTCAAAATTTTTTACACAAAAATAATTCAACGGAATCAGGAAGAAAGAAAGAAAAAAAAAAAAAAAGTGAAAAGGGCCAAGACGGGAAAAAGAAGAAAAAAAGGGAATTATTTGATTTTTATCTAGCAGAGGAAAAAAAAAAAAAAATTATAGAGGGGGAGAGAGAGAGAGAGGCCTGGATAAAGGGCTCCTGTTCGTGAAGTTCGATCTAGATATATATATATATATATAGATATATACCTAATTTGTTATTTTGATTGTTTTGTAACTATATTTGACAGAATTTGCGTGGCAAACGCAAGGCAATTTGGTGCGATCTTTTGCCGGAAAAAGCCGTACGCGATTGCCGGAATAGTATTGATCTTTGGAGTTTGGAGTTAAAGAAGGTGATATTTAGAAAAGGAAGCGAAGATGGTGAATTCTATGGTGGAACGAGCCACGAGCGACATGTTGATCGGCCCTGACTGGGCCATGAACATCGAGATCTGTGATATTTGTAATCACGACCCTGCGTAAGCGCCGCTCTTGATGCTGTTCTCTTTATTTCTCTCCTTCTGTCGTTTCCTTTTTCGCTTACTTTACGTTCAAGTTTGAGCGGTTTTCAATGATTGTTGATTTCGATTATATATTTGTTTTCCAACGATTTTTTACGAGGATGGCATAGTTTGATCGAACAGTGGCTGAGAATACTTAGGAGGTCTTTGCATCACCAATAAAAGTAGATTCTGAATCATGCATCGTGTATCGGATTTTGAATGTTGTGTAATTGATTTCAATTAGGGAGAATGGATCCTTATATTATATTACCGCTTAAACAATCTCTCAATTAGCAATAATGAATTTTGTTTCTTATAACACTGGTGAAATAAGATGAAGTAGAAGTTTAATTCTGTCATTTTATGTTTGGCTCTTAGAACCTTTTTGTCTTGGTACGCATTTCAATAGTTATGAAGCTGTATTGGTGGATCCTCCCTTTACTGATTGGTATGTAGGGGAGGCGGAAACAAAGTTTAGTATTCGTCCATTTGTTCACTACTTTGCTCTGTGTACAGTGCAGCAGGAATCTAGTTTAGGGAAAGGAAGAGTGCTAGGATTATGAGAATTTTCATTGAAGTTCATAGGTAGGCTTCCACTCTTACTAATTATAACACTTCATGATATTTTGAATTAGGTTTTGTTACAAAAATCACAACAGCCCCAAAGATAAAGTCTTTGCTAAGTTGATAGCCAAAAAAATATTTAAATTTGCTCAAGGTACAAATACATACCTGCTAGTGCTAGGTGAGCAACTCAATATTTTACTAGAGATTTCCTTAATATCTTGTGAATGATGATCCTGTATAAAAGTAGCTTAATCCTCAAAGAAAAGGAAAACGGTGTTCTTAATTATATGTGAATGGGATGTTGCTGTCCTACTTGTTTAAACCTTAACACTAGCTCAATGTCCTAAATGATGGGTTAATTTCATTCATGATCATTGAACTATTTTACCTTTACCGAAAAGTCACAAAACAAAAAAAATTTAACAGAAAAATATCTTAATTTTGAAAAATATTTTAAAAAGGTTACTGTAGCTGGATTTCGAGAGAAAACCTAACGGTAATCCTTGTGACCTATCTCATCTAAGTGTATGATATATAGGCCACTATTTCAGTCTATCATCCATGTCAATCACTACATCACGATTAATAAGATGTCACCTATAAAAATATTTTAAAAACAAAAAATTCATAAAATTTGACACATGTCATCTCCTTATTGGTCGTGATGTGGCGGCTGACATGGCATCTATTCCATGTGATAGGCTGATGTGGCGGTCAATAGGAATTTTTATTAGTGTTCCTTTTAAATTTTAGCTAAAGTGACTTTTTGAAACATTTTCCCAAGTTAAAGTATTTTTCCTTTAAAAAATTTTGTTGTGACTTTTGGTTAAAAATAGAAAGTTCAATTATCATGGATGAAATTAGCCCCTAAATGATATATCGATAACACATAATACGAGAGATAAAGTATAATCTGGAAGAACTTTTTAAAGTTTTAGGATTGCTACTTGCAATCAGCATAGGATAAGGCAAACTAGCATTGATCCTATTTCTCCAAAGGCATATATCTCAATTAACTTGTCAAGAAATCTTATTTGCTTATGATAAGGCTATTTAAAATCCAATTCAGCGACAAACCCTATTGCATCATTTGCCATTTCAGTAATTTGCACTACATATAAAATTTCTAGGAGTTAGCAATTCTCCCAATATACAATATGGCCTACTTGTCAAGCTCTTGTCCAATTTAAATTCTCCATTCACCCTCAAAATTTTCGCAACAACCAGAAAACACATGCATCTGCTACTGAAATTATAGATTTGTGTCTCATATTTTTTGGATGCCCTTTCTTTGAGATAAGTGCACAGAGAAATTATGGAAAGGATGATTTTCACTTGGTGGGAAATTGAAGTAAGAAAGCAAGACAAATGGGATGGGTTAAAAGTTGCAATAACAAGAATCTCAGCATGCTGGAGGGAGATTGAAGTTAGAAAGCTAGACAAAGAGATAATGCTTCTAATAGTTTCAGTAAAAGGCCTAAAAAGCCTAATAGTTGTGATATGAATACCATCATTCTGATTAGTGGACCATCTAAGTGGATTATTTTGTGTAGCTTATATTCAATTGAGCCACACCCTCCCTTCATCAGCCTAAAAGGTGTCCCATTCCATGCAACTATGCTCGAAATGGTGCACTAGCAGTTCTTAATCTAAATAAGGCACAAGGAAGAAAAAATATCTGTTTCAATGACTTTACTCTGAAACTTGCAAAATATCATCAAATGGCTGTCATTTAATATTTTATTGTAAAACACTATATTGAAGTCATTATTAAGTCAAGTGGAGTATTTTTTGATCATGGTGAAAACTAAACCTTGTTCTAAATTTGGAATCTTTGGCTTGTTTTTCTTGTTAGACAAGCAAAAGATGTTGTTAAAGGTATAAAGAAGCGCATTGGGAGTAAGAATCCAAAAGTTCAACTTCTTGCTCTGACGGTAAGCTTCGAAGAACTTGATTTTTCTTTTCTATTGCGTTATAGTTTACCTTTCCATGTGCGGAAAAGTAAATCATAGAATTTATTAATGGAGTTGTTTGAGAGAGAGAGAAAGGATTTATGTAGTTTTAACAACTTTATTCAGTTGATTAAATATGCCAAAATTTTTGTTTGGATGCCATGTTCAAGTTATTGGAGACTGTTGTAAAGAATTGTGGGGAACTTGTTCATATGCATGTTGCAGAGAAAGATGTTCTGCATGAGATGGTGAGGATAGTGAAGAAAAAGGTATTTTTCTTTGACCTACCTTATCCCCTATGTCATATCCTTTTCTATTTTTTTTTTTTGGAAAAAAATTGTTCATAGTGTTTGTGATACTCAACTGTAGCCCGACTTTCATGTCAAAGAGAAGATACTGATTCTAATAGATACCTGGCAAGAAGCTTTTGGTGGAGCAAGGGCAAGATATCCGCAATATTATGTTGCTTACCAGGAGTTGTTGGTATGTTTTGACGCAAAGATCCCTAGTTGAAAATAAGGAGCTGAATATTGCAACATTCATTACATCATGAACTATCAGCTAAACATGACTTGGCCATTATTTTCATTTCCTACACTCTGTCCACATAGTTTTGGAAATACTGTGCAGCCATTTCTGAGTCAAATTACTGGTTGTTTCAGCGTGCTGGGGCAGTCTTCCCTCAGAGATCTGAGAGGACTGCACCTGTATTCACACCCCCACAGACACAACCACTGGCGTCTTATCCTCCAAATTTGCGGAATACGGAGTATCAGCAAGATGCAGCAGAGTCTTCTGCTGAGTCTGAGTTCCCAACATTAAGGTATATTTTTACTCTTTTTTTTTATGTCTTCATGAAATCTAACATAAAATCTGTTTTGTTTGTCTATATGACCCTTTTTGCGTCAGTTGTCGTTGTGCTACATTTTCCCTAGTCATAGATGATTGATTACAAAAAAAAACTTTGGTTAGCATATCTGTCTTTGTAATAATCCAAATTATGTTGCTATTTCCCTATACCAGTTTTTAAGTGGCTTTGATTCTGAATTTGCTTTACATGAGCTTTGGTGGGGAAAAACACATGTTTTACTTGATCGTGTAATAGCTCAGTGTACATTTGTTAAGTGATGACGTGAAGCAAAACTCTAACACCTTTTCGACTGATGTGTTAGGCATGAACATGTGCATATTAGGTCTCACATGCTGAGGGGTAAAGTCTACTATACTTGTTGCTTGCATTGAAATCCATTGTATAATCTGAATAATTTTGGTTGGCCATGCACATGACTTGCAAGGGCTATCTTGCATCCTTGTTCCGATGAGCGCAGTGGTGGCATTATTAGGATAAATATTATTTATTTGCTGTTGTATAGATCGTTGCGCTTCATTTTTTTTCCCCTCATTTTCGGCTGCTTGGTTACTAGTGTTGATACCCGTGTGTTCATTTTTTAACTTGAAATTCGTTTCACTAGTTTGACAGAAATTCAGAATGCACGGGGTATTATGGATGTCCTTGCAGAAATGTTAAATGCACTAGACCCAGAAAACAAAGAGGTAAATTTTGCATTGGTAAAACTGTATGTTGGTTGTTATATATTACTTATTATCACCAGATCACATGTTTTCATGTGTTCTGTAGTTTTCAAAATTAGACTCTTTTTCCTTTTTTTTTAAATCATTTTACAGTTAATCTTCTTGTTTCATGCTTGTTTGAATATTTTCCCCAATTTGTACATTTTTAGGGACTGAGGCAGGAGGTCATTGTTGATCTGGTGGAACAGTGCCGTACATACAAGCAAAGAGTTGTCCATCTTGTCAATTCAACTTCGTAAGTACCAATTTTTGTCTCATTACAGCTATCTTTTTACCCATTTGTTTATACACTATATTTTTCGAATAAAAAAGAAGGCATAAATCTACCTGCTAATTTTTTTTAAATAGAAATCCAATGGTCTCTTATAATGTTTTTCCAATTAATGCTGATGTGTATCTTTTAGACTTGTAGTTATTATTGTGTACGTTCAAATCATCGCTACTACTTTTGTGGCACCATCTGATACCTGAAACCAGGGGTGACTGGACTGGTTGATTGGCTCCGAGATATGAAATTTTCAGTTAATACATCCATATTTAGAAAGAAAAAAAAAACGAAGAAGAACTAGAAGAAGAAGAAGAAAAGTAGAGTAGTTCCTCTTTCAAATGCAAGAATCGGTGCGCGCAACTGGATTGGAATATGAAGCTGGCCACTAGGTCAACCTTTCAAGTCAGACGTATGCTTGTCACATATGATTTTAACAATTAAAACATATTTCAGTGTGTTTTTAAGGAGAAAAAAAGTTTCTTTAAAATAATAAATAATTTGAATGCTGGATTCAATTGACCAATACCATGCATTGACTAGTTCTTGATTTAACTGGTCAGTTTTGTCTGGCTATTGAAACACTGATGCTGAGGACTGCATAAATGTTGCATCTAACACATATAAGACTTGTAAATCTTCATTTGTCCTTTTCAGGGATGAATCCTTGCTATGTCAAGGGCTTGCACTGAATGATGATTTGCAGCGTGTACTAGCCAAGCATGAAGCCATTGCTTCAGGAGCCCCTGTTGTAACAGTAAAACCAAAGTCTGAATCTGGTGGAGCGCTTGTGGATGATGGTCCTCTAGTTGATACTGGGGACAACCACAAACAAACCAATGATGGGTGAGTGCATTCATTCGTGTAGCATTAAGTTGCAAATTTCTAACAACCGATTTTCTTGTTCTATATGTTCATGAAAGATAACAATGAAGCATAGATAAGTTTGTTATTCTTAATGGTGCATGGTTATTGAGTTTGGGATCTTTTTTTTTTTTTTTTAAGAAAAAAGATCCTTTTAGACGGTTTAGGAATGATGTTGGTTAGTTGTGTCACACCATTCAAATTAAGCAATGGGTTGGTTGCAATTCATCAGCCGAGGAGTTTCCTAATATGTCCCTAGTATAACAGCACTAAAATTAGTTTGAAGAATTCTAGTTTTCTTTCGAGCACTTATATGTTTAGTAGTGGTCATGAAATTTTAATCTTTTCAAAAAATAGTTTGGCTTTAAAATGAAATAAACTGTTGAATACATATGCAGCTAAGACTTGAGATATTGTTATTTGAGCTGGGCGATAACACGATCTTCTGCAGGTCTGCCTCAGTAATGAACCAATTATTGCTCCCTGCGCCTCCTCCAACTAATGGCCCAACTACTGCACCAGCTGCCAATCCCAAAATGGATCTGTTGAGTGGTGATGAATTTAGCTCTCCAAAGGCTGAGACCTCGCTGGCCCTTGTTCCTGTTGGAGGGCCACAACCAGCCTCTCCATCTCAGCAGAATGCTCTTGTTCTTTTTGACATGTTTTCTGACAGTAACCCCCCAAATACTGTCAACGGGCAGTCTTCCCATCTGCCTGGAGTAACTAATTCTTTGACTTTGCAAGTCCAGCAGCAACAAAATTTTCATCCCACAGAAGGTGGCATTTACGCAAATGGAAATGCTTTAAATATGGGGACACCTGGTTTCGAGCATTCACAATCAATGCAGCCTGCAGGACATGTCTGGAATGGACAGATAGCTCAGCAGCAGCATCCAGGCTCGCCAGCATTCAGTAAGTTTTGTTCTTAAATTGAATGTAAAATAATAACGGATAGAGCAATTTGTTGCTGGCATACAATTACACGGAGACAATTTCTTAGATATATGATTAGATGGAAAACCTGCATGGCAAATGGTACATGTTTATTCATAGGGCATGCTGAACAATGTATTTCTCTGTTCAAACCTATCTATATCTAGCACCAGTAATACACTGAAGTTTGGAGAATGTAAATCTACTATATACCATTAAAATTTCACTAAGCTTTCATTTTGGAATGTTGCAAAGGTGCTCAAAGCAGTGGATCTCTGCCTCCACCTCCATGGGAGGCTCAACCAGCTGATGGAAGCCCTGTGGCGGGTGCTCAATACCCTCAACAAATGCAAGTTACTCAGGTGGTTGTGACACACGCACAACCAATGCCAACTGGTTTGCATCCTCAGGGACTGCAACCTTCAGGGAATGATCAAGTTGTGGGTATGTACGTACAACCCATCACAAGTGGCCATTTGTCAGCAATTAATACTCACGCTGTGCAAAGCAATCAGTTTGGCATGCATCCGCAAGCGGTGCAGGGTGGGCAGTACATGGGTATGCTTCCACAGCCAATGCAAGCCGGGCAGATGGCTTCCATGTATCCTCAACAAATGTATGGCAACCAAATGGCAGGTTACGGATATGGACTGCAACAAGGGACACAGTACCTTGAACAACAGATGTATGGGCTTTCTGTTAGAGATGATACCGGGAAAAATTCATCGTATCAGGTTTCCCCTTCATCTTATGTGCCAGTGAAGAAGCCTTCCAAGCCAGAAGATAGGCTATTTGGAGACCTTGTTGACATATCAAAGTTCAAGACGACGAAACCTACTTCTGAAAGAGCTGGTAGCATGTGACGTCGTCATTGGTTGCACGTTTTATTTTTTATTTTTTTCTTTTCACTCTCTGTTTTCTAACTTGCTCCATTTCTGTTTATTTTTCCCTTTTCCATTTCAATATATATATATATCTTTTTTTTCCGTTTGTCTTATTTGCTCCCATTATTGTGTTTTTGTTTTGCAACCATGTACATTCCTTGTAGAGAAGAAAAAACAAACAGAAGAAAATGTTGACATTTCAAATCATGTGGATTTTGGTATTTAGTTCATTCAACCAAAAGGCTTTTTAACTATTGAAAGTGTGTTATTTCTGGTTTGATTTGCATTGTGAAGGGAATATACTTCTTGTAGAATTTTAGAGCTTTGTTCATATATGTCATATGTGTCTCGTCGTTTGATTTGCCAGGTTATTATTTGTTCTTGTGCCTTGAAATAGGCTGATATTGTGGCATCGGAAAAGAATTGAGGCATGGAATTGATCTTTTACTCATCCAGAAATTATAATATGGTCCGGAAGACGACAATTCTGTCAACAATGTAATAAAAGCATAAAATAGAAAAGTGATTTCTCAGCCTAATTTGGTGGTGTGGGTTCAATCTGAAAGCCAATAAGAACAGAAAATCTATGAAGCTTGCTTCAGTTCACTCCCTGTAAAGAGAACTCATCCAGTGATTTCCTCCGCTTTGTACAACCTAAGACATTTCGCAGCTTCTGAACTTCATCAAAATTGAGTTATACGTGTTGAAGAAAAAGATACATATAAATGCAACATCAAATTCTTCATGCAGCAATCCATTACAAAGGGATGTGGCCATAACGGCATGGATATGCCTGCAGCACTAACAACATTACGAGTTTTTCGGCATAAGGAAACAACAATGTATCTTGTGGATTTGAAGGAATGCTATTGCTAAATATAATAAACATGACACTGGATTGCAACATGTACTCTGCTAGCACTGGTTAGCTCTAAATTTTACAGATCTTTTCCTTTCAATGAAGTATATGCACTTGGAAGAAGGTGCCCAGGTCCTATGTCAATGAATGGGTAAAAGCATCGAATGAAGATCGCACCAGCATAGGCTGTAAATCTGTCCTGACTGGTTATGGCTGTGATCTGTTGCAATGGCTGTCATATCAGATAGCACACGAATTAAAGTGGCTTAACATTTAAAATGAACATATCGAAACATAAAGAACGTGCCAGACAAATTATCTCAGACAACATGCTCTTCTTGTTGGCCAAACACCAAAAAGAGTAAAAATGTTGCAGGCAATGATTCTCATTTGTGCTATGTGTCCACTTTTATATCAGTTAAACTTCATTTGCAGAAAGTTGAAGAAAGTTTACATCATACAAAATTGGCTCTGCAGGTCAACAGTAAATACAACAGAGGCTATGGTTGGAACTGGTAATGAAGCTTGAGCGGAGGATCTAAATCCACGAAGAGACATAACTATTACTAATAGCACCTCAACCAATGAATAATAATCAACATTCCTAGGAATCTCGTGAAATGCAACTAGTAACCCAATTAGCAGCCCATCAAGATTCAAATATCAGAGCTAATGTATAGGAAAAATAGCAAACAAGAAAAGGCCGGAAAATCATATCAATGAAAGGTCCCTCATAATCATAGATTGATGCCATGAGTTCAATGCAAAAGCCAATTAGATATAAAATGTGCAAGTGGCAAGAGATAAGAAAAGATCACCTTGAGGAACCAAGCCCCAGTTTTGAGATTCTATTGAAAGTAATGATCTTAAACGAGCAGAAGCTGTGGTGCTATGCAATGGCACCATTGATAGCAAGCAGCTCGATTCCACGGGTAACCTGAATCCAAACCAGCAATGGCAACCAATTAACCATAATTAATGGGCTGCAAACATCTAATTATGGCATCTATGTTTCAAGCAATGAACAAAACTATATTGTTCCAGTCCATGAAAAGGAATTCGAAGCAAAACTACTTGCAAGAAATTAAACTTCAAAAACATGCATTAAATTCTCTTACCCAATTCCTGAAGTATCCCCGAAATGCAAAAAGAAAGAAACTTTAATTCTGACTAAAGAAAGTACCCAATTCCTGAGGTTTGATTAATGCGCTTCATTGAGGATGAAGTCTGAGATTGGGAAATCGATTTCAATTGAGAATCCTTAAAAAGTAGCCATTTTTAAAGAACTAGGAAAAGGAACTTAATTAGGTTTTAGTAGGGTTTATTATAACACTATACAAATTTGATAATTGAAAAATTTACTAGCACTATACAATTCAGTGGTTTTGATAAATGTAAGGTCTCAAACTTGAATCTCATTAAATAGCTTAAAAAGAATTACTACTTGTTGGCTAAAAAAATTATAATAAATAAGTATATATAAAAGGAAAACAATTATCAATTATCAACTTTTTCACTCATGAATTGTGCTTTTGCTCTCATTTACAACCAAATTGCCTGATTACATGAGGAGTTATATACTTAAGAATAAAATATAGATTGAAGATGATAATCATGTAGCATCCACCATCAGCAAAGCATCAAATCTGTGCATGAATTGTGTAGCCTTCACCTTGAGTTGACAGGCCATTCTTTTAGAAAAAGGTTTCAAACCTAAGAACACTTGAATCCCATACTTCATCACCATACAAAGAATCAGAACAAAACCCAGATCAAGACTTGCCTCTAATGACACAAAGTAGCAAGAAAATAAAGAAAATAGATAGTCTAGATCAATTATAACAATGGTAAAGAGGGTGATGGAGAATGTAAGAAATAGGCAAATTAAGATGACAAAGAGAGATGCAAGAAGAGCACATGCAATGAAAGAGAGATAGAGCAATCCCATAAGGATTAGATCCAAATTGGGTATCATTTTTTTGGTTGATGAGGAAGAGATGTGAATGAAGTGAGTTGCACTCATTCTATTAATCTATGCTAATTTGGCCTAATACCCACTTTGAATCTTCTACAAATCATCAAAAAAGTATAGGAATCCTTCTTGTTTACATGATTAATTTTTGAAAAAGTGATTAGTATTGCTAATGTAAATGGCAAAGACAAATTTTGTATGTTTTTATTATAATAAGCAAACAGAAGGAAAGGAACAAGTAAAGTATTTTGATGGATTTTGTTGGGCAAAATAAAGAAAATCGTCGACAGCAGGATTCGAACCTGCGCAGGCAAAGCCCAACAGATTTCGAGTCTGTCTCCTTAACCACTCGGACATATCGACAATACTGCTGCTATCATAGTAAAAACTAGTGTAAGAGAATCATCACACAGAACAATGTGATTGGAACTAAAATGAAACACCACCATAGGAATACATAAACATCGGAAGACATATTTATGTTCAAAATGGTATAACTTAAACCTAATATCATCAACCCAAATCACCAATCAAACATTTGCTTTCAACAATTTGGCCACTATCAGAGTACATATAATTCAAGTTTACAGTTTCCAAGAACCTAGTGCTAGTGAAAAACAAAAGAACTACAACTCACTTGTGTTCTCCACAACATTAGAAAAGACCACCAAGTAGAGATTCAAAATTGCTTCTAGTTTTACAAACAGGATGCCTAAACCACGAAGAAGAAATGGCAACTAAATAAATACTACAGAAGTATTGAATTCACAGGATGGTTTACAGTTGTACCATCCATTTCCTAACTACTGAAAAGATTTATCGCCTGAATGGAAAGAGCAGCAACACATAAAATGGACAACCGAACAACTTTACAATTACAATCTCTACTCCAATTCCTGAATCCTGAGTTCACACGCGTCTGCAATTGTATCAACCAGTTAAAATGAAAGGTTTATCAACTGCATGAAGGATGATCAGTGATTCTTCTGCAGTCCTTCCTATAATACACTCAATTGACACAAAAGGAAAAAAAAAGTTAGTGACAAAGATGATTATAAGCTACAATAATGTTACATCTTGCAGAAATATTGAAAAACTAGTTTCATTGATAAAAGAAGTTCATGCACCTCATGAATTGTGAGAGAAAAGTCATATCCTACGCTGTGGCATAGGCTACAAAATATGAGGCTTGGCAGATAAGGAATTTAGAAGCTGGGAATCCCCATAGGCTATAGGCATCAAGTTATCCTTTAGCAATCCTACAAAGTAGATCGGAGATTTAAGTCTAGCCAAGGCTTATTCACTAACCGCTGCTAGGAGGTAATATCATCCCAAAAATTGTATACCGTATATTAAGCTGTGCCGGACCAGAAGAATGGGATGAAAGGTAATCATTCCTTTTGGTTCACTAGGACACAAAATGGCAAAAATTAATCAGGCTACAAAATAGGGAGTAGCTATCCTCGTTTACAACATTCACCATAAATGTCTAAGTCCCATCAACTAGTGGATAGGAAGACTCAAACTCAATCACTGCTTAACACTGCATGAAGCTTTCCCTAGCCTGTTCATGCTTTAGAGTACTCCACATTGATTATTTGTTTTCAATTGCATGATTACTGCACTCCTTTGACATGCAAGTTCCAAAGAAAAGTCTCACCATGTTTCACTTGTCCTTGAGCATCTATATCTCTCACGATGTTTCAAACAAATGAATCATTTAACGACTTGAGAAATGGCAAATTAAAGACAAAGGCCTCAAAAAATTAAGTTACCTTCACAGTTCAATTTGGCTCCTTCCAATTTAAAATTTCATGCAAGCTCGGCGGTTACATCCAGATTACTAATGGTGAACCATTTGGGAGGATAGAAAGAACTAGATGATTCTAGGTTTAGATGCCAAACCATGACTCTTGAGCAATTATCCAGCAGGCCCTCCATTTGGCCTTCATCTTCCACAACTTGCTCGATAAAGGTACTAGCCTGCAATACAAGTTAACAAGGTAACAGTTAATGCCTAAGCCAACAACTATTGAGAGTCAAGATGACCGTAGAATGAATCCAGTTTACAATAAAAGGAAAGAAGCACTGGAGATTAAATATTTACAACAGCTCAGCCAATGTTTGTCACTGAAAAGAGTAGAAATGAAAAAGAAAAAATCATAAAGCCAATCACAGACATGCACAATTGCATCAAACATCACTTAAAGTTTGGTTAGATAAGGTAGAATAACCCCTAGAAGTTTTACTCTATATCTATCCCAGGAGAAGCATAGAGATCTATCAGGTGAACAGTTCTCCAACGAGATGATCCTCCAGGCCCCTGCCTTCTGTCTATAAATTAACTTGCACCTTCACTAAAGTCAAAACAAAGGACTAGAAGATTATCATATTTTACCCTGTTACAGTCAAATACAGATCCATCACTGAGCATGTTTGGAGCAAGCAACAAGATAAACCAACCTGGAAGCCATCTCTGACAGTGTCAAGCATCCTAATAGGTTCAGGGGTAGGACGGTGCCATCGTTTTGGATCCCAAAGTATTGTGCTATTAAAGGCAAAACCCGACATGTCAGCATGGAATCTTCGAAATCTCTTACTTGATTCATTAGCATGCCATCCAACAACTCGGGTTTCATTGCAAACAGGGCCCTCTAGGAAACCTTTGCTTCCATTCCCTATCATTGTGGCCACTACCCATGTCCCAAACCGCCTGCAAAGGGGAAAAAAAGGATGGGCGCTCTCAAAATAATAGTGCAGAAAGACCTATAGTTTTCTCATGATAAGCACATCATTAAAGAGGAGAAAGAGATAGCCCATCTCTTGCAAGAATGCTAAAGAAACTAGAACAAATAAACTATAAGCAGATAGACAACCGGAAATCATGCGAACCATAAGCTATCTGCTTTAGTAACATAGGCACATTTAAAGATGAAGACAAGTTAATCGCCATTATGAACCTAGTAAATGTTAATATGGCAATTTCACAATCTCACAACAGTCTCAAAGCACTGAAACTATGTGCAACTGCATGCTACAATCTTGTTTCCTCTACATATTTGTGAATTCCCTATCTCCACACGTTTTTCTTTACCCTATTAATTTCCTTGTACCATCCACTCTAGATCCTACAAGTTCCTAAGGGATATATCAGATACATTCAATAGCATCACTTCATCCCATGGCAAGGAGATAGGCAGGAAAATTTTCATCCTCACAGAACACTCAAACACCCTGAGGTCATTAGAATATTATAAGAAGAAAATCATCTGAGAAATCTGATCCTGTGTGCAGGTCATTTGAAACAATTCACTACTAAAAACTGGACAATTTGATTATGTCCATGTATTCTAGAATGCATTTTTCCCAGTTAAATACTTTGAAAATTCTTGACCCAAGGCAAAAAATTACCTCAGAATAACAGCATACAAGAGAATGGCAAATTGATAGGGACATGTGGAAATGGGTAAGTGGAACAAAAGTTACCTGACCTGTCGCATTTGCTCAAAAAGATCAGCCAAGTAAATATTGCTGTCATCTGCAAAGTAGATAATTCCATCAAGGTGGTGAGTCGCAATGTGAGACAAGGCCACATTCCTTTGGTGAGCACTTATATCTTTTATATCAGTGATATTTTTCTTGCAAACAAGATGCCTGTACATAACGCCAGTTTTCCTCAAAATGTCAGCTGTTTGCTCTGATTGGGATGTCATTTCTACAACTATCCACAACAGTGGAGGTTGGACTATTTTTAATGTGTGCGCCAGGCGATTCAGATAATAAGCTTGAAATGGCCGATCATATGTTGGAGTCACAATTATCAAAAGCTTGTGATCCACCAAATCCACATCCTCTGTGATGGACTGGTATATGGGCATATTACTGGAAATTTCATCTGCTAAATTAACTTCCGGTACGGAACCGGGTAGTGGAAAACAATGAAAAATGCGACGTTGCCAAATCAAACTGACGAAAGAATTTCATTTTTATGTAGCAATCCTAGCGGAATTTATTTGAACTACCATCTCAAAGGAGAAGGCTTGCTATTTAACTTTAGATTTGATGATAAATTCATTGATACAAATGGAGTGAGTCCAATAAATATCCCAACCACAAAACAAACCAAGAAATGGAAAATGGCCTTCCTCCAAACTTGCCCTTTAAGCTTCGACCGATCCAATGGTCTAGAAGGTCTCGGTGAAAAGACACCAAGAAAAGGTTGAGAATCTGATAAACCAAGAACAGAAGACAACAATCCTCTAGATGTTTGGAAGTTCTGTGAGGACGATGAGGACTTGGACAAAGGAGAAGGAACCTGACAAGCTTCCCCATTCATTAAGGTTCCAGCTCTAGGCACGGGGGACAATGTTCTCCTTATAGATGCCATCATAACCAATATAAACTGTTGACCCAAGGATTCAACTACTCAGAGCCCAAACTCGCCATTCAAATCATAGCAAACAGAAACATCCAAATCATTTATAATCACATCTTCCTTCCCACTAATCCCCATAGCTATAATCCTGCAATAAATCTTAATCTTAACCAACTTGAAATAAGCAATAGGTAAGTAAGAAGACACTAAACCTTAACCAATATATCAACAATCACGCATTTTAAGAACACTATCCAGATTCTGGTTCAAGACTACTCCCTCCCCAATCCCAAAAATTGTACTAAACTGCAAATACCCACAATGCAGTTATAACAAGCTATTGATCAATAAAATGAACTCGAATAAAGGATTTCTGACTAAGAACCATCCTCAGAAAAACTTGAGGAACCAAATAAAGAAAACAAACCCAAAAGTCAAAATTGTCAATACATACCCAGAAAGAAGATTCCACCCAGAAATGCTCGAATTTCCTTCCGGAAATGAAATGGGCAATCAAATTACCATCCAAAATAGCAAATGTGCTCTGGATCTTTCGTGCTCATCACCAACCTTACTTGATTTTCTTACAAGACAGCAGTTGTGTAAAAGCTCAGTAAACTTCAAGGTCAACCGGTGGAAAAAATAAAAAAGCAAACAAAATTCTATGTGGAATCAGAATAATGGGTTATTGGCGAGAAGAGAAGGCGAGATGAAGAATGGCAAGTTACTGATGCAGTGATACTTCAAAAAAAAAAAATGAAAGATACTCACTGTCTCACTCTCCTTCTGCATCACAGTGATTCTGACGTTAGTACGAGTGCTATCTTTAACCGTTGGATATATTTCTAAATTAAATAGGGGGATATTAATAATACATACGAATTTATATTTCAAATAAAAATTAAATTGAGTTTCATTGGAGTTTAACCTTTAAATCTTTTGATTTCTTTTTACATTTTAAGTAAGCAATTAATATGTATTTTACCTCTATAAATTTAGACAATTAATAAAGTTTATAAGATCTAATTAAAATTGAATTTTATTTGGGATTGTTACATTACATTTGTTTTTAATTTTGATAATTGATTTTTAATTAAAAATTTAAATAAATTTATTTTGATTTTATTCCATTAACTTAAAATTAAAATTGAACCAATCCCATTTGAATTGATTACACGGAATTGAAGTTAATTGAGTTTGAAATGATTCTATTAATTTGAAATTCAACCTTTGAATTGCATTTAATTTTCATATAAAATTTAATTTCAATTTGAATAATTATTTATTTTTAATTGAAATTAAAATTTAATTGGAATAGTTGATTTTCAATTGAAATTGAATCGGGTGAGTCTAAACGGATTCAATTGATTTTTTTTTATTTAAAATTGAATTTAAATTTTTATTTTATTTTTAATCAAAATTTAATTTCAAATTGAAAAAATGGAGCTATTTTCAAATTTAGACCTGATTTTTTTTTTAAGTAATCCCTTACATAAATTGGTTAAATCGAAACTTTTATCAGTGTATGTAAGGGATTGAAAAAAGGCTCTGAAAATGAAAATTATAGCTTATTGAAATTTTTCTTGGACATTATTGAAATTGATATTTTAAAAATCAGTGTATGGCTAAAAAGGTTAAACAGATCTCTCAAATTCGATTTGATAGTTAATTAAGCTACTCATAATTCAATTGAAATATTTGAAAATTAGATTTAGAAGCCTTTAAACAATTAAAAGTAAGCTAAATAAATTCTAATTAAAATGAAATGTTTTATCTCTTTTCACCAAATTATCATGTTTAATGTTACTATCTCTTTCTTTTAGTAAGCATTTTAATTTGTTATAAGTCCAGCCATTCAGTGTTTCATCATTTAAACTGAATGGGTGGTTAAAAATTTAAAATAGAGTTTAATTGATCCAATTTTGATTATTCATTTCAAACATGTAACTAACTTAACTAAATCATAAAAGACTTAGTTTCAAAAAAAACCATAAAAGACTTAATTCATTATTAAAATAAATTTAAGGGCCTATTTGATTATTTGGGAATGTGATGCAGTGGAGACAAATGTTATGAGCGTATCTAAACTATTAAATCACGTATTTTTTAAAATTTAATGGTCTACTGTTTTAAATATGCGTATGCCGAATTAATATTTCATTATGTGGCCAATGTAGATATGATATGATATTTATTGGGACATTTTTAAAAATAATATATTTTTAGAAAATAATTTGAAAATTTGGATGGTTTGAAAAGTATTTAAAAAAATTTGGGATGTGTTCTTTTTTTTGTATTTTATTTTTTAAAAAAATTTGAATATTTATTTTCTATAAAAAATTTGAAAAACTCATTCATTTATCATCAAATAAAAAATTATAATATTTATTTTCTATATATGTGTATATATATGTACGCAAACACGCGCACACACATATGTATGTATAAATATGTGTATGTGCATGTGCATGTGCATGTATATGTATATGTATGTGTACGTATACGTATATAGATGTATATACATACATATGTAAATGTATATACATATGTATGTAAGTACATACATAGATACATACGTATACGTATACATATGCATATATGCACACATACACACACACGCAGATACATATACATATACATATGTATGTATGCACATACAAACATATACATATACATATACATGTATATATGTGTGTGTATTACACACACATGTATATATGTATATATATTTATTAAGATGATTCAAAAAATTTAGAAAATATATTTTATTAGTTTTTTAATCTCTTCTTTATTTTAGAAAACTAAAACATTAATTTTCTATTTTTTATTTTAAAAAATTGACTAAAATAAATATAATATATATTTTCTGTTTTTTGTGAAAAAAAATTCTAAAAAACTGAAGCAGTTTACTATAAGTGAACAAGACTAGTGTTTTCTAAAACCATAATACGTCATTACGGTTTCTAAAAGTAGGACCTATACAATTGAAATTTTTTATACTGAAATCGCAACAGCCTATTGCGATTTCAATGTTTTTAAAACCACAATAAACTGCTGCGGTTTCAAACTGATTGAGTAGACAGTTATTCTGGCACACGTGTTATATTATAACATAATAAAATTTATGTGCTAAAATATCACATGACATATTTGGTTTAGTGATAAAAAGACTTTTGTTTATCCTAGTTTACCTAACTTCAAAACTCCTACCCGATATCTTGTTACTTTATCAAGATTAAGTGTGAGAAATATAAAATTTTATTAAATATTAAATAATGGTATATTGGAGAATTAATTAATTGATCTATTGTAAGAAAAATAGAGTTATATAATATAAAAAAAAAAAAAGAATTATGCAGAATCTATTTGAACTAAAAAAAATTATGTTTCGTTGAAATTTTTATGCTTAATATTAATACTTGAACATTAAATTTACCAAAAATAAAAATATGCATATTATCGTATTAGAAATCAATATATGCCTTTTTATTTAATACACAATTTTTTATTCTTGTTGAGTTTTTCTTAGTTACACTTTAATAATTAATGATAAAATTTGAAATTTTAATGCATAGGAATATCAATTATAAAATTCCATTTAATAATTTATATTTAAAATCCACTTCATGTAACAAATAGTATAGGTGTTCAAAAAAACTGTTGGATTTGATTAACCGATAAATCGAACCGAAAATAGGTTAATCGAATCGATTTTTATGGTTAACGGTTAGTATTTTAAAAAATCGATATTAATGACCGGTTTTTATTTTTAAGCTCATGAAACGGTTAATTGAACTGAAACCGATATATGAATACCCTTATAGTTTATTAATTTTATTTCACTTTTTCTTTCTTATTATTATAATTTTTTATTTTTCAATTTTTCAATTTAATTATTTATATTCTTTTAATTTTTATTTACTTTAAAATATTTCAATTTTATTTTAGTTGTTTTAAAATATTTTAGTCAATTTATTAATTGTTCAATATATTTATATTTAGTATTTCTTATCGTTTCCTAATATATCAATTTTCTATTAATTAAAATCAAAATATATTCTAAAAGTTATATAATATTAATATATTAACTGAAATTGTCAAACAAAACTAATTTTTTTAATATATGTGAAATTAATATGTGTCAAGTTAAAAACATAAATAAAAAAAATAGTTGTTAGTATTGAATGCATTTATTTTAATAATTTTGCATTTTTTTAATATTTTTGCTACACTTTTTTTATTATTCTAATTATTTTAAAGTTTTTTATTTTTTAATTGGCAATTAGTAAGTGTGATCGTCAATATAATTAGGATGATCATGACCAATTAATTTATTTACTTATTAAATCTTAATTTTTAAAAATAAATTTGCTTATATCTACTAAAAATTTTATTTTAACAACAATGATATTATATTATAGTGGAGAAATTTTAATTTTTAAGTAACTTAAATACTTTATTTTTTTATGAATGTATTTTATAGTTATAATGGTTAACCAAAAAATATTGGTTAATCAGTCCGAAAATCCGAAATCGATGAATTAGTTAACCGATAGTAATGGACTGGTTAACTGTTAGTATTTTTAAAAAATCGAATTTAATGAACTTATCTTTTTTTTGAGTTTATGGACTGGTTAACCGATCTATGAATACTCTTTTGTTGCAAAAACTAAAAATAAATATAATAAATGGACATTAATTAATCGTAATTGAATTTTAAGTTAAAATAATTACATATACCCTTCTCACATATCAGTTAATAAAAAAAATGCTTTTTACATAGTTATGTACTTTATTATTTATAAATGTATATAAACTGTGTGCTGGTTGTGAATATGAAATGATAAAATAAAGGAATAAGTGAGACAATAAAATAATGTATGATGTGCCGAGCTAAAGTTTAAATATGGAAATTTAGGATAAATAAAAACATATTTACTATTAGTGAAGTATACCCTATGATTTAATACACAAAAAATGAGTTGGTTTTGAAAAAAAAGAATGAGATAATAAAAAAAATTGTAAGCGAGAATAAATGAAAAAAAAAAAGAAATTGTGAGTGAAAATAAAAAAATATAATAAAAAATAAATTGTAAGTGAAATAAATGAAAAAAATTGTGGGTGAAAATAAAAAATCAATGTGGCCGGAAGGGTTTAAAACCGATTAAATTAGGATAAATAAAAATCTCTTTTATCACTAAACCAAATATATCATGTGATATGCTGATATGTATATTTTATTATATTATAATATAACTAGTGTATTTAATATTTAGTATAAAACTGAAGCAGTTTGTTGCGATCTTAGAGACACTAAAATTGCAATAAACTATTGCGATTTTAATGTAAAAATTTTTTAATTGTATGAATTTTACTCAAACAACAATGACGTATTTCAGTTCTAAAAAATATCTCATTTATTCAAATATTTTTTAAAATAACCAATTTTTTATATTTTTTTTAAAAAACATTATTCTGAAAAAATGTCTCATATTTATTTGGGTTTTATTTTTTATTTTTTATTGAGCCAAAAGTAAAATTTTGTAAGCCGGAGACGAGGCAGTGTCCGTTTCTTCACTTCTTCAGACCAAACACATAAGTCTCCCAGATCTGCCTCTCTTTTCACCGAGAACAAAGATTGAGAGAGAGAGCTAACAAAGTTATGTTCGCCATGAACATGGCGATTAGGGTTTTGGTTATCTCTCTGTTTCTTCTATCGTTTGCCATTAATACTTTCTCTCTTTACGAAGATCAAGTAGGCCTCATGGACTGGTGAGCTCCCTAATTGTACTCATTTTATGCTCCGTTAAGTGAAGAAAACTCATATAGATATTTCAACTGCTTCTAGCTACGTAGCTCCAATTCGTATCCTCAGTTTGAATTTGCTGAATCCGAACTGAGCTAATTGCCCTTGATTAGTTATTTACCTCAATCTTATTTTGTAATTGAACTTCGCTTCTTGTGTGACATCATTTAGATTCGGTTTTATTTTGATTGCTGAAATTCTCAGTTTAATTTTGATGTAGGCATCAACAGTATATCGGAAAAGTGAAGGACGCAGTATTTCCCACTCAGAAAACCGGTCGAAAGCGCGTTGTTGTTTCCACTGAAGAGAATGTTATCGCTTCCCTTGATCTTCGGCACGGCGAGATTTGTAAGTTGAATGTCCTCTATCACTCGTCATGTTTTTAGGATCTTTATATTTTTGTTTGTTTATAAGGATGCTAAATTATTTTTTTCCTTTGTGCAGTTTGGAGGCATGTTCTTGGAACCAATGATGCTATTGATGGAATTGATATTGCCATGGGGAAATGTAATTGTGCTCATATCTATAGTTACTTTTGATTTTATTGTTACCATCTGCAATCGCGTTTGATTTTCTAAGCTTTTTTTACATGTTTAATTTGATTTAATTTTTATTATTGAGTGTATAGCAGCTTGATTAAAAACAGATTCCTGCAATAACGATGTAGTTATGCTCAATTCTAGTTTTCAGAAGATGCATTATCTACTTATGTTTATGTGTATGTGGACTATCTAGGATCTCTTAGGCATGAATATCATAATTCAATGTCGTTATGGTTAGCAGTATTCTCTTTCTGATTTTAAATGGTCTCCTATTAGTTTCTCTTAATTTGTATTTTAGGAAAATATAATATAGTCATCCTTGCATTGCATATGTCAATTTAGTACTTGACAAAACAAATTTAGACTTGCAGTGTGCAAGTTGGTCTATTGAGCTTGCAAAATTTGTTCCTTGTTTCATCATGTGCAACAAAATTGTTATCTTATGGCTATTTTATTTAAATATTGTTTTTGACTTATTTTGTGCCCTTGAAGGAATGGGCTTGTAAGTGTTTAAGTTATTTCAATTCTTAAATATTCCACTAAACCTTTTTCAGATGTCATTAGTCTTTCATCAGAGGGAAGTATTGTAAGAGCATGGAACCTTCCTGATGGACAGATGGTGTGGGAATCTTATCTTCAGGGCCCAAGTTTCTCAAAGTCATTATTTTTGGTGCCGGTCTGTAGATAAGAATTTTTTGCTACTCAATGTGCTCTTTTGATTTTTTTTAGGTCGTTGAATCACAATTAACAGAGTATCTATGGGAACTTCCAAGTGATTCCTTTTATACTACTTACAAGTTAAAATGGAATATTTTTGTAGTCGTTTGTCAAATCAGATTATACTTTCACATGTATTATCATCTATTTCCTAAACTGAAATTTTATTTATCATACATTTGCTGTTATAAACCTCTTGAATCTCAATCCTTTTTAGTATTCTGCTACACGTTGTGTGTTTTGGAAATTTTCATAACCATTTGTAGTTAACTAAGGCTTCATTCGGTAGGCAAGCTCAAGAGTTGACAAGGACAATGTGATCCTTGTGTTTGGTAAAGGATGTCTTCATGCTGTTTCAAGCATACATGGTGAGATTCTCTGGAAGACGGAATTTGCCGCTGAAAGGTTCGGGGGATTTGAAGTTTTATGTTGCAAATATTGTTTTTCTTTTCAATAACTGCAGTGCTATTGATGTGTTTGTGATTTACCTCTTTGCAGTTTTGAAGTTCAGCAAATAGTTCAGCCCCTTGGCGGTGATGTAATATATGTCATAGGATTTGTTGGTTCATCCAACTTTGATGTGTACCAAATCAGTGCAAAGAATGGAGAGCTATTGAAGCATAAAAGTGCAGCATTTTCTGGTGGATTTTCAGGGGAAGTTTCTCTAGTTTCCAGTGATACAGTTGTGGTGCTGGATTCTACTGGGTCAATTTTGATGACAGTTAACTTTCAGAATGGAGAAATCAGCTTTCAGAAAACATACATATCAGATATAATTGAGGATTCCTTTGGGATGGCAACGATATTAACCTCAAAACTTTCAGGGATGTTTGCTCTGAGAATGAGTACATTTACTGTATTTATAAGAGTTACGATTGCGGGTAAGCTGGAGGTGATAGATAAAATCAATCATGTAACAGCTATTAGTGATGCTCTCTCATTGTCCGAGGGCCGACAAGCATATGCATTGGTTGAACATCACAGCAATGTAATTTACCTTACTGTGAAGCTTGGTCATGATAGGGATACTGAGTTGCTTAAGGAGATTGTTAAGATGGACCAAGAAAGGGGGATGATCCAGAAGGTTTTCATTAACAATTATGTCCGGACAGATAGGTCTCATGGATTTAGGGCTTTGGTTGTGATGGAAGACCATTCATTATTACTGCTACAACAAGGCGAGATTGTTTGGAGCAGAGAGGATGGCCTCGCCTCAATAATAGATGTAACAACATCTGAACTTCCTTTTGCAAAGCAAGGTGTATCAGTAGCCAAAGTGGAACAAACTCTCTTTGAATGGCTTAAGGTACTATAGAATAATTAAGGTGGCTATTTAATAGTTTTCATATTCAAATTTCACAAGTTCTCATGGTGAAATTTGATGTCCCACCAATTATGCATGAGCAGAGTTGAAATTGAAGCTCCTAAGGTGCTCTTGCTTTTGGTTTTTTCTTCCTTTATCTCTCTTTTCTTTCCCACACACCCCACAATGGTGTGTGCACCTCTACCATATTCCATTCACTCTGGTTCTCCAACATGAGTTCATTGGTTTACATTGTGTAACTACGTTTCCCTATGATTACACTATCCAGCACACACGAAAATTTTCATAAGTTAATGGTCAACCTCCCTTATCCTTAATGTTAAACTAGCTAACAAAATTTTGACAATCAAATTCTTAACTTTTTAAAAAAAAAAATTTATTTGTGTCCCGTATATAAGAGATGTGGGAGTCCAGTTTGTAACAGTAAGATAGGATTTATGGGTGCATGGTTTATATTTGTTTCATACATTTTTTTCCACTTGTTTGTTTTGTAATTTTGATGGTGCGTCTAATTGACCAAGTATTCTCTGATTTTTGAGTTTTCACACGTGATATTTTATTGTTGCAAGGGTCATATTCTAAAGCTTAAAGGCACCTTAATGCTTGCAAGCCCTGAGGAAGTAGTAACCATACAAGCCTTGAGGTTGAAAAGCTCTGAGAAGAGCAAAATGACTAGAGATCATAATGGGTTCAGGAAACTGCTCATTATGCTTACTAAGTCTGGGAAGGTTTTTGCCTTGCACACTGGAGATGGACGGGTTGTGTGGTCTCTTTTGCTGAAGCCTTTACATAAATCAGAAGCATGTGAAAACCCGACTTGGCTTAATATATATCAGTGGCAAGTTCCTCATCACCATGCAATGGATGAAAATCCATCTGTGCTTGTAGTTGGCAGGTGTGGACCAAGTTCCGGCACACCAGCTGTATTGTCTTTTGTTGATACTTATACAGGGAAGGAGCTTAGTTCTTCCATTCTTGTTCATTCTGTTGTGCAAGTGATATCACTACCATTTACAGACTCAACTGAGCAACGGTTGCATCTACTCATAGATGTTCATGGACGAGCACATTTATACCCAAAAACCTCTGAGGCTGTTAGTATATTTCAACGAGAGCTCTCAAACGTTTACTGGTATTCAGTTGAGGCCAATAACAGTGTTATTAGAGGGCATGCATTCAAGGGAAATTGCATCGGTGAAGTAGCAGATGAATTTTGCTTTGAGACCAGGGATATATGGTCGATTGTATTCCCCTTGGAATCTGAAAAGATCATCACAGCTGTGACAAGAAAGTTGAATGAGGTAAACATCCCCACCCCCTCCCTTCTCAAATGCTGACAACTAATTTCTAATGATCACCACTTCTTTCTGTGTTTAGAAAATAATTGTTATTTTTCTAATATTTTTTAACTTTATATTTCATCTGCTATCATTTTAGTTTGTGTATATACAAGTCTAGATTAGTTTTCAGTTGATATAAACTGCTCAAATATTCTTATCTTGGCGTACAGATGCAATTCTCTGAAATTGTATAGGAGCAGCATTATGAGGATAAATGAATTTTGACTTGAAAGTCAGTTATTAACACAATTATATGTATGAGTGGAGATCTTTCAATTATTCCTCCTTCATATGTCAGTGCTAAAGCAGCTAGTGTGGTGAAATTAGATATAACTATTTCTATAAAATGGGCCTAAATTTTACCTTTCAACTGTTGATAAGGAGGAACCCAGCGTGAGACAGATGATTTTGTTACATTTTCAGCCATTGTAGTAAGTCTGCTGCAGTGGAATAATGTGACATGCTTTGCAGTTGCTACATCCAATGACCATTCTTTGAGATGGGGCTTTTTTCTCTGTAGGAGTATTTCAATTGTGACATCTCCTTTTGATTTTGTTCTCCAGGTGGTTCATACTCAAGCAAAGGCTATAGCAGAACAGGATGTGATTTATAAATATATATCAAAGAATTTACTATTTGTGGTGACTGTTTCACCAAAATCCATTGGAGGTATTGGATCAGCCACTCCGGAGGAATCCTGGTTGGTTGCATATATAATTGACACAGTAACTGGTCGCATATTGTATCGCATGACTCATCATGGAGCACATGGTCCTGTCCATGCAGTAAGTTTCTTTTTCTTCTCCTTTTTAATAAGTTGGAACATATTGCCTAATGGATCTTGACTTTCTGCAGGTTTTTAGTGAAAACTGGGTTGTATACCACTACTTTAATCTTAGAGCACACAGATATGAGATGTCGGTCATTGAAATTTATGATCATTCTCGAGCAGTAAGCATTTGATCTTTTAGACTTTTTGCAATATTAATTTATGTTATGGTTCTTAAACTTTAACTTCTGCAAATTAACTGCAGGACAACAAAGATGTTTGGAAGCTTGTTCTGGGAAAACATAATCTCACTTCTCGCATTTCTTCATATTCTCGGCCAGAGATCATAACGAAGGCCCAGTCGTACTTTTTTACTCATTCTGTCAAAGCAATAGCTGTTACATCTACGGCCAAGGGTATAACTTCAAAGCAGTTGCTTATTGGTACTATTGGTGATCAGGTTGGTAAAAATCTTAAAACGAGCTGAAATTCCAAGTTGTTTCCTGCTTTCTTTTATGAACCTTTGATTTTTGTACCGTTTTGGAAATATAGGCATAGGGGTCTTAGATGGTAACCTATGCTTCTTTATCTGCTGACTGCAAGTGAATGCTTTTACAGGTTCTGGCACTTGATAAGCGTTTCTTGGATCCTCGTCGGTCAATCAACCCTACACAAGCAGAGAAGGAAGAAGGAATTATACCTCTTACTGATGCATTGCCAATCATTCCTCAGGTTATTTTCCACATATCTTCCTCTTATTCTCCTGTGCTTCTCTGTAATCTTAGTATCACTACTAGTTTGTATTGTTTTCTTGCGAGTAGAGTGTCAAATTGATTGGTTCTGCTCTTTTGGGGCCTCGCTTTATGTCTATACAAAATGTTCAAGTGTAAGATTATCTAGAGATTGATATTTGCAGTAGACCATGAATGTTTTATATCTTAGTTCAGCCTTCGAACTCTCTCATTTCGATGATTTGGCTGTAGGGGTCCAAAATAGCTGATAATGACCTAACTTGGACAAATTCGGTTGGAACTCAGTAGAACCTTGCAAACTTTGGCTGCAGTTGGTCATGCTTTTATGTTAAAGTATGGGGATTGTTGAAAAAAAAAAAAGAAAAGAAATTAGTTTCATGAATCCGTAGACCAACCTTGAATAGAAACTATGGAAAATACATATGTTTTTCATTATTCGGGGTGACTGAAAGATCCAAGTCAAGAAGTCATCTTTTAGACTTGCTAGGAAAAGAGAAGGAAGAAATTAAAGCAGGTTACATTGACCAAATGTTCATGCTTTGAAGTCTGTCAGGTACATACTAGTGCTCCTGCAATAGCAGGATTGTTGTCTTGATTTTCAGTGGCAGTATATAAAACTAAAATGACTGTTCATAGTACTGAATGTCAATACCCGGGAACTATACGCACACATGCATGCAGAGATCACATGCTTGGAGAATTTCTATTCCATGGCTTGTGTCTACTTTTGTAAGTTGTAAATTTTTAGTCAAAACTAGATTTTGCCAACTTAAGCTCTTCAAGTGTATGAACCCTGGGGTTTATTTTACTTTTATGCCGTTGCCTATGGCTGTTTTTACTTTTATTTGTTCTTTTCTGCCTGTTTTCTAACTGATATGATTTTTTTTAATTATTTTTTTGCAGTCTTATGTTACACATGCTCTCCAAGTGGAGGGCCTGCGAGGCATATTAACTGTGCCTGCTAAGCTTGAATCGAACACACTTGTATTTGCATATGGCGTGGATCTCTTTTTCACTCGGCTTGCACCGTCAAGGACATACGATTCTCTTACCGAGGATTTTAGCTACGCCTTGTTGCTCATAACAATCGTTGCACTTGTTGTGGCAATCTTTGTTACCTGGGTTTTATCAGAGAAGAAAGAACTTCGGGACAAGTGGAGGTGAACTTCATTATCTACCTTGCCTGTGCCATAACAATTTTCCTTTTTTTTAGGATAAAAAAGAAACAGCTTCATATTTGGTTGGGGTTAGATAGAAGATACGATCCGAATTCTGGTTATGGTATTATAATTAGCATCAGATGCTATAATTTTTGGTCTTCCTTTGATTTTCATATAGTTGGTGTTGGAGAGATATTTGAAAGATAAACCATACCAATATTAATGAATCAGTCCGGACATTCAAGCAGTAAATGTGGATTATAATGTAATTGCAGGCTGTTGTTATCCCCATAGCATTGGCAAATCACCATCTAGACGAGTTTGGGATGCCATTTCCATATACTTAATCAATGCCTTTGCCTTTTATTTCCTTGCCTTTGGCGCGATAAACAGAATTTTACATATGCAAGTTAGGCTCTATTTTCCAATTAAACACTTAGAACTTGGTTAAATCCCGATTTATAAACGCAAGTTACATTCCAAAGAGAGAGAAATTAGCATGTCTCTTTGCACTCGCCTTGAATTTATGTCTATCTTGTAAATGGAACATCATTGGAAATTTTTCATTTCGATGGTAATCTCTTTCTTAAATTTTCCATGAGATTTCAACTACTATTAAAAATAAATCTACCACAAGAGTTCAGCTACCATTAAAAATAATTAAATGAATGTTACATGATATTATATATAAATTTTTTTTGCCAAATGTCAACTAAATAATGAATCTCTCTTATTTGAGAGATCTGTTTCTCAAACAACTGTCTTTTCCACCAAAGAGAATTAAAAATAAGATTATTTTATTGATATTGCTTTTGTATTATTTTAATTGATTTACTTATTCTGCGTGTGTCTGAATCTAAAGAAAAACTTTTTCAAACAATAATAACTCTAAATAAAAATCAGATTTTATAAGAATTTCATTCCATTTAGTAGGGGTGTATATAGTCTGGCACTAGGAGTGATCATGCACTGGTTAATCGGTGCATGAGTCTCAAAAAAATCAGTCGATTAACTGTCGATTTTTGAAAATCACTAATCATTAACCAGTTCGTTACTATCAGTAGGGGTGTGCAACGATCAGTATAACCGAAAACCGAAATTACAAGATTTTACGAAATCGAACCGAACCGTAATTTCTGTGATAACCGAACTCAAACCGAACCGATATTTTCAGTCGGTTTGGTTCGATTAGCAGATAAAACCAAAATTTTAAAATTATAATTAAAAAAATTATCTAAAAATTATATAAAATTACAAATTATAAAATTAAAATAAAAAAATTCAAATTAAAAATGTACATATATTTAATTTGAGTTAAACCCCTTTATGTTGAATTAAAAAATACAAAAATAAAGTTTATTTTTGTAAAAAATGAAAAAAATAACATATATTAATACAAGTTCGGCCGGTTTATTTTTTTTCGGTTTTTGCCTTTCAAAACGAACCGAAATAACTGAAATTAGCTTATTTTTGAAACCGAAACCGATCCGAAAAATAAAAAACCGAACCAAATTAAACAATTCGGTCGGTTTGGTTCGGTTTTTCGGTTTGAACCGAAATTTGCTCACCCCTAACTATCGGTTAACCAGTTCATCGGTTTCGAATTTTCAGATCGGTTAACCAATATTGTTTCGGTTAATTACTATAATTATAAAATGCATTCATAAAAAAAAAATTAAAATGTTCATTTTTCTTAAAAATAAAAATTAGAATCAAACATAATTAAATATAATATTCAAATTATAAATATAAACTAAAAATATTGTGTCAATATGCATGCATAGTATAGAAAAATATAATAAATGAAAAAAATTGTAATTTATTAATTTTATTAAATATTAATTATTACTTGTAACGAAATTTTTTATTTTTAAAGCGAAATTTATTTAATTAGAATTACAAGTGTTAAATACTACCTATAAGAATATTAAAGCTAACATTCCACATTTTAATTGAATTTTATTTATCATATTAAATTTTAATAATTTAAATATAAAATATTTTAATTAAAAAGTTTAAATTATTAAATAATTACAATTAGGAATTAATTATGTATATTAAATAGTTTGAAAAGTAAAAACTTTTGTGTGTGTGAAAGTAAAAGTCTATCACAAATGTAATTTTTTGTTAATATATTAATATTATATAACTTTTCGAATATATTAAGATTTTCATTATTGAAAAATTATAAATCAAGAAACAATAATAAATACGAAATATGGACATATTGAATAATTAATAAATTAACTAAAAATTTGTTTATCGGTTATGTTAACCGGTTACATGAGTCAAAACTATTAACCAGTCCAATATCGATTTTTTAAAACACTAACTATTAAACAGTCCATTAAAATCAGTTAATCAGTCCACCGATTTGGTTTCGGACCGGTTTACCGATTAACCGCACCAGCCGATTTTTTTTGCTCGCCCCTATCTGGCACAATACAGGTATCCTTAAATTTCTAAAATTGTCTTGAAAGTTAAGATATTTTTAAAATCAAGTCTTATAATTGTCTTGAAAATTCTGGACAATTCGTTATAATTCTTCCAAAAATTTAGGACAGTTTGATCCGGTTCTTCAATTCTCTCAATACTAAAAATAAAGTTCAAAATAATCTAGTATTTCACATAATTTACTTTTAAAAAAAATTCTAACAAAATATTTATTATCAACAAATATAATTAACATCTAAAAAAAATATGCAGTTCAACTTAACTAAATATATATTAATCAACTTATAAAAATAAAATCTCAATTTAATTAAAAAAAATATTCTATCATCATATAAAAATATTTTAAAATCAACATATAAAATATATGTTTCATATCAAAATATTTTTTTTTAAAAATTGTAAAGCAAATAAATACAATTGAAATATTTTAATAAGTACAAATTAAAATTAAAATTTAATATTTTACGGTCTTATTCTAATATTATATTTGCCTTAATTTGAGAAATTTGAACAATATTTAATACTATATAAATATCGGTTGAATTTTTAATTCTCCCAAATCAACAACTAATACTATATAAATTAATATTATATCACATGTATTAATATTGTCAAAAGTATAAATATAGGTGATAAATTGCTTATTTACATATTTGTATAAGAATTAGTACAAACAATAGAGAAGTAGTATTACCCCAGCCCGGCCCGAGACCTTTCCACTGCTTTGCTTCTTACAGAAAACACCTCTCTCTTTCACTCACTCTGTTTCTATAACTCCTCTCTCTCTCTCTCTCTCTCACATCTCATCTATATATGCCAATTCATGGCGGTCGTTACCTCTCTGTGCCTTCTTCCGTCTTTTTCTTCCTCTATTTTCTCTCCCAATCTTAATCTCTCCATCCCTACCTCCACTCTCATTTCCAAAAGCAACGCCCCTTCTTCTTCCACCCTCCCTCTCTCGTCTTCCGCCCCCGTCGCCGTCGCTATCGGCGATAGCTTGCCTTCTGATTACGAAAAGTGGTTACCTAAACCTGATCCGACCTCTCGAAGGAGAGCAGACATTTTGCTCCATCCGACGTTGTCTTCAGGGCCTTACGGCATTGGCGATCTCGGAGACGACTCAGACGAGGCTTTTCGATTCATCGATTGGCTTCATCAAACTGGTTGCTTTGTTTGGCACGTTTATTTATTTATTTATTTTAAGCAAAAGTGGAAAATACATATTTGAACTTTATTTTCTTGAAAAAAAGTTGTAACGGTCACATATTAGAAAAAAAAAAATTGTAACGGTCAGATTTTTCTCTATTTGGCTGTTATTTAGGTGTAACAGTCACATTTTAAATTTTAAATTTCTTTCTTTTCCTCTCACTGTTCGATTTTCTTCTTTATTCCTTATAGTAATTAAGGTTATTTTATTTTCAATAGCAGCAATTACACCTTTTAAAAACAAAACCATCTCACTCCACCTTCCGAATCCTGAGTTACTGATGGCAATTCAATGCTCATTTCATGGCTTCAACGCTTCCTTTGGGTCTTCATACCTTTCAAGTTGCTCCGGGAGAGATGAACTAATTGCTGCTTGATGATGTATTGGGCATCTCTTTTCTGAGATGGTGTCCTCGTGTTTAGGCTGATGCCTACATCTTCCTACCCAAAATTAAAGAAAGGATGGAAGCAAGCAGCTCCTACAGAAGGTTTAATCTCCAACCTCTGATCAGTTTTTCTTACTATACTTGTTTTCTGCGGTATTTTTGTCATTGCTTAGGCTTGGATATTTTAAGTGATAAATGTTTAGATGGAACTTAAAATTGTCATCTGATTTTCTTCTCTGTAATTTTTGCAGTGTGTCATAGTAATTCAGGTGAAGTAAACATGAAGTAGAGATTTTAGGCTGCCAAGCAGTAGCAATCCATCGTGTTAATATGATTGGCTGATGTTATATAATAAATTTGTCACCATCTGGTTTGATATATCCAACCGGAAGATTTCTCTGCTTTCAGTTCCTTTTAGCATATTTGGTTTCTTCTCTCTTGCAAAACCTGTTCATGTTTCCAAGAAACAGTTTTTGCAGTTAACAGGTGAGTTTTAAAATGGAATGTTTCATGTATCTATGCCTGTTTGTATTTTTGTTTGCTTAGATCAATGTTGTAAAAAAGTTTTTGATCTCTCTCCCTCTTTTATTTATTTTTCTTTCACTTTGTCTGGGATTTCAATTCAATTTGCTCATATTCTGTAGGGTGGGGGGTAGGCTCGGGTCGGGCTAGAGGGCTTGGTCTGGTAAGGGTAGGGGTAGGTCTTAGGTCGGGCTAGAGAGCTTTGTCCGAGTGGGTAGGGGTAGGGGCCGGGCTCGAGTCAGGCCAGAGGGCTCGGTCTGGGGGTAGGGGTAGGGTCGGGCTAGAGGGCATGGTCCGGAGGTAGGCTCGGGTCGGGCCAGAAGGACTGGTAAGGGTAGGGAGCGGTTCAGTTCTTATGATCGTAAAATCGAAAGAACCGAACCAACCTAAATTCTTTTCTTCCTCTTCCTTACCTGTTGCACAGCCACCACCGGCGGTTTCGTTCTCTTCTTCACAGCTTCCTTGGATTCTTGGAATCTACAACCATGGTCAATATGTTTTTGCACTCTTTTTTTTCTTCTTTTTCCATCTATTTTTTTTCTTTTTTTCTTTTAAGTTGATTAAGCAACTTGATTTGATAATTTGAGAGAATTTCTTTCGGTAATTATTTTAAATGGTTTTATTTTGTTAAATATAAGTTAATTTAATTTATGAAATCACGTTAGTTAAAAATTTTAAAAAAAAAATCTATATTTATGAATAACCGATTAGACCGAATCGAACTGATTGAAATTATTTAAATTTATTCGGTTTTGATCCTAAAAATTTCGATCTGCGGTTTGGTTCTGAAATTTTCTAAAATTCGATTTTTTATTTGTTCGGTTCGATCTAAAATCGAATCGAACCGACCATTTGCACACACCCCTACTCATTTGTAACAAACACTCAACAAATATGTAGTTGTGCTCTTCTATGCATCATGGTGCCCTTTCTCTAGACTTAGACTAAGCTTCTTCCTCCTTTCTTCAGTGTATCCCTGCGATTGAAGAGTCGTCCATCAGACCAAGGTTTGTAAGCCAAGATCATCTTCTCAGTGTTTGTCTTTTCTTAGAAAATTAGCTGTAAAATTGATTGATTCCTGCAGCATACTCTCGAGTTATGGAGTTCACAGACCTCCAACTCTGATATCATGGTTCCCGGACTCTGTTCTCTTCTTGATGTTTATCCTGATGTGACATTGTAACAATTATTTCTCATATGTTCTTATTGTTTAGTACACAATTACTTTTGCCATTGAAGAAGCAATAATTGAAATCTAACGTGTATATCTCATAATAGGTAAGACTTCATATGGGCAGGCTGATCTTCATCCATTGTGGTCATCGGATGCATCTAAACATGTATTTGGAAGAGTACGAAATTATATTTGGAGAAAGCATTGTCAACAATTTGCCAGAATGCATATTTTAATATGAACGAGTTAGTTAATTTTGATGGCAACCTACGCGTTGGGCACATCCTGCAACCCTACTCTCATTACTACCATTCGTCTTCTCTGGGAAACAAGCTTTAGCCATTCAGGCTTTCCAGAAACTATACAATTTTTTTATAAAATTAGCTAACAGATTACAGAGGCTAAATAATATTTTACTTCAAACAGTTTGAACGTAATATGCATCCTAGGCAGCGCAAGATCCTAGGCAGCTGTGGCTGTTGCAACCTATAAGAATTTGCCAAAAAGAAAGTTACAAAATGCACAATGATCAACATTTGATGAAAAATAAGTAAACAGCTAATGTGAGAAAGACCATCTTCTGGAATAGGTAAACTCATTTGAGAAGGACGACTTAGTTTCTTACCCCCAAAAAAAGTTATGAAAGAGTTAGCATTAGCAAGTCATTCAATTTGCACAGTTTCAGCATCCTTCTTCACAATCTGCCAATACCAATCAATTTCAATTTTTAAAATTTAAGCCATGCTCTAACTGATCAAGCAAAGTCTCAATATCATAAATCAGAAATACATCGTACGCCAGTTGAATCGATTCTGTTGTTAGAATATAAGACAAATTTTTTGAAGCATCAGAGCCATGTTTTTTTTTATCTTAAATTCAATAAAGTCACTGTGTTCCTAAGCAGCTGCAGAGCCAGAGCCACAGCCACAGCCACAGCTGCAGCTGCTGCCACAGCCGCAGCTGCTGCCAGAGCCACAGCTGCAGCCACAGCCACAGATGCAGCCAGAGCCACAGCCACAGCCAGAGCCACAGCTGCAGCCACAGCCACAGCCACAGATGCAGCCAGAGCCACAGCCAGAGCCAGAGCCACAGCCAGAGCCAGAGCCAGAGCCACAGCTGCAGCCACAGCCACAGCTGCTGCCACAGCCACAGCCACAGCCACAGCCACAGCTGCTGCCACAGCCACAGCTGCAGCCACAGCTGCAGCTGCAGCCAGAGCCACAGCCACAGCCACAGCCACAGCTGCAGCCACAGCTGCAGCTGCAGCCAGAGCCACAGCCGCAGCCACAGCTGCAGCTGCAGCCAGAGCCACAGCTGCTGCCACAGCCACAGCCAGAGCCATAGCTGCAGCCACAGCCACAGCCACAGCTGCAGCCCCGGCCAGAGCCAGAGCCACAGCTGCAGCCCCAGCCACAGCTGCAGCCACAGCCGCAGCCGCAGCCAGAGCCGCAGCCACAGCCACAGCCACAGCCACAGCCACAAAAATATGATGTATTCCTGTTCAGTTAATACCTTTGATGTGTATTCTCTGATTTTCTCATTAACTGGACCATCTAAAGCTCTCTCAGCAAGCTCATAGACCCAAGTATTACCTTCAGGGCAATTAACTCGGTCTTTCTGCAAATATCTGCACAAATATGCAAAATTTTATTACAAGTCATCTGCATATAGCAAAGACTTGCTGCAAAAGGATCACCATACACATGAACAAACCAACCTATCATGCAGTTCAAACCTTTGTTGGACAAGTGTCTCCAATGCCTGCTTAATGTTTCCAAGGATGGGATGGCTTTCATCAGTTTCAAGTAACCCCATCCGCTTCAAGTGCTGCCAAAGATTTTCTGCTCAACCAAAAAGAAACGTTACAGGTCATGTGAGGGAAACCTTGCTCTACCTTTGTTTATGATTATATTGCATATTATAATACCTACAGACATAACTTCTGGGATTTTTCCTCCATCACGGTGCACAATACTAATTACAACAAATGTAAAACCAATCAGATGTGCTGTAATCACATCCTCAACATACTTTTGGTTCAAATCAGCAGATAGTTTACTGATGAGAACTTTATGATTTAGCATCAGCAGAGCCTGCAAATAATGCATCATGAAACATTGTTGGAGTCAAAACATAAAGCAAGAAGAAGAAATAAAAAATTAAAAGAAGAATGGAACATTGTCATGGTACAGGCACCAAGCAGCTGCATATTGGAGGAAATTACAGGTCCATGCTCCACTTGATCCAACAAATATTCTCTTACTAACATAAAAGTAAAAATATATGGGGACCGAAAAATATTCTCTTAGTAACATAAAAGCAAAAATATATGGGGACTGAAAAATACTTAGTAATATAAAAGCAAAAATATATTGGGACTAAAAGTTCCTCTATAACTCATCTAAATGTCCAATGGCACCATAACTCCAACTCAAACCTAATCTGCAAGTGTTCTGATGAGTAACGCACATATATACAAATGTTTGAATACTAGGCTGGGTGCGAGAGAGATGCGCATTGTTTATTGCATCCACATATCAAAAGGTCATTATCATGATAGGAGCTTATTGATTGTGGATGTACAATTGATATAGGTAGGAGGCAAAATGCTTTAATAAGTTAATGCCACTACCATTAACTAGATACAAGATAGAAGCACCTTATAATAGAAGATGCAGCAACTCATAGCAAAAGCAACAAAGGCCAGCAAAAAAAAGATCAACTAAATGTCCAAAATCCAGTTTCTTTTATTGCCAATGCATAAATGGATTTGCATTGGAGAAAGGACTTCTGTTCCACAGCCAGAAGCATTCCCTTACTACATTAATCAAAGCATATTTATGCCAACCAAGCAGATGATCATTTCAAACTTAATATGGAAAAAAAAAAAAAGAATTCATTTACATTGATTTTCTAAAGATTCTATTGGTGAACAAAATTGAAAGGTAACATATTACTTTTTCTTTGGTGTTTCTGGCCATATTTACTACATTCAATGTCAAAGTCACAAGCAAGTGATATCTTAGTGGTGTTGAAAATGCTAATATTGGTAAACAAGAAAATTAAAAGATCAACAACTTTTTTTATTTACTTTGCTGATTGGCAGAGGAAGGACGAGCTCTTCGAAGCTCCCTCATCTCGAGTCTGAAAATGCTAGAAAGCTTGGCTATGGCCTCATTAATCACAAAAGCAGGAAGCAAACGCTGGCGATAAATCCTGACTGGGATTCGCCATCCTGCATGCAAACCAAACAAAAATTATCACTTATTGAGTAATAGCCCTAGAAATACTAAATATTAATATGAATTCAGGTTGAGAGATGCATTGACTTTGTTGTATGAGTGTTCAAAGATGGGGTGAGTGGGGTACAATTAGGTTTCCACCCAACCCATCTAAAATTTCAAATGTGCATAATCCCAATCCAATCCACAACCTAGCTGAGTTATAAGTTAAACTCTTTATTTTGAATTGATTGATTTATTATTAAATTACATGTGTTATGTCCTATGAAGCACGGATACGGCAGCTTCATCGCGTATCCCGTATCGACAGTGTATCTGATACGATACACGTCCGATACGTTAAGATACGCATACCGTACGAGACTGAAAAATTGGATACATTTATGTGATATCGGATACGCATATTTGAGGGGTGACTAAGAATTTTTAGAGATCTAGAAGAAATTAAATGCTAAAATGGAAGAATTATATTGAAATCTCACTTGGAACGGCAAATCGGCAACCTCTTTAATTATATTTCTTGAAATAATCAGTAGAGCATCTCTCAATCGGTGCTCCTGCTTCATCTCGATCTCGCACAGTGCATCTACATCAGCCATCACCTCTTTGGGTTTCCTTTTGCACCCTTCACTAGGTTTCATTCTTCGCCCAAAGCACTCTTTCTCTCGATTTCACAGCAGCACTACAACACAGCTGGTAAGTTGTAATCTACGAATCTGGATTTGCTCTGTTTCTACTTTTTCTCATTGTCTTTTTGAACTTTTCAAGCCAAGGCATATAAAAAGTAAAAGTGCATGCTAGTCTACTTCTGTTTGTTTTTATCTTTTTGCTTTTTAGACGTTTCTGCTTTTTCTTTTTGTTTTTATCGTGTTTATCTTTTTGACTTTTCAAACCAATTTAACAAGTTCTCTTCCATTGTTGTGCTTATTTTTCTTTTGGACTTTCAAAACCAATTTAACAAGTTCTCTTCTATTGTTTTGCTTGTTTTTCTTTTTGACTTTTTAAATCAATTTGATATTATATACGGACAAATTATGGGTGTAGTTATGCAGTATGAATGCTTCAAGGCAATGCTTAAGTTTGTACAAAATATTTTTGTCTTCCTCTGTGCCCCTCAAGGTATCTATTTCTCCTTGTGTCCCAAGGTAGAATTTGATTCGTAATGTTGTACATCCAAACGATTCTTATTCAAAATGTTTAAAATCACACAAAAGGTTGGAGATTAGAATGTCTTAGATATTTACAACATCTCTCTCTCTCTCTCATTAGCATTAGTTTGTTGTGAATGTTCTGTGTTAAGCGTGGAACCAATTTTCTTTATGAATTAACTTTATGACTTATACGATGCAGAAGAATGAGTCAATCCCAATCAACTTTAAGTTCCAGTAGCAGTCCCACCGTGATTCTTGAAGACATATGTGAGGAGAATCATGAAAACGATCCTCCGCTTTGGAAGTATGTTAAAATCATTGAAAAGGCAGGAAAAGGAGGAGGTAATACAGCTTTTGAATGCAATTTTTGTAAGAAAAATTATAATGGATTTCACAGTAGAGTCAAGTCTCACTTGCTGAAGATAGCAGGGCATGGAATTGGTCCTTGCAAAAAGATTCCTAATGATATATATGCAGAAATAAAGAGGATTACAGCTGAATATGAGAACAAGCAGAAATTAAAATCTCAAAAGCAAATTCCTGTGCCTAATGCTAGTTCTTTGCCTATGTCAATGGCTCATCATTCTCGACCTCCAATGCCTTTTGAGAATAAGAAAAAGAGTTCAACTGTTGAAAAATCTTTTAATAAGGAGGCTAGAGATCAATGTGATGCTAAAGTTGCAAGAATGTTTTATACAGGTGGTTTGTCCTTCCATCTTGCAAGAAATCCGCACTATAGAAATTCCTATGTTCTTGCTTCTACACTTTCGGGATATGTTCCACCAGGCTATAATGCATTGAGAACTACTCATTTACAACAAGAGAAGAGCCGCATTGAGCGTTCTTTGGAGCCAATCAAGAGTACATGGAAGAACAAAGGTGTGAGTGTTTGTAATGATGGGTGGAATGATACTCAAAGAAGACCATTAATCAATATTTTACCAACCTGTGAAAGCGGCCCTATGTTTTTTAAGGCAATTAATTGTGAAGTCGAGTACAAGAATAAACATTTTATTGCCAACATTCTTATGGAATCCATCAAAGAAATCGATTATGAAAATGTGGTTCAAGTAATAACTGATAATGCACCTGTCTGCAGAGCTGCTGGTTTACTTGTTGAGGCCAAATATTCCAACATCTTTTGGACGCCATGTGTGGTTCACACCATTAATCTTGCTTTAAAGAGCATTTGTTCACCAAAACCTACAGATGATTGGTATGAAGAGACTAAATGGATTCCACAAGTTGCTGAAGATGCATGATTCATAAAAAATTTTATTATGAACCATAGTATGAGGTTGGCTATGTACAATGAGCACTGCAAATTGGAACTACTCTCCATTGTTGAAACAAGATTTGCTTCTACACTTGTAATGCTTAAAAGATTTAAGGAAGTGAAGGAAGGTTCATAACAAATGGTGATTAGTCCAAATTGGTATCTGTATAAGGAGGATGATGTGGAAAAAGCAAAAGCAATGAAGCAAAAGATATTGGATGAATTGTTTTGGGATGAGATTGGTTATGTACTTGATTTTACCAAATCCTATATATGAAATGATTAGGATGGCTGACACCGATAAACCATGTTTTCACTTGGTTTATGAGTGGTGGGACACTATGATAGAGAAGGTGAAGATAGTTATCTTTCGACATGAACGTAAGGAACGCCATGAACAAAACGACTTTTTTGATGTGGTTTACAATATTTTACAGGAGCAATGGACCAGGAGTAGCACACCGCTACACTGTTTGGCACATTCCTTAAATCCGAGGTAAGTATTTATGTACCATGCTTATTAATTTAAAATTTACTTCTAGTTTTGTGATTATAAATTGTTATCTTTCAATTTTTCAAAAGTATTATAGTCCAGAATGGCTTCAAGAGGACCCTACTCGTGTGGCTCCCCACCAAGATGTTGAACTTACAATGGAGAGAAAAAAATGTTTTGAGAAATACTTTTCTAGTGAGTCTCTTAAAAAAAGTATCAATGTGGAATATGCTAATTTTTCAATGTACTTGGATGACTTTGGTGCTATTGATGCTATGAAGGATAGATTTCATATGAAACCAGTGGTGCGGTGGATTATCCATGGAACTTGCACACCAACTCTCCAATCCGTAGCTTTGAAGCTACTTGGACAACCTTGTTCACCTCATTGTGAAAAAAATTGGAGTACATATAACTTTATTCATTCTCTAAGAAGGAATAAGATTACTTCACAAAGAACTGAAGATTTGGTATTTGTGCATAATAATCTTCGTCTTATATCAAGAAAGAGCTCAGTTTACAATGAAGGTGTTACTAAAATGTGGGATGTTGGAGGAGATGGGTTTGATAACTTGGGTGAAGATAGTGTTGGAATACTTGAAATAGCAAATCTATCTCTTGATGACCCGTCATTGGAAACTTCAATATTTACTACTGAAATGGAATAAATTATGATGTTCAATGCTTAGTATTTGACTCTTTAGATGGAATTTTATTATGTTTGAATGAAGTTATTAAAATTAGTAAAAAAATTATATTATCATTAATTTTTAATTACCGTATTTATATCGTATCGTATTTTCATTTTTATAATTTTGCCATATTCTCGTATCGTACCGTATTGTATCCCCATACCGGTATCCGTATCCATGCAACATAGGTTATGTCAATTGTCTATGATGTATTATAAACATATAATTTATAAATGAATCATACTTATATTTTTTAAATATAAAACATCAATTTTATTTTTTAAAACATTTTTCTTAAAAAAACGCATGTTTCAATTATTTTAACTTCTTTTAAAAGAAATTTTCAAAAACAATCAAAAAATAATAATAGTGTCCTAGAAGTACATATAATTTTTTAAGATGTAAAATTAATTAGTTTAATTATAATCCACTAAAAAAACAAAAAAAAAAAAGCACCTGAAAAAAGGCTAAAAAACTTCAAAATTCTATAAATATCCAGCAATATATTTTTCATTTGGTTTCGACATTCTATCCATTAATAGTAAACCTTTAGATAATGCAACAGACAGGTTCTTTTTGCTAGATTCTTGTAAAACTTCACCGATATGTTGATGTAAACTCATTTAACAATTGAAGTCAAATAAGTTGATATCATCATTCTGGTGAAGTTTTCATCAAAATCTGCATAAAGGAATTTCATGTCACAACTCAAAGGTCGATAATTTTTTCAGAAAAAATAAAAACCAAGGATCAGAGAATGCATTACTGGCAAGTTCTGAGGCCACAATTGAAGTTTACATAAAAATCTTCCACATATTTAGTGGATTATATATAAATATGCAGCATCTCAAACCTCAACTAAGTATAGATTCTACACGAAAATCACAGATTTCAGGATGCATAGAAACTATAAATCAAAAAAGAGAAATACTTATTGGTAGGCTTGGATTCTCATACCCGCGTTAATAGCTGCAGCGTGAGTCGGAGATGGTCGGCGTGAACTTGGAAATACTGAAATGGAGTTGGAGATGGTCGGAGAAGCGATTGTGAGGTCAGCGACTGTTGCCTATGGTGGAATTGAATCGTTTGGTTGAGAAAGAAAAGGGTAAGAGAATGACAGAGAAACTGTGAGGGTTGGACCTTGGAGTTCTGCTGAGAGAATTTTGCCACATTGGTGAAACTAATTTTCTTGAGATATTTTTCCAAAAAAAAAAAAAAAAGAACCTAACCGTTACGAGAGGTGGAGGAAAAAAAACCATCCGTTTCAGAAGTATGTTCTGCAAGAAAATGAGAACCAAGTCAGTAAGAATTAATATGATCCTATGTTGTTTGAAAATATAAAAAAAAAGAAAAGAAAAACAATTATATGATTAAACTAGATGTATAGATGTTAAAGAGTTTAGGAAATAGAATTAATTAAATAAAATTAGGTTAAGCAAAGTAAGAATGTGAGAAAGACAGGAAAAGGGAAGTACCAAATGCGTCGATGCGGGCTGTAAGAGAGAAAGAGAAATGAGAAAGAGAAAGAGAAAGAGAAAGATAAATGAGAAAGAGAAAGAGAAATAATGACGGCGGCAGGAGCTCAAGGCATATAAGAATGGGGGATTTATTGGAGACGAGGAAGATTTAATAATGATAAAAAAAAAATTTGAATGCTGTGGGAACTGAGTGGATATGAAACACCAAACATTGGTGCCACTTCACTTGGTAGTAGTAGCAGGTCCCATGTTCACATTTTTAGTGAGGAAGATTAGGGATGATCACAGGACGGGATGGGGGCGGGTTCACCGTCATCCACCCCATGCTATTTTGGGGTTTCCCCACCCCCGCTTGGAACATGGGGGAAAAATCCCCCCGTCCCTGCCCCGGCAGGGATCCCCATCCTTGATGACAGGTTTCATGGCCAGTAATTTTCTTCGAGTTTTTGAGTTGTGCAAGATAAAAATTAGGCAAGATTAAGAATGGTTTATAAGTAAATAGAAAGAATTAAAACGTTACCCACCTTTGTATATCCTAGACCCATACAGAGACTAATGAATTAATTAACTAAAAAGTTTAAAAAAAATGGTAAAACAGATACAGCAACACAAGCCACAAACTTCAAATTCAGAATTCTCAACAAAACCAGCCACACAACAAGAAATCGACTAATCTATATGCATAGCTTATTTGAGAATAAACTTATAAAGGAAAAATTAAAAGTAGAGAAAAACACATATCTGGATGCTGCGATAAGTGATCTCATTTTTCCGAAAGATCCCTCGCTTTCTCAAAAGCCTTTTGCCCCATCAGATTTGAAATCCAAGATCTCTAAATCTGACATTCCTGATGCCGATGCTTTGCCCCTCAATGAAAAGTTCCTTATTATATATTCCCATTATTTTTGAATGCATAAAGCAAGAAATTACAAAACAAATCAAATAGCACTCACAAGCGAGAGAGATCGACTGGGGGATGGAGGCAAAGGAGGTGATTGCGGCGATGAATGCGATGGAGGGAGAGAAAGACAGGGAGAGAGATAAAGCGAGAGAGATTGACTAAGGGAGATTGGGAGTGCGACATCGAGTGAAATGAGGGAAATACAGAGATCGAGTGAGGGAGACAGAGAGTGAAATGAGGGAGACAGAGACCGAGACCGAGTGAGGTTAGGGTTAAGGAAAAATGAAAATGAGTCTAATTAGGGGTCAGGGAACCCACAGGGCAGATACGCCTTTCCCCGTCCCGCCTCGAAATCAAATTCAGGGAATTTTTTCTCCCCTTTCCCGTCCCCGCGGGAGAAAAAGTCGGGAATTTCCCGCCCCATTCAGGTCGGATCCCCGCCCCGTGATCATCCCTCCCTCCACAATATATATATATATATATATATATATATATATATATATATATATATTGTTCTTAATTTCTCCTATAACAATTAATTAATTTACTTTTAGAATCATAAAAAATATGCAAAAATAATTTAATATGATGATGCACATCACATATGTTACTCGCATATAAATTCAAATGTCATTAATTACCGTTCTATAGGCTCTAAAAAAATTATATCACATAAGCTTTCAAATCTTAAATGTTCTTTAAATTTAAAGAGAAGCTAACAAAATAAAAGAAAGAAAAATCTAATCATATTAAATCCAAAGAAGATTTTAATTAAAAATAAAAATAATTGAAACAAAATATAAAAAAAATTAACTACTTATTTTTATTTATGAAATTTTTCAATCCATTCAAGAGTACAGCATAGTTATACCAAAAGTTATATATATAAAATTATGAATCAAATTCAAGATTTTTTTTTAAAAAAAAAAATTCCTTCATAAATATTTAGTGGCGTCAATTTGGACAGATTTGGATTGGACTACAAATCGACATATCATAAATAGAACAAAAAATAAGGCTCATAAATGGATCAAATGTCCAAATGGCTTGGACGAATTTTAGTCAATCCATGAATTTACTAGGAAAAAAAATAAATAAATAATCTTTGATTCTCTTCCTCTCTATCCATAGATAAGATTATTGGTTGAGCCATTTTTCATGCTTACTTTGCATTTTATTTACTAGGACTTGTCCATGCTACTAAAACAATAACATACCCTGAAGTATGCAAATACTTCGTTAACACTAATCTTATGCAAACCCAAGATCAAACATTGTTCAATTTTCATGATCAATCTCTCCTTGTAACAATGAACCAAGCCATTCAAGCTCATCAATTCATCTCAGCTATGGACTTGAGTTCATCTGATCAAAACTCAACCTCAGCTTGGGTTGACTGTATGAGATTATTATGTATTTACTAACAAATTTACTAGCTACAGTTCATCCTCAATTAGCTGCTCAAGCAAGTGATTGAAGCCTTATGTCCAGGCTGAAGTTACTTTATTTTGACGCCCATTTGAAAGTAAGAAGACCAAGATTTCAACTCGTAATTCTCTAATCAAAACTTTCAACAGCAAGACAGTTCCCATGGACATTTTGACAAACACCTACTGAACATAAATTTTTCTTCCCCAGGTCTTGTGCATTTTTCAATATTACCCACCATCACTTTTTGCTCAAATTCAACACCACATAAATCATTTTTCAACCTCGACTCATCACATACTTCAATATCAATTCAATACTTAGTTCAAACTAGGGTGTTTGATTTGAGTAGGTTGTAAACTGGGAATAATAAAAGAAAAAAGAGTAAGAAAAGAACAATGCAAGAAAATCCAAATTCACACAACCAACATAAAATGCGTTGATATATAAATATTTTAGTTGAAGGAAAAAACCAAAACTGTAGACAAAAAAATAAAAACCCCAGCAATTCCCATCAATCGAAGAAATACTTTTTTAAAAAAAAAAATTAGACTAATCAACCAAAACCCATTTCAGAAAACCAACATCCAATCCCAAAAAAAAATTAATAATCACAGAGAAACAGAAAAGAAGAGAGCAAAAATAATCCACAGAAAATGTATTCTCATAACAGACCCATTAATCAAAAGAAATCAAAAGAAACAAGTAAGGAAGAACAACATTCACCTCGCATTGCTGTAATCCATCTCTAAAATCCCAACAAAAGATAATCTCACTGATCAAATCAAATCCCTTATCTCCATCAAAAAAAAGAAAAAATAAATAGCCGTTACACACAGATCGATCCTATCATTTTACTGGAGAACAGAGCAGGAAAGCCGGTTGGCGACCGAGGCTGTGAACGGCGGTCGGCCAAGGAAAACTAACGAGCTGGAGGCCGGCGACGACTGGACGATGGAGAAGGAGAGAGGCGGCCAGGGTGGAAGGGGCAGAGTGGGAGGACTGACAAATAAATATAAAGCTAAAAGCAATGCAACCAAAAGTAAAATCAAAATATCTCAAAGAAAGAGTAAAACGGAACCAATAAACAAAAGAAAACATAAAAAATAAATAAATAAATAAAAAGAATTAATATTGTGTTATAATTATAAGACAATTATTCCCCAACGCATGGTTATGTATTTTATTTAAACTAAAACTTCTAATTTGATAAGAAAATAATTTAAGGGATATTTTTTTAATATATTAAAAATTTAATAAAATATCAAATTAATAACAATTCTTTACTGTTATTATTTTATTCAAATTATAATATATGTGTATCCATTTATTATTTATTATATTGAGCACTAAAAACTAATATATGTAAATAAAAATTTATTATTAGTATGGCTTATAAAAATTATTTATGAGAATCTATATAAAAATTTTCCCATTTAGATACATAATTATTTTAATTTAAAAGAAATTGACTCTTGTCCAAAAAGAGCGAATGGTTTAAAAATAATTGTCAACGGGACCAACTTGTATTTTGCCAAAGAAAAAAAAAATACCATATAACTGAAACTCCATATTATAAATTGGTACTCTTTATCTGCCTTCTGTGAGGGAATTTGTTGAAGGAAGAAGCAAAATGGCCCTAGGCAAAGAAGAAGCTGAGATAGTAAAGCCAAGAACTGACAAGAGAGACTACAAAAGGATCGTTCTCAAGACTCGTCTCCAAGTCCTTTTGATCATAAATGTTTTTAAAATCGGATTGGACATCGATTCGACCTGCTAACTGAATTATGAGTCAACTGGTTAGATCATATTGACTCGGAGTTTATATTTTATTTTAAATATTATTATTTATAAAAAATTTAAAATATAATATATAAAAAATGAGTTTAAACAATCTATTAATTATCAAATATCAATATATTAATCATTGTTCATTTATTTTACTATAGTAAATGATTAAACACTACAACTAGATTTCTTTATTAAATATTTGAATTTATAAATAAAATGCATTTTTAAATTTCTAAATTTTTTAATTTTAATTTCAATTGTAAAATTTATTTTTATAACGTTATCTAAAGATATTATTTTTATAATTATCATGTTTATCTTTATTTTTTTCTTAATATTTTATTACATTTAAATTATTTAGTTATTTAATATTTAAAAAATATAAAATAAAAATATAGTGAAAATAATTTCACATAATTTTCAATTTTATCAAGTTTAATATTAATATGAATTAATTTTATCATCAAATATAAATTTTGGATTGAACAATATTGAACAGCTATTAACCCGAATTTTAAAAATATATTTTATAAAAATATAACTTAGGGTATATTAAATTTTTTTCGGTCCAACCAGATTTTTCTGGTTCAATCTGGTTTTTCCGGTCCAACTCGATTTTTCACTGTTCAAACCGATTTTTTACATAATCCGGTTTTCATTTTGGATCGAACCGATTTTTTTGCCGATTCAAGGTTGAACCGATTCGGCTGGTCCGATTTTAAAACATTGTTTATTAGTGATCCTGAAACTTATAAGGCAAACGAATCTTCATTTTCCAATTGTTATTTAACTCATTCGATTGCTTACTACAATTCTAACTCATTTAAGCGCTTATTAAATTATAATTATAATCCGTTTTCAGTGTGCCGCTTCCATGGATGTCAGTGTTGGCTCTTTCAGCGATCCCGTTGGTCTCGAAGTCCTCACGCATTTTCTCGGTTATCTACCTCTTTTCTCTTATATTATGCCTTTTGGTTTACTTCTCTTGTTTAAGTAATGAATATACCCTTTCTTCTTTTCTTTATTGAATTGTTTGTGGTGTGGTATTTTCTTTTGAGAGCACATGCTATTTTATGCTAGTGAGAAATATCCTTTGGAAGGTACCTTTTGTTTTTTATCTATTTTTTTTTTCTCAAATTTAAAAAGAGTACCCCTTTTATTTTTTTCTGCCTAAAACTTAAAGAGGCATCCCTTTATTTTTTGTATAAATTTTTTGCCAAAAACTCAAATCCGTACGCATTTGATTTTTGTCTAAATTTTTCTGTTCAAAACTCAAAATGGTACCCATTTGCATTTTATCTAAATTTTTTTGCTCAAAACTCAAAAGGATACGCCTTTGTTTTTGTCTAATTTTTAGTTCAAAACTTAAAGGGATACTCTTTTTTTTTTTGTTTAAATATTTAGCTCAGAACTCAAATGGGTACCCTCTTTACTTTTTGTCTATATTTTTTACCGTAAAATCAAAAGTGTACTCCTTTATATTTTATCTAACATCTTCGCCCAAAACTTAAAGGAATGCCTTTTGCTTTTAGTGTAAAATTTTTGCCAAAAACTCCAAAGGGTACCTTTTTGTTTTTTGTGCAAATTTTTCTGCATAAAACTCAAAAAGACACCCATTTTCTTTTTGTCTAAATTTTTCGCCCAAATCTCAAAGGGCTACCCCTTTACTTTTTGTCTAAATTTTTCTGTCCAAAACTCAAAGAAATACCCTAAATTTTTATGCCCAAAACTTAAAGGGGAACCACATTTATTTTTGTCTAAATCTTTTGCCCAAAACACAAAGGGGTACCCCTTGCTCTTTTTCTAAATTTTTCTACCCAAAACTCAATTAGTTACTCCTTTACTTTTTGTCTAAATTTTTTGCTTAAAACTCAACGGGTTACCTCTTTGCTTTTTATTTGATTTTTTCTGCTCAAACTCAAAGGGGTACCCTTTTATTTTCTGTTTAAATTTTTAGCTCAAAACTCAATGGGGTACATTTTTCTTTTTGACTATATTTTTTACAGTAAAATCAAAATTCAAAGGGGTATCCCTTTGCTTTTTTTTTCTATATTTTTTACCATTAAAAAAAAGGGGTACCGCATTGTTTTTTATCTAAACTTTTCTTCCCAAAAATTGAAAGGGTACTCCTTTGCTTTTTTTTTTTTTTGTAAATTTTTCATCCAAAACTTCAAGGGATACCCCCTTACTTTTTGTGTAAATTTTTCTGCTTAAAACTCAAAGGGGTACCCCTTTGTTTTTTGTTAACATTTTTTACCATAAAATCAAATATATACCTTGATGACTGTCCGAAAATTTCGGGCCGTCGATTGGAGCAGGTCACCTAAAAAATAAAGAACTCCGGCGGATTTCCGACAAGAGAGACTCCAACGGTCAAATCAAAAAGTGATGAAAGTGTTTTAGGGGAATTAAGAGAAAGAGTTCAATTATCCTCATACCTGGATTTTCCAGCTATTTATATAGTTAGGTATAAAGTCTGATTAGGAATATAAGTCCTAAAGAGGTAGAATTCTTGTTGGTTCCTGGTTAATTTAAGGGCAGGATTCAACCAATTACTATGAGATTGTTGTTGCTTATTTTTTCTCTTTAATTTATGTGGTGTTCATGTTATTTACTATGGCTTAAAGAAACCTCATCTCAATTGTTATTTATTATTTGTGCAATAAGGGCTCATTGTTCAGTTAATTAAATAACATATAACTAATTAAGGATATCACATCTGTAATTATTTGATTTGGTTTAAATCAATCTCAATAAGAAATTAATTAACTTAAATTAGGTCTTTCTAATTCATAAAGTTGTCGATAAATTAAATCCTATCAATAAGAGAGAATTATTTATTGGTTAGGAGTTAATTATAGTCTTGATTAATTAGCCTATTAACACAGAGAGATTGGTCGGGAGCACTAAGCTGATAACTACAACCAATCCATTACATGATTATAGAGTAATATTTTTATCTGTGATCAGTAAATTGAATCTTGTGCCGCGAAAGCCTTTAACTGGCATTTTCCCTCTTTTAATTTATTTTTATTTTTTGCATTTTATTTATTATTATTTCAATTCTGTATTTTTGATCCTTTATTTACAAAACCACACCTTTTATTTTTATTATTTATTTCTGGTTATTTAAAGGATTAAAACTCGACCAATCCCTGTAGATTCGACTTTGCTCATCACTAATTACAAAGTTAGTTTTAGTTAAGAGTAGGAATTTTATTTTTATTGGTTTCGACACCCATCAGTGTTGGACTGTATATGAAGAGTATATAGATACAAATTATTAGATTATAACTTGTTATGAATATATATACTATTAAAATGGTGCAAGGAGTGTTAAGATAATGCTATACGCATAGAAATGATATTGCATATTAAAAGGATACTTAGGAAATAATGATAGTATACATGTGGTATGTCTATATATAGTAATTTATTTGTAAGCATCGTATAGAATTATAAAATATATGTATATGTCTACATGTAGAATATGTATGTTAGTATGATATGAATAAAGGATTTATAATTTAATGAGTGAATAAGTTATGCATGAGTATGATTTTAAAAAGATACATTTTCTTATATAAGCATATTATGAATATAGTTTGAATGATATATGTTAAACATGGAAAAGGTATATGGTAGAGGTTTTAAAAGGATATAACAGATACAGTAGCCTGCAAAGTGTTTGAGTTGTAGATAGATAGGCATGTCTATAGGGATTAAGTTGTACAACCATAGTTTGACACGTTTTTCATGTCTATAGTCTTGATACCACTAGTGTCCACAGCCTTTAAGATAATGATGTATCCATAACATAGATACTGGAGTACAGTATCCATAGTTAATACCCTAGTGGTATCCACAGTTCTCGTTATCCACATCTAAAGATATAGTGCAGGCAAAATACCGTTACAAAGAAAAAGGTAAAGGAATATGCAAAATATGAATTGATCAAATAAAGATCTCATAAGGATACGATACAATATATGCATGGTTGGTGATACATGAGATTACAGTATTTGATAAAGATAATCTAATAGTAATATATGACTATCATGTGTAAAAGTAATGACACTTGTAAATGGTTATATATATATATATATATATATATATATATATATATATATATATTAAATTTTTTACAAAAAAAGGCATAATGTTTGTGAATGTGTGAGCATATATATATATATATATATATATATATATATATATATATATATATATATATATATATTAGACTAGGTATATGTGTAGCAATATAAGAATAAGTTAATGTGTGAATGGTATGTAAATAATTGGTATTGCATGAAAATGGAAATTATGAGATGCATATATAGGAATTTATTTGTTTAATTCCTTATTTTTGAAAACGAGTATACGTTTATATGAAAATGTGCATAACCAATTGAGTGTGAATATATCTGACGACATCTGTGAGAGGTCGTCCAAATCATGCAAGATTCCCACTAAGCTTTATGCTTAGCATGGGTTTTCAATCCATTTAGGTACAGGATTTTTGGCACGGTTTGAAGGTCATTCTGCAAAGTGTCAAGCCAACACAAGTTAAGAGTAAAGCTTTATGTAAATTTTCTTATTGTATACAGCTATAAGGCATGTAAATGTTATTTTTGTATAAGAAGAAACCAATATGTAAATTTACATGTAAGTAGTTATATATTGTAAATAGGTGATCAGATGATATATGTATATGTGGATACAAACATGTATAGAACTGTAAATATTAAATTATATTGTGCATGCATGTAACTAAAGAAGAAAGAGAGAAATTGTATTATATGCTATTGTATATGATTATAACTGGGTATAACACGTGTTAAAGAATACTTAATAAAGATATAGACTTGTGTGTGTGACACCCCATAGTTAGTAGCCGGTTAATTATTTGTAAGTTGTAATCTGCTTAAGAGGGTGTTACAAGTTTTGGGCGAGAAAATTTGGAGAGAAAGATAAGTGGTACCCTTTGGAATTTTGGGCAAAAAATATAGAAGAAAGCAAAGTGGTACCCCTTGAAGTTTTGGATGAGAAAATTTAGGCAGAAAGCAAAGTAGTATCCCTTAGAGTTCTGGTCGTGAAAATACAGATAAAAAGCAAAGTGATACCCCTTGGAGTTTTAATCGAGAAAATTTAGACAAAAAGTAAAATGGTACCCCTCTAGTTTTGGACCAAAAAATTTAGACAAAATACAAAAGAGTGTCTCTTGGAGTTTTGGGCAAAAATATTTTGGTGAATAGCAAAAGGAGAACCCCTCTGAGTTCCATATTTAGATAAATAGCAAAGGGATACCATTTGAAGTTTTGTGCAAAAAAAATATAGACAAAAAGTAAAAGGATCCCTTGGAGTTTTGTGCGAGAAAATACAAATAGAAAGTAAAGTGGTACCTTTCTGAGTTTTGAGTAAAAACATTGTGACAATAGCAAAAGATTACCCCTATGAGTTTTGGGTAAAAATATTTAGGGTAATAGCAAAAGGATACCCCTTGATGTTTTGAGCGAATTTTTTTTTTTTTTTTTTAAAAAAGCAAAGGGATATCACTTAGAGTTTTAGTGAAAAAATTTAAGCAAAAAGTAAAGAGGTAACTATTAGAGTTTTGGACAAAAATATTTTGACGAATAGCAAAAGGGGTACCCCTCATAGTTTTAGGTGAAAATATTTAGAGGAATAGCAAGGGGTTACCCCTCGGAGTTGTAGACCAAAAAATTTTAAAAAGAAAGCAAATTGGTGCTCCTTACAGTTTTGGGCGAGAAATTATTGACAAAAAACAAAGAGGTATCCCTTGAGGCGAAAAAATTTAGACAGAAAGCAATGTGGTATCCGTTGGAGTTTTGGACAAGATACCCCTTGGAGTTTTGGGCGAAAAAATTTAGACAAAAAATAAAAGATTACACCTTAGAGTTTTGAGCGAGAAAAGTTAGATAAAAAGCAAAGGGATATCTCTTGGAGTTTTGGCAAAAAAAAAAATTGACGAATAACAAAGGGGTACACTTTGAGATTTAGGTGAAAATAAATTAGAGAAATATCAAAGGGGTACCTATTGAAATTTTGGGTAAAAAAAAAATAAGCAAAAGGCAAAGGGTATCTCCTAGAGTTTTGGACGAGAAAATTTAGATAGTTTTGGGTGAGAAATTACAGACATAAAGCATATCTCTTGGAGTTTTAGACTAAAAAATTTACACAAAAAGAAAAAGGTATCATTTGGAGTTTTGAATAAAAAAATTTAGACAGAAAGCAAAAGGGTGTACTTTAGGTTTGTGCAAAAAAATTTAGATAAAAAACAAAGGCATACACCATCTGAGTTTTTGGTAGAAAATATTTACATGAATATTAAATGAGTACCCTTTAAATTTTGGGCAAAAAATTTTAGACAAAATGTGAATGTGTACCTTTTGGAATTTTAGGCAAAAATATTTTGATGAATAATAAAAGGTATACCCCACTGATATTTGAGCGAAAATATTTAAAGAAATAGCGAAAGAATACCGTTTGGAGTTTTTAGGAAAAAATTTAAACTAAAAGGAAAGCGGTACCTCTTATTGGATTAGAGTTTATTTGTTGTGATTGTTCTTACGGTTAGCAGATTTTAGAATTTGGCTTCATGTTTATTAACTTGTTTTCATTTTATTGTTAATTAATTGTTTTTCACGCTATTGATCATTGTCACAAAAGGATTGATCTTGTTCTAATTTTTGTGGTTGTCTAAATTTTGTAATTTGTTTAGTTAATGGTTATTTGCTTCTTGATCCAATTGCAATAATGCTTTTAGTTCTGCCTGTAATAAAAAATATATATATTTTGAATACTACGGTAAACTTTGGCAATTATAGAGAAAGAATAACATTTCATTCTCGGACCATTATCTTGTTAAATACTTTGAATGATGTCTTGGTGTTGTAGTATCTTGATTCAATATGTTACCAATTACCCCTTGTCAATCACTATAAGAAATTACACTTTTTATGACGCAAAAAATTATCACGAAAAATTCATTTTTCGTCGCTGAAAAGAAATGGTGACGATTTTTTATCGTTACAGAGAACGTAACGATAGACGCATAACATAAAAGTTTACGTGACGATTTACTTTTTTGTCACCGTAAGTATCACTTTTTGTGACGAAAATGATTGTCATCTTTAGTTCTTACTTTTCATGACAAAAATTATGTCATAAATAAAATTATATTTCATCACATTATATTGTTTATCGTCACTAAAAATTGGTATTTTTTATGACAAATTTAAAATTCATCACGAAATTAAATATTTTTAATGACGAAACTCTGCTTCTAATTAAAACCATTAAGTATTGGTTACGTAATTATCGTCACAAATAAATATAATTTTCGTCATAAAATATTTAATTTCGTCACTAAATCTAATACTTTAAGTGACGAAAAATGATTTCATCATTAAATTAATGTGTATTAACGATGAATGTAAATCGTCATATTACGTTACATTTTAGTGACATAAATAGGAATAAAAATAATTGCCACAAAAAATAGTTTTAGTGACAATTTTTTATTGTCATTAAATTATTTTTTTTATTACAATATTAATATCGTAATTATAAACATTCTATCGTTATTTATGAATTAACAAGTCGACAAATTATGACAAATATACTTATCATATATGTATTGTATTAAAAATGACACATTTTAAATTTAATATCATACAATCAATTAAATTTCTAAAAAAAATCTAATATAATGTATTTATTCAAATAAAAGGTTAATTAAAAAAAACATATTGTCTAATACAAAAAATTAAATTTGCATCCTAATCAATAAATAAAATCTGTTGAAACTTCAAAATTTGCATCATGTTCCAGCAAAAAAAAATCTTATATTAGATAAAAAAACTCAATCATGTAACACTCTTCATTTATACACATTACGATTCCAACGATACTGCACAATTACTTGATTTCCTTAAACTACTCTTCAAATTATTGCGAAATTCAGGTAATTATTTATTTTTTTAATCCTTTCACTATACCCATATGCCCTATAGCTATTTAGTTTTACTATTCATTCAATCAAAATACAAATATGTCACTTAATTCTACCGAAATTTCGACAGAATTCCCTTTATAATATTGCCTATCCCCTGTAATCAATAAAATATTTACACTTCAAATAATCATATATTTATTCACCCCACTTCAATTCAAACTCCAACACAAGTTTGCCCATCCTCCAATTTAGATCAAATCTCACACACCATATCTTATAATATACTTATATCATCCAATTTCAGTACTCAATTCAATTATACAAAATACAAAGGTATAATATTAATACATCAAAACTATCGGCTAAAAATAAATGCACAAGTATCACATTGACGTAAATAAAAGAGAAGTTACACTTGTTACCTGAAAATTCATAAACATCGCTATCAATTGAACAGTTTGGAATGAACCTAAATTAAAGAACTGGAAAATTAAAAACCACTAAAACATGAGATACCAAGCAAGTCAAAAAGTTTCAAAATAAAATACAAGTAAAACATACATAATCTTTACCATTTAAATTTGCCCCTCGGAATAAAACAAGAAAACATAAAAACCAATGTAAAAATCTGCAACTATTTTCAACTATTTTCATGTCATTGAACATTGCAAAAAAAAAATGCACAAGTATATAAAACTTACATTGGAGAATTCAATCGAAATCACAAGAAATTAAAAGAAAATAGAATTTATGTAAGTCTCAAAACAAACTAATTACATTGCAAAACTTGTATATTAATTACTTACCCAATTTTCTTCATGTTAGATTCCATCCTATCTTTATAGATTTACACTAAATTTCATTTTATTAAAATGATACATATTATAAGTCCTCAACTTATCACTAGCCAATGTCTTTTTCACAATAATTATGCCTTAAATTAGCGCATACATCTTAAATTAATAGAAATTCATCCGATAAAAATACATACATTTATTTCTAATTTAATACCATTTTAATGTTTAAACACAATGTAATACATCAAAATAATCAAACAAATATCCATGTTCCTCATTTCATGAATTTCAACTTAAATTGAATCTCTTTTAGATTACTAAAACTAAACCAATTTCTTCCTTTTTATGTTTTACTTTCATGCTTTATTAGTCACTCAAAATATAGAGCTAAGTTCCAAGTTTCTCAGTTAAGTTACACATTATACTACCCAATTCTATTGACCTAATCCGGCTCAAATGCATGCCACGATTTTCATCCCATTTCGTAAGCCTAAGTAAACAAATTAATTAAAATAACTTGGCATAGTGTACTAACTCAAAGCGCTCCAGCAATAACTGCTCATTTGATCTAAACATACTCATAATTACATATCATTAAATTTCCTTGTATTTTCAGCCTTTACTTAAAAATTTCCTTTCTTATTAATGTAACCACATTAACGAATTATAAAGCACCATCATTTTAATCAAGACTTACAATTTAACCTATAATTCTTCAATTTACAAAATACTGTTCTAGTTTACCAGTTACGGACAATTTTCCAATTCTTTTTATTCAACCGAAATCTGTAAGCCTTAATTTACTCTAATCAACTATGCCAAAAATCATAACAATTCAGCCAGCAAATCAATGGAATCCCACAAATACATTTATTCACATAATGCATTTAGTAAAATCACTCTTAATAAATTTTTAACTTATGGAAAAATCACATAGAAAAGTAAATTTGGTGGCCACATACCAATTTTCTGCATATTTTGGTGTTTTCACGGTCACCGGAGATTCGCCGGAGTCTCGCCAGAGCTCCACCGGAGGCACCAAGACCATCGGAAGGAAGCTCGACGCCTCGGGGTTCCTTTTCCGGTGATCACGCGCCCAACCGTAGCGCTGTTTAGCCTGAATCGCCGTCGGAAGCTACGGTCCTCTTCTCCTCCGATCTGCTCATCCCCGTCGAGTGAGGAGGATCCACGGCCACCGGAAGCTTCGCCTCTCCGCCGTGAGTCCCTTCGTGGTGTTCGTGTCACCTCTCGCTGTCGGAGCTCGCCGGAAAACGCAGAGGAAGTTTCGATTTCCTCCTGCTCTCCTAGGACGGCGACGTCGCGATGGAGGGGGAAAGGACGCCGAGATCGGCGTTGCGAGGAGCCGCTGCTCGCCGTCGACCACAGCCAGCTGCTCCGCCCCCTTCCGCCGTGCTCTGCCCCCTCTCCCTCTCTTTCTCTCTTCGGTTTCTTCTTTCTTTCCCGATCTGCTCACCGTGTTTCCCCTTTCTATTTTAGTCTTCTCATGTTTTATTTTCTATATCATACAATTCCCACTTATTCTAGTCCATAATTCCCTCTAATATTTGGACACTCTTAAGACCAATAAAAATTGTCACATGGAAAAATTATTTATCTTGTCTATTTACTCTTTATTTCTATATTTATTATTTTCTTATTTATTTGCATGTAAACATACTCATATATATATATATACATAATAAATTATTTAAATAATTAAATTACATAACTTTAATGAAGAATTTCACTCTTATACGTCAAAATCAATATTTGACGAATTTTTAGCCTGTCAATTTATTAAATAAAAACATTGAAATTTTTGGAGCATTACAGAGAGATTGAGTAATAGAAGGAAACCAAAAAATTGCGGCAAAAAACAACCCTTTCCCACCAAATTTTTCCATGATTTTCGGATGTTTTTCGTCACAAAAAATCCCGGTTTCCTTCCTCAACTCTGTTTCCATTCTTCAGTTCTGCGTTGATATGAGGAAGCAGCAAGAACCGACGGCGTTTCCTGTCCAAATTCATATTAAAATGTTGTTTTAATAAATAATTTATTTTATTCTAAATTATTATTGTATTATTAATTAATTAACTTTTATATATAATTTAGTTATTTTTGACAAAATATGAAAGACAAACTAATTTTGTAACATATTTATTTAACATAGATAACATTATTGTGACGAAATAATTTTATCGTCACTAATTCATTAAACTATGACAAAAATAATTAATGTCACAAAAAAATAATTATTTCATGACGAATTTATATGTTCCAAATAGTAAATTTTTCCGTTATATTTGTTTCTTCCAAAAGAAAAAAGATTAGAAATTTTTCTTTCATATCAAAGGTGACGAAATTGTAACTCGTCACAGTATATTAATTTTTTGTGATACATTTATTTGTCATAAATATAATATTTATTTATATCGATATGTTATTTGTGACAAAATGATTTTATTATCACTAATTTATTTAATTATGACAAAAATAATTCGTCACTAATTTATTTAATTATGACAAAAATAATTCGTCACGAAAAATAAATATTTTGTGACGATTATATATGTTGCAATAAGTTATTATTTTGTCATTCCCTCCAAAAAATGGTGGGAAATTATCTCTCTTAAATAAATCATGACGAAATATATTTTTTCATCACCAAATTAATCTTTTAGTGACGATAATTAAAACATAAAATGACGCAAGATAATTTCGTTACAATAATAAATAGTATGGTGACGTTTTAAAAAATTTGTCGTTGTAAGTTACAATTAGTGACAAAATTTTATGTGTCATTAAAAAATTCGTCACAAAAAGTCAAAATTCTTGTAATGAATATATAGCATGGTAGTTCAATGTATTAAGCCTTATTAGTATTGTTTGATTTATCACAATATTTTCAAATTATTATGATTGAACAACTTTTCTCCAATTTGGAAATCACTTTTGATGTTGTGTGGTAATAGGAACAGCATGATTCTAGGAGTAAATTCCTCTTCACATGTTACATGTCCCTGACATAGCATATCATATAATCATGCTTAGCCATGAGGACATATTTGGCTTCTGCTTGGATTTTTAATGTTTTATTTTCTTTTTAAGACATACAAATACTAATAGAGATTTTCTTTCATATATTCTTAGTCTTTTTACTAAGTTACTTGCTGCTAAAGATACATGAACTTGGGGATATAAATTATGCTATTTAACTTTTTGGTCGGGCCATAGAGCTTCGTCCGAGTGGGTACGGGTAGGGATAGGGCTCGAGTCAAGCCAGGGGTAGTGCTTGGTCCGAGGGCTAGGGGTAAGGGTAGTGCTGGGGTCAGGCTACGGGTAGGGTAGAGGTCGGGTCGAAGCAACCCAGAGGGCCTGGTCCCGACGGGGTGTAGGGTAGGGCTCAAGCCAGGCCAGGGGGCATGGTCTATATGGGGTGGGGAGTATGGGGGCCGGTTCCCGGGCTCGAGGCTGGGGGCCGAATTCGGGTAGGGCTCGGGCCAGGATACCCTAATAGAAATAACTACATCAAAAATGGATTAAGCTCATTAATCAAAATTAGCCTAAACCACATATATCACTCTTAACTAAGAATTACATGTGAAATGGCATATACTAACGGGTGGAGGTAAGCAAAAAAAAAAAAAAATCACTGAATTTGGTTAATCGGATCCATTCGAAATTGATTCGAAAAATAGATTAACCGAGTTAATTTTTATAGTTAATGGTTAGTATTTTATAAGTATTTTGGTACCAAAAAACAGTCGGTTTCGGTTAACCGATCAGTTTTATATAATTTTTTTAAAATTTATATATATATATATAAGAAAATCAAAAAACCCTAAATTGCTTTCCCTCTCTGTCTCGAAATCGCGTCCGTCTCGAAATCGCCTCTTCCTTTCCGTCGAAAGGCAGCCGTTCCGGCTGTCGCCAGCCATTCCTCTTCTGCCTCTCGCCGGTTTGGGTCACAATTGAAGTAAATCCTCTTCTCACTCTCTCTTGAAATCGTTGTTTTTGTTTTCTGAGCTTTGATTTTCTTTACTTACGGTGTTCTATCTTTCTTTTCCGAGCAGTGATTTTCAAGCTTGTGCTTTGGTTTCTATTTTGGGTTTTAATCTGCCTGCCTGTGTTTGTAGATCTCTCCTTCGCATTTTTGTGGTGGCATCCCATGTTCTAAGTATATTTATAGGTCAGAACTCTTTTCTCCATTTTTAGTTTCTCACTATTTGATTTTTAGTTTCTTACGTTTGTAGTGTCGTTTTACCTCTTTACTTTTAGTTCTGTTAATTATAATCAGGCGCGATAGGAAGTGCAGTGTTAACTCTTAATTGAGACCATTCAAGCAGGTATACTTTCCCTTTGCTGGGAAAGTGGATAAGTTAGTATCCGCATGATGGAGATTGCTCGACTTGCTCTGAAGGTTGTAAACGTGAAATCTCTGATTGTTAGTTTTTGACTTTTTAAGAGGTCTAAAATCCTTTTTCTGTTTTTCAATTGTAAGATTTTCTTGGAAAAGAAAGTGGCCACGTCGATGACATCTTGGAGTATCTGGGATATTTCCATATGTATTTCCATTTTACTGCGTTTTGCTTTTCTTTACATTTGATGCAGGGTCATGTTCAGCAGGCCAATCTTCTTTCAAAAAGAAATTTTTAGCAGGCCAATCTACTGGACTATGGCCTTAAATGGAGATATAGTTGTTCCATTTGCTTTTCTGGAGTTTCAAAGTATTAATGTATTGCCTATCTTCGTTTCCATCGTGTGCATTTTGCATTTGCAATAGTAACTAGAAGTTACGAGTGACTGATGCTTTGATCATTATGCTTTTTGGCCTAAAATCTATAATTGTCTACTGATTAGATTGTGATTCTCTTATACTATTTTCTGCGTAGTTCTTGCATGGATTAATATAGATAAAAATTCAAGCAGCATTATTGAAGACTAGTATTATTGGAGACTTGGAAATCCAAGCATGTTGAACTCTATTTTTATGTAAATTTTATTTGTTGAACTAATTTGATCATTAAATATTCGGTTTGTAATTTTAATTTTCAATACTTTAAACATTTTTAGTTTATATTTGTTATTTGAATATCATATTTAATTATTATGTTGAATTATGTTTGTTTTCTAATTTTAAATTTTAACTATCTTCAACAATTTAATTTTTTTTATGAATGCATTTTATAATCGTATTAATTAACCGAAAAAATATTGGTTAATCTGTCCAAAAATTCAAAATCGATAGAATGATTAACCGATAGTAATGGACTGAAATTTTAACTAACCGATATCAATAGATTGATTTTTTTTTTGCAGTTTATATCGGTACATGCTCATCCATGAGCATACTAATAGAATGGAGATGAGAATGAATTCTTATGTAGAATAGAATGGCTTGCTATATTAAAATAATAATTTGCGGAAATAATTTTGTAACTATTAAATTAGGGAGGTAAATAAATAAAACAGTTATCATTGATTTTGTTGGTTATTTTGGACAAATTTTTGTAAAGTCGAAGTTGTAACTCGTAGCTAACCTAACTAGTTCCATATGGTTCAAGCTCTACATGACATACAGCTATAGTCTCTGACCCAAATCTAATTTATCCAGTTCTGTGGACTGGTGACGAGGAACCCCACCAAATAATACACATGTAATTATCGATTTTATCTAGTAAGATCTTAAGATAAATGGGGAAGAGAAAATTGAAGTGCCTATAATGACAGGGATATGTGTGATTTAGATCCATTGTTTGAGTGATTTTGGGAATTATGATTGCTAGTATTTGGTATATAAGGAAGTTATGTGAAGGATAAAGATGGTTGCGTTGAATGTGTATTTAGACCACAACACAACACTAATGAAGTCCGAAGTACAGATGCTTTTCCAGAGTTGGAAGTTTCGCAAATGCCATGATTTGGAAATTGACTTCTCATACTAACTAATAAATGTAATTGGACCTAATACCCTATTATTCATCTTCACACACAGAGATCTTAAATTGTTATTTTAAAATAATGGAGAAGGTGAAAAAGGGAATTTGACATTGGGACTGGAACTGTAGGATGCTTGTGAAATCCTGCTATGCGAATCAGAGAGTATCGTGAATTATCTCTGCAATGTTTTCAGTTTAATTGTCTTGTTTCTCCCTCCCCCCTCTCTCTCTCTCTCTCTTACATGATTAATATCAAAAACTGTTAAACTTTCTCCATGGTTATAACTTGAGACTTATCTCTGCAATTCTAGTACACAACCATGAAAACCCACCACCCAAAGCTCAAAACTCAAACTCGTCCATTCTTTTCATGTGGTTTCTTTCGCCAATGTACCCAAACAGCTCTCAGCCCCACTGCTTCTCATTCTCCTTCTCTCCCTCTCCCCTCCTCTGCTCCTCCGCCGCCACCCCCACACCCACTTTTAAAAACCCCACAACCCGAATCCTCATCCTCTTCTTCCTCTTCCACTTCTCAAAGCTTTACGCAATGGAGATTCCCACTCATAGCCTCTCCCCTCCACCAAGAGTCCCCCAACCCACCCGAACCCGACACTCTCCTCTCATCACCACCAATTCACTCAGCCAACCTTCAGCAACTCTTCCATGCAACGGAGCTCCAGCTCAAAACCGGGTCGGAATCCGAGAAGCTTGCTGCTCTTTATCTTTTAGAACGGTCATTGGTTCCGAACCCGCCCACCGACCCGGTTTGTCCACCCGAGCTTATGCATGGAGTGGTGGCGAATTTGAAAAACAAGGTCGGAGCGAAACCGGCTACGAAAATTTTGTTAGCGTTTTGCTTGGCGGAGGGTAACCGACACGTGGCAGTGGAGGCTGGAGCGGTTGGTGCGGTGGTGGAAGTTGCGATGGAATTGGAAGGGCCTGCGGCGGAGCGGGCATTAGCGGCTTTGGAGCTGACTTGTACTGTAGAAGAAGGCGTCGCGGCGCTTCGGGCCCACGCATTGGCGGTGCCGGTGATGGTTTCTATGATGGGAAAAATGGCGGGGAGGGGAAAAGAGTATGCTATAAGCGCGCTTGCGGTGGTTTACGGTGGTGGTGGGGGGACGGATGAGCAGGTGCAGCACGCGCCTCCAGAAGAGGTGGCGCGTGCTGTAATGTTGGCATTGCAAGAGGATTGCACAGCTAGAGCGAGAAGGAAAGGGACACAGCTTTTGAAGGCTCTGGAAGAGTATGGACGGCTGGATTTAACACATGATGGAAATGAAGGGCTATGATGAAAGAAGCTGAATATAAAATCTAGGATTGAAGTTAGTAAAGTTGTACTGTTCATTTATGTTTCTATTTTCCTTTTCTGTTGGGATTGGAACGCTTTAATTTTAATTTTTATTTTTATTTTTTTTTAACTCAATGCTAATTAGGTATAACATGATTTTAAATTATTTTACCTTTCTTTTAATATTTTTATAAATTAAAAAAAAAAGCTATATAATTGGACTAATAATGTTCAAAATATAAAGTAATCTTAACATTAATATATGTATTGTCCATCTCATGAACTTATTTTGATAATTTAACTTATAATTAATTTCTTTCTTTGTTCTATATATATACACTTTTTATTTTATAAGAATTAAAAAATGTAATTAATATTTTTAAATAATATAATTTATTTTTATTTTTATTAATTAATTTTTATATTCATTAAATATATATGTGAGAAATATGAGATAATATTTAATATTTGTTAATAACAATAAATATTAAATAAGGATAAATTAGAGAATTGGACAAATAGTTATAGTATAAAAAAAAAATATTATATTTTAAAACAAAAAAAAAAGAAAAGAAAAGTATACCTATCTACTTGGGAGGAAAGGAGTAATAAGTAATAAACACTTTTTATATGAATTAGCAACGTTTAACATAGACACTACATTTGATTGGCACAATTAGGAGGAATAAAATGGGGGCAACTGAAATTTTATTAATATTATATATTTTTTTAGGGATGAGAAAAAAATCGATGGACTCGGTTAACCGAAAAAAATTTAAAACCGAACCGATAGACTTATTAACCGATTATAATGGACCGGTTAATTGTTAGTATTTTGAAAAAATCGATATTAATGGATTGGTTAATGGTTTTGACTCATATGATCGGTTAACCGAACCGAAACCGAATTTTTAGTTAATTTATTAATTGTTCAATATGTCCATATATATTATTTTTTATTATTTCTTGATTTATCAAATTTTTAATAATGAAAATTAGAATATATTCGAAAAATTATATAACAATTTATCCTAATTAAAGGTGATCATGTACTTTTTTTATTATACTAATTATTTTGAAGTTTTTAAGTTTTTTTAATTGGCGATTAGTAAGTATAATAATTTATCTAATTAAAAATGATTATGGTCCGGTTAATTTATTTACTTATTAAATATTAATTTTAAAAAAAAAAATTACTTATATCTACCAAATATTTTTATTTTAATAACAATGATATTATATTATAGTGAACAAATTTTAGTTTTTAAGTATTTTGAACATTTTAATTTTATTTATGAATACATTTTATAATTGTAGTGGTTAATGAAAAAATATTGGGTAACTGATCCGAAAATTCAAAACCGATGGACTGGTTAACTGATAGTAACGGACTGCTTAATGGTTAGTATTTTGAAAAAATCGATATTAATGTACTGATTTTTTTTTGGGGTCATACGCCGGTTAATCGGTCCATGCTTACCCCTATTTTTTGTGTATTTATTTTTCAATTCTTTGTGAGTTTTTTTATTTTTTTATTCTCTTTATAATAATTTTTAGATTGGTATAAATTTAAATTTTTTAATTATGTATTCCTTTAATTTTTTTAGTTTGTTTTGTGTTTTTGTTTCAAATTGAAATATGATCTCAGATTCATTTTATTTTATTTTTTTTTGTCTAGATGTTATATGTGTTATTTAGATCTACTTCATTTTTGTTAATTAATTTCAAATGCATTTTTATTTTTGTTATACAAGTTTGTCCTTTTCGATTTGGAGGTTGTTTTATTTCCTAATGGAAGTTACTTGTCTTTTCTTATGAAAGTTATTGTGCTTCTTGAATAGATGATGGTTTGAAATTTTGCTATAAATAACAGATGGATTGAGCCGGATTACTTGAAACATATTACCATTATTCACTATTTTGTCTCAAAAGTTCAAAAAAAATTTTCAATAACTTTTGTGCATTCTATGTATTTTATAATTTTATTTGTATTTTAAAGATGTATTTTTATAGTATTAATAAAAGTTTAATTTGCATTAAAAAACTATTAAAAAAGATAATTTACCAAATCAAATTGCGCCATTTTATGCACATTATGTGAGTATTAATCGGTTGCAATTTTCATGATAAATTTTATTAGTTCATATCTACATGTTATTATGATATAAAAAGAATTTATTAGTTAATCAAATTAAGGTAAGTTTTAAATAGAACTTTTTAAAAGTTATAGGATTGAATTGGTAAAATGTGTCTATTTTTATTATATATGAAGCCTATAAAATAACATAAAATTGCCATTAGTGTTTTGTAGGCCCAAAAAGGCTAAAAAAAAATAATCTTACTATAACATGACATGGGGTAGCGTTAGGAGGATGAATATTGAGATAAATGTATAATTTAATAATAAAAAATAGAAATTATATGAAGGTATTATAGAGATAGAAGTATGAAAACAAGTCAATAATGGCACATAAATATTTATGCACAAAGCAATACCCAATCTAGCTAACTAATTTAATCATGAAGCTTTACATAATTAAATGGATTGAGGATTGAAGAAGTGGGAAAATTGGTGTCAGAAACACAGGCAAATGCAATTGAAGATGAATAATTAATGGGCCACTCCCTTCCACTTCTAAAGTTGCATTTTCCTTGTTGCGAATTCATTGGCCGATTTAGTGTTCTGTCTCCACCACAGCCTAATTGCATTGGATCCACTAAGCGTATGCTCTCTCCACCTAATTTGGCATTATGGTATTTTTCTATAAATTTATCAATTACCACTTCTTATTAAATCCTTTTTTAAATTTTATTATGTTAAACACTGATTTTAACACACATTAATTCAATTGGAGTTTTAATAGAATAAATAAATGATAATTCAGACGTAAATCAAAATAAAATTACCAATTTTAAGAAATATTTCAAATTGATTTTTTAAAATATGACAATCGAGAACGTAATGCTTATGTTTTCATCCTGTTTCATGTGCGTTAGAGTTGTTGATTGATAGGGTATATTACGTAAAACCGATACAATAGAAGTGGCAATAAAAGAGGCTGGCGTGATAAATGACATGGTTATTTAGTATATAGATCATATTAATTTGTATATTTATAATATATTTTTTTTTTGTCATTTCAGTCATGCATGATTTACGTACCATATATATATATATATAATGGGACTAAATAAGTGAGGATAAAAAAAAAATAGAAACAAAATCTAAAAAGATTTGTATATTATTATATTACATAAAAGTCAAAAACATATAGCTGTATTGAGTAAATACATTCACATGTTCTTTAAATATAAATTATGATATAAAATCTTGGCGTGAAATTTTGGTAATTCTATCACAAAACAAAAGCATCATTATTTCCCTTCAAAGCATTGCCTGCTTTTCCTCCCATTTTCTGCCATTCATTTTAAAAGTCCCCTCTAATTTACCAAATTGCAAAAATGCCTCTTATCACCCAACTCCTAATGTTCTACTTATGCTATCTCCTTGCTGCTATGCACCTCCTTCTATGGCTTGGTGCCCATGCCATGCCCCCGCAGCCCCCGGTCCGATGCAATGCTACCCTCTGCACTCTCGACAACTCCTACGGGGCTTGGAACGATCGAAAAGTGTGTCGTTTCGCAAATGTCACGTACCCGAAGACCGAAGAAGATCTACGGATAGCAGTAGCATATGCCAATAAAAATAAGGTGAAGGTTAAAGTTGTAAGCAGATTTTCACACACAATACCAAAGTTGGCTTGCCCTGGCTCACAATATGACCAAGACTCCCTACTAATAAGCACATTGAACTACAACTCCGCCATCGAAATTGACAAGCCTAATTTAGCAGTCACAGTAGACGCTGGAGTGGGTCTGCGAGAGCTCATCGATAAAGTTGAAGAAGCTGGATTGAGCTTAGTAGCAGCTCCATATTGGGAAGGGGTGAGCATAGGTGGACTAATAAGCACCGGAGCACACGGTAGCTCATGGTGGGGCAAAGGCGGAGCAGTTCATGATCATGTTATTGGCCTTAACCTTATAGTTCCTGCCTCAGAATCTCAAGGATACGCAAAAATTATCAGAATTGGACCCAAAGATCCATTGCTTAATGCTGCTAAATTATCATTAGGAAAATTGGGTGTCATCTCTAAGGTTAGTCCTATTAATTTCTTTTTTTTATTATTTTTTCTTGGTTGAAAATATATAATCTTTTGTGGAATTAATAATAGGTGAAGTTATCATTGGAGCCAGCATTCAAGAGAAGCATAACATATAACTTCACAGATGATGATCATATAGAGGATATGGTGATTGATCATGGAAAAAAATATGAATTTGGTGACATTACTTGGTACCCATCAAGGCACGCAGCTGTTTATAGATATGATAACAGAGTTCCCCTGAATTCATCTGGTGACGGAGTGTTTGATTTTCTTGGATTTCAAGCCAATTCTATTCTGGTTTCTCAATCAACTAGAGCAGCAGGTAAATAAATAAAAGTGTTCAATTAATTCCTGTGTTCTAATCCACCTTCTGATCATTGAAAATGTGGAAACTTTTATGCAGAGAAATCACTGGAGAAATCAAGAAATGTGAATGGAAAGTGCTTGCTAGCAAGTTCATTTGTGGGGTACAAGAAATTGATAGCCAATGGATTAAAGAATGGCCTAATCTTCACAGGATATCCTGTGGTAGGGCATCAGGGGAAAATCCAGACTTCAGGTTCTTGCTTATATTCACCACAATCAAGAATTGATAGCTCATGTTCTTGGGACCCAAGAATTAAAGGGCTCTTCTTTTATGAATCAACAGCAATATTTCCAGCCTCAAAGTTTGTAGATTTTATAAGAGATGTGAAAAAAATAAGAGACTTTAAGCCTGAGAATTTCTGTGGAGTTGACATCTATAATGGGTTGTTGATAAGATTCATAAAAGCCTCACAGGCTTATTTGGGTCAATCTGAGGACTCAGTGGTTGTTGATTTTAACTATTATAGAGCTGACGATGCTTCAACTCCAAGACTAAATGAAGACGTATGGGAAGAAATTGAGCAAATTGCATTCTTCAAGTATTGGGCCAAACCACATTGGGCCAAAAATAGGAATTTGGCATTTATTGGGGTCCAAAAAAAGTATCCTAGTTTTGGCAAGTTTATTGAAGCAAAAAAGCAATTAGATCCGGAAAATTTGTTTTCTAGTGAATGGTCAGATGAGATACTGTTCGGAAAAGAAGCAGAGAAAGGGGATGGTTGTGGATTAGAAGGGCAATGTATATGCTCAGAAGATAGGCATTGTAGCCCACAGAATGGGTATTTTTGCAGACAAGGGCTTCTCTATAAAGAAGCTAAAGTCTGCAGGTTTTTAACAACTTCATCCACTTCATTATGCTAACTCTATTTCTTTTCATACCCCGCCATTTCATCATTACTAGTCTGTTCACTGCCAATTCCATTCTTGTATTATTATTATTATTATTATTTTCTTTTTTCTAGACCGAGTCTATACAATGCATATGCTTGCGAATGGTTATACATGCATGCTAGACTGTTGAATGAAAAATAAAAAAAAAAATCTCCTGTGTCCGTATGCGTTGCATCCCATTGCACAAGCACACAAAATGAATACTCTAAATTATCATAAGTAGAAAATGCCAAGGATTTTATATTGAATTCTTACCGTTATTGAGACACAACTACCAGTAATAGTAGAAGACTAAAGATAAGATTGAAAATCTAATACTGACTTAGCAATCAAGATACTAGGGTTTAACATCTCTCTCTTCCACAGCTACCACCTTCTTTATCTAATCTTGGGGCTGCAGTCACGCTATTTTCGGGCATCATCCCCTCTCCTCTTTTATCTTATTTTTTTCTATAATAATTTTCAGATTATTATACATCTTAATTTTTAATTTTATTTGTTATTTTTTTTATTGTATTTGATTTTTTTTGTATTTTTTGGTTGTGTTTTGGGTTTCAATAAATTCATATATGATTTTTTTTTGTATTTTTGCTTTTATTTTTGGAATTTTGTGTCAGATCTAAAACTTTTTGTATTTTGTTTTTATGTTTTTGGTTTATAAATTTGAGTTATTTTTTATTTGTGTTTGAATTTTTTGTATTTTTTTGTTTCAATAAACTTAAATCTGGAATTTTTTTTGTGTTTTTATTTTTGTGTTTGGACTTTTTTTTGTGTAGGATCTGAAATTTTTGTATCTTTAGTTTTTGTGTTTGTTTTTTGTTTTAATAAACTCGGATATGAAATTTATAAATCTAATTCGTTTTAGCTAAACTTGAATGTAAATTAAAATTTTCATCATACAAGTTTGTCTTCCAAATTTGGAAGTTGTTGTCTTTTTTTATAGAAGTTTTCTTTTAAATAATATATGGGCAAAGTTTTCCACTGAAAATCAGATTGTTCGCAACATATTACTATTATCTACTGTTTTCGTCAAAAAAATTCAGATATATAATCCAGTAATTTCATTAATTTCGTATATCTTATATATTTTTAAATTTTATAAGTTTATTTATAATCTGAATATATACTTTTTATTTTATTAATAAAAATTTAATTTGCATTAAAAAAATTACTAGTAAAGTAACTGTTAGTCGCTAATTAGTTTAATGTGATATGGTAACTCTATCATATATATGGGCTTAATTTGATGCGGTTTTAGCGTTTTCCCCAGTTGGAATTCACATGATTCGATTGGTTAGAAAAAGTGTATACTTTATATTTTAATTATTTATACATTGTTAACATTACATATTAATAGTAATTGAGAAATAAATATGAAGCAACTAAGAGACTATATATCAGTGTTTTAAGTTAAAAACATTTTGCTTTAGTGAGAAGTTTTTTCTTCCAAACTTAAAAGGAATTTGCTTGCTGTTAATAGGCCATCTTAGAAGGTATTATACATATATTCTTTTTTATATTTTCGTTAGGGTTGGAAAAAACAAACCCAAAAACATTAAATCGCTTAAAACTGAGTTCAATTTATCTACACTGTTAACTAATCCGATCGGATGCACATATGCACTTTAATTATTAAAAACTTCACCAGTTAATGTAGTTGAATTTGAATTTTAATATATAATTAACCAGTTTATTAACTGTCAATTGGTTTTTATATATAATTTTTCATATATATATGGGGTACATAAGAATAATTTCACATTTTGATAATTGCCATTTTATATAAATATGAGTATCTGTATACCTTAAATCACCAAAAATTATTCACTTGTCAATGTTGATAAGTGATAAATTAGTGTTGAATTATTTTTATATTATCTTATATTGTGTTTATGTAATTTTTTTTATTATATTGATATTAAATTTTAATAACTTATATTTTTACTTATAATTTTATGTTTAGCACATTTAAAATTTATATTTTGATTTTATAGTTGTATTTTTTTTTATCAAACATATGATAATTTTATATATTTAATTTTTCAATTATTAACTGATCGCATTTAGCAGTTAATCAGTTATTGATGAATTGAATTTGAACCTTAATTTTAAAAAGCCAATATTAATGGACTGAATTTAAAAAATAAATTATGTATTGATTAATCAGTTCATGCCTACACCTAATTTTCACTGCAAGAAAATCCTAAATTAACAATGGAAATTAGAGATGAAATTCTGTCGCTAATCAGAATTAGCGACGAAATTTTGCGACGGACACATACCGTTGCTATTTCAGCCGTTGTTAAATTTAGCGACCGAAAATATCCATCGCTAAATTATATTTTACTCCGTCGCTAAATTTAGTTGCGGAATGTGCATTCCGTAGCTAAATTTGGAGACTGCGACGGACAAATAGTATCCGTCGCTAAATTTAGCGATGGATATTCAATGATGGAAGCCAAGTTTCCGTCGCTAAATTTATGAATTTTTTTTTTTATTATTTTAATTTATTTTTTTCATTTAATGATAAAATTATTAATAATATAAAAATTATAATTAACGAAAATAATAAAATTAAAAATGTATTAATTAATATAAATAAATTTTGTTAAAAATGTAACAATAGTGTATTGTTATCAACTAAATTGCTTTACAAATAGTAAATTTTCAATACATGACTAAGGAAATAAACAAAGGAAATTACTCAATGCAAACATAAAAATTTGAGAAATACAAAATCTGCTCATAACAGTCTTTACTCAATCCTGCCTCAATGATCATCTCATGAACTGCTTTGTCAATCAAAGCAATTTACATGCATAATCAAGACATATCACTGGGCACCAAAAAGAGCTTCAGTGGTCCTAGCCATCAAACATGAAGTGCAGAAAAAATAAACAAACTATCACAGGATATAGTAATTCAAAGGCAGCACCTTTCTGCCATTCAGAGTTATCAAACCCGAAAACTCAATTGTAAACATTAGTTATGCAATTCATTATTATATTCATGCAGTGAACAACCAATAAAAGCAACAGAGTCCCAATTCCCAACTAATACGTAGTTCCACAATTGCACACCAGGCCTCAAAATACAAATTCAAAACACTACCAACAACCAACAAACAGTCGAAAAGTCATTAAATTTGAAGAACAACGGGCAGAAAATACAAGCACATACCTTAACCAATTTCCTAGCAGACTCCAGTAAAGTATCACAGAGATAAAAATAATAATAATAATAATAATAATAAATTACATAAAAGAAAAGAGAACATGAAAACGGCATTTTGAACTTCCAATAAAGTACCTTCTGATTCTCATAGCCTCCTCAAGACCTGATATCCTCTTCGAGAAGACAACGAGTGTCCTCGGAGAATTTGATTGGTTATCTTCGAGAAGCCCAAGCCAAACCGGAGGAAGGGATGACGCCGGGGGAAGGGAAGGAGACGCCGGGGAAGGGAAGGAGATGACGCTGGATCTGATCGGCGGCGATGCAACAGGGCCAGATCTGGCCGGCGGCGACGGTTTGCGGGGGTGAGGGGGAGAGGACGGCGACAGCACGCAGGAGAGAGGGGAAAGCAGAGGGAGGAAGGAGAGAGAAGAAGGAAAAGGGTTTATATATCCCAATTTTTAGCGGCCGAATGAATCGTCCGTCGCTGAGGTTTCTTCTGTCTCTGTTTTTATTTTTAGCGGCCGAATGATGCGTCCGTCGCTAAATAGCGACAGAAGGTTTCTTTTGCCTCTGTTTTTATTTTTAGCGACGGAAAACTATGCCGTCACTAAATGTGATGATAAATCATTACCATCTCTAAATAGCGACGGTATGTACAATCGTCGCTACAAATAGTGAAGGCAGTACCTTTCTGCCATTCAGAGTTATCAAACCCGAAAACTCAATTGTAAACATTAGTTATGCAATTCATTATTATATTCATGCAGTGAACAACCAATAAAAGCAACAGAGTCCCCATTCCCAACTAATACGTAGTTCCACAATTGCACACCAGGCCTCAAAATACAAATTCAAAACACTACCAACAACCAACAAACAGTCGAAAAGTCATTAAATTTGAAGAACAACGGGCAGAAAATACAAGCACATACCTTAACCAATTTCCTAGCAGACTCCAGTAAAGTATCACAGAGATAAAAATAATAATAATAATAATAATAATAATAATAATAATAATAATAATAATAATAAATTACATAAAAGAAAAGAGAACACGAAAACGGCATTTAATTTGAACTTCCAATAAAGTACCTTCTGATTCTCATAGCCTCCTCAAGACCTGATATCCTCTTCGAGAAGACAACGAGTGTCCTCGGAGAATTTGATTGGTTATCTTCGAGAAGCCCAAGCCAAACCGGAGGAAGGGATGACGCCGGGGGAAGGGAAGGATACGCCGGGGGAAGGGAAGGAGACGCCGGGGAAGGGAAGGAGATGACGCTGGATCTGATCGGCGGCGATGCAACAGAGCCAGATCTGGCCGGCGGCGACGGTTTGCGGGGGTGAGGGGGAGAGGACGGCGACAGCACGCAGGAGAGAGGGGAAAGCAGAGGGAGGAAGGAGAGAGAAGAAGGAAAAGGGTTTATATATCCCAATTTTTAGCGGCCGAATGTGTCGTCCGTCGCTGAGGTTTCTTCTGTCTCTGTTTTTATTTTTAGCGACCCCAATTTTTAGCGGCCGAATGATGCGTCCGTCGCTAAATAGCGACAGAAGGTTTCTTCTGCCTCTGTTTTTATTTTTAGCGACGGAAAACTATGCCGTCACTAAATAGTGATGAAAAATCATTAACATCTCTAAATAGCGACGGTATGTACAATCGTCGCTACAAATAGTGAAGGTACTCACAAACCATCACTATTTAGCGACGGTATTTCATCCGTCGCTATTTGTAGCGATGGTATTTTCATTCTGTCACTAAAATTTGTAGCAACTCTTCGCGGTACTTGTTGGCGCCTATTTTAGCGACGAAATAAGTTTCCGTCGCTAAAATGGAGGGAAATCAGTCGCGCTACTTTTAGCGACCGTATTTGCATTCCGTCACTAAATTGAACTAGTTCCTACCAAATTAGCGACGGAATGGAAATACCGTTGCTAATTAGAGACCGATATCATTCGGTCGCTAAACTCTCATTTTCTTGTGATGTTCGTTTAGATATTTAAATTATTCATGAGCTAATCAAATTCTTAAGTAATAAGTTTCTGGTAGCATTTCAAAATTTTCATATTATTGTTTTCGAAAGAAAAATAAAATCTCTAGAAACATATATTGATTGGAGTTGGAGGTGGCAAATTTGGCCATCCAAAAACTCTTGTCCAAACTCGCTTGAAAAAATTGGCCTAAATTCAATTCAACCCACAAGTATGCACATTTAAACCAACTCAAATTATCCCATTAAATTTTGATCCAAATAGGTATGTTTCATATCCTAATAGGCATCAACTGTGCCAAATGGGTTCATATACTAATTTTATACCAACTACAATTTTTTTTATATCAATTATGTCCAACTAGATCCCAATCCATCCAGACCCAAAATAGGCTTGACTTGAATCTGACCCAGCCCATTCTGATCTGGCCAAAACTCGGTCCAGCTTGAAATAAGTCTAAATTTTATTTATACAGGTTCGTGTAGAAAAAAAATTTCAAATTTCGAGTAGATCTGACTCATTCTGGTCAGGCCTGAACTCGGCCTAAACTGACCCGGATTCAATCCAACCCGAAGTAGGTCTAAATTTTATTTATGCAGGAATTTGTAGAAAAAAATTTCAAATTCCAGTTAGGCATGGCCTGAACCCGTACCATTACGGCACAGTCCAAACTTGGCTCATCCCGACTAATTGCCAACCCAACTCGAAATAGGTTTGGATATTATTTATGCAAGTTTATATAAAAAAATCTTTAAATTTTGTATCTAAACTCGTCTCAATTCAGTCCGAACTAGTCTCATCCCAATTCGAACCGGGACCATGCCAAGTGTAAATACATTGAGAATGTAAAAAAGAAAATTATGTTTTGGGTTTTGGTCTTGGATGATATGCATGCATATATCTTAACTATAAATTCCACAGGTTGATATCGTTACTCACTTGCACAAATATACTTCAGCTTGTTGAACATCACTCGTCATGATGATGACATAAATTATAAAATATAATAAAACAGCGAATTACAATATAGATATATTAATAAATAAATTCATCTGTCCAGGAAAAATCTAATTCCTCCCTCTATGTTAGTGGGAAATATATTAAATACATTTTTTAATAATTAAATGAGCAAGTTTTATATCATTCAGACATTTAAATTTTGGGATAACTAAAAAAAACTAACGTTTTCTTTAAAAAAGAAATTAAATTTTGTACCAATTAACATTTTAAAATTTAAAACTCTATCGCTTAAAACATAACATTTCAAATTCTATTATTCTAACATTTTATGGACATTTTAATTAAGTTTCTCCATCCATAATTCCGTTAAATCTAACGAAAAAGTCGATTTTTTATTCAAAATAATAAGTTTTCAATTTTTATTTAATATTTAATATCATTCAAATTAAAATAAATTTTTATTATTTAATAATTAAATTTAAATTTTGCCAACTAAAAATAAAATCATAATTAATAAATGTTTAATTTAAATGTTAAACTAAAAAAATAATAGTCTCAAAATATAAAATTATTTTTAGAATATGTTTAAATATTGTACAAACTTATTTATATTACATTGCATTAATTTAAATATCGTATAACATTATTTCAAATAGTAATAAAATATTTTAAAATATATGATTTTTATATTTAAGATGTAAATTCCATATTTTTTCAACTATAATTTAATTTGTTAAAACACAAGTTGTTTTCAAAAGTCAAAAGTATTTGATTTTATCGAAAAATAATTTAATATGAAAGTTTATTATTTATTTTTCAATATAATTTTTTATTGTCTTTTAAAGTTAATATTTATACTTATATTTTAATTTATATTGTCTAAAAAATAATTATCAACATGAATAATAATATAAATTATTTATATTATATATTTATATAAAAATTAAAAAAATATTGAAAAAAAGTCATCCTTTTGAGTTATTAATAATAAGAAATTATTATTATTATTATTATTATTATTATTATTATTATTATTATTATTATTTAACTACATCAAATATTAAAGAAAAGCTAAAAAATAATTTTTTGAGTAAAAAAATTATTATTTCTAATAATTTTAACCAAATAATTGATGGAAAGATAAACGTTAACGTTCAATTGTTATGATTTTAATTGTAAATTGACCGAAACGTTAAGGTTTTTTAGTCATCCCCTAAAATGTGATGTAAGACCTCCAACAGTACTTAAAAAGTAGTAAAGATACGAAGTGCACACCTTGAACTTATTGATAAACATATCAAACCCAAATCCTCCATTAGTTTGTTTTGGATGGAAGAAGAATTCATGGTCAAGATTCAAGAGCCGACTTACAGGGAAACCCTTCGGAACTTTTTTTTTTTTAATCGTAATCAACAAAAACCTTTGTATAATAAACACACAAAATACATGAAACAGATAAAAATACTAGTACATTTGAAATTACTTGTGGCGGGTCAAGGCACATGCGAGTATATACACCAGTATGCCTTCAATAACTCACCAACATCCATAGTAAAATGGAATCATTGTTCTGGAATTAAATCAGCTTGTATGCAGAATATTACTTTGACATGTACCCTCTGATCCTGCATCCTCTTCCTGTATTTTTTCATTATGATGAAGCTGGCAAAACAAACTGAGACTTTACCTGCTACACGAACAAAAATCATAAGTCAGAAAATTCAAGACAGTTTCCATGAAAATAATGAGAAAGAAGAGCCATGTAATGTTAACCAACAGGATGTTAAGGTTCGAGAGAGCTACCAGGATTGAAACTGGATACAATCATGAAACTAAATGTCGTCGATGTTCTTTTACAGTAGGAAGCTTCTTCTGTCGCTTCTGCCCAACAAATCTAGTTGAGCCATATGCATTTGCAAAAGGAACCACCTTTCCGAATTTTAGATCTTCACCTGCTATCGTGTATAAATTCCCAGCTTCTGGTGAGCTAAAATCAGCAGGGTTTCTATTCACACTGCAGATGCCAGTCTCAGAATTGCTTTTAGGGGGACGAGCAGGTCGTGTGCCATTAGGGGCCTCCAACTTGTGTTTGGTTGAATTCTCTAAGCCACTATACTGCAAAGGAAACATGGAAGAATCCAGTGCACCAAAAAACATTGTTTGCATGCTATGAACTGGAAAGGATCCACAATTAGTGCTGCCAAAATTACAACTGGGAGATACAGATTTTTGTGTTCTACATCCTGTATTCTGTGTACGGAAATCGGAGCTTTTTCCCTTCGCTTTCTCTTGGGAAACTTGACCTGTAAAATCAGTGGCTTTCTTGAAGCATTTATCGTGTTGAAATGATGAAGCCGATGGACCAACTACAGCTGGGATAACAGAAAAATGTCTACGGGAATCCTCTGCATGTTGATTTTTCCCACGATGATCATATGATGTGTGCTTCAAAGTGTTGGAGACCTCAAAGGCCACAGATTCAAGTCTAGAAAACTCCTTAGGAGGATCTTGATCATGAGCTACACAAGTTCTTTTGAGGAACTTTGGATTTGTATCTAGATTTATTGGTGCACTGGACCTTAGTCCTGCATCCATGAGGCTGAGCAAATGCATTGCTGGTATGGTTTCATTGGTGTACAGATCCAGAGATCCCATGGGTTTTTTATTAAGTTCAATCCCTTTATGTTTGCAAGCAAATGGATATTCTGCGCATGTCCTGAGAATCTCAGAACCAAAGTTCCTATTTCGCTTTCCAACGCTAGCAGCATTCTCATTCAGGAATTTCAGATCACCATCACCATTCACATTTTCCTTACGAACATTACTAGGAGAATTTGAAAGGACATCTATATTTGTAGATAGAGAAGCACACTTTTGAGGAATGCTGTACAAAAAAGGCATGTGATTTGGCATCACGGAAGACCAAATATGATTTGTATCTTTATTCTGCTGTGGAATGCCCATACATGTGGTGCACGTTCCTGAGTTCTGCAAACAATTATTAGAGGACCTCTTCCCCACCCAATCCCCAATCCATTTGCAGTTTTGAGCACTATTTTGCCTGCCAGAAGTAGAAGCAGAATGTTGGACTCCACTTGATGACTTCTCTTGATGCTGGAAAAATGCGTGCAACCCTGCAGGGAGAGGAATTTTATGCAGATGGCTCCCATTCAATTGATTTACATCAGCTTGGCAAAAGTAATCAACTTTCTGTTTCATGGATCCTACATTTTCTCCCCTCTTGGTTATTCCATTTCTGCTGTTTTTAGGACATGAATTTCGTTTCTGAGTAGTATCCAGATGAAATAAGCCCACTTCTGCATTCCCATATGATTTATTAAAATTCATTGACTGGTAATTCTTAGTGTTGTTAGTCATTTCTAACTGGCATCTATCATGCTCAACATCAGGAAGACACCTCTCATACTGATGCTTTGCCATGAGTTCAACAATTTCCATGGGAATATCATCTACATTTCCCTGTTCAGGTGCCTTATTAGCTCTTTGGTCACTTTCTTTCCATGCAAAAGTCGATCGTTCCTGCATTCCAATTGCTTTCCTGTTGCCATTTGTACTACAAAAATTCTGGAATAAAGAGATAGAAAGTAAAGAGTTGTCCTAATCAAGGCAAGCTATGAAGCAGTTAATAAATCTAATTTCACAAGAAAAAAAAAGGGTAACAGACAAAAAGTATTGGTTCTCATAACAGCGCCTTGCCATTTAAATATGAAATGGTACCAGCAGATGGCCAACGTATGAAATAAATTGCAAGACATCTACAAGATAACATTCTGCCATGCATTCATTAACTTGTTATTATGAGATATCTGATCATTTTGTCCGAAAAATAAGAAATTTTCAGGTTCATCTTGATCAGTCATCAAATATAAATTTTGTCTCCAACTCTGCATTAATGTATTCCTACTTCAGTGATAGATTAAAAAGAAAACCAGCAATATTACCTTCCAAGGACACCAAAACCTAGTATAATGATCTATTCCAAAGGTAACAGTTGAGTTGAGAGGAAAGTAATAACAAAAACTGCTCTGCTATAAGCATGTTTCCAGGATTAAAATTCATAAATACTAGCAAATTGTCAATGACACACAACTACAAAGAATTTACTGCTAAAATCAATCACACATGCAGATTTTGTTGACAATCATAGAAAAACACAGCATGAAAAATCAGCAAGAAATGATTCATGTTGGAAATCAGGTCCAAATGCATGTTCCTCTCCATTAAAGAAAGTAAATGTTTAACCATGCTATTCTCCCAAAGTTAGTCAGTAGAGGAAAGCTCTTACCTTTTGCTGCATATGAGAACAACTGCCAATTTCAATCTGAGATGTGTAGCTCTGCTTCTCATCGAGGAGGGGCATATTGTTGGTAATTCGCTGGCTATTCATGTCATTATATACTCCTTTTCCAAAAGTCATATCTGAAGCAGATTTAGATGGAAAATTGAAATTCCTAACATAATTGGTTTCTGCAGCTTTCCTGTTAGTCTGATCTTCCCCTGCCAGGCCTTCCTGCCAAGTCAATAAAGGGATCCCTATGTCTTCATCCAAAGGATTGCGCTGCATATCATATCTTTGCATGGTCAAGTAGCTGTTAAGAGAAAGACTTAGACCTTCACTTGATGCATCCAGAGCTGAAGGAAATGGAACCCTAACAGGTTCTACACAAGAGAGATCCACATTTTTTGTACTAGTTAGATCTTTTTGGTGCACATGATTGCTAGGAATCAACATAGTCTCTTGATCATCTACTTCAGGAATCTTGCTTTTCTTCTTAAGAAGTTTCCTGTCCATTCTTTGAGCAGACAAAGGGAAAAAGTCTATCTCTCTTCCTGTAACTGCTTTAGGGATAGGATTAGGCAAAACTTCATCAGCAACATAGTTCCTAAAAGCATCATCAGTGTTTTCTCCAGCTTCAATTAGCACATCTTTTACAGGGACTAGAGACGACCTTCCATCAAAAGTCGGAGCTTTTCGGTTCTTTCTTTTGCCAATAGTGAGACTTCCATCATTTCGATATTTGGTGAAATGGTTCTTCATGCTAGTTTGCAATTGCATTCTAGCAAATGCTCTTGCAATGGATTCAGTGGATTCGACATCCCTCTTTAAAATTTTAACTTCTTTACTTGCTTTCTTGGGAGAGCCTGTTTCTACAGGTTTCCATTCTTCATCCAGGTCCAACTTTCTTTTCCTATGTTGACCCAAACACCTTCTCACCTTTCCTTGGATTACCACCCGATCTTGGGGAACAAAATGCTTGTCACCAGCTGTAGATCCATCTGCAATGGTATTTGATAATGAATCATCACCCTTGATGTTACCATCACCATTTTCACTCAGCAACTCAGTTAGCAGGCGCATTTTTCGTGTTTTCCGTCTATGCAACCCACTTGAGTTACCGTGACGAATATTGTTTCCAACCATGATCTCAGCACTGTCAGATGAAGCATAATCAAACTCATTCAATTCTGGGGAACAAAATCCACTGGCCTTGCCAGCGATACTTGCCTTCCCATTATTGCAATCTTCTCTTGAGATATCACACACAGCTAACTCTTTTTGCTCATCAGCCACAGAAGTTGCTTTCCTTTTTTCATTGATTGCAGTAGCATTTGTAACTGTACAATTTTCAGCCAATTCAGTATCAGCAACTTCATGATGTCCATAGCCTGGCTTGCATATATCTACTGATATATTACATTTGGATTTGAGATTCACTGTGGCAGATACCAGACTATCATTAGAACTGTACAACTCAAACTAGAACTAATTTGTTTTAGTTAGCTTCAGATTATAACCTGTATCATCTGCGTGATCTGTTTTCTGCATCAGGCTTGAAATTCCTGAAGTTAATTGATGCATTTCCTTATGCAGATTATCACTCGTATCCACATCATGTGCTGGAGAGAAGAAAATGCAGAAATTAAACAATTTAATATGGTGCACATATGATTGTGCATACAAGCTTTTAAGTATGTATACCTATAGTGAGACCATTTGTTTCAGTGTTCTTTTCTTTTTTATTAATGCATGATGAAGGATGAAATTCAGTGGTATTATTCATATTGGCTGAAGCATTAGCATCAATCTTTTTCCCTTCAGGAATGTCTTCCTTTGGAGGATGATGAAAATCAGATAGTAGCACAGCAACATCTTCAAGGATAGATGCATGGGAACAACTGATATTGGATTTGAATCCGCCACTACAAGATTTAAGAATATGTTTGTAATCATTTTCATCACCTCCAGCATGAATCTCCAACCTGCAATTCTGGCAACACCAATATCTAAACTTTGGAGTGTGTAAAGGAGGTAGCCTACACTCATGTTCACTGCATTTATTATCGTCATCATCTAAAGCAAATGGCCAACAAATCTTCCAGTCTTTTTTCCGAATTTCAGATACATATCCACTGCATTCAGAAAAAGGCATTCTGTAAACAATTTCGAAATAATTTAGAGCAACAACAAGATAGTTCTTGATGAGATAACTCAGCACCAAAGAAGAAGATGATGAAGAAGAAATTGCAAATGTGCAAATCTCACTGTATATTTTCAATTTCCAACTACCATTATAATTATTCAGTATCCCAACAGACAACTAGGCAAAATTTCATTGACCATTAGAAGACCTCCACAATAGATTCTCCCATTCAGATCTCATTGACAGCATCTTAAACATAAAGCCAAAGGAAAAAGAAAAATATAAATATATATATTGGAGCCTGGCTTGTATTTGTTCACCTAAAAATAAAACAAAAAAAAAATTGTTATGTGAGAGAAAAATTCTTCAAAATTTTAGCTTATAAGAACTTAGACATTACATAAACTCCCCCAGATTCTACGAAGTAAGATCTATTACCTCTCTCTCACTCTCATATTATGATTACATATACATCAATCATGCGTGTGTGTGACTAGACCATATGGCACCACATTATTACATAGAGCGTATAAAGTTACAAAACGATTAGGATCAGAGCTTACCGCATGGAAAAATGTTCACAGTTTTCTGCATCATTCTTTTCATTAGCATTGTTGAGGTCTATGGATATAGAGTCAATCTTAATGGACGATTCCACACACTTGGAGACAAAATCAGAACTGCTATGTTGATGATTCTCCTCTAACACAGCATGCTTCTCCATGTTGCACAGTGTCCAGCTAATGAATTTGCAACAAAACCAAAACTGTTATCATAAGCAACTATAATAAAACATAGCTGAGTTTAAAACAGTATGGAAGGCGAACATTCAAGCTTTTGATGGCACCTCTCATAATCTTAAGCAAATATCCCAGACAACCATGTTAGGGTTTGTCTTTATTGATATGATAACTATAATGGAAACAAAATAATTAGATGTGAATATCATGCTAAATGAGTAAGAAAGTAAAGGTTCACCATCTTGAGTGACGTAGCACATAAAATCACAACATCTTACACACCAAAAGCCAATAATGTTTAAAAGCAATAACTTAATTGAAAACCCTAGGTTCACATAATGACAAATTGCGGCACGCACTTATTGGATTGATGCTTTAAGATGAGCAAATTCAAACATGCAGTCGAACTCATTCACTGCAAATGGCAGATTAATTCCGAAAACAATGCCAGTAAGACAACGCACTAAATTAGGGTTACATAAACTAATAATATTTCACGCAATAAGGGAACAGTTGCAAGCCCCAGAATCAAAAACCCAGTTTAAAATGAATATAAAAGCTCAAACTTTAATATCAAAATCCTTTAATCCACAAATTAAAAAAAAATAGAAAAATTAGGGTTTTCCCATTTACAAATTGAAGACCATTGAAGAGTCAACATAGCTTCCGCAATCAAACTACCAACAAAATACCACATAAAATATAGCAGAAATCCAAAGATTCAAGGCTCAAACAAGGCCCAGATGATAAAATACAGAATAATAACCAAACTGGACGTACTAAACACAGTGAAATGACCCAAATACCAGAAAAAAAGGCAGCTGGAACTGAGCTAAAACCAACCCAAATCACAAACCGGGCAACCCGAAATTCTCAAACAAACACAAAATAACGGTAATTAAGTTAAAATACGCACCTTATTAGAGGTGACAATGAACAAGCCCCGATCTTAAACAGACCTGAATAGCTGGATTCGATCCTCCACGGCGAAACAAACAAATGGTACTAAAAGAAAGAGCATTTGGCGGCAAAAAAGAAGACACGAGAAATAATCAGAGATTCGAAGGTAGTAGAGAAGATTTAGAGTGCGATGTTCGAAAAACCCTAGCTTTTTACAAAGGTGGAAGGTTTTCGATTCTTAAGGGAGAGAGAGAAAGAGAAAAAGAAAAGATTTTTATCCTGTGCCCATAGAAAGAAGGTTTTTTGTTGTATTAAAAATCATCCATTACACATGCCCATGCCTACGCTATGTCCATTTTTTTATTTTCCACTTATTTAAAATACGTGGAATTTCCACGTGGCCCCAGAGAGAGAATGAGAGAAAGGTATAGATATAACTTGTGTAAATTGAAAGATATCCAACCATAACTCTCCACGTGGCAGGAAGGTGCGGTTCTTATCACAATCCATTAGCTTTTGTTGTGAGGCTTAAAAAAGGGCAAACCCTAGATGCAAATAGTGAAAGTTACTGCTTCTCAACGCGTGAAAAACACGCTCTCGTCTTATGATGATGACTTGAACTGTGTACTTGTCTTGTCATTTTGGTCTAAGATGCTTTTCCCACACATATGGGTTTTGATTGGAGCGTGTAGTGCACTTGTTTTGTGAGAGAGAGGGATTAGCTTAAGTATATAAAAACCCTAAGTCTTTTTTTTTTTTTTTTAAGGCAGATGTAACCCTAGGCCAAAGTTGCCTAATAAATATCTAACCCTAAATTTGGCCTAGCAGTGGTTTAAATGGAGAAATCAGATAGTGGCTAAATATACATAGAATTGAAATTGAAGTATGCAACTTTTTCATACAACTCAAAATAGAAGCAAAAACTTCACTATCCTCATCATTCACACCAATTGTACGTACAACTACTATTGATTATTGCTATAAGCTTGAATGATGAATATCCCAATAACAATCTTATTTCAAAATTATAAGATCTAGACCTCAATTATACATATACGTATATATATCATGTTATTCTGTATTAAATATCAAATTTTCTTAACATATTTACATGTCAAAAAGAAAAAAAACAATGGCATATAAATACTATATACGTGTTATTGATATTAATAGACCCAAATTCTTTAAGAGTAAAGTGCAAAATATAAATACTCATAATTTAGTTTTATCTCTCCATTAAATGACTGTTAATACTAACATATAATTATCCCATTCATGTAAAATATGAACTAATTTTTTTTGTAATTGAAGTAAATTACTGCATGATGACAAGTTTTAGTCATAAACAAGCTTTTTTATTATATTATTATTATTATTATTATGGGAGTTACATGTTAACTCACAACACCTCGAAAGAAAATATTGTGTACATTTACATGTAATTTACTAACAAAGTAATCTAGTATGAAAAACTAATAATCCAATATATATATATATATATATATATATATACCAACCCTAGGATTAAAATAAATAGAACTTGAAAATTGATAATCAATTAATAAACTTGGCAGTCGGACCACGACGTGGTTGATTTTTAATGAATCGTGTCACACTCACAAAATTATACTAAATTAATAAAAATGATAACAGTTTTATATTAGTAATTGAAATGGTCTTCATGTGGAATTCACGTGTTTTGAAGGTTTTGCATGCAAAAAATTACTTATGTAGTTATATACTAAATTTTCTTCACACATACGCATTTATAATATGAAGTGGAATTCCATCTTTATACAATACAGGATATTTATCATCAATGGGTTTCTCAATGAAATATAGGATATCAGAAATTAAAAAATATAACAAATTTATAGACCAAATCGGTAGCAGAATGACACGTTACATAAAAAAATTAGAATGCCAGTGGATACGTGATTACTAATTACATATAAATTATAATTATTTACATTAGTTTATTATACGAAAAGCTCATGGACAAAATTTAAATAAAATATTTTTTTAAATAAAACAATAATTATCATTGATAATAATTTATATTTCAAAATATTTCTCGTAAACTAAATTGGATATATTTTTTTTTTTTTTAAGGATCTAATTAGAAAGTTCACAATTTTGAAGGCAATATATGTATTTTCATTTTATAAATTTAGAAATGGCAGTTTAAGATCAGAAGAATTCAGTGGTTTGAGTTTGGTGAGTTGCATGATGACACCTAGTGTTGGATAGTGAGATGAAGAGAGAAAGATAATAATGAAGTAGTGGTAAAATAAAATTAATTACCTTGGGAATAATTATAATTTAAGTATATAATTAAATTAATTAACAAAGTTAATTAGATTGAAATAGGCGAAAAGGCAGTACAGAAAGGTTCGTATTGAGGTCAGTGGAACTGGAAGCCATTGAGATCCGTGTTGAATTTAGAGACAAATGTTAAATTACTGACTTACCTCATCATTTATATCATATTTATGGTATTTTTGGTTGAATCTTGAAAAGGATCTCTCACCCTCACCCTTCTTCATGTATCAGGCAATTACTTGAAAAAGGGCCCTCCTCAAATCACCACAGCTTTTCATGCATTTATGAATATAGGTCCATCACATATTATATTAAATTAAACTAATTAAGATCAGATTAGATGGGAAATTTGCTTCTACAAACCTAATTAGCTCCCTTTTTTCTCCTTAATTTCCTCAAATATTGCTTTTCTTGGCCTACTCTACCACCCAACGTTTTGACCTAAGGAAAACCTTGAATTTTAAAACTATATAATAATAAGATTCCAATCTCAACTAACAAGAAACCTTTTCTGTTCCAAAATATGATTGCCATCTCAAAAGGTTTACTCGATTTGATAGATCGCAACTTCTTCCTGTGTGTCGGTATAGGTATATGATTACGGAGAAGAGATAAGAGAAAAGTGTGAATCAAGTTAGTGAAACTGATAATAAATCGGCTAAGTTCTGCAGAATCTTGAAAATCCAAGAACCAGCTGGTTAATGGGTCTTTATTTAATTTGTTTATTTTCGGCACCGGCGATGAGTGTGTGGTGGTGGTGAAGGTAGAGAGAAATTGCAGGAATCAGGAGGTGGCCCCGTGAATTGTTCTGGTTATTACTCATTTTCAGCTTTATTGGGTTCCTCACCGAATCATATTGCCCAAATCCTGTTTTATAGTATTTAATTGGTTTCACTTCTTCTTATATTACTCTTTACATCCAACATTGAAATTATGTTATGTAAGACATTAATCTGTTTCCTTCAAAGTTAGATTTTGTAATTAGTAGTTATTAATTGCATAATTAACTAGTTTTAGATTCTCATCTAACATTGAGTTTGCCGAAAAATAAAAATATATCGTATTTTACAATATAGAATAATACATGTATTTTACAAGATAGTAGTGTTTGTTGAACATCATGAATATAGATTCCTATGAGTTTTTAAAGCTAAGTTAAATTAAGTTGCTTGTTAAGTTTCCTAATTTATGTGGTTTTTGATTTCGCACTAAGTAATAGTTATTTAAGGATTAATTTTACTCATAGTTATTAAACTATTTAACTTTTATGGAAAAATTATAAAATAAATTTTTTTAACAAAAAATATATTAGAAAATTAAAAAAGAAAAATCATTTTAGTCGAATTTTCAGATAAATTCTGCCTCAAATATATACTTATTGACATGCTATGTCATTCATCTTATCAAAGTGTATGACATATAGGCCTTGCCAACTGCCATATCACAATTAATAAAGAACATGACAAGTATAAAAATATTTTAAAAATAAAAAAATTCATTAAAATTTTACTCATGTCATCTCCTCATTAGTTGTAATGCAGCTGCTAAAATGGCACTTATCTCATGTGACAATCAATGAAAATTTATATAAATATCTTTCCGAAATTCGGTAAAAGTGATTTTTTAAAAATATTTTCCTAAATTCAAATATTCTTACGTTACAAAATTTATTTTAAGTATAAAGTATAAACATGTTTCCATACTTTTGGTACTTGTATAAAAAATTATGGTACGGAATATTTTTCCAACTTTTAGGGCATGTGTAGCTTAATGGTTAAAGTTGCTCGGTGCCTGAGATTATATGTTACCGGGCGCATAATAAATCTCAAGCAACAAGTCAATCATGAATTGTATATATATATATATCCTATCCTATATATAAATATATCAAATAGGATGATTTTTTTTTTAATTTAATTAACTTTCATTTTTTTATATTATTAACAAAAACAAAATTAACAAAAATTTACAAGAACAAAAAGTCTTACTTTAAAAAGTCCTATTCTAACTACAAAAGTAAAATTAATTTTTTATAGAGTAAAAAAAAAATATTTAATAATTTAATTATACATATCCAGATCAGATTAAAACAAAAAAAAACATTTATTAAAGTTCATATATTATTATCTTCAATTTAATATATTAACAATATTCATATTACATACGCAATCTAAATCTGTTTAATTTATAAAAACATTATTAATTAATAATTTATATGAAACCATTTTTATATTTTTTTTATCAATAATAAAATTTTCTAACGTTATATGATTGCTAAAAGTAGTAAGAGTGCACCTTCTCGCTAAAATTCTACTACGATCACTTTGATAATAAAAATTGAATTCTTGCTATGTCCTCGTCAATATAATTTAGCAATGAAATTGCAGCAATTAGCTATATGTGTGTTACCACTTACCATTCTTCTTTTATTTAATGTAAAAAGTATTATTGAATCTAGAAAAAATGACTAACTTATATTTTTAAATAATAATTTATATAATTAAATTCCTCCGAGTTCATTTTTAAATTCTTTATTAAACTGAATTTTTTATTTTAAATTAATTAAAATATTGATATATAAGCACATATAGTTCTAAAAAGATTATGTTATAATTTTAATTAAATATTGGTTAACAAATAACCTTTGAATTTTGATTTGAAGAGGAGTTGAATTCTATTTGACATAATGCCAATTATATTTAAGTTTTGTTATTCTTTTGTAAGTTGAATTTTATAATAAAAAAATATTTTCTTATTTACAATCTCTCTCTATATTTCTATATGTTTATATTGATAATGATCAGGAAAACTTTTAAAATTTAAAATAGATGCAAATATAAGCGCGCTATTGGATGGTAGATGACGTGTAATTATATATTAGTAGTAATAGTAGTAAGATTAACAAGTTTAAGTATTTTTTATATATTTTTAAACAATATGTGTGACATTTATTTCTTAATATATATATATATATATATAGAACAATTAAAAATTATATACTCTTTTAAAACTATAATTATTGATATATATATTCTTTAATATTTACCATATTAAAATAAATGTTATATTGTTTACAAATTACAATATTCTTATAATTTAATTATATTATTTTTTTATAACTGTAATAACTTATTAATACAAGAAAAATTTAAAAATTAATATTTTGTAAATTAAATGGGTGACACAGCTGGAAAAAAAAAATCAATCAGTTATCAAAAAGCTGTAAAGGAAAATTTATAAAATCAGCAGTTTTTATCAAACAGATGTAGAATAGTTGTTTGTAAGTAGAATTTAATTTAATTAGCTTACCAAAACCTTTACACCCAAATCCCTCTTAGTTTCGTGTTTAATTTTCTTAATTTATTGTGTTGGAGGCAGTATATAGACCGTAGATCATGCTTTTCGACCGCAAGAAAATGACTGATTAACAACGAAAATTTTCGATAAAATTCTGTCAGTAAACAAAATTAACGGAAAAAGTTATGGGTGTCATGATGGTCGGTAAACTAACCGACAGAAACGTTATTTTCGTCAATAGAATTTGCGATGAAATATATGTTTCCATTGAAAACATTTACAATGAAACAAATTATTCCATCGGTAAGTTTACCAATTTTCCTACAACTTTAGTTACGGAGTTCATTTTTCGTCGGCATTTAACAACGGATTTATTTTCCGTCAATAAAAAGTCATAAAAAATCTGTCATTTTCTTGTAGCGTACGCTTATAATTAATTAAGATTTAATATATTTATTTTTACAAATTTTTATAATGTAAACCTATGAGAAATTAATCGAAACAAATCCTACATGTGCAAAGCATTAAATTGTAATTTTGTCCCATACAAGGAAAAATATTTTTGCGTTAATTATTATTTCGTAAAACTTAAACAAATTATTTTTACAGTAAGAAGTCGAATCCATCCAAATAGAAAAAGACATGTAATTTTTTAACAAAAGTAAGAATTGCCGATTTCTAAGGGATTATAATAATAATAACAGCCTTGAGTTGAGCATCATTTATACATGGGCCCATGTGCATGTTTGTACGTAATTAAGTATGTACAGATATGAATCATACAATGCTGTAATTTACAGGACGACTATTGCATGCAAAACATTTGACCGCTATCATTACATCCTCTACTTTAATCCATAACCCTTTCCTCCTAATTTAAATGGAAGCCTTAATTAATCTATAATTAACCCCTTAATTTTATCACTTTAATTCTTCACTCATTTCAGTATATACAGCAACAATCATTTGTTCACCAAACATTTGTACTAATAATTTATATTAAGATTCATATCAACATTTAATACTGACCTAATAAAGTGTTAATTGCTAATATGCAAGTGTGATTATATTTAAAATTGCTGGTGCATATACCAAAAAAAGAATAATGACGTCTAAGTGGCATAAATAAATAAGTGCATAGAAATAATTATTTATTAAGCCATAAAAAATATACTCCATCCGTTGCTTTTTATGCGTCACTTTTTAGTAAAATTTAAATTTTATTTATCTGTCACTTTTATATTTTTAATGTAATTAATTTTTTTTTTTCAATTTAATTTTCTTTTCCCATAAAATTTGACCAATTAGATTTAAATTTGTGCATTAAATCACTCAATTTTTTCCTAAATTCAAAATTAATTAATATTTTTTAATTATAGTGAAAATAATAAAAGTAACACATATTAAGGAATGGAGAGAGTACTTAAAGTAATTTTATGGATAATTAGAATAGAACTTTAACTCGGAGATTAATTTTAAACTTAAAGAATTAGAATCAAATTAATTAAGTGCATGGAAGCTCTGTCACTAATTAATTTGCAAATTGTGCGAGAAAAATTTCTACAAAGATCTGCGAGGGCCAGAAGTCCCTTGCTAATTAGCAACAGACTAATCTCTTGCAAATCTTTTGTTAAAAATCAACGAATGAAAAATCTCTTGCAAAATAATTTTTAGGCTCATTCTTGAAACGGAAAATTTTTTCTAGTAAATCTTTCGCTAATTCTCAACTGTGAAGAATTTATTAAATTCCTTGCAATTTGGCAATTTTCTTATAATATAAGGTGGAGGGCTGGACACAATAATGTCAAAATATAATATGCATGATATAAAAAAAAAAATTAATTGAGGGGAAAGGGAGGCAATCTACAAACTTTAAAAAAGAAAAAAAAAATAAAGGAATTTTTATAAAAGTCATAAGGATTCAAAAGTTTTGGGAGGGACTTGTGGCTTTTGGTCCGCCCCTAATTACATTATTGTTATATAATCATAGTTTTAAAATAAAATATATAATTCAAAATATTTTATGATGATTTTTCCAAAAAAAAAGAGAGTTAATTAGTATTATTACAAATATTATTTAATAAATGGAAACTGCATACGAAATTATCCAAATGATTCATGCGTTATTATTATTATTATTATTATTGATTTCCTTTTTTTATGTATACATTTTTGTTGATTTCTGGTTGTTTCACTGATGTGTATTAGAGACGGGTCTAACTCCAGTGACTGTGGGACTAACATGATTGCGTTTCATACTATGGGATAGCTATTTTTTATCCATAGGCTAAATAATGCCGCCCTGTATTCATCTACTTATATATATATATAATTCATCTACTTATATAATATATATTTTTTAGGCTTATTTTTATATCATAATTAATTCTGCATCATTTTCTATTTATATTTTAGAATAGAAACAGCCGATCCTATATTTCCTTTCCTGCCACTTTGATATAAGTATATATATTAATGCGGTCTATAATATTTATCTAGCACATATACATTTTGGGAATTATAAAAAGAATTAAAACTTGATTTGTTTTTTCCACCTTAAGCTATGTAATTGACGTACGTTTAGAGAAATATATAACCAATAAGGGGAAGTGAGGGTGCATGAGTTGCGTGTGGGGTTAAAATAGGACAACAACCTCCATATATAGAATTGTACCAAAATTAGTGGAAGCCTACAGTCCTCTGTGAAGGACCATAGACAAAAGTTTTCAACCGCTAGATACAATACCTTCCACTCAAAAGTCAAAATTTCACCTTAAAAAAAAATTATAACATTTAAAATGTCATTTTATAAAATTAATATAATATTTATTACAATTTTTTCAATTCATTCATATCAGCATTATAATAAATATAAAATAAGCTATTATAATCTTAATCTTCTTAAAATATATTTTTTTATAAAAATAAGAAAAAGAAATTGAAAAAAGTGACATTTAACTTGTGATGGCAATTTATTTTATGTTTTATGAAAATTCAATATATATAACTAAATTCCATCAAAATTTATAGTAGTAATTTATATAACTAAATTATCAATATATATTACTAGTTTATTAATTAAATTAGTAAAATCAATCCTCTTGATAGATCAAATAATTAGATATTGCTCCTACATGACCCAACAGTTAATTAAAAGTAGGATATATAGTAAAGTTTTATTTTAATTTCTCAAATAAGAAAACGATTGATGAATTCAGCATGCTACCACCGCTAGGTATTAACTCAGCACATATATATAAAAGTGTAATTTACATAATTGGCTAAAAAATCCAAATATCTTAATAATATTTTAGAATGCCATTAAGCAGAATAAGAAAAAAAAAACTATTAGCATCTAATTTTGGCAATAACAAATGGATCTTATTATTCATTAATTATATATTTTTCTTAAATTACATGATAAAAAATAAAATGCTATAAAAATAAAATATTTTTACTATATAACATTCTATTATCTGAGGAGTGGACTTGCGTATGACTGATGAAATTATAAATCAAATTCAATAAAAAATGCAGTGTACACATATATGGTAGGCAGTGATTGACAATAATCAGATATTTAATTAATATACAGTACATGGTATAATTAATATACCACCGACCAACATAATTATAATTATCTTTGAAATGCGTGGCTATATATGGGAAAATAAAGCATTTTTCGTGAACTCTCCAACAATTTGATAGAGACAGCAAAACACCACCTAGATCCTCAACCTCAACTTTATTAGCTTGATTACAATTTATTGAAAAAAAAATCAAATATATTAATTATTTATAGATTTATAATTATATTAGTAATATATTTTATTTTAATAAATTTATACTTTGAAAGAATTGGAATAAGATAACTGGTAATAGAATTTACTTTAATTTTATATATCAAAATAATCATAAATAAAATAAATTTATATTTTGAAAGAATTGGAATAAGATAACTGGTAATAGCTAGAATGTGACTGTAAATCAAAGCAGTGAAGCACTGTAGCCATCAACCTAGAAAGAATTACTATGGTCCTTCCAAAGTCCAAACTATGATTCCATTTTCATTTTGGCAATAAGACCAACTAGATCTCAATCTTTTATAACAATTTCAATTTATATTTTTGTACATAACTAGAGGAATGCTGAATTGATAGCATTGTGTGAGGAATCGATTTATTTGATTTTATAAGCTGAGAGCCTAGCTATATATACATTTGAAATTTGGGTAATATGTTTTTTTTATAAGCCACAGAGTTCCATTAAGAACTTTTAAGAACATACAACGATACAATAGTTGCCCAGCATTTAGTAAATGCAACAAAACCAATATTTGTAATTGTGTCTGTACTTAATTGGACATTCCGTTATTAATTATTGATAGTAAATGTAACTAATAGTTCAATTTAAATATATTTAAAATGTTGGAGATTTATGTAGTCTGTTTTAAATTAAAGTTTGTGGGCCAAAATGAAAACTAAGTTATAAGTTGGAGGAAATTTAATAATTAACCCTAAAATAAATCATTATATATCTAAAATTCATCATTGAATTTAGTTCCAATTAAATTAATAATATTAATTATTATTATTATTTACACTATTTTCATTAGTTTCTCACTTTTATCGGCAAAATATAATTATAAAGAAATACTGTTGACCTATTTGGAATTTTTAAAGAGCATATATTATAATATTTTACAACTTAAGACAAAAAAATGCAAGAAGTACGTACTGTATATATTAGTCTATTAAATATATCATAATTATTTTTTTTGCATTTATAAAAATCAAATATATAATTGGTCTACTTTGAAGAATCAAAACCGATAACCGATTAATTGAAAATATTTGATTTGATTTCAAACTAATTTTTTAATTAGACATTCTTTCAATTTTTTTCTCACCTCTTATATTTAAAAATATTATTTTTTACTAATAACTTGTAGCAAAAAATATTTATAATTTTCTACTTAATTAATGAGAGAATACTTTATTTGCCCCACAATAATTGAGTTATCAATAATTAGCATTAAATTACTTTTTGAAAAAAACTTTTGATTACAATTTTTTTTTTTCAAAGAGAAGTACTATAGATTAAACAAATGAGAGTAATTACAAAAGATAAAATTAATTTGGACTATTTTTTTTTTGAATGCAAATTAAACTTTCATTAATATAATAAAAAATACATCTGAAAAGTATAAATAAACTTATAAAAGTTAAAAGTACAGAAAATGTATGAAATAAAAGAAATTGCTAAATTATATCTCTGAACTTATTCGACGAAACAGATTATTTAAAAAAAAAAACTAAAAATAGATGGAGCTTTCAATCTTTCATGAAAATTTGATTACATTTTAAACTTCAAACTTTTCTTATGATTAATAATTTAATGTTATCACTGATTTAATTTTTTTTTATATAGTTGACTGTTAATTTTTATATAAGAAATTATTTATATCCTTTTATTTTTCAAATACATGTTTTTTAACCACGAAGAAGGGTTGGAATATAAAAGACAAAGTTATCCATCATCATTGAAATTTAAATTTAAAATTCTATCAGCAATAGTGTTTTTTTTAAAACAAAGTTGCATATATTAAACTGAATCAATATTAATAACATCAACCAACCAATTTGGTGAAAAATCTAACCAGATGTAAAGACCAGGCAAGGAAACCGAGCCTCTAGGTAACCTATGAGCTACAGTATTCACTGATCTTTTAGCAAAACCAAACACAACGTTTGAAAGACATTGATTAAGTGAAAGACAATCATCAATAATTAAACCTAATTTAGAACCAATGTGGGTCTTGGCGTTTAACATCCTGATAACCATCTGAGCATCAGACTTTATAACAACCCTCTGCAAATTTTGAGCCTTAACCCAACTCAAAACTTCCCTGATAGCCATGCATTCGGCTACACAAGGAGAGTTCGTGAACTGAAGTGGACCAGACCCTGCTGCTAAAAACTTACCTTCGGAATCCCTTAAGATAAAACCAAACCCCGTTTTCTTCTCTTCCTCAAAAATGGTTGCATCAACATTAATTTTAATATACCTAAAATTAAAATGACATACATCCGGAAATTTAATATATATATATATACACGCAATTGTTTAATCTAAAAATTTAAATTTATTTCAGGATAAATGTCTATATAATTGAATTATATATTCGGTGTGTGGTTGTGTTGTGCAAAACTAAAATTATTTCTATAAAAATTAAAATCTAACATTATTTCTAAGTTTCATAATAATAATAATAATAACGATAATATTTGTTCTTAAATTTTGTCAGGCTGATCATGTGGCATAATTCTTAGAAGGGCCCCAGTCCGTCAAATTTCCATTTATTACAAATTTGTCCCTACCATTCTTGGAACGACATCGTTTTATCTTTTTATTTTTTTATTTTTTGTTTCAAATCAAAATTTCAAAATTATTATCTCGATTACGAGTATAATTCAGTTTGTTTGCATTTAAATGGCCGGATCATCTGTATCCATTTGATCCAACCATACCTCAAATCGTACCCTTTTATCACTGCACACGTGTACAACAGTAACAAAATCCTCCCTCTTTAGGACTTCATTACCGCCAAATTTCCCTCGCATCGCTTTCTAATGAAAATACTTGAAAGCCCAAATCGCCTTTAGCTAATCCAACGGCTAGTGACCAATCACACCATCTTCACTCAATCCGACCCGTTACTAAAAAACTTTCAAGTTCATCCGTCAGATCTGTCTCCGTCCTCATCCTGCCCTCCAATTGTGCTAAAATTAAATTTTCAAAAAGCTAACGAGGGAGAGAAAACGGAAACGGATTAATTGGAAAAAAAAAAAACCCTCAGTTCATTCAGCTCCCTAATACTTCAAAACTCTTCCATTGTTAAGTTTCGGTTCATTGTGTTGTTTTGGCGATTGTATAGATCATGAATGTCTATTAAAAGATTCAATACTCGTGTAGCTTGCAATGAAGCTTAACAAGTTTTTATGCTAGTTGAAGATTTCTTGGTTTTATTCGTGGTTTGTTTTGAGATTAATGGGAGAAAGTGAAGCTATCTCCGATTTTGCTCCAAAGAAATTGGCGCGCCAGTTGGATTTTACGGCAATTTGTAGAGCAACCGCGAATGTTGTTTTGTCTCAGCACTCAAAATTGCAGTCACCGCCGCCGTCTCATCCACAATTATATCAACAGACGCCACCGAAGCAGATGCAGCCAGTGCTGCAATTTCAAGTCCCGCCACAGCCGGTGCCGGTCGTGTGTCGGACACCTCACCCCGTGCCGAAAATTCCAACGCAAATGGTGCAGCTAGCGTGAGTTTATTTGTTTGCTTCTTTTGATATTTTTTGATGAATAAATTTAAACTCAGAGCCATATATTTCGATGTTGGTTGCTTTGTTACATAACATGAATTTTTGGATGCCATTATCATGGTACTCTCCTAAAACTAGAGAGTCGTGGAAAAAATGGAGTTCAATTACGTTTGAAGCTGAGAAACAAAACATGACAGCGGGTATATATCATATCATGATTTGATTGTTCAATGTAATCACTAGAGAGAATAATGAATTAATCAATCTTTTAATGAACATCAACTGAGAAAAATCTCAGCGGTGGGTGAATCTTGTGTGTAATTATTGAAGCATATACTTAGTCCATATCTGTTCTCTTATTATTTGGCCGATGCAAGGATATCGGTAGTTAGCGTTTGATACATAGGTGCGAGGCTTTTAGTGTCTCTTATTTTATTTTTAAAATAATGAATTTTCCCTCCTAACTTCACAGTGACTGTCATATTGAATATCATATCAGTGATCTGTTTGCTATTTGAACCATTGATCCCGAACTTATTCTTTTGTTCAGCAAGCAAGAATCCCCTGGTAGACAGCCTGGAAATATTGTCGAAGCAAAAGATGGGACTCCTAAGAAAGGAAAGCATTGTAATTGCAAAAATTCGCGTTGCTTGAAATTGTAAATACGTCATTCTCTTGCTTCCATTTTCAGTTTGATTTATTTTATTTTATTTTTTTTGTGCCTGTCTGTTTATATTTTCATCTTGAAGCTGTTGTCATGTGGATGTGATTCTTGTAAATCTGCTTTCAGGTGTAGTCCAGAAACATTTTCAATTGAAATTGGCTTCTAATACTCTATAGTTATAAACTAAACAATATTAGTGTTTCTCAATTTTACTATTTTTATCCGATTTTTCCCCAAGAAATTAGAAATATTTTAATGTTTTATGGGGAAATGTAATAGGTAAGCTAAAAGACAGTTTCGCTACATTCTTTGCAATGTGGCTTTAGTACCCAAGTTTTGGTTATTTTACCATCACGGTTACACTGTATTCTGCATTCTCTCCCACTTTTTCATAATTCATGTTTTATCATTTGTTCCCTATGGATGATCTTCCCGTAGAGATTATAACGTGCAAATGTAGGCAAAGGGAAAGTTGTCTAAAAAAAATGCTTCATTCAGTATCTAATAATTTTTTCTCTTTTCATAAAAACCTGCAAGATCAGTGGTTAAAGTCTTTTTTGAAGAATATTTCAACATTAGGATTTAATGCATCTTGCTCTTTGTTGCATCTTCATTTTCATTGTAACAAGAATAAAACTTTTGTTTCAGGTATTGCGAGTGCTTTGCATCTGGAATCCATTGCAATGGTTGCAATTGCTTAAATTGTTTTAACAATGTGGAAAATGAGGCTGCTAGGCAAGAGGCTGTTGGAGCTACCTTAGAGCGCAATCCAAATGCTTTCAGACCTAAGATTGCCACCAGTCCTCAAGGATCTCTGGTTACAAAGGTATGTTTCAACATGTTCAGTTGTGATTTACTGATACTTAATATTTGATTGTTTCACTACTCCATGATTTAATCAAATTAGCATATGGTCCCTTTTGTAAGCATATTTCTCTTTCTTCCTAATTAAAATGAAAAAATATTAAAATAAAACAAAAAATGCACTACAAGTATATTCATTTTCTTAAATTCACCTAATAATGAGTTCTTTCTGTTCCTCTAAATTAGCTGTTGCTATAAAGAATAGATATCTTGTAATAGAGCCTTTCACTCTGTGAATTTCTATTTTGACTTATTCTTTCTCTCTGGAGCAAGGTCTCAAATAAAGCTCTTTTTTGTTTCTAGAAAAAAAAATACTGCACAAATATGTATGAGTTCCTTTATCAACATATACTTTGCAGCCTATTTTTATATTTTTAACTTTTGTTTCTATTTTCATATAGCTTGTGTGCATTTAAAATGTTCCAAAAAAAAAAAAACAGGAGGATGCAAGGGAAGCTCAAATGATTGGGAAGCACAATAAAGGATGCCACTGTAAGAAATCGGGGTGCCTCAAAAAGTACTGCGAGTGTTTCCAAGCCAATATTTTGTGCTCTGAAAATTGTAAATGCATGGACTGCAAGAATTATGAAGAAAGTGAAGAACGAAGGGCCTTGTTTCATGGGAATCATAATGGCATAGCATATATGCAACAAGCAGCAAATGCAGCTATTAGTGGGGCTACTGGATCATCTAGCTACAGGACCCCCCTGGGGTCGAGGAAGAGGAAAAGTGAGGAACACCCAGGCAGTGTAACTAGAGATCAACCTGGTCATAGTACTGGAAAATTCCAACAGGTATGATGTGCAAACTCCAGTTGATACTGATGACCTGTATATTTTAGTAGCCAAATGCCTTTTTTATGGAGTGCTCCGTCTACATGCAGAAGAGGTTTTCTCGGCAACAATGCTACTTCAATAAGCAAAGATTGTTTTCTAGTTGGAAGTGAACTGATCCACTATCCTATTTTTTGGCTATTTTCATCAAAATTAATTGTTAAATTATGCTGTATTTTAGATGTTGGTAACTTGGTATTATATGAAGCCTTTGAGATCTTAATTTTCAATTTCTTCTTTAAGATCAGAAAGGTGTAAAATTTTATGTTGTTTTGTCCTCATTCACTTATCCAATGATTTCTCTGGCTAAAGCAGTAAATCTTTTTTCATTTTTTAACTTCTCTCTCGCTCTCTCTTTTTCCACTTTTATACAGGAAACTCATCTGAGAAATTCTGCAGCTTCTCTTTCTCCCTTGTCTGACCATGTTTCTCGTACTGCTTATGCAACTGTATTGGGTTCTTCAAAACTTAGTTACAAGTAAATGCTTCTCATTGTCGTTTTGCGCACATTGTTAATAGAAACATTTTGCGTTTTTCTCTTTCAGTACTGATTAGCGTTGATGACAGTACTGATTCGCATTCATCAACGTGAATTCAGGTCTCCTTTGGCAGGCATACTTCAGCCGCAAGATGTAAAGGAGATGTGCTCACTCTTGGTCATACTTTCACAAGAGGCTACAAAGGCGGTTTCAGGTTTGGATTAATGCATATAAATATATAATAAGCTACCCATAGCATTTCAGTTTACCTCTTGAAATTGTAAATAAGTTGACCACTTTTGATGCAATTACTGTATTTTGATGTGTTTCTTCATCTACTTTTTGAGAAAAATTTGCAGAAATCTGCAAATAGCCTTCAGAAAATTTCAATGGGATATTCACCAGATTATAGTTTGGTTTTCTTAGATATTTGGAGAGCAATTATGTATCTAACTTTAACATGGACTCTATCAACATAATTTAATCTTACTTCCAAATCTAGTTAGATGAGGTTTTTCATTTCTTGTACATTACCACATCAACCAAAGGGGAGGAGGGAAATGGGGGAATCAATTGCCACATCAACCAAAGGGGAGGAGGGAAATGAGGGAATCAATTCTGGGTTTTTTGGAGTTTCACAAGGACACCTCCCTAGTTCAATGAGGTTCTACACTAAATAATATTTATAATGTTAATTCAGATTCAATTGTTGTCTAGAAGTAATGGCAAGTAGTGTTTGTTAGAGGAGAGAAGTTTTGTGCCGGGGAGTATAAGGAGAGAGGACTTTACATTATTAACAATCTTGATGACAATAAAAATGGTGCTTCATTAAATAGTATTGTATTGATTTTTCAAACAATGAATTGGTTCCTTTTCACACAACTGCCTTGTCCTCAGATTTTCTGTCATTTTGAGTAAATAAAAAAGATTCTCAAAGTTCTCTCATCACATGTAGTAAAACTTACGTAATTTTTGATAGGTTAATAAGTTGATTGATGAAAATGTTTGAGACATCTGTCTAGTGCTGTAAGCTATGTGTTTTGCTTTTAATAAAGAATGTTTTAGATGCTCCTTATTCACTTATTTTTGAACAATTTATGTTCTTCAACAATATCAGGGAAAGGGGACAGGCAACTTGAGAGAGGAAATAATCACAAATTCGAAACCACTTCTGCTTCATCCATTCAAGCGAGGGAAGATAGTCTAAAAGGGCATGATATTCATAAGGCTTTGCCTGATGATTATGTTAACAGGAACAGAGCAGGAAGAGATACAAATAGTGATTCTAGAACTGATGGGATTAATTTGGAAGATGGAAGACCGCCATCACCAGAAATTGATTTGATGTGCCATGAAGAAGAGATGATTTTTATGGAAGCTGGATCACCTACTGGAACAGCAAGATACTGTCAAAACAAAACCCAGATAACGTCTAGTGGGCATGAGTCCTCAGCGATTTATGCAGAGCAGGAAAAGCTAATCCTAACCAGCTTCCGCGATTTGCTCAATAGGCTCATCACTTGTGGGAGCATAAAAGGTAATTGTCATGGTTTTGATTTTCCATGACTAGTTAACTTAAGGCAAATTAGTCTTGATCAAACTGCTATATTGCTTCTCAAATTTATTTTTATTTCTCGGGGATAGAATTTCTCAACAAGCTACTAGATTGACTTAGCAATGATAGAGGCTTTACTTGGCATTTTAGTTTTCTGCGTATTGCTACTCAATTTATTATTAATTTCTGTGGGTAGTTGATAAAATTTCTCAAGCGACTAGATTGACTTAGAAATGATATAGGCTTTAATTAGCATTTTAGTTTTCTGCCTGCAGTCATACGGCTCACAAGTAGGATGGTTGAGATTGTTGGGAAAAATAACCTTTCTAATAAATGTGAAATAAATAAGGAAAAATCAAAATAACAATTATAATACAAGAAATTATAGTGGAAAACTTTAAATCGGAGAAAAACCACTTGTTGTCCAAAAATAACTAAGAAAATTTCACTAAGTGTTTGAACAATTTTTACATTCGCTTACTCTAGTATTTTCTCATCCACTCAATAAATGGATACAAATCCAAGAGAATTTTCCCACAAATTCTCTAAGTTTCAAAGTTTACAAACAATTTTTCATTGAAATCCTCACATTTTGGATCCAATTTCCATTTGAAAAACAATCTCCTGTCTTATATAGGCAGGAGGTACCGCGTTGCTAGCCAAACATTTGCTGGCCTTTCCTTCAAATTTGACGCTTCCAAATTTGATGCCTCCATCTGCTGGCTCCGCCTCCAAATTTGACGCCTTCATTTTTTACTTTCTTTTTTTTTTTTTTTTTAAATTTAATACAACAATCTTCACCTACATTTAAAAAAAAACTACCATCGCCTATACTGACGAAACAATTATCTAAAATCGATAATTAAAAAATACATACTTCACCATACAAAATATTTCACTTAAAATTAAGAAATTTTAAGTCATTAATTATCTGACAACATGTTGAACAAAATTGTTGAAATTATGGTGCAACTCTTATACTTGATTTTTCCGAGAGTTACTCAACTATCGACATAAATCTAACTCACACCTTATATTTTGATCAAGCCAATGCCCGTGTGGAAAACCCGCTAGTGGTAACACATCCTCTATCATGGCAACTTGCGGAAACTAACGACATGCCATAAGGATATTCATGTTCTTTTTAGAGAACATCCGCAAAATCTATCTCACCCGAAATAGACACAGCTTTACCAACCAACGGAATTAGCCTGGAGTTGTTAGCTCCACTTTTTCGATTCGAATGCCTTGTGTAATCCGGATAGAATCAATAAATCATTGACTTGACTTTGCCACAACCAAAATTAATTCTTCTGTCAAATTTTTTCACCTCAAACCTTAAGCCCGACATCTTAGAATATTTGAACAGTATCTAGCTACAATAGCATAAACAGTATCTAGCTACAGTAGCACGAACAGTACGTTTGACCCACGTACAGTACTCTGAACAGTACTTTTGAACAAAAAGCTACAGTAGCATGCAAAATTTGCACTTTGAACAGTACTACTATTCACCAAATTTATCGTTTTACACTTGTTTTTGAAACGGATCGTATCGAAAAATTTCTTATATTTTTCTCTTCCTGGCAATATAATTATTTTTTCAAAATTCAATACTTTTCCGGACAGCTTTCGTGATGCAGTATGGAAAAATAGCCGAATTAAGGCTCTGATATCATTTGTTGGAAAAAAAATAACCCTCCTAATATGCAGAATAAATTAGAAAAATTAAAATAATAATCACAATATAAGAAATTATAGTGGAAAACTCCAAATCGGAGAAAAATTACTTGTTTTCTGAAAACAATTAAGAAAATTTTACTAAGTGTTTGAACAATTTTTACATTCACTCACTATACTATTTTCTCACCCACCTAATAAATGGATACAAATTCAAGAGAATTTTTCCATAAATTCTTTAAGTTTCAAAGTTTACAAACAAATTTTTATTGAAATTCTCACATTTTGGATCCAATTTCCATTTGAAGAACAATCTCCTGCCTTACATAGGCAGGAGGTACCGCGTTGCCAGCCAAACATTTGCTGGCCCCACCTCCAAATTTGACGCCTCCAAATTTGATGCCTCCATTATTGACTTCATCTGCTGGCCCCGCCTCCAAATTTGACGCCTTCATTTTTGACTTTTTTTTCTTTTCTTTTTAAATCTAATACAACAGAGATGTCTTTTAAAATGCATTGAGTAGCAGCTGTGGGTGATTCTTACTCGACCTAAGACATTAATATGAGAATCGGTTAAAAGGTTTATGAAAATAGAGATCCCTCTAATATCAGTGAGAGAGCCCCATGATTCTCATTAGTTATTATTTAATCTGCACACCCAGAATTTGGAGTCCTTTAAAATTTAAGATGCAATTAGAATGTTCGACATATTAAAGAAATTTTCTGAAACAGTTGGAGTTTTTCTCTTTTTCAGCTAGTTCCAATAGGTTTCTTCTTCTTTAAAATTCTGAGATGTAAACATTAATTGCTATAATACAACTGATCTTTTTGAAATTGCAGAAATGATGTGTTCACCATCAGCCAAGATTAAAATAGGCAACCAACAAGAACCAGCATGCAGAGACATCATTAATGCTGGAGCTGAAACAGCAAACAACAAGAAGGGGTAAAGTAAATGTGTTGGGAAACCTGCCACTAGCAATTCGGCTTCTAAAGGTTGTCTGCCTATGATATCCGTGACAAATGCAGAAAAGTGGAGAGACCAATCAAGCGAGCAAGAATTGAATTATCGAGAGGAATACTTCTTGATAGCATCAATTCAAACATGAAGTAACAATTTCCTGCCGAACTTCATGCGGTAAGAAGTTCCAATCTTCCAAATATTCTTCATTAGGAATTGCTTGCTAAGTATAAAAACATTCTTTTGGATAGTTTATGCTATCTGTGCTGACAAAGCGGGTTTAATGATATTTTGTTTTATGGTATATTCTTGTAATGTTTATATATTACTAGATAAAACATAGAAGCTCTTGTTTTAGCTATATGCGTCCAAGCCATTTATGTCTTCTAGTTTCGGATGCTTCTCCTCGAGGTACTAATGCAGTGTTATCTTTTCAGCTGTTTGCCCGTGGAGACTGATACAATGTTGTAATTCGTAAGTAATTGTTACTATGATTCCATATAATTTCTATTTTAGGCCACAAACATTGGCATCCAGTGTGCAATCTATATATCTAAGCAATCTTCCTGTGGATAAATTTAGAAGTAATCTTATTCTTTACGATATTAGAGTTAGCTCTTTCGAAGTCCCATCTCAATAAATTAAATGAGCGTTCATAGATGTTTGCTGTAGCTTACGTGTTATTATAAATAGATACACGAAAAGAATCTTAGGTTATTACGATACGATATGTATGAATGCTGATGATGCACTGTGTTTTTAAATCGACAGCCATTGCTAATACAGAACTTCTAAATAAAGGTTCTGTTGTAAATTATAATTTGTCAAATAATTTAGTGAAATCAGCTTTGGCGACTCAAACTGCCTGTGAAAAATTGTAGTTGATGATCCATATTAGAGTTTTTCTATAACAATTTGAGGCTTATATCTTATTAAATACTAGATGCCAGATGGCATAGGTTTTCAGAGTTCTAAAATATTTAACATTTTATTTAGATTTTTTCATGTATCTTTATCTTTTGATTAGTTTTTACTTTAATTTTGACGTAATTTTATTTTTCAAAAAATGATTACAAAATTAAATAAAGTCAATCCAGTATGTGCATTGCGTTTTTGTTTATCTACAATCCAAAATCAATGAAATCAGTAAATGTTTAGCATACTATGACACTAGATGAGCTTATGAAAAAATCTAATGAGAATTTGGTAATTTTCTCATTTTGAATTTTGATTGGCAGCTTGCTGGGGCTTCCTCCCACCGTCATTGCTGTACCTTCACTTTTTATTCTTTGAAATGCAAATTGCAAAAGAAACAAAGTATGGTTGGTTCATGGAAATTTCTCTAAACGGTACACTACAGTCAAATCAATTGAAACCAAGCCTTCGCGTTTGGTCGGTTATAGAAAACACTTAAATACCTATTGATTGGAATCAATTTCTTACAACAATTTATGATGTTTCACAAAGACATGAAAAAAATAGCCATGAACCAAAATTTTTAGGCAAAATGCATTTTGAGATTCTTGAATTATTAGTGATAATCTTTGAAATATCATAATGATATGTATAGTACGAGCCAATCGGATTGGAAGGGAGCTAGAACTTACAATAAGGTTAATTCGGTCGGATCGGACGTTAACATTTCGAAATTTAAGTTAAGGAAAGACTCAGAAAGAAAAAATGTAAAAAGATAATACTTGAATTCATTAAAAGATTTAGCTATTTATAAAGTAGAAAAAAGAGAATTATGCTATTAGTAGAGGTATTCGAGTACAATAGTGAGTAGGTAGAGGGTATGAACATATAGTAGTTAGGCTATTCATACATGGCTCGTCAGTTCAATCGGATTGGTTAGGTGGCTGGCAAGTCTGATTTGACAGGCTGCATGTGTCCGATGAAATTTATCTCGTATGAACTGTTGAATTTTATGAAATGAGTCTTGAGCCTTAAAATAATATAGGCTACGAATGATAGTGCGTATCATCAATTAGTATCTTACTTTACAAAATGCATATTAAATTTTTGAATTGCATGATTTATATACATTAGTAAAACATAAACGGAACTGGTGAATATGAAATACAATTGTCGTTAAAGCAGTTCTGGTTGGGCTCACATATGAATTAAAAAATTCTCAAAAAATGCACATCAGATTAATGAAAATAAAAAAAAAGAAAAAGAAAAACTGATTGCAAGTTACTAAAAGGCCACGAATTAGAATTCCGGCCCTTTTCCCCTCCAAAAAATCATGAAAGTCACATGAGGCCACTATGTCCTGCGCAGCATCAACAAAACATCACTGGACGCAGTCCTCTCCGTTTTTTCCATCCGAGAAAGAAAATGATTATATCCGACCTCGCAAGATTAAGTCTTCTTTCACAAATCATCATACCCGTCCATTCTTTCTGGGCCCACAAGCTCCACACGTGTCCACTGCATGCTCCTTGCCTCACCTCTCACCCGCCTATTTCTGTTTCCTATAAATACCCCATTCGAGCAATAAACAAAAAAGTAGTTATTCCTACTGGACCTACTCCCTTGCTTAACATGGAGCAAGAATCTTTCTCCGCCGAGAAGATCCGATCTCATTTCCTTCATGTTCTTCGTAGTAGACGTTCCTCTGAAGGTTTAATCACACCTTATTCAGTCCAATTAATCCATTATTATCTGTTTATTTTGTGTCAATTTTCTGATTCGAAATCCTTTTTTTTTCAGTTCCGTTATCTGTTGAAAATGGGAAACCAGTGGTTAATCCTTTGTTTCAGGATAACACGCTGCTGACTAACAAGAGCGAGGTTGATCAATTTCTTCTTTTTGTTCTTCTTCATTTTTAAGAGAGAGTTTTTTAGAAATTTTGCTTCTGTTTCAGGAGATGGAGTCTTGTCCGAAAGTAGAGATTAAGAATTTTAAAGAGTTACTTAAAGAGGAGAATCTTTATTTGACTACTGAGGTATCCAATGGAGTTGATTTTTTATTTTTTTATTTTTTATTATGATGTGATTATTGATTGATTGATTAATTAGTTAGATAATTGATAGGCAGGAGAGCAAGGGCGATTGCCGGTGTTAATTTTGAGCTTGAAAAATAGCAAGGAAAGAAGACCTGCCATTGTTTTCCTGCATAGCACTAATAAGTGCAAAGAGTGGTTACGGCCATTGCTTGAGGTATTCACTCCTGTTGATTCGCTTAATTTTTTGTTGCTGCTGCTGCTGTGGATGAGCAGGTTTTAACGGAATTGATTTAGTTGTTTCTGTTTTGATTATTTCAGGCTTATGCTTCGCGAGATTATGTAGCCATTGCAATCGACTCTCGCTACCATGGTGAACGTGCCTCCAGTAAAACCACATACCGAGATGTAAGTATGAGATCGAGTCTACTACTACTATTAATTTGATCTGGATTTGTTGTTTTTGTTAAACTTCTGAGCCAAGAGAGTCATTGTTTGTATAAGATTTGTTTTCCATTTACTATGGAATGGCAAAGGAAAAAGGTAATGCTTTGGCATTTTTACTGCCTCAGCATCTCCATTAAATGATCTTTTAGTTCCTTTCGACTAGAACTAGGTGAGTTGTACTCGAGAGAATGATGTTGATACACTCTTCAATATTCAACTGCAGGCTCTCATTTCATCGTGGAAGAGAGGTGATACAATGCCATTCATATTTGACATGGTAGCTTCTCTTTCTTTTGTGCTGTCCGTTCATTATAGTAACCTGTACTTCTGCATTTCATTTATGAGAGTTGATGAGTAGTCAACATTGATATTCATTTTGTCTTTCAATCAATTGAGACTTGGGAGTATAAAGAAATGGATCACAGAGTATTTAGAGTACTCGTGTTTAGAAATCCATGAAATAAATAGAATTGAACTCTTGGATTACATCGCTTCACTAGCTTGTTATCTAACTTTTCATCATTGCAGGTCTGGGACTTGATAAAACTGGCAGATTATCTTACCCTGCAGAGAGAAGATATAGACCCTAACAGGATAGGCATTACAGGCATATCTCTGGGAGGTTGGTCAATTTAGATGAAGATGATAACCAATTTTAGGTCACAGATGCTTATATATGAAAACTTGCATGCAATTGTGTAATGTAGGAATGCATGCCTGGTTTGCTGCTGCTGCTGACACTAGATATACGGTAGTCGCCCCCATAATCGGTGTGCAGGTATGTCTAGCATATTGATAAAGGTGGCCAAGAGTTTGCAAATGCATATTGAATACCTAACTGAATTATATAAAATGCATTGTAGGGGTTTCGTTGGGCCATAGACAATGATCAATGGCATGGTCGGGTTGACAGCATAAGGCCTGTATTTGAAGGTATGTACACAGGAAGAGGAAGTAGATATGATGAGATCATCAGAAATGCCACAACACTGCTAGTTTGAAATTTTTTTCTTTTGTCTTATGTCTACTTGGGTTTGAGTTCTTTCAGCTTTAGCTGCTCTGACTAGTAAATTTTGTCTGCAGAAGCACGGATGGACTTGGGGAAGAGTGCAATTGACAAAGAAGTGGTGGAGAAGGTCAGTTGCATTTTCACTTTAGACATATATGTGTCCATGTTAGAAGAACTACATGATTTGTTTTTTTTTTTTTTTTTTTTTTTTTAAGTTGTCAATAAGCTATCCTCTTTCTCCTGGTATTTTATCAATGGAAGTTTGTCACCAGATCAAGGGAGTTTTCTGTAAATTTTAGAACTAGTGTACTGAAGCAAGTAATATATAGCCCATGATTCACATTTCTGCTACCAAATCCCCATGGTGGTACTGGTTTCTCTGTTATAGAATCATACATCTTTACATCTCTTGACAGGTGTGGGACAGAATAGCTCCAGGTCTGGCCTCTAGCTTTGATTCACCATATACAATTCCAGCCATTGCACCACGCCCACTGCTAATTCTCAATGGTAAAATTCTTTTCTTCTTCCTGATAAGAAAATGGCATCCTAATGAAGCGGATTTTACTTAAAGCACCAGAGTGCAAGCTTAGACCAAATGCTTGAAGAAGCATGGAAAGCTGATTTTAACTCCATAAAATTAGCAAAAACATACTTACATTGTCATTAGTTATTTGAAAGCTGTTGGCTGCAAGGCGGACAAGGTTGTCTATGGGAAATTGCCTGGATGTTTAAATGAATCCTGACCTTGTTGTGCAATGTTCATTTTTCTCTTGGTGATTCAATCATGTATAAGACATTAACTGACATGCATTTGTGCATTTTAAGATCTCGGCATGGAATCATTCCTCTTTTATCCTTCTTTGATTTTTACATGAATATACGTTTACTGAACCAACTTCATCGAAGTCCAGAATTAATCTTAATTGCATCTCAAATATTTGTCTTGGGTTTGGAAATTACAGGTGCAGAAGATCCCCGTTGCCCACTTGCAGGTTTAGAAGTTCCCAAATCAAGAGCTCAGAAGGCATATGAAGAAGCCAATAATCAGGATAAATTTGAGGTATGGTGGTATTCTATAAAAAGGAGTTTAATAGGGTATTATGAATCGCAATTTTTCTAGTTGTCTCTAAAATCAAGTTTTTGCAAGTGGGGTAACTGAGAGCGCCATAATCATGTTACATGGGTTACTAAAGTAAGGATTAGGTCCAACTTAATAGCATATTTATTTTATTTTATGAACGAATCTCCAAGATGTTTCTTTTCCACCAATGAGCATTCTGCTTTTGGACCAGCATGTGGTAATTAATGTTGATTATTGTAGCTCATGTAACGTACGTAAGAACAGTAATTGCAATTGATTTGACATTATCTCCTTAACAAGCAGCTAATTGCACAACCTGGAATTGGACATCAATTGACTCCATTCATGGTCAAAGAAGCAAGTGATTGGTTCGACAAATTCCTGAAGAAATGATGCTAGTCAGACACGCGTGTTCTTTTATTATGTTCTAATATTTTCTTGTGAATTATTTAGAGGAAAAAGTAAATCGTCCAAGGTATGTTTTAATGCGTGTAATCTATGTTTTCAAGTTGCCCATGCTGACTTTTTGGTCACATCTGTATAATAGATTCCTATTTGATTGAAAGATAATTTTAGTTTATAGTTTTCTTTATATTGGATGATCTTTCCATATCTTTGATTCCTCTTTAACGCAAACCCAGTTGCCATTTATCCATTTGATTCCAGTTTTTCGCTATTTTACCAAGAGGTTTATGATTTAGACATATTCCAATGTTGTCCAAGGCATCTGAACCAACAGTAAAATCTCCCTAGATTTTCCATAAAATGAATGCTTTGGCAAAATTTACTGTTAAAATCTGCTGCTTTAAATTTCCTTATTTTTTCAAATAGAAACCAGGAATCCTTGAAATAACTTTTACTTGCTAACAAACTTACAATAGGCTGAATTCAACGGTCTAAATGGCAATGCTATAGACCAACCTAGTTGGCTTCAGTTTCAAAACAGTTGAGATCGATCAATGAGGATTTTAGTTTCAAAACAATTAATCTTCTAGCACTACTAGATGCGGAAAATAAGAAAATAAAATTCAAAGCCTGACCAGTTTCTAGTTCAACTGGCCCGACCAGCCAATCGGGTTTAGTTTTCAGAGCACTTTTTAGCATTTAGTTGCTGTATGCACTTGAATGGAGATAAATTAGCATGAAATGTACAAGGAGGAAGACATATTGCTCAACAAGGCAGTTGAAATAAATTTTAGTAGTGGTTTTGAAGCTAAAGCATACCACAGTAGTTTGGCTTTGCAATAGCTCAGAAAACAATTTTTGGCACTATAACTTATTTGTTCAACAATGATAACAACATGCTCGTATGATCAAAGAAATTCACCGCTCTTATTCAACCTTTTTTTGGTGAGGCTGCAAGTCTAGTATACATTCTTGCCATAGATTGATAACCTCTGATGTCACCTGATCGTAGAAGATTGCCTGTAAAAGAGTAGCAGCTTGTAAGAAGAAACATCATCTGCATTCTATTGTAAAGAAGTATGCAAAACACAGTCATTGCTTATTTAATCGGTCAAAGTGAAACCCTTAAGTAATGCCGGAGTCCCACAGCTCTCCAATAAAAGGACTATATCCAGAACCTCTTCGCTGCGCTATTATAAATTTTGACTCCTAAATTATCACTTGCAACCGGTACTTCACATGAAACCCTGAACTTAAAGATTGCCCTAACATGGCAAAATTAACAGGCCCTTTAGAATCCTATTTACTTCCTAAACTATACCATCTCCATAGCCAGAAATTACTCCAAGCACTTTAGACAGCCTCAACATTGATGACAAAGGGAATAAAAAAGGTATATGCCAAGGAAAAGCTATATTCACTAGGTTTGGACCCTTACCAATAATTAGTTTAAATATCTGCCTTTTCTTGTTATTTCCCCTGTCAGCATGACTGGCTATACTAATTCTTTAAAATATAGCTCCCTTGATTTATCTTCCCAACTGTCGTTGTGTTTGCACAGTATTGCCCAATCTAGGGAATTCTGGTCTTCCAATACGATGATTCAAGACCCTTCTATTCTTCTTACAAAGTTAAAACAAGTGAAAAGCATTTAAATTTGGATTAGCTTACCAGAATCACAGTTTAAAGGGCTATCAGGTTCAGGGTGGGCCATCAAAGCAATTATCGCCCTGCAGACAGACTGAAGTGTCCAAGCTGGGCTCCATGCATTCTTCAAGATATCAAGGCATATCTCTCCTGTCTGCCAGCAAAATTACAAATTTGGTGAATACTTGCACAACTGTTTCAGATTAATTTCATCCTACAAAAATTTTAGACAGGCCTCATATTTTTTTTTGTGACATGACAAGAGAATGGTTGAGGAGACATCCACCCTAAAACCATTGTTAGGTGACAAATCCAGGTTTCAAAACATGAATCATAACTAAATATGATCCAAGGTTGATAAAGTTTCATTTGTTAACTCGAAAACTGGAGAAAGAATACAATATAACAGAAAAAAGAAATACTTATAGTTCTTTGTAACTATTATATAAATACTTACCCTTTCTATATTAACAAAAAAAGGGAAAACATGAAATATAGATGTATAGGTAAAAGCCAATTACCAACATGGAATTAACTATAAATTATAGTTTGATCATCTTCACTGAACTTGGAAAAAAGGGAGGAAAAAAACAGAGAGATAGAGACAAGATTAAATGAAAAGCCACCAACTAAACTAGGAAAAGCACAATTCAAACTCTTGGTAGGAATAACATATACAATGATTGAGCAGTCCAAGCAATATCTATCAGCTAAAATCACTTGATGCTTGATGCTATTAAAAATAAATAAGTAAATAAATAAAAGATTGAGATTAAGTTGTCATAGCATATAATTCATACCTTAAAATGCACGTTTGGATGAAATATTTTAGTCAAGAACCGCACTTGAGGAGGCTGCAAAGGATACTGTTCCGGAACAGAGAAGGCCAGCTGGAAGACTCCACCCTCATAAGGAGTCTCAGTTGGTCCCTGTACCAAAAGAAAAGAGAGAAATCAATCCATTGAACAATTCAACTACAGCTTCTGTCCTTATACAAATAAGCCTACCTTTATAAGAGCGTTCCACTTAAAGATGTTGGAATCATCGCAAGCTAATTGAATATCGGGATCTGCTGATTTCTCTCTTTGCACCTCTTTGTATTCCTTGAACAACCTTGCCCTTGATGCCTGCACCGTAGAATTGCTAAAAAAAGGTTTCACATATTGCAAGGCCAAAAACCTTATAGTACCTAAATGTTTTACAAGTCTATAACTTTATCATGCAAATGGTAAACATCAAATCTGTACTTTCTGAATTCAGACCTTTTATATATAAATAATCATAAGACCCAAGAGAAAATGGGGCTAACCTGCATGCTAGTCGTCAATTAGTAACCCAATGTGCTTGAAAAGGCCTGTAAATCTGAAGCTGATCCAAAAGCTGCATAATCAGAAAATAACTGATCTCATGCATTAAAAAAAAAAACTTAGAAATTCGTAATTTATCATATGTTTCCTATCTCAAACTCATCGACAAATCAAATATCTTTCAGGATTACATATAAAAGAACTCGAAAATTAACCCACTAGGGTTACTAAAACAAAAAAATTGAAGAGGTTAACAGCCAATTCTAGGAAAAAGATATCACAAATCTACAAAGAATTGTGAAATTGGAGATCTTTATTAAGATAATTGAATTGTTATGAGAAAGAAAAAAGATATTCAAACTCCAACAAAAATCAAATTAGTAAGAACTTTGTAAAGTTATTTTGCTCAAATTTTCTAAGCGTCCAAACGGATCAATAGCATCTTTATTGGCATTTGGTTTTAATTATAATTACTGATAATTTTGACAAATAATTATAATTATTATGAGCGTAGAAGTATAACGCACCTGCTGAAGTTATCCCTGCGATGCGATTGACAGAGAGAAGACGAAGCTGAGAAAATGAGGTCGATGCTAGAGTTTTAATTCTCTATGAACAGATTCATATACGGCTGTTTCATTATTGGTTCATCTTCACCGTCCATGCTAAAACGTCAAATAATTTCATCCGTTCATCTGTGTGCTTTTTAGTAAAATTTTGGCAAAATTATTATTTTGACCCTAATATTATACTCCCTCCGGTTTTTTTATGTTTGACGTTTAACAATTGTTAAAAAATTCTTTTATGAATGACTTTTTAAATTTTTGATATACTTTTGGTTATTTTGTCTCATATTTGCCCTTAATTAATTTGCTCATCTTAAATGAACACTATTTTCAAGGAGGAGATTAATAAGGATAAATTAGTCATATCCATAGCCTATTTAATAGGTTATTGGTTTTGCCAAATAACCTTAAACGTCAAACATATAAAAACGGAGGGAGTAACAATGTACGGTTAAGCTTCTTGACTGAAATTTATTCAATTAAGCCCTATAATTTGCCAACCCCGAGAAGTGCCAGATTAAAAGCCTCTAAATTCCTTATAGCCATATCTCCATCCCACTTCCTTTGACAAAGTTCAGATTTAGCTATTCAGATTTATCTATGCCTTGATGAAGTAGAACCCCACCAGAAATTAACAATCAAGCTGGTTAATTCATCACACAATTTCTTAGGCAGTTAGCAAGACATTGTATAGATAGGCACAACTAATTAAGGCAACAAATTTAATCAGAAAGTTTTTCCTCCCTTGTGACAATAATTAAGATTGCCAACCTGCTAATCGTGATTAGAAGATAACATTTCACCTTCTTAAATGATGAACATTTAGATCGAAAAATGAATCCCAAATAATTATCATGAAAGCCCGTCTCTAAAATTTCAAGAATATACTTACCATTTTACTGTTGAGAGAGACGATGAGAATTATTCTTAAAGAAAAAAATGGATAATTTATGATAATTAATACTCTGTCCACTATATTACTATACTCTTGAAGAATTTAGGCCACACAATGTCGTTCCTCATCAGAAGTTCTACAAAATAATAACGAATCATCTGCAAAAAGAAGATGGGTCATGACTGAAGAATTTCGAGCAATTCAAACTCCTGAATATGAGAAAAAATGCAGCATTTCTTACAGCATATGATAGGCCTTCCATTGCCAAAACTAAGGTGACACAAGACATGAGACGAGAAACCCACGTAGAATGAAAACCAAGTTTCAACAAAATAGAGCGGATATAATCCCATTCCAAACTATCATAAGCTTTTGATATATCCAATGTAATAGCTGCAACCCTTAAGGATCGAGTCCCTCTATTTTTAAAAGAGTGCAACGTTTCATGTGCAATAATAATATTATCAGATATCAGATAACCTTTAATGAAATCATTTTGGTTGTCATATATAATGTTATTTAAAAACGGCCGAATACGGTTGACAGAGATTTTGGCAATAAGTTTATAAATAACATTACATAGACCAATGTGACGAATCTGTCTCGGAGCTCGAACATTTCTAACTTGAGGAATCACAGCAACGACGGTGTGATTAATTAACGAAAGTAGAATATCAATATCATAAAATTCTCAGACAGATTTACGCACCTCATTTTTAAGAATAGACCAGAATTTTTTATAAAATAAAGCAGTAAAACCATCATGACCTGGGCTTTCGTTGGATGAATAGATTGAACTGCCTGATACATTTCATCTTCAGAAACATGGGCGAACAAAGATGCATTAACCTAATCTGAAATAATAGATGGAACATGTTGCAAAAATTCATCTGAAGCAATATTTACTTGAGAAGAGTAAATATTTTGAAAGTAAGTGAGCAAAATGTCTGTCATTCCTTGCTGAGAAGCACAAAAAATACCACGATCATACTCCATACCCTTAATAGAATTCATTCTAGAACGAGTGATAGTATGGGCATGAAAAAGGGCTGTATTTTTATCTCCTTGAGCCAACCAGTTTACACGAGATTTTTCAGCCCTAAAAGCGTCCACACGAGCTACTTCAGCCTCCAGACCAAAAAGCGTTCCAAAGATTTAATAAGAGAGTAATCAGGAAAGTGTTGATTTGTTAAGGAATTAATCCGAGATTCCAGAGATTTAAAATTTAAAGCACCATTTGAACTTTGAAGAAGCAGTTTTTGACCAATCAGTTAAGAGTTTCCTACAAGACGAGATGCAGTCAGGCAGACAGACCTGAGAGCAGGACAGACTCGGGTGATTCCAATCTTGCGAGACAATGTTATAACGATCTGGATTATCAAGCCAACGCTAACAAATCAACTGTAAAAGAATTGGTCTATGATCCGAGCCAAGAACATTTAAATGAGAAACACACGCTTAAGCATGAGATACCAACCATGAAGATGAAAACTAAAACCCGATCATTGATAAATTGTTAGAAAGAAGACAAAAATAATGAATTCGCATGTAAACCACCCCTTTTTTCAGATGAATCTAAGACTGAATTAAAATCTCCAGCCAAAATAAAATTAGGACCCAGACATTGTTTATAGTCCACAAGAAAAGCTTATGGAGATAATCTAAGCTGTAGATCAGAACTTAAATAACAGGAAGTCAAATGCCACTCTTCATTACTAAAAGCATCCAGCAGCTTCATGTGTACAAAAAAAGGGGTAGAAGCCAACACAGTACAATTAAGGTTTTTCCCCATAACACAGCTAATCCCCCAGAAGAACCTACAGGATCCACTAAATATTTATTAAAATATCTACAATGGCACTTCAACAAAAGGGAATCCATAAACCTTTTCTTTCTGAACAAAAAAAGAGGAGGGGGGAAATGGGATTTAAGTAATCCTTTCAAATGGTGGACTGTCAAGGGATTCCCCAACACCTGGCAGTTTCAAAACAAAAGATTCATATTGCCTTGGGGGACCACTCATGGATGGTCACCTCCACCAAGGAAGCAGAAGAGTCACTAGAAAGAGGAATTCTCTTGGCCGGTGTTTCATCCTCAGTACAGCGCAACAAAGACCGTTTCTTATAAGGCATAGGAGCAGTAGAGCTTTGAAGAAGTGAGAGAACAGTAGAGGGATTTTCCTGCATTCCTTCAGCTCCAGAAGAAGCTTTCTTAAGCCGGCGTTTCCCTTTACCAACTGAACAAGTCCCTGCAGGTGGCACAATAGCTAAGGTACTTGACGAAAAAACTAGAGGAGGATTACATAAATTCCATCCAGGTAATCCAATATGAACTGGAACCCAAATCTGGAGAGCATAAAGAGGAAACATTGGAATGGATACAGGCACATAAAAGTCACAGGGGCAGCAGTAGCTGGCAACACAGCAGAGGAAGATTTAGACATAACAGCATATTTAATACCTTTAACTCTGCATCTACCCAAGGAAGAACGAGGCTGCTTCTTAGACAAGTTTGGTGAAGAAGTAGGAATAACCACAGAAGGAGTTTCTGATTCACCAGTTGAAAAAATTAAGTTAGAAGAAGAAGATACCTCAGAATGGAGAGCGGTAGAGAATCTGGCAATTGAATAATAGGCCCAGTAGTTACAAAAGGCTCATTCAGAGGTGGACTAGATAAAGCTTGATTAACCACACAAGAAACAGGTGAACAATTTGGAGAGCCCAAAACCTGAGATACCCCCCACCATGAAACCATCACCTCATGAAGCCAGTTATCCAAATCCCCATCCACAAAATCCATAGAGTGAGATGTCGTTAGGCTAGAAGCCCAATTAGAAGAAAAGAGTCCAAAAGAGCTCTCTCAGCAAACCAAAGCATCAGACATGGTAGTGCTAGAGACAGGAAGAACAGAGTCTAAATAATGCAAAGGAAGAGGCATGCAGCATGTCATATCATTTAGAGAAATAACAGTAGGAAATTTAGGATTTAAATCTAGAAGCACATCCAAAGGAGTAGAAATATCCAACGTAAAAATAGGCAATACATCATATTTGTCACCATTAATTGGACAAGTCATACTACTCTCACCAATTAATTTTAGAGGCTGCTTACCTTTATCAACAAAGATTGATGGGGATTCAAGATGTAACTGAGAAAAAGCCATAAGATCTATAGGACTCAAAAGCTCCAATGGCTTAGAAAAGACAGGGGAAGCTTTCCAGTTTTCAGAATATTGTATTTTTTTGAAAAATACCAGTGCGTCTTTTAAGTTCATCTGCATATTCTGGGCAAGCAGTATTAAGATGACCCATCCTGCCACAACCATAGCAAAAGTCAGACATCCTTTCATATTTAAATTTGAGAATCAGTTCCTAACCATCAGCCAAAGTGTAAACATAACCCAAGGGAATCGGTTCATCCATATCAAAATATAGTTTCACTCGCAGAAAACCCCTTAAAAATAACACCTCATCACTAACCGAATCTAATTTCCCAATCCAGTCCTCCCTAACAAATCAAAAAATCAGAGACAAATCTAAAATCTAAGTGGAACAACCACACAGCATACTACCTTACATACAAGCCCAAAATAGATAAGAGAAAAACTATTGGAAAATTAGATAATTATATCCAAGCAATCAAACCTGTGATGAGATGGTAGAAACAATAGAGGTAATAACAACAAATTTGAAAGGGGAAGCAAGAAATGATGAAGAAAGAAAAGGGCTATAATTCAAAATATCGGATTTTTAAATGAGCTTGAACAATTAGAGGATCCAAAATAGCATCTGCAGCTTCTTTGCGAGCCAGAATAAATAAGAATCAAGATAAGAATATATAGAAGTAGCAAGGCACAAAGCTAAATCTGAATCTCATAAAATAAAAGAATGGCCAATGAAACTGAAAATATATTAAAAAAGTTAGTTTCCCAGTTACCAAGAAATAAACCTAAGTTAATGCATTTAACCTAACCAAAAAGGCAACCCCAAAACCCAAGCACACAAACAAAAAGAGCTTCAAATTGCTCTTAAAGAAGAACAGATATTACATTTCTGCAAGCTACTTTGTTAAGAAATAAAAAATAAAAAATAATTTCCATCTTTGTGTAACACCGGACAAAACATAATCATAGAATTATATACTCAGAACAATATCAACCACATAACCAGTGCCATGGATTTCATTATGAAACACCCAGTCAAAATCTCATGAGTGTGACAACAGGGATGAGAATGCGGATCATCTTGTCTATGATTGCTTGCAACTACTATTTTTATGTGTGTTCTATTCCTGCTCAAGATTAGTTGAGTTCTTAGGTATTTACTGAAGGAGATGCTAAAGGATACTGTAATAAAACAATTTGAAAACCAAAAGTTGCCGAAAATTTTGGTAATTGTGATTTCATAGAAAAATAAGTTTGCACTCTGTGTAAAGCAAAATTCTGCATTCAAACATCAGATTCATATCTAGAGATGGAAAAAAAAATTACAACACATCCATACCTTCTGCACTGAATACACCGAGTCATCACAGTCTTCACCTGGGGAACTAGATTCTTATCAACCACAATTGCTTCATTTCAGCAAACCTGCCACAATCATATCCAAATGCCCTAGAATGAACCTGAAGATCACATTCTCCACCTTGATCACAAACTGGACGACTAGTCCAATGTATGGTTCATGAGCAAATACTCCATCACACCTTTGCACGCCTTTTTTGCCACAGGTGTGTGACTGTCCTAATCTTCATCCCTAAATGGCAAAACTCTTATAGATCAGCATACAGGAAAAAAAAAAAAAAAAAGAAAGACAAGGGGGAGAACTAATTGAAATACAAAGAATATAAATATTCATACATTGGAGAACCTTAAAACGTAAATTGGCAAATCATAAACCACATCAGAGAGGGACCAAAATTAAAATGTAAATCTAGAAATCACAAACTATACCATGGACAGAAACTATAAAACAGATTTTAAAAAATGGTGGGAAAATTAAATGAAGAATATATTATAGTTTCAAAATAAAATGGTTGGCAAGTAAGAGCTTAACTACAAGTTATAATAGTCAATAAGGTTACCCTTATACAACAGACATGGAATTAAACCTGAGACAAATGTCCAATATATACAGAGCTTTTTGTTTAAAGCAGAAACTGATCAAAAATCTCCAAGACGCCAAACAAATAGTAATAAATCCTGAGCAAAAAAAATAGTAATAAATCATAATCAAATAAAGCCAAACAAATAATACTGACTGGCAAGACGCCAAACTCCAATTTGCATCAAATCTATCTTTTCCCCTTCCCTTTGACTTTATCTTCTTAAGCAGCCCTTTAAACTTGTCCAAGCACTTGGGGACTTTCATGTAAATCATTTAGAGTTATAACACACCACTTATTCAAGCAGCTCTTATTCAACTACCACACCACTCAATTTGTGCATTCAAATTAACATCAATAACTCATTCGAAACAATAAAGGAGTTCAAACAATTTATCTTGACTTGTCTTGCCCGAATTCTTCTTCCAACCTAGTTATGTTTAGTTAAGAAAAATGAATTATCAAGTTTCAGTTCATGGTTCTTTAAACCATTCTCTTAACTCGCTTCATTTTCACATTATCTAACAGTAGAGTACAAGAAAAATTAAACAGAATCTCTATTCCCAATTCATATAGCCCGTGAGCCCTCCAATTCTAATTTTGTTTCAGATAAACCAATTTATTCAGTTATCTCATTTCAAAACTTTAATAAGTAGCATTTAGATTCCCCTTGCTCCTTCTTCCTTGGCCCAATACAACCCGAGAATCCCCAAACCCAATTTATCTCCTCTATTCACCAATTCAAAAGCATAATTCATCTCCTCTCAAGATTCTCTCACTAAGGAATTAAAAGAGAAATGTTTAAAATTCTTTTACTCACCTCAACTCTTCGATGAACTCTTGGGGATTTAGCTCAAATCTTCTCACTTGATTCTTCTTTCCCTTTTTGTTGTCTAGCCATCAATCTCACACTTTTCTCTCGCTTTTTGATCTCCCCAAAACCAGCTCTCGAATTCTGTCGCTTCCAATTGCCATGTCGTCGTCCTTCTGCACCGCTGCTCTGTACCGTTGATGGTCCTTTATTATTATTATTATTATTATTATTATTATTATTATTATTATTATTATTTTGAAAAACAATATTTAAATTTTTGAATGCATCGTTATTATTATTATTATTTGACCGTTGCAAATAGACCGTTGGTAGAATTCGACCGTTGTAATAAGTTTATTGAATAATCTCCCCTCATCCCTTTCCATCTCTAACTCTCCTCTTCTCCTCTCTCTCTCTCTCTCTCTAAAGCTCTCTTTTCCTGTTTCTCTCTGCTGGCCATTGCTGCAGAGACCCTGTGCTATAAATTGCCCACAAAATCTACTTTCTTCGGATTTCATCTCTGCTTCGTTCTTGTTTTCTTTTCCTTCTGTGAGAGATCCTCTTCCCATCTGAAACTCTCCCTCCCTGTTTCTCTCTCATGGCCATTGCTTTAAAGACCCCTGTGTTAAATTGCCCACAATTACTGCTTTCATCGGATTTCATCTCATCTTCTTTTTGTGTCATTTTCTTTCTCCGTCTCTCCTCTTCTTCTTCTCCACCAAAATATCTCTCTCTTCCATTGATTTTTTTCTCTCTCTAAAACTCTCTCCCTGTTTCTCTCCCCGTGTGCTTGCCCACTCTTTAAGAGCCAGTTGCTGCAATCACGAGTTGAACACCAGCTTCGCAGGAAAGTTGAAATTCGAAGTCATCTTCGTCATCCCAACATGTTGCTTTTGTATAACTTTTCCTAAATCTTGTTGAATTCTTTCAAAAGTATTGGAAAATGCGTCAAAATTGTGCTAAAATATGTCTGCATTGTTATTTATTTTTATGTATAAATCAAGTTTATCAATTGTGGTTCATAGTTGAGTGCTGGCTTTTTTTATATCTAATTGGATACTGAATCTTTGATTTATTGTGTCAGGTGAAGCCTCTAAAGGAGCTCACATTCAATACCCACGACATATGACATCTCGCCAGTTTCACGTTATGCTGGATGTGTTGACAGGTTATGTTTGGAAAATATGTTTCTTCCATTTTGTTGTCTGAATTTAAAATAAACTCATGCCCCATAGCAACTTGATGGCAAATATGTATAGCAATTTATTGATACATCGGCTTTCATAACTCTATTCTCTCTTTCTTGCAAAACTCGTTCAATTCCAGTTTCTGCAGTTAACATGTGAGTTTTAAAATGGCTCTCTGCTTCTTTTGATTAATGCTGTAAAAAGTTTTTGATCTCCTTTTATTTCTTTTTCTTTTTCGCCACTGCATATGGGATTTCAATTTGCTCATCTCTTGTTTTGCTTTTTTATTTTTTAAATAATGATTTCTTGTCCGCTGAGAAAATACATATAAATGCTTTCTTTTTTTATTTTTAAATAATTATTTGCTTCTTTTACTGCTGTTTTTTTAGCAGCCAAATAGATTAATGCTTTTAATGATGATTTTTCCGACAAATTGAATAAGTTTTGGATAGTTCCGAGTTTGATTGGTTTCACATTTTTGGTATGTTTGGGATAATTCCAATCAGACTTTATTTACAAAGAAAGCATTGATGTTTTTTTTTTCCGTTAACAATTCCATTCCATTAAGGATATGTATTATCTTGGTAAACATTGATCGGTTTTATTTGACCCTACATATTGAGCATTTTTGCCTTCCAATATTTGTGTCTTTCTTGTTTCATTTTTTGGAATTATGAAAATAATTTTAAGATAAAGTTTAGGATAGGTTTATAAAACTTAGATTTAAGGTTAAGAGTTTTAGAATTAGGATAGTTTTAAATTTAGGTTTAAGTTTTAGGGTTAAGAGTTTTAGAATTAGGATAGTTTAGGGTAGGTAGAGGGTAGGGCCGGGCCGGTAGGGTAGGGTAGGGTAGGGTAGGGGGGGCCTGGCCTTCGGGCCGGCCCTAGGGTAGGGTAGGCCTGGCCTTCGGGCCGGCCCTAGGGTAGGGTAGGCCTTGCCTTTGGGCCGGCATGGGGGTAGGGTAAGGCCAGGCCTGGGGGTAGGGTAGGCCTGGCCTTCGGGCCGGGGGTAGGGTAGGGTAGGGTAGGCCTGGCCTTCGGGCCGGCCTGAGGGTAGGGTAGGGTAGGGTAGGGTAGGGTAGGGTAGGGTAGGGTAGGGTAGGGTAGGGTAGGGTAGGGCTGGCCTGGCCTTCGGGCCGGCCTGGCCTTCGGGCCGGCCTGGTCCGTAGGGGTAGGCCTGGCCTTCGGGCCGGCCTGGGGGTAGGGTATACGGTAGGGTAGGGTAGGGTAGGCCTGGCCTTCGGGCCGGCCCTAGGGTAGTATACGGTAGGGTAGGGTAGGCCTGGCCTGGTAGGGTAGGGTAGGCCTGGCCTGGCCTTCGGGCCGGCCTGGTAGGTTAGGGTAGGCCTGGCCTTCGGTAGGGCCTAGGGTAGGGTAGGCCTGGCCTTCGGGCCTTCGGGCCGGACTGGGTAGGGTAGGGTGGGGTAGGGTGGGGTGGGGTGGGGTGGAGGCCTGGGGGTAGGGTAGGGTAGGGTAGGGTGGGGTGGGGTGGGGTGGAGGCCTGGGGGTAGGGTAGGGTAGGGTAGGGTAGGGTAGGCTTGGCCTTCGGGCCGGCCTGAGGGTAGGGTAGGCCTGGCCTTCGGGCCGGCCTGGGTAGGCTAGGGTAGGGTAGGGTAGGCCTGGCCTTCGGGCCGGCCTGGTAGGGGTAGGGGTAGGGTAGGGTAGGGTAGGGTAGGCCTAGGGTAGGGTAGGCCTGGCCTTCGGGCCGGCCTGGGGGTAGGGTAGGGTAGGGTAGGCCGGCCGGCATGGGGGTAGGGTAGGGTAGGGGGTAGGGTAGGCCCGGCCTTCGGTAGGGTAGGGTAGGGTAGGGTAGGGTAGGGTAGGGTAGGGTAGGGTAGGGTAGGGTAGGGGGGTAGGGTAGGGTAGGGTAGGGTAGGCCTGGCCTGGCCTGGCCTTCGGGCCGGCCTGGGGGTAGGGTAGGGTAGGGTAGGGTAGGCCTGGCCTTCGGGCCGGCCTGGTAGGGTAGGGTAGGCCTGGCCTTCGGGCCGGCCTGGGGGTAGGGTAGGGTAGGGTAGGGTAGGGTAGGGTAGGCATGGCGGGTCGGGCCGGCCTGGTAGGGTAGGGTAGGCCTGGCCTTCGGGCCGGCCTGGGGGTAGGGCCGGGCCTGGGGGTAGGGGTAGGGGTAGGGGTAGGGGTAGGGGTAGGGGTAGGGGTGGGGTAGGGTAGGGTAGGCCTGGCCTGGCCTTCGGGCCGGCCTGAGGGTAGGGTAGGGTAGGCCTGGCCTTCGGGCCGGCCTGGGGGTAGGGTAGGGTAGGGTAGGCCTGGGTATGCCTGGCCTTCGGGCCGGCCTGGTAGGGTAGGGTAGGCCTGGGGGTAGGGTAGGGTAAGGTAGGGTAGGGTAGGCCTGGCCTTCGGGCCGGCCTGGGGGTAGGGTAGGGTAGGGGGTAGGGTAGGCCTAGCCTTCGGGCCGGTAGGGTAGGGTAGGGTAGGGTAGGGTAGGGTAGGGTAGGGTAGGGTAGGGTAGGGTAGGGGGGTAGGGTAGGGTAGGGTAGGCCTGGCCTGGCCTGGCCTGGCCTTCGGGCCGGCCTGGGGGTAGGGTAGGGTAGGGTAGGGTAGGCCTGGCCTTCGGGCCGGCCTGGTAGGGTAGGGTAGGCCTGGCGTTCGGGCCGGCCTGGGGGTAGGGTAGGGTAGGGGGTAGGGGGTAGGGTAGGGTAGGTCTGGCCTTCGGGCCTGGGGGTAGGGTAGGGTCGACCTGGCCTTCGAGCCGGGTAGGGTAGGGTCGACCTGGCCTTCTAGCCGGCCTGGGGGTAGGGTAGGGTAGGCTTGGCCTTCGGGCTGGCCCTAGGGTAGGGTAGGGTAGGCCTGGCCTTCGGGCCGACCCTAGGGTAGGGTAGGGTAGGCCTGGCCTTCGGGCTGGCCTGGGGGTAGAGTAGGGTAGGCCTGGCCTTCGGGCCGGCCTGGGGGTAGGGTAGGGTAGGCCTGGCCTTCGGGCCGGCCTGGGGGTAGGGTAGGCCGTCGGGCCGGCCTGGTAGGGTAGGGTAGGCCTGGCCTTCGGGCCGGCCTGGGGGTAGGGTAGGCCTGGCCTTCGGTCCGAGCCCGGGGGTAGGGTAGGTCTGGGGTAGGGCCGAGCCGGGCCAGGCCCTGCTGCCCAGGGTCCGGCCGGGCTAGGCGTCTGGGGCGCCGGGTAGGCCCTGCTGCCCAGGTAGGGTAGGGCCGGCCGGGTCTGGCCTTGGGGGTCCGGGCGGACTGGCGCCTGAGGGGGAGGGGCAGGGCAGGGTAGGGTAGGGTAGGGCCAGGCCAGGCCGCCCAGTCCGGGTAGGGCCTGAGGGTGAGGGTGGGGTAGGGTAGGTTAGGGCCTAGTAGGGTGGGGTGGGGTGGGGTGGGGTAGGGGTAGGCCTGGCCTGAGGGTAGGGGTGGGGGTGGGGTAGGGTAGGGTCAGCCCTACCCCCTGTTTAAGGCCGCAGGCCACCGGGCCGACCCTACCCCTACACGAATAAGGCCACTGGCCAGGCCTTACCTCCCTCTTGGCCACCGAGCCGGACTAAGCCACCTTGGCTCGGCCCAACCCGTACCACTTATGACTGGTTCCCCCCTACCGACTTGGCCACCGGGCTACCCCTACTCGGACTAGGCCTGGCCCTAGCTTGGCCCGTCGCTACCCCTACCGTTAACCCCCACCCGGCCCTACCTACCCTACCCTACTGGGCCGTCTGGCCCGGCCGTATCCCCACCCGTCTACCCGAATTGGGCTGCCTAGCCCGGCCCTACCCCCTACCCGGACTGGGCCAGTGGCCCGGCCATACCCTACCCCCCTATCTGCCTGCCCCGACCTTACCCTATACGAACTGGGCCAGTGGCCCGGCCATACCCTACCCCCCTACCCGCCTGCCCTGACCCTACCCTATAGGACTGGGCCGCCTGCCTGGCCTTGCCACCCCTCCTACACGGAATGGGCCGCCTGGCCGGCCCGGCCCTACCCCCCTACCCGGACTGGGCCGCTTGGCCTGGCCTGGTCCGGCCCTACACTACCCTAACCCCCCCAGGCCAGTCCCTATGACTAGGCCAGCGGGCCCTACTCCCTACTAGGTCTACTAGGCCCCTACCCCCTACCCCTACCCCTACCCATACACGGGTCTGGATCTTTCTGTACCGAACTGAAATTCCGAAGAAAAAGATCCAGAACCGAATTGTACCGTTGACTTTTTTTACTAGAACCGAACCGAATTGTACCGTTGACTTTTTGAATATGACCGAACCGAATTGTACTGGAACCGGACCGAGAACCGTATTGAACAGTACCAAATTGGACCGAAAGAACCGATATTTATTACTTATTTTATATAATACTAGTAATTTATATATAAATATTATTTATAATTTATATTATATATTTATTATATAAATTTAGTTTCATAATTATTTGTATTAAATATTTTAATGCACTAAATTAATATAATAAATAGTTAATAAATTAAAATGGATATTTTAATTATTAATTTGATAAATTTAATTATTATATCTATATGAATATGCAATTAATTTTATTTAATTTTAGTGTCACTCAACTAATACTTATCTATTTTCGTCACAATTTTTATATGAGTATGTAAATTAAAAATCTATTTATAAATAAGAATGTATTAAAAATGAAATTTTACCAATTGATGTAAATTTATGGGTATATAATATTAATAATCACCTTATCAATAATTCAATTTATTTTTAGCAACACTCAACCAATACTCATATATTTTTGGCATAATATTTAGCTTAGTAATTAATACTATAAAAATGTTGATTTTTCATTATCACAGTATTTTATTTTTCATGAAAATTGTTATATATATGGATAATTTGATAAAAGAAAATTAAGACATAAAGTAATTGTTCAAGTTCAATACGTATTATTAATTATATATTCTATTAAACTATAAAACCTATAAAAAGGTGGCTGCATTTCACATTCACCCTTATAACTATTGATTATAATAGCAATTAACAATCTCTTAACTGTTAAGCCAAATTTAATGAAATTGAGTATAATAATTGAGTCAAGATAATAAATGTGAATAAACTCTAAACATAATCATAGTCCATAGAGGCATCTTCTATTCTCTAAATATAATTAGTCAAGGTTATATATAACTAATTATATGAATATGTAATTTTCTTATTAATTAATTTGATTTATATTTAATATCACTCAGCTAATACCCATTTATATCTAGCACAATATCTAATTATCTATATGAGTAATTGAATACGGATGAAATATTATATTTAGTCAAACCTATATTTAATATATATGTCAAAATTATAAACATAGTACACATTTTATATATAGTTTAAAATGTCTATATATCCAAAAAAATAACTAGAATTTCCTTCTACTACTATAATATGAATTAATATATGTCAAAACTTTTGCCATTACTATTAAAATTTTATTTCATATTTACTTTGCACTTTTTGGTTGACAACATAATGAAATGTATAAATAATCTACCTCAACTTAAGTGTTTCTATATACATTGCAAACAAAACCAATTTATTTTTATAAATTCATATATGATTGAAGATAGTAATATATATAATTTTTATTATCAGAAACTTAATTAATATATGATTAACACACCAATTATCATCAAGGATTATTAAAAATAATGTCAATATTATTTTTAGTTGTAAAGCAATATTATTAAGAATAAAATTTGAAAATTTTTAGGGGGATGAAAATTTTTATTTTGAGTTTTTGGAGTGAATTAAAATTTAAGTTTAAAGAATTGATAATTTTTAAAATATTTAAAAAATAAATTATTAAAATTATCTGAAGTATCGTATTGTACAGTTTTGTTTTTTACCGAAAGAACCGAAAAACCGAACTGAACTGTACCGAAAATTAAAAAACCGTACCGAAATTTTTAAGAACCGAATTGTACCGGGGGAGGGGGTAGCGACGGGCCAGGCCAGGCAACCTAGTATGGGTAGGTAGGGGTGTATACGGTTCGGTACAATTCAGGAATTTACAAATCACCGTATTGTATTGAAATTTCGGTTCCTAAAAATTTCGGTACAATTCGGTTCTTAAAAATTTATGTACAATTCGGTACGGTTTTTTAATTTTCGGTACAGTTCAGTTCGATTTTTCGGTTCTTTCGGTAAAAAACAAAACAATACAGTACAATACGATACTTCAGATAATTTTAATAATTTATTTTTTAAATATTTTAAAATTATCAATTCTTTAAACTTAAATTTTAATTCACTCCAAAAACTCAAAATAAAAATTTTCATCCCCCTAAAAATTTTCAAATTTTATTCTTAATAATATTGCTTTACAACTAAAATAATATTGACATTATTTTTAATAATCCTTGATGATGATTGGTGTGTTAATCATATATTAATTAAGTTTCTTATAATAAAAATTATATATATTACTATCTTCAATCATATATGAATTTATAAAAATAAATTGATTTTGTTTGCAATGTATATAGAAACACTTAAGTTGAGGTAGATTATTTATACATTTCATTATGTCAACCAAAAAGTGCAAAGTAAATATGAAATAAAATTTTAATAGTAATGGCAAAAGTTTTTGACATATATTAATTCATATTATAGTAGTGGAAGAAAATTCTAGTTATTTTTTTGGATATATAGATACTTTAAACTATATATAAAATGTGTACTATGTTTATAATTTTGACATATATATTAAATATAGGTTTGACTAAATATAATATTTCATCCGTATTCAATTACTCATATAGATAATTAGATATTGTGCTAGATATAAATGGGTATTAGCTGAATGATATTAAATATAAATCAAATTAATTAATAAGAAAATTACATATTCATATAATTAGTTATATATATAACCTTGACTAATTATATTTAGAGAATAGAAGATGCCTCTATGGACTATGATTATGTTTAGGATTTATTCACATTTATTATCTTGACTCAATTATTATACTCAATTTCATAAATTTGGCTTAATAGTTAAGAGATTGTTAATTGCTATTATAATCAATAGTTATGTTATAAGGGTGAATGTGAAATGCAGCCACCTTTTTATAGGTTTTGTAGTTTAATAGAATATATAATTAATAATACGTATTGAACTTGAACAATTACTTTATGTCTTAATTTTTTTTTATCAAATTATCCATATATATAACAATTTTCATGAAAAATAAAATACTGTGATAATGAAAAATCAACATTTTTATAGTATTAATTACTAAGCTAATTAAATTATTCGTAAAATTATTATATTCTTATATATTTATATTAATTGGTAAAATTTTATTGATACAATAATTGTATATAATTAATTAAAATACATAATCAATTACTCATATAAATATTACGCCAAAAATATATGAGTATTGGTTGAGTGATGCTAAAAATAAATTGAATGATAAGGTGATTAATATACCCATAAATTTACATCAATTGGTAAAATTTCATTTTTAATACATTCTTATTTATAAATAGATTTTTAATTTACATACTCATATAAAAATTGTGACGAAAATAAATAAGTATTAGTTGAGTGACACTAAAATTAAATAAAATTAATTGCATATTCATATAGATATAATAATTAAATTTATCAAATTAATAATTAAAATATCCATTTTAATTTATTAACTATTTATTATATTAATTTAGTGCATTAAAATATTTAATACAAATAATTATGAAACTAAATTTATATAATAAATATATAATATAAATTATAAATAATATTTATATATAAATTACTAGTGAGTACAATTCGGTTCGGTCTTAGTCAAAAAGTCAACGGTACAATTCGGTTCAGTTCTAGTAAAAAAAGTCAACGGTACAATTCGGTTCTGGATCTTTTTCTTCGGAATTTCGGTTCGGTACAGAAAGATCCAGACCCGTGTATGGGTAGGGGTAGGGGCCTAGTAGACCTAGTAGGGAGTAGGGCCCGCTGGCCTAGTCATAGGGACCGGCCTGGGGGGGTTAGGGTAGTGTAGGGCCGGACCGGACCAGGCCAGGCCAAGCGGCCCAGTCCGGGTAGGGGGGTAGGGGCCGGGCCGGCCAGGCGGCCCATTCCGTGTAGGAGGGGTGGCAAGGCCAGGCAGGCGGCCCAGTCCTATAGGGTAGGGTCGGGGCAGGCGGGTAGGGGGGTAGGGTATGGCCGGGCCACTGGCCCAGTTCGTATAGGGTAAGGTCGGGGCAGGCAGATAGGGGGGTAGGGTATGGCCGGGCCACTGGCCCAGTCCGGGTAGGGGGTAGGGCCGGGCTAGGCAGCCCAATTCGGGTAGACGGGTGGGGATACGGCCGGGCCAGACGGCCCAGTAGGGTAGGGTAGGTAGGGCCGGGTGGGGGTTAACGGTAGGGGTAGCGACGGGCCAAGCTAGGGCCAGGCCTAGTCCGAGTAGGGGTAGCCCGGTGGCCAAGTCGGTAGGGGGGAACCAGTCATAAGTGGTAGGGGTTGGGCCGAGCCAAGGTGGCTTAGTCCGGCTCGGTGGCCAAGAGGGAGGTAAGGCCTGGCCAGTGGCCTTATTCGTGTAGGGGTAGGGTCAGCCCGGTGGCCCGCGGCCTTAAACAGGGGGCAGGGCCGACCCTACCCTACCCCACCCCCACCCCTACCCTCAGGCCAGGCCTACCCCTACCCCCACCCCACCCCACCCTACTAGGCCCTAACCTACCCTACCCCACCCTACCCCACCCTCACCTTCAGGCCCTACCCGGACTGGGCGGCCTGGCCTGGCCCTACCCTACCCTCAGGCCAGGCAAGGCCCAGCCCGGCACTACCCTACCCGACCCTGCCCTGCCCCTCCCCCTCAGGCGCCAGTCCGCCCGGACCCCCAAGGCCGGACCCGGCTGGCCCTACCCTACCTGGGCAGCAGGGCCTACCCGGCGCCCCAGACGCCTAGCCCGGCCGGACCCTGGGCAGCAGGGCCTGGCCCGGCTCGGCCCTACCCCAGACCTACCCTACCCCCGGGCTCGGCCCGAAGGCCAGGCCTACCCTACCCTACCCCCAGGCCACCCTCAGGCCGGCCCGAAGGCTAGGCCTACCCCTACCCCTACCCCCTACACCCAGGCCCGGCCCTACCCCCAGGCCGGCCCGAAGGCCAGGCCTACCCTACCCTACCAGGCCGGCCGGACGGCCTACCCTACCCTACCCCCAGGCCGGCCCGAAGGCCAGGCCTACCCTACCCTACCCTAGGGCCGGCCCGAAGGCCAGGCCTACCCTACCCTACCCTACCCTAGGGCCGGCCCGAAGGCCAGGCCTACCCTACCCTACCCCCAGGCCGGCTCGAAGGCCAGGTCGACCCTACCCTACCCGGCTCGAAGGCCAGGTCGACCCTACCCTACCCCCAGGCCGGCCTGAAGGCCAGGCCTACCCTACCCTACCCTACCCTACCCTACCCCCAGGCCTACCCTACCCTACCCTAGGGCCGGCCCGAAGGCCAGGCCTACCCTACCCTACCCCTACCCCCAGGCCGGCCCGATGGCCAGGCCTACCCTACGCTACCCCTACCAGGCCCAGTCCGGCCCGAAGGCCAGGCCAGGCCAGGCCAGGCCAGGCCTACCCTACCCTACCCTACCCTACCCCCAGGCCCCCCTACCCTACCCCACCCCCCAGGCCAGGCCCCCCTACCCTACCCTACCCTACCCCACCCCCAGGCCAGGCCCCCCTACCAGGCCGGCCCGAAGGCCAGGCCTACCCTACCCTACCAGGCCGGCCGGACGGCCTACCCTACCCTACCCCCAGGCCGGCCCGAAGGCCAGGCCTACCCTACCCTACCCTACCCTAGGGCCGGCCCAAAGGCCAGGCCTACCCTACCCTACCCCCAGGCCGGCTCGAAGGCCAGGTCGACCCTACCCTACCCGGCTCGAAGGCCAGGTCGACCCTACCCTACCCCCAGGCCGGCCTGAAGGCCAGGCCTACCCTACCCTACCCTACCCTACCCTACCCTACCCTACCCTACCCTACCCCCAGGCCTACCCTACCCTACCCTAGGGCCGGCCCGAAGGCCAGGCCTACCCTACCCTACCCCTACCCCCAGGCCGGCCCGATGGCCAGGCCTACCCTACGCTACCCCTACCAGGCCCAGTCCGGCCCGAAGGCCAGGCCTACCCTACCCTACCCTACCCTACCCTACCCTACCCTACCCCACCCCCAGGCCAGGCCCCCCTACCCTACCCTACCCCCAGGCCCCCCCTACCCTACCCTACCCTACCCCACCCCCCAGGCCAGGCCCCCCTACCCTACCCCACCCCCAGGCCGGCCCGAAGGCCAAGCCTCCCCTACCCCTAGGCCCGAAGGCTACCCCTACCCCTAGGCCCGAAGGCTACCCCTACCCCTACCCCTACCCCTACCCCTACCCCTACCCCTACCCTACCCTACCCTACCCTACCCTACCCTACCCTACCCCTACCCCTACCCCTACCCCTACCCCTACCCCTACCCCTACCCCTACCCCTACCCCTACCCCTACGCCCGAAGGCCAGGCCTACCCTACCCTAGGCCTACCCTACCCTACCTACCCTACCCTACCCTACCCCTACCCTACCCCTACCCCTACCCCTACCCCTACCCCTACCCCTACCCCTACCCTACCCTACCCCTACCCTACCCTACCCTACCCTACCCTACCCCTACCCCTAGGCCCGAAGGCCAGGCCTACCCTACCCTAGGCCTACCCTACCCTACCCTACCTACCCTACCCCTACCCTACCCTACCCCTACCCTACCCTACCCTACCCTACCCTACCCCTACCCCTACCCCTACCCCTACCCCTACCCCTACCCCTACCCCTACCCCTACCCCTACCCCTACCCCTACCCCTACCCCTACCAGGCCGGCCCGAAGGCCAGGCCTACCCGACCCTACCCTAGCCTACCCAGGCCGGCCCGAAGGCCAGGCCTACCCTACCCTCAGGCCGGCCCGAAGGCCAAGCCTACCCTACCCTACCCTACCCTACCCCCAGGCCTCCACCCCACCCCACCCCACCCCACCCCACCCCACCCTACCCTACCCTACCCTACCCTACCCTACCCTACCCTACCCTACCCTACCCTACCCTACCCTACCCCTACCCCTACCAGGCCCAGTCCGGCCCGAAGGCCAGGCCTACCCTACCCTAGGCCCTACCGAAGGCCAGGCCTACCCTAACCTACCAGGCCGGCCCGAAGGCCAGGCCAGGCCTACCCTACCCTACCGTATACCCTACCCCCAGGCCGGCCCGAAGGCCAGGCCTACCCTACCCTACCCTACCCCACCCCCCAGGCCGGCCCGAAGGCCAGGCCTACCCTACCCTACCCCCCAGGCCGGCCCGAAGGCCAGGCCTACCCTACCCTACCCCCAGGCCTGGCCTTACCCTACCCCCATGCCGGCCCGAAGGCAAGGCCTACCCTACCCTAGGGCCGGCCCGAAGGCCAGGCCTACCCCTACCCTAGGGCCGGCCCGAAGGCCAGGCCCCCCCCTACCCTACCCTACCCTACCCTACCCTACCCTACCGGCCCGGCCCTACCCTCTACCTACCCTAAACTATCCTAATTCTAAAACTCTTAACCCTAAAACTTAAACCTAAATTTAAAACTATCCTAATTCTAAAACTCTTAACCTTAAATCTAAGTTTTATAAACCTATCCTAAACTTTATCTTAAAATTATTTTCATAATTCCAAAAAATGAAACAAGAAAGACACAAATATTGGAAGGCAAAAATGCTCAATATGTAGGGTCAAATAAAACCGATCAATGTTTACCAAGATAATACATATCCTTAATGGAATGGAATTGTTAACGGAAAAAAAAAACATCAATGCTTTCTTTGTAAATAAAGTCTGATTGGAATTATCCCAAACATACCAAAAATGTGAAACCAATCAAACTCGGAACTATCCAAAACTTATTCAATTTGTCGGAAAAATCATCATTAAAAGCATTAATCTATTTGGCTGCTAAAAAAACAGCAGTAAAAGAAGCAAATAATTATTTAAAAATAAAAAAAGAAAGCATTTATATGTATTTTCTCAGCGGACAAGAAATCATTATTTAAAAAATAAAAAAGCAAAACAAGAGATGAGCAAATTGAAATCCCATATGCAGTGGCGAAAAAGAAAAAGAAATAAAAGGAGATCAAAAACTTTTTACAGCATTAATCAAAAGAAGCAGAGAGCCATTTTAAAACTCACATGTTAACTGCAGAAACTGGAATTGAACGAGTTTTGCAAGAAAGAGAGAATAGAGTTATGAAAGCCGATGTATCAATAAATTGCTATACATATTTGCCATCAAGTTGCTATGGGGCATGAGTTTATTTTAAATTCAGACAACAAAATGGAAGAAACATATTTTCCAAACATAACCTGTCAACACATCCAGCATAACGTGAAACTGGCGAGATGTCATATGTCGTGGGTATTGAATGTGAGCTCCTTTAGAGGCTTCACCTGACACAATAAATCAAAGATTCAGTATCCAATTAGATATAAAAAAAGCCAGCACTCAACTATGAACCACAATTGATAAACTTGATTTATACATAAAAATAAATAACAATGCAGACATATTTTAGCACAATTTTGACGCATTTTCCAATACTTTTGAAAGAATTCAACAAGATTTAGGAAAAGTTATACAAAAGCAACATGTTGGGATGACGAAGATGACTTCGAATTTCAACTTTCCTGCGAAGCTGGTGTTCAACTCGTGATTGCAGCAACTGGCTCTTAAAGAGTGGGCAAGCACACGGGGAGAGAAACAGGGAGAGAGTTTTAGAGAGAGAAAAAAATCAATGGAAGAGAGAGATATTTTGGTGGAGAAGAAGAAGAGGAGAGACGGAGAAAGAAAATGACACAAAAAGAAGATGAGATGAAATCCGATGAAAGCAGTAATTGTGGGCAATTTAACACAGGGGTCTTTAAAGCAATGGCCATGAGAGAGAAACAGGGAGGGAGAGTTTCAGATGGGAAGAGGATCTCTCACAGAAGGAAAAGAAAACAAGAACGAAGCAGAGATGAAATCCGAAGAAAGTAGATTTTGTGGGCAATTTATAGCACAGGGTCTCTGCAGCAATGGCCAGCAGAGAGAAACAGGAAAAGAGAGCTTTAGAGAGAGAGAGAGAGAGAGGAGAAGAGGAGAGTTAGAGATGGAAAGGGATGAGGGGAGATTATTCAATAAACTTATTACAACGGTCGAATTCTACCAACGGTCTATTTGCAACGGTCAAATAATAATAATAATAACGATGCATTCAAAAATTTAAATATTGTTTTTCAAAATAATAATAATAATAATAATAATAATAATAATAATAATAATAAAGGACCATCAACGGTACAGAGCAGCGGTGCAGAAGGACGACGACATGGCAATTGGAAGCGACAGAATTCGAGAGCTGGTTTTGGGGAGATCAAAAAGCGAGAGAAAAGTGTGAGATTGATGGCTAGACAACAAAAAGGGAAAGAAGAATCAAGTGAGAAGATTTGAGCTAAATCCCCAAGAGTTCATCGAAGAGTTGAGGTGAGTAAAAGAATTTTAAACATTTCTCTTTTAATTCCTTAGTGAGAGAATCTTGAGAGGAGATGAATTATGCTTTTGAATTGGTGAATAGAGGAGATAAATTGGGTTTGGGGATTCTCGGGTTGTATTGGGCCAAGGAAGAAGGAGCAAGGGGAATCTAAATGCTACTTATTAAAGTTTTGAAATGAGATAACTGAATAAATTGGTTTATCTGAAACAAAATTAGAATTGGAGGGCTCACGGGCTATATGAATTGGGAATAGAGATTCTGTTTAATTTTTCTTGTACTCTACTGTTAGATAATGTGAAAATGAAGCGAGTTAAGAGAATGGTTTAAAGAACCATGAACTGAAACTTGATAATTCATTTTTCTTAACTAAACATAACTAGGTTGGAAGAAGAATTCGGGCAAGACAAGTCAAGATAAATTGTTTGAACTCCTTTATTGTTTCGAATGAGTTATTGATGTTAATTTGAATGCACAAATTGAGTGGTGTGGTAGTTGAATAAGAGCTGCTTGAATAAGTGGTGTGTTATAACTCTAAATGATTTACATGAAAGTCCCCAAGTGCTTGGACAAGTTTAAAGGGCTGCTTAAGAAGATAAAGTCAAAGGGAAGGGGAAAAGATAGATTTGATGCAAATTGGAGTTTGGCGTCTTGCCAGTCAGTATTATTTGTTTGGCTTTATTTGATTATGATTTATTACTATTTTTTTTGCTCAGGATTTATTACTATTTGTTTGGCGTCTTGGAGATTTTTGATCAGTTTCTGCTTTAAACAAAAAGCTCTGTATATATTGGACATTTGTCTCAGGTTTAATTCCATGTCTGTTGTATAAGGGTAACCTTATTGACTATTATAACTTGTAGTTAAGCTCTTACTTGCCAACCATTTTATTTTGAAACTATAATATATTCTTCATTTAATTTTCCCACCATTTTTTAAAATCTGTTTTATAGTTTCTGTCCATGGTATAGTTTGTGATTTCTAGATTTACATTTTAATTTTGGTCCCTCTCTGATGTGGTTTATGATTTGCCAATTTACGTTTTAAGGTTCTCCAATGTATGAATATTTATATTCTTTGTATTTCAATTAGTTCTCCCCCTTGTCTTTCTTTCTTTTTTTTTTTTTTTCCTGTATGCTGATCTATAAGAGTTTTGCCATTTAGGGATGAAGATTAGGACAGTCACACACCTGTGGCAAAAAAGGCGTGCAAAGGTGTGATGGAGTATTTGCTCATGAACCATACATTGGACTAGTCGTCCAGTTTGTGATCAAGGTGGAGAATGTGATCTTCAGGTTCATTCTAGGGCATTTGGATATGATTGTGGCAGGTTTGCTGAAATGAAGCAATTGTGGTTGATAAGAATCTAGTTCCCCAGGTGAAGACTGTGATGACTCGGTGTATTCAGTGCAGAAGGTATGGATGTGTTGTAATTTTTTTTTCCATCTCTAGATATGAATCTGATGTTTGAATGCAGAATTTTGCTTTACACAGAGTGCAAACTTATTTTTCTATGAAATCACAATTACCAAAATTTTCGGCAACTTTTGGTTTTCAAATTGTTTTATTACAGTATCCTTTAGCATCTCCTTCAGTAAATACCTAAGAACTCAACTAATCTTGAGCAGGAATAGAACACACATAAAAATAGTAGTTGCAAGCAATCATAGACAAGATGATCTGCATTCTCATCCCTGTTGTCACACTCATGAGATTTTGACTGGGTGTTTCATAATGAAATCCATGGCACTGGTTATGTGGTTGATATTGTTCTGAGTATATAATTCTATGATTATGTTTTGTCCGGTGTTACACAAAGATGGAAATTATTTTTTATTTTTTATTTCTTAACAAAGTAGCTTGCAGAAATGTAATATCTGTTCTTCTTTAAGAGCAATTTGAAGCTCTTTTTGTTTGTGTGCTTGGGTTTTGGGGTTGCCTTTTTGGTTAGGTTAAATGCATTAACTTAGGTTTATTTCTTGGTAACTGGGAAACTAACTTTTTTAATATATTTTCAGTTTCATTGGCCATTCTTTTATTTTATGAGATTCAGATTTAGCTTTGTGCCTTGCTACTTCTATATATTCTTATCTTGATTCTTATTTATTCTGGCTCGCAAAGAAGCTGCAGATGCTATTTTGGATCCTCTAATTGTTCAAGCTCATTTAAAAATCCGATATTTTGAATTATAGCCCTTTTCTTTCTTCATCATTTCTTGCTTCCCCTTTCAAATTTGTTGTTATTACCTCTATTGTTTCTACCATCTCATCACAGGTTTGATTGCTTGGATATAATTATCTAATTTTCCAATAGTTTTTCTCTTATCTATTTTGGGCTTGTATGTAAGGTAGTATGCTGTGTGGTTGTTCCACTTAGATTTTAGATTTGTCTCTGATTTTTTGATTTGTTAGGGAGGACTGGATTGGGAAATTAGATTCGGTTAGTGATGAGGTGTTATTTTTAAGGGGTTTTCTGCGAGTGAAACTATATTTTGATATGGATGAACCGATTCCCTTGGGTTATGTTTACACTTTGGCTGATGGTTAGGAACTGATTCTCAAATTTAAATATGAAAGGATGTCTGACTTTTGCTATGGTTGTGGCAGGATGGGTCATCTTAATACTGCTTGCCCAGAATATGCAGATGAACTTAAAAGACGCACTGGTATTTTTCAAAAAAATACAATATTCTGAAAACTGGAAAGCTTCCCCTGTCTTTTCTAAGCCATTGGAGCTTTTGAGTCCTATAGATCTTATGGCTTTTTCTCAGTTACATCTTGAATCCCCATCAATCTTTGTTGATAAAGGTAAGCAGCCTCTAAAATTAATTGGTGAGAGTAGTATGACTTGTCCAATTAATGGTGACAAATATGATGTATTGCCTATTTTTACGTTGGATATTTCTACTCCTTTGGATGTGCTTCTAGATTTAAATCCTAAATTTCCTACTGTTATTTCTCTAAATGATATGACATGCTGCATGCCTCTTCCTTTGCATTATTTAGACTCTGTTCTTCCTGTCTCTAGCACTACCATGTCTGATGCTTTGGTTTGCTGAGAGAGCTCTTTTGGACTCTTTTCTTCTAATTGGGCTTCTAGCCTAACGACATCTCACTCTATGGATTTTGTGGATGGGGATTTGGATAACTGGCTTCATGAGGTGATGGTTTCATGGTGGGGGGTATCTCAGGTTTTGGGCTCTCCAAATTGTTCACCTGTTTCTTGTGTGGTTAATCAAGCTTTATCTAGTCCACCTCTGAATGAGCCTTTTGTAACTGCTGGGCCTATTATTCAATTGCCAGATTCTCTACCGCTCTCCATTCTGAGGTATCTTCTTCTTCTAACTTAATTTTTTCAACTGGTGAATCAGAAACTCCTTCTGTGGTTATTCCTACTTCTTCACCAAACTTGTCTAAGAAGCAGCCTCGTTCTTCCTTGGGTAGATGCAGAGTTAAAGGTATTAAATATGCTGTTATGTCTAAATCTTCCTCTGCTGTGTTGCCAGCTACTGCTGCCCCTGTGACTTTTATGTGCCTGTATCCATTCCAATGTTTCCCCTTTATGCTCTCCAGATTTGGGTTCCAGTTCATATTGGATTACCTGGATGGAATTTATGTAATCCTCCTCTAGTTTTTTCGTCAAGTACCTTAGCTATTGTGCCACCTGCAGGGACTTGTTCAGTTGGTAAAGGGAAACGCCGGCTTAAGAAAGCTTCTTCTGGAGCTGAAGGAATGCAGGAAAATCCCTCTACTGTTCTCTCACTTCTTCAAAGCTCTACTGCTCCTATGCCTTATAAGAAACGGTCTTTGTTGCGCTGTACTGAGGATGAAACACCGGCCAAGAGAATTCCTCTTTCTAGTGACTCTTCTGCTTCCTTGGTGGAGGTGACCATCCATGAGTGGTCCCCCAAGGCAATATGAATCTTTTGTTTTGAAACTGCCAGGTGTTGGGGAATCCCTTGACAGTCCACCATTTGAAAGGATTACTTAAATCCCATTTCCCCCCTCCTCTTTTTTTGTTCAGAAAGAAAAGGTTTATGGATTCCCTTTTGTTGAAGTGCCATTGTAGATATTTTAATAAATATTTAGTGGATCCTGTAGGTTCTTCTGGGGGATTAGCTGTGTTATGGGGAAAAACCTTAATTGTACTGTGTTGGCTTCTACCCCTTTTTTTGTACACATGAAGCTGCTGGATGCTTTTAGTAATGAAGAGTGGCATTTGACTTCCTGTTATTTAAGTTCTGATCTGTCGGATATGCCTTGAATTTAGGCTTTTGGGATTTGTCTTGTTTCTCTTTTGTCAAAAATTGCTGCCACCGAATTCGGTGGCACAGTAAATCACATGCCACCGAAATAATATTTCGGTGGCACAGTGTGTCAACTTAGCCTATAAAAAGGCTTCATTTCTCATTTGTGATGTACACCGAAATAAAAAGAATTTGAGAGTTAAGAGAGTGTTTATGCTCTAATTAAGAGAGCATTTTGTGAGCGGGTGTAATTGGGTTTTGGGTTGAGAGTTTTCTCCATTTGTAATATTGTTTCTTTGATAGTAAATTTATTTCTCCCCTTCTCCCGTGGACGTAGGCACACTGCCGAACCACGTAAATTTGTGTGTATTTATTTTATTACTTTGGCTATTTCTTCATAGTTGCCATAAAATCACCACTTAAATAGCCCGTCGATCCTAACAAATTGGTATCAGAGCTTTGGTTCGGCTATTTTTCACACTGCATTGGAAGTGCTGTCCGGAAAAGTAGCGAATTTTGGAGAAATAATTATATTGTCGGGAAGAGAAAAATATAAGGAATTTTTCGGTACGATCCGTTTCGAAAACGGGTGTAAAACGTGAAATTTGGTGAATAGTGGTACTATTCAAAGTGAAAAATTTTGCATTTGCATTTGCATGGTTTTCGCTCAAATACTGTTTCGTGGGCCACCAGTTACTATTCAGATCACTGTATCAGTACTGTTCAGATTACTATTCAGAGGACTGTAGCAGATACTGTGCGGAGACTGTTTAGAGCACTGTAGCAGATACTGTGCGGAGGACTGTAGAAGGGTACTGTTCATACGGCACTGTTCACCTATACGGCACTGTTCACTTATACGGAATGGCAACTACAAGATTTGATATTGAGAAATTTGATCGCAACATAAATTTCTCTTTGTGGAAGATTAAGATGCGCGCCATCTTAATTCAGAATGGGCTTGAGAAAGCTTTATTGGGGAAGAATAGAATGCCAGAGTCAATGACTGAAGAAAAGAAGGAGGAGATCATCAACAAGGCAGTTTCCACAATTCAGCTGTGTTTGTCTAATGAAGTTCTTCAGGAGGTCATCAATGAAGATACAGCAGCTGGCTTATGGGCGAAGCTGGAGTCCTTGTACATGTCCAAAACCCTGACCGACAAGCTGTACCACATGACGCGGTTCTACACATTTCAAATGCAGGAAGGTACTTCAATTAAAACTTATCTGGAAGAATATACATCAATTTTAGTAAGTCTAGAAAATGTGGGTGCTAAAGTTGATGATGAAAATGCTGCTTTGAAATTGTTGTGTTCATTACCACCGTCACATAAAAGTTTTAGGGACACAATGCTTTATGGAAAAGATAGTGTGTCTTTGGCGGAGGTTAAGACAGCTTTACTCTCTAAAATTATAATTGATAAAGGAATTGTCGGTAGTAAAGATGATAATGTAGCAGAAGGCCTTGTTGCTAGAGGCAGGTCTAAAAATAAGAATTATGGCAGTAGCAGGTCTAGGTCAAAATCTAGACATAAAAATTTGACATGTAACTATTGTCATAAAAAAGGGCACATTAAAGCTAACTGTTATAAGTTGAAAAATAAACAATCAACTGAAGAAAGAAGGGAAAAATCCGCCGAAGCTAGTATTGCCGAAGATGAGTCCACATCTGATATTCTTTTAGTCACTAACAATGAAAGGTGCAGGTTCAAAGATGATTGGATTATGGATTCAGGTTGCTCTTATCACATATGTCCCAATAGGGACTGGTTCTCCACATATGAATCTTTTGCAGGTGGAGTTGTTTTGATGGGCAACGATGCAGCTTGCAAAGTTATTGGCAAGGGCACAATCCGAATCAAGATGCATGATGGCGTGGTACGAACTTTGACAGACGTTCGCCATGCTCCTGACATGAAGAAAAATCTCATCTCTTTGGGCACTCTTGATGCTAATGGGTGCAAATACACAAGCGAAGGTGGAGTCATGAAAGTTAGCAAAGGTGCTCTGGTGGTGATGAAGGCTAAACTGTTTGGAAGACTTTATCTCCTACAAGGAACCACAGTTACAGGAGCTGCTGCTGTAATTACTACTCAAATGTCTGAAACCGACGTCACCAAATTATGGCATATGAGATTAGGCCATATGAGCGAGAAAGGCTTAACCCTGTTAAGCAAAAAGGGTCTTTTGTGTGGACAAAATACTAGCAAGCTTGATTTTTGCGAGCACTGTATTTTCGGAAAGCAAAAACGTGTCAGTTTCAGCACAGGTACCCACACAACCAAAGGTACTTTGGATTATATTCATTCTGATCTATGGGGGCCATCACAAGTTCCATCAAAAGGTGGTGCCAGATATATGCTTGTCTTCATCGACGACTTCTCGAGGAAGGTTTGGGTTTACTTTCTTAAACACAAGGATCAAGTGTTTTCCACATTCAAACAATGGAAAACCATGATTGAGAAGCAGACAGGAAGGCAAATAAAGAGGCTGAGAACAGATAATGGCTTGGAGTTTTGTGCTGGTGAGTTCAATGACTTCTGTAAAAATGAAGGCATTGTGAGGCATCACACAGTTCGGATGACACCCCAACAAAATGGAGTTGCTGAACGGATGAACAGAACACTCATTGAGAAAGCAAGGTGTATGCTTTCAAATGCTGGATTACCAAAGAGTTTCTGGGCAGAAGCTGTTTCAACTGCTTGCTATTTAGTCAATCGCTCTCCATCAGTTCCAATTGGTTTCAAGACTCCAGAGGAAGCTTGGTCTGGCAAACCTGCAGATTATTCAAATTTGAGAATCTTTGGCTGCCCAGCGTATATGCACGTCAATGATGGCAAATTAGCACCAAGGGCGAGGAAGTGCATTTTTCTCGGATATCCACCAGGGGTGAAAGGATATAAACTTTGGTGTCCCAAATCATCCAAAGTTATAATCAGCAGAGATGTCACATTTGATGAAGGTTCCATGCTTCACTCAAAAAATGAAATATTGGTACCATGCAGTTCTGATAAGCAGGTGGAGGCCAGTCAAAGACAGGAGATAGATGTTGAAGACTATCCTGCTCAGCAAGATTCTACTTCGCAGTCAGATTCACAACCATTCAGCCCTCAGCAAGGTGATTCAGATCCTAACTCAGTTGAACAGGAGCAGCCATACTCTATTGCCAAAGATAGAGAAAGGAGAGAAATAAAGAAGCCAACAAAATATAAAGATTATGCAGATTTGGTAGCTTATGCTTTGTCAGCAGCTGAGGAGATCAACAATGTTGGAGAACCATCCACATATTCAGAAGCCATTTCAGGAGCCAACTCAGATAGATGGTTGATAGCTATGCAAGAAGAAATGGAGTCATTGCATAAGAATGACACTTGGGAGCTCGTTAGACCACCAAAAGGAAAGAAGATTATCGACTGCAAATGGGTTTTCAAGAAGAAGGAAGGCAACCCAGGCATTGAAGAAGCAAGATACAAAGCTCGCCTAGTTGCAAAGGGATTCAAGCAAGTTCAAGGTGTGGATTTCAATGATGTTTTCTCACCAGTTGTAAAACATTGTTCCATTCGCATGTTGCTTGCTATGGTGGCTAAGTATGACTTAGAACTGGAGCAGTTAGATGTCAAAACTGCTTTTCTACATGGTGACCTTGAAGAGCAAATCTACATACAACAGCCAGAAGGTTTCAAGGTTGAAGGCAAGGAGGACCATGTTTGTTTATTGAAGAAATCTCTATACGGCCTTAAGCAGTCACCCAGGCAGTGGTATAAGAGGTTTGACTCCTTCATGACTAGTAATAATTTTTCAAGGAGTAATTATGATAATTGTGTTTACTTCAGAAGTTTAGATGATGGATCATTCATATATTTATTGTTATATGTTGATGATATGTTGATTGCTGCAAAGAATACTTCTGAAGTTGAGAAGCTGAAAGCCTTGTTGAGTAAAGAGTTTGAGATGAAAGATCTTGGAGCAGCAAAGAAGATTCTTGGAATGGAGATTCAGAGGGACAGGAAAGCAGGAAAGTTGTTCCTCACTCAAAAGAAATATGTTGAGAAAGTTCTAGAGCGTTTTGGCATGAAAGATGCAAAGTCTGTAAGTACTCCATTAGCTGCTCATTTCAAGCTTTCAGTTATACAGTCACCACAAACAGATGAAGAGCAGAAGTACATGGATCATATTCCATACTCCAGTGCAGTAGGCAGTCTGATGTATGCCATGGTATGTACTCGACCTGATATTTCTCATGCAGTTAGTGTTGTAAGCAGATTCATGGCAAATCCTGGTAAAGTTCACTGGCAAGCAGTAAAATGGATTCTGAGATACTTAAAAGGTTCAGTTGACACCTGTTTGGAGTTCAGTGGTGGTGATAGTAGTTTGGTTAGTTATGTCGACTCGGACTATGCAGGAGATCTCGACAAAAGGAGATCATTGACAGGCTACGTATTTACTTTTGGAAATAGTGCTGTCAGTTGGAAATCTACGTTGCAATCTACAGTTGCGTTATCTACAACAGAAGCTGAATACATGGCAGTGACTGAAGCTATCAAAGAGGCTATTTGGTTAAAGGGCTTATACAATGAGCTCAATTCAGATCATCAAGTGACTGTTGTCTTCTGCGATAGTCAAAGTGCTATACATCTGACCAAAGACCAGATGTTTCATGGAAAAACAAAGCACATTGACATCAGGTATCATTTCGTTCGAGATATTATTGCACAAGGAAATGTTTTAGTCAAAAAGATTGGTACTGCAGACAACCCAGCAGACATGTTGACAAAGTCTCTTTCTACTACCAAGTTCAAACATTGTTTGGACTTGATTGGTGTATGTACGTAGAACTTAAAGTTATTTGGAGAAGGTGGAGCTAAGTTTACTGTTGATAAAATTCAAGTCAAGGTAGAGATTTGTCGGATATGCCTTGAATTTAGGCTTTTGGGATTTGTCTTGTTTCTCTTTTGTCAAAAATTGCTGCCACCGAATTCGGTGGCACAGTAAATCACATGCCACCGAAATAATATTTCGGTGGCACAGTGTGTCAACTTAGCCTATAAAAAGGCTTCATTTCTCATTTGTGATGTACACCGAAATAAAAAGAATTTGAGAGTTAAGAGAGTGTTTATGCTCTAATTAAGAGAGCATTTTGTGAGCGGGTGTAATTGGGTTTTGGGTTGAGAGTTTTCTCCATTTGTAATATTGTTTCTTTGATAGTAAATTTATTGCTCCCCTTCTCCCGTGGACGTAGGCACACTGCCGAACCACGTAAATTTGTGTGTATTTATTTTATTACTTTGGCTATTTCTTCATAGTTGCCATAAAATCACCACTTAAATAGCCCGTCGATCCTAACATGATCTACAGCTTAGATTATCTCCATAAGCTTTTCTTGTGGACTATAAACAATGTCTGGGTCCTAATTTTATTTTGGCTGGAGATTTTAATTCAGTCTTAGATTCATCTGAAAAAAGGGGTGGTTTACATGCGAATTCATTATTTTTGTCTTCTTTCCAACAATTTATCAATGATCGGGTTTTAGTTTTCATCTTCATGGTTGGTATCTCATGCTTAAGCGTGTGTTTCTCATTTAAATGTTCTTGGCTCGGATCATAGACCAATTCTTTTACAGTTGATTTGTTAGCGTTGGCTTGATAATCCAGATCGTTATAACATTGTCTCGCAAGATTGGAATCACCCGAGTCTGTCCTGCTCTCAGGTCTGTCTGCCTGACTGCATCTCGTCTTGTAGGAAACTCTTAACTGATTGGTCAAAAACTGCTTCTTCAAAGTTCAAATGGTGCTTTAAATTTTAAATCTCTGGAATCTCGGATTAATTCCTTAACAAATCAACACTTTCCTGATTACTCTCTTATTAAATCTTTGGAACGCTTTTTGGTCTGGAGGCTGAAGTAGCTCGTGTGGACGCTTTTAGGGCTGAAAAATCTCGTGTAAACTGGTTGGCTCAAGGAGATAAAAATACAGCCCTTTTTCATGCCCATACTATCACTCGTTCTAGAATGAATTCTATTAAGGGTATGGAGGATGATCGTGGTATTTTTTGTGCTTCTCAGCAAGGAATGACTGACATTTTGCTCACTTACTTTCAAAATATTTACTCTTCTCAAGTAAATATTGCTTCAGATGAATTTTTGCAACATGTTCCATCTATTATTTCAGATTAGGTTAATGCATCTTTGTTCGCCCATGTTTCTGAAGATGAAATGTATCAGGCAGTTCAATCTATTCATCCAACGAAAGCCCAGGTCATGATGGTTTTACTGCTTTATTTTATAAAAAATGCTGGTCTATTCTTAAAAATGAGGTGCGTAAATCTGTCTGAAAATTTTATGATATTAATATTCTATTTTCGTTAATTAATCACACCGTCGTTGCTGTGATTCCTCAAGTTAGAAATGTTCGAACTTCGAGACAGATTCGTCACATTGGTCTATGTAATGTTATTTATAAACTTATTGCCAAAATCTCTGTCAACCGTATTCGGCCGTTTTTAAATAACATTACATATGACAACCAAAATGCTTTTATTAAAGGTTATCTGATATCTGATAATATTATTATTGCACATGAAACGTTGCACTCTTTTAAAAATAGAGGGACTCGATCCTTAAGGGTTGCAGCTATTACATTGGATATATCAAAAGCTTATGATAGTTTGGAATGAGATTATATCCGCTCTATTTTGTTGAAACTTGGTTTTCATTCTACATGGGTTTCTCGTCTCATGTCTTGTGTCACCTTAGTTTTGGCAATGGAAGGCCTATCATATGCTGTAAGAAATGCTGCATTTTTTCTCATATTCAGGAGTTTGAATTGCTCGAAATTATCCAGTCATGACCCATTTTCTTTTTGCAGATGATTCGTTATTATTTTGTAGAACTTCTGATGAGGAATGACATTGTGTGGCCTAAATTCTTCAAGAGTATAGTAATATAGCGGACAGAGTATTAATTATCATAAATTATCCATTTTTTTCTTTAAGAATAATTCTCATCGTCTCTCTCAACAGTAAAATGGTAAGTATATTCTTGAAATTTTAGAGACGGGCTTTCATGATAATTATTTGGGATTCATTTTTCGATCTAAATGTTCATCATTTAAGAAGGTGAAATGTTATCTTCTAATCACGATTAGCAGGTTGGCAATCTTAATTATTGTCACAAGGGAGGAAAAACTTTCTGATTAAATTTGTTGTGCCTATCTATACAATGTCTTGCTTTAAACTGCCTAAGAAATTGTGTGATGAATTAACCAGCTTGATTGTTAATTTCTGGTGGGGTTCTAGTTCATCAAGGCATAGATTCCTTTGGGTAGCTAAATCTGAACTTTGTCAAAGGAAGTGGGATGGAGATATGGGTATAAGGAATTTAGAGGCTTTTAATCTGGCACTTTTGGCTAAACAGTGTTGGCGCATATTCAAATTTTCTCAATCCTATTCCTTGTTATCTCGTGTTTTAAAAGGTAATCACTTCCTTCAATTAACTCCTCACTCTAATCCTTCTTCGGGTTGGCAAAGTTTGAGCCAAGGACTAGATGTTTTGAAACGTGGGATTAGGTGGCAATTTGTACGTGGTGACCAAGTTAATATTTTAGACTCTTGGATTCCTGATAAATTTCCTTTTAAACCCCTTTTCCTCCGTGGTTGTTGATCCTTCTACACTTGGTTGGAATGTGCAGTTGATTACTAATTCCTTTATTCCAAGGCATGTTCAATTTATCCGTAATTTTCCTATGGCAATTTTTAGTGGCCATGATACCCCCAAATATGGCATCATACCTCTTCTGGAAATTGTACTGTTAAGTCAGGATACCATGTGGCTCTCCAACACCTTGATTTGTTTCGTGATATGTCGATGTTTTCTACCCTTGAGATAAATTGGTAAAATTTTTGGTTATTAAACATTCCTCATAAACTGAATGTCTTTTTCTGGAAGCTCTGTTATAATGGGTTGCCGATTGGAATTAATCTTGCTCAATGTTTTCCTGCTTTTTCTGATTCTTGTATCTTTTGGGGGCAACAAGAATCACTGGTTCATTTGTTCTTCTGGTGTTCCTTGGCTCAACAGGTTTAGCAATGCACTCCTCTCGGTTTATTCTTTGACTATCCAACAAGAATGGGAATCTTTTCCTTCTCCATCTTTGATTATTCACATTTTGTGGGCTATCTGGACGGCTCGTACTAATATGATTTTCCGTAATATAAACCCTCTTCTTCTTTCTATTTGGAGATCAAGTTTGGCTTTTTATAATACTACTTTCTTAGAGGGAAATCAAGTTGTTTCCAGCCAAGTGTCATTGGTTAACTGTATGTTCCTCTTGGATGCCTCCTCCTCCGCTAACACTTAAGATTAATGTGGATGCATCTCTTTCTTAGAAAAGCGTCGGGGTGGTATTGCTTTGGTTGTTCAAAATCTTTTTTGTCAACCAATAGCATGGAAAGTCAAGTCTTTATCTGGGTCTTTGGAGCCTCTAATTCTGGAAGAAATTGCATTTCGGGAAGCGTTAATATTTATGGTAGCTCATCCTAATTTAGTCTTTTTATTTGAATCAGGCTCTCTAAAGATGCATTTTTGGCCACCATTTCTTCAAATGGAAAAATTTATTCGTTTTTTCTAACGTTTATAGGATGAAAGTTTTTTGTTTTTACTGTTGCTTTCCATTATATTTGATCATTTAATCGTTAGTTGACTGCTAAACTGGATGAAACAGGATATATATCGCGTATGCATTGGACAGCGAAAAGTATAGGTGGAAGCAAAAATTTCTCATTTTATAAATATTAGGGGTAAAATTATCCATTTGAAAAAATATTAGGAAAAAAATGCATCTTTAACCATTTATTCATGCGTGACGTGTTCAATATATGCACGACATGTGACCAAATTGATATATATAGCAGTTATTTAACGTCTAAACGGTCAATTTTAACGGTAATTAAACATGAGATTTTTTTTTTTTTTTTGTAATGTTCACTACTCTCATATTTCTCGTCAAGCTGACATGGCTGCTCATCTGTTAGCCTAGCAAGCCTTAATAGATGGTTTTTCTCTTAATATGGCAGCTGAAGTTAGTTTTATTGAATATAATTTTTTTCGGATTGTTCATTAAATAAGTTGTTCTTTAGAGAAAAAAACTACATTATTTTTATTCTGACAAAAAAACTAAATTATTTTTATTAATTTCTCGTTGACGAGTGTAGATTTTATATATTATATAATTACATATTTTAAATTAATAATAAAAAAGAAAATAGAAAAAAAAGCTAAGAACTAAAAAATATTTAACACTTTAATGAAAAGAAATAATAATGAAAAATTGGGGAGGGTAGCCAAATTTGGATCCGCCATGCCACTCAATTATTTTATTTTATTTTCGTACAATTTTTTTTTAATTTTTATATTTTAATTTTAAAAATCTTGAATATCTTTTTCATGTATAAAAGAAAAAAGAAATTTCAAAAAAGATTTTAAAAGTAAAAGTCTGAATAATTCGTAAAATTCGGAGCTTTGGCCCATTTTCCGTGTCGGTTCCCAATAATAAGATGGTTAAAATTGATGTGCACTCTGTTTTTCTCCTCTCCTCTTATTTTTGCCGCCATCTTCAAGGTTCAGCCACTTGTTGTTTCCTTTTTCTACTTCTTCTTCTTCTTGTCCATTTCTTTCTACCATATAATGCACACTTTATTCAATGCTATTTATATACAATAATTCTAAACTTTCTCATTTTTCTGTATCCCTGTTTCCAATCTAGCCGATTCCATGGAAACGAACCTGCAACACTCATTCCATGAGCTCCACCTTTTCTCTCCAAATTTGGCGTTTCGGGCTATAAGCCCTATTTCAACTGCTAAACCCTTCCAATCTTCAAACCAAAGCTCAATCAACTTACGTTTGCGATCTTCAAAAGTTGGATTTCGATCACGGAGTTCCAAATTTTTAGTGTCTAATTCAGCCGCTGACACTGGGTCTTCGATTGTTGAAAGAGGCGAAACTCCGAGCTTTAGCTCAGTGAGTCCCGTATACGTTCCCACGCCTCCTAATCGTCAGCTTCGAACCCCTCATAGCGGGTAAGTTTTTAATTGGGATTTTTATTTTTGATCCGCAGCAGTCTCAGTAGGAGTAGCACGTTTTCTTTGTTTATTATTTGCTTTTAATTTTTTGATTTATTGGTTGAATCAGGTACCATTTTGATGGAACCGCGAGGGGATTTTTTGAGGGTTGGTACTTCAAAGTTTCTATTCCTGAGCGGAAACAGAGTTTCTGTTTCATGTACTCTCTGGAAAATCCTGCATTTCGTAACAAATTGACACCTTTCGAAGTTGCGCAGCATGGACCCAGATCAACAGGGGTTGGGGCTCAAATACTTGGGGCTTATGACAAGTATATATGTCAGTATTCTCAAGAATCTGGTAACTTCTGGGGAAGTAAGTTTCAAAGCTTCGAACTTTTATTTCTAGGGTTTTTCAGTTTTCTTTACTATTATGACGATGCAAACATTTAGCGATTCTTGCTTACAGTTAGTTTTATATAAACAGTTTCTGCTAATTCACTCCCTTAGTTGTCTCTTGCTTTCAATGGATGAAGTTCTTTTCTCCAAGCCTAATTAAGAATTTGGTAACATATAGGCAGGCATGAACTCATGTTGGGGAATACTTTCATAGCTGAGAAAGGCAAGCAGCCTCCAACTAAGGAGCTTTCTCCTCAGGTTGATATACATTATTTGGATTTTATCATTTTCAGTGATGATATTGAAGTGTGCTCATTTATTGAACTCTCTGGCTTGTAACAACTTATTGAAAAGAAATAAATGAATGAAATTGTTTGATTGCCATAAGTGTTACGTGTGACCTAATTTGATGTAAAACTATTATCTATCCCAGAGTTCAATTTAAGATCCTTAATCTATAGTCCTTATAATTTGATTTAAGATAACTGGTTATGCTACCTTTGACATTAGTTTGTAACTGCTCCATCTATGACATAATAGAAGGCCATAACCAAATTGTTGTTATGTGATCAGTTCTTGCTAATAATACTACCTAGCTTATCTACAAGTTTGTAACTTGTCTAAGCTATTGAGTGTGCTTCCCTCTGCCCCTTCCCTTGTTCATGTAGGCATATCTACAAATTTAAAGTTGATCTTCCTAGCATGAAAAAAAAGCCTTATTCTTTTCCTTTAGGAAACAGTGGCTTTGTCTTTGCACACGCTTTGGGTGTTATTGTTCAAAATTCCTTTCTTTTGTTTACTCATGTGATTTGGAAATCCTGTGGAGTTTCTTGTGCCATATTCCGGTTCAAGGAACTAAGTAATATAATAGTTGTTGTAACATTAATATAAGGCTGTAACGTGGTTGAAAATATTGTTCCATGCATAAAGAATTTAATTTAATTATTTATATTAGGAGGAGCAAGAACTAATTCATGTCAATTTCCTATAATATGAAGTGAATCCAAGCCATAACCTACAGTTCTTGTATGTGCCAATTTGTACAGGAATTTAATGAAAGAGTTTCGGAAGGTTTTCAGGTCACCCCATTTTGGCATCAAGGTTTCATTTGCGATGATGGCAGGTACCTTGCAATTATATTATTGCTTATAGCCATCATTATAAGATTGAATTTTGAATCCAGACTGAGTGATATTATTGGTTATGAGATACAATAAGATGCTCTTTTGGTGTTTAAGCAATTTTTATGTTTATCTGTTGGAAATTCCACCCTATTTTTTATTGTTGTTTTTCTTAATGAAATGGATAGAAATTGTTATCATTGTGAAAGATTGCGGATAGATATTATTTTTTATCTAAAAAAAGAAAGAAAAAGCCAATGCTGAAAATATAAAAGAGATTATGTAATTTTTTCCATCATTGGGCCTATTCTTTTTCACCTCCTCTTGCTTCTGGTTAACTTGACTGTTCATATTTGACATGTTGTAGCTTCTAAATACAGGTCAGATTATGTTGAAACTGTGAGAACTGCACGTTGGCAGTACAGTACTCGCCCTGTTTATGGATGGGGCGATGTGGGAGGCAAACAAAAGTCTACTGCTGGCTGGCTTGCTGCTTTTCCTGTATTTGAACCTCACTGGCAGATATGCATGGCAGGAGGACTCTCGACTGGTATTAACTGGTCTTTTTCCTGGTCACTTATCGGCAACTATTAATCCAAAAATTCTTTTGCTACCTAGTACTATATAAATAATGAGCACTCCAGGCAGTTGTGTTCATATCATCTTTAATGGGTTGCATTAATTACTATTTGTAAAGTGGTGTATCTAATATGCCACAAAGTTGTTACAAAAGAGTTTGATTAGCTGAATAAGGAAAAATCGGGCTTCTGAATTTTGTTTGTGGTTCTTTTCTTCTCTGGAGCCCATGAGGGGAAAATTTTTTGGAATATCCATTTTTTCAGATTTTAGCAAATATTGTGCTTTAGTTCTTAATATTGCAATGGACATCACATGTTTTTGGGGAATAATGTCTTCGTCTTGGATTGGATTGTAGGCTGGATAGAGTGGGATGGTGAATTGTTCGAGTTCAAAGATGTGCCTTCATACTCGGAAAAGAACTGGGGTGGAGGCTTCCCTAGGAAATGGTTTTGGGTAAATGTTCAGTTCTTGTTGACATTTCAGCAAATTTTCAGCTTATTAATTGGTAATACCATTTTTGGCATATAGTTTATTTTGTCTTGTGCACTTTAAGTAAATGGATAATGTAATGCAGTTTTACCTTTGCTGTTTGCACATGCCACGGGTGATTTAATTAATTCTAGCATTCGGTCACTGCCTCCCACTGATAATCTCACGTTTGGATGATTCAATTATTTCCACTGCCTTACATTGATCTCCTTATAACACTCGGACTGCTTTGCTCATTGGCCAAATTGGAAGCCACGTTTTTTAATGTGCTATCTGGTTGTGAAAGCTTTTATTTTAGATAATTGAACATTCTGGGTTCTGATAGGAAAAAGATGTTGTATTGTCAAGGATGATATAATGCTAAATTATTTGAGACTTGCAGTTGTCTGACAGACCTAGCCTCTTTTCTTTTAGTAGAAGTATTCATATTCAGCTGTTGATGTCTGATTTCAGGTTCAGTGTAATGTCTTTGAAGGTGCAAGTGGAGAAGTTGCCTTAACTGCTGGTGGTGGGCTGAGGCAATTGCCTGGACTTACTGAGACCTTTGAAAATGCTGCCTTGGTATCCTTCCACTAAGATTCCCATACTGTTGTTTCCCTACTTTTTTTTTAGTTACATGTTACTTTTAACAAATTAATTATTTTATTTCCTGTGGAAGAGAGAACCCAACATGGTATATTCTGATTACTGAAGTGCTAATATTCTATCATTACGGCATATCTGGCAAATCCTTTTTATGTTCGGATTTTGCTACTGCCAGTGATTACATTTGGGTATACCTTAATATGTTTAGTCTTTTTGAAAGCCTGACATGAGTGCACTCTTTATTATTGGAACTGTGCTTTTTCTTGAAACTAATCTACATTGATGTCTACTGATGCAGATTGGAGTGCACTATGATGGAAAATTCTATGAATTTGTGCCATGGAATGGTGTTGTAAATTGGGAAATTGCTCCATGGGGTTACTGGTCCATAGCGGCAGAGAACGAGACGCATTTGGTAACAATTACCGCTTTTCTGCTTCCTAGATTCTAGTACCAAAGGTTCATTTGAAGATTTGAAGTGTACTCTTAAGTCAGGAAGCTCTTGCTATGCAATTCAATGGAACTATAAAAATCTAGTAACATATGCGGAGGTTAGAGTTATCAAATAGAGGTTCAATTTATTGTTTCTTGGCAGGTTGAATTAGAGGCAACAACAAAGGATCCAGGAACAACATTACGTGCTCCAACAACAGAAGCTGGCTTTGCTCCAGCTTGTAAAGATACATGTTTTGGTGATCTGAAATTGCAAATATGGGAACGAAGATATGATGGCACTAAGGGGAAGGTGCTTTTTTATTTTGCAAGCTCACAAATCATCTCTTACTTGCTGGGCAAATAGCATTAATTTGCCTTAATCCATGTCATACAACCTTCACCTCATTGATGGCTGAACTTTGCCATCAGCTAAACCAGCTATTATAAACAAACATTAATATCCTCTAGATTCCTTTTTGTGCAAAAGAATTGTTTGCCATGTTGTCTTACCATTTTGGTCTACAATCTTGCCTGCATATCATTATCCTTAGGATTCTGTGACTTCATGAACTTGAGTCAACACTTAGCCAGCCATTTTGATGTTCTACTAAGTAATCTGGAAAAATGGCTTGAAGTTGTTATAGGCATATCCTGCATCCTAGGAAACAGTTGTCTGAAGAAAAATTATAGCTTATCTGAGATATTTATCTGTCTCATTAACCGCATGCTATTATTTAATACTTGCAATTTCTGACCATTTATTAGTTTAAGTCTCGATAAATGTAAAACTTATTTCAATTTTCTGAGGTCTAAATATGGTGGAAGAAATGTCTATTTTTTGAGCACGGTTTATATCTATTGTCATATCATGTCAATGTATCTTTAAATTCATTTGATGCAAGTGATTTTTTTTTTTTTTGGGTGGTTTACAAGGTTTCAGAGACTGGGTTTTGAACTCGCAATCCAATGTCTCTGGAAAAACTGAATTCTATTTTTTATTATACTTTGATTATCTGTAGATAATATTGGATGTTACAAGTGACATGGCAGCCGTTGAAGTTGGAGGAGGACCATGGTTTAACACCTGGAAAGGGAAGACAACAACTCCAGAGGTTCTCAGCCGTGCTCTTAGAGTTCCTGTGGATGTGGATGGGATGTTCAGTTTTCTTCCGCTATTCAAACCACCTGGTTTATAGCCACTTGGTCAGTACTTCCACTCTACAAATTAATAGTCCTTCGCAGATGCAGAAAGAAGAATGGATAGTGTGGCATGATATGATCCGTTCTTGGACGTAACAGTGGAATTTTCCATGCAACTTTCATGCTCACTATTTTCAAGGTATTTTCATAAAATGTACTTATTTGATTGACCTTGACTACATTTGTTTGTTACCTGTATCACTGAAGAATCCTACAAAAGTTGGTTGCTTTGGGGACATTGGTGCATGCCATTTCTTGCAATTGTTGTTATAATGTTCATGTGATCCATAATGTTTCTATTTTAAAAGGATAAAAACATATTTTGCACCCTAAACTTGACAAGAAAAACTCATTAACTATTCTGGGTGCTCTATCAGCCACTTGAAGTAGACAAAATTATACCCATATTTTGCCTTCCAAACGCTAGAAAAGCATATTTGTGGCGTTTTAACTTTTTTCGTTATTTGTTAAATCTTAGCAACTAACAATCATCACCTGTCCCATCACCTGTGGGATTAACATAATCATCCTGTTCTGCTCGACAAGGAGCATAAGCCTTGCTACAGGGAAGATAATAGAAGAAATTAACCAAACTTGAACTTGCTAAAAGCCAGTAATAATAATCATAATGACCCCCTATTAATATTGCTTGCCACCCAATTCGCTGGTCCTCCTCTTCTACTGAAAGTATCGACTCCTGACATTATAAAATTCGCCACCAAATCTGCAGCAGACATTCCCATCTAGGAAAGAGAGGTAGCTATGGCAGACATGCATTTAGGCAACTCAGTATGATAAGAAGTTAGTCTGCCCAATGGCATTGAATGCCTCTGCAATGCCACCAAGAAACGGATATGGCAATAACCAGAGTGCAGAGAAGTGCGTAACACCATCTGGGTTATCAGAAAATCCTTCGTTAATAGCGGCTTCTCGCCTGATTTTCTCTGTTATTGCCAATGCTGCCACGGATGATGATGAGAATAAAATCCCAATTCCCATTCTTTGTTTCAAGCGGAGACGAAAGGGTTTGCATTTAAGCTTTGATGCTAGAGGGATGATTATTTGATTGTAGAGACTAATCCAAATTACGAACGAGATTACCAGGAAAACGCTGAAGGAGCCTGCAGGGATTTCAAATTTTGAAGTAATGTGTCTGTCCATCGTTGATGCTTTGCAGTACTGGGAAGCTTTGGCTTATTGTTACAGACATGAACATTCCGGTTGACCAGATGGGGATTATCTTGATTAGTGCCTTTAGCTCTTCAACTTGATCTACTGTACTAAGACTCCATGGATCCGAAGCTCTTCCATCTCGGAGTATCAGCTCTTCTGCAGTATTCCTGATAATGCATGCTTTGTTTAGGAACCTGATGGCACAGGGTAAATCCTTTTAGTTAGGTTTCATCATGAAATATGCAAACTTTGACGAGGCTAAACTTGCAATTTCTCAATCCTGAAAATGACTTTGGTTTAAAATCTGCAATTAGCTGAAGAGATGGGCTGGATTTAATAAATTAATTAATTGGTACAAATTTTCTTGGAAGATTTGTTATATAGTTTGTATCAATTAACTGATTTGTCAAAAATTCACGAAACTCTTTCTATATATATGGCATTGTTGAGAAAGTAAAATTTTATATTATGTTCTATTTTTAATAAATTTTTTTTTCCACGCATATTCTTTTATATACTATGCATTATGTTTTATTTCAAATTCTCTAGAAAATTATAGTGTTAAAATAGAGATAATTTATTATTTTTCTGATAAACGTTCAAAACATGTACATCACTTCAAAAATCATACTGCAAAAAAGTTCTTAACTATATGCTATTGTGTCCCTCAATTTATGTGTCGTCATAATAATTATGTAATTTTCTTTTATCTCTGTCATCAAAACAAACTATCTAATTTTCATAAATAACATGCAACACTGCTAATCAATTTGAAACATGCATCAAAAATATGATTAATCCACAAATGAAATTATATCTATCTTAGGGGGTCAATTTCACTCATGGTCACTCAACTTATCACTTATCGCGCAAAAGTAACCGACTTTTTTTTTTCTTACTTAAATGTCACTGAACTTTTAACATTATTGCACAAAAGTCATGTTGACCGAAATCCGGCGACGACTCTTGCCGGATTGATGACTTTTTTGCAAAAATGTTAAAAAGTCAGTAACATTTAAGTTAGAAAAAAAAAAAGTTAATTACTTTTGCGAGATAAATGATAAGTCTAGTAACCGTGAGTGAAATTAATTTAAATGTAGCATTTGTTGAACTTATCAATCCGGCAACAGTCGTCGCCGGATTCCGGTTAACATGACTTTTGTGCAATAATATTAAAAGTTCAGTGACATTTAAGTAAGAAAAAAAAATATCGGTTACTTTTACGCGATAAGTGATAAGTTGAGTGATCATGGGTGAAATCAACCCCTATGATAGGTTTCGTTTCTAATTTATGACGATTATGTGGGACTGGTGAGTAGTGACTACAGTGAAACTACCGTGACGATTATGTGGAGTTTCAAACTATAAAGCATTTCATTATTTTGTTAAACCTTAACAACTAACAATCATCTCTTATCCCATCATCTACGGAATTAACATAATCATCCCTTTCTGCTCGACAAGGACCATAAGCCTTGCTACAGGGAACATAATACAAGAAATTAACTAAACTTAAACTTGCTAAAAGCCAGTAATAATAATCATAATGACCCTTGTTAATATTACTAGCAACCCAACTCTCCTCTCCTCCTCTTCTACTGAAAGTATCAACACCTGACATTATAAAACTCGCCACCAAATTTGCAGCAGACATTCCCATCTCGAAAAGAGCGGTAGCTATGGCAGACATACATTTGGGCAACTCAGTATAGTAAAACTCGTTCTGCCCAATGGCATTGAATGCCTCTGCAATCCCGCCAAGAAACAGATATGGCAATAACCACAGTGCAGACATGTGCGTAACGCCATCTGGGTTATCGGAAAATCCTTCGTTAATGGCAGTTTCTCGCCTGATTTTCTCTGTTATTGCCAACGCTGCCATGGATGATGCTGAGAATAAAATCCCAATTCCCATTTTTTGTTTCAGTCTGAGACGAACGGGTTTTCCTTTAAGCTTTGATGATAGAGGGATGATGATTCGGTCGTAGAGACTAATCCAAATTACTAAAGCGATTATCAGGAAAACGCTGAAAGAACCTGCAGGGATTTCGAATTTCGAAGTAATGCGTCTGTCCATTGTTGATGCTTGTAGTACTGGAAAAGAGCTTTGGCTTATTGTTACAGACATGAACATTCCCGTTGACCAGATTGGGATTATCTTGATTAGTGCCTTTAGCTCTTCTACTTGATCTACTGTACAAAGACTCCATGGATCTGAAGCTCTTCCATCTTGGAGGATGAGCTGTTCTTCAGGATTCCTGATAATGCATGCTTTGTTTAGAAACCTGATGGCACAAGGTAAGAAAATCCTGTTAGGTTTCATCAAATAATCAAATGCAAAGTTCAACAAAGTTTGATGAGGCTAAGCTCGTAAATTTTCAATTCTAAGAATGACTTTGGTTTAAAACCTACGAGTAGCTGAAGAGGGACTTGATAATTGCGAATTTATAATTGCTTTAAAACAACTTAAGCTGTTGTGCAGTTAGTTTCACCATAATTATAAACTCTTTCTATTTCTTTTTAATTATTCGACGTGGAACTCTTTCAACATCCGGTTGTATTCCGTTTGAAAAATGATTTAGTACAATTGAAAATGACTCTAGTACTACTGAAGCCTACTGATTTTAACAAGTACTATTGAATTAAACCTTAATGAAAACTCGAACACAAATTTAATAAGATGATACCTTAATTTGTCAGTTGGAGCAAGAATTGTTGAACCTTTTCTAGTATAGTAGATCGATTGAGTTGAGGGTAGGGATGATAATGCGATGCTTCTTTTTCTAAAGGCAGCAACAAGAACTTGAGCAAAGCCAGAAAGCAAGCTTGATTTAACTTGCTGCTTAACATAAAGAGAAAAACCCAAGAAGAAGGAAAGAGAAGAAAAGAACATAAGTAGCACAGGAATTCCAAAACCCACACTCCAGCCCATCACATCTTGAATATAAACAACACAAGTCATTGCAATTACTAATGCAAAAGAGGATATAACATAGTACCAACTGAAATAACTCTCCATAATTCTTCCACTTTTAAGGTTCTCTCCCTTGCCTAGCTGATCAGCACCAAAGGCTAAACAAGACGATCTTACGCCCCCCACTCCCATGGAGATCAGACCAAATGAAGAATATAAGAATACAAGTTGTATTGTTGTTGCAGATTGGCATGTTTCAGCACAAGGAGGAGGTCTTGCTTGTGGAATCACACTTGTTGACCATAAGATAATCAGCCCCTATAACATCAAATTTCAACCAAACCAAAACACTTCATTTCTAGAGCTACTTATGATATATAAAATTGAGATACATGCCAAAACTAGCAATAACGTGATTAGCTTTGCAATTCTTTATTATGCAGTTGCCATTTTGGCCTCAAGTACAAAACTATACCTATTAAATTTACACTTCTCATTAATATATTTAATCGGATTTAGGTTCTGATACAGTATTTTTCGTGTTGTTATTCCTAAATACAAGTGACTAAAGCCTGAAAATGTTGTACCGAACTAACCCTAGTTTAAGTTATATAATCTGGATCTTACTCTCTATAATATATAATTATAGTAACTTAATTAATTATTAATTACAAGATTATAATTAATTGCAAGGGATTGCCTATCTTCTACGCCACATATATAGATTCCTCATTTGGAAAATCTTTTAGATTGGTACTGACTAATTTAATATACTTACATCATCTTACTCTAAATCAAATAACACCAACCCCATAGCGACTTGGAGATATTTTTTGTGTTTTACAGTATATGTATATATCCCTTTTAATTGCAAAATAATTCATAATTGTTTTTAAATTAATTAATTTGATGTGTGATCAAATCACATTTTCCACAGCATTAATTCAGGACATGTCCAGTTATTTAAATCTAATTAAACTACATTTTCAGACCGACAATAATTACTTACACTACCTAACCACCACCCAACGGTGTGGGTTCAGGGCGGAGGTTGTGGGGCAAGTGCTCGAGCCTGTATTATTTTCTTTTTTTTTTTTTGCCCCTAAAAATAATTATTTTGTTCTACTGTCCTTATGTTTTGGAATTTAATATAGCATCCAATAAATTAAAAGTGACTACAGTTATGGTTCAAATCGGAACCGAACCGATTAAAATAGGAATCAAAACCGTGTGGTCAGTGGTTTGTAGTTTCAAATCTAAATTAAAACTACCAATAATTGATATGTTCCATTACAGTTATATATTATCAAAATCAAAATCGGAACGAATCATCGATTTCGGTTTCAAAATGTAAAATATATATATATATATATTCTATAAATATATATTCAAAATTTTTATGATTTCTTCCACAAGTTATGAAAAAATAATGTAAAATTTCTTAATCAAATAATATGAGACTTAAAAAGTTTTCAAAACAATATACCTGCTCTATTTTTAAATATTTAAAAAATAATGCTTTATTCTCTTAAATTTATACGTGTGTTCGATGCAAATTCGGATTAGTTCAATAAATTAAATTCCATTGCAGAATGGTTATTAAAAATAAATAAAAAATGCCCCACTAAATATATTTTCCGGATCTGCCTCCGGGGTCAGCCATTCATATTAATTGATGTACGTTTTTTTTTCAATATTAATTGATATTGACACATTGAAAAGTTATGAGAAGCAGAGAATATTATAATAGGAAAGTATGACTAATTAATTTTAATTAAAGTAATCATAATAAAAAGATGCAGGTACCGACCAGAAGGGCAGCGAGAGATCCAAAGGCAATGATCCGAAAGCGGCCAACGTAAGAATCAGCGAGAAAAGCCCCAAGAAGTGGCATGAAGTTGGTGGCCGCCGACCAGAAAAACAGTATGTTGGCTCCTTCCGCTGCTTCTATTCTATACTCTCTTGTCAAATACAGTATCATATTTGTCATCACCCCCACAGTTGCTATCTTCTCCAACGCCGACGTTGCTGTGTACATGTTTACATTTTCATCATCAACTAATTCAATCAAATTATCAGGATATATAGACATACATACATAAATACCTACCTAAGATGAAAGGTAAGGCTCTGAAACCACCCTTGGTGTCGCCGGAGATTAGAGGTTGATTCATGGTATGGTGGGATTTTGATGGCGTTTCCATTAAGAATGGGTGTGATCACCGAAGAGTGGAAGTTACGTAGTGGACAGATGTCATAGAGGTTGGTTGCATGATGAGGCGGGTGAATTTATGAAACTTATTGTAGTTTGCTTCACTAATGTGCCAAATTAAATAACTATTTCCTCATTTTGCTGTCCTTTTCACACAGAAGCAAAAGCACTACAACAAATTACGAATATATATATTATTTTTCTTCAGGCTTTGGTGATCATCACACTTTTTTCAACAATTAATATTTGACTTTACATAACTACTAGAAGTTAGTAAGATATCATCACTCAATATTCTAGTAAAATGATTACCACTCGATTAAAAATACAAAAAATCTCAAATTTAATACCTTTCAGTTAAATTAATTTTAAGTTGTAATTAAATATCATTGCCTCCCCTTCCCTTCCCTTTTAACAAAAACAAAGAAATATTTGACTCTATATATATATATATATAAAGCATTCAATAAACTTTCATTTTGCATGTTAACAATAGTACAACAAAAACCTACATAAATAAATCTATCTAATTCCAGTTTATACTTAGCATGCATAAATTAAACCAGTTATATCCTGTTAGTTTAAAAATTAGTGATCGTGATAATTTAGTAGATATTTGCTAGCTACCTCCCACTATAATTTCAATGTGATTGAAGTAATTATCACTAACTATTTAATCTAAAGCCTTGTTCGGATGAAATATAGTGTATGGTGTTGTAAAGTTTGACCCGATAGAAAAACCATGAATCGGTATCAGATGATCCAAATGTAATATAAAAACTTTTTAAGAAAGAACCATTAACACTGATCGGTTGAACTTAAAACCGGTTCTATATTCGATCTGGATTTGATAAACTTGGTAATAGGATACACGTACTTTCTTTTCTAATTTTTATTTTTCGAAAACTCCAACTAAATTAATTTAAATTCATGACTTGGTACGCAGTCACTCTTCTGTTTTTAGTGCTACTTATTATACAACAAAAAAAAACATGTACATGAGTTTAGTGACGGGAGCCAACAAATTTTGTTTGGGGCAATGAAGAAAATTTATTTAGATTTAAAGAAAATGAAATAATTTTTTATAGAAAAAATTTTCAATTTTACTTAGCTAAAGAGTTCTAAAATTAATTTTTATTAGAGCATAATTTTTAATTTATTTTTGTTTATGTCAAATAGAAGTATATTTTTTTTTATTTTTCATGAATTTTATGTAATATATATTTTTATTACATTGCAATTACGCTGTAAATTATCTAAAAAGAAAAAGAAAAAAAAATGTTATTTAAATGGCAAGAGATGAATTAACCATATATTAAAAGTAGTATGCAAATTTATTTTATATTTTGATTTTTGAGAAAATTGATGACGCGGTGTTCATGACTTGCGTGGCTTAGTGGATTGTTATTAGCGTCCCATTAGTTCTTATTACTAAGTTAGTTGAATTAGTATTTTGCATGTTTAATTGTGTTTTGTTAGTGGCAGGTGAAATGGCTTATCGTGCTTCCTAATTTGTAGTTTTGTTTGTTTATTTCCAACCGCAAAACTATTATAAATAGTCACTTTTGTGTTGAATAAAGGATATAAGTATTACAGATATTTTCTTCGTCTCTTATCCTTCTCTTCTCTTCTCTTCTTATCTTTCTAAATTCAACCTTATCAATTGACCTTTACTAAAAAGTTTTAAGAATCAAATTGAATTTTCAACTGATTTTTATAAGACAAAACAATATTAAAAATAGGAGTGGGCTTCCATTGCTAACTTAAAATCTAAATCTAAATTTAATCCATTAACAATCGTTTAACCGCTAATTACGGTCGCTTAACGATTAGTCATTGGTTAACCATTAAAAAAATTAAACATAAATTCCATATAAAAAACTTCAATCCATCTATCAAATTAAAATATAAATTCTCAAAATTTTAAATATAAAATACAAGTTATTCAAATTTAATAACAATACACTAAAATAAAATTATATAAACATTAATTTATCAGTCATCCACTTTCTATTGTAAGTCATAACATGCGAAAATTATCGTCATGTCCATATATATGTGTAAAATTACATATATACCGATTAACTAGATACCTATGTATAAGTCCAAGTTCGGGCCAATTTGTCAAAACTTATGAAAATAATTTTTTTAATTAAAAAAAATTGTATTGCAAAAAAATATATTTTAAAAAGTAGGTGACTGTTCGATAAATAAAATTTAAAATAACTTCTAAAATTAAAAACAGTTGTTAATTGTTTGGTAAATGATATGATTAAAAATAACTTTTTAGAATAAAAAAATCAAAAATGATATATATAAATTTTAATATATTATTTGTATTTTTTTTATTTCACTAAACTACTAAAACCAAATATTTTCATATATAATTAAATAAAAATAAATATAATATAAAAAATTAAAAAAAAAAAAATATATATATATATATATATATATATATATATATATTATTTTTATAATTCATCATATATTATTTTGGGTGATAAGAAAAGCGAAGAGAAAAAAAAAGGAATTGAGTCGTTTTTAATATTAGATGATTTTGGATAGTAGCATAAGAGAAAAGAGTAAAAAAAAAAAATTATATTAGATATAATTGTCATTATAAAATAAAATAATAAGTATTTTGTTTTAAAAAAAATATTAAATGTATTGTTTTTAAAATCTGAAAATCAATTTTTTTGAAAAATTTTAATTTCTAACTTTTTCTAATAGAAAATTTTTTCGCTTTTCATAAAATTAATTTTTCTAAAATCAGTATTTACCAAACACTTATTTTTATCTTATAATCAGTTTTTTATTAAATAAGCAACTTTTTGACATTTCAAAAGTAATGCCAAACACAGCTTTCATCAATGATAATTTTAAAAATTAAAGTTCATGTTTACATCCAATTGGATTGGTTAACCGCTAAAATCAGTTTGAACTCAGTTTTTAAATCAGTTTAATGGTTTTTCGATTTTTTTTTTGTCCAACCCTAATTAAAAATATGAAAAAAGTAATATATATTTTTTATAAGATTAATTGGATTTTTTTTAATAATCACCAATATTTAGTTTTATCTTGTAAATAAATTATTTGTTTGTTAATAATTGATTCAATTTTGTATAATTTGTCAAATGATAAATGCAATTTTTAATTCTAAATTAAAATAAGAATGTGATTTTAACATTTTGAAAAATTAATGAAATCAAAATAAGAGTACAATTTTAATTTTTAAAATTCTAAATTTTAAATAGATATTCTATTTATCTATATGCACAAAATTTGAGGGACAAACTAAAAGTATTGTGCAATTTTTCAAGTTTCTGCACTTGCATGGGTTCAGATTCATACTGCAAAAAATTTCTGAAAATGTTTATAAGCTCTTATATTTTAATTAAATGATATTGTGTCCCTTAGTTTATGTTTATGTCATCATAATAAATTATCTAATTTTCTTTTATGTCTTTGTCATAAAAACAAACTATCTAATTTTCATAAAAAATCGAATATAGCATAAATTGAAATGTGAATTCATAATTATGGATGCCCGAAAAATGATAAATAATTGCTGAATTTTATAGTAAAAGTATAAAACACGTGTTGTTTCTGGCACTATAATTAACCTTATTCCAAGTTAAAGTCCACCGAAAACTATATTATATATATATATTGTTTACTTTGAAGATGTTCTATGACAGATATATGATGATAAATTGTCAAAAATCGAATCCGCAACATACCTGAAAGCGAGCGAGTTTTTACTTCAAAAGTTCTTCAGATTATGTGAATACTCTATATATACGTACGTAATCTTTGTTAGCTGTTAACCCCTCAAACTCTTGCTAAAATTTCAGCCTGAAGATTGAAAAAACACAACAATTTTTCTTTTTTCCTAGTATTTTCTTTTATCTGTTGTATTGTATTCGGGGGTAGGGATAATTCTTCGGCTGCCTAAATTAAATATGTAATGAAGCAACCTATTTATACGTGCAAATCCAATTCCAAACTGGATTTGCTGTGTTCTCCAATATTAGTGTGTGTATAATATATAACTATATATATTAACTTAAAATGTAAGCATTTTTAATTTTCTATTTTAAATAAAATATGCAATTTATTTCTAATATTAATCATATTCTCGTTATTTTATCTGGACTAAAACTATATTTATTTGGCTATTTACATTTTATATATATATAAAAAAAATGAGCCTCAACACGTAAAACACTATCTTTAATTATTTGTACTATTTTTAGCAATATATAATTATCTTTTGAATTTATTTGTTTAATTCATTCATAGATAAATCATCTTTATTTCTGCCTCCTATATTAATTGTATATATGAATAAATACAAAGATTCAAAGCATTTATTGTTTTTCATATTTTGCGATTTTATTTAAATTGTAAAATTTGATATGTATATCTTAATTTTAATAATTAGTCTAAAAATTTTGATTTTGAATTGAAATTTTTTTTATTGTTCATATATATTCTTTAGCAAATTAAAATTAATTAATATTTGTATTACGTGTTTATATTAAAATAAAATATTGTTTATGATAGTATTTTCCCGTTGAGATAACAAAAAAAATATATATAAAAATAGAAATATGATTAATTTTGTAAAGCAAATACACAAATTATTTTTTTTGTATAAGCATCAGATATCCAAAAATTATAGAACAAAATTATTTCAGCAAAAGAAAAGCAAGTCCACAAAACACTTTTTTATTTATATTTTATTTTATACGTGCTCTATTTTTTAAAGTGTATGAGGAAATTTGCATTTATATTTTTATTCTAATTATCACAATAATTTTTTAACTCGATTTTTTAGGTCTGGAATATATGTGTGTGTGTCACCACACCCATCTCTAATTGGTGTCTAAGAAATCTAAACTGGACCAGACTAAGGCCTCGTAAGTTTTGTGTACAACTCACTCTCCACCGACCTCTTATATAAGTCTATTATTTATGTTGTCCCCACATATATTGTTGATTCACGACTTCCCTCAAAATTCGAGTCTAAGTTTTATTTCAGCGAAATTGACTGCTACTAAATTTATCTGTTAATAATAATTCATTCAAAAAAAATATTTAATAAGATACGATCATTACCATAAATATTGCAATTATAATTATTTTAACTAAAAAAATCATGTCAAAATAAGTTCATGCTGCGTGTTCTTAAAGTTTCACGTGATATGCATGTTATGAAATATATGGTTAATATCGTCCATATTTACTGAACTTATACTCAAATAATATTAATATAATAAAAAAAATTATTTTTTTAAAAATTACTAAACTTAAAACATATATATATAAAAATTACTTTTAACTTTTTTGACGAAAAAACTACTGAAAAATCCAACCGGTGCCTATATTCAGCACTCCTGCACACGTAGCATGCCATGTGAAAAAAATGACATGTAAGTATGTCATGTGGCATGCCACGTGGATATTTCGATAAGTCAGCTTGACAAGCCAATTTTTGTAGAGGTGCTAAATGTACGTAACAACTGAACTTTTCGGCAGTTTTTTTGCCGAAAAACGATCAAAATAACTTTCTGTATACATTTTTTAAATTTAGTGATTTTTAAGAGAATAACATTTTTATTATTATTTTAATATTATTTTAGTATAAATCCAGTAATTATAGGTGAAATTAACCCTGAAATATATAATTTAAATTGATATAACTTGTCACGTCGATACTCTCGAATTGGATTAATAATTTTTCAATTAAAGTGCTTTAATTGCAATATTTAAAGAATTAAAATGTATTTGTGAGATAATTTTATTTTTTTGTAAGTAAATAGTTATTGAGTTCATGACCATAATCGTATTTAACTTGTTTTTAGAACTAATTAAATCCTAACTTTTTGGGTTATTGATAATTAGACATTCAATCTCTAAATTTTTACAATTAAGGTACTGCATTCAAAATTCCATCAAATCTATTGGCAATGTCTAATGTGCATTGAAAAACATAGCGATACTACAAGAAAAACGAAAAATAGAGACGAAAAATAGAGACGGAAATTTTTCCGTCTCTAAATAGAGACGGAAATCAGTTTTCCGTCTCTATTTTTCGTCTCTATTGATGGCGGGATCGATTCCCTCCAAAATTTGAGACCGAAAATAGAGACGGAAATTTTTTCCGTCTCTAAATAGAGACGGAAAAATTATTCCGTCTCTAAATAGAGACCGAAACAATTCCGTCTCTATTTAGAGACGGAAAAATATATCGGTCTCTAAATTTAGAGACGGAAAGCAATTTCCGTCTCTAAATTTAGAGACGGAAATTACTTTCCGTCTCTAAATTTAGAGACCGAAATATTTTTCCGTCTCTAAATAGAGACGGAATTATTTCGGTCTCTATTTAGAGACGGAAATATATTTTCCGTCTCTATTTAGAGACGGTATAATCGTGCGGTCTCTAAATAGAGACGGAAAATTAATTTCCGTCTCTATTTTTGGGATATTTTTATATTTGAGATTAAGTTTGAATTAGTGGGAATTAAAAAGAAAATAGAAAGGAAGAGGCACAAAACGGGGGGAAGGAGACCGAGAAACCGAGAGAGAGAGAGAGCGGCGGGAGGCAGCGCCGGTGACCACCGAAGGCGATCGGACCGTCGCAACCCGCAGCGCCGTTCCCGTGGCGTTTTCCTCCGACGCAAGGCGTCGTCGTTCTAGGAAAGCGAGAGAAAATCGCAAGCTTCTCCGGCGTTTTTCGGCCAGTTCCGACGACGAACGACGACATGAACGGCATGACGGGACTCCTGGTGGGCAGACGAACCTCCCGGTGGCCGTGGATCCTCCTCACTCACTGTTGACGAGCAGATCGGAGATGTGTTGAGGGTAAATATTCTTTCATTTTTGTTCTTCATAAATCATGTATTTGAGGTTTCCAGTGGGAGATTTAAGGGAGAGGTGTAATATGATAAACTCATGTGTGTACTATATATGAGATTTTAGTGTTGTTGTATGATATTTTACTTTGATTCAGATCATGATTTGAGTTAGCTGCGAGATCTAGGTCTTCGTTCTTGCTTCACTGATACTTTAGCATTTCTTCAGATCTTCTAACATTTCATCAATTTGATTCTCACTTTTTCGCCTCTTACATCTGTTCTTATTGTCACTGTGATTTCCGCGACTTTTAAACGGCTACTTGGAAATTTTCGATTTGGATTTTGATTCTGCAGTTATTTTTTGCTTGTTTATTTGATGTTTCGTTGATTATATTTGTAGATCTGATGTAGGTCCTTCTTCATTATTGTGAATTTCCTTGGCTTCTTCAAATCGATACTGAACGAAATTGAACTGATACCATACTTTTGATTTTCTGGGTTAATTTTCTCCTGATCCGTGCTTTACATTCTATTTGGATTTTCATTTTCCAGGACTGAATATAAGCGTTTTTGTGGCCTGTTTCTGTGATCAATCAAAATGGTAAAACTATATATATATATATATATTTTTTTTTTCTTTTTCTTTTTAGATATTCTGTTTTCTCCTTCTCTTCAATCTTGTGAACTTAACTTTAATGCTTATCGTATGTTTTGAATACAGGTCGTGCTTGCTGCTTCAATACTCAGCAAGTCTGGGAAAGGTTAGTCTTTGCCTTGTAGCTCATTTCGTATTCTGAATTCTGAATGAAAGTATCCAGTTATGTTTGTTTCTATGTAATAAAACGAAAGAGAACAATTAAGATAAGATGTTTATAGACAGTTTCAAATTTTGGAATCCTTCAGTTTCTTGTTTGTTGATGATTGATGAGTTATAGTATTTTGAATTCTCTTAATGGCATATTTTGTTATCTTATTTTGTTTTTCTTTCATTTATTTTTATTTTTGTTGAATTCTTCATGGCAGTTTGTTTGTATCGTGATCAAGATTATAGTTACTTCCCAATTGATGTCTCTTAGATGAATACTATAAAGAATTCTGCCGTTAGGTTGATAAAATTGAATTATGCCAGTTTCTAAATTCTTACATAGAATACGATATGTTTGTGTATTTGAGGTTAATCAAGATTTTATTAACGTAATTTGAGCTTGTCTGTGTTTGTTTGCTGACATTTTCAAGTTCCAATTTTGGCGGTGTAGAATGTACTTTTATTTATGGGGGACAGAAGTTGGAGACGGTCGGCGTACTAATGAGGTCATTAAGCTATACGCGGTACGGTCGGCGTACTAATGGACCGTATCAATATGCTGGAGGACTTCATTAGCCGTATATTACCTGTTGACCCGCAACTACTGTCCGCTGGTCGTCCGCATTCTCCTCCAGCTTAGTTATTATTTTTAGAATTTTTATCTTTTTTTATTTGTAATCTCACTACACTTTTTATATATTAATACATTAAATAATACAATATTTTCATCTTTATTTATTGTTTATTTAATTTTTTTCATTATATAAAATTAAGAATAATTTAAATTTAATATTATTTATTTTTAATATATAAAAAAATCAATAAATTAGAGACAAAAATTCATTATATAAAATTAAGGAATATTTAAATTTAATATTATTTATTTTAATATATTAAAAAAAAATCCAAAAAAAATAGAGACGGAATTCATTTTCCGTCTCTAAAAATAGAGACGGAAAAACTTATTCCGTCTCTATTTTTAGAGACGGAATTGATTTTCCGTCTCTAAAAATAGAGACGGAATTGTTCTTTCCGTCTCTATTTTTAGAGACCGAAACGCTCATTCCGTCTCTAAAAATAGAGACGGAAAGCACTATTCCGTCTCTATTTTTAGAGACGGAAACGTGCATTCCGTCTCTAAAAATAGAGACGGAACATTTTGGTCTCTAATTTTTAGAGACCGACGAAATAGAGACGGAAAATTTCCGTCTCTATTTCCGTCTCTATTTTCAATTAGAGACGGAATTCCGTCTCTATTTTCCGTCTCTATTTCTCAGATTTCTTGTAGTTTAACATCGCAAATTCATCTATTTTTTTATGACTTATGAAAGTAATCTTTATTTTTGGAAAACAATATACACACAAAACAGAACATACATAAAAATTCTATATAGTCATTAAAAATTAAATTAATAAATAATATGCACTTTCTTGACAATTTAAAATTATACTGTTATTAATTATATATGTTTTGATTTATTCAAAAAAATTTAATTTAGAAAACGATTCAAGCATTTTGTTATTCAATCACATATAAATATAGGTTTTTATACTTAAATTATTAAAATGCCTCATATTTATTTTTATTTTTAACTATTAGGATAAATATGAACTATTTTAATCTCACATGAGATCAGTTTAAATTGACCATAGAACAATTAAAACATAAAAAAAAATAAAAAATTATTTCAGACATGCAAAACGTACTGAGTTGACTTTTTTCTTTATTTTTTTTATTTGAGATAAGAGATGTTTTGCTCTCAAATTATTGTAAATAGAGTGAAAATGCATTCAAATTTTTTGTCTGTTTTTACGTTCGAAGTCATGAAAATAGGTAAAATATGCCATCATTCTGGATGAAAAATTCAGCTGACAAACGGAATAAAAAGCAGCCGAAATGACACATTAGCATTCTCGTGTCAAATTCCTCTCCTAGTCAATTTAAAAAAAGGGGTTAAGAAGGTTTTTTGTCCATCAACTATTGAAAATAGAGTGATTTTACCCCTCAATTTTTTTTTTGAATCCATTTTGCCCTTGAAATCAATTTTTTAGTATGTTTTTCCCCTGAATTCATTTTTATTGTGTGATTTTGCCCTTAAAACAGACGGACAAGCCACGTGTCTAACGGCAACGAATTAGATTGCAACATATCAGCTGTCTTCTACTCATCCATCCAATCAACAAAAAATAAAAAGCTCTCTTCTCTTTCATCTACTCTCTTCTCCTCTCTCCTCTTCCTCCTCCTTGATTTTCTAGGTCCTTCATGAAAAACAAGCAACAAAATTGTTATCAAATCATGAATTTCTTTTAGTATCGATGTATGAAGGCCTTGTATTTCTGTTTACTTTTTTCATCTCTCTGAGAAATTACTAGTTTTTTTTTAATTTTTTTGAATAAACATGAAATTACAGAAATTAGGGATTTTGAGTTTGTAACTTTTGTTCAAAGTAAAGCGGACAAAGTTATGATTATCCAAATGTAATCTCCACCATTCAAATTGAAGAATAAGAAATTTCGACCATACTTACAAAGAATTAGTTTGATTTAATAGCAAAGGACTATCCAATCGTCAAAAAAGATGAAACCGGTCATTGTATAGGATACCAAAAAAACAGTCCGCTTTTTGCAACAAAACTTCAACTTTCAGATCTCCAAAAATGATCTCCACTATTCAAAATGAAAAAATATGTATCTTCTAATTGTCCATCAAAATTTAGCTTCATCAGAGTTCTGATAAATGTTCGATCACTCAAATAAGAAGGCCAAATCAAGTCTAGAAAATCTAGGAGGAGGAGGAGGAGAGAGGAGAGAGTTTTTTTTCGTTTTTTGCCATGTTATCAAAGTAGCAATCATGTGTGTGTCAATGTGTCGCGTTTTCATTGAATACCGTTAATTCTGTTAGACACGTAGACATTCCATTCAGTTAAAGGACAAATACGTACTAAAAAAACTAATTTCAAGAGCAAAATGAGTTTTAAAAAAAAATTGAGGGGTAAAATCATCCCATTTCAATAGTTGAGGAGCAAAAAAAAATACCTTAGTTTTTTCTTTTTTAATACTGATTAGAAAAGAAATTTGACACGTAAATACTGATATATCATCTCGATATTAGCTGCCGTTTATTCTATTTGTCAGTTGAATTTTTAATCCAAAATAAGAATTACAAGGGATAAAAACAAATAAAAAAAATGAAGATCTATTTACAGTAGTTTGAAGGAAAAAAAAACCTTTATCCCTTTTTGCAGTTGTTCCAATTCAGCACTACTACCATTATCGGCATAAACAACATCTTCAGCATAGGAATGAGCAAAGGTCGGTTCGGTTCAATAACTGAACCAAAATAACCGAAAATCGAATTATTAAGATTTGGACAAACCGATCTGAACCGATATAATATAATAACTGAAATCAAATCGAACTGATATTTTCGGTCGATTTGATTCTGTTAACCGATAAAATCGAAATTTTAAAATTATAATTAAAAAAATTATCTAAAAATTATATAAAATTACAAATCATAAAATTAAAATAAAAAAATTCAAATTAAAAATGTATATATATTTAATTTGAGTTAAACCCTTTTATATTCAATTAAAAAATACAAAAATAAAGTTTATTTTTGTAAAATATAAAAAAAATAACATATATTAACACAAGTTCGGTCGGTTCAATTTTTTTCGATTTTTATTTTTCAAAATCGAACCGAACTGAAATTAATTTATTTTTGAAATCGAAATCCAACCGAAAAAAAAAATCAAACTAAATTAAAAAATTCAATCGATTTGATTCGATTTGAACCGAAATTTGCTCAGCTCTACTTCAGCATTACTAAAATAAGTTCCTTGCGATTGAAACCAAGTAACAGCTCACTGAGAGCTTCAGCTTCAACCCGCTTATCTCATCATAAACGCGCTTTTCTTAACGTACAAAATTTTAAAAAAACTCTACCTCAAACTTTTGCAGAATTCAAATTTACTCCCCAATAGTTTTGCTATAATCTCAACTACAGTCAATATAAACCCAAAATTCACCCATTTCTTTACGCGATCCCCTCTCTCTGCCTCTCGCCCCCATCGCAGCAATTCTCGTGTTTGCTCCCTTAACAAAAGAATCATCCTCTTCCTCTCTGCAAACCCTATTCCAGAGATAGAAATATAAATACATAATATTTAAATGGAGAGGATCATAGGAAACAAATAAAAGCTGGCTCGCAAAATTGGAAGCGGATCATTTGGTCAAATCTATCTCGGTATTCGAAATTTTCTATCTTTTTCTGTTTTTCTTTTTGCTTATCGTTATTCTTATGTGGGAAATTGGTTACAGCTAGCCATATCAACAGTGGTGAAATTGTCGCCGTGAAGATAGTAAGTAATTTCATTGCTATTATCTGATTGAAATTCGTTTGCAGAAAGTTGCCAACTTTTGGTTAATTCATTTTGGTTTGTAGGAGAACAGCAAGACTAAGCATCCTCAATTGCTCTATGAGGGGAAGTTGTATACCATTTTTCAGGGGGCGAGTAAGTATTGGCAAGTAGTGGAATTAATTTCATATGCTAAGTTTGATTAGATATGAAGTTTGTTAATTTCCGCGGTTTATTCAGGTGGCATTTCGACCATAAGATGGTGTGGGATAGATGGGGATGATAATGTGCTGGTAATGGATTTGCTAGGACCTAGCATTGAAGACCTTTTTGTCTATTGTGGAAGGAAATTTTCACTCAAAACTGTTTTGATGTTGGCTGATCAGCTGGTAATCTTGTAAGCTGTATAAACAACACAATTTGTTGTGGTGGATGTTTCTGGTACCTCATGTTCAATTCAATCTCCTTCGCCTTTGGTCTGGGGTCAAATATAAATAAACGGTGGTTAACCTTGGGGAATTGCTTAACATTTTTGTTATTTTTGGTGTGTGTCTTTTTGTTTTTTTTTTAATTGCAGATTTCAAGAATAGAATATTTACATTCAAAAGGGTTCTTGCATAGAGATATCAAGCCAGATAACTTCCTCATGGGTCTTGGGAAGAAAGCGAATCAGGTAGCAACTCTTTCAATTTCTCGTGTGTATAATTCAGCTCTCATGTGGTTCATTTTCTTTCCTTTACACTTTATAAAATTTCTCCTCATTTTACCATCTCCATCAGGTTTATATTATTGATTTTGGACTGGCAAAAAGATATAGGGACTCAACAACAAATCGTCATATTCCTTATAGGTAGAATATCTGTAGAAGCAGTTCCTTGCTTGACACATTTTATTCTGTTTCCAACATATTGGTGTCAAGTTTATGTGGTTTTTCTTATTATAGAGGTGAAACTAAAATTCTAATGCAGTTTCCGTTTGAAGATAAAGGATGAAAGCGTTATAAACAAGAATATGAACTTGGCTTTTAATTTCTAATGCGGTATATAACATCTATATGGGGGTGATTGAAGTGAAAAACAGAGAACTTTGAGTATCCAAATTTGAGATTGAGGTCATTAATATTATAAGTCACAGAGTTCGTTCTAGTATAATCTGGTGTAGTTGGGACTGTGGTTTACTATTGTGGATTTGAAATCAGAATTATTGTTATTGACCTTATTTATCATTGTTGCCTCAGGCCATCCCTTTCCTCCATCTGCACAAAATATATTCTGCCTTATGAGGGATATTGAGATTTCTTTGTCTTCTGTAAATAACTCGGTTCTTTGTTTGGATGTATACATAAAACTTCTGTGTGCCTAAAGTTTGTTGGATTTTGTATAGCCCTTTGAAACATGGATATAAAATTTCTACCAATCATAACATCCTGACACATTCAGAGTTTGAACACCGTTCATCCTGCTAAGCTCTGATAACAAATGACCATAGTTTTTTTTCTCTGATTATAATTCTATATGCATATGTTTGTTAATCCTATGCTTCTGTGTATATATAAATATTTTTAATAGTTGAGCCTTTATTACAGTACCTTGATTAGCTAAAAACATTATTCTTTCCTACTTTGATAAATCCAAACAGAGAGAATAAGAACTTAACTGGGACTGCACGCCATGCAAGTTGCAATACTCATCTTGGAATTGGTAAGTTGGGATGTCTGTTAACATGTTTAGTACCAGATGGGGTACGGGAATTTACTCCTTTGTTTTGCTACTTTATCCAGAGCAAAGCCGTCGGGATGATTTGGAGTCTCTTGGCTATGTTCTTTTGTATTTTTTGAGAGGAAGGTATGCCCTTTGGATATTACTTCTGTTGATGTTGTGGAAATGTGGTTTTTGCTTTATCCTTTGTTTGATTACTTTATGGTGCAAAAGAAAAGAGTTCAATTTTCCCTTCTTGGTTGGAAAAATTTTGGCTTTTGAAGGGGAATTGAGAATTAAGATTTCCCTTCTCAATTTAGCATCCAAACAAGAGAAAAGAAAAGGAGTTGAACTATTTTTTCCACCCTACTCCCTCGAAACAAACAACGGAATAGTGTGAAATTTAGCAGATAACGTGATAGTCGGTCAATGTTATTTGATAATTGGTTTCTTCATTAGCAATTGAGGTGCGTTTCCAAAAGCATTTGACTGGGAAGTTATCTTGTGCTTTTCTGTTGCCCTGGCACTTGTGTCTCTTGTCCTTGTTAGAGTGACTCCCATATTTAGTTTTCAAAATGACCCTTTTCTCTAACTTTTGTTCCATGTGACCTAAATCATTGTATTGGATTCATGCTATGTTTTATGAATTAAAATCCTGTGAAGGCAGTGGCAATCTTATGAAATGGCATGGGAACTCGAGCTTGCTCAAAGAAAAACTCGTTGCTATTCTTGTTTGCATCCCCTTCCCCTCCACCCCCTTCCTTCTTTTTTTTTTTTCTTTCAAACATAGTATTAGATAAGTTATAACTGGAAGTTGTTGAAGCAGACAATAGAACTGGGTTATAGGATTTTGTGGATGATATGAGGGCTAAATGAAATGCTAAAAGTATCTGTTTTGGCAAATTGAAATTCTATACTTTACTTTTGTTACTTATTTCTGTTTAAATCTCACCTCCTGCATCCACATTATGTTTGTTTTTGATAGGTCTTGTGCAAGTCACACCCTGTGGAGTTTGTGTCCTACTTCCATTATTGCCACTCATCAACATTTGATCAACGGCCTGATTATGGATTCCTGAAGAGCCTATTTCGAGACTTGTTTGCTCGGGAAGGTAATCTGTCAAATAAATTTGACTTTTTTAATCTTAGTTGCCTTTTAGCAAATAAAGAATGGGAAACCTTCCTTCATTGCATGTAAAGGATTATGACACCCATATCATTAGGTAGCCTAATGAGTGCTATACATTTAGGGGCGGATCCATGTACATGATAAGGGTGGCAGTTGCCCCCTTTACATTTAAAAGAATAATACTTTTTTTTTCCGAAAGATTTGGGTAAAGTTCAATAAATACTGTCCTAATTTTTGCAATTGCCCCCTTTATTTTATGTGTATGAAATATATTGAAATGTTGCTCCCCTTAATTTAAAATCCATGTATACATTGGTTAATTTCCTTTCTTTTTTAAATCAATTTAGTTTTTGCTGCATGTATTTGATTTGTTGCAATTTTTGTAATTAATTTCTGTTCCAGATGTATGATTACTTTCAAAATGGTTTCATGCGAGCTGTGTAGTTCACCTATACTCTCAGTTCTTGAATACTGCATGCTATCCTATATCTTATGGTGATCTTGAATATTGTTGAAGTTGAGCATGTACTGGAAGTTTTCAAGATTTTGCTGAATATGGTGCAGGGCACAACCTTGATTTTGTTCCTCTTGAATTTTGTTTATTCTTATCTATTAGTGTGAAAGTATAGAGGATTAAGTTGCCTTCCAGGTGAGCATTTAGCCATCAAGGTCTTAGCCCTACTCGATGCAGAGGGCAAAGTTTCATACTTGAGGGCTACATACTTATTGTTCTAATCTTAATTTTGGAATTTAAATACCTACTGCGTGAAGGAACTTAATTTGCCCTGGCAAAAGTAAAAGTTTGATAATAAATGCATGAAATATCTCAGTTTAATTTGATGTGTGGATTATTTTGTGTTTGTCTTGTTCCTTTCTTTTCTACTGGGATCTGATGCATGCTTTGAGTGCATAAGGCTTTAATCCTGATAACTGCACAGCAATTTGCTGGTAGTTTTACTAGGCCTTCCAGATGTGGTTGCTAAATCAACTATCTTTTCCTATTGCTTTGTTATCATTTTTTTTCCCATATCCTGTAGGCTATGCTACTGATTACATTTTTGACTGGACCATTCTAAAGTACCAGCAGACACAAAAGATGAAGACACAAGCGCAATCAATTGTTAGTTCCTCTTTTTTACTTCTCTTCATTCTTTAGGTTATATCAAATAAGTTGCCCACAGTGCATTAATTTGCCTTCAAATCAGTTGACAGTTTCTGGTGTTCCCTGAACAGTTATATGTATTGATTTTGATTACATGCATTATTAATGATTTAATTACGCAAAATATACATTGCTTCCAGGTTTGATTATGTGCATTCTTCTTCTTCTTCTTCTTCAGAACTTACACCCAGTTTCTAGAGTAACAGGCAGTCAAGCTAGGGCTGGGGATCTGGATAAGCATAAAGGTAAACTCCTGGATTACTATTCTGTTTGTATGGCCATTTATATTTATAAAACTTGCAGGAAGTTCCTTGGAACTGCCATGTTATATGTTGTATGATTGTATCCTACTTGTTTGGAGGAACAATGATTTGGTTGGATTGGTGGGAGTGACAAGATGTTGAGGCAACATGGGACATTCCCCATAAACTGCAATCCCCTATTATTTTTCTGCTGAGCATATTAATGCTTAAGCCACTTAAACTGGAATTTGTTGGAACCATCAGTTCCGGCTGATCAATAGTAAAATAGAAATGAGGGTTTGACATTTGAGAGAGATGCCATTCTTTGTGTTGCTTGAAAAGATATTTAGACTATCATGCTAGATTTTATAGATCATTAATATATAGTCACCTTCATCCCACTTGCGCATTAACCTATTTTAGTCATATTATCTAAGTATTAAATTGTGATTATTCGATGGCTCAGTTATGTTCTATGAAGATATAGAGAGCAACAGGAGTACTTTGCCATTGCTGGACAGTTCTTGCTTTTTTCCACATTAACATTATTGTTCAATTGAGAGTGAATATATTGATCAAGTTCTACAATCCTCTTTCTTTTTTTATTTTTTTATTTATTTTTTCATTGGTGGGATAGGAGTGAGCACTCAGTCGGTTTGGTTTAAACACTGAACAAACTGAATAGACTGAACTTCCCTTTAAAGAATAACCAAATCGACTAAAGTTGTATTAGAAAAGCTAACTGAACTGAAATTATTTCGACCAATTTGGTTTTGGGCTTTTAATTTTTTTTATACTATTAAATATATTTCTAAAAAAGAGTTATAATAAAATTTAATAATTGTCAAATAATAAAGTCCAAAACACCATAACTTGAATATTAAAAATTATAATGAAGTAATTATATATTGTATTTATAACTATAATGAACTCATTAATTAATATATATGCAAAACAAAAATTATAATAAGTAAATATGTATTATATAAAATTATAGCTATAATTATATATAATATATAATTATTTTATGTTTGGACTATAATTAGTTTATATAACATACTAAATTAATTATATATTATATATAAAAAATATATAAAGTTTGGTTAGTTCGATCTATTCGGTTTTTCAACATAAAAAACCAAATTGAACTGCACAAACCGAAATAACCAAACAATAAAAACCGAATAAACCAAACAAACCCAAAAAAAATAACCAAATTGTACATAGTTCTGTTTTCAGTCTCAGTTTGTTTTTGCTCACCCCTAGGTGGGGGGATGGATGGGTGCTTGATTTACCATGGGTTTGTTGATGTGGAGCTTGAATCATGACACCAGGTCGGCTAAGTACAGATGAGGTTCTCTATTGGAAAAAGATTGGATGAGACTGAACTATTTTGATCCAATAAGATGAAGTGGAATTTTTTTTTGTGATACTAAAGTTTTCGCTTTTTACTTTTCTGGAAGTCTTATTGTTGATATTCTTACACTAACTGCCTCATATTTTGGTGCTACTCTTGCAATTCCAGGGGTCAATGGTGGCAAATTATATACAGCTGAACCTACCAACCACGGAAGATCAACTGATGCCGCTCATCCTGATAATCAGAGACAGTTAAGATTGTCTCAGAATTTAGGCACAGAAAATCCAATTGACAAATGCATGAGTCATATTTTGAGGTGGAAACTTTTGCTTCTTATGGCCTTTCTATTCCATACTTAACCTGCCCGTGTTTCTGTATGTCTAAAGGCACAGCTTTGTTTCTCACCGGTTTGCAATGCATCATTGTGCTGTGATGTATAGATTGAAATTATGTTTAGCTGAGTGGCATCTATGTGATGTTTTTGCAGATTGTAACCAATGCACCCATATCATCCACTTCATTTGTTCTGGCTCGAGGTTTAGGAAGAAATGTTAAGAAACTTGGGGATTCAACAGAAGCTTCAAGGCGTGGGTTTGGAAGTAAAACAGGTGCAAGCAGCTTGATGAGAATTTCTTCAGCCAAGTAATTGGCGTGATAACTCTACTCCGAGTCTTCTTTTCTTTGCTATATGTCATGTTTGCATTCTTTTGGGTGCTTGTCGTTGCTCTAGGTAGGTGTGTGTTGTACAGTTGAAGTACTGAGGTTTTTGTTCTTTTTAATTCATATATATATATATTTGTTTTCTACTTTTTCAGCCAAGTATTTGAGGGATGGAATGGATCTATGATTGTGTTGATGTCATGAAATTTGGATGGCTTAATATCTTTGACCCCAGAATCATGGTTAGTCAATGTATCATTCACAAGGTGACCACAAAATACAGAAACACTGGATGGTGTAGGGTCCTAGCTCATCAGGACTTAGGTTTGGTTTCACATGCATGGATGGGATTTGATTAAGCATTTTATCTTTAATTGTTGGGTGGTTGAAATGTAAAGTATTTTCTTCTATTCCTCCATTAATGGATCTTAAATTTACTTGGATGTTGTATGGGTATTTGATCGTCTACCTCAGCTGATTTACAATTAAATATGATTTTTTCTTTTGTTTCTTGAAAAGTTTTGGATTTTTGCCTGGATTAATTTGAACCCTGGTACCTGTGTACTTAAAATCTGAAAAAAAAAATACAGTACTCTAGTGTTTGAGGTACACAATGATCTCTTCTAAGCTTATGGAACCTTTTTACCAGTCTCGAGGAATCAAAGCTTTTGGATCTTCTTTTGTGTTTTACCATGTATTTTTAACTCTGCCAGATTTTCTGTACTCATGATTTTCATATTGAGGTGGATTTAGCTGGCAATTGCAAGGAGTCATTGGACGTATTGATGCAAAATGAAGATAGTTGGGTGGATACCGTCTTCCAATTCATGTCATGGATGTTGGATCCTCTAGTCCTTAGTGAGGTAACTAGTACACCTTAAAGCTTTTTATTTTTAGTTTTATTTTTTCTTTTGAATGTCGACTGTGTACTGAGCTATACTGAAATTTCTCTACTTGCCATACTGAGTTGTTTATTGAAAGTACGTGTTCACTTGGAGATAATCCGTCTGTCTGTTATTCTTGACGAAAATTAAATCTTGAAACTTCTTCTCGAACTCAAAATTTTAAACTAATGCTTGGAAAATTCTAAGAGGATGATCTGCAATAGACTTTTAAGTCATAGAAGCCAATTGAAAAAATCTATATTAGATTTTGTTTTGAGTTCTTGCCATGTCTATTCAATTCTCAAATGTATTCTTTTATCAAATATCATTTCTTGAAGTGTTGTGTTAAAGAGTTTGCAGCTACAGATATTCATAGCTTTATAATACTGCTACAGGGTCAAAGAAAGCCATGGAAATGTATCCTTGAAAATGTAATGATGAGCAGCATGCATTTTCTAGAAAGAAATTCATTTTTTATGAGTAGTGGAAGATTGAAAAAATGTGAATACACATATAAAGTAAGAGGCTATTCAATTGCATACATTATCTTGATTGCCATGATAAGCTACCCATGCTGTAGCCTTAATGGAGGCCAAATTGAGTGTTTATACTGAATCTGAGGAAGTAATTTAATAGACAGATGATTCTATGTTTGCACTGATAATGGAACGTGGGACTTAGAGGTGATTAGACTTGTAGTAATGATGTTGATGGAGAATAAAGCATTTTTGCGAAGATATTTCTTTTCTTCTTTATGGTTGTGGGTCTGCCTTTTAAATTCCCAAAACTCTTTAGGGAAGCACTCTTTGGGTGGGGTTTGATGCACATGTATCTGCATCACTGGATCGATGTTACAACTCGCTATCAAACGGCTTAGAGTTACACACCAGGTGTGTACACTTGTACTTAACTACTACTCTCTTTGGCTCCATCTTCAAAACCCTGGATCAATAAATAAAAAAGTTTAAAATTGTTGCATCTTTTATTATTATTATTATTATTATTATTATTATTATTATTCTAATAGAATTTTCATAAAACCACTGTAGAAAGGTAATTATTGATTTTGGAACTTCCCCTAATATCGGAGGTTTAATCCCTTCAATGCCACTCTTCTGGATTTTGTTCTAAATTTTCATGGATGTGTTCCCAACGTTTTTAGCAGCTGAGATGTGATGGCTTTTAATTTATTTAATTCCAGTTTCTGCTCGTTACATCTATCACGGGCTTCATGTTAACCTTCTATATAATGTTTTGATTGAATTATGATAAAATTGTAAAAAATAATAATTTTTGTAGAATGTACTTCCACCTCCCCGCTTGTAATAAACAAAAAGAATGCATTAAAATGAGTCCCTTGACCTTATAACTATGTAATGTGGAATTAATGACGATTCTTGATTTACATCAGAAAAAGAAAAGGCAATCTCTGAGGGAGACAGATATTTATGATAGCAATGGACATGGATGCCTGACATTGTTTGAGACTTAGGCGACCTTTTTTATTATTATTATTTTTTTAACTGATTGCAATAGAAATTACAGTGAAAATTTTGTCCTTTTGTAGTAAAAAGGGATCAGTTTTGTACAAGTGAAGATGAAAAGTGAGAAAATATGAGAGGGTAAAAACACAAAAGCTTAAAAGTTTAAAGTTGTGTCTGCCTTATTTACTTTGATAAACTCCTTTTTTCTTTTCCCTCTCCCTCTATTTATTGACAAACAGTGAATCAGAACTTCAGGAATACACTTTATCACTGTTATGGACTCAAAGAAAATGTGCAATGCTTTGAAATCTTATACTTAAACAATAAATTAAGTAAATGCAAAACGCAAAGAACAAGTGTTTAATATAATAAATGTTGGTTTCAATATACTATGAGCTTTCAAATTCAAGTCGTATTCCTACCCTTAAAATGCAAGAGGAGGCCAAAAAATAAATTTGGTTGGTGCTACATTTTTTTATTTTTGGTCATGTATGGTTCATAATTCCTAAAGTGAATAAATTGGAGATTAAGAGAAATCCGATTTCTTTCCTTTTGGTAGAGACGGCAGAGAATAACTATAGCAATGATGATCATCGATTCCCCGCTCCCCCAAAAATAAAAACAATAGAAAAGTCTTTGTCGTCTCGCATAAAAATACAAAAATAGTGGATTTGAAAAGCATGTAATGTGGCCCAACATATCCTACTTTTGTTCGCTTACAATTTCCTATAAAATATATAGACTATAGAGAGAGAGAGAGAAAAGAAGTGTAATATATGTATGTATACAATTGTTCCACCTCCATTTCATCAGCCTTTTATGTTCCTTTCATAGCATGAAACCTTGCACCAAAGGCCAAACTGAACTCATAATATTCTGCTCACAAGTAAGCTTCTTTTTGAAGATTATTATAAAGCTATAGCCTTTTTAGTTGTTAAATGGGACTAACTATGTTCTTCTTCATGGGTTTGTGTTCTTGTGATTCAGTGAGCTCTACTAGCAGTAGTACTAGTGGTAGCACCAAAAGCTTATCTCATAAGCTTGAAAACATAGATGAAAATGGTCCTCCTCTTCGGCAAACAGTCTCTTGTGCTGCCCCTGAAACTCCTACCGAAACTATGGAGTTTCTTGCTCGATCATGGAGCCTCTCTGCCATGGAGCTCTCTAAAGCTCTTTCTAACACTCATGCAGCTTCGTGCAATGTCAAGAAGCTTTCTTTGTTTTCTGCTGAAGCTGAAGGCCAACATTCAAGTTCTCAAACTCCTAAAGAATCTGTAAACTCCCTTACCTCTAACAGAAGCGGTTAGAAACATTTTGTAAATTCTTCTGCATTTTGTAAATTCTTTTGTGAATGTTGTTTTCAACAGTTCGCCAGTGCTGATAGTGGTAGCCCTCCAATATCTCCAAGGGATAGTGAAGAAATGAAGGTATAAAAAACTGCAAAATGAATCAGCTTACTGATACAAAGAAATGAATCATCAGCACAGAAATGGAATTTCTAAACAAACCTGAGTCAATCTAAAACGAACTGTTTCTGATAAACTGAACATAATATTGCTGCTAACGATGATATGATGTACCCAGGAATTATTTTTGCTTCATCAAGTACTCAATCCAGAATTCTTTTCCAGTCAACAATTGCTCAGAACTGGGGTATCTCATTTTTCAACTTTGTCCAATTAATTTATGGTATTAGTCATCATCACTGACCTTTACTGGTGCGCAGCTATACAAGAGCATAATCCAGGGGAGGACAATGGGAAGATGGTTGAAGGATCAAAAGGAGAGGAAGAAGCAGGAGATCAGAACTCACAATGCCCAACTGCATGCAGCTGTATCCGTAGCAGGGGTTGCTGCTGCTGTCGCAGCACTAGCTGCCTCAAATGCAATGTCAGCAGAAATGGCAGCTACCCGCCAGAAACCACCTTCCAAAATATTGGCTGCAATGGCATCAGCAGCAGCTCTGGTAGCATCTCACTGCATTGAGATTGCAGAGGAAATGGGAGCTGAACATGATCAAATTTTAACTGTTGTGAACTCTGCAGTTAATGCAAGGACTAGTGGAGATATCATGACCCTAACAGCAGGAGCAGCTACAGGTATCGCCAAACTTCTCCAATCATGATTTTAATGCTTTTCAAACTCAGTCTGAAATAGAGTGAAGCTTGGAGTAGGCAAATTTAACTGCTAAAACAAGAATGGCAGAATGAAATGAACTTATTATGTCAAATATTTCTCTTAAGATTTTCTCAATTACTAGATGATAAGAGTGCTCTCTAATTTTTTTACAGTGAGTGCTCTCTAAATTTATTAGACACTTATATGAACAGCATTAAGAGGAGCTAACACTCTGAGAGCAAGGCTGCAAAAAGGGCATGGAACTACAGCCTTTGCCCTGGTGGAAGAAACGAGTGAAGAAGGCAAAGAATCGAACATCTTGGTAGCATTAAACTTTGTGACTAGAGGGGGAGAACTTCTCAAGCGTACAAGGAAAGGTACATAACTTCACATTGACAAACTTTGTAAGAAAAAAGAGATGTAACTGGCACTTACCATTGTGTCAATGTTGATGGCAGGAGACCTTCACTGGAAGCAGGTTTCTTTTGGCATCAATTCCAATTGGCAGGTAAAGCAGGAAACGATAAAACCTTGCATTTAATTATGTATGATTAAGAGCAATATCTTTCAGCAATTTTCATGTTTTAAGAGGAAACAAAATTTAATTTTAAGGAATCGGACTTTCAGGCATTCAACTACAAAATAAAAATTCCTGTTAATCTTTCTTCTCTTAGAAAAACCATTAAGTGTCCACTAAAACTTGAATAAAAACAGGTGGTAGCTAAACTGAAAAGCAAGCACATGGCAGGAACATTCACAAAAAAGAAGAAATGTAAGCGCAATCTCAAACACAGAACTAGTAAATATCTTTCTCTATGCCCATTCAACTGAGATCAAGGCTTGCTGTGATAACAGGTGTAGTCTCTGGAGTATACAGTGACAGCCCAGCATGGCCTGGAAGGGAGAGGGAACAGTCCAAAGAGCAGAGAGCTTACTTTGGGATAAAAACAGCTGAAAGAGTAATAGAGTTTGAATGCAGAACAAAAGGTGACGAACAGATGTGGACCGAGGGGATTCAGCATATGTTGAACTGCCGTGCCAACATAAAATCTGAACCAACTTGCGAATTCTGATAGCTGCAAAACTAGCTTTTTAATTTTACAAAGTGATGAACAAGGAATGAATAGCTTGGAATAATTCTCCATGTATTTAGCAAAAGGTACATGCACTGTACAAAAATTGTTATAATCATACATAGGGGCTGCAGGAGGGGATTTACTACATGGTATTGGCCATTCTAACATGTGCTATTCTCATGAGAAAATCGACATCATAACATTCCTAGAGACAAAATTGTGAAGAATCTCAGGGATTCAAACAAACAACTACAATGATACTTTGATCACTCCAGTTCCCTGAGAAAATCAACGTTATCAACCAAGACCTGCAAGGAGGTAATGGAAATCAGATTATGCGCTTGACAAAAAAAGTTAATAAAAAGAACTCCCAATCAGTTGACTATTAAACATATATATATATATAGAGGAATGATCTTTATCAAGATGGCTTCTTTCTGATAAGTGTACAGTGAGCAACTGATGTTGAAATCAGTGTGTTCTCTTATTCCCACCTTAAATCTAGCACCAGTGGCTGATATGAAATCATCATTTCCTAGGCCACAGAACAAGGTCCAGGGTATCCAAGGCAACAATACAACTTTTGTGTTGACTCTATAACGGCAGGGTATTAGAACTGATATCCGGAATTTCAAGCAAGGCTCAAGCTCATAAGACCTTAAAACCCATTCTTACTCTATAGGGTACACACCAGATGATGTTAATCAATAGATTACCTGTCCTCCCATGCATAATGATTATCTAATTACTACTTTAGTTTCATTTATCTAAAAACCACGAATTCACGAAGATAATAGATGATAAAGCCAATTAAACTATTCTAGGGGAAACTTTAGATATAAAAGGAGAAAAACTGTGAATTAGGGTCAGCGTCAGCACGGATTAACCCAACTGAAGGAGATCATTAAAGCTCAAGGTAAAATAGGCATACTGATTTCCATCCATCAGGATCCAAGCATGCTGTAATCTTGGTATTAATCCCCGGGAGAGGGCCAGGTTCACGAACAATTTTTCCTCCACATAGTTTAATTGCTTCTGCACTCTTATAGACATCATCTGTGCCAATTGCGATCTGATAAATTTATAAACATTCAGCATACCATAACATGGAAAATCCTGATGAAGAGGTAAAGGTATTTCGATAACACGCATGACAGGAAAGAATGACATTGATTATATGCAAACTAAATTGTCAAATCATTCTGCATAGAAAAGAAAAGAACTCACCTGTGTATAACCATTTCCTTTGTCATATTCTTTTATCCCATAGTTATATGTCAATTCCAATACTGCATTTTTATCTTCTGGTCCATAACCCATCGCGGCTACTGTATACTGAAAGGGTCAACACAAAATAAAGTGAATCAAAGTTACTTATTGTAACAGTAGAGAGGAGAGCAGGAAGAAAGACTTCTTCTAAGAATAATTAGTTACATTGGCGAATTAGAAGGAAAAACTACTAAGCTTAATGACCTGGATTAACTTGGACAATTTATTTAAGAGCCCTAAACAATGATGGAAAGAACTTGAAATAAAATATCTTGGAATTTTTTGCCAGGCAGAAGGAGAAAAATTACCTCAGATTCTGGGTTGTCCTTTTTGCGGAGAAGCTGCATGCCAAAGGCCTTCAATTCAGTAAAGGCAAATATCAGCAAACCAGAGAGTTTATGTTGATTAGTAGCTGATGAAGAAAGCATCACTGCTCTAATTTTTTATCAATATAGCAGCTTCTGATCACATGTATCGCAGCTTACCTTCTTGTAGAAATTAATGGATCGATCAAGATCTCCCACTCTGAGCATTACTTGGCATAGAGGCTCAGATGTTGGCCCTCTTTCCAAAAGCTCAAACTTATAGCCATTTGGATCTTCAATGAAAGCAGTTATCGTACTTCCACCTTTAACAATACTAGGTTCTTTAACAACTGTACCGCCCTTTGCCTTTACAAGATTTACCGTCTTGTCCACCTAAATTGAAAAGAATTAGAGCATATGATTCACAAACTTGAGTGGATAAACCTCAATCAAGGTGAAAAGCTGAGTGTTAACTAAATATCGTGCATAGCTATGTCGGAAATTTACTCTAGTTACAAGTTTAACATGTCAACTAGACAAGGCAACATCAACTGTATGAGAAAATAAAAACTCCAGCTCTAAGGCAATTGCATCCAAAGTAGCAACCATTCACAGTCAGTAATTCTATTTTGCTCCTTAATGAAAATTTTCAAATTAGAAGGCATATTAACATTATGACATGTAAAAACTTCAAGAAAAAGAGGAACTTACATCCTCCACTACAACACCAAAATGGCCAAATCCGGCTCCGATATTATACTTGTCAATTCCATAATCTGTATATATTGCATAATTAAAACCAAAAAGAGAAAATGAAAAGGCCAAATATTATATGTTAAACTGCCACATAAATCTAGGAATGCATAAATTAAAACAAAGCAAACCCTAAATATAAGTGAATGATTAAAGGAAAACAACTTACTGTAAGTAAGTTCAACAGTGAAGTTAGATTCTTCAGGTCCATAGCCAAGAAAAGCATTCATATATCTCTCTTCTGGTATGTCACGTTTCCTTAACAGCTTCATTCCCAAACATTCAGTGTAAAATCTGCACGTTACAATATTATCATGCACAAGGCCTCCCATAACAGCACAAAAGTAAGAGCTGTGGACGCATGAAGTGGGAAATGATTGTACTTTATTGTCTTCTCCAAGTCACCAACACAAAAAACAACATGAAGCATTCTTCTTTTGTCATTGGTAACCCACTCTAATGCATTTTTCTCAGCAACCGCAGTGCTCACTGAAGCTATTTTTGGAAATGTGCTAGCCTCCATCATATTTCCCTCCATTTTTAACAATTTAGATGCTGTTGCACCTAACAAATGCGACTCTGGAATAGCTGGATAATCAATCAGTTCATTAGCATAGAAAAAAACAAATTCAATCTGCATTCACTTCACTAACACTAAGTATCAAAAGGGGCACAAATATGACAGTCTATAGACTCATCTTCAAGTAATAAAAAAAAAAAATAGAACAAATGAAAATGCCAATATAACATTTTTTTCTCTTCTAACTCCAGCATAAGCATAGCAGGGGCCACCAGAAACACATAAATTTTTCTTAGTTCTAAGTCAAGTTTCTCATCTAACCGCTTAGCTGAACTGCATTTTTGCACAAAATTAAAATCAACCGGCATATAAGAATCAAGACAGCACTTTAAATTTCCGTTATTTGGTTTTGTCAGCAAGAAAGCAGCACACTTTAACACACATCCCAACATAATTTAAAAAAAAAAACCATAGCGGTCATCCATTTAAGGTTATAGTATCTTAGAAAGACGTAAATGGGAGGCAATGAAGGAACTTACCAGCACCAAGGCCAAAGAGAGCGATTCTTCGAGAAGGGCAGTGAGTGCGAGTGGATACATTGCCACTATTGCTAGTGTTTCCATTCTGCAAAGAAGAAAGTTTTATGAAATGTGAACGAAAAGAAGCATTTCTATGCTTTTGAGAAAAGATACTGAGAGGAAGAGGAGAAGAAAATGATGAAGATGGCACTGGCAGCGTAAGAAAACTCTCCATTTTTGCTTTCGTTCTCCCGCTGCGTCTTGTCGTTTATATTATCCACTTGCTCATGGATTTTAATTAGAGGAAATTACTCACACTATCACCTTTTTAACTCTTTTTTCAAAAATACAACTCTTTTTTTTTTAACTCTTTCATAAATATCAATTTTTAAATTTTTATTTTCAAAGATACCACTTTTTTTTTTTTTACTCTCTCTGCTATCAAAAGATTCAAATTGAGAGGGCTTGTGTACTGAACTTATGATTTATTCTATTCTTTTTTCCGGCAAATTCTGTAGTTGGAGCTAGAAGGACTCCTTGGTTCTTGGTATCTGGTGGTTACCGGTCGGTGGATCAGGTAAGGAAGAGTTAGATATTGTTAATGACCGGTCGATTGATTTTTTTGAAACTCCACTTCCACAATTACTTTTTATCTTTGATTGAGTTGATGTATCTGGTAATCCCATGAGCTAGGTTTTTATTGTAATTGTTTGACTTTCTTCCATTTTGTTCAATATTGCTCAAGCACAATATTTGGGAGTTAATTCAGTGTTCTAGATTGATTTTAGGTCATTTTTTTTCATCATGTACATTTGATTTTATGCTTTGGATCTACTGAAAATACTAGTTCCGGCACTCATAGTGCATGAGTTCCTTTTTCTTGCAAGTTCTTTATCTGTAATATACAGTAATCGCTTTGTAGAGATTTATAGCATTGGGGTTTTGCTGTTTCGAAGAAGATTAAAATCGAACTTCCGTTATTTTAGAAGTGATAATAGGTTCTCACCGTTTTAAATGCATTTTAAGCGATAAAATGTGATCTGGATTTTACCGGGTTGATTAGTGTTAAATGATTCTGCTATTAGTGTTTTTCTGCATCAATTTTTCTTTAATTATTTTTTTTCCTATTAGTGGAAAAGAAATTTAAGTGCTTACTTTGTTCCTGGCAAATTGCACTGAAGTTTATGTTCCATTTTGCTCGTATTCATTATATTTATTTTGTGATTTTATTTTTCTTTTTGGGGCTCACAGATGAGTTATGCGCCGTTTATCATGGTTTGCTACTTCCCTTGCTTTAATCTGTTTATGAAAAATATTGTTGAAATTGGTTTTTGTGGCCTTCTCATGGGGTATAAAGAATGGTTTCTTATTAAAATGGATTTGTTGTTGCGTTCTTCTCCTCCCTAGTAATCTATGGTTTTTGCAATGTAGTTTATTGTATCAGAAACCGGGATTCCATTTTAGTGATGTATACTTCAACATTTATACTTACTTGGTTTGACATACATATTTGCAGGTTATTGCTGTTAATGGGAAGTTTCCTAGTCCTATCATTAATGCTACTACAAACTACAATGTTATTGTTAATGTTTTTAATGAATTGGATGAAAATCTCCTGATGACTTGGTAGGTTATTGCATGATAACTTTATTTTCCTTTCCAACTGTTAGCTTAGATTTTGAGCACATGTAAGAGCAGATATTGAGAAATATTGGGTGCTTTGACAGGCCTGGGATCCAAATGAGCCGTAATTCCTAGCAGGATGGAGTTCATGGGACTAATTGTCCAATTTCTCCTAAATTGAACTGGACTTATAATTTTCAAGTGAAGGATCAGATTGGTAGCTTTTTATAAAATATTTATTTTTAAATTAGTACACAAACTCTACACAATAAATTTCTGGCAGAGCTATTGATTTTCATTTACCCTTAGCTATATTAGCAAGTTTGATGTCCCTGCCTCAGGCCAATATGATTATCCAATTCTTCCCTTTGCTTGTTACATCTTAAAAGGATGAGTATTTCTGCAGACTATACACAACATAAATTTGCATAATTTTTTGTTTTAATTTTTCATACCATCAGATAGTGTATAAGCATAAAATATTTATTTTTATTTTCCATTAGCTCGGACATCATAGCAAACTCCTAAAAAAATCAGAAATTATTGAAAGGCATTAAAAATAAAATAAAAGAACACATAATAGCAACTTAATAGAACTTATGTATATTTTGTCTTGGTTTCTTTGTATAGATTAATCAATATTAATGTATTTGATATAGCCAATTATTCAACAAATTACCTACAGCTGCAATTAATGTTTTCTTATACAGTCATGCATTATATATAATATAAACATCCAGATAATGCCTCATAAACTAGTATAAACATATAAAATAAATGATTTTTTTCCTCCAAATCTGTACAATCTTCTAACATTATAGGTGATTTTGTTGTTAAAGACAATAAAAATATTAAGCATAAGCAACAAAATAGTTACAATCACCATCCATGCCCGAATATGAAACCCCAATCCAAGAAAAATGAATTGCCTAATCAATTAACATATTTTCGGTTGTTCTTTGTATTGTTGCCTTGGAGCTTTGCATGCTAAAGTCATTCCCATGCCTTTTCGATTCTTGAAAGGTGCTGTAATTTGCTCTATTCTCGATGCGTTGTGACCGGCAAGCTTTCAGTAGCTATTCCAATCGAGTTTTCCCGAATTATTGGATTCGGATCCAAAATTTAACCACTTTTTACGATTTTTCGATTTTGGTGATTTTTCCTAGTGGTACTCCTAGGGAAATCCGTAAAAATTCGCCGGATTTCGACGAAACCAATTCTCGATGCATTGTGACCGGCAACCTTCCAGTAGCTATTCCAATCGAGTTTTCCCGAATTATTGGACTCGGATCAAAAATTTCACCACTTTTTACGATTTTGGTGATTTTCCCTAGTGATACCCCTAGGGAAATCCGTAAAAATTCGCCGGATTCCGACGAAGCCAATTCTCGATGCGTTGTGACTGGCAAGCTTATAGTAGCTATTCCAATCGAGTTTTCCCGAATTATTGGACTCGAATAAAATTTTTTACCACTTTTTACGATTTTTCGATTTTGGTGATTTTCCCTAGTGGTACCCCTAGGAAAATCCGTAAAAATTCGCCGGATTCCGACGAAACCAATTCTCGATGCGTTGTGACCAGCAAGCTTCCAGTAGCTATTCCAATCGAGTTTTCCCGAATTATTGGACTCGGATAAAAAATTTCACCACTTTTTACGATTTTTCGATTTTGGTGATTTTCCCTAGTGGTACCCCTAGGAAAATCCGTAAAAATTTGCCGGATTCCGACGAAGCCAATTCTCGATGCGTTGTGACCGGCAAGCTTCCAGTAGCTATTCCAATCGAGTTTTCCCGAATTATTGGGCTCGGATCCAAAATTTCACCACTTTTTACGATTTTTCGATTTTAGTGATTTTTCCTAGTGGTACCCCTAGGAAAATCCGTAAAAATTCGCCGGATTTCGACGAAGCCAATTTTCGATGCATTGTGACCGGCAAGCTTCCAGTAGCTATTCCAATTGAGTTTTCCCAAATTATTGGACTCGGATCCAAAATTTCACCACTTTTTACGATTTTGGTGATTTTCCCTAGTGGTACCCCTAGGAAAATCCGTAAAAATTCGCCGGATTCCGACGAAGCCAATTCTCGATGCGTTGTGACCGGCAAGCTTCCAGTAGCTATTCCACTCGAGTTTTCCAGAATTATTGGACTCGGATCCAAAATTTCACCACTTTTTATGATTTTTCGATTTTCCCTAGTGGTACCCCTAGGGAAATCCGTAAAAATTCGCCGGATTCCGACGAAGCCAATTCTTGATGCGTTGTGACCGGAGATCTTACAGTAGCTATTCCAATCGAGTTTTTCCGAATTATTGGACTCGGATGCAAAATTTCACCACTTTTTACGATTTTTCGATTTTGGTGATTTTCCCTAGTGGTACCCCTAAGAAAATCCGTAAAAATTCGCCGGATTCCGATGAAACCAATTCTCGATACGTTGTGACCGGCAAGCTTCCAGTAGCTATTCCAATCGAGTTTTCCCAAATTATTGGACTCGGATCCAAAATTTCACCACTTTTTACGATTTTGGTGATTTTCCCTAGTGGTACCCCTAGGGAAATCCGTAAAAATTTGCCGGATTTCGACGAAGCCAATTCTCGATGCGTTGTGACCGGCAAGCTAACAGTAGCTATTCCAATCGAGTTTTCCCGAATTATTGGACTCGTATCTAAAATTTTACCAGTTTTTACGATTTTTTGATTTTAGCGATTTTCCCTAGTGGTACCCCTAGGAAAATCCGTAAAAATTCGACGGATTCCGACGAAGCAAATTCTCGATGTGTTGTGACCGGCAAGCTTCCAGTAGCTATTCCAATCGAGTTTTCCCAAATTATTGGAGTCGAATCAAAAATTTCACCACTTTTTACGATTTTTCGATTTTAGTGATTTTTCCTAGTGGTACCCCTAGGAAAATCCGTAAAAATTTGCCGGATTCCGACGAAGCCAATTCTCGATGCGTTGTGACCGGCAAGCTTCCAGTAGCTATTCCAATCGAGTTTTCCCGAATTATTGGAGTCGGATAAAAAATGTCACAACTTTTTACGATTTTGGTGATTTTCCCTAGTGGTACCCCTAGGAAAATCCGTAAAAATTCGCCGGATTCCGACGAAACCAATTCTCGATGCGTTGTGACCGACAAGCTTCCAGTAGCTATTCCAATCGAGTTTTCTCGAATTATTGGACTCGAATCAAAAATTTCACAACTTTTTACGATTTTTCGATTTTGGTGATTTTCCCTAGTGGTACCCCTAGGGAAATCCATAAAAATTTGCCGGATTCTGACGAAGCCAATTCTCGATGCGTTGTGACCGGTAAGCTTCCAGTAGCTATTCCAATCGAGTTTTCTCGAATTATTGGACTCGGAACCAAAATTTCACCACTTTTTACGATTTTTCGATTTTGGTGATTTTCCCTAGAGGTACCCCTATGGAAATCCGTAAAAATTCGCCTGATTCCGACGAAGCCAATTCTCGATGCGTTGTGACCGGCAAGCTTCCAGTAGCTATTCCAATCGAGTTTTCCCGAATTATTGGACTCGGATCCAAAATTTCACAACTTTTTGTGATTTTTTTATTTTGGTGATTTTTCCTAGTGGTACCCCTAGGAAAATCCGTAAAAATTCGCCGGATTCCGACGAAGCCAATTATTGATGCGTATTGACCAGCAAACTTTCAGTAGCTATTCCAATTGAGTTTTCTCGAATTATTGGACTCGGATCCAAAATTTTACCACTTTTTACGATTTTTCGATTTTGGTGATTTTCCCTAGTGGTACCCCTAGGGAAATCCGTAAAAATTCGCCGGATTCCGACGAAACCAATTCTCGAAGCGTTGTGACCGGCAAGCTTCCAGTAGCTATTCAAATCGAGTTTTCTCGAATTATTGGACTCGGATCCAAAATTTCACTACTTTTTACGATTTTTCAATTTTGGTAATTTTTCCTAGTGGTACCCCTAGGAAAATCCGAAAAAATTCGGCGGATTCCGACGAAACCAATTCTCGATGCGTTGTGACCGGCAAGCTTCCAGTAACTATTCCAATCGAGTTTTCTCGAATTATTGGACTCGGATCCAAAATTTCACCACTTTTTACGATTTTTCGATTTTGGTGATTTTCCCTAGTGGTACCCCTAGGGAAATCCGTTAAAATTCGCCGGATTCCGAAGAAGCCAATTCTCGATGCGTTGTGACCGGCAAGCTTCCAGTAGCTATTCCAATCGAATTTTCCGGAATTATTGGACTCAGATCAAAAATTTCACCACTTTTTACGATTTTTCGATTTTCCCTAGTGGTACCCCTAGGGAAATCCGTAAAAATTCACCGGATTCCGATGAAGCCAATTCTCGATGCGTTGTGACCGGCATGCTTCCAGTAGCTATTCTAAACGAGTTTTCCTGAATTATTGGACTCGGATCTAAAATTTCACCACTTTTTACGATTTTGGTGATTTTCCCTAGTGGTACCCCTAGGGAAATCCGTAAAAATTCGCCGGATTCCGACGAAGCCAATTCTCGATGCGTTGTGACCGGCAAGCTTCCAGTAGCTATTTCAATTGAGTTTTCCCGAATTATTGGACTCGGATCCAAAATTTCACCACTTTTTACGATTTTGGTGATTTTTCCTAGTGGTACCCCTAGGAAAATCCGTAAAAATTCGCCGGATTCCGACGAAGCCAATTCTCGATGCGTTGTGACCGGCAAGCTTCCAGTAGCTATTCCAATCGAGTTTTCCCGAATTATTGGTGTCGGATAAAAAATTTCACCACTTTTTACGATTTTGGTGATTTTCCCTAGTGGTACCCATAGGGAAATCCGTAAAAATTCGCCGGATTCCGACGAAGCAAATTCTCGATGCGTTGTGACCGGCGAGCTTCCAGTAGCTATTCCAATCGAGTTTTTCCGAATTATTGGAGGCGAATTTTTACGGATTTCCCTAGGGGTACCACTAGGGAAAATCACCAAAATCGAGAAATCGTAAAAAGTGGTGAAATTTTGGATCCGAGTCCAATAATTCACGAAAACTCGACAGGAATAGCTGCGGGAAGCTTGCCGGTCACAACGCATCGAGAATTGGCTTCGTCGGAATCCAACGAATTTTTACGAATTTTCCTAGGGGTACCACTAGGGAAAATCGCCAAAATCGAAAAATCGTAAAAAGTGGTGAAATTTTGGATCCGAGCCCAATAATTCAGGAAGACTCGATCGGAATAGCTGCTGGAAGCTTGCCGGTCACAACGCGTCGAGAATTGGCTCCGTCGGAATTCGACGAATTTTTACGGATTTCCCTAGGGGTACCACTACGGAAAATCGAGAAAACGTAAAAAGTGGTGAAATTTTGGATCCGAGCCCAATAATTCAGGAAGACTCGATCGGAATAGCTGCTGGAAGCTTGCCCGTCACAACGCGTCAAGAATTGGCTCCGTCGGAATCAGACGAATTTTTACGGATTTCCCTAGGGGTACCACAAGGGAAAATTGCCAAAATCGAGAAATCGTAAAAAGTGGTGAAATTTTGAATCCAAGACCAATAATTCAGGAAGACTCGATCGGAATAGCTGCTGGAAGCTTGCCGGTCACAACGCGTCGAGAATTGGCTCCGTCGGAATACGACGACTTTTTACAGATTTCCCCAGGGGTACCACTAGGGAAAATCGAGAAATCGTAAAAAGTGGTGAAATTTTGGATCCGAGCCGAATAATTCAGGAAGACTCGATCGGAATAGCTGCTGGAAGCTTGCCGGTCACAACGCGTCGAGAATTGGCTCCGTCGGAATTCGACGAATTTTTACGGATTTCCCTAGGGGTACCACTAGGGAAAATCGAGAAATCGTAAAAATTGGTGAAATTTTGGATCCGAGCCCAATAATTCAGGAAGACTCGATCGGAATAGCTGCTGGAAGCTTGTCGGTCACAACGCGTCGAGAATTGACTCCGTCGGAATCCGACGAATTTTTACGGATTTTCCTAGGGGTACCACTAGGGAAAATCGCCAAAATCGAGAAATCGTAAAAAGTGGTGAAATTTTGGATCCGAGCCCAATAATTCAGGAAGACTCGATCGGAATAGCTGCTGGAAGCTTGCCGGTCACAACGCTTCGAGAATTGGCTCCGTCGGAATCCGACGAATTTTTACGGATTTTCCTAGGGGTACCACTAGGGTAAATCGCCAAAATCGTAAAAAGTGGTGAAATTTTGGATCCGTGCCCAATAATTCAGGAAGACTCGATCGGAATAGCTGCTGGAAGCTTGCCGGTCACAACGCGTCGAGAATTGGCTTTCCCTAGGGGTACCACTAGGGAAAATCGCCAAAATCGAGAAATCGTAAAAAATGGTGAAATTTTGGATCCGAGCCCAATAATTCTGGAAGACTTGATCGGAATAGCTGTTGGAAGCTTGCCGGTCACAACGCGTCGAGAATTGGCTCCGTCGGAATCCGACGAATTTTTACGGATTTCCCTAGGGGTACCACTAGGGAAAATCGCCAAAATCGAGAAATCGTAAAAAGTGGTGAAATTTTGGATCCGAGCCCAATAATTCAGGAAGACTCGATCGGAATAGCTGCTGGAAGCTTGCCGGTCACAACGCGTTGAGAATTGGCTCCGTCAGAATACGACGAATTTTTACGGATTTCCCTAGGGGTACCACTAGGGAAAATCGAGAAATCGTAAAAGTGGTGAAATTTTGGATCCGAGCCCAATAATTCAGGAAGACTCGATCGGAATAGCTGCTGGAAGCTTGCCGGTCACAACGCTTCGAGAATTGGCTCCGTCGGAATCCGACGAATTTTTACGGATTTTCCTAGGGGTACCACTAGGGTAAATCGCCAAAATCGTAAAAAGTGGTGAAATTTTGGATCCGAGCCCAATAATTCAGGAAGACTCGATCGGAATAGCTGCTGGGAGCTTGCCGGTCACAACGCGTCGAGAATTGGCTCCGTCGGAATCCGACGAATTTTTACGGATTTCCCTAGGGGTACCACTAGGGAAAATCGAGAAATCGTAAAAAGTGGTGAAATTTTGGATCCGAGCCCAATAATTCAGGAAGACTCGATCGGAATAGCTGCTGGAAGCTTGCCGGTCACAACGCGTCGAGAATTGGCTCCGTCGGAATCCGACGAATTTTTACGGATTTCCCTAGGGGTACCACTAGGGAAAATCACCAAAATCGAGAAATCGTAAAAAGTGGTGAAATTTTGGATCCGAGCCCAATAATTCAGGAAGACTCGATCGGAATAGCTGCCGGAAGCTTGCCGGTCACAACGCGTCGAGAATTGGCTTCGCCGGAATCCGACGAATTTTTACGGATTTCCCTAGGGGTACCACTAGGGTAAATCGCCAAAATCGTAAAAAGTGGTGAAATTTTGGATCCGAGCCCAATAATTCAGGAAGACTCGATCGGAATAGCTGCTGGAAGCTTGCCGGTCACAACGCGTCGAGAATTGGCTCCGTCGGAATCCGACGAATTTTTACGGATTTCCCTAGGGGTACCACTAGGGAAAATCGCCAAAATCGAGAAATCGTAAAAAGTGGTAAAATTTTGGATCCGAGCCCAATAATTCAGGAAGACTCGATCGGAACAGCTGCTGGAAGCTTGCCGGTCACAACGCGTCGAGAATTGGCTCCGTCGGAATCCGACGAATTTTTACGGATTTCCCTAGGGGTACCACTAGGGAAAATCGCCAAAATCGAGAAATCGTAAAAAATTGTGAAATTTTTGATCCGAGCCCAATAATTCAGGAAGACTCGATCGGAATAGCTGCTGGAAGCTTGCCGGTCACAACGCGTCGAGAATTGGCTCCGTCGGAATCCGACGAATTTTTACGGATTTCCCTAGGGGTACCACTAGGGAAAATCGCCAAAATCGAGAAATCGTAAAAAGTGGTGAAATTTTGGATCCGAGCCCAATAATTCAGGAAGACTCGATCGGAATAGCTGCTGGAAGCTTGCCGGTCACAACGCGTCGAGAATTGGCTCCGTCGGAATCCGACAAATTTTTACGGATTTCCCTAGGGGTACCACTAGGGAAAATCGAGAAATCGTAAAAAGTGGTGAAATTTTGGATCCGAGCCCAATAATTCAGGAAGACTCGATCGGAATAGCTGCTGGAAGCTTGCCGGTCACAACGCGTCGAGAATTGGCTCCGTCGGAATCCGACGAATTTTTACGGATTTTCCTAGGGGTACCACTAGGGTAAATCGCCAAAATCGTAAAAAGTGGTGAAATTTTGGATCCGTGCCCAATAATTCAGGAAGACTCGATCGGAATAGCTGCTGGAAGCTTGCCGGTCACAACGCGTCGAGAATTGGCTCCGTCGGAATCCGACGAATTTTTACGGATTTCCCTAGGGGTACCACTAGGGAAAATCGAGAAATCGTAAAAAGTGGTGAAATTTTGGATCCGAGCCCAATAATTCAGGAAGACTCGAGCGGAATAGCTGCTGGAAGCCTGCCGGTCACAACGCGTCGAGAATTGGCTCCGTCGGAATCCGACAAATTTTTACGGATTTCACTAGGGGTACGACTAGGGAAAATCGCCAAAATCGAGAAATCGTAAAAAGTGGTGAAATTTTGGATCCGAGCCCAATAATTCAGGAAGACTCGATCGGAATAGCTGCTAGAAGCTTGCCGGTCACAACGCGTCGAGAATTGGCTCCGTCGGAATCCGACGAATTTTTACGGATTTCCCTAGGGGTACCACTAGGGAAAATCGAGAAATCGTAAAAAGTGGTGAAATTTTGGATCCGAGCCCAATAATTCAGGAAGACTCGATCGGAATAGCTGCTGGAAGCTTGCCGGTCACAACGCGTCGAGAATTGGCTCCGTCGAAATCCGACGAATTTTTACGGATTTCACTAGGGGTACCACTAGGGAAAATCGCCAAAATCGAGAAATCGTAAAAAGTGGTGAAATTTTTGATCCGAGCCCAATAATTCAGGAAGACTCGATCGGAATAGCTGCTGGAAGCTTGCCGGTAACAACGCGTCGAGAATTGGCTCCGTCGGAATCCGACGTATTTTTACGGATTTCCCTAGGGGTACCACTAGGGAAAATCGCCAAAATCGTAAAAAGTGGTGAAATTTCGGATCCGAGCCCAATAATTCAGGAAGACTCGATCGGAATAGCTGCTGGAAGCTTGCCGGTCACAACGCGTCGAGAATTGGCTCCGTCGTAATCTGACGAATTTTTACGGATTTCCCTAGGGGTACCACTAGGGAAAATCGCCAAAATCGAGAAATCGTAAAAAGTGGTGAAATTTTGGATCCGAGCCCAATAATTCAGGAAGACTCGATCGAAATAGCTGCTGGAAGCTTGCCGGTCACAACGCGTCGAGAATTGGCTCCGTCGGAATCCGACGAATTTTTACGGATTTCCCTAGGGGTACCACTAGGGAAAATCGCCAAAATCGTAAAAAGTGGTGAAATTTCGGATCCGAGCCCAATAATTCAGGAAGACTCGATCGGAATAGCTGCAGGAAGCTTGCCGGTCACAACGCGTCGAGAATTGGCTACGTCGGAATCCGACGAATTTTTACGGATTTCCCTAGGGGTACCACTAGGGAAAATCGCCAAAATCGAGAAATCGTAAAAAGTGGTGAAATTTTGGATCCGAGCCCAATAATTCAGGAAGACTCGATCGGAATAGCTGCTGGAAGCTTGCCGGTCACAACGCTTCGGGAATTGGCTCCGTCGGAATCCGACAAATTTTTACGGATTTTCCTAGGGGTACCACTAGGGTAAATCGCCAAAATCGTAAAAAGTGGTGAAATTTTGGATCCGTGCCCAATAATTCAGGAAGACTCGATCGGAATAGCTGCTGGAAGCTTGCCGGTCACAACGCGTCGAGAATTGGCTTTCCCTAGGGGTACCACTAGGGAAAATCGCCAAAATCGAGAAATCGTAAAAAATGGTGAAATTTTGGATCCGAGCCCAATAATTCTGGAAGACTTGATCGGAATAGCTGTTGGAAGCTTGCCGGTCACAACGCGTCGAGAATTGGCTCCGTCGGAATCCGACGAATTTTTACGGATTTTCCTAGGGGTACCACTAGGGAAAATCACCAAAATCGAGAAATCGTAAAAAGTGGTGAAATTTTGGATCCGAGCCCAATAATTCAGGAAGACTCGATCGGAATAGCTGCTCGAAGCTTGCCGGTCACAACGCGTCGAGAATTGGCTCCGTCGGAATCCGACGAATTTTTACGGATTTCCCTAGGGGTACCACTAGGGAAAATCGAGAAATCGTAAAAGTGGTGAAATTTTGGATCCGAGCCCAATAATTCAGGAAGACTCGATCGGAATAGCTGCTGGAAGCTTGCCGGTCACAACGCGTCGAGAATTTGCTCCGTCGGAATCCGACGAATTTTTACGTATTTCCCTAGGGGTACCACTAGGGAAAATCGCCAAAATCGAGAAATCATAAAAAGTGGTGAAATTTTGGATCCGAGCCCAATAATTCAGGAAGACTCGATCGGAATAGCTGCTGGAAGCTTGCCGGTCACAACGCGTCGAGAATTGGCTTTCCCTAGGGGTACCACTAGGGAAAATCGCCAAAATCGAGAAATCGTAAAAAGTGGTGAAATTTTGGATCCGAGCCCAATAATTCAGGAAGACTCGATCGGAAGAGCTGCTGGAAGCTTGCCGGTCACAACGCGTCGAGAATTGGCTCCGTCGGAATTCGACGAATTTTTACGGATTTCCCTAGGGGTACCACTAGGGTAAATCGCCAAAATCGTAAAAAGTGGTGAAATTTTGGATCCGAGCCCAATAATTCAGGAAGACTCGATCGGAATAGCTGCTGGAAGCTTGCCGGTCACAACGCGTCGAGAATTGGCTTTCCCTAGGGGTACCACTAGGGAAAATCGCCAAAATCGAGAAATCGTAAAAAATGGTGAAATTTTGGATCCGAGCCCAATAATTCTGGAAGACTTGATCGGAATAGCTGTTGGAAGCTTGCCGGTCACAACGCGTCGAGAATTGGCTCCGTCGGAATCCGACGAATTTTTACGGATTTCCCTAGGGGTACCACTAGGGTAAATCGCCAAAATCGTAAAAAGTGGTGAAATTTTGGATCCGAGCCCAATAATTCAGGAAGACTCGATCGGAATAGCTGCTGGAAGCTTGCCGGTCACAACGCGTCGAGAATTGGCTTTCCCTAGGGGTACCACTAGGGAAAATCGCCAAAATCGAGAAATCGTAAAAAATGGTGAAATTTTGGATCCGAGCCCAATAATTCAGGAAGACTCGATCGGAATAGCTGCTGGAAGCTTGCCGGTCACAACGCTTCGAGAATTGGCTCCGTCGGAATCCGACGAATTTTTACGGATTTTCCTAGGGGTACCACTAGGGTAAATCGCCAAAATCGTAAAAAGTGGTGAAATTTTGGATCCGTGCCCAATAATTCAGGAAGACTCGATCGGAATAGCTGCTGGAAGCTTGCCGGTCACAACGCGTCGAGAATTGGCTTTCCCTAGGGGTACCACTAGGGAAAATCGCCAAAATCGAGAAATCGTAAAAAATGGTGAAATTTTGGATCCGAGCCCAATAATTCTGGAAGACTTGATCGGAATAGCTGTTGGAAGCTTGCCGGTCACAACGCGTCGAGAATTGGCTCCGTCGGAATCCGACGAATTTTTACGGATTTCCCTAGGGGTACCACTAGGGAAAATCGCCAAAATCGAGAAATCGTAAAAAGTGGTGAAATTTTGGATCCGAGCCCAATAATTCAGGAAGACTCGATCGGAATAGCTGCTGGAAGCTTGCCGGTCACAACGCGTTGAGAATTGGCTCCGTCAGAATACGACGAATTTTTACGGATTTCCCTAGGGGTACCACTAGGGAAAATCGAGAAATCGTAAAAAGTGGTGAAATTTTGGATCCGAGCCCAATAATTCAGGAAGACTCGATCGGAATAGCTGCTGGAAGCTTGCCGGTCACAACGCGTCGAGAATTGGCTCCGTCGGAATCCGACGAATTTTTACGGATTTCCCTAGGGGTACCACTAGGAAAAATCGAGAAATCGTAAAAAGTGGTGAAATTTTGGATCCGAGCCCAATAATTCAGGAAGACTCGATCGGAATAGCTGCTGGAAGCTTGCCGGTCACAACGCGTCGAGAATTGGCTCCGTCGGAATCCGACGAATTTTTACGGATTTCCATAGGGGTACCACTAGGGAAAATCGAGAAATCGTAAAAAGTGGTGAAATTTTGGATCCGAGCCCAATAATTCAGGAAGACTCGATCGGAATAGCTGCTGGAAGCTTGCCGGTCACAACGCGTCGAGAATTGGCTCCGTCGGAATCCGACGAATTTTTACGGATTTCCCTAGGGGTACCACTAGGGTAAATCGCCAAAATCGTAAAAAGTGGTGAAATTTTGGATCCGAGCCCAATAATTCAGGAAGACTCGATCGGAATAGCTGCTGGAAGCTTGCCGGTCACAACACGTCGAGAATTGGCTCCGTCGGAATCCGACGAATTTTTACGGATTTCCCTAGGGGTACCACTAGGGAAAATCGAGAAATCGTAAAAAGTGGTGAGATTTTGGATCCGAGCCCAATAATTCAGGAAGACTCGATCGGAATAGCTGCTGGAAGCTTGCCGGTCACAACGCGTCGAGAATTGGCTCCGTCGGAATCCGACGAATTTTTACGGATTTTCCTAGGGGTACCACTAGGGTAAATCGCCAAAATCGTAAAAAGTGGTGAAATTTTGGATCCGAGCCCAATAATTCAGGAAGACTCGATCGGAATAGCTGCTGGGAGCTTGCCGGTCACAACGCGTCGAGAATTGGCTCCGTCGGAATCCGACGAATTTTTACGGATTTCCCTAGGGGTACCACTAGGGAAAATCGAGAAATCGTAAAAAGTGGTGAAATTTTGGATCCGAGCCCAATAATTCAGGAAGACTCGATCGGAATAGCTGCTGGAAGCTTGCCGGTCACAACGCGTCGAGAATTGGCTCCGTCGGAATCCGACGAATTTTTACGGATTTCCCTAGGGGTACCACTAGGGAAAATCACCAAAATCGAGAAATCGTAAAAAGTGGTGAAATTTTGGATCCGAGCCCAATAATTCAGGAAGACTCGATCGGAATAGCTGCCGGAAGCTTGCCGGTCACAACGCGTCGAGAATTGGCTTCGCCGGAATCCGACGAATTTTTACGGATTTTCCTAGGGGTACCACTAGGGTAAATCGCCAAAATCGTAAAAAGTGGTGAAATTTTGGATCCGAGCCCAATAATTCAGGAAGATTCGATCGGAATAGCTGCTGGAAGCTTGCCGGTCACAACGCGTCGAGAATTGGCTCCGTCGGAATCCGACGAATTTTTACGGATTTCCCTAGGGGTACCACTAGGGAAAATCGCCAAAATCGAGAAATCGTAAAAAGTGGTAAAATTTTGGATCCGAGCCCAATAATTCAGGAAGACTCGATCGGAACAGCTGCTGGAAGCTTGCCGGTCACAACGCGTCGAGAATTGGCTCCGTCGGAATCCGACGAATTTTTACGGATTTCCCTAGGGGTACCACTAGGGAAAATCGCCAAAATCGAGAAATCGTAAAAAATTGTGAAATTTTTTATCCGAGCCCAATAATTCAGGAAGACTCGATCGGAATAGCTGCTGGAAGCTTGCTGGTCACAACGCGTCGAGAATTGGCTCCGTCGGAATCCGACGAATTTTTACGGATTTCCCTAGGGGTACCACTAGGGAAAATCGCCAAAATCGAGAAATCGTAAAAAGTGGTGAAATTTTGGATCCGAGCCCAATAATTCAGGAAGACTCGATCGGAATAGCTGCTGGAAGCTTGCCGGTCACAACGCGTCGAGAATTGGCTCCGTCGGAATCCGACAAATTTTTACGGATTTCCCTAGGGGTACCAGTAGGGAAAATCGAGAAATCGTAAAAAGTGGTGAAATTTTGGATCCGAGCCCAATAATTCAGGAAGACTCGATCGGAATAGCTGCTGGAAGCTTGCCGGTCACAACGCGTCGAGAATTGGCTCCGTCGGAATCCGACGAATTTTTACGGATTTCCCTAGGGGTACCACTAGGGAAAATCGAGAAATCGTAAAAAGTGGTGAAATTTTGGATCCGAGCCCAATAATTCACGAAGACTCGATCGGAATAGCTGCTGGAAGCTTGCCGGTCACAACGCGTCGAGAATTGGCTCCGTCGAAATCCGACGAATTTTTACGGATTTCACTAGGGGTACCACTAGGGAAAATCGCCAAAATCGAGAAATCGTAAAAAGTGGTGAAATTTTTGATCCGAGCCCAATAATTCAGGAAGACTCGATCGGAATAGCTGCTGGAAGCTTGCCGGTAACAACGCGTCGAGAATTGGCTCCGTCGGAATCCGACGTATTTTTACGGATTTCCCTAGGGGTACCACTAGGGAAAATCGCCAAAATCGTAAAAAGTGGTGAAATTTCGGATCCGAGCCCAATAATTCAGGAAGACTCGATCGGAATAGCTGCTGGAAGCTTGCCGGTCACAACGCGTCGAGAATTGGCTCCGTCGTAATCTGACGAATTTTTACGGATTTCCCTAGGGGTACCACTAGGGAAAATCGCCAAAATCGAGAAATCGTAAAAAGTGGTGAAATTTTGGATCCGAGCCCAATAATTCAGGAAGACTCGATCGAAATAGCTGCTGGAAGCTTGCCGGTCACAACGCGTCGAGAATTGGCTCCGTCGGAATCCGACGAATTTTTACGGATTTCCCTAGGGGTACCACTAGGGAAAATCGCCAAAATCGTAAAAAGTGGTGAAATTTCGGATCCGAGCCCAATAATTCAGGAAGACTCGATCGGAATAGCTGCAGGAAGCTTGCCGGTCACAACGCGTCGAGAATTGGCTCCGTCGGAATCCGACGAATTTTTACGGATTTCCCTAGGGGTACCACTAGGGAAAATCGCCAAAATCGAGAAATCGTAAAAAATGGTGAAATTTTGGATCCGAGCCCAATAATTTAGGAAGACTCGATCGGAATAGCTGCTGGAAGCTTGCCGGTCACAACGCGTCGAGAATTGGCTCCGTCGAAATCCGACGAATTTTTACGGATTTCCCTAGGGGTACCACTAGGAAAAATCGCCAAAATCGAGAAATCGTAAAAAGCGGTAAAATTTTGGATCCGAGCCCAATAATTCAGGAAGACTCGATCGGAACAGCTGCTGGAAGCTTGCCGGTCACAACGCGTCGAGAATTGGCTCCGTCGAAATCCGACGAATTTTTACGGATTTCCCTAGGGGTACCACTAGGAAAAATCGCCAAAATCGAGAAATCGTAAAAAATTGTGAAATTTTTGATCCGAGCCCAATAATTCAGGAAGACTCGATCGGAATAGCTGCTGGAAGCTTGCCGGTCACAACGCGTCGAGAATTGGCTCCGTCGGAATCCGACGAATTTTTACGGATTTCCCTAGGGGTACCACTAGGGAAAATCGCCAAAATCGAGAAATCGTAAAAAGTGGTAAAATTTTGGATCCGAGCCCAATCATTCAGGAAGACTCGATCGGAATAGCTGCTGGAAGCTTGCCGGTCACAACGCGTCGAGAATTGGCTCCGTCGGAATCCGAAGAATTTTTACGGATTTCCCTAGGGGTACCACTAGGGAAAATCGAGAAATCGTAAAAAGTGGTGAAATTTTGGATCCGAGCCCAAAAATTCAGGAAGACTCGATCGGAATAGCTGATGGAAGCTTGCCGGTCACAACGCGTCGAGAATTGGCTCCGTCGGAATCCGACGAATTTTTACGGATTTCCCTAGGGGTACCACTAGGGAAAATCGCCAAAATCGAGAAATCGTAAAAAGTGGTGAAGTTTTGGATCCGAGGCAAATAATTCAGGAAGACTCGATCGGAATAGCTGCTGGAAGCTTGCCGGTCACAACGCGTCGAGAATTGGCTCCGTCGGAATCCGACGAATTTTTACGGATTTCCCTAGGGGTACCACTAGGGAAAATCGCCAAAATCGAGAAATTGTAAAAAGTGGTGAAGTTTTGGATCCGAGGCCAATAATTCAGGAAGAGTCGATCGGAATAGCTGCTGGAAGCTTGCCGGTCACAACGCGTCGAGAATTGGCTCCGTCGGAATCCGACGAATTTTTACGGATTTCCCTAAGGGTACCACTAGGGAAAATCGCCAAAATCGTAAAAAGTGGTGAAATTTTGGATCCGAGCCCAATAATTCAGGAAGACTCGATCGGAATAGCTGCTAGAAGCTTGCCGGTCACAACGCGTCGAGAATTGGCTCCGTCGGAATCCGATAAATTTTTACGGATTTCCCTAGGGGTACCACTAGGGAAAATCGACAAAATCGAGAAATCGTAAAAAATGGTGAAATTTTGGATCCGAGCCCAATAATTCAGGAAGACTCGATCGGAATAGCTGCTGGAAGCTTGCCGGTCACAACGCGTCGAGAATTGGCTCCGTCGGAATCCGACGAATTTTTACGGATTTCCCTAGGGGTACCACTAGGGAAAATCGCCAAAATCGAGAAATCGTAAAAAATTGTGAAATTTTTGATCCGAGCCCAATAATTCTGGAAGACTCGATCGGAATAGCTGCTGGAAGCTTGCCGGTCACAACGCGTCGAGAATTTGCTCCGTCGGAATCCGACGAATTTTTACGGATTTCCCTAGGGGTACCACTAGGGAAAATCGCCAAAATCGAGAAATCGTAAAAAGTGGTGAAATTTTGGATCCGAGCCCAATAATTCAGGAAGACTCGATCGGAATAGCTGCTGGAAGCTTGCCGGTCACAACGCGTCGAGAATTGGCTCCGTCGGAATCCGACGAATTTTTACGGCTTTCCCTAGGGGTACCACTAGTAAAAATCGTCAAAATCGAGAAATCGTAAAAAATTGTGAAATTTTTTATCCGAGCCCAATAATTCAGGAAGACTCGATCGGAATAGCTGCTGGAAGCGTGCCGGTCACAACGCGTCGAGAATTGGCTCCGTCGAAATCCGACGAATTTTTACGGATTTCCCTAGGGGTACCACTAGGGAAAATCGCCAAAATCGTAAAAAGTGGTGAAATTTTGGATCCGAGCCCAATAATTCAGGAAGACTCGATCGGAATAGCTGCTGGAAGCTTGCCGGTAGCAACGCGTCGAGAATTGGCTCCGTCGGAATCCGACGAATTTTTACGGATTTCCCTAGGGGTACCACTAGGGAAAATTGCCAAAATCGAGAAATCGTAAAAAATGGTGAAATTTTGGATCCGAGCCCAATAATTCAGGAAGACTCGATCGGAATAGCTGCTGGAAGCTTGCCGGTCACAACGCGTCGAGAATTGGCTCCGTCGGAATCCGACGAATTTTTACGGCTTTCCCTAGGGGTACCACTAGTAAAAATCGCCAAAATCGAGAAATCGTAAAAAGTGGTGAAATTTTTGATCCGAGCCCAATAATTCAGGAAGACTCGATCGGAATAGGTTCTGGAAGCTTGACGGTCACAACGCGTCGAGAATTGGCTCCGTCGGAATCCGACGAATTTTTTACGGATTTCCCTAGGGGTACCACTAGGGAAAATCGAGAAATCGTAAAAAGTGGTGAAATTTTGGATCCGAGCCCAATAATTCAGGAAGACTCGATCGGAATAGCTGCTGGAAGCTTGCGGTCACAACGCGTCGAGAATTGGCTCCGTCGAAATCCGACGAATTTTTACGGATTTCACTAGGGGTACCACTAGGAAAATCGCCAAAATCGAGAAATCGTAAAAAGTGGTGAAATTTTTGATCCGAGCCCAATAATTCAGGAAGACTCGATCGGAATAGCTGCTGGAAGCTTGCCGGTAAAAACGCGTCGAGAATTGGCTCCGTCGGAATCCGACGTATTTTTACGGATTTCCCTAGGGGTACCACTAGGGAAAATCGCCAAAATCGTAAAAAGTGGTGAAATTTCGGATCCGAGCCCAATAATTCAGGAAGACTCGATCGGAATAGCTGCTGGAAGCTTGCCGGTCACAACGCGTCGAGAATTGGCTCCGTCGGAATCTGACGAATTTTTACGGATTTCCCTAGGGGTACCACTAGGGAAAATCGCCAAAATCGAGAAATCGTAAAAAGTGGTGAAATTTTGGATCCGAGCCCAATAATTCAGGAAGACTCGATCGAAATAGCTGCTGGAAGCTTGCCGGTCACAACGCGTCGAGAATTGGCTCCGTCGAAATCCGACGAATTTTTACGGATTTCCCTAGGGGTACCACTAGGGAAAATCGCCAAAATCGTAAAAAGTGGTGAAATTTCGGATCCGAGCCCAATAATTCAGGAAGACTCGATCGGAATAGCTGCAGGAAGCTTGCCGGTCACAACGCGTCGAGAATTGGCTCCGTCGAAATCCGACGAATTTTTACGGATTTTCCTAGGGGTACCACTAGGGAAAATCGCCAAAATCGAGAAATCGTAAAAAATGATGAAATTTTGGATCCGAGCCCAATAATTTAGGAAGACTCGATCGGAATAGCTGCTGGAAGCTTGCCGGTCACAACGCGTCGAGAATTGGCTCCGTCGAAATCCGACGAATTTTTACGGATTTCCCTAGGGGTACCACTAGGGAAAATCGCCAAAATCGAGAAATCGTAAAAAGTGGTAAAATTTTGGATCCGAGCCCAATAATTCAGGAAGACTCGATCGGAACAGCTGCTGGAAGCTTGCCGGTCACAACGCGTCGAGAATTGGCTCCGTCGGAATCCGACGAATTTTTACGGATTTCCCTAGGGGTACCACTAGGAAAAATCGCCAAAATCGAGAAATCATAAAAAATTGTGAAATTTTTGATCCGAGCCCAATAATTCAGGAAGACTCGATCGGAATAGCTGCTGGAAGCTTGCCGGTCACAACGCGTCGAGAATTGGCTCCGTCGGAATCCGACGAATTTTTACGGATTTCCCTAGGGGTACCACTAGGGAAAATCGCCAAAATCGAGAAATCGTAAAAAGTGGTGAAATTTTGGATCCGAGCCCAATCATTCAGGAAGACTCGATCGGAATAGCTGCTGGAAGCTTGCCGGTCACAACGCGTCGAGAATTGGCTCCGTCGGAATCCGAAAAATTTTTACGGATTTCCCTAGGGGTACCAGTAGGGAAAATCGAGAAATCGTAAAAAGTGGTGAAATTTTGGATCCGAGCCCAAAAATTCAGGAAGACTCGATCGGAATAGCTGATGGAAGCTTGCCGGTCACAACGCGTCGAGAATTGGCTCCGTCGGAATCCGACGAATTTTTACGGATTTCCCTAGGGGTACCACTAGGGAAAATCGCCAAAATCGAGAAATCGTAAAAAGTGGTGAAGTTTTGGATCCGAGGCAAATAATTCAGGAAGACTCGATCGGAATAGCTGCTGGAAGCTTGCCGGTCACAACGCGTCGAGAATTGGCTCCGTCGGAATCCGACGAATTTTTACGGATTTCCCTAGGGGTACCACTAGGGAAAATCGCCAAAATCGAGAAATTGTAAAAAGTGGTGAAGTTTTGGATCCGAGGCCAATAATTCAGGAAGACTCGATCGGAATAGCTGCTGGAAGCTTGCCGGTCACAACGCGTCGAGAATTGGCTCCGTCGGAATCCGACGAATTTTTACGGATTTCCCTAGGGGTACCACTAGGGAAAATCGCCAAAATCGAGAAATTGTAAAAAGTGGTGAAGTTTTGGATCCGAGGCCAATAATTCAGGAAGACTCGATCGGAATAGCTGCTGGAAGCTTGCCGGTCACAACGCGTCGAGAATTGGCTCCGTCGGAATCCGACGAATTTTTACGGATTTCCCTAGGGGTACCACTAGGGAAAATCGCCAAAATCGTAAAAAGTGGTGAAATTTTGGATCCGAGCCCAATAATTCAGGAAGACTCGATCGGAATAGCTGCTAGAAGCTTGCCGGTCACAACGCGTCGAGAATTGGCTCCGTCGGAATCCGACAAATTTTTACGGATTTCCCTAGAGGGACCACTAGGGAAAATCGACAAAATCGAGAAATCGTAAAAAATGGTGAAATTTTGGATCCGAGCCCAATAATTCAGGAAGACTCGATCGGAATAGCTGCTGGAAGCTTGCCGGTCACAACGCGTCGAGAATTGGCTCCGTCGGAATCCGACGAATTTTTACGGATTTCCCTAGGGGTACCACTAGGGAAAATCGCCAAAATCGAGAAATCGTAAAAAATTGTGAAATTTTTGATCCGAGCCCAATAATTCTGGAAGACTCGATCGGAATAGCTGCTGGAAGCTTGCCGGTCACAACGCGTCGAGAATTTGCTCCGTCGGAATCCGACGAATTTTTACGGATTTCCCTAGGGGTACCACTAGGGAAAATCGCCAAAATCGAGAAATCGTAAAAAGTGGTGAAATTTTGGATCCGAGCCCAATAATTCAGGAAGACTCGATCGGAATAGCTGCTGGAAGCTTGCCGGTCACAACGCGTCGAGAATTGGCTCCGTCGGAATCCGACGAATTTTTACGGCTTTCCCTAGGGGTTACCACTAGTAAAAATCGTCAAAATCGAGAAATCGTAAAAAATTGTGAAATTTTTTATCCGAGCCCAATAATTCAGGAAGACTCGATCGGAATAGCTGCTGGAAGCGTGCGGTCACAACGCGTCGAGAATTGGCTCCGTCGAAATGCGACGAATTTTTACGGATTTCCCTTGGGGTACCACTAGGGAAAATCGCCAAAATCGTAAAAAGTGGTGAAATTTTGGATCCGAGCCCAATAATTCAGGAAGACTCGATCGGAATAGCTGCTGGAAGCTTGCCGGTAGCAACGCGTCGAGAATTGGCTCCGTCGGAATCCGACGAATTTTTACGGATTTCCTAGGGGTACCACTAGGGAAAATTGCCAAAATCGAGAAATCGTAAAAAATGGTGAAATTTTGGATCCGAGCCCAATAATTCAGGAAGACTCGATCGGAATAGCTGCTGGAAGCTTGCCGGTCACAACGCGTCGAGAATTGGCTCCGTCGGAATCCGACGAATTTTTACGGCTTTCCCCTAGGGGTACCACTAGTAAAAATCGCCAAAATCGAGAAATCGTAAAAAGTGGTGAAATTTTTTATCCGAGCCCAATAATTCAGGAAGACTCGATCGGAATAGGTTCTGGAAGCTTGACGGTCACAACGCGTCGAGAATTGGCTCCGTCGGAATCCGACGAATTTTTACGGATTTCCCTAGGGGTACCACTAGGGAAAATCGAGAAATCGTAAAAAGTGGTGAAATTTTGGATCCGAGCCCAATAATTCAGGAAGACTCGATCGGAATAGCTGCTGGAAGCTTGCCGGTCACAACGCGTCGAGAATTGGCTCCGTCGAAATCCGACGAATTTTTACGGATTTCACTAGGGGTAAACTAGGGAAAATCGCCAAAATCGAGAAATCGTAAAAAGTGGTGAAATTTTTGATCCGAGCCCAATAATTCAGGAAGACTCGATCGGAATAGCTGCTGGAAGCTTGCCGGTAACAACGCGTCGAGAATTGGCTCCGTCGGAATCCGACGTATTTTTACGGATTTCCCTAGGGGTACCACTAGGGAAAATCGCCAAAATCGTAAAAAGTGGTGAAATTTCGGATCCGAGCCCAATAATTCAGGAAGACTCGATCGGAATAGCTGCTGGAAGCTTGCCGGTCACAACGCGTCGAGAATTGGCTCCGTCGGAATCTGACGAATTTTTACGGATTTCCCTAGGGGTACCACTAGGGAAAATCGCCAAAATCGAGAAATCGTAAAAAGTGGTGAAATTTTTGATCCGAGCCCAATAATTCAGGAAGACTCGATCGAAATAGCTGCTGGAAGCTTGCCGGTCACAACGCGTCGAGAATTGGCTCCGTCGGAATCCGACGAATTTTTACGGATTTCCCTAGGCGTACCACTAGGGAAAATCGCCAAAATCGTAAAAAGTGATGAAATTTCGGATCCGAGCCCAATAATTCAGGAAGACTCGATCGGAATAGCTGCAGGAAGCTTGCCGGTCACAACGCGTCGAGAATTGACTCCGTCGGAATTCGACGAATTTTTACGGATTTCCCTAGGGGTACCACTAGGGAAAATCGCCAAAATCGAGAAATCGTAAAAAATGGTGAAATTTTGGATCCGAGCCCAATAATTTAGGAAGACTCGATCGGAATAGCTGCTGGAAGCTTGCCGGTCACAACGCGTCGAAAATTGGCTCCGTCGAAATCCGACGAATTTTTACGGATTTCCCTAGGGGTACCACTAGGGAAAATCGCCAAAATCGAGAAATCGTAAAAAGTGGTAAAATTTTGGATCCGAGCCCAATAATTCAGGAAGACTCGATCGGAACAGCTGCTGGAAGCTTGCCGGTCACAACGCGTCGAGAATTGGCTCCGTCGGAATCCGACGAATTTTTACGGATTTCCCTAGGGGTACCACTAGGAAAAATCGCCAAAATCGAGAAATCGTAAAAAATTGTGAAATTTTTGATCCGAGCCCAATAATTCAGGAAGACTCGATCGGAATAGCTGCTGGAAGCTTGCCGGTCACAACGCGTCGAGAATTTGCTCCGTCGGAATCCGACGAATTTTTACGGATTTCCCTAGGGGTACCACTAGGGAAAATCGCCAAAATTGAGAAATCGTAAAAAGTGGTGAAATTTTGGATCCGAGCCCAATCATTCAGGAAGACTCGATCGGAATAGCTGCTGGAAGCTTGCCGGTCACAACGCGTCGAGAATTGGCTCCGTCGGAATCCGAAGAATTTTTACGGATTTCCCTAGGGGTACCAGTAGGGAAAATCGAGAAATCGTAAAAAGTGGTGAAATTTTGGATCCGAGCCCAAAAATTCAGGTAGACTCGATCGGAATAGCTGATGGAAGCTTGCCGGTCACAACGCGTCGAGAATTGGCTCCGTCGGAATCCGACGAATTTTTACGGATTTCCCTAGGGGTACCACTAGGGAAAATCGCCAAAATCGAGAAATCGTAAAAAGTGGTGAAGTTTTGGATCCGAGGCAAATAATTCAGGAAGACTCGATCGGAATAGCTGCTGGAAGCTTGCCGGTCACAACGCGTCGAGAATTGATTCCGTCGGAATCCGACGAATTTTTACGGATTTCCCTAGGGGTACCACTAGGGAAAATCGCCAAAATCGAGAAATTGTAAAAAGTGGTGAAGTTTTGGATCCGAGGCCAATAATTCAGGAAGACTCGATCGGAATAGCTGCTGGAAGCTTGCCGGTCACAACGCGTCGAGAATTGGCTCCGTCGGAATCCGACGAATTTTTACGGATTTCCCTAGGGGTACCACTAGGGAAAATCGCCAAAATCGTAAAAAGTGGTGAAATTTTGGATCCGAGCCCAATAATTCAGGAAGACTCGATCGGAATAGCTGCTAGAAGCTTGCCGGTCACAACGCGTCGAGAATTGGCTCCGTCGGAATCCGACAAATTTTTACGGATTTCCCTAGGGGTACCACTAGGGAAAATCGACAAAATCGAGAAATCGTAAAAAATGGTGAAATTTTTGATCCGAGCCCAATAATTCAGGAAGACTCGATCGGAATAGCTGCTGGAAGCTTGCCGGTCACAACGCGTCGAGAATTGGCTCCGTCGGAATCCGACGAATTTTTACGGATTTCCCTAGGGGTACCACTAGGGAAAATCGCCAAAATCGAGAAATCGTAAAAAATTGTGAAATTTTTGATCCGAGCCCAATAATTCTGGAAGACTCGATCGGAATAGCTGCTGGAAGCTTGCCGGTCACAACGCGTCGAGAATTTGCTCCGTCGGAATCCGACGAATTTTTACGGATTTCCCTAGGGGTACCACTAGGGAAAATCGCCAAAATCGAGAAATCGTAAAAAGTGGTGAAATTTTGGATCCGAGCCCAATAATTCAGGAAGACTCGATCGGAATAGCTGCTGGAAGCTTGCCGGTCACAACGCGTCGAGAATTGGCTCCGTCGGAATCCGACGAATTTTTACGGCTTTCCCTAGGGGTACCACTAGTAAAAATCGTCAAAATCGAGAAATCGTAAAAAATTGTGAAATTTTTTATCCGAGCCCAATAATTCAGGAAGACTCGATCGGAATAGCTGCTGGAAGCGTGCCGGTCACAACGCGTCGAGAATTGGCTCCGTCGAAATGCGACGAATTTTTACGGATTTCCCTAGGGGTACCACTAGGGAAAATCGCCAAAATCGTAAAAAGTGGTGAAATTTTGGATCCGAGCCCAATAATTCAGGAAGACTCGATCGGAATAGCTGCTGGAAGCTTGCCGGTAGCAACGCGTCGAGAATTGGCTCCGTCGGAATCCGACGAATTTTTACGGATTTCCCTAGGGGTACCACTAGGGAAAATTGCCAAAATCGAGAAATCGTAAAAAATGGTGAAATTTTGGATCCGAGCCCAATAATTCAGGAAGACTCGATCGGAATAGCTGCTGGAAGCTTGCCGGTCACAACGCGTTGAGAATTGGCTCCGTCGAAATCCGACGAATTTTTACGGCTTTCCCTAGGGGTACCACTAGGGAAAATTGCCAAAATCGAGAAATCGTAAAAAATGGTGAAATTTTGGATCCGAGCCCAATAATTCAGGAAGACTCGATCGGAATAGCTGCTGGAAGCTTGCCGGTCACAACGCGTTGAGAATTGGCTCCGTCGAAATCCGACGAATTTTTACGGCTTTCCCTAGGGGTACCACTAGTAAAAATCGCCAAAATCGAGAAATCGTAAAAAGTGGTGAAATTTTTGATCCGAGCCCAATAATTCAGGAAGACTCGATCGGAATAGCTGCTGGAAGCTTGCCGGTCACAACGCGTCGAGAATTGGCTCCGTCGGAATCCGACGAATTTTTACGGATTTCCCTAGGGGTACCAGTAGGGAAAATCGAGAAATCGTAAAAAGTGGTGAAATTTTGGATCCGAGCCCAAAAATTAAGGAAGACTCGATCGGAATAGCTGATGGAAGCTTGCCGGTCACAACGCGTCGAGAATTGGCTCCGTCGGAATCCGACGAATTTTTACGGATTTCCCTAGGGGTACCACTAGGGAAAATCGCCAAAATCGAGAAATCGTAAAAAGTGGTGAAGTTTTGGATCCGAGGCAAATAATTCAGGAAGACTCGATCGGAATAGCTGCTGGAAGCTTGCCGGTCACAACGCGTCGAGAATTGGCTCCGTCGGAATCCGACGAATTTTTACGGATTTCCCTAGGGGTACCACTAGGGAAAATCGCCAAAATCGAGAAATTGTAAAAAGTGGTGAAGTTTTGGATCCGAGGCCAATAATTCAGGAAGACTCGATCGGAATAGCTGCTGGAAGCTTGCCGGTCACAACGCGTCGAGAATTGGCTCCGTCGGAATCCGACGAATTTTTACGGATTTCCCTAGGGGTACCACAAGGGAAAATCGCAAAAATCGTAAAAAGTGGTGAAATTTTGGATCCGAGCCCAATAATTCAGGAAGACTCGATCGGAATAGCTGCTAGAAGCTTGCCGGTCACAACGCGTCGAGAATTGGCTCCGTCGGAATCCGACAAATTTTTACGGATTTCCCTAGGGGTACCACTAGGGAAAATCGACAAAATCGAGAAATCGTAAAAAATGGTGAAATTTTGGATCCGAGCCCAATAATTCAGGAAGACTCGATCGGAATAGCTGCTGGAAGCTTGCCGGTCACAACGCGTCGAGAATTGGCTCCGTCGGAATCCGACGAATTTTTACGGATTTCCCTAGGGGTACCACTAGGGAAAATCGCCAAAATCGAGAAATCGTAAAAAATTGTGAAATTTTTGATCCGAGCCCAATAATTCTGGAAGACTCGATCGGAATAGCAGCTGGAAGCTTGCCGGTCACAACGCGTCGAGAATTTGCTCCGTCGGAATCCGACGAATTTTTACGGATTTCCCTAGGGGTACCACTAGGGAAAATCGCCAAAATCGAGAAATCGTAAAAAGTGGTGAAATTTTGGATCCGAGCCCAATAATTCAGGAAGACTCGATCGGAATAGCTGCTGGAAGCTTGCCGGTCACAACGCGTCGAGAATTGGCTCCGTCGGAATCCGACGAATTTTTACGGATTTCCCTAGGGGTACCACTAGGGAAAATCGAGAAATCGTAAAAAGTGGTGAAATTTTGGATCCGAGCCCAATAATTCAGGAAGACTCGATCGGAATAGCTGCTCGAAGCTTGCCGGTCACAACGCGTCGAGAATTGGCTCCGTTGGAATCCGACGAATTTTTACGGATTTCACTAGGGGTACCACTAGGGAAAATTGCCAAAATCGAGAAATCGTAAAAAGTGGTGAAATTTTGGATCCGAGCCCAATAATTCAGGAAGACTCGATCGGAATAGCTGCTGGAAGCTTGCCGGTCACAACGCGTCGAGAATTGGCTCCGTCGGAATCCGACGAATTTTTACGGCTTTCCCTAGGGGTACCACTAGTAAAAATCGCCAAAATCGAGAAATCGTAAAAAGTGGTGAAATTTTGGATCCGAGCCCAATAATTCAGGAAGACTCGATCGGAATAGCTGCTGGAAGCTTGCCGGTCACAACGCGTCGAGAATTGGCTCCGTCGGAATCCGACGAATTTTTACGGATTTCCCTAGGGGTACCACTAGGGAAAATCGCCAAAATCGAGAAATCATAAAAAATTGTGAAATTTTTGATCCGAGCCCAATAATTCAGGAAGACTCGATCGGAATAGCTGCTGGAAGCTTGCCGGTCACAACGCGTCTAGAATTGGCTCCGTCGAAATACGACGAATTTTTACGGATTTCCCTAGGGGTACCACTAGGGAAAATCGAGAAATCGTAAAAAGTGGTGAAATTTTGGATCCGAGCCCAATAATTCAGGAAGACTCGATCGGAATAGCTGCAGGAAGCTTGCCGGTCACAACGCGTCGAGAATTGGCTCCGTCGGAATCCGACGAATTTTTACGGATTTCCCTAGGGGTACCACTAGGGAAAATCGCCAAAATCGAGAAATCGTAAAAAATGGTGACATTTTGGATCCGAGCCCAATAATTTAGGAAGACTCGATCGGAATAGCTGCTGGAAGCTTGCCGGTCACAACGCGTCGAGAATTGGCTCAGTCGAAATCCGACGAATTTTTACGGATTTCCCTAGGGGTACCACTAGGGAAAATCGCCAAAATCGAGAAATCGTAAAAAGTGGTAAAATTTTGGATCCGAGCCCAATAATTCAGGAAGACTCGATCGGAACAGCTGCTGGAAGCTTGCCGGTCACAACGCGTCGAGAATTGGCTCCGTCGGAATCCGACGAATTTTTACGGATTTCCCTAGGGGTACCACTAGGAAAAATCGCCAAAATCGAGAAATCGTAAAAAATTGTGAAATTTTTGATCCGAGCCCAATAATTCAGGAAGACTCGATCGGAATAGCTGCTGGAAGCTTGCCGGTCACAACGCGTCGAGAATTGGCTCCGTCGGAATCCGACGAATTTTTACGGATTTCCCTAGGGGTACCACTAGGGAAAATCGCCAAAATCGAGAAATCGTAAATAGTGGTGAAATTTTGGATCCGAGCCCAATCATTCAGGAAGACTCGATCGGAATAGCTGCTGGAAGCTTGCCGGTCACAACGCGTCGAGAATTGGCTCCGTCGGAATCCGAAGAATTTTTACGGATTTCCCTAGGGGTACCAGTAGGGAAAATCGAGAAATCGTAAAAAGTGGTGAAATTTTGGATCCGAGCCCAAAAATTAAGGAAGACTCGATCGGAATAGCTGATGGAAGCTTGCCGGTCACAACGCGTCGAGAATTGGCTCCGTCGGAATCCGACGAATTTTTACGGATTTCCCTAGGGGTACCACTAGGGAAAATCGCCAAAATCGAGAAATCGTAAAAAGTGGTGAAGTTTTGGATCCGAGGCAAATAATTCAGGAAGACTCGATCGGAATAGCTGCTGGAAGCTTGCCGGTCACAACGCGTCGAGAATTGGCTCCGTCGGAATCCGACGAATTTTTACGGATTTCCCTAGGGGTACCACTAGGGAAAATCGCCAAAATCGAGAAATTGTAAAAAGTGGTGAAGTTTTGGATCCGAGGCCAATAATTCAGGAAGACTCGATCGGAATAGCTGCTGGAAGCTTGCCGGTCACAACGCGTCGAGAATTGGCTCCGTCGGAATCCGACGAATTTTTACGGATTTCCCTAGGGGTACCACTAGGGAAAATCGCAAAAATCGTAAAAAGTGGTGAAATTTTGGATCCGAGCCCAATAATTCAGGAAGACTCGATCGGAATAGCTGCTAGAAGCTTGCCGGTCACAACGCGTCGAGAATTGGCTCCGTCGGAATCCGACAAATTTTTACGGATTTCCCTAGGGGTACCACTAGGGAAAATCGACAAAATCGAGAAATCGTAAAAAATGGTGAAATTTTGGATCCGAGCCCAATAATTCAGGAAGACTCGATCGGAATAGCTGCTGGAAGCTTGCCGGTCACAACGCGTCGAGAATTGGCTCCGTCGGAATCCGACGAATTTTTACGGATTTCCCTAGGGGTACCACTAGGGAAAATCGCCAAAATCGAGAAATCGTAAAAAATTGTGAAATTTTTGATCCGAGCCCAATAATTCTGGAAGACTCGATCGGAATAGCTGCTGGAAGCTTGCCGGTCACAACGCGTCGAGAATTTGCTCCGTCGGAATCCGACGAATTTTTACGGATTTCCCTAGGGGTACCACTAGGGAAAATCGCCAAAATCGAGAAATCGTAAAAAGTGGTGAAATTTTGGATCCGAGCCCAATAATTCAGGAAGACTCGATCGGAATAGCTGCTGGAAGCTTGCCGGTCACAACGCGTCGAGAATTGGCTCCGTCGGAATCCGACGAATTTTTACGGCTTTCCCTAGGGGTACCACTAGTAAAAATCGTCAAAATCGAGAAATCGTAAAAAATTGTGAAATTTTTTATCCGAGCCCAATAATTCAGGAAGACTCGATCGGAATAGCTGCTGGAAGCGTGCCGGTCACAACGCGTCGAGAATTGGCTCCGTCGAAATGCGACGAATTTTTACGGATTTCCCTAGGGGTACCACTAGGGAAAATCGCCAAAATCGTAAAAAGTGGTGAAATTTTGGATCCGAGCCCAATAATTCAGGAAGACTCGATCGGAATAGCTTCTGGAAGCTTGCCGGTAGCAACGCGTCGAGAATTGGCTCCGTCGGAATCCGACGAATTTTTACGGATTTACCTAGGGGTACCACTAGGGAAAATTGCCAAAATCGAGAAATCGTAAAAAATGGTGAAATTTTGGATCCGAGCCCAATAATTCAGGAAGACTCGATCGGAATAGCTGCTGGAAGCTTGCCGGTCACAACGCGTCGAGAATTGGCTCCGTCGAAATCCGACGAATTTTTACGGCTTTTCCTAGGGGTACCACTAGTAAAAATCGCCAAAATCGAGAAATCGTAAAAAGTGGTGAAATTTTTGATCCGAGCCCAATAATTCAGGAAGACTCGATCGGAATAGGTTCTGGAAGCTTGACGGTCACAACGCGTCGAGAATTGGCTCCGTCGGAATCCGACGAATTTTTACGGATTTCCCTAGGGGTACCACTAGGGAAAATCGAGAAATCGTAAAAAGTGGTGAAATTTTGGATCCGAGCCCAATAATTCAGGAAGACTCGATCGGAATAGCTGCTGGAAGCTTGCCGGTCACAACGCGTCGAGAATTGGCTCCGTCGGAATCCGACGAATTTTTACGGATTTCCCTAGGGGTACCACTAGGGAAAATCGAGAAATCGTAAAAAGTGGTGAAATTTTGGATCCGAGCCCAATAATTCAGGAAGACTCGATCGGAATAGCTGCTGGAAGCTTGCCGGTCACAACGCGTCGAGAATTGGCTCCGTCGGAATCCGACGAATTTTTACGGATTTCCCTAGGGGTACCACTAGGGAAAATCGAGAAATCGTAAAAAGTGGTGAAATTTTGGATCCGAGCCCAATAATTCAGGAAGACTCGATCGGAATAGCTGCTCGAAGCTTGCCGGTCACAACGCGTCGAGAATTGGCTCCGTTGGAATCCGACGAATTTTTACGGATTTCACTAGGGGTACCACTAGGGAAAATTGCCAAAATCGAGAAATCGTAAAAAGTGGTGAAATTTTGGATCCGAGCCCAATAATTCAGGAAGACTCGATCGGAATAGCTGCTGGAAGCTTGCCGGTCACAACGCGTCGAGAATTGGCTCCGTCGGAATCCGACGAATTTTTACGGCTTTCCCTAGGGGTACCACTAGTAAAAATCGCCAAAATCGAGAAATCGTAAAAAGTGGTGAAATTTTGGATCCGAGCCCAATAATTCAGGAAGACTCGATCGGAATAGCTGCTGGAAGCTTGCCGGTCACAACGCGTCGAGAATTGGCTCCGTCGGAATCCGACGAATTTTTACGGATTTCCCTAGGGGTACCACTAGGGAAAATCGCCAAAATCGAGAAATCGTAAAAAATTGTGAAATTTTTGATCCGAGCCCAATAATTCAGGAAGACTCGATCGGAATAGCTGCTGGAAGCTTGCCGGTCACAACGCGTCTAGAATTGGCTCCGTCGGAATACGACGAATTTTTACGGATTTCCCTAGGGGTACCACTAGGGAAAATCGCCAAAATCGAGAAATCGTAAAAAGTGGTGAAATTTTGGATCCGAGCCCAATAATTCAGGAAGACTCGATCGAAATAGCTGCTGGAAGCTTGCCGGTCACAACGCGTCGAGAATTGGCTCCGTCGGAATCCGACGAATTTTTACGGATTTCCCTAGGGGTACCACTAGGGAAAATCGCCAAAATCGAGAAATCGTAAAAAGTGGTGAAATTTTGGATCCGAGCCCAATAATTCAGGAAGACTCGATCGAAATAGCTGCTGGAAGCTTGCCGGTCACAACGCGTCGAGAATTGGCTCCGTCGGAATCCGACGAATTTTTACGGATTTCCCTAGGGGTACCACTAGGGAAAATCGAGAAATAGTAAAAAGTGGTGAAATTTTGGATCCGAGCCCAATAATTCAGGATGACTCGATCGGAATAGCTACTGAAAGCTTGCCGGTCACAACGCGTCGAGAATTGGCTCCGTTGGAATCCGACGAATTTTTACGGATTTCACTAGGGGTACCACTAGGGAAAATCGCCAAAATCGAGAAATCGTAAAAAGTGGTGAAATTTTTGATCCGAGCCCAATAATTCAGGAAGACTCGATCGGAATAGCTGCTGGAAGCTTGCCGGTCACAACGCGTCGAGAATTGGCTCCGTCGGAATCCGACGAATTTTTACGGCTTTCCCTAGGGGTACCACTAGTAAAAATCGTCAAAATCGAGAAATCGTAAAAAGTGGTGAAATTTTGGATCCGAGCCCAATAATTCAGGAAGACTCGATCGGAATAGGTTCTGGAAGCTTGACGGTCACAACGCGTCGAGAATTGGCTCCGTCGGAATCCGACGAATTTTTTCGGATTTCCCTAGGGGTACCACTAGGGAAAATCGAGAAATCGTAAAAAGTGGTGAAATTTTGGATCCGAGCCCAATAATTCAGGAAGACTCGATCGGAATAGCTGCTGGAAGCTTTCCGGTCACAATGCGTCGAGAATTGGCTCCGTCGGAATCCGACGAATTTTTACGGATTTCCCTAGGGGTACCACTAGGGAAAATCGAGAAATCGTAAAAAGTGGTGAAATTTTGGATCCGAGCCCAATAATTCCGGAAGACTCGATCGGAATAGCTGCTGGAAGCTTGCCGGTCACAACGCGTCGAGAATTGGCTCCGTCGGAATCCGACGAATTTTTATGGATTTCCCTAGGGGTACCACTAGGGAAAATCGCCAAAATCGAGAAATCGTAAAAAGTGGTGAAATTTTGGATCCGAGCCCAATAATTCAGGAAGAATCGATCGGAATAGCTGCTGGAAGCTTGCCGGTCACAACGCGTCGAGAATTGGCTCCGTCCGAATCCGACGAATTTTTACGGATTTCCCTAGGGGTACAACTAGGGAAAATCGCCAAAATCGTAAAAAGTGGTGAAATTTTGGATCCGAGCCCAATAATTCAGGAAGACTCGATCGGAATAGGTTCTGGAAGCTTGACGGTCACAACGCGTCGAGAATTGGCTCCGTCGGAATCCGACGAATTTTTTCGGATTTCCCTAGGGGTACCACTAGCCAAAATCGAGAAATCGTAAAAAGTGGTGAAATTTTGGATCCGAGCCCAATAATTCAGGAAGACTCGATCGGAATAGCTGCTGGAAGCTTGCCGGTCACAATGCGTCGAGAATTGGCTCCGTCGGAATCCGACGAATTTTTACGGATTTCCCTAGGGGTACCACTAGGGAAAATCGAGAAATCGTAAAAAGTGGTGAGATTTTGGATCCGAGCCCAATAATTCAGGAAGACTCGATCGGAATAGCTGCTGGAAGCTTGCCGGTCACAACGCGTCGAGAATTGGCTCCGTCGGAATCCGACGAATTTTTACGGATTTCACTAGGGGTACCACTAGGGAAAATCGCCAAAATCGAGAAATCGTAAAAAGTGGTGAAATTTTGGATCCGAGCCCAATAATTCAGGAAGACTCGATCGGAATAGCTGCTGGAAGCTTGCCGGTCACAACGCGTCGAGAATTGGCTCCGTCGGAATCCGTCGAATTTTTACGGATTTTCCTAGGGGTACCACTAGGGAAAATCGCCAAAATCGTAAAAAGTGGTGAAATTTTGGATCCGAGCCCAATAATTCAGGAAGACTCGATCGGAATAGCTGCTGGATGCTTGCCGGTCATAACGCGTCTAGAATTGGCTCCGTCGGAATACGACGAATTTTACGGATTTCCCTAGGGGTACCACTAGGGAAAATCGAGAAATCGTAAAAAGTGGTGAAATTTTGGATCCGAGCCCAATAATTCAGGAAGACTCGATCGGAATAGCTGCTGGAAGCTTGCCGGTCACAACGCGGCGAGAATTGGCTCCGTCGGAATCCGACGAATTTTTACGGCTTTCCCTAGGGGTACCACTAGTAAAAATCGTCAAAATCGAGAAATCGTAAAAAGTGGTGAAATTTTGGATCCGAGCCCAATAATTCAGGAAGACTCGATCGGAATAGGTTCTGGAAGCTTGACGGTCACAACGCGTCGAGAATTGGCTCCGTCGGAATCCGACGAATTTTTTTCGGATTTCCCTAGGGGTACCACTAGGGAAAATCGAGAAATCGTAAAAAGTGGTGAAATTTTGGATCCGAGCCCAATAATTCAGGAAGACTCGATCGGAATAGCTGCTGGAAGCTTTCCGGTCACAATGCGTCGAGAATTGGCTCCGTCGGAATCCGACGAATTTTTACGGATTTCCCTAGGGGTACCACTAGGGAAAATCGAGAAATCGTAAAAAGTGGTGAAATTTTGGATCCGAGCCCAATAATTCCGGAAGACTCGATCGGAATAGCTGCTGGAAGCTTGCCGGTCACAACGCGTCGAGAATTGGCTCCGTCGGAATCCGACGAATTTTTATGGATTTCCCTAGGGGTACCACTAGGGAAAATCGCCAAAATCGAGAAATCGTAAAAAGTGGTGAAATTTTGGATCCGAGCCCAATAATTCAGGAAGACTCGATCGGAATAGCTGCTGGAAGCTTGCCGGTCACAACGCGTCGAGAATTGGCTCCGTCGGAATCCGTCGAATTTTTACGGATTTTCCTAGGGGTACCACTAGGGAAAATCGCCAAAATCGTAAAAAGTGGTGAAATTTTGGATCCGAGCCCAATAATTCAGGAAGACTCGATCGGAATAGCTGCTGGATGCTTGCCGGTCATAACGCGTCTAGAATTGGCTCCGTCGGAATACGACGAATTTTTACGGATTTCCCTAGGGGTACCACTAGGGAAAATCGCCAAAATCGAGAAATCGTAAAAAGTGGTGAAATTTTGGATCCGAGCCCAATAATTCAGGAAGACTCGATCGAAATAGCTGCTGGAAGCTTACCGGTCACAACGCGTCGAGAATTGGCTCCGATCGGAATCTGACGAATTTTTACGGATTTTCCTAGGGGTACCACTAGGGAAAATCGCCAAAATCGTAAAAAGTGGTGAAATTTTTGATCCGAGCCCAATAATTCAGGAAGACTCGATCGGAATAGCTGCTGGAAGCTTGCCGGTCACAACGCGTCGAGAATTGGCTCCGTCGGAATCCGACGAATTTTTACGGATTTCCCTAGGGGTACCACTAGGGAAAATCGCCAAAATCGAGAAATCGTAAAAAGTGGTGAAATTTTGGATCCGAGCCCAATAATTCAGGAAGACTCGATCGGAATAGCTGCTGGAAGCTTGCCGGTCACAACGCGTCGAGAATTGGCTCCGTCGAAATCCGACGAATTTTTACGGATTTCCCTAGGGGTACCACTAGGGAAAATCGCCAAAATCGTAAAAAGTGGTGAAATTTTGGATCCGAGCCCAATAATTCAGGAAGACTCGATCGGAATAGCTGCTGGAAGCTTGCCGGTAGCAACGCGTCGAGAATTGGCTCCGTCGGAATCCGACGAATTTTTACGGATTTCCCTAGGGGTACCACTAGGGAAAATTGCCAAAATCGAGAAATCGTAAAAAATGGTGAAATTTTGGATCCGAGCCCAATAATTCAGGAGGACTCGATCGGAATAGCTGCTGGAAGCTTGCCGGTCACAACGCGTCGAGAATTGGCTCCGTCGGAATCCGACGAATTTTTACGGCTTTCCCTAGGGGTACCACTAGTAAAAATCGCCAAAATCGAGAAATCGTAAAAAGTGGTAAAATTTTTGATCCGAGCCCAATAATTCAGGAAGACTCGATCGGAATAGGTTCTGGAAGCTTGACGGTCACAACGCGTCGAGAATTGGCTCCGTCGGAATCCGACGAATTTTTACGGATTTCCTAGGGGTACCACTAGGGAAAATCGAGAAATCGTAAAAAGTGGTGAAATTTTGGATCCGAGCCCAATAATTCAGGAAGACTCGATCGGAATAGCTGCTGGAAGCTTGCCGGTCACAACGCGTCGAGAATTGGCTCCGTCGGAATCCGACGAATTTTTACGGATTTCCCTAGGGGTACCACTAGGGAAAATCGAGAAATCGTAAAAAGTGGTGAAATTTTGGATCCGAGCCCAATAATTCAGGAAGACTCGATCGGAATAGCTGCTGGAAGCTTACCGGTCACAACGCGTCGAGAATTGGCTCCGTCGGAATCCGACGAATTTTTACGGATTTCCCTAGGGGTACCACTAGGGAAAATCGAGAAATCGTAAAAAGTGGTGAAATTTTGGATCCGAGCCCAATAATTCAGGAAGACTCGATCGGAATAGCTGCTAGAAGCTTGCCGGTCACAACGCGTCGAGAATTGGCTCCGTTGGAATCCGATGAATTTTTACGGATTTCACTAGGGGTACCACTAGGGAAAATTGCCAAAATCGAGAAATCGTAAAAAGTGGTGAAATTTTGGATCCGAGCCCAATAATTCAGGAAGACTCGATCGGAATAGCTGCTGGAAGCTTGCCGGTCACAACGCGTCGAGAATTGGCTCCGTTGGAATCCGACGAATTTTTACGGATTTCCCTAGGGGTACCACTAGGGAAAATCGCCAAAATCGAGAAATCGTAAAAAGTGGTGAAATTTTGGATCCGAGCCCAATAATTCAGGAAGACTCGATCGGAATAGCTGCTGGAAGCTTGCCGGTCACAACGCGTCGAGAATCGGCTCCGTCGGAATCCGACGAATTTTTACGGATTTCCCTAGGGGTACCACTAGGGAAAATCGAGAAATCGTAAAAAGTGGTGAAATTTTGGATCCGAGCCATATAATTCAGGAAGACTCGATCGGAATAGCTGCTGGAAGCTTGCCGATCACAACGCGTCGAGAATTGGCTCCGTCGGAATCTGACGAATTTTTACGGATTTCCCTAGGGGTACCACTATGGAAAATCGCCAAAATCGTAAAAAGTGGTGAAATTTTGGATCCGAGCCCAATAATTCAGGAAGACTCGATCGGAATAGCTGCTGGAAGCTTGCCGGTCACAACGCGTCTAGAATTGGCTCCGTCGGAATACGACGAATTTTTACGGATTTCCCTAGGGGTACCACTAGGGAAAATCGCCAAAATAGAGAAATCGTAAAAAGTGGTGAAATTTTGGATCCGAGCCAAATAATTCAGGAAGACTCGATCGGAATAGCTGCTGGAAGCTTGCCGGTCACAACGCGTCGAGAATTGGCTCCGTCGGAATCCGACGAATTTTTACGGATTTCCCTAGGGGTACAATTAGGGAAAATCGAGAAATCGTAAAAAGTGGTGAAATTTTGGATCCGAGCCCAATAATTCAGGAAGACTCGATCGGAGTAGCTGCTGGAAGCTTGCCGGTCACAACGCGTCGAGAATTGGCTCCGTCGGAATCCGACAAATTTTTACGGTTTTCCCTAGGGGTACCACTAGGGATAATCGAGAAATCGTAAAAAGTGGTGAAATTTTGGATCCGAGCCCAATAATTCAGGAAGACTCGATCGGAATAGCTGCTGGAAGCTTGCCGGTCACAACGCGTCGAGAATTGGCTCCGTCGGAATCCGACGAATTTTTACGGATTTCCCTAGGGTACCACTAGGGAAAATCGAGAAATCGTAAAAAGTGGTGAAATTTTGGATCCGAGCCCAATAATTCAGGAAGACTCGATCGGAATAGCTGCTGGAAGCTTGCCGGTCACAATGCATCGAGAATTGGCTCCGTCGGAATCCGACGAATTTTTACGGATTTCCCTAGGGGTACCACTAGGGAAAATCGCCAAAATCGTAAAAAGTGGTGAAATTTTGGATCCGAGCCCAATAATTCAGGAAGACTCGATCGGAATAGCTGCTGGAAGCTTGCCGGTCACAACGCGTCGAGAATTGGCTCCGTCGGAATCCGACGAATTTTTACGGATTTCCCTAGGGTACCACTAGGGAAAATCGAGAAATCGTAAAAAGTGGTGAAATTTTGGATCCGAGCCCAATAATTCAGGAAGACTCGATCGGAATAGCTGCTGGAAGCTTGCCGGTCACAACGCATCGAGAATTGGCTCCGTCGGAATCCGACGAATTTTTACGGATTTCCCTAGGGGTACCACTAGGGAAAATCGAGAAATCGTAAAAAGTGGTGAAATTTTGGATCCGAGCCCAATAATTCAGGAAGACTCGATCGGAATAGCTGCTGGAAGCTTGCCGGTCACAACGCGTCGAGAATTGGCTCCGTCGGAATCCGACGAATTTTTACGGATTTCCCTAGGGGTACAATTAGGGAAAATCGAGAAATCGTAAAAAGTGGTGAAATTTTGGATCCGAGCCCAATAATTCAGGAAGACTCGATCGAAATAGCTGCTGGAAGCTTGCCGGTCACAACGCGTCGAGAATTGGCTCCGTCGGAATCCGACAAATTTTTACGATTTTCCCTAGGGGTACCACTAGGAAAAATCGAGAAATCGTAAAAAGTGGTGAAATTTTGGATCCGAGCCCAATAATTCAGGAAGACTCGATCGGAATAGCTGCTGGAAGCTTGCCGGTCACAACGCGTCGAGAATCGGCTCCGTCGGAATCCGACGAATTTTTACGGATTTCCCTAGGGGTACCACTAGGGAAAATCGAGAAATCGTAAAAAGTGGTGAAATTTTGGATCCGAGCCATATAATTCAGGAAGACTCGATCGGAATAGCTGCTGGAAGCTTGCCGATCACAACGCGTCGAGAATTGGCTCCGTCGGAATCTGACGAATTTTTACGGATTTCCCTAGGGGTACCACTATGGAAAATCGCCAAAATCGTAAAAAGTGGTGAAATTTTGGATCCGAGCCAATAATTCAGGAAGACTCGATCGGAATAGCTGCTGGAAGCTTGCCGGTCACAACGCGTCTAGAATTGGCTCCGTCGGAATACGACGAATTTTTACGGATTTCCCTAGGGGTACCACTAGGGAAAATCGCCAAAATAGAGAAATCGTAAAAAGTGGTGAAATTTTGGATCCGAGCCAAATAATTCAGGAAGACTCGATCGGAATAGCTGCTGGAAGCTTGCCGGTCACAACGCGTCGAGAATTGGCTCCGTCGGAATCCGACGAATTTTTACGGATTTCCCTAGGGGTACAATTAGGGAAAATCGAGAAATCGTAAAAAGTGGTGAAATTTTGGATCCGAGCCCAATAAGCCAGGAAGACTCGATCGGAATAGCTGCTGGAAGCTTGGCGGTCACAACGCGTCGAGAATTGGCTCCGTCGGAATCCGACAAATTTTTACGGTTTTCCCTAGGGGTACCACTAGGGAAAATCGAGAAATCGTAAAAAGTGGTGAAATTTTGGATCCGAGCCCAATAATTCAGGAAGACTCGATCGGAATAGCTGCTGGAAGCTTGCCGGTCACAACGCGTCGAGAATTGGCTCCGTCGGAATCCGACGAATTTTTACGGATTTCCTAGGGTACCACTAGGGAAAATCGAGAAATCGTAAAAAGTGGTGAAATTTTGGATCCGAGCCCAATAATTCAGGAAGACTCGATCGGAATAGCTGCTGGAAGCTTGCCGGTCACAACGCATCGAGAATTGGCTCCGTCGGAATCCGACGAATTTTTACGGATTTCCCTAGGGGTACCACTAGGGAAAATCGAGAAATCGTAAAAAGTGGTGAAATTTTGGATCCGAGCCCAATAATTCAGGAAGACTCGATCGGAATAGCTGCTGGAAGCTTGCCGGTCACAACGCGTCGAGAATTGGCTCCGTCGGAATCCGACGAATTTTTACGGATTTCCCTAGGGTACCACTAGGGAAAATCGAGAAATCGTAAAAAGTGGTGAAATTTTGGATCCGAGCCCAATAATTCAGGAAGACTCGATCGGAATAGCTGCTGGAAGCTTGCCGGTCACAACGCGTCGAGAATTGGCTCCGTCGGAATCCGACGAATTTTTACGGATTTCCCTAGGGTACCACTAGGGAAAATCGAGAAATCGTAAAAAGTGGTGAAATTTTGGATCCGAGCCCAATAATTCAGGAAGACTCGATCGGAATAGCTGCTGGAAGCTTGCCGGTCACAACGCGTCAAGAATTGGCTCCGTCGGAATCCGACGAATTTTTACGGATTTCCCTAGGGGTACCACTAGGGAAAATCGAGAAATCGTAAAAAGTGGTGAAATTTTGGATCCGAGCCCAATAATTCAGGAAGACTCGATCGGAATAGCTGCTGGAAGCTTGCCGGTCACAACGCGTCGAGAATTGGCTCCGTCGGAATCCGACGAATTTTTACGGATTTCCCTAGGGGTACCACTAGGGAAAATCGAGAAATCGTAAAAAGTGGTGAAATTTTGGATCCGAGCCATATAATTCAGGAAGACTCGATCGGAATAGCTGCTGGAAGCTTGCCGATCACAACGCGTCGAGAATTGGCTCCGTCGGAATCTGACGAATTTTTACGGATTTCCCTAGGGGTACCACTATGGAAAATCGCCAAAATCGTAAAAAGTGGTGAAATTTTGGATCCGAGCCCAATAATTCAGGAAGACTCGATCGGAATAGCTGCTGGAAGCTTGCCGGTCACAACGCGTCTAGAATTGGCTCCGTCGGAATACGACGAATTTTTACGGATTTCCCTAGGGGTACCACTAGGGAAAATCGCCAAAATAGAGAAATCGTAAAAAGTGGTGAAATTTTGGATCCGAGCCAAATAATTCAGGAAGACTCGATCGGAATAGCTGCTGGAAGCTTGCCGGTCACAACGCGTCGAGAATTGGCTCCGTCGGAATCCGACGAATTTTTACGGATTTCCCTAGGGGTACAATTAGGGAAAATCGAGAAATCGTAAAAAGTGGTGAAATTTTGGATCCGAGCCCAATAATTCAGGAAGACTCGATCGGAATAGCTGCTGGAAGCTTGCCGGTCACAACGCGTCGAGAATTGGCTCCGTCGGAATCCGACAAATTTTTACGGTTTTCCCTAGGGGTACCACTAGGGATAATCGAGAAATCGTAAAAAGTGGTGAAATTTTGGATCCGAGCCCAATAATTCAGGAAGACTCGATCGGAATAGCTGCTGGAAGCTTGCGGTCACAACGCGTCGAGAATTGGCTCCGTCGGAATCCGACGAATTTTTACGGATTTCCCTAGGGTACCACTAGGGAAAATCGAGAAATCGTAAAAAGTGGTGAAATTTTGGATCCGAGCCCAATAATTCAGGAAGACTCGATCGGAATAGCTGCTGGAAGCTTGCCGGTCACAATGCATCGAGAATTGGCTCCGTCGGAATCCGACGAATTTTTACGGATTTCCCTAGGGGTACCACTAGGGAAAATCGCCAAAATCGTAAAAAGTGGTGAAATTTTGGATCCGAGCCCAATAATTCAGGAAGACTCGATCGGAATAGCTGCTGGAAGCTTGCCGGTCACAACGCGTCGAGAATTGGCTCCGTCGGAATCCGACGAATTTTTACGGATTTCCCTAGGGTACCACTAGGGAAAATCGAGAAATCGTAAAAAGTGGTGAAATTTTGGATCCGAGCCCAATAATTCAGGAAGACTCGATCGGAATAGCTGCTGGAAGCTTGCCGGTCACAACGCATCGAGAATTGGCTCCGTCGGAATCCGACGAATTTTTACGGATTTCCCTAGGGGTACCACTAGGGAAAATCGAGAAATCGTAAAAAGTGGTGAAATTTTGGATCCGAGCCCAATAATTCAGGAAGACTCGATCGGAATAGCTGTTGGAAGCTTGCCGGTCACAACGCGTCGAGAATTGGCTCCGTCGGAATCCGACGAATTTTTACGGATTTCCCTAGGGGTACAATTAGGGAAAATCGAGAAATCGTAAAAAGTGGTGAAATTTTGGATCCGAGCCCAATAATTCAGGAAGACTCGATCGGAATAGCTGCTGGAAGCTTGCCGGTCACAACGCGTCGAGAATTGGCTCCGTCGGAATCCGACAAATTTTTACGATTTTCCCTAGGGGTACCACTAGGAAAAATCGAGAAATCGTAAAAAGTGGTGAAATTTTGGATCCGAGCCCAATAATTCAGGAAGACTCGATCGGAATAGCTGCTGGAAGCTTGCCGGTCACAACGCGTCGAGAATCGGCTCCGTCGGAATCCGACGAATTTTTACGGATTTCCCTAGGGGTACCACTAGGGAAAATCGAGAAATCGTAAAAAGTGGTGAAATTTTGGATCCGAGCCATATAATTCAGGAAGACTCGATCGGAATAGCTGCTGGAAGCTTGCCGATCACAACGCGTCGAGAATTGGCTCCGTCGGAATCTGACGAATTTTTACGGATTTCCCTAGGGGTACCACTATGGAAAATCGCCAAAATCGTAAAAAGTGGTGAAATTTTGGATCCGAGCCCAATAATTCAGGAAGACTCGATCGGAATAGCTGCTGGAAGCTTGCCGGTCACAACGCGTCTAGAATTGGCTCCGTCGGAATACGACGAATTTTTACGGATTTCCCTAGGGGTACCACTAGGGAAAATCGCCAAAATAGAGAAATCGTAAAAAGTGGTGAAATTTTGGATCCGAGCCAAATAATTCAGGAAGACTCGATCGGAATAGCTGCTGGAAGCTTGCCGGTCACAACGCGTCGAGAATTGGCTCCGTCGGAATCCGACGAATTTTTACGGATTTCCCTAGGGGTACAATTAGGGAAAATCGAGAAATCGTAAAAAGTGGTGAAATTTTGGATCCGATCGAGCCCAATAAGCCAGGAAGACTCGATCGGAATAGCTGCTGGAAGCTTGGCGGTCACAACGCGTCGAGAATTGGCTCCGTCGGAATCCGACGAATTTTTACGGATTTCCCTATGGGTACCACTAGGGAAAATCGAGAAATCGTAAAAAGTGGTGAAATTTTGGATCCGAGCCCAATAATTCAGGAAGACTCGATCGGAATAGCTGCTGGAAGCTTGCCGGTCACAACGCGTCAAGAATTGGCTCCGTCGGAATCCGACGAATTTTTACGGATTTCCCTAGGGGTACCACTAGGGAAAATCGAGAAATCGTAAAAAGTGGTGAAATTTTGGATCCGAGCCCAATAATTCAGGAAGACTCGATCGGAATAGCTGCTGGAAGCTTGCCGGTCACAACGCGTCAAGAATTGGCTCCGTCGGAATCCGACGAATTTTTACGGATTTCCCTAGGGGTACCACTAGGGAAAATCGAGAAATCGTAAAAAGTGGTGAAATTTTGGATCCGAGCCCAATAATTCAGGAAGACTCGATCGGAATAGCTGCTGGAAGCTTGCCGGTCACAACGCGTCGAGAATTGGCTCCGTCGGAATCCGACGAATTTTTACGGATTTCCCTAGGGGTACCACTAGGGAAAATCGCCAAAATCGTAAAAAGTGGTGAAATTTTGGATCCGAGCCCAATAATTCAGGAAGACTCGATCGGAATAGCTGCTGGAAGCTTGCCGGTAGCAACGCGTCGAGAATTGGCTCCGTCGGAATCCGACGAATTTTTACGGATTTCCCTAGGGGTACCACTAGGGAAAATCGCCAAAATCGAGAAATCGTAAAAAATGGTGAAATTTTGGATCCGAGCCCAATAATTCAGGAAGACTCGATCGGAATAGCTGCTGGAAGCTTGCCGGTCCCAACGCGTCGAGAATTGGCTCCGTCGGAATCCGACGAATTTTTACGGATTTCCCTAGGGGTACCACTAGGGAAAATCGCCAAAATCGAGAAATCGTAAAAAGTGGTGAAATTTTGGATCCGAGCCCAATAATTCAGGAAGACTCGATCGGAATAGCTGCTGGAAGCTTGCCGGTCACAACGCGTCGAGAATTGGCTCCGTCGGAATCCGACGAATTTTTACGGATTTCCCTAGGGGTACCACTAGGGAAAATCGCCAAAATCATAAAAAGTGGTGAAATTTTGGATCCGAGCCCAATAATTAAGGAAGACTCGATCGGAATAGCTGCTGGAAGCTTGCCGGTCACAACGCGTCAGAATTGGCTCCGTCGGAATACGATGAATTTTTACGGATTTCCCTAGGGGTACCACTAGGGAAAATCGCCAAAATCGAGAAATCGTAAAAAGTGGTGAAATTTTGGATCCGAGCCCAATAATTCAGGAAGACTCGATCGGAATAGCTGCTGGAAGCTTGCGGTCACAACGCGTCGAGAATTGGCTCCGTCGGAATCCGACGAATTTTTACGGATTTCCCTATGGGTACCACTAGGGAAAATCGCCAAAATCGAGAAATCGTAAAAAGTGGTGAAATTTTGGATCCGAGCCCAATAATTCAGGAAGACTCGATCGGAATAGCTGCTGGAAGCTTGCCGGTCACAACGCGTCGAGAATTGGCTCCGTCGGAATCTGACGAATTTTTACGGATTTCCCTAGGGGTACCACTAGGGAAAATCGAGAAATCGTAAAAAGTGGTGAAATTTTGGATCCGAGCCCAATAATTCAGGAAGACTCGATCGGAATAGCTGCTGGAAGCTTGCCGGTCACAACGCGTCGAGAATTGGCTCCGTCGGAATCCGACGAATTTTTACGGATTTCCCTAGGGGTACCACTAGGGAAAATCGCCAAAATCGTAAAAAGTGGTGAAATTTTGGATCCGAGCCCAATAATTCAGGAAGACTCGATCGGAATAGCTGCTGGAAGCTTGCCGGTAGCAACGCGTCGAGAATTGGCTCCGTCGGAATCCGACGAATTTTTACGGATTTCCCTAGGGGTACCACTAGGGAAAATCGCCAAAATCGAGAAATCGTAGAAAATGGTGAAATTTTGGATCCGAGCCCAATAATTCAGGAAGACTCGATCGAATAGCTGCTGGAAGCTTGCCGGTCACAACGCGTCGAGAATTGGCTCCGTCGGAATCCGACGAATTTTTACGGCTTTCCCTAGGGGTACCACTAGTAAAAATCGCCAAAATCGAGAAATCGTAAAAAGTGGTGAAATTTTGGATCCGAGCCCAATAATTCAGGAAGACTCGATCGGAATAGGTTCTGGAAGCTTGACGGTCACAACGCGTCGAGAATTGCTCCGTCTGAATCCGACGAATTTTTTCGGATTTCCCTAGGGGTACCACTAGGGAAAATCGAGAAATCGTAACAAGTGGTGAAATTTTGGATCCGAGCCCAATAATTCAGGAAGACTCGATCGGAATAGCTGCTGGAAGCTTGCCGGTCACAACGCGTCGAGAATTGGCTCCGTCGGAATCCGACGAATTTTTACGGATTTCCCTAGGATACCACTAGGGAAAATCGAGAAATCGTAAAAAGTGGTGAAATTTTGGATCCGAGCCCAATAATTCAGGAAGACTCGATCGGAATAGCTGCTGGAAGCTTGCCGGTCACAATGCGTCGAGAATTGGCTCCGTCGGAATCCGACGAATTTTACGGATTTCCCTAGGGGTACCACTAGGGAAAATCGATAAATCGTAAAAAAGTGGTGAAATTTTGGATCCGAGCCCAATAATTCAGGAAGAATCGATCGGAATAGCTGCTGGAAGCTTGCCGATCACAACGCGTCGAGAATTGGCTCCGTCGGAATCCGACGAATTTTTACGGATTTCCCTAGGGGTACCACTAGGGAAAATCACCAAAATCGTAAAAAGTGGTGAAATTTTGGATCCGAGCCCAATAATTCAGGAAGACTCGATCGGAATAGCTGCTGGAAGCTTGCCGGTAGCAACGCGTCGAGAATTGGCTCCGTCGGAATCCGACGAATTTTTACGGATTTCCCTAGGGGTACCACTAGGGAAAATCGCCAAAATCGAGAAATCGTAAAAAATGGTGAAATTTTGGATCCGAGCCCAATAATTCAGGAAGACTCGATCGGAATAGCTGCTGAAAGCTTGCCGGTCCCAACGCGTCGAGAATTGGCTCCGTCGGAATCCGACGAATTTTTACGGATTTCCCTTAGGGTACCACTAGGGAAAATCGCCAAAATCGAGAAATCGTAAAAAGTGGTGAAATTTTGGATCCGAGCCCAATAATTCAGGAAGACTCGATCGGAATAGCTGCTGGAAGCTTGCCGGTCACAACGCGTCGAGAATTGGCTCCGTCGGAATCCGACGAATTTTTACGGATTTCCCTAGGGTACCACTAGGGAAAATCGAGAAATCGTAAAAAGTGGTGAAATTTTGGATCCGAGCCCAATAATTCAGGAAGACTCGATCGGAATAGCTGCTGGAAGCTTGCCGGTCACAACGCGTCGAGAATTGGCTCCGTCGGAATCCGACGAATTTTTACGGATTTCCCTAGGGGTACCACTAGGGAAAATCGCCAAAATCGAGAAATCGTAAAAAGTGGTGAAATTTTGGATCCGAGCCCAATAATTCAGGAAGACTCGATCGGAATAGCTGCTGGAAGCTTGCCGGTCACAACGCGTCGAGAATTGGCTCCGTCGGAATACGACGAATTTTTACGGATTTCCCTAGGGGTACCACTAGGGAAAATCGAGAAATCGTAAAAAGTGGTGAAATTTTGGATCCGAGCCCAATAATTCAGGAAGACTCGATCGGAATAGCTGCTGGAAGCTTGCCGGTCACAACGCGTCGAGAATTGGCTCCGTCGAAATACGACGAATTTTTACGGATTTCCCTAGGGGTACCACTAGGGAAAATCGCAAAAATCGTAAAAAGTGGTGAAATTTTGGATCCGAGCCCAATAATTCAGGAAGACTCGATCGGAATAGCTGCTGGAAGCTTGCCGGTAGCAACGCGTCGAGAATTAGCTCCGTCGGAATCCGACGAATTTTTACGGATTTCCCTAGGGGTACCACTAGGGAAAATCGCCAAAATCGAGAAATCGTAGAAAATGGTGAAATTTTGGATCCGAGCCCAATAATTCAGGAAGACTCGATCGGAATAGCTACTGGAAGCTTGCGCGTCACAACGCGTCGAGAATTGGCTCCGTCGGAATTCGACGAATTTTTACGGCTTTCCCTAGGGGTACCACTAGTAAAAATCGCCAAAATCGAGAAATCGTAAAAAGTGGTGAAATTTTGGATCCGAGCCCAATAATTCAGGAAGACTCGATCGGAATAGGTTCTGGAAGCTTGACGGTCACAACGCGTCTAGAATTGGCTCCGTCTGAATCCGACGAATTTTTTCGGATTTCCTAGGGGTACCACTAGGGAAAATCGAGAAATCGTAACAAGTGGTGAAATTTTGGATCCGAGCCCAATAATTCAGGAAGACTCGATCGGAATAGCTGCTGGAAGCTTGCCGGTCACAACGCGTCGAGAATTGGCTCCGTCGGAATCCGACGAATTTTTACGGATTTCCCTAGGGTACCACTAGGGAAAATCGAGAAATCGTAAAAAGTGGTGAAATTTGGATCCGAGCCCAATAATTCAGGAAGACTCGATCGGAATAGCTGCTGGAAGCTTGCCTGTCACAACGCGTCGAGAATTGGCTCCGTCGGAATCCGACGAATTTTTACGGATTTCCCTAGGGGTACCACTAGGGAAAATCGAGAAATCGTAAAAAGTGGTGAAATTTTGGATCCGAGCCCAATAATTCAGGAAGACTCGATCGGAATAGCTGCTGGAAGCTTGCCGGTCACAACGCGTCGAGAATTGGCTCCGTCGGAATCCGACGAATTTTTACGGATTTCCCTAGGGGTACCACTAGGGAAAATCGCCAAAATCGTAAAAAGTGGTGAAATTTTGGATCCGAGCCAATAATTCAGGAAGACTCGATCGGAATAGCTGCTGGAAGCTTGCCGGTAGCAACGCGTCGAGAATTGGCTCCGTCGGAATCCGACGAATTTTTACGGATTTCCCTAGGGGTACCACTAGGGAAAATCGCCAAAATCGAGAAATCGTAAAAAATGGTGAAATTTTGGATCCGAGCCCAATAATTCAGGAAGACTCGATCGGAATAGCTGCTGGAAGCTTGCCGGTCCCAACGCGTCGAGAATTGGCTCCGTCGGAATCCGACGAATTTTTACGGATTTCCCTAGGGGTACCACTAGGAAAATCGCCAAAATCGAGAAATCGTAAAAAGTGGTGAAATTTTGGATCCGAGCCCAATAATTCAGGAAGACTCGATCGGAATAGCTGCTGGAAGCTTGCCGGTCACAACGCGTCGAGAATTGGCTCCGTCGGAATCCGACGAATTTTTACGGATTTCCCTAGGGGTACCACTAGGGAAAATCGAGAAATCGTAAAAAGTGGTGAAATTTTGGATCCGAGCCCAATAATTCAGGAAGACTCGATCGGAATAGCTGCTGGAAGCTTGCCGGTCACAACGCGTCGAGAATTGGCTCCGTCGGAATCCGACGAATTTTTACGGATTTCCCTAGGGTACCACTAGGGAAAATCGAGAAATCGTAAAAAGTGGTGAAATTTTGGATCCGAGCCCAATAATTCAGGAAGACTCGATCGGAATAGCTGCTGGAAGCTTGCCGGTCACAACGCGTCGAGAATTGACTTCGTCGGAATCCGACGAATTTTTACGGATTTCCCTAGGGGTACCACTAGGAAAATCGAGAAATCGTAAAAAGTGGTGAAATTTTGGATCCGAGCCCAATAATTCAGGAAGACTCGATCGGAATAGCTGCTGGAAGCTTGCGGTCACAACACGTCGAGAATTGGCTCCGTCGGAATCCGACGAATTTTTACGGATTTCCCTAGGTGTACCACTAGGGAAAATCGCCAAAATCGTAAAAAAGTGGTGAAATTTTGGATCCGAGCCCAATAATTCAGGAAGACTCGATCGGAATAGCTGCTGGAAGCTTGCCGGTCACAACGCGTCTAGAATTGGCTCCGTCGGAATACGATGAATTTTTACGGATTTCCCTAGGGGTACCACTAGGGAAAATCGCCAAAATCGAGAAATCGTAAAAAGTGGTGAAATTTTGGATCCGAGCCCAATAATTCAGGAAGACTCGATCGGAATAGCTGCTGGAAGCTTGCCGGTCACAACGCGTCGAGAATTGGCTCCGTCGGAATCCGACGAAATTTTTACGAATTTCCCTAGGGGTACCACTAGGGAAAATCGCCAAAATCGAGAAATCGTAAAAAGTGGTGAAATTTTGGATCCGAGCCCAATAATTCAGGAAGACTCGATCGGAATAGCTGCTGGAAGCTTGCCGGTCACAACGCGTCGAGAATTGGCTTCGTCGGAATCCGACGAATTTTTACGGATTTCCCTAGGGGTACCACTAGGGAAAATCGAGAAATCGTAAAAAGTGGTGAAATTTTGGATCCGAGCCCAATAATTCAGGAAGACTCGATCAGAATAGCTGCTGGAAGCTTGCCGGTCACAACGCGTCGAGAATTGGCTTCGTCGGAATCCGACGAATTTTTACGGATTTCCCTAGGGGTACCACTAGGGAAAATCGAGAAATCGTAAAAAGTGGTGAAATTTTGGATCCGAGCCCAATAATTCAGGAAGACTCGATCGGAATAGCTGCTGGAAGCTTGCCGGTCACAACGCGTCGAGAATTGGCTCCGTCGGAATCCGACGAATTTTTACGGATTTCCCTAGGGTACCACTAGGGAAAATCGAGAAATCGTAAAAAGTGGTGAAATTTTGGATCCGAGCCCAATAATTCAGGAAGACTCGATCGGAATAGCTGCTGGAAGCTTGCCGGTCACAACGCGTCGAGAATTGGCTCCGTCGGAATCCGACGAATTTTTACGGATTTCCCTAGGGGTACCACTAGGGAAAATCGAGAAATCGTAAAAAGTGGTGAAATTTTGGATCCGAGCCCAATAATTCAGGAAGACTCGATCGGAATAGCTGCTGGAAGCTTGCCGGTCACAACGCGTCGAGAATTGGCTCCGTCGGAATCCGACGAATTTTTACGGATTTCCTAGGGTACCACTAGGAAAATCGCCAAAATCGTAAAAAGTGGTGAAATTTTGGATCCGAGCCCAATAATTCAGGAAGACACGATCGGAATAGCTGCTGGAAGCTTGTCGGTAGCAACGCGTCGAGAATTGGCTCCGTCGGAATCCGACGAATTTTTACGGATTTCCCTAGGGGTACCACTAGGGAAAATCGCCAAAATCGAGAAATCGTAGAAAATGGTGAAATTTTGGATCCGAGCCCAATAATTCAGGAAGACTCGATCGGAATAGCTGCTGGAAGCTTGCCGGTCACAACGCGTCGAGAATTGGCTCCGTCGGAATCCGACGAATTTTTACGGCTTTCCCTAGGGGTACCACTAGTAAAAATCGCCAAAATCGAGAAATCGTAAAAAGTGGTGAAATTTTGGATCCGAGCCCAATAATTCAGGAAGACTCGATCGGAATAGGTTCTGGAAGCTTGACGGTCACAACGCGTCGAGAATTGGCTCCGTCGGAATCCGACGAATTTTTTCGGATTTCCCTAGGGGTACCACTAGGGAAAATCGAGAAATCGTAAAAAGTGGTGAAATTTTGGATCCGAGCCCAATAATTCAGGAAGACTCGATCGGAATAGCTGCTGGAAGCTTGCCGGTCACAACGCGTCGAGAATTGGCTTCGTCGGAATCCGACGAATTTTTACGGATTTCCCTAGGGGTACCACTAGGGAAAATCGCCAAATCGAGAAATCGTAAAAAGTGGTGAAATTTGGATCCGAGCCCAATAATTCAGGAAGACTCGATCGGAATAGCTGCTGGAAGCTTGCCGGTCACAACGCGTCGAGAATTGGCTTCGTCGGAATCCGACGAATTTTTACGGATTTCCCTAGGGGTACCACTAGGGAAAATCGAGAGAAATCGTAAAAAGTGGTGAAATTTTGGATCCGAGCCCAATAATTCAGGAAGACTCGATCGGAATAGCTGCTGGAAGCTTGCCGGTCACAACGCGTCGAGAATTGGCTCCGTCGGAATCCGACGAATTTTTACGGATTTCCCTAGGGTACCACTAGGGAAAATCGAGAAATCGTAAAAAGTGGTGAAATTTTGGATCCGAGCCCAATAATTCAGGAAGACTCGATCGGAATAGCTGCTGGAAGCTTGCCGGTCACAACGCGTCGAGAATTGGCTCCGTCGGAATCCGACGAATTTTTACGGATTTCCCTAGGGGTACCACTAGGAAAATCGAGAAATCGTAAAAAGTGGTGAAATTTTGGATCCGAGCCCAATAATTCAGGAAGACTCGATCGGAATAGCTGCTGGAAGCTTGCCGGTCACAACGCGTCGAGAATTGGCTCCGTCGGAATCCGACGAATTTTTACGGATTTCCCTAGGGGTACCACTAGGGAAAATCGCCAAAATCGTAAAAAGTGGTGAAATTTTGGATCCGAGCCCAATAATTCAGGAAGACACGATCGGAATAGCTGCTGGAAGCTTGCCGGTAGCAACGCGTCGAGAATTGGCTCCGTCGGAATCCGACGAATTTTTACGGATTTCCCTAGGGGTACCACTAGGGAAAATCGCCAAAATCGAGAAATCGTAGAAAATGGTGAAATTTTGGATCCGAGCCCAATAATTCAGGAAGACTCGATCGGAATAGCTGCTGGAAGCTTGCCGGTCACAACGCGTCGAGAATTGGCTCCGTCGGAATCCGACGAATTTTTACGCTTTCCCTAGGGGTACCACTAGTAAAAATCGCCAAAATCGAGAAATCGTAAAAAGTGGTGAAATTTTGGATCCGAGCCAATAATTCAGGAAGACTCGATCGGAATAGGTTCTGGAAGCTTGACGGTCACAACGCGTCGAGAATTGGCTCCGTCGGAATCCGACGAATTTTTTCGGATTTCCCTAGGGGTACCACTAGGGAAAATCGAGAAATCGTAAAAAGTGGTGAAATTTTGGATCCGAGCCCAATAATTCAGGAAGACTCGATCGGAATAGCTGCTGGAAGCTTGCCGGTCACAATGCGTCGAGAATTGGCTCCGTCGAAATCCGACGAATTTTTACGGATTTCCCTAGGGGTACCACTAGGGAAAATCGAGAAATCGTAAAAAGTGGTGAAATTTTGGATCCGAGCCCAATAATTCAGGAAGACTCGATCAGAATAGCTGCTGGAAGCTTGCCGGTCACAACGCGTCGAGAATTGGCTCCGTCGGAATCCGACGAATTTTTACGGATTTCCCTAGGGGTACCACTAGGGAAAATCGCCAAAATCGAGTAATCGAAAAAAGTGATGAAATTTTGGATCCGAGCACAATAATTCAGGAAGACTCGATCGGAATAGCTGCTGGAAGCTTGCCGGTCACAACGCGTCGAGAATTGGCTCCGTCGGAATCCGACGAATTTTTACGGATTTCCCTAGGGGTACCACTAGGAAAAATCGCCAAAATCGTAAAAAGTGGTGAAATTTTGGATCCGAGCCCAATAATTCAGGAAGACTCGATCGGAATAGCTGCTGGAAGCTTGCCGGTTACAACGCGTGTAGAATTGGCTCCGTCGAAATACGACGAATTTTTACGGATATCCCTAGGGGTACCACTAGGGAAAATCGCCAAAATCGAGAAATCGTAAAAGTGGTGAAATTTTGGATCCGAGCCCAATAATTCAGGAAGACTCGATCGGAATAGCTGCTGGAAGCTTGCCGGTCACAACGCGTCGTGAATATGCTCCGTCGGAATCCGACGAATTTTTACGGATTTCCCTAGGGGTACCAAAAGGGAAAATCGCCAAAATCGAAAAAAGTGGTGAAATTCTGTATCCGAGCCCAATAATTCAGGAAGACTCGATCGGAATAGCTGCTGGAAGCTTGCCGGTCACAACGCGTCGAGAATTGGCTCCGTCGGAATCCGACGAATTTTTACGGATTTCCCTAGGGGTACCACTAGGGAAAATCGAGAAATCGTAAAAAGTGGTGAAATTTTGGATCCGAGCCCAATAATTCAGGAAGACTCGATCGGAATAGCTGCTGGAAGCTTGCCGGTCACAACGCGTCGAGAATTGGCTCCGTCTGAATCCGACGAATTTTTACGGATTTCCCTAGGGGTACAATTAGGGAAAATCGAGAAATCGTAAAAAGTGGTGAAATTTTGGATCCGAGCCCAATAATTCAGGAAGACTCGATCGGAATAGCTGCTGGAAGCTTGCCGGTCACAACGCGTCGAGAATTGGCTCCGTCGGAATCCGACAAATTTTTACGGTTTTCCCTAGGGGTACCACTAGGGAAAATCGAGAAATCGTAAAAAGTGGTGAAATTTTGGATCCGAGCCCAATAATTCAGGAAGACTCGATCGGAATAGCTGCTGGAAGCTTGCCGGTCACAACGCGTCGAGAATTGGCTCCGTCGGAATCCGACGAATTTTTACGGATTTCCCTAGGGGTACCACTAGGGAAAATCGAGAAATCGTAAAAAGTGGTGAAATTTTGGATCCGAGCCATATAATTCAAGAAGACTCGATCGGAATAGCTGCTGGAAGCTTGCCGATCACAACGCGTCGAGAATTGGCTCCGTCGGAATCCGACGAATTTTTACGGATTTCCCTAGGGGTACCACTATGGAAAATCGCCAAAATCGTAAAAAGTGGTGAAATTTTGGATCCGAGCCCAATAATTCAGGAAGACTCGATCGGAATAGCTGCTGGAAGCTTGCCGGTCACAACGCGTCTAGAATTGGCTCCGTCGGAATACGACGAATTTTTACGGATTTCCCTAGGGGTACCACTAGGGAAAATCGCCAAAATAGAGAAATCGTAAAAAGTGGTGAAATTTTGGATCCGAGCCAAATAATTCAGGAAGACTCGATCGGAATAGCTGCTGGAAGCTTGCCGGTCACAACGCGTCGTGAATATGCTCCGTCGGAATCCGACGAATTTTTACGGATTTCCCTAGGGGTACCAAAAGGGAAAATCGCCAAAATCGAAAAAAGTGGTGAAATTTTGTATCCGAGCCCAATAATTCAGGAAAACTCGATCGGAATAGCTGCTGGAAGCTTGCCGGTCACAACGCGTCGAGAATTGGCTCCGTCGGAATCCGACGAATTTTTACGGATTTCCCTAGGGGTACCACTAGGGAAAATCGAGAAATCGTAAAAAGTGGTGAAATTTTGGATCCGAGCCCAATAATTCAGGAAGACTCGATCGGAATAGCTGCTGGAAGCTTGCCGGTCACAACGCGTCGAGAATTGGCTCCGTCGGAATCCGACGAATTTTTACGGATTTCCCTAGGGGTACAATTAGGGAAAATCGAGAAATCGTAAAAAGTGGTGAAATTTTGGATCCGAGCCCAATAATTCAGGAAGACTCGATCGGAATAGCTGCTGGAAGCTTGCCGGTCACAACGCGTCGAGAATTGGCTCCGTCGGAATCCGACAAATTTTTACGGTTTTCCCTAGGGGTACCACTAGGGAAAATCGAGAAATCGTAAAAAGTGGTGAAATTTTGGATCCGAGCCCAATAATTCAGGAAGACTCGATCGGAATAGCTGCTGGAAGCTTGCCGGTCACAACGCGTCGAGAATTTGCTCCGTCGGAATCCGACGAATTTTTACGGATTTCCCTAGGGGTACCACTAGGGAAAATCGAGAAATCGTAAAAAGTGGTGAAATTTTGGATCCGAGCCATATAATTCAGGAAGACTCGATCGGAATAGCTGCTGGAAGCTTGCCGATCACAACGCGTCGAGAATTGGCTCCGTCGGAATCCGACGAATTTTTACGGATTTCCCTAGGGGTACCACTATGGAAAATCGCCAAAATCGTAAAAAGTGGTGAAATTTTGGATCCGAGCCCAATAATTCAGGAAGACTCGATCGGAATAGCTGCTGGAAGCTTGCCGGTCACAACGCGTCTAGAATTGGCTCCGTCGGAATACGACGAATTTTTACGGATTTCCCTAGGGGTACCACTAGGGAAAATCGCCAAAATAGAGAAATCGTAAAAAGTGGTGAAATTTTGGATCCGAGCCAAATAATTCAGGAAGACTCGATCGGAATAGCTGCTGGAAGCTTGCCGGTCACAACGCGTCGAGAATTGGCTCCGTCGGAATCCGACGAATTTTTACGGATTTCCCTAGGGGTACAATTAGGGAAAATCGAGAAATCGTAAAAAGTGGTGAAATTTTGGATCCGAGCCCAATAATTCAGGAAGACTCGATCGGAATAGCTGCTGGAAGCTTGCCGGTCACAACGCGTCGAGAATTGGCTCCGTCGGAATCCGACAAATTTTTACGGTTTTCCCTAGGGGTACCACTAGGGAAAATCGAGAAATCGTAAAAAGTGGTGAAATTTTGGATCCGAGCCCAATAATTCAGGAAGACTCGATCGGAATAGCTGCTGGAAGCTTGCCGGTCACAACGCGTCGAGAATTTAACTCCGTCGGAATCCGACGAATTTTTACGGATTTCCCTAGGGTACCACTAGGGAAAATCGAGAAATCGTAAAAAGTGGTGAAATTTTGGATCCGAGCCCAATAATTCAGGAAGACTCGATCGGAATAGCTGCTGGAAGCTTGCCGGTCACAACGCATCGAGAATTGGCTCCGTCGGAATCCGACGAATTTTTACGGATTTCCCTAGGGGTACCACTAGGGAAAATCGAGAAATCGTAAAAAGTGGTGAAATTTTGGATCCGAGCCCAATAATTCAGGAAGACTCGATCGGAATAGCTGCTGGAAGCTTGCCGGTCACAACGCGTCGAGAATTGGCTCCGTCGGAATCCGACGAATTTTTACGGATTTCCCTAGGGTACCACTAGGGAAAATCGAGAAATCGTAAAAAGTGGTGAAATTTTGGATCCGAGCCCAATAATTCAGGAAGACTCGATCGGAATAGCTGCTGGAAGCTTGCCGGTCACAACGCGTCGAGAATTGGCTCCGTCGGAATCCGACGAATTTTTACGGATTTCCCTAGGGGTACCACTAGGGAAAATCGAGAAATCGTAAAAAGTGGTGAAATTTTGGATCCGAACCCAATAATTCAGGAAGACTCGATCGGAATAGCTGCTAGAAGCTTGCCGGTCACAACGCGTCGAGAATTGGCTCCGTCGGAATCCGACGAATTTTTACGGATTTCCCTAGGGGTACCACTAGGAAAAATCGCCAAAATCGTAAAAAGTGGTGAAATTTTGGATCCGAGCCCAATAATTCAGGAAGACTCGATCGGAATAGCTGCTGGAAGCTTGCCGGTAGCAAGGCGTCGAGAATTGGCTCCGTCGGAATCCGAGGAATTTTTACGGATTTCCCTAGGGGTACCACTAGGGAAAATCGCCAAAATCGAGAAATCGTAAAAAGTGGTGAAATTTTGGATCCGAGCCCAATAATTCAGGAAGACTCGATTGGAATAGCTGCTGGAAGCTTGCCGGTCACAACGCGTCGAGAATTGGCTCCGTCGGAATCCGACGAATTTTTACGGATTTCCCTAGGGGTACCACTAGGGAAAATCGCCAAAATCGAGAAATCGTAAAAAGTGGTGAAATATTGGATCCGAGCCCAATAATTCAGGAAGACTCGATCGGAATAACTGCTGGAAGCTTGCCGGTCACAACGCGTCGAGAATTGGCTCCGTCGGAATCCGACGAATTTTTACGGATTTCCCTAGGGGTACCACTAGGGAAAATCGCCAAAATCGTAAAAAGTGGTGAAATTTTGGATCCGAGCCCAATAATTCAGGAAGACTCAATCGGAATAGCTGCTGGAAGCTTGCCGGTCACAACGCGTCTAGAATTGGCTCCGTCGGAATACGATGAATTTTTACGGATTTCCCTAGGGGTACCACTAGGGAAAATCGCCAAAATCGAGAAATCGTAAAAAGTGGTGAAATTTTGGATCCGAGCCCAATAATTCAGGAAGACTCGATCGGAATAGCTGCTGGAAGCTTGCCGGTCACAACGCGTCGAGAATTGGCTCCGTCGGAATCCGACGAATTTTTACGGATTTCCCTAGGGGTACCACTAGGGAAAATCGCCAAAATCGATAAATCGTAAAAAGTGGTGAAATTTTGGATCCGAGCCCAATAATTCAGGAAGACTCGATCGGAATAGCTGCTGGAAGCTTGCCGGTCACAACGCGTCGAGAATTGGCTCCGTCGGAATCCGACGAATTTTTACGGATTTCCCTAAGGGTACCACTAGGGAAAATCGAGAAATCGTAAAAAGTGGTGAAATTTTGGATCCGAGCCCAATAATTCAGGAAGACTCGATCGGAATAGCTGCTGGAAGCTTGCCGGTCACAACGCGTCGAGAATTGGCTCCGTCGGAATCCTACGAATTTTTACGGATTTCCCTAGGGGTACCACTAGGGAAAATCGAGAAATCGTAAAAAGTGGTGAAATTTTGGATCCGAGCCCAATAATTCAGGAAGACTCGATCGGAATAGCTGCTGGAAGCTTGCCGGTCACAACGCGTCGAGAATTGGCTCCGTCGGAATCCGACGAATTTTTACGGATTTCCCTAGGGGTACCACTAGGGAAAATCGAGAAATCGTAAAAAGTGGTGAAATTTTGGATCCGAGCCCAATAATTCAGGAAGACTCGATCGGAATAGCTGCTGGAAGCTTGCCGGTCACAACGCGTCGAGAATTGGCTCCGTCGGAATCCGACGAATTTTTACGGATTTCCCTAGGGGTACCACTAGGGAAAATCGAGAAATCGTAAAAAGTGGTGAAATTTTGGATCCGAGCCCAATAATTCAGGAAGACTCGATCGGAATAGCTGCTGGAAGCTTGCCGGTCACAACGCGTCGAGAATTGGCTCCGTCGGAATCCGACGAATTTTTACGGATTTCCCTAGGGGTACCACTAGGGAAAATCGCCAAAATCGAGAAATCGTAAAAAGTGGTGAAATTTTGGATCCGAGCCCAATAATTCAGGAAGACTCGATCGGAATAGCTGCTGGAAGCTTGCCGGTCACAACGCGTCGAGAATTGGCTCCGTCGGAATCCGACGAATTTTTACGGATTTCCCTAGGGGTACAACTAGGGAAAATCGAGAAATCGTAAAAAGTGGTGAAATTTTGGATCCGAGCCTAATAATTCAGGAAGACTCGATCGGAATAGCTGCTGGAAGCTTGCCGGTCACAACGCGTCGAGAATTGGCTCCGTCGGAATCCGACGAATTTTTACGGATTTCCCTAGGGGTACCACTAGGGAAAATCGCCAAAATCGTAAAAAGTGGTGAAATTTTGGATCCGAGCCCAATAATTCAGGAAGACTCAATCGGAATAGCTGCTGGAAGCTTGCCGGTAGCAACGCGTCGAGAATTGGCTCCGTCGGAATCCGACGAATTTTTACGGATTTCCCTAGGGGTACCACTAGGGAAAATCGCCAAAATCGAGAAATCGTAGAAAATGGTGAAATTTTGGATCCGAGCCCAATAATTCAGGAAGACTCGATCGGAATAGCTGCTGGAAGCTTGCCGGTCACAACGCGTCGAGAATTGGCTCCGTCGGAATCCGACGAATTTTTACGGCTTTCCCTAGGGGTACCACTAGTAAAAATCGCCAAAATCGAGAAATCGTAAAAAGTGGTGAAATTTTGGATCCGAGCCCAATAATTCAGGAAGACTCGATCGGAATAGCTGCTGGAAGCTTGCCGGTCACAACGCGTCGAGAATTGGCTCCGTCGGAATCCGACGAATTTTTACGGATTTCCCTAGGGGTACCACTAGGGAAAATCGCCAAAATCGTAAAAAGTGGTGAAATTTTGGATCCGAGCCCAATAATTCAGGAAGACTCGATCGGAATAGCTGCTGGAAGCTTGCCGGTAGCAACGCGTCGAGAATTGGCTCCGTCGGAATACGACGAATTTTTACGGATTTCCCTAGGGGTACCACTAGGGAAAATCGCCAAAATCGAGAAATCGTAAAAAGTGGTGAAATTTTGGATCCGAGCCCAATAATTCAGGAAGACTCGATCGGAATAGGTTCTGGAAGCTTGACGGTCACAACGCGTCGAGAATTGGCTCCGTCGGAATCCGACGAATTTTTACGGATTTCCCTAGGGGTACCACTAGGGAAAATCGCCAAAATCATAAAAAGTGGTGAAATTTTGGATCCGAGCCCAATAATTCAGGAAGACTCGATCGGAATAGCTGCTGGAAGCTTGCCGGTCACAACGCGTCTAGAATTGGCTCCGTCGGAATACGATGAATTTTTACGGATTTCCCTAGGGGTACCACTAGGGAAAATCGCCAAAATCGAGAAATCGTAAAAAGTGATGAAATTTTGGATCCGAGCCCAATAATTCAGGAAGACTCGATCGGAATAGCTGCTGGAAGCTTGCCGGTCACAACGCGTCGAGAATTGGCTCCGTCGGAATCCGACGAATTTTTACGGATTTCCCTAGGGGTACCACTAGGGAAAATCGCCAAAATCGTAAAAAGTGGTGAAATTTTGGATCCGAGCCCAATAATTCAGGAAGACTCGATCGGAATAGCTGCTGGAAGCTTGCCGGTCACAACGCGTCGAGAATTGGCTCCGTCGGAATCCGACGAATTTTTACGGATTTCCCTAGGGTACCACTAGGGAAAATCGAGAAATCGTAAAAAGTGGTGAAATTTTGGATCCGAGCCCAATAATTCAGGAAGACTCGATCGGAATAGCTGCTGGAAGCTTGCCGGTCACAACGCGTCGAGAATTGGCTCCGTCGGAATCCGACGAATTTTTACGGATTTCCCTAGGGGTACCACTAGGGAAAATCGAGAAATCGTAAAAAGTGGTGAAATTTTGGATCCGAACCCAATAATTCAGGAAGACTCGATCGGAATAGCTGCTAGAAGCTTGCCGGTCACAACGCGTCGAGAATTGGCTCCGTCGGAATCCGACGAATTTTTACGGATTTCCCTAGGGGTACCACTAGGAAAAATCGCCAAAATCGTAAAAAGTGGTGAAATTTTGGATCCGAGCCCAATAATTCAGGAAGACTCGATCGGAATAGCTGCTGGAAGCTTGCCGGTAGCAAGGCGTCGAGAATTGGCTCCGTCGAAATCCGAGGAATTTTTACGGATTTCCCTAGGGGTACCACTAGGGAAAATCGCCAAAATCGAGAAATCGTAAAAAATGGTGAAATTTTGGATCCGAGCCCAATAATTCAGGAAGACTCGATCGGAATAGCTGCTGGAAGCTTGCCGGTCCCAACGCGTCGAGAATTGGCTCCGTCGGAATCCGACGAATTTTTACGGATTTCCCGAGGGGTACCACTAGGGAAAATCGCCAAAATCGAGAAATCGTAAAAAGTGGTGAAATTTTGGATCCGAGCCCAATAATTCTGGAAGACTCGATCGGAATAGCTGCTGGAAGCTTGCCGGTCACAACGCGTCTAGAATTGGCTCCGTCGGAATACGATGAATTTTTACGGATTTCCCTAGGGGTACCACTAGGGAAAATCGCCAAAATCGAGAAATCGTAAAAAGTGGTGAAATTTTGGATCCGAGCCCAATAATTCAGGAAGACTCGATTGGAATAGCTGCTGGAAGCTTGCCGGTCACAACGCGTCGAGAATTGGCTCCGTCGGAATCCGACGAATTTTTACGGATTTCCCTAGGGGTACCACTAGGGAAAATCGCCAAAATCGAGAAATCGTAAAAAGTGGTGAAATTTTGGATCCGAGCCCAATAATTCAGGAAGACTCGATCGGAATAACTGCTGGAAGCTTGCCGGTCACAACGCGTCGAGAATTGGCTCCGTCGGAATCCGACGAATTTTTACGGATTTCCCTAGGGGTACCACTAGGGAAAATCGCCAAAATCGTAAAAAGTGGTGAAATTTTGGATCCGAGCCCAATAATTCAGGAAGACTCGATCGGAATAGCTGCTGGAAGCTTGCCGGTCACAACGCGTCTAGAATTGGCTCCGTCGGAATACGATGAATTTTTACGGATTTCCCTAGGGGTACCACTAGGGAAAATCGCCAAAATCGAGAAATCGTAAAAAGTGGTGAAATTTTGGATCCGAGCCCAATAATTCAGGAAGACTCGATCGGAATAGCTGCTGGAAGCTTGCCGGTCACAACGCGTCGAGAATTTGCTCCGTCGGAATCCGACGAATTTTTACGGATTTCCCTACCACTAGGGAAAATCGCCAAAATCGAGAAATCGTAAAAAGTGGTGAAATTTTGGATCCGAGCCCAATAATTCAGGAAGACTCGATCGGAATAGCTGCTGGAAGCTTGCCGGTCACAACGCGTCGAGAATTGGCTCCGTCGGAATCCGACGAATTTTTACGGATTTCCCTAGGGGTACCACTAGGGAAAATCGAGAAATCGTAAAAAGTGGTGAAATTTTGGATCCGAGCCCAATAATTCAGGAAGACTCGATCGGAATAGCTGCTGGAAGCTTGCCAGTCACAACGCGTCGAGAATTGGCTCCGTCGGAATCCGACGAATTTTTACGGATTTCCCTAGGGGTACCACTAGGGAAAATCGAGAAATCGTAAAAAGTGGTGAAATTTTGGATCCGAGCCCAATAATTCAGGAAGACTCGATCGGAATAGCTGCTGGAAGCTTGCCGGTCACAACGCGTCGAGAATTGGCTCCGTCGGAATCCGACGAATTTTTACGGATTTCCCTAGGGGTACCACTAGGGAAAATCGCCAAAATCGAGAAATCGTAAAAAGTGGTGAAATTTTGGATCCGAGCCCAATAATTCAGGAAGACTCGATCGGAATAGCTGCTGGAAGCTTGCCGGTCACAACGCGTCGAGAATTGGCTCCGTCGGAATCCGACGAATTTTTACGGATTTCCCTAGGGGTACCACTAGGGAAAATCGAGAAATCGTAAAAAGTGGTGAAATTTTGGATCCGAGCCCAATAATTCAGGAAGACTCGATCGGAATAGCTGCTGGAAGCTTGCCGGTCACAACGCGTCGAGAATTGGCTCCGTCGGAATCCGACGAATTTTTACGGATTTCCCTAGGGGTACCACTAGGGAAAATAGGGAAAATCGAGAAATCGTAAAAAGTGGTGAAATTTTGGATCCGAGCCCAATAATTCAGGAAGACTCGATCGGAATAGCTGCTGGAAGCTTGCCGGTCACAACGCGTCGAGAATTGGCTCCGTCGGAATCCGACGAATTTTTACGGATTTCCCTAGGGGTACCACTAGGGAAAATCGCCAAAATCGAGAAATCGTAGAAAATGGTGAAATTTTGGATCCGAGCCCAATAATTCAGGAAGACTCGATCGGAATAGCTGCTGGAAGCTTGCCGGTCACAACGCGTCGAGAATTGGCTCCGTCGAAATCCGACGAATTTTTACGGCTCTCCCTAGGGGTACCACTAGTAAAAATCGCCAAAATCGAGAAATCGTAAAAAGTGGTGAAATTTTGGATCCGAGCCAAATAATTCAGGAAGACTCGATCGGAATAGGTTCTGGAAGCTTGACGGTCACAACGCGTCGAGAATTGGCTCCGTCTGAATCCGACGAATTTTTTCGGATTTCCCTAGGGGTACCACTAGGGAAAATCGAGAAATCGTAACAAGTGGTGAAATTTTGGATCCGAGCCCAATAATTCAGGAAGACTCGATCGGAATAGCTGCTGGAAGCTTGCCGGTCACAACGCGTCGAGAATTGGCTCCGTCGGAATCCGACGAATTTTTACGGATTTCCCTAGGGTACCACTAGGGAAAATCGAGAAATCGTAAAAAGTGGTGAAATTTTGGATCCGAGCCCAATAATTCAGGAAGACTCGATCGGAATAGCTGCTGGAAGCTTGCCGGTCACAACGCGTCGAGAATTGGCTCCGTCGGAATCCGACGAATTTTTACGGATTTCCCTAGGGGTACCACTAGGGAAAATCGCCAAAATCGTAAAAAGTGGTGAAATTTTGGATCCGAGCCCAATAATTCAGGAAGACTCGATCGGAATAGCTGCTGGAAGCTTGCCGGTAGCAACACGTCGAGAATTGGCTCCGTCGGAATCCGACGAATTTTTACGGATTTCCCTAGGGGTACCACTAGGGAAAATCGCCAAAATCGAGAAATCGTAAAAAATGGTGAAATTTTGGATCCGAGCCCAATAATTCAGGAAGACTCGATCGGAATAGCTGCTGGAAGCTTGCCGGTCCCAACGCGTCGAGAATTGGCTCCGTCGGAATCCGACGAATTTTTACGGATTTCCCTAGGGGTACCACTAGGGAAAATCGCCAAAATCGAGAAATCGTAAAAAATGGTGAAATTTTGGATCCGAGCCCAATAATTCAGGAAGACTCGATCGGAATAGCTGCTGGAAGCTTGCCGGTCACAACGCGTCGAGAATTGGCTCCGTCGGAATCCGACGAATTTTTACGGATTTCCCTAGGGGTACCACTAGGGAAAATCGCCAAAATCATAAAAAGTGGTGAAATTTTGGATCCGAGCCCAATAATTCAGGAAGACTCGATCGGAATAGCTGCTGGAAGCTTGCCGGTCACAACGCGTCTAGAATTGGCTCCGTCGGAATACAATGAATTTTTACGGATTTCCCTAGGGGTACCACTAGGGAAAATCGCCAAAATCGAGAAATCGTAAAAAGTGATGAAATTTTGGATCCGAGCCCAATAATTCAGGAAGACTCGATCGGAATAGCTGCTGGAAGCTTGCCGGTCACAACGCGTCGAGAATTGGCTCCGTCGGAATCCGACGAATTTTTACGGATTTCCCTAGGGGTACCACTAGGGAAAATCGCCAAAATCGAGAAATCGTAAAAAGTGGTGAAATTTTGGATCCGAGCCCAATAATTCAGGAAGACTCGATCGGAATAGCTGCTGGAAGCTTGCCGGTCACAACGCGTCGAGAATTGGCTCCGTCGGAATCCGACGAATTTTTACGGATTTCCCTAGGTGTACCACTAGGGAAAATCGCCAAAATCGTAAAAAGTGGTGAAATTTTGGATCCGAGCCCAATAATTCAGGAAGACTCGATCGGAATAGCTGCTGGAAGCTTGCCGGTCACAACGCGTCTAGAATTGGCTCCGTCGGAATACGATGAATTTTTACGGATTTTCCTAGGGGTACCACTAGGGAAAATCGCCAAAATCGAGAAATCGTAAAAAGTGGTGAAATTTTGGATCCGAGCCCAATAATTCAGGAAGACTCGATCGGAATAACTGCTGGAAGCTTGCCGGTCACAACGCGTCGAGAATTGGCTCCGTCGGAATCCGACGAATTTTTACGGATTTCCCTAGGGGTACCACTAGGGAAAATCGCCAAAATCGAGAAATCGTAAAAAGTCGTGAAATTTTGGATCCGAGCCCAATAATTCAGGAAGACTCGATCGGAATAGCTGCTGGAAGCTTGCCGGTCACAACGCGTCGAGAATTGGCTCCGTCGGAATCCGACGAATTTTTACGGATTTCCCTAGGGGTACCACTAGGGAAAATCGAGAAATCGTAAAAAGTGGTGAAATTTTGGATCCGAGCCCAATAATTCAGGAAGACTCGATCGGAATAGCTGCTGGAAGCTTGCCGGTCACAACGCGTCGAGAATTGGCTCCGTCGGAATCCGACGAATTTTTACGGATTTCCCTAGGGGTACCACTAGGGAAAATCGCCAAAATCGAGAAATCGTAAAAAGTGGTGAAATTTTGGATCCGAGCCCAATAATTCAGGAAGACTCGATCGGAATAGCTGCTGGAAGCTTGCCGGTCACAACGCGTCGAGAATTGGCTCCGTCGGAATCCGACGAATTTTTACGGATTTCCCTAGGGGTACCACTAGGGAAAATCGAGAAATCGTAAAAAGTGGTGAAATTTTGGATCCGAGCCCAATAATTCAGGAAGACTCGATCGGAATAGCTGCTGGAAGCTTGCCGGTCACAACGCGTCGAGAATTGGCTCCGTCGGAATCCGACGAATTTTTACGGATTTCCCTAGGGGTACCACTAGGGAAAATCGCCAAAATCGTAAAAAGTGGTGAAATTTTGGATCCGAGCCCAATAATTCAGGAAGACTCGATCGGAATAGCTGCTGGAAGCTTGCCGGTAGCAACGCGTCGAGAATTGGCTCCGTCGGAATCCGACGAATTTTTACGGATTTCCCTAGGGGTACCACTAGGGAAAATCGCCGAAATCGAGAAATCGTAGAAAATTGTGAAATTTTGGATCCGAGCCCAATAATTCAGGAAGACTCGATCGGAATAGCTGCTGGAAGCTTGCCGGTCACAACGCGTCGAGAATTGGCTCCGTCGGAATCCGACGAATTTTTACGGCTTTCCCTAGGGGTACCACTAGGGAAAATCGCCAAAATCGAGAAATCGTAAAAAGTGGTGAAATTTTGGATCCGAGCCCAATAATTCAGGAAGACTCGATCGGAATAGCTGCTGGAAGCTTGCCGGTCACAACGCGTCGAGAATTGGCTCCGTCGGAATCCGACGAATTTTTACGGATTTCCCTAGGTGTACCACTAGGGAAAATCGCCAAAATCGTAAAAAGTGGTGAAATTTTGGATCCGAGCCCAATAATTCAGGAAGACTCGATCAGAATAGCTGCTGGAAGCTTGCCGGTCACAACGCGTCTAGAATTGGCTCCGTCGGAATACGATGAATTTTTACGGATTTCCCTAGGGGTACGACTAGGGAAAATCGCCAAAATCGAGAAATCGTAAAAAGTGGTGAAATTTTGGATCCGAGCCCAATAATTCGGGAAGACTCGATCGGAATAGCTGCTGGAAGCTTGCCGGTCACAACGCGTCGAGAATTGGCTCCGTCGGAATCCGACGAATTTTTACGGATTTTCCTAGGGGTACCACTAGGGAAAATCGCCAAAATCGAGAAATCGTAAAAAGTGGTGAAATTTTGGATCCGAGCTCAATAATTCAGGAAGACTCGATCGGAATAGCTGCTGGAAGCTTGCCGGTCACAACGCGTCGAGAATTGGCTCCGTCGGAATCCGACGAATTTTTACGGATTTCCCTAGGGGTACCACTAGGGAAAATCGCCAAAATCGAGAAATCGTAAAAAGTGGTGAAATTTTGGATCCGAGCCCAATAATTCAGGAAGACTCGATCGGAATAGCTGCTGGAAGCTTGCCGGTCACAACGCGTCGAGAATTGGCTCCGTCGGAATCCGACGAATTTTTACGGATTTCCCTAGGGGTACCACTAGGAAAAATCGCCAAAATCGTAAAAAGTGGTGAAATTTTGGATCCGAGCCCAATAATTCAGGAAGACTCGATCGGAATAGCTGCTGGAAGCTTGCCGGTCACAACGCGTCTAGAATTGGCTCCGTCGGAATACGACAAATTTTTACAGATATCCCTAGGGGTACCACTAGGGAAAATCGCCAAAATCGAGAAATCGTAAAAAGTGGTGAAATTTTGGATCCGAGCCCAATAATTCAGGAAGACTCGATCGGAATAGCTGCTGGATGCTTGCCGGTCACAACGCGTCGAGAATTGGCTCCGTCGGAATCCGACGAATTTTTACGGATTTCCCTAGGGGTACCACTAGGGAAAATCGAGAAATCGTAAAAAGTGGTGAAATTTTGGATCCGAGCCCAATAATTCAGGAAGACTCGATCGGAATAGCTGCTGGAAGCTTGCCGGTCACAACGCGTCGAGAATTGGCTCCGTCGGAATCCGACGAATTTTTACGGATTTCCCTAGGGGTACCACTAGGGAAAATCGCCAAAATCGAGAAATCGTAAAAACTGGTGAAATTTTGGATCCGAGCCAAATAATTCAGGAAGACTCGATCGGAATAGCTGCTGGAAGCTTGCCGGTCACAACGCGTCGAGAATTGGCTCCGTCGGAATCCGACGAATTTTTACAGATTTTCCTAGGGGTACCACTAGGAAAAATCGAGAAATCGTAAAAAGTGGTGAAATTTTGGATCCGAGCCCAATAATTCAGGAAGACTCGATCGGAATAGCTGCTGGAAGCTTGCCGGTCACAACGCGTCGAGAATTGGCTCCGTCGGAATCCGACGAATTTTTATGGATTTCCCTACCACTAGGGAAAATCGCCAAAATCGAGAAATCGTAAAAAGTGGTGAAATTTTGGATCCGAGCCCAATAATTCAGGAAGACTCGATCGGAATAGCTGCTGGAAGCTTGCCGGTCACAACGCGTCGAGAATTGGCTCCGTCGGAATCCGACGAATTTTTACGGATTTCCCTAGGGGTACCACTAGGGAAAATCGAGAAATCGTAAAAAGTGGTGAAATTTTGGATCCGAGCCCAATAATTCAGGAAGACTCGATCGGAATAGCTGCTGGAAGCTTGCCGGTCACAACGCGTCGAGAATTGGCTCCGTCGAAATCCGACGAATTTTTACGGATTTCCCTAGCAGTACCACTAGGGAAAATCGCCAAAATCATAAAAAGTGGTGAAATTTTGGATCCGAGCACAATAATTCAGGAAGACTCGATCGGAATAGCTGCTGGAAGCTTGCCGGTAGCAACGCGTCGAGAATTGGCTCCGTCGGAATCCGACGAATTTTTATGGATTTCCCTAGGGGTACCACTAGGGAAAATCGCCAAAATCGAGAAATCGTAAAAAATGGTAAAATTTTGGATCCGAGCCCAATAATTCAGGAAGACTCGATCGGAATAGCTGCTGGAAGCTTGCCGGTCAAAATGCGTCGAGAATTGGCTCCGTCGGAATCCGACAAATTTTTACGGCTTTCCCTAGGGGTACCACTAGTAAAAATCGCCAAAATCGAGAAATCGTAAAAAGTGGTGAAATTTTGGATCCGAGCCCAATAATTCAGGAAGACTCGATCGGAATAGGTTCTGGAAGCTTGACGGTCACAACGCGACGAGAATTGGCTCCGTCGGAATCCGACGAATTTTTTCGGATTTCCCTAGGGGTACCACTAGGGAAAATCGAGAAATCGTAAAAAGTGGTGAAATTTTGGATCCGAGCCCAATAATTCAGGAAGACTCGATCGGAATAGCTGCTGGAAGCTTGCCGGTCACAACGCGTCGAGAATTGGCTCCGTCGGAATCCGACGAATTTTTACGGATTTCCCTAGGTGTACCACTAGGGAAAATCGCCAAAATCGTAAAAAGTGGTGAAATTTTGGATCCGAGCCCAATAATTCAGGAAGACTCGATCAGAATAGCTGCTGGAAGCTTGCCGGTCACAACGCGTCTAGAATTGGCTCCGTCGGAATACGATGAATTTTTACGGATTTCCCTAGGGGTACGACTAGGGAAAATCGCCAAAATCGAGAAATCGTAAAAAGTGGTGAAATTTTGGATCCGAGCCCAATAATTCGGGAAGACTCGATCGGAATAGCTGCTGGAAGCTTGCCGGTCACAACGCGTCGAGAATTGGCTCCGTCGGAATCCGACGAATTTTTACGGATTTTCCTAGGGGTACCACTAGGGAAAATCGCCAAAATCGAGAAATCGTAAAAAGTGGTGAAATTTTGGATCCGAGCTCAATAATTCAGGAAGACTCGATCGGAATAGCTGCTGGAAGCTTGCCGGTCACAACGCGTCGAGAATTGGCTCCGTCGGAATCCGACGAATTTTTACGGATTTCCCTAGGGGTACCACTAGGGAAAATCGCCAAAATCGAGAAATCGTAAAAAGTGGTGAAATTTTGGATCCGAGCCCAATAATTCAGGAAGACTCGATCGGAATAGCTGCTGGAAGCTTGCCGGTCACAACGCGTCGAGAATTGGCTCCGTCGGAATCCGACGAATTTTTACGGATTTCCCTAGGGGTACCACTAGGAAAAATCGCCAAAATCGTAAAAAGTGGTGAAATTTTGGATCCGAGCCCAATAATTCAGGAAGACTCGATCGGAATAGCTGCTGGAAGCTTGCCGGTCACAACGCGTCTAGAATTGGCTCCGTCGGAATACGACAAATTTTTACAGATATCCCTAGGGGTACCACTAGGGAAAATCGCCAAAATCGAGAAATCGTAAAAAGTGGTGAAATTTTGGATCCGAGCCCAATAATTCAGGAAGACTCGATCGGAATAGCTGCTGGATGCTTGCCGGTCACAACGCGTCGAGAATTGGCTCCGTCGGAATCCGACGAATTTTTACGGATTTCCCTAGGGGTACCACTAGGGAAAATCGAGAAATCGTAAAAAGTGGTGAAATTTTGGATCCGAGCCCAATAATTCAGGAAGACTCGATCGGAATAGCTGCTGGAAGCTTGCCGGTCACAACGCGTCGAGAATTGGCTCCGTCGGAATCCGACGAATTTTTACGGATTTCCCTAGGGGTACCACTAGGGAAAATCGCCAAAATCGAGAAATCGTAAAAACTGGTGAAATTTTGGATCCGAGCCAAATAATTCAGGAAGACTCGATCGGAATAGCTGCTGGAAGCTTGCCGGTCACAACGCGTCGAGAATTGGCTCCGTCGGAATCCGACGAATTTTTACAGATTTTCCTAGGGGTACCACTAGGGAAAATCGAGAAATCGTAAAAAGTGGTGAAATTTTGGATCCGAGCCCAATAATTCAGGAAGACTCGATCGGAATAGCTGCTGGAAGCTTGCCGGTCACAACGCGTCGAGAATTGGCTCCGTCGGAATCCGACGAATTTTTATGGATTTCCCTACCACTAGGGAAAATCGCCAAAATCGAGAAATCGTAAAAAGTGGTGAAATTTTGGATCCGAGCCCAATAATTCAGGAAGACTCGATCGGAATAGCTGCTGGAAGCTTGCCGGTCACAACGCGTCGAGAATTGGCTCCGTCGGAATCCGACGAATTTTTACGGATTTCCCTAGGGGTACCACTAGGGAAAATCGAGAAATCGTAAAAAGTGGTGAAATTTTGGATCCGAGCCCAATAATTCAGGAAGACTCGATCGGAATAGCTGCTGGAAGCTTGCCGGTCACAACGCGTCGAGAATTGGCTCCGTCGAAATCCGACGAATTTTTACGGATTTCCCTAGCAGTACCACTAGGGAAAATCGCCAAAATCATAAAAAGTGGTGAAATTTTGGATCCGAGCACAATAATTCAGGAAGACTCGATCGGAATAGCTGCTGGAAGCTTGCCGGTAGCAACGCGTCGAGAATTGGCTCCGTCGGAATCCGACGAATTTTTATGGATTTCCCTAGGGGTACCACTAGGGAAAATCGCCAAAATCGAGAAATCGTAAAAAATGGTAAAATTTTGGATCCGAGCCCAATAATTCAGGAAGACTCGATCGGAATAGCTGCTGGAAGCTTGCCGGTCAAAATGCGTCGAGAATTGGCTCCGTCGGAATCCGACAAATTTTTACGGCTTTCCCTAGGGGTACCACTAGTAAAAATCGCCAAAATCGAGAAATCGTAAAAAGTGGTGAAATTTTGGATCCGAGCCCAATAATTCAGGAAGACTCGATCGGAATAGGTTCTGGAAGCTTGACGGTCACAACGCGACGAGAATTGGCTCCGTCGGAATCCGACGAATTTTTTCGGATTTCCCTAGGGGTACCACTAGGGAAAATCGAGAAATCGTAAAAAGTGGTGAAATTTTGGATCCGAGCCCAATAATTCAGGAAGACTCGATCGGAATAGCTGCTGGAAGCTTGCCGGTCACAACGCGTCGAGAATTGGCTCCGTCGGAATCCGACGAATTTTTACGGATTTCCCTAGGGGTACCACTAGGGAAAATCGAGAAATCGTAAAAAGTGGTGAAATTTTGGATCCGAGCCCAATAATTCAGGAAGACTCGATCGGAATAGCTGTTGGAAGCTTGCCGGTCACAACGCGTCGAGAATTGGCTCCGTCTGAATCCGACGAATTTTTACGGATTTCCCTAGGGGTACCACTAGGGAAAATCGCCAAAATCGAGAAATCGTAAAAAGTGGTGAAATTTTGGATCCGAGCCCAATAATTCAGGAAGACTCGATCGGAATAGCTGCTGGAAGCTTGCCGGTCACAACGCGTCGAGAATTGGCTCCGTCGGAATCCGACGAATTTTTACGGATTTCCCTAGGGGTACCACTAGGGAAAATCGCCAAAATCGTAAAAAGTGGTGAAATTTTGGATCCGAGCCCAATAATTCAGGAAGACTCGATCGGAATAGCTGCTTGAAGCTTGCCGGTAGCAACGCGTCGAGAATTGGCTCCGTCGGAATACGACGAATTTTTACGGATTTCCCTAGGGGTACCACTAGGGAAAATCGCCAAAATCGAGAAATCGTAAAAAGTGGTGAAATTTTGGATCCGAGCCCAATAATTCAGGAAGACTCGATCGGAATAGCTGCTGGAAGCTTGCCGGTCACAACGCGTCGAGAATTGGCTCCGTCGGAATCCGACGAATTTTTACGGATTTCCCTAGGGGTACCACTAGGGAAAATCGCCAAAATCGAGAAATCGTAAAAAGTAGTGAAATTTTGGATCCGAGCCCAATAATTCAGGAAGACTCGATCGGAATAGGTTCTGGAAGCTTGACGGTCACAACGCGTCGAGAATTGGCTCCGTCGGAATCCGACGAATTTTTTCGGATTTCCCTAGGGGTACCACTAGGGAAAATCGAGAAATCGTAAAAAGTGGTGAAATTTTGGATCCGAGCCCAATAATTCAGGAAGACTCGATCGGAATAGCTGCTGGAAGCTTGCCGGTCACAATGCGTCGAGAATTGGATCCGTCGAAATCCGACGAATTTTTACGGATTTCCCTAGGGGTACCACTAGGGAAAATCGAGAAATCGTAAAAAGTGGTGAAATTTTGGATCCGAGCCCAATAATTCAGGAAGACTCGATCGGAATAGCTGCTGGAAGCTTGCCGGTCACAACGCGTCGAGAATTGGCTCCGTCGAAATCCGACGAATTTTTACGGATTTCCCTAGGGGTACCACTAGGGAAAATCGCGAAAATCGAGAAATCGTAAAAAGTGGTGAAATTTTGGATCCGAGACCAATAATTCAGGAAGACTCGATCGGAATAGCTGCTGGAAGCTTGCCGGTCACAACGCGTCGAGAATTGGCTCCGTAGGAATCCGACTAATTTTTACGAATTTCCCTAGGGGTACCACTAGGAAAAATCGCCAAAATCGTAAAAAGTGGTGAAATTTTGGATCCGAGCCAAATAATTCAGGAAGACTCGATCGGAATAGCTGTTGGAAGCTTGCCGGTCACAACGCGTCTAGAATTGGCTCCGTCGGAATACGACGAATTTTTACGGATATCCCTAGGGGTACCACTAGGGAAAATCGCAAAAATCGAGAAATCATAAAAAGTGGTGAAATTTTGGATCCGAGCCCAATAATTCAGGAAGACACGATCGGAATAGCTGCAGGAAGCTTGCCGGTCACAACGCGTCGAGAATTGGCTCCGTCGGAATCCGACGAATTTTTACGGATTTCCCTAGGGGTACCACTAGGGAAAATCGAGAAATCGTAAAAAGTGGTGAAATTTTGAATCCGAGCCCAATAATTCAGGAAGACTCGATCGGAATAGCTGCTGGAAGCTTGCCGGTCACAACGCGTCGAGAATTGGCTCCGTCGGAATCCGACGAATTTTTACAGATTTCCCTAGGGGTACCACTAGGGAAAATCGAGAAATCGTAAAAAGTGGTGAAATTTTGGATCCGAGCCCAATAATTCAGGAAGACTCGATCGGAATAGCTGCTGGAAGCTTGCCGGTCACAACACGTCGAGAATTGGCTCCGTCGGAATCCGACGAATTTTTACGGATTTCCCTACCACTAGGGAAAATCGCCAAAATCGAGAAATCGTAAAAAGTGGTGAAATTTTGGATCCGAGCCCAATAATTCAGGAAGACTCGATCGGAATAGCTGCTTGAAGCTTGCCGGTCACAAGGCGTCGAGAATTGGCTCCGTCGGAATCCGACGAATTTTTACAGATTTCCCTAGGGGTACCACTAGGGAAAATCGAGAAATCGTAAAAAGTGGTGAAATTTTGGATCCGAGCCCAATAATTCAGGAAGACTCGATTGGAATAGCTGCTGGAAGCTTGCCGGTCACAACGCGTCGAGAATTGGCTCCGTCGGAATCCGACGAATTTTTACGGATTTCCCTACCACTAGGGAAAATCGCCAAAATCGAGAAATCGTAAAAAGTGGTGAAATTTTGGATCCGAGCCCAATAATTCAGGAAGACTCGATCGGAATAGCTGCTGGAAGCTTGCCGGTCACAACGCGTCGAGAATTGGCTCCGTCGGAATCCGACGAATTTTTACGGATTTCCCTAGGGGTACCACTAGGGAAAATCGAGAAATCGTAAAAAGTGGTGAAATTTTGGATCCGAGGCCAATAATTCAGGAAGACTCGATCGGAATAGCTGCTGGAAGCTTGCCGGTAGCAACGCGTCGAGAATTGGCTCCGTCGGAATACGACGAATTTTTACGGATTTCCCTAGGGGTACCACTAGGAAAAATCGAGAAATCGTAAAAAGTGGTGAAATTTTGGATCCGAGCCCAATAATTCAGGAAGACTCGATCGGAATAGCTGCTGGAAGCTTGCCGGTCACAACGCGTCGAGAATTGGCTCCGTCGAAATCCGACGAACTTTTACGGATTTCCCTAGGGGTACCACTAGGGAAAATCGAGAAATCGTAAAAAGTGGTGAAATTTTGAATCCGAGCCCAATAATTCAGGAAGACTCGATCGGAATAGCTGCTGGAAGCTTGCCGGTCACAACGCGTCGAGAATTGGCTCCGTCGGAATCCGACGAATTTTTACAGATTTCCCTAGGGGTACCACTAGGGAAAATCGAGAAATCGTAAAAGGTGGTGAAATTTTGGATCCGAGCCCAATAATTCAGGAAGACTCGATCGGAATAGCTGCTGGAAGCTTGCCGGTCACAACGCGTCGAGAATTGGCTCCGTCGGAATCCGACGAATTTTTACGGATTTCCCTACCACTAGGGAAAATCGCCAAAATCGAGAAATCGTAAAAAGTGGTGAAATTTTGGATCCGAGCCCAATAATTCAGGAAGACTCGATCGGAATAGCTGCTTGAAGCTTGCCGGTCACAACGCGTCGAGAATTGGCTCCGTCGGAATCCGACGAATTTTTACAGATTTCCCTAGGGGTACCACTAGGGAAAATCGAGAAATCGTAAAAAGTGGTGAAATTTTGGATCCGAGCCCAATAATTCAGGAAGACTCGATCGGAATAGCTGCTGGAAGCTTGCCGGTCACAACGCGTCGAGAATTGGCTCCGTCGGAATCCGACGAATTTTTACGGATTTCCATACCACTAGGGAAAATCGCCAAAATCGAGAAATCGTAAAAAGTGGTGAAATTTTGGATCCGAGCCCAATAATTCAGGAAGACTCGATCGGAATAGCTGCTGGAAGCTTGCCGGTCACAACGCGTCGAGAATTGGCTCCGTCGGAATCCGACGAATTTTTACGGATTTCATTAGGGGTACCACTAGGGAAAATCGAGAAATCGTAAAAAGTGGTGAAATTTTGGATCCGAGGCCAATAATTCAGGAAGACTCGATCGGAATAGCTGCTGGAAGCTTGCCGGTAGCAACGCGTCGAGAATTGGCTCCGTCGGAATACGACGAATTTTTACGGATTTCCCTAGGGGTACCACTAGGAAAAATCGAGAAATCGTAAAAAGTGGTGAAATTTTGGATCCGAGCCCAATAATTCAGGAAGACTCGATCGGAATAGCTGCTGGAAGCTTGCCGGTCACAACGCGTCGAGAATTGGCTCCGTCGAAATCCGACGAACTTTTACGGATTTCCCTAGGTGTACCACTAGGGAAAATCGAGAAATCGTAAAAAGTGGCGAAAATTTGGATCCGAGCCCAATAATTCAGGAAGACTCGATCGGAATAGCTGCTGGAAGCTTGCCGGTCACAACGCGTCGAGAATTGGCTCCGTCGGAATTCGACGAATTTTTACGGATTTCCCTAGGGGTACCACTAGGGAAAATCGAGAAATCGTAAAAAGTTGTGAAATTTTGGATCCGAGCCCAATAATTCAGGAAGACTCGATCGGAATAGCTGCTGGAAGCTTGCCGGTCACAACGCGTCGAGAATTGGCTCCGTCGGAATCCGACGAATTTTTACGGATTTCCCTTGGGGTACCACTAGGAAAAATCGCCAAAATCGAGAAATCGTAAAAAGTGGTGAAATTTTGGATCCGAGCCCAATAATTCAGGAAGACTCGATCGGAATAGCTGCTGGAAGCTTGCCGGTCACAACGCGTCGAGAATTGGCTCCGTCGAAATCCGACGAATTTTTACGGATTTCCCTAGGGGTACCACTAGGGAAAATCGAGAAATCGTAAAAAGTGGTGAAATTTTGGATCCGAGCCCAATAATTCAGGAAGACTCGATCGGAATAGCTGCTGGAAGCTTGCCGGTCACAACGCGTCGAGAATTGGCTCCGTCGGAATCCGACGAATTTTTACGGATTTCCCTAGGGGTACCACTAGGGAAAATCGCCAAAATCATAAAAAGTGGTGAAATTTTGGATCCGACCCCAATAATTCAGGAAGACTCGATCGGAATAGCTGCTGGAAGCTTGCCGGTAGCAACGCGTCGAGAATTGGCTCCGTCGGAATCCGACGAATTTTTACGGATTTCCCTAGGGGTACCACTAGGGAAAATCGCCAAAATCGAGAAATCGTAAAAAATGGTAAAATTTTGGATCCGAGCCCAATAATTCAGGAAGACTCGATCGGAATAGCTGCTGGAAGCTTGCCGGTCAAAACGCGTCGAGAATTGGCTCCGTCGGAATCCGACGAATTTTTACGGCTTTCCCTAGGGGTACCACTAGTAAAAATCGCCAAAATCGAGAAATCGTAAAAAGTGGTGAAATTTTGGATCCGAGCCCAATAATTCAGGAAGACTCGATCGAAATAGGTTCTGGAAGCTTGACGGTCACAACGCGTCGAGAATTGGCTCCGTCGGAATCCGACGAATTTTTTCGGATTTCCCTAGGGGTACCACTAGGGAAAATCGAGAAATCGTAAAAAGTGGTGAAATTTTGGATCCGAGCCCAATAATTCAGGAAGACTCGATCGGAATAGCTGCTGGAAGCTTGCCGGTCACAATGCGTCGAGAATTGGCTCCGTCGGAATCCGACGAATTTTTACGGATTTCCCTAGGGGTACCACTAGGGAAAATCGAGAAATCGTAAAAAGTGGTGAAATTTTGGATCCGAGCCCAATAATTCAGGAAGACTCGATCGGAATAGCTGCTGGAAGCTTGCCGGTCACAACGCGTCGAGAATTGGCTCCGTCGGAATCCGACGAATTTTTACGGATTTCCCTAGGGGTACCACTAGGGAAAATCGCCAAAATCGAGAAATCGTAAAAAGTGGTGAAATTTTGGATCCGAGCCCAATAATTCAGGAAGACTCGATCGGAATAGCTGCTGGAAGCTTGCCGGTCACAACGCGTCGAGAATTGGCTCCGTCGGAATCCGACAAATTTTTACGGATTTCCCTAGGGGTACCACTAGGGAAAATCGCCAAAATCGTAAAAAGTGGTGAAATTTTGGATCCGAGCCCAATAATTCAGGAAGACTCGATCGGAATAGCTGCTGGAAGCTTGCCGGTAGCAACGCGTCGAGAATTGGCTCCGTCGGAATCCGACGAATTTTTACGGATTTCCCTAGGGGTACCACTAGGGAAAATTGCCAAAATCGAGAAATCGTAAAAAATGGTAAAATTTTGGATCCGAGCCCAATAATTCAGGAAGACTCGATCGGAATAGCTGCTGGAAGCTTGCCGGTCACAACGCGTCGAGAATTGGCTCCGTCGGAATCCGACGAATTTTTACGGCTTTCCCTAGGGGTACCACTAGTAAAAATCGCCAAAATCGAGAAATCGTAAAAAGTGGTGAAATTTTGGATCCGAGCCCAATAATTCAGGAAGACTCGATCGGAATAGGTTCTGGAAGCTTGACGGTCACAACGCGTCGAGAATTGGCTCCGTCGGAATCCGACGAATTTTTTCGGATTTCCCTAGGGGTACCACTAGGGAAAATCGAGAAATCGTAAAAAGTGGTGAAATTTTGGATCCGAGCCCAATAATTCAGGAAGACTCGATAGGAATAGCTGCTGGAAGCTTGCCGGTTACAATGCGTCGAGAATTGGCTCCGTCGGAATCCGACGAATTTTTACGGATTTCCCTAGGGGTACCACTAGGGAAAATCGAGAAATCGTAAAAAGTGGTGAAATTTTGGATCCGAGCCCAATAATTCAGGAAGACTCGATCGGAATAGCTGCTGGAAGCTTGCCGGTCACAACGCGTCGAGAATTGGCTCCGTCGGAATCCGACGAATTTTTACGGATTTCCCTAGGGGTACAACTAGGGAAAATCGCCAAAATCGAGAAATCGTAAAAAGTGGTGAAATTTTGGATCCGAGCCCAATAATTCAGGAAGACTCGATCGGAATAGCTGCTGGAAGCTTGCCGGTCACAACGCGTCGAGAATTGGCTCCGTCGGAATACGACGAATTTTTACGGATTTCCCTAGGGGTACCACTAGGGAAAATCGCCAAAATCGTAAAAAGTGGTGAAATTTTGGATCCGAGCCCAATAATTCAGGAAGACTCAATCGGAATAGCTGCTGGAAGCTTGCCGGTCACAACGCGTCTAGAATTGGCTCCGTCGGAATACGACGAATTTTTACGGATTTCCCTAGGGGTACCACTAGGGAAAATCGCCAAAATCGAGAAATCGTAAAAAGTGGTGAAATTTTGGATCCGAGCCCAATAATTCAGGAAGACTCGATCGGAATAGCTGCTGGAAGCTTGCCGGTCACAACGCGTCGAGAATTGGCTCCCTCGGAATCCGACGAATTTTTACGGATTTCCCTAGAGGTACCACTAGGGAAAATCGCCAAAATCGAGAAATCGTTAAAAGTGGTGAAATTTTGGATCCGAGCCCAATAATTCAGGAAGACTCGATCGGAATAGCTGCTGGAAGCTTGCCGGTCACAACGCGTCGAGAATTGGCTCCGTCGGAATCCGACGAATTTTTACGGATTTCTCTAGGGGTACCACTAGGGAAAATCGAGAAATCGTAAAAAGTGGTGAAATTTTGGATCCGAGCCCAATAATTCAGGAAGACTCGATCGGAATAGCTGCTGGAAGCTTGCCGGTCACAACGCGTCGAGAATTGGCTCCGTCGGAATCCGACGAATTTTTACGGATTTCCCTAGGGGTACCACTAGGGAAAATCGAGAAATCGTAAAAAGTGGTGAAATTTTGGATCCGAGCCCAATAATTCAGGAAGACTCGATCGGAATAGCTGCTGGAAGCTTGCCGGAAGCAACGCGTCGAGAATTGGCTCCGTCGGAATCCGACGAATTTTTATGGATTTCCCTAGGGGTACCACTAGGGAAAATCGCCAAAATCGAGAAATCGTAAAAAATGGTAAAATTTTGGATCCGAGCCCAATAATTCAGGAAGACTCGATCGGAATAGCTGCTGGAAGCTTGCCGGTCAAAATGCGTCGAGAATTGGCTCCGTCGGAATCCGACAAATTTTTACGGCTTTCCCTAGGGGTACCACTAGTAAAAATCGCCAAAATCGAGAAATCGTAAAAAGTGGTGAAATTTTGGATCCGAGCCCAATAATTCAGGAAGACTCGATCGGAATAGGTTCTGGAAGCTTGACGGTCACAACGCGACGAGAATTGGCTCCGTCGGAATCCGACGAATTTTTTCGGATTTCCCTAGGGGTACCACTAGGGAAAATCGAGAAATCGTAAAAAGTGGTGAAATTTTGGATCCGAGCCCAATAATTCAGGAAGACTCGATCGGAATAGCTGCTGGAAGCTTGCCGGTCACAACGCGTCGAGAATTGGCTCCGTCGGAATCCGACGAATTTTTACGGATTTCCCTAAGGGTACCACTAGGGAAAATCGAGAAATCGTAAAAAGTGGTGAAATTTTGGATCCGAGCCCAATAATTCAGGAAGACTCGATCGGAATAGCTGCTGGAAGCTTGCCGGTCACAACGCGTCGAGAATTGGCTCCGTCGGAATCCGACGAATTTTTACGGATTTCCCTAGGGGTACCACTAGGGAAAATCGCCAAAATCGAGAAATCGTAAAAAGTGGTAAAATTTTGGATCCGAGCCCAATAATTCAGGAAGACTCGATCGGAATAGCTGCTGGAAGCTTGCCGGTCACAACGCGTCGAGAATTGGCTCCGTCGGAATCCGACGAATTTTTACGGATTTCCCTAGGGGTACCACTAGGGAAAATCGCCAAAATCGTAAAAAGTGGTGAAATTTTGGATCCGAGCCCAATAATTCAGGAAGACTCGATCGGAATAGCTGCTGGAAGCTTGCCGGTAGCAACGCGTCGAGAATTGGCTCCGTCGGAATACGACGAATTTTTACGGATTTCCCTAGGGGTACCACTAGGGAAAATCGCCAAAATCGAGAAATCGTAAAAAGTGGTGAAATTTTGGATCCGAGCCCAATAATTCAGGAAGACTCGATCGGAATAGCTGCTGGAAGCTTGCCGGTCACAACGCGTCGAGAATTGGCTCCGTCGGAATCCGACGAATTTTTACGGATTTCCCTAGGGGTACCACTAGGGAAAATCGCCAAAATCGAGAAATCGTAAAAAGTGGTGAAATTTTGGATCCGAGCCCAATAATTCAGGAAGACTCGATCGGAATAGGTTCTGGAAGCTTGACGGTCACAACGCGTCGAGAATTGGCTCCGTCGGAATCCGACGAATTTTTTCGGATTTCCCTAGGGGTACCACTAGGGAAAATCGAGAAATCGTAAAAAGTGGTGAAATTTTGGATCCGAGCCCAATAATTCAGGAAGACTCGATCGGAATAGCTGCTGGAAGCTTGCCGGTCACAACGCGTCGAGAATTGGCTCCGTCGGAATCCGACGAATTTTTACGGATTTCCCTAGGGGTACCACTAGGGAAAATCGCCAAAATCGAGAAATCGTAAAAAGTGGTGAAATTTTGGATCCGAGCCCAATAATTCAGGAAGACTCGATCGGAATAGCTGCTGGAAGCTTGCCGGTCACAACGCGTCGAGAATTGGCTCCGTCGGAATCCGACGAATTTTTACGGATTTCCCTAGGTGTACCACTAGGGAAAATCGCCAAAATCGTAAAAAGTGGTGAAATTTTGGATCCGAGACCAATAATTCAGGAAGACTCGATCAGAATAGCTGCTGGAAGCTTGCCGGTCACAACGCGTCTAGAATTGGCTCCGTCGGAATACGATGAATTTTTACGGATTTCCCTAGGGGTACGACTAGGGAAAATCGCCAAAATCGAGAAATCGTAAAAAGTGGTGAAATTTTGGATCCGAGCCCAATAATTCGGGAAGACTCGATCGGAATAGCTGCTGGAAGCTTGCCGGTCACAACGCGTCGAGAATTGGCTCCGTCGGAATCCGACGAATTTTTACGGATTTTCCTAGGGGTACCACTAGGGAAAATCGCCAAAATCGAGAAATCGTAAAAAGTGGTGAAATTTTGGATCCGAGCTCAATAATTCAGGAAGACTCGATCGGAATAACTGCTGGAAGCTTGCCGGTCACAACGCGTCGAGAATTGGCTCCGTCGGAATCCGACGAATTTTTACGGATTTCCCTAGGGGTACCACTAGGGAAAATCGCCAAAATCGAGAAATCGTAAAAAGTGGTGAAATTTTGGATCCGAGCCCAATAATTCAGGAAGACTCGATCGGAATAGCTGCTGGAAGCTTGCCGGTCACAACGCGTCGAGAATTGGCTCCGTCGGAATCCGACGAATTTTTACGGATTTCCCTAGGGGTACCACTAGGAAAAATCGCCAAAATCGTAAAAAGTGGTGAAATTTTGGATCCGAGCCCAATAATTCAGGAAGACTCGATCGGAATAGCTGCTGGAAGCTTGCCGGTCACAACGCGTCTAGAATTGGCTCCGTCGAAATACGACAAATTTTTACAGATATCCCTAGGGGTACCACTAGGGAAAATCGCCAAAATCGAGAAATCGTAAAAAGTGGTGAAATTTTGGATCCGAGCCCAATAATTCAGGAAGACTCGATCGGAATAGCTGCTGGATGCTTGCCGGTCACAACGCGTCGAGAATTGGCTCCGTCGGAATCCGACGAATTTTTACGGATTTCCCTAGGGGTACCACTAGGGAAAATCGAGAAATCGTAAAAAGTGGTGAAATTTTGGATCCGAGCCCAATAATTCAGGAAGACTCGATCGGAATAGCTGCTGGAAGCTTGCCGGTCACAACGCGTCAAGAATTGGCTCCGTCGGAATCCGACGAATTTTTACGGATTTCCCTAGGGGTACCACTAGGGAAAATCGCCAAAATCGAGAAATCGTAAAAAGTGGTGAAATTTTGGATCCGAGCCCAATAATTCAGGAAGACTCGATCGGAATAGCTGCTGGAAGCTTGCCGGTCACAACGCGTCGAGAATTGGCTCCGTCGGAATCCGACGAATTTTTACAGATTTTCCTAGGGGTACCACTAGGGAAAATCGAGAAATCGTAAAAAGTGGTGAAATTTTGGATCCGAGCCCAATAATTCAGGAAGACTCGATCGGAATAGCTGCTGGAAGCTTGCCGGTCACAACGCGTCGAGAATTGGCTCCGTCGGAATCCGACGAATTTTTATGGATTTCCCTACCACTAGGGAAAATCGCCAAAATCGAGAAATCGTAAAAAGTGGTGAAATTTTGGATCCGAGCCCAATAATTCAGGAAGACTCGATCGGAATAGCTGCTGGAAGCTTGCCGGTCACAACGCGTCGAGAATTGGCTCCGTCGGAATCCGACGAATTTTTACGGATTTCCCTAGGGGTACCACTAGGGAAAATCGAGAAATCGTAAAAAGTGGTGAAATTTTGGATCCGAGCCCAATAATTCAGGAAGACTCGATCGGAATAGCTGCTGGAAGCTTGCCGGTCACAACGCGTCGAGAATTGGCTCCGTCGAAATCCGACGAATTTTTACGGATTTCCCTAGCAGTACCACTAGGGAAAATCGCCAAAATCATAAAAGGTGGTGAAATTTTGGATCCGAGCACAATAATTCAGGAAGACTCGATCGGAATAGCTGCTGGAAGCTTGCCGGTAGCAACGCGTCTAGAATTGGCTCCGTCGGAATCCGACGAATTTTTATGGATTTCCCTAGGGGTACCAGTAGGGAAAATCGCCAAAATCGAGAAATCGTAAAAAATGGTAAAATTTTGGATCCGAGCCCAATAATTCAGGAAGACTCGATCGGAATAGCTGCTGGAAGCTTGCCGGTCAAAATGCGTCGAGAATTGGCTCCGTCGGAATCCGACAAATTTTTACGGCTTTCCCTAGGGGTACCACTAGTAAAAATCGCCAAAATCGAGAAATCGTAAAAAGTGGTGAAATTTTGGATCCGAGCCCAATAATTCAGGAAGACTCGATCGGAATAGGTTCTGGAAGCTTGACGGTCACAACGCGACGAGAATTGGCTCCGTCGGAATCCGACGAATTTTTTCGGATTTCCCTAGGGGTACCACTAGGGAAAATCGAGAAATCGTAAAAAGTGGTGAAATTTTGGATCCGAGCCCAATAATTCAGGAAGACTCGATCGGAATAGCTGCTGGAAGCTTGCCGGTCACAACGCGTCGAGAATTGGCTCCGTCGGAATCCGACGAATTTTTACGGATTTCCCTAGGGGTACCACTAGGGAAAATCGAGAAATCGTAAAAAGTGGTGAAATTTTGGATCCGAGCCCAATAATTCAGGAAGACTCGATCGGAATAGCTGTTGGAAGCTTGCCGGTCACAACGCGTCGAGAATTGGCTCCGTCGGAATCCGACGAATTTTTACGGATTTCCCTAGGGGTACCACTAGGGAAAATCGCCAAAATCGAGAAATCGTAAAAAGTGGTGAAATTTTGGATCCGAGCCCAATAATTCAGGAAGACTCGATCGGAATAGCTGCTGGAAGCTTGCCGGTCACAACGCGTCGAGAATTGGCTCCGTCGGAATCCGACGAATTTTTACGGATTTCCCTAGGGGTACCACTAGGGAAAATCGCCAAAATCGTAAAAAGTGGTGAAATTTTGGATCCGAGCCCAATAATTCAGGAAGACTCGATCGGAATAGCTGCTGGAAGCTTGCCGGTAGCAACGCGTCGAGAATTGGCTCCGTCGGAATACGACGAATTTTTACGGATTTCCCTAGGGGTACCACTAGGGAAAATCGCCAAAATCGAGAAATCGTAAAAAGTGGTGAAATTTTGGATCCGAGCCCAATAATTCAGGAAGACTCGATCGGAATAGCTGCTGGAAGCTTGCCGGTCACAACGCGTCGAGAATTGGCTCCGTCGGAATCCGACGAATTTTTACGGATTTCCCTAGGGGTACCACTAGGGAAAATCGCCAAAATCGAGAAATCGTAAAAAGTGGTGAAATTTTGGATCCGAGCCCAATAATTCAGGAAGACTCGATCGGAATAGGTTCTGGAAGCTTGACGGTCACAACGCGTCGAGAATTGGCTCCGTCGGAATCCGACGAATTTTTTCGGATTTCCCTAGGGGTACCACTAGGGAAAATCGAGAAATCGTAAAAAGTGGTGAAATTTTGGATCCGAGCCCAATAATTCAGGAAGACTCGATCGGAATAGCTGCTGGAAGCTTGCCGGTCACAATGCGTCGAGAATTGGATCCGTCGAAATCCGACGAATTTTTACGGATTTCCCTAGGGGTACCACTAGGGAAAATCGAGAAATCGTAAAAAGTGGTGAAATTTTGGATCCGAGCCCAATAATTCAGGAAGACTCGATCGGAATAGCTGCTGGAAGCTTGCCGGTCACAACGCGTCGAGAATTGGCTCCGTCGAAATCCGACGAATTTTTACGGATTTCCCTAGGGGTACCACTAGGGAAAATCGCGAAAATCGAGAAATCGTAAAAAGTGGTGAAATTTTGGATCCGAGACCAATAATTCAGGAAGACTCGATCGGAATAGCTGCTGGAAGCTTGCCGGTCACAACGCGTCGAGAATTGGCTCCGTCGGAATCCGACGAATTTTTACGAATTTCCCTAGGGGTACCACTAGGAAAAATCGCCAAAATCGTAAAAAGTGGTGAAATTTTGGATCCGAGCCAAATAATTCAGGAAGACTCGATCGGAATAGCTGTTGGAAGCTTGCCGGTCACAACGCGTCTAGAATTGGCTCCGTCGGAATACGACGAATTTTTACGGATATCCCTAGGGGTACCACTAGGGAAAATCGCAAAAATCGAGAAATCGTAAAAAGTGGTGAAATTTTGGATCCGAGCCCAATAATTCAGGAAGACACGATCGGAATAGCTGCAGGAAGCTTGCCGGTCACAACGCGTCGAGAATTGGCTCCGTCGGAATCCGACGAATTTTTACGGATTTCCCTAGGGGTACCACTAGGGAAAATCGAGAAATCGTAAAAAGTGGTGAAATTTTGAATCCGAGCCCAATAATTCAGGAAGACTCGATCGGAATAGCTGCTGGAAGCTTGCCGGTCACAATGCGTCGAGAATTGGCTCCGTCGGAATCCGACGAATTTTTACAGATTTCCCTAGGGGTACCACTAGGGAAAATCGAGAAATCGTAAAAAGTGGTGAAATTTTTGATCCGAGCCCAATAATTCAGGAAGACTCGATCGGAATAGCTGCTGGAAGCTTGCCGGTCACAACGCGTCGAGAATTGGCTCCGTCGGAATCCGACGAATTTTTACGGATTTCCCTACCACTAGGGAAAATCGCCAAAATCGAGAAATCGTAAAAAGTGGTGAAATTTTGGATCCGAGCCCAATAATTCAGGAAGACTCGATCGGAATAGCTGCTTGAAGCTTGCCGGTCACAACGCGTCGAGAATTGGCTCCGTCGGAATCCGACGAATTTTTACAGATTTCCCTAGGGGTACCACTAGGGAAAATCGAGAAATCGTAAAAAGTGGTGAAATTTTGGATCCGAGCCCAATAATTCAGGAAGACTCGATCGGAATAGCTGCTGGAAGCTTGCCGGTCACAACGCGTCGAGAATTGGCTCCGTCGGAATCCGACGAATTTTTACGGATTTCCCTACCACTAGGGAAAATCGCCAAAATCGAGAAATCGTAAAAAGTGGTGAAATTTTGGATCCGAGCCCAATAATTCAGGAAGACTCGATCGGAATAGCTGCTGGAAGCTTGCCGGTCACAACGCGTCGAGAATTGGCTCCGTCGGAATCCGACGAATTTTTACGGATTTCCCTAGGGGTACCACTAGGGAAAATCGAGAAATCGTAAAAAGTGGTGAAATTTTGGATCCGAGGCCAATAATTCAGGAAGACTCGATCGGAATAGCTGCTGGAAGCTTGCCGGTAGCAACGCGTCGAGAATTGGCTCCGTCGGAATACGACGAATTTTTACGGATTTCCCTAGGGGTACCACTAGGAAAAATCGAGAAATCGTAAAAAGTGGTGAAATTTTGGATCCGAGCCCAATAATTCAGGAAGACTCGATCGGAATAGCTGCTGGAAGCTTGCCGGTCACAACGCGTCGAGAATTGGCTCCGTCGAAATCCGACGAACTTTTACGGATTTCCCTAGGGGTACCACTAGGGAAAATCGAGAAATCGTAAAAAGTGGCGAAATTTTGGATCCGAGCCCAATAATTCAGGAAGACTCCATCGGAATAGCTGCTGGAAGCTTGCCGGTCACAACGCGTCGAGAATTGGCTCCGTCGGAATTCGACGAATTTTTACGGATTTCCCTAGGGGTACCACTAGGGAAAATCGAGAAATCGTAAAAAGTTGTGAAATTTTGGATCCGAGCCCAATAATTCAGGAAGACTCGATCGGAATAGCTGCTGGAAGCTTGCCGGTCACAACGCGTCGAGAATTGGCTCCGTCGGAATCCGACGAATTTTTACGGATTTCCCTTGGGGTACCACTAGGAAAAATCGCCAAAATCGAGAAATCGTAAAAAGTGGTGAAATTTTGGATCCGAGCCCAATAATTCAGGAAGACTCGATCGGAATAGCTGCTGGAAGCTTGCCGGTCACAACGCGTCGAGAATTGGCTCCGTCGAAATCCGACGAATTTTTACGGATTTCCCTAGGGGTACCACTAGGGAAAATCGAGAAATCGTAAAAAGTGGTGAAATTTTGGATCCGAGCCCAATAATTCAGGAAGACTCGATCGGAATAGCTGCTGGAAGCTTGCCGGTCACAACGCGTCGAGAATTGGCTCCGTCGGAATCCGACGAATTTTTACGGATTTCCCTAGGGGTACCACTAGGGAAAATCGCCAAAATCATAAAAAGTGGTGAAATTTTGGATCCGACCCCAATAATTCAGGAAGACTCGATCGGAATAGCTGCTGGAAGCTTACCGGTAGCAACGCGTCGAGAATTGGCTCCGTCGGAATCCGACGAATTTTTACGGATTTCCCAAGGGGTACCACTAGGGAAAATCGCCAAAATCGAGAAATCGTAAAAAATGGTAAAATTTTGGATCCGAGCCCAATAATTCAGGAAGACTCGATCGGAATAGCTGCTGGAAGTTTGCCGGTCAAAACGCGTCGAGAATTGGCTCCGTCGGAATCCGATGAATTTTTACGGCTTTCCCTAGGGGTACCACTAGTAAAAATCGCCAAAATCGAGAAATCGTAAAAAGTGGTGAAATTTTGGATCCGAGCCCAATAATTCAGGAAGACTCGATCGGAATAGGTTCTGGAAGCTTGACGGTCACAACGCGTCGAGAATTGGCTCCGTCGGAATCCGACGAATTTTTTCGGATTTCCCTAGGGGTACCACTAGGGAAAATCGAGAAATCGTAAAAAGTGGTGAAATTTTGGATCCGAGCCCAATAATTCAGGAAGACTCGATAGGAATAGCTGCTGGAAGCTTGCCGGTCACAATGCGTCGAGAATTGGCTCCGTCGGAATCCGACGAATTTTTACGGATTTCCCTAGGGGTACCACTAGGGAAAATCGAGAAATCGTAAAAAGTGGTGAAATTTTGGATCCGAGCCCAATAATTCAGGAAGACTCGATCGGAATAGCTGCTGGAAGCTTGCCGGTCACAACGCGTCGAGAATTGGCTCCGTCGGAATCCGACGAATTTTTACGGATTTCCCTAGGGGTACAACTAGGGAAAATCGCCAAAATCGAGAAATCGTAAAAAGTGGTGAAATTTTGGATCCGAGCCCAATAATTCAGGAAGACTCGATCGGAATAGCTGCTGGAAGCTTGCCGGTCACAACGCGTCGAGAATTGGCTCCGTCGGAATACGACGAATTTTTACGGATTTCCCTAGGGGTACCACTAGGGAAAATCGCCAAAATCGTAAAAAGTGGTGAAATTTTGGATCCGAGCCCAATAATTCTGGAAGACTCAATCGGAATAGCTGCTGGAAGCTTGCCGGTCACAACGCGTCTAGAATTGGCTCCGTCGGAATACGACGAATTTTTACGGATTTCCCTAGGGGTACCACTAGGGAAAATCGCCAAAATCGAGAAATCGTAAAAAGTGGTGAAATTTTGGATCCGAGCCCAATAATTCAGGAAGACTCGATCGGAATAGCTGCTGGAAGCTTGCCGGTCACAACGCGTCGAGAATTGGCTCCGTCGGAATCCGACGAATTTTTACGGATTTCCCTAGAGGTACCACTAGGGAAAATCGCCAAAATCGAGAAATCGTAAAAAGTGGTGAAATTTTGGATCCGAGCCCAATAATTCAGGAAGACTCGATCGGAATAGCTGCTGGAAGCTTGCCGGTCACAACGCGTCGAGAATTGGCTCCGTCGGAATCCGATGAATTTTTACGGATTTCTCTAGGGGTACCACTAGGGAAAATCGAGAAATCGTAAAAAGTGGTGAAATTTTGGATCCGAGCCCAATAATTCAGGAAGACTCGATCGGAATAGCTGCTGGAAGCTTGCCGGTCACAACGCGTCGAGAATTGGCTCCGTCGGAATCCGACGAATTTTTACGGATTTCCCTAGGGGTACCACTAGGGAAAATCGAGAAATCGTAAAAAGTGGTGAAATTTTGGATCCGAGCCCAATAATTCAGGAAGACTCGATCGGAATAGCTGCTGGAAGCTTGCCGGTCACAACGCGTCGAGAATTGGCTCCGTCGGAATCCGACGAATTTTTACGGATTTCCCTAGGGGTACCACTAGGGAAAATCGCCAAAATCGAGAAATCGTAAAAAGTGGTGAAATTTTGGATCCGAGCCCAATAATTCAGGAAGACTCGATCGGAATAGCTGCTGGAAGCTTGCCGGTCACAACGCGTCGAGAATTGGCTCCATCGGAATCCGACGAATTTTTACGGATTTCCCTAGGGGTACCACTAGGGAAAATCGAGAAATCGTAAAAAGTGGTGAAATTTTGAATCCGAGCCCAATAATTCAGGAAGACTCGATCGGAATAGCTGCTGGAAGCTTGCCGGTCACAACGCGTCGAGAATTGGCTCCGTCGGAATCCGACGAATTTTTACAGATTTCCCTAGGGGTACCACTAGGGAAAATCGAGAAATCGTAAAAAGTGGTGAAATTTTGGATCCGAGCCCAATAATTCAGGAAGACTCGATCGGAATAGCTGCTGGAAGCTTGCCGGTCACAACGCGTCGAGAATTGGCTCCGTCGGAATCCGATGAATTTTTACGGATTTCCCTAGGGGTACCACTAGGGAAAATCGCCAAAATCGAGAAATCGTAAAAAGTGGTGAAATTTTGGATCCGAGCCCAATAATTCAGGAAGACTCGATCGGAATAGCTGCTGGAAGCTTGCCGGTCACAACGCGTCGAGAATTGGTTCCGTCGAAATCCGACAAATTTTTACGGATTTCCCTAGGGGTACCACTAGGGAAAATCGCCAAAATCGTAAAAAAGTGGTGAAATTTTGGATCCGAGCCCAATAATTCAGGAAGACTCGATCGGAATAGCTGCTGGAAGCTTGCCGGTAGCAACGCGTCGAGAATTGGCTCCGTCGGAATCCGACGAATTTTTACGGATTTCCCTAGGGGTACCACTAGGGAAAATTGCCAAAATCGAGAAATCGTAAAAAATGGTAAAATTTTGGATCCGAGCCCAATAATTCAGGAAGACTCGATCGGAATAGCTGCTGGAAGCTTGCCGGTCACAACGCGTCGAGAATTGGCTCCGTCGGAATCCGACGAAATTTTACGGCTTTCCCTAGGGGTACCACTAGTAAAAATCGCCAAAATCGAGAAATCGTAAAAAGTGGTGAAATTTTGGATCCGAGCCCAATAATTCAGGAAGACTCGATCGGAATAGGTTCTGGAAGCTTGACGGTCACAACGCGTCGAGAATTTGCTCCGTCGGAATCCGACGAATTTTTTCGGATTTCCCTAGGGGTACCACTAGGGAAAATCGAGAAATCGTAAAAAGTGGTGAAATTTTGGATCCGAGCCCAATAATTCAGGAAGACTCGATAGGAATAGCTGCTGGAAGCTTGCCGGTCACAATGCGTCGAGAATTGGCTCCGTCGGAATCCGACGAATTTTTACGGATTTCCCTAGGGGTACCACTAGGGAAAATCGAGAAATCGTAAAAAGTGGTGAAATTTTGGATCCGAGCCCAATAATTCAGGAAGACTCGATCGGAATAGCTGCTGGAAGCTTGCCGGTCACAACGTGTCGAGAATTGGCTCCGTCGGAATCCGACGAATTTTTACGGATTTCCCTAGGGGTACAACTAGGGAAAATCGCCAAAATCGAGAAATCGTAAAAAGTGGTGAAATTTTGGATCCGAGCCCAATAATTCAGGAAGACTCGATCGGAATAGCTGCTGGAAGCTTGCCGGTCACAACGCGTCGAGAATTGGCTCCGTCGGAATCCGACGAATTTTTACGGATTTCCCTAGGGGTACCACTAGGGAAAATCGCCAAAATCGTAAAAAGTGGTGAAATTTTGGATCCGAGCCCAATAATTCAGGAAGACTCAATCGGAATAGCTGCTGGAAGCTTGCCGGTCACAACGCGTCTAGAATTGGCTCCGTCGGAATACGACGAATTTTTACGGATTTCCCTAGGGGTACCACTAGGGAAAATCGCCAAAATCGAGAAATCGTAAAAAGTGGTGAAATTTTGGATCCGAGCCCAATAATTCAGGAAGACTCGATCGGAATAGCTGCTGGAAGCTTGCCGGTCACAACGCGTCGAGAATTGGCTACGTCGGAATCCGAAGAATTTTTACGGATTTCCCTAGAGGTACCACTAGGAAAAATCGCCAAAATCGAGAAATCGTAAAAAGTGGTGAAATTTTGGATCCGAGCCCAGTAATTCAGGAAGACTCGATCGGAATAGCTGCTGGAAGCTTGCCGGTCACAACGCGTCGAGAATTGGCTCCGTCGGAATCCGACGAATTTTTACGGATTTCTCTAGGGGTACCACTAGGGAAAATCGAGAAATCGTAAAAAGTGGTGAAATTTTGGATCCGAGCCCAATAATTCAGGAAGACTCGATCGGAATAGCTGCTGGAAGCTTGCCGGTCACAACGCGTCTAGAATTGGCTCCGTCGGAATACGACGAATTTTTACGGATTTCCCTAGGGGTACCACTAGGGAAAATCGCCAAAATCGAGAAATCGTAAAAAGTGGTGAAATTTTGGATCCGAGCCCAATAATTCAGGAAGACTCGATCGGAATAGCTGCTGGAAGCTTGCCGGTCACAACGCGTCGAGAATTGGCTCCGTCGGAATCCGACGAATTTTTACGGATTTCCCTAGGGGTACCACTAGGGAAAATCGCCAAAATCGAGAAATCGTAAAAAGTGGTGAAATTTTGGATCCGAGCCCAATAATTCAGGAAGACTCGATCGGAATAGCTGCTGGAAGCTTGCCGGTCACAACGCGTCGAGAATTGGCTCCGTCGGAATACGACGAATTTTTACAGATTTCCCTAGGGGTACCACTAGGGAAAATCGAGAAATCGTAAAAAGTGGTGAAATTTTGGATCCGAGCCCAATAATTCAGGAAGACTCGATCGGAATAGCTGCTGGAAGCTTGCCGGTCACAACGCGTCGAGAATTGGCTCCGTCGGAATCCGACGAATTTTTACGGATTTCCCTACCACTAGGGAAAATCGCCAAAATCGAGAAATCGTAAAAAGTGGTGAAATTTTGGATCCGAGCCCAATAATTCAGGAAGACTCGATCGGAATAGCTGCTTGAAGCTTGCCGGTCACAACGCGTCGAGAATTGGCTCCGTCGGAATCCGACGAATTTTTACAGATTTCCCTAGGGGTACCACTAGGGAAAATCGAGAAATCGTAAAAAGTGGTGAAATTTTGGATCCGAGCCCAATAATTCAGGAAGACTCGATCGGAATAGCTGCTGGAAGCTTGCCGGTCACAACGCGTCGAGAATTGGCTCCGTCGGAATCCGACGAATTTTTACGGATTTCCCTACCACTAGGGAAAATCGCCAAAATCGAGAAATCGTAAAAAGTGGTGAAATTTTGGATCCGAGCCCAATAATTCAGGAAGACTCGATCGGAATAGCTGCTGGAAGCTTGCCGGTCACAACGCGTCGAGAATTGGCTCCGTCGGAATCCGACGAATTTTTACGGATTTCCCTAGGGGTACCACTAGGGAAAATCGCCAAAATCGTAAAAAGTGGTGAAATTTTGGATCCGAGCCCAATAATTCAGGAAGACTCAATCGGAATAGCTGCTGGAAGCTTGCCGGTCACAACGCGTCTAGAATTGGCTCCGTCGGAATACGACGAATTTTTACGGATTTCCCTAGGGGTACCACTAGGGAAAATCGCCAAAATCGAGAAATCGTAAAAAGTGGTGAAATTTTGGATCCGAGCCCAATAATTCAGGAAGACTCGATCGGAATAGCTGCTGGAAGCTTGCCGGTCACAACGCGTCGAGAATTGGCTCCGTCGGAATCCGACGAATTTTTACGGATTTCCCTAGAGGTACCACTAGGGAAAATCGCCAAAATCGAGAAATCGTAAAAAGTGGTGAAATTTTGGATCCGAGCCCAATAATTCAGGAAGACTCGATCGGAATAGCTGCTGGAAGCTTGCCGGTCACAACGCGTCGAGAATTGGCTCCGTCGGAATCCGACGAATTTTTACGGATTTCCCTAGGGGTACCACTAGGGAAAATCGCCAAAATCGTAAAAAGTGGTGAAATTTTGGATCCGAGCCCAATAATTCAGGAAGACTCGATCGGAATAGCTGCTGGAAGCTTGCCGGTAGCAACGCGTCGAGAATTGGCTCCGTCGGAATCCGACGAATTTTTACGGATTTCCCTAGGGGTACCACTAGGGAAAATTGCCAAAATCGAGAAATCGTAAAAAATGGTAAAATTTTGGATCCGAGCCCAATAATTCAGGAAGACTCGATCGGAATAGCTGCTGGAAGCTTGCCGGTCACAACGCGTCGAGAATTGGCTCCGTCGGAATCCGACGAATTTTTACGGCTTTCCCTAGGGGTACCACTAGTAAAAATCGCCAAAATCGAGAAATCTTAAAAAGTGGTGAAATTTTGGATCCGAGCCCAATAATTCAGGAAGACTCGATCGGAATAGGTTCTGGAAGCTTGACGGTCACAACGCGTCGAGAATTGGCTCCGTCGGAATCCGACGAATTTTTTCGGATTTCCCTAGGGGTACCACTAGGGAAAATCGAGAAATCGTAAAAAGTGGTGAAATTTTGGATCCGAGCCCAATAATTCAGGAAGACTCGATAGGAATAGCTGCTGGAAGCTTGCCGGTCACAATGCGTCGAGAATTGGCTCCGTCGGAATCCGACGAATTTTTACGGATTTCCCTAGGGGTACCACTAGGGAAAATCGAGAAATCGTAAAAAGTGGTGAAATTTTGGATCCGAGCCCAATAATTCAGGAAGACTCGATCGGAATAGCTGCTGGAAGCTTGCCGGTCACAACGCGTCGAGAATTGGCTCCGTCGGAATCCGACGAATTTTTACGGATTTCCCTAGGGGTACAACTAGGAAAAATCGCCAAAATCGAGAAATCGTAAAAAGTGGTGAAATTTTGGATCCGAGCCCAATAATTCAGGAAGACTCGATCGGAATAGCTGCTGGAAGCTTGCCGGTCACAACGCGTCGAGAATTGGCTCCGTCGGAATCCGACGAATTTTTACGGATTTCCCTAGGGGTACCACTAGGGAAAATCGCCAAAATCGTAAAAAGTGGTGAAATTTTGGATCCGAGCCCAATAATTCAGGAAGACTCAATCGGAATAGCTGCTGGAAGCTTGCCGGTCACAACGCGTCTAGAATTGGCTCCGTCGGAATACGACGAATTTTTACGGATTTCCCTAGGGGTACCACTAGGGAAAATCGCCAAAATCGAGAAATCGTAAAAAGTGGTGAAATTTTGGATCCGAGCCCAATAATTCAGGAAGACTCGATCGGAATAGCTGCTGGAAGCTTGCCGGTCACAACGCGTCGAGAATTGGCTCCGTCGGAATCCGACGAATTTTTACGGATTTCCCTAGGGTTACCACTAGGGAAAATCGCCAAAATCGAGAAATCGTAAAAAGTGGTGAAATTTTGGATCCGAGCCCAATAATTCAGGAAGACTCGATCGGAATAGCTGCTGGAAGCTTGCCGGTCACAACGCGTCGAGAATTGGCTCCGTCGGAATCCGACGAATTTTTACGGATTTCTCTAGGGGTATCACTAGGGAAAATCGAGAAATCGTAAAAAGTGGTGAAATTTTGGATCCGAGCCCAATAATTCAGGAAGACTCGATCGGAATAGCTGCTGGAAGCTTGCCGGTCACAACGCGTCAAGAATTGGCTCCGTCGGAATCCGACGAATTTTTACGGATTTCCCTAGGGGTACCACTAGGGAAAATCGAGAAATCGTAAAAAGTGGTGAAATTTTGGATCCGAGCCCAATAATTCAGGAAGACTCGATCGGAATAGCTGCTGGAAGCTTGCCGGTCACAACGCGTCGAGAATTGGCTCCGTCGGAATTCGACGAATTTTTACGGATTTCCCTAGGGGTACCACTAGGGAAAATCGCCAAAATCGAGAAATCGTAAAAAGTGGTGAAATTTTGGATCCGAGCCCAATAATTCAGGAAGACTCGATCGGAATAGCTGTTGGAAGCTTGCCGGTAGCAACGCGTCGAGAATTGGCTCCGTCGGAATCCGACGAATTTTTACGGATTTCCCTAGGGGTACCACTAGGGAAAATCGCCAAAATCGAGAAATCGTAAAAAATGGTAAAATTTTGGATCCGAGCCCAATAATTCAGGAAGACTCGATCGGAATAGCTGCTGGAAGCTTGCCGGTCACAACCGTCGAGAATTGGCTCCGTCGGAATCCGACGAATTTTTACGGCTTTCCCTAGGGGTACCACTAGTAAAAATCGCCAAAATCTAGAAATCGTAAAAAGTGGTGAAATTTTGGATCCGAGCCCAATAATTCAGGAAGTCTCGATCGGAATAGGTTCTGGAAGCTTGACGGTCACAACGCGTCGAGAATTGGCTCCGTCGGAATCCGACGAATTTTTTCGGATTTCCCTAGGGGTACCACTAGGGAAAATCGAGAAATCGTAAAAAGTGGTGAAATTTTGGATCCGAGCCCAATAATTCAGGAAGACTCGATCGGAATAGCTGCTGGAAGCTTGCCGGTCACAATGCGTCGAGAATTGGCTCCGTCGGAATCCGACGAATTTTTACGGATTTCCCTAGGGGTACCACTAGGGAAAATCGCCAAAATCGAGAAATCGTAAAAAGTGGTGTAATTTTGGATCCGAGCCCAATAATTCAGGAAGACTCGATCGGAATAGCTGCTGGAAGCTTGCCGGTCACAACGCGTCGAGAATTGGCTCCGTCGAAATCCGACGAATTTTTACGGATTTCCCTAGGGGTACCACTAGGGAAAATCGAGAAATCGTAAAAAGTGGTGAAATTTTGGATCCGAGCCCAATAATTCAGGAAGACTCGATCGGAATAGCTGCTGGAAGCTTGCCGGTCACAACGCGTCGAGAATTGGCTCCGTCGGAATCCGACGAATTTTTACGGATTTCCCTAGGGGTACCACTAGGGAAAATCGAGAAATCGTAAAAAGTGGTGAAATTTTGGATCCGAGCCCAATAATTCAGGAAGACTCGATCGGAATAGCTGTTGGAAGCTTGCCGGTCACAACGCGTCGAGAATTGGCTCCGTCGGAATCCGACGAATTTTTACGGATTTCCCTAGGGGTACCACTAGGGAAAATCGCCAAAATCGAGAAATCGTAAAAAGTGGTGAAATTTTGGATCCGAGCCCAATAATTCAGGAAGACTCGATCGGAATAGCTGCTGGAAGCTTGCCGGTCACAACGCGTCGAGAATTGGCTCCGTCGAAATCCGACGAACTTTTACGGATTTCCCTAGGGGTACCACTAGGGAAAATCGAGAAATCGTAAAAAGTGGCGAAATTTTGGATCCGAGCCCAATAATTCAGGAAGACTCGATCGGAATAGCTGCTGGAAGCTTGCCGGTCACAACGCGTCGAGAATTGGCTCCGTCGGAATTCGACGAATTTTTACGGATTTCCCTAGGGGTACCACTAGGGAAAATCGAGAAATCGTAAAAAGTTGTGAAATTTTGGATCCGAGCCCAATAATTCAGGAAGACTCGATCGGAATAGCTGCTGGAAGCTTGCCGGTCACAACGCGTCGAGAATTGGCTCCGTCGGAATCCGACGAATTTTTACGGATTTCCCTTGGGGTACCACTAGGAAAAATTGCCAAAATCGAGAAATCGTAAAAAGTGGTGAAATTTTGGATCCGAGCCCAATAATTCAGGAAGACTCGATCGGAATAGCTGCTGGAAGCTTGCCGGTCACAACGCGTCGAGAATTGGCTCCGTCGAAATCCGACGAATTTTTACGGATTTCCCTAGGGGTACCACTAGGGAAAATCGAGAAATCGTAAAAAGTGGTGAAATTTTGGATCCGAGCCCAATAATTCAGGAAGACTCGATCGGAATAGCTGCTGGAAGCTTGCCGGTCAGAACGCGTCGAGAATTGGCTCCGTCGGAATCCGACGAATTTTTACGGATTTCCCTAGGGGTACCACTAGGGAAAATCGCCTAAATCATAAAAAGTGGTGAAATTTTGGATCCGACCCCAATAATTCAGGAAGACTCGATCGGAATAGCTGCTGGAAGCTTGCCGGTAGCAACGCGTCGAGAATTGGTTCCGTCGAATCCGACGAATTTTTACGGATTTCCCTAGGGGTACCACTAGGGAAAATCGCCAAAATCGAGAAATCGTAAAAAATGGTAAAATTTTGGATCCGAGCCCAATAATTCAGGAAGACTCGATCGGAATAGCTGCTGGAAGCTTGCCGGTCAAAACGCGTCGAGAATTGGCTCCGTCGGAATCCGACGAATTTTTACGGCTTTCCCTAGGGGTACCACTAGTAAAATCGCCAAATCGAGAAATCGTAAAAAGTGGTGAAATTTTGGATCCGAGCCCAATAATTCAGGAAGACTCGATCGGAATAGGTTCTGGAAGCTTGACGGTCACAACGCGTCGAGAATTGGCTCCGTCGGAATCCGACGAATTTTTTCGGATTTCCCTAGGGGTACCACTAGGGAAAATCGAGAAATCGTAAAAAGTGGTGAAATTTTGGATCCGAGCCCAATAATTCAGGAAGACTCGATCGGAATAGCTGCTGGAAGCTTGCCGGTCACAATGCGTCGAGAATTGGCTCCGTCGGAATGCGACGAATTTTTACGGATTTCCCTAGGGGTACCACTAGGGAAAATCGAGAAATCGTAAAAAGTGGTGAAATTTTGGATCCGAGCCCAATAATTCAGGAAGACTCGATCGGAATAGCTGCTGGAAGCTTGCGGTCACAACGCGTCGAGAATTGGCTCCGTCGGAATCCGACGAATTTTTACGGATTTCCCTAGGGGTACCACTAGGGAAAATCGCCAAAATCGAGAAATCGTAAAAAGTGGTGAAATTTTGGATCCGAGCCCAATAATTCAGGAAGACTCGATCGGAATAGCTGCTGGAAGCTTGCCGGTCACAACGCATCGAGAATTGGCTCCGTCGGAATCCGACGAATTTTTACGGATTTTCCTAGGGGTACCACTAGGGAAAATCGCCAAAATCGTAAAAAGTGGTGAAATTTTGGATCCGAGCCAATAATTCAGGAAGACTCGATCGGAATAGCTGCTGGAAGCTTGCCGGTAGCAACGCATCGAGAATTGGCTCCGTCGGAATCCGACGAATTTTTACGGATTTCCCTAGGGGTACCACTAGGGAAAATTGCCAAAATCGAGAAATCGTAAAAAATGGTAAAATTTTGGATCCGAGCCCAATAATTCAGGAAGACTCGATCGGAATAGCTGCTGGAAGCTTGCCGGTCACAACGCGTCGAGAATTGGCTCCGTCGGAATCCGATGAATTTTTACGGCTTTCCCTAGGGGTACCACTAGTAAAAATCGCCAAAATCGAGAAATCGTAAAAGTGGTGAAATTTTGGATCCGAGCCCAATAATTCAGGAAGACTCGATCGGAATAGGTTCTGGAAGCTTGACGGTCACAACGCGTCGAGAATTGGCTCCGTCGGAATCCGACGAATTTTTTCGGATTTCCCTAGGGGTACCACTAGGGAAAATCGAGAAATCGTAAAAAGTGGTGAAATTTTGGATCCGAGCCCAATAATTCAGGAAGACTCGATAGGAATAGCTGCTGGAAGCTTGCCGGTCACAATGCGTCGAGAATTGGCTCCGTCGAAATCCGACGAATTTTTACGGATTTCCCTAGGGGTACCACTAGGGAAAATCGAGAAATCGTAAAAAGTGGTGAAATTTGGATCCGAGCCCAATAATTCAGGAAGACTCGATCGGAATAGCTGCTAGAAGCTTGCCGGTCACAACGCGTCGAGAATTGGCTCCGTCGGAATCCGACGAATTTTTACGGATTTCCCTAGGGGTACAACTAGGGAAAATCGCCAAAATCGAGAATCGTAAAAAGTGGTGAAATTTTGGATCCGAGCCCAATAATTCAGGAAGACTCGATCGGAATAGCTGCTGGAAGCTTGCCGGTCACAACGCGTCGAGAATTGGCTCCGTCGGAATCCGACGAATTTTTACGGATTTCCCTAGGGGTACCACTAGGGAAAATCGCCAAAATCGTAAAAAGTGGTGAAATTTTGGATCCGAGCCCAATAAATCAGGAAGACTCAATAGGAATAGCTGCTGGAAGCTTGCCGGTCACAACGCGTCTAGAATTGGGCTCCGTCGGAATACGACGAATTTTACGGATTTCCCTAGGGGTACCACTAGGGAAAATCGCCAAAATCGAGAAATCGTAAAAAGTGGTGAAATTTTGGATCCGAGCCCAATAATTCAGGAAGACTCGATCGGAATAGCTGCTGGAAGCTTGCCGGTCACAACGCGTCGAGAATTGGCTCCGTCGGAATCCGACGAATTTTTACGGATTTCCCTAGGGGTACCACTAGGGAAAATCGCCAAAATCGAGAAATCGTAAAAATTGGTGAAATTTTGGATCCGAGCCCAATAATTCAGGAAGACTCGATCGGAATAGCTGCTGGAAGCTTGCCGGTCACAACGCGTCGAGAATTGGCTCCGTCGGAATCCGACGAATTTTTACGGATTTCTCTAGGGGTACCACTAGGGAAAATCGAGAAATCGTAAAAAGTGGTGAAATTTTGGATCCGAGCCCAATAATTCAGGAAGACTCGATCGGAATAGCTGCTGGAAGCTTGCCGGTCACAACGCGTCGAGAATTGGCTCCGTCGGAATCCGACGAATTTTTACGGATTTCCCTAGGGGTACCACTAGGGAAAATCGAGAAATCCTAAAAAGTGGTGAAATTTTGAATCCGAGCCCAATAATTCAGGAAGACTCGATCGGAATAGCTGCTGGAAGCTTGCCGGTCACAACGCGTCGAGAATTGGCTCCGTCGGAATCCGACGAATTTTTACGGATTTCCCTAGGGGTACCACTAGGGAAAATCGCCAAAATCGAGAAATCGTAAAAAGTGGTGAAATTTTGGATCCGAGCCCAATAATTCAGGAAGACTCGATCGGAATAGCTGCTGGAAGCTTGCCGGTCACAACGCATCAAGAATTGGCTCCGTCGGAATCCGACGAATTTTTACGGATTTCCCTAGGGGTACCACTAGTGAAAATCGAGAAATCGTAAAAAGTGGTGAAATTTTGGATCCGAGCCCAATAATTCAGGAAGACTCGATCGGAATAGCTGCTGGAAGCTTACCGGTCACAACGCGTCGAGAATTGGCTCCGTCGGAATCCGACGAATTTTTACGGATTTCCCTAGGGGTACCACTAGGGAAAATCGCCAAAATCGAGAAATCGTAAAAAGTGGTGAAATTTTGGATCCGAGCCCAATAATTCAGGAAGACTCGATCGGAATAGCTGCTGGAAGCTTGCCGGTCACAACGCGTCGAGAATTGGCTCCGTCGAAATCCGACGAATTTTTACGGATTTCCCTAGGGGTACCACTAGGGAAAATCGAGAAATCGTAAAAAGTGGTGAAATTTTGGATCCGAGCCCAATAATTCAGGAAGACTCGATCGGAATAGCTGCTGGAAGCTTGCCGGTCACAACGCGTCGAGAATTGGCTCCGTCGGAATCCGACGAATTTTTACGGATTTCCCTAGGGGTACCACTAGGGAAAATCGAGAAATCGTAAAAAGTGGTGAAATTTTGGATCCGAGCCCAATAATTCAGGAAGACTCGATCGGAATAGCTGCTGGAAGCTTGCCGGTCACAACGCGTCGAGAATTGGCTCCGTCGGAATCCGACGAATTTTTACGGATTTCCCTAGGGGTACCACTAGGGAAAATCGCCAAAATCGAGAAATCGTAAAAAGTGGTGAAATTTTGGATCCGAACCCAATAATTCAGGAAGACTCGATCGGAATAGCTGCTGGAAGCTTGCCGGTCAAAACGCGTCGAGAATTGGCTCCGTCGAAATCCGACGAATTTTTACGGATTTCCCTAGGGGTACCACTAGGGAAAATCGAGAAATCGTAAAAAGTGGCGAAATTTTGGATCCGAGCCCAATAATTCAGGAAGACTCGATCGGAATAGCTGCTGGAAGCTTGCCGGTCACAACGCGTCGAGAATTGGCTCCGTCGGAATTCGACGAATTTTTACGGATTTCCCTAGGGGTACCACTAGGGAAAATCGAGAAATCGTAAAAAGTTGTGAAATTTTGGATCCGAGCCCAATAATTCAGGAAGACTCGATCGGAATAGCTGCTGGAAGCTTGCCGGTCACAACGCGTCGAGAATTGGCTCCGTCGGAATCCGACTAATTTTTACGGATTTCCCTTGGGGTACCACTAGGAAAAATCGCCAAAATCGAGAAATCGTAAAAAGTGGTGAAATTTTGGATCCGAGCCCAATAATTCAGGAAGACTCGATCGGAATAGCTGCTGGAAGCTTGCCGGTCACAACGCGTCGAGAATTGGCTCCGTCGAAATCCGACGAATTTTTACGGATTTCCCTAGGGGTACCACTAGGGAAAATCGAGAAATCGTAAAAAGTGGTGAAATTTTGGATCCGAGCCCAATAATTCAGGAAGACTCGATCGGAATAGCTGCTGGAAGCTTGCCGGTCACAACGCGTCGAGAATTGGCTCCGTCGGAATCCGACGAATTTTTACGGATTTCCCTAGGGGTACCACTAGGAAAAATCGCCAAAATCATAAAAAGTGGTGAAATTTTGGATCCGACCCCAATAATTCAGGAAGACTCGATCGGAATAGCTGCTGGAAGCTTGCCGGTAGCAACGCGTCGAGAATTGGCTCCGTCGGAATCCGACGAATTTTTACGGATTTCCCTAGGGGTACCACTAGGGAAAATCGCCAAAATCGAGAAATCGTAAAAAATGGTAAAATTTTGGATCCGAGCCCAATAATTCAGGAAGACTCGATCGGAATAGCTGCTGGAAGCTTGCCGGTCACAACGCGTCGAGAATTGGCTCCGTCGGAATCCGACGAATTTTTACGGCTTTCCCTAGGGGTACCACTAGTAAAAATCGCCAAAATCTAGAAATCGTAAAAAGTGGTGAAATTTTGGATCCGAGCCCAATAATTCAGGAAGACTCGATCGGAATAGGTTCTGGAAGCTTGACGGTCACAACGCGTCGAGAATTGGCTCCGTCGGAATCCGACGAATTTTTCCGGATTTCCCTAGGGGTACCACTAGGGAAAATCGAGAAATCGTAAAAAGTGGTGAAATTTTGGATCCGAGCCCAATAATTCAGGAAGACTCGATCGGAATAGCTGCTGGAAGCTTGCCGGTAACAATGCGTCGAGAATTGGCTCCGTCGGAATCCGATGAATTTTTACGGATTTCCCTAGGGGTACCACTAGGGAAAATCGAGAAATCGTAAAAAGTGGTGAAATTTTGGATCCGAGCCCAATAATTCAGGAAGACTCGATTGGAATAGCTGCTGGAAGCTTGCCGGTCACAACGCGTCAAGAATTGGCTCCGTCGGAATCCGACGAATTTTTACGGATTTCCCTAGGGGTACCGCTAGGAAAAATCGCCAAAATCGAGAAATCGTAAAAAGTGGTGAAATTTTGGATCCGAGCCCAATAATTCAGGAAGACTCGATCGGAATAGCTGCTGGAAGCTTGCCGGTCACAACGCGTCGAGAATTGGCTCCGTCGGAATTCGACGAATTTTTACGGATTTCCCTAGGGGTACCACTAGGGAAAATCGCCAAAATCGTAAAAAGTGGTGAAATTTTGGATCCGAGCCCAATAATTCAGGAAGACTCGATCGGAATAGCTGCTGGAAGCTTGCCGGTAGCAACGCGTCGAGAATTGGCTCCGTCGGAATCCGACGAATTTTTACGGATTTCCCTAGGGGTACCGCTAGGGAAAATCGCCAAAATCGAGAAATCGTAAAAAATGGTAAAATTTTTGATCCGAGCCCAATAATTCAGGAAGACTCGATCGGAATAGCTGCTGGAAGCTTGCCGGTCACAACGCGTCGAGAATTGGCTCCGTCGGAATCCGACGAATCTTTACGGCTTTCCCTAGGGGTACCACTAGTAAAAATCGCCAAAATCGAGAAATCGTAAAAAGTGGTGAAATTTTGGATCCGAGCCCAATAATTCAGGAAGACTCGATCGGAATAGGTTCTGGAAGCTTGACGGTCACAACGCGTCGAGAATTGGCTCCGTCGGAATCCGACGAATTTTTTCCGATTTCCCTAGGGGTACCACTAGGGAAAATCGAGAAATCGTAAAAAGTGGTGAAATTTTGGATCCGAGCCCAATAATTCAGGAAGACTCGATCGGAATAGCTGCTTGAAGCTTGCCGGTCACAATGCGTCGAGAATTGGCTCCGTCGGAATCCGACGAATTTTTACGGATTTCCCTAGGGGTACCACTAGGGAAAATCGAGAAATCGTAAAAAGTGGTGAAATTTTGGATCCGAGCCCAATAATTCAGGAAGACTCGATCGGAATAGCTGCTGGAAGCTTGCCGGTCACAACGCGTCGAGAATTGGCTCCGTCGGAATCCGACGAATTTTTACGGATTTCCCTAGGGGTACCACTAGGGAAAATCGCCAAAATCGAGAAATCGTAAAAAGTGGTGAAATTTTGGATCCGAGCCCAATAATTCAGGAAGACTCGATCGGAATAGCTGCTGGAAGCTTGCCGGTCACAACGCGTCGAGAATTGGCTCCGTCGAAATCCGACGAATTTTTACGGATTTCCCTAGGGGTACCACTAGGGAAAATCGAGAAATCGTAAAAAGTGGTGAAATTTTGGATCCGAGCCAATAATTCAGGAAGACTCGATCGGAATAGCTGCTGGAAGCTTGCCGGTCACAACGCGTCGAGAATTGGCTCCGTCGGAATCCGACGAATTTTTACGGATTTCCCTAGGGGTACCACTAGGGAAAATCGAGAAATCGTAAAAAGTGGTGAAATTTTGGATCCGAGCCCAATAATTCAGGAAGACTCGATCGGAATAGCTGCTGGAAGCTTGCCGGTCACAACGAGTCGAGAATTGGCTCCGTCGGAATCCGACGAATCTTTACGGCTTTCCCTAGGGGTACCACTAGTAAAAATCGCCAAAATCGAGAAATCGTAAAAAGTGGTGAAATTTTGGATCCGAGCCCAATAATTCAGGAAGACTCGATCGGAATAGGTTCTGGAAGCTTGACGGTCACAACGCGTCGAGAATTGGCTCCGTCGGAATCCGACGAATTTTTTCCGATTTCCCTAGGGGTACCACTAGGGAAAATCGAGAAATCGTAAAAAGTGGTGAAATTTTGGATCCGAGCCCAATAATTCAGGAAGACTCGATCGGAATAGCTGCTGGAAGCTTGCCGGTCACAATGCGTCGAGAATTGGCTCCGTCGGAATCCGACGAATTTTTACGGATTTCCCTAGGGGTACCACTAGGGAAAATCGAGAAATCGTAAAAAGTGGTGAAATTTTGGATCCGAGCCCAATAATTCAGGAAGACTCGATCGGAATAGCTGCTGGAAGCTTGCCGGTCACAACGCGTCGAGAATTGGCTCCGTCGGAATCCGACGAATTTTTACGGATTTCCCTAGGGGTACCACTAGGGAAAATCGCCAAAATCGAGAAATCGTAAAAAGTGGTGAAATTTTGGATCCGAGCCCAATAATTCAGGAAGACTCGATCGGAATAGCTGCTGGAAGCTTGCCGGTCACAACGCGTCGAGAATTGGCTCCGTCGAAATCCGACGAATTTTTACGGATTTCCCTAGGGGTACCACTAGGGAAAATCGAGAAATCGTAAAAAGTGGTGAAATTTTGGATCCGAGCCCAATAATTCAGGAAGACTCAATCGGAATAGCTGCTGGAAGCTTGCCGGTCACAACGCGTCTAGAATTGGCTCCGTCGGAATACGACGAATTTTTACGGATTTCCCTAGGGGTACCACTAGGGCAAATCGCCAAAATCGAGAAATCGTAAAAAGTGGTGAAATTTTGGATCCGAGCCCAATAATTCAGGAAGACTCGATCGGAATAGCTGCTGGAAGCTTGCCGGTCACAACGCGTCGAGAATTGGCTCCGTCGGAATCCGACGAATTTTTACGGATTTCCCTAGAGGTACCACTAGGGAAAATCGCCAAAATCGAGAAATCGTAAAAAGTGGTGAAATTTTGGATCCGAGCCCAATAATTCAGGAAGACTCGATCGGAATAGCTGCTGGAAGCTTGCCGGTCACAACGCGTTGAGAATTGGCTCCGTCGGAATCCGACGAATTTTTACGGATTTCTCTAGGGGTACCACTAGGGAAAATCGAGAAATCGTAAAAAGTGGTGAAATTTTGGATACGAGCCCAATAATTCAGGAAGACTCGATCGGAATAGCTGCTGGAAGCTTGCCGGTCACAACGCGTCGAGAATTGGCTCCGTCGGAATCCGACGAATTTTTACGGATTTCCCTAGGGGTACCACTAGGGAAAATCGAGAAATCGTAAAAAGTGGTGAAATTTTGGATCCGAGCCCAATAATTCAGGAAGACTCGATCGGAATAGCTGCTGGAAGCTTGCCGGTCACAACGCGTCGAGAATTGGCTCCGTCGGAATCCGACGAATTTTTACGGATTTCCCTAGGGGTACCACTAGGAAAAATCGCCAAAATCATAAAAAGTGGTGAAATTTTGGATCCGACCCCAATAATTCAGGAAGACTCGATCGGAATAGCTGCTGGAAGCTTGCCGGTAGCAACGCGTCGAGAATTGGCTCCGTCGGAATCCGACGAATTTTTACGGATTTCCCTCGGGGTACCACTAGGGAAAATCGCCAAAATCGAGAAATCGTAAAAAATGGTAAAATTTTGGATCCGAGCCCAATAATTCAGGAAGACTCGATCGGAATAGCTGCTGGAAGCTTGCCGGTCACAACGCGTCGAGAATTGGCTCCGTCGGAATCCGACGAATTTTTACGGCTTTCCCTAGGGGTACCACTAGTAAAAATCGCCAAAATCTAGAAATCGTAAAAAGTGGTGAAATTTTGGATCCGAGCCCAATAATTCAGGAAGACTCGATCGGAATAGGTTCTGGAAGCTTGACGGTCACAACGCGTCGAGAATTGGCTCCGTCGGAATCCGACGAATTTTTCCGGATTTCCCTAGGGGTACCACTAGGGAAAATCGAGAAATCGTAAAAAGTGGTGAAATTTTGGATCCGAGCCCAATAATTCAGGAAGACTCGATCGGAATAGCTGCTGGAAGCTTGCCGGTAACAATGCGTCGAGAATTGGCTCCGTCGGAATCCGATGAATTTTTACGGATTTCCCTAGGGGTACCACTAGGGAAAATCGAGAAATCGTAAAAAGTGGTGAAATTTTGGATCCGAGCCCAATAATTCAGGAAGACTCGATTGGAATAGCTGCTGGAAGCTTGCCGGTCACAACGCGTCAAGAATTGGCTCCGTCGGAATCCGACGAATTTTTACGGATTTCCCTAGGGGTACCGCTAGGAAAAATCGCCAAAATCGAGAAATCGTAAAAAGTGGTGAAATTTTGGATCCGAGCCCAATAATTCAGGAAGACTCGATCGGAATAGCTGCTGGAAGCTTGCCGGTCACAACGCGTCGAGAATTGGCTCCGTCGGAATTCGACGAATTTTTACGGATTTCCCTAGGGGTACCACTAGGGAAAATCCCCAAAATCGTAAAAAGTGGTGAAATTTTGGATCCGAGCCCAATAATTCAGGAAGACTCGATCGGAATAGCTGCTGGAAGCTTGCCGGTAGCAACGCGTCGAGAATTGGCTCCGTCGGAATCCGACGAATTTTTACGGATTTCCCTAGGGGTACCGCTAGGGAAAATCGCCAAAATCGAGAAATCGTAAAAAATGGTAAAATTTTTGATCCGAGCCCAATAATTCAGGAAGACTCGATCGGAATAGCTGCTGGAAGCTTGCCGGTCACAACGCGTCGAGAATTGGCTCCGTCGGAATCCGACGAATCTTTACGGCTTTCCCTAGGGGTACCACTAGTAAAAATCGCCAAAATCGAGAAATCGTAAAAAGTGGTGAAATTTTGGATCCGAGCCCAATAATTCAGGAAGACTCGATCGGAATAGGTTCTGGAAGCTTGACGGTCACAACGCGTCGAGAATTGGCTCCGTCGGAATCCGACGAATTTTTTCCGATTTCCCTAGGGGTACCACTAGGGAAAATCGAGAAATCGTAAAAAGTGGTGAAATTTTGGATCCGAGCCCAATAATTCAGGAAGACTCGATCGGAATAGCTGCTTGAAGCTTGCCGGTCACAATGCGTCGAGAATTGGCTCCGTCGGAATCCGACGAATTTTTACGGATTTCCCTAGGGGTACCACTAGGGAAAATCGAGAAATCGTAAAAAGTGGTGAAATTTTGGATCCGAGCCCAATAATTCAGGAAGACTCGATCGGAATAGCTGCTGGAAGCTTGCCGGTCACAACGCGTCGAGAATTGGCTCCGTCGGAATCCGACGAATTTTTACGGATTTCCCTAGGGGTACCACTAGGGAAAATCGCCAAAATCGAGAAATCGTAAAAAGTGGTGAAATTTTGGATCCGAGCCCAATAATTCAGGAAGACTCGATCGGAATAGCTGCTGGAAGCTTGCCGGTCACAACGCGTCGAGAATTGGCTCCGTCGAAATCCGACGAATTTTTACGGATTTCCCTAGGGGTACCACTAGGGAAAATCGAGAAATCGTAAAAAGTGGTGAAATTTTGGATCCGAGCCCAATAATTCAGGAAGACTCGATCGGAATAGCTGCTGGAAGCTTGCCGGTCACAACGCGTCGAGAATTGGCTCCGTCGGAATCCGACGAATTTTTACGGATTTCCCTAGGGGTACCACTAGGGAAAATCGAGAAATCGTAAAAAGTGGTGAAATTTTGGATCCGAGCCCAATAATTCAGGAAGACTCGATCGGAATAGCTGCTGGAAGCTTGCCGGTCACAACGAGTCGAGAATTGGCTCCGTCGGAATCCGACGAATCTTTACGGCTTTCCCTAGGGGTACCACTAGTAAAAATCGCCAAAATCGAGAAATCGTAAAAAGTGGTGAAATTTTGGATCCGAGCCCAATAATTCAGGAAGACTCGATCGGAATAGGTTCTGGAAGCTTGACGGTCACAACGCGTCGAGAATTGGCTCCGTCGGAATCCGACGAATTTTTTCCGATTTCCCTAGGGGTACCACTAGGGAAAATCGAGAAATCGTAAAAAGTGGTGAAATTTTGGATCCGAGCCCAATAATTCAGGAAGACTCGATCGGAATAGCTGCTGGAAGCTTGCCGGTCACAATGCGTCGAGAATTGGCTCCGTCGGAATCCGACGAATTTTTACGGATTTCCCTAGGGGTACCACTAGGGAAAATCGAGAAATCGTAAAAAGTGGTGAAATTTTGGATCCGAGCCCAATAATTCAGGAAGACTCGATCGGAATAGCTGCTGGAAGCTTGCCGGTCACAACGCGTCGAGAATTGGCTCCGTCGGAATCCGACGAATTTTTACGGATTTCCCTAGGGGTACCACTAGGGAAAATCGCCAAAATCGAGAAATCGTAAAAAGTGGTGAAATTTTGGATCCGAGCCCAATAATTCAGGAAGACTCGATCGGAATAGCTGCTGGAAGCTTGCCGGTCACAACGCGTCGAGAATTGGCTCCGTCGAAATCCGACGAATTTTTACGGATTTCCCTAGGGGTACCACTAGGGAAAATCGAGAAATCGTAAAAAGTGGTGAAATTTTGGATCCGAGCCCAATAATTCAGGAAGACTCAATCGGAATAGCTGCTGGAAGCTTGCCGGTCACAACGCGTCTAGAATTGGCTCCGTCGGAATACGACGAATTTTTACGGATTTCCCTAGGGGTACCACTAGGGCAAATCGCCAAAATCGAGAAATCGTAAAAAGTGGTGAAATTTTGGATCCGAGCCCAATAATTCAGGAAGACTCGATCGGAATAGCTGCTGGAAGCTTGCCGGTCACAACGCGTCGAGAATTGGCTCCGTCGGAATCCGACGAATTTTTACGGATTTCCCTAGAGGTACCACTAGGGAAAATCGCCAAAATCGAGAAATCGTAAAAAGTGGTGAAATTTTGGATCCGAGCCCAATAATTCAGGAAGACTCGATCGGAATAGCTGCTGGAAGCTTGCCGGTCACAACGCGTTGAGAATTGGCTCCGTCGGAATCCGACGAATTTTTACGGATTTCTCTAGGGGTACCACTAGGGAAAATCGAGAAATCGTAAAAAGTGGTGAAATTTTGGATACGAGCCCAATAATTCAGGAAGACTCGATCGGAATAGCTGCTGGAAGCTTGCCGGTCACAACGCGTCGAGAATTGGCTCCGTCGGAATCCGACAAATTTTTACGGATTTCCCTAGGGGTACCACTAGGGAAAATCGAGAAATCGTAAAAAGTGGTGAAATTTTGGATCCGAGCCCAATAATTCAGGAAGACTCGATCGGAATAGCTGCTGGAAGCTTGCCGGTCACAACGCGTCGAGAATTGGCTCCGTCGGAATCCGACGAATTTTTACGGATTTCCCTAGGGGTACCACTAGGGAAAATCGCCAAAATCGAGAAATCGTAAAAAGTGGTGAAATTTTGGATCCGAGCCCAATAATTCAGGAAGACTCGATCGGAATAGCTGCTGGAAGCTTGCCGGTCACAACGCGTCGAGAATTGGCTCCATCGGAATCCGACGAATTTTTACGGATTTCCCTAGGGGTACCACTAGGGAAAATCGAGAAATCGTAAAAAGTGGTGAAATTTTGAATCCGAGCCCAATAATTCAGGAAGACTCGATCGGAATAGCTGCTGGAAGCTTGCCGGTCACAACGCGTCGAGAATTGGCTCCGTCGGAATCCGACGAATTTTTACAGATTTCCCTAGGGGTACCACTAGGGAAAATCGAGAAATCGTAAAAAGTGGTGAAATTTTGGATCCGAGCCCAATAATTCAGGAAGACTCGATCGGAATAGCTGCTGGAAGCTTGCCGGTCACAACGCGTCGAGAATTGGCTCCGTCGGAATCCGACGAATTTTTACGGATTTCCCTACCACTAGGGAAAATCGCCAAAATCGAGAAATCGTAAAAAGTGGTGAAATTTTGGATCCGAGCCCAATAATTCAGGAAGACTCGATCGGAATAGCTGCTTGAAGCTTGCCGGTCACAACGCGTCGAGAATTGGCTCCGTCGGAATCCGACGAATTTTTACAGATTTCCCTAGGGGTACCACTAGGGAAAATCGAGAAATCGTAAAAAGTGGTGAAATTTTGGATCCGAGCCCAATAATTCAGGAAGACTCGATCGGAATAGCTGCTGGAAGCTTGCCGGTCACAACGCGTCGAGAATTGGCTCCGTCGGAATCCGACGAATTTTTACGGATTTCCCTACCACTAGGGAAAATCGCCAAAATCGAGAAATCGTAAAAAGTGGTGAAATTTTGGATCCGAGCCCAATAATTCAGGAAGACTCGATCGGAATAGCTGCTGGAAGCTTGCCGGTCACAACGCGTCGAGAATTGGCTCCGTCGGAATCCGACGAATTTTTACGGATTTCCCTAGGGGTACCACTAGGGAAAATCGAGAAATCGTAAAAAGTGGTGATATTTTGGATCCGAGCCCAATAATTCAGGAAGACTCGATCGGAATAGCTGCTGGAAGCTTGCCGGTAGCAACGCGTCGAGAATTGGCTCCGTCGGAATACGACGAATTTTTACGGATTTCCCTAGGGGTACCACTAGGGAAAATCGAGAAATCGTAAAAAGTGGTGAAATTTTGGATCCGAGCCCAATAATTCAGGAAGACTCGATCGGAATAGCTGCTGGAAGCTTGCCGGTCACAACGCGTCGAGAATTGGCTCCGTCGAAATCCGACGAACTTTTACGGATTTCCCTAGGGGTACCACTAGGGAAAATCGAGAAATCGTAAAAAGTGGCGAAATTTTGGATCCGAGCCCAATAATTCAGGAAGACTCGATCGGAATAGCTGCTGGAAGCTTGCCGGTCACAACGCGTCGAGAATTGGCTCCGTCGGAATTCGACGAATTTTTACGGATTTCCCTAGGGGTACCACTAGGGAAAATCGAGAAATCGTAAAAAGTTGTGAAATTTTGGATCCGAGCCCAATAATTCAGGAAGACTCGATCGGAATAGCTGCTGGAAGCTTGCCGGTCACAACGCGTCGAGAATTGGCTCCGTCGGAATCCGACGAATTTTTACGGATTTCCCTTGGGGTACCACTAGGAAAAATCGCCAAAATCGAGAAATCGTAAAAAGTGGTGAAATTTTGGATCCGAGCCCAATAATTCAGGAAGACTCGATCGGAATAGCTGCTGGAAGCTTGCCGGTCACAACGCGTCGAGAATTGGCTCCGTCGAAATCCGACGAATTTTTACGGATTTCCCTAGGGGTACCACTAGGGAAAATCGAGAAATCGTAAAAAGTGGTGAAATTTTGGATCCGAGCCCAATAATTCAGGAAGACTCGATCGGAATAGCTGCTGGAAGCTTGCCGGTCACAACGCGTCGAGAATTGGCTCCGTCGGAATCCGAAGAATTTTTACGGATTTCCCTAGGGGTACCACTAGGGAAAATCGCCAAAATCGAGAAATCGTAAAAAGTGGTGAAATTTTGGATCCGAGCCCAATAATTCAGGAAGACTCGATCGGAATAGCTGCTGGAAGCTTGCCGGTCACAACGCGTCGAGAATTGGCTCCGTCGAAATCCGACGAACTTTTACGGATTTCCCTAGGGGTACCTCTAGGGAAAATCGAGAAATCGTAAAAAGTGTCGAAATTTTGGATCCGAGCCCAATAATTCAGGAAGACTCGATCGGAATAGCTGCTGGAAGCTTGCCGGTCACAACGCGTCGAGAATTGGCTCCGTCGGAATTCGACGAATTTTTACGGATTTCCCTAGGGGTACCACTAGGGAAAATCGAGAAATCGTAAAAAGTTGTGAAATTTTGGATCCGAGCCCAATAATTCAGGAAGACTCGATCGGAATAGCTGCTGGAAGCTTGCCGGTCACAACGCGTCGAGAATTGGCTCCGTCGGAATCCGACGAATTTTTACGGATTTCCCTTGGGGTACCACTAGGAAAAATCGCCAAAATCGAGAAATCGTAAAAAGTGGTGAAATTTTGGATCCGAGCCCAATAATTCAGGAAGACTCGATCGGAATAGCTGCTGGAAGCTTGCCGGTCACAACGCGTCGAGAATTGGCTCCGTCGAAATCCGACGAATTTTTACGGATTTCCCTAGGGGTACCACTAGGGAAAATCGAGAAATCGTAAAAAGTGGTGAAATTTTGGATCCGAGCCCAATAATTCAGGAAGACTCGATCGGAATAGCTGCTGGAAGCTTGCCGGTCACAACGCGTCGAGAATTGGCTCCGTCGGAATCCGACGAATTTTTACGGATTTCCCTGGGGGTACCACTAGGGAAAATCGCCAAAATCATAAAAAGTGGTGAAATTTTGGATCCGACCCCAATAATTCAGGAAGACTCGATCGGAATAGCTGCTTGAAGCTTGCCGGTAGCAACGCGTCGAGAATTGGCTCCGTCGGAATCCGACGAATTTTTACGGATTTCCCTAGGGGTACCACTAGGGAAAATCGCCAAAATCGAGAAATCGTAAAAAATGGTAAAATTTTGGATCCGAGCCCAATAATTCAGGAAGACTCGATCGGAATAGCTGCTGGAAGCTAGCCGGTCAAAACGCGTCGAGAATTGGCTCCGTCGGAATCCGACGAATTTTTACGGCTTTCCCTAGGGGTACCACTAGTAAAAATCGCCAAAATCGAGAAATCGTAAAAAGTGGTGAAATTTTGGATCCGAGCCCAATAATTCAGGAAGACTCGATCGGAATAGCTGCTGGAAGCTTGCCGGTCACAACGCGTCGAGAATTGGCTCCGTCGGAATCCGACGAATTTTTTCGGATTTCCCTAGGGGTACCACTAGGGAAAATCGAGAAATCGTAAAAAGTGGTAAAATTTTGGATCCGAGCCCAATAATTCAGGAAGACTCGATCGGAATAGCTGCTGGAAGCTTGCCGGTCACAATGCGTCGAGAATTGGCTCCGTCGGAATCCGACGAATTTTTACGGATTTCCCTAGGGGTACCACTAGGGAAAATCGAGAAATCGTAAAAAGTGGTGAAATTTTGGATCCGAGCCCAATAATTCAGGAAGACTCGATCGGAATAGCTGCTGGAAGCTTGCCGGTCACAACGCGTCGAGAATTGGCTCCGTCGGAATCCGACAAATTTTTACGGATTTCCCTAGGGGTACCACTAGGGAAAATCGCCAAAATCGAGAAATCGTAAAAAGTGGTGAAATTTTGGATCCGAGCCCAATAATTCAGGAAGACTCGATCGGAATAGCTGCTGGAAGCTTGCCGGTCACAACGCGTCGAGAATTGGCTCCGTCGGAATCCGACGAATTTTTACGGATTTCCCTAGGGGTACCACTAGGGAAAATCGCCAAAATCGTAAAAAGTGGTGAAATTTTGGATCCGAGCCCAATAATTCAGGAAGACTCGATCGGAATAGCTGCTGGAAGCTTGCCGGTAGCAACGCGTCGAGAATTGGCTCCGTCGGAATCCGACGAATTTTTACGGATTTCCCTAGGGGTACCACTAGGGAAAATTGCCAAAATCGAGAAATCGTAAAAAATGGTAAAATTTTGGATCCGAGCCCAATAATTCAGGAAGACTCGATCGGAATAGCTGCTGGAAGCTTGCCGGTCACAACGCGTCGAGAATTGGCTCCGTCAGAATCCGACGAATTTTTACGGCTTTCCCTAGGGGTACCACTAGTAAAAATCGCCAAAATCGAGAAATCTTAAAAAGTGGTGAAATTTTGGATCCGAGCCCAATAATTCAGGAAGACTCGATCGGAATAGCTGCTGGAAGCTTGCCGGTCACAACGCGTCGAGAATTGGCTCCGTCGGAATCCGACGAATTTTTACGGATTTCCCTAGGGTTACCACTAGGGAAAATCGCCAAAATCGAGAAATCGTAAAAAGTGGTGAAATTTTGGATCCGAGCCCAATAATTCAGGAAGACTCGATCGGAATAGCTGCTGGAAGCTTGCCGGTCACAACGCGTCGAGAATTGGCTCCGTCGGAATCCGACGAATTTTTACGGATTTCCCTGGGGGTACCACTAGGGAAAATCGCCAAAATCATAAAAAGTGGTGAAATTTTGGATCCGACCCCAATAATTCAGGAAGACTCGATCGGAATAGCTGCTGGAAGCTTGCCGGTCACAACGCGTCGAGAATTGGCTCCGTCGGAATCCGACGAATTTTTACGGATTTCCCTAGGGTTACCACTAGGGAAAATCGCCAAAATCGAGAAATCGTAAAAAGTGGTGAAATTTTGGATCCGAGCCCAATAATTCAGGAAGACTCGATCGGAATAGCTGCTGGAAGCTTGCCGGTCACAACGCGTCGAGAATTGGCTCCGTCGGAATCCGACGAATTTTTACGGATTTCTCTAGGGGTATCACTAGGGAAAATCGAGAAATCGTAAAAAGTGGTGAAATTTTGGATCCGAGCCCAATAATTCAGGAAGACTCGATCGGAATAGCTGCTGGAAGCTTGCCGGTCACAACGCGTCAAGAATTGGCTCCGTCGGAATCCGACGAATTTTTACGGATTTCCCTAGGGGTACCACTAGGGAAAATCGAGAAATCGTAAAAAGTGGTGAAATTTTGGATCCGAGCCCAATAATTCAGGAAGACTCGATCGGAATAGCTGCTGGAAGCTTGCCGGTCACAACGCGTCGAGAATTGGCTCCGTCGAAATCCGACGAACTTTTACGGATTTCCCTAGGGGTACCACTAGGGAAAATCGAGAAATCGTAAAAAGTGGCGAAATTTTGGATCCGAGCCCAATAATTCAGGAAGACTCGATCGGAATAGCTGCTGGAAGCTTGCCGGTCACAACGCGTCGAGAATTGGCTCCGTCGGAATTCGACGAATTTTTACGGATTTCCCTAGGGGTACCACTAGGGAAAATCGAGAAATCGTAAAAAGTTGTGAAATTTTGGATCCGAGCCCAATAATTCAGGAAGACTCGATCGGAATAGCTGCTGGAAGCTTGCCGGTCACAACGCGTCGAGAATTGGCTCCGTCGGAATCCGACGAATTTTTACGGATTTCCCTTGGGGTACCACTAGGAAAAATCGCCAAAATCGAGAAATCGTAAAAAGTGGTGAAATTTTGGATCCGAGCCCAATAATTCAGGAAGACTCGATCGGAATAGCTGCTGGAAGCTTGCCGGTCACAACGCGTCGAGAATTGGCTCCGTCGAAATCCGACGAATTTTTACGGATTTCCCTAGGGGTACCACTAGGGAAAATCGAGAAATCGTAAAAAGTGGTGAAATTTTGGATCCGAGCCCAATAATTCAGGAAGACTCGATCGGAATAGCTGCTGGAAGCTTGCCGGTCACAACGCGTCGAGAATTGGCTCCGTCGGAATCCGACGAATTTTTACGGATTTCCCTAGGGGTACCACTAGGGAAAATCGCCAAAATCGAGAAATCGTAAAAAGTGGTGAAATTTTGGATCCGAGCCCAATAATTCAGGAAGACTCGATCGGAATAGCTGCTGGAAGCTTGCCGGTCACAACGCGTCGAGAATTGGCTCCGTCGAAATCCGACGAACTTTTACGGATTTCCCTAGGGGTACCTCTAGGGAAAATCGAGAAATCGTAAAAAGTGTCGAAATTTTGGATCCGAGCCCAATAATTCAGGAAGACTCGATCGGAATAGCTGCTGGAAGCTTGCCGGTCACAACGCGTCGAGAATTGGCTCCGTCGGAATTCGACGAATTTTTACGGATTTCCCTAGGGGTACCACTAGGGAAAATCGAGAAATCGTAAAAAGTTGTGAAATTTTGGATCCGAGCCCAATAATTCAGGAAGACTCGATCGGAATAGCTGCTGGAAGCTTGCCGGTCACAACGCGTCGAGAATTGGCTCCGTCGGAATCCGACGAATTTTTACGGATTTCCCTTGGGGTACCACTAGGAAAAATCGCCAAAATCGAGAAATCGTAAAAAGTGGTGAAATTTTGGATCCGAGCCCAATAATTCAGGAAGACTCGATCGGAATAGCTGCTGGAAGCTTGCCGGTCACAACGCGTCGAGAATTGGCTCCGTCGAAATCCGACGAATTTTTACGGATTTCCCTAGGGGTACCACTAGGGAAAATCGAGAAATCGTAAAAAGTGGTGAAATTTTGGATCCGAGCCCAATAATTCAGGAAGACTCGATCGGAATAGCTGCTGGAAGCTTGCCGGTCACAACGCGTCGAGAATTGGCTCCGTCGGAATCCGACGAATTTTTACGGATTTCCCTGGGGGTACCACTAGGGAAAATCGCCAAAATCATAAAAAGTGGTGAAATTTTGGATCCGACCCCAATAATTCAGGAAGACTCGATCGGAATAGCTGCTTGAAGCTTGCCGGTAGCAACGCGTCGAGAATTGGCTCCGTCGGAATCCGACGAATTTTTACGGATTTCCCTAGGGGTACCACTAGGGAAAATCGCCAAAATCGAGAAATCGTAAAAAATGGTAAAATTTTGGATCCGAGCCCAATAATTCAGGAAGACTCGATCGGAATAGCTGCTGGAAGCTAGCCGGTCAAAACGCGTCGAGAATTGGATCCGTCGGAATCCGACGAATTTTTACGGCTTTCCCTAGGGGTACCACTAGTAAAAATCGCCAAAATCGAGAAATCGTAAAAAGTGGTGAAATTTTGGATCCGAGCCCAATAATTCAGGAAGACTCGATCGGAATAGCTGCTGGAAGCTTGCCGGTCACAACGCGTCGAGAATTGGCTCCGTCGGAATCCGACGAATTTTTTCGGATTTCCCTAGGGGTACCACTAGGGAAAATCGAGAAATCGTAAAAAGTGGTAAAATTTTGGATCCGAGCCCAATAATTCAGGAAGACTCGATCGGAATAGCTGCTGGAAGCTTGCCGGTCACAATGCGTCGAGAATTGGCTCCGTCGGAATCCGACGAATTTTTACGGATTTCCCTAGGGGTACCACTAGGGAAAATCGAGAAATCGTAAAAAGTGGTGAAATTTTGGATCCGAGCCCAATAATTCAGGAAGACTCGATCGGAATAGCTGCTGGAAGCTTGCCGGTCACAACGCGTCGAGAATTGGCTCCGTCGGAATCCGACAAATTTTTACGGATTTCCCTAGGGGTACCACTAGGGAAAATCGCCAAAATCGAGAAATCGTAAAAAGTGGTGAAATTTTGGATCCGAGCCCAATAATTCAGGAAGACTCGATCGGAATAGCTGCTGGAAGCTTGCCGGTCACAACGCGTCGAGAATTGGCTCCGTCGGAATCCGACGAATTTTTACGGATTTCCCTAGGGGTACCACTAGGGAAAATCGCCAAAATCGTAAAAAGTGGTGAAATTTTGGATCCGAGCCCAATAATTCAGGAAGACTCGATCGGAATAGCTGCTGGAAGCTTGCCGGTAGCAACGCGTCGAGAATTGGCTCCGTCGGAATCCGACGAATTTTTACGGATTTCCCTAGCGGTACCACTAGGGAAAATTGCCAAAATCGAGAAATCGTAAAAAATGGTAAAATTTTGGATCCGAGCCCAATAATTCAGGAAGACTCGATCGGAATAGCTGCTGGAAGCTTGCCGGTCACAACGCGTCGAGAATTGGCTCCGTCAGAATCCGACGAATTTTTACGGCTTTCCCTAGGGGTACCACTAGTAAAAATCGCCAAAATCGAGAAATCTTAAAAAGTGGTGAAATTTTGGATCCGAGCCCAATAATTCAGGAAGACTCGATCGGAATAGCTGCTGGAAGCTTGCCGGTCACAACGCGTCGAGAATTGGCTCCGTCGGAATCCGACGAATTTTTACGGATTTCCCTAGGGTTACCACTAGGGAAAATCGCCAAAATCGAGAAATCGTAAAAAGTGGTGAAATTTTGGATCCGAGCCCAATAATTCAGGAAGACTCGATCGGAATAGCTGCTGGAAGCTTGCCGGTCACAACGCGTCGAGAATTGGCTCCGTCGGAATCCGACGAATTTTTACGGATTTCCCTGGGGGTACCACTAGGGAAAATCGCCAAAATCATAAAAAGTGGTGAAATTTTGGATCCGACCCCAATAATTCAGGAAGACTCGATCGGAATAGCTGCTGGAAGCTTGCCGGTCACAACGCGTCGAGAATTGGCTCCGTCGGAATCCGACGAATTTTTACGGATTTCCCTAGGGTTACCACTAGGGAAAATCGCCAAAATCGAGAAATCGTAAAAAGTGGTGAAATTTTGGATCCGAGCCCAATAATTCAGGAAGACTCGATCGGAATAGCTGCTGGAAGCTTGCCGGTCACAACGCGTCGAGAATTGGCTCCGTCGGAATCCGACGAATTTTTACGGATTTCTCTAGGGGTATCACTAGGGAAAATCGAGAAATCGTAAAAAGTGGTGAAATTTTGGATCCGAGCCCAATAATTCAGGAAGACTCGATCGGAATAGCTGCTGGAAGCTTGCCGGTCACAACGCGTCAAGAATTGGCTCCGTCGGAATCCGACGAATTTTTACGGATTTCCCTAGGGGTACCACTAGGGAAAATCGAGAAATCGTAAAAAGTGGTGAAATTTTGGATCCGAGCCCAATAATTCAGGAAGACTCGATCGGAATAGCTGCTGGAAGCTTGCCGGTCACAACGCGTCGAGAATTGGCTCCGTCGGAATCCGACGAATTTTTACGGATTTCCCTAGGGGTACCACTAGGGAAAATCGCCAAAATCGAGAAATCGTAAAAAGTGGTGAAATTTTGGATCCGAGCCCAATAATTCAGGAAGACTCGATCGGAATAGCTGTTGGAAGCTTGCCGGTAGCAACGCGTCGAGAATTGGCTCCGTCGGAATCCGACGAATTTTTACGGATTTCCCTAGGGGTACCACTAGGGAAAATCGCCAAAATCGAGAAATCGTAAAAAATGGTAAAATTTTGGATCCGAGCCCAATAATTCAGGAAGACTCGATCGGAATAGCTGCTGGAAGCTTGCCGGTCACAACCGTCGAGAATTGGCTCCGTCGGAATCCGACGAATTTTTACGGCTTTCCCTAGGGGTACCACTAGTAAAAATCGCCAAAATCTAGAAATCGTAAAAAGTGGTGAAATTTTGGATCCGAGCCCAATAATTCAGGAAGTCTCGATCGGAATAGGTTCTGGAAGCTTGACGGTCACAACGCGTCGAGAATTGGCTCCGTCGGAATCCGACGAATTTTTTCGGATTTCCCTAGGGGTACCACTAGGGAAAATCGAGAAATCGTAAAAAGTGGTGAAATTTTGGATCCGAGCCCAATAATTCAGGAAGACTCGATCGGAATAGCTGCTGGAAGCTTGCCGGTCACAATGCGTCGAGAATTGGCTCCGTCGGAATCCGACGAATTTTTACGGATTTCCCTAGGGGTACCACTAGGGAAAATCGCCAAAATCGAGAAATCGTAAAAAGTGGTGTAATTTTGGATCCGAGCCCAATAATTCAGGACGACTCGATCGGAATAGCTGCTGGAAGCTTGCCGGTCACAACGCGTCGAGAATTGGCTCCGTCGAAATCCGACGAATTTTTACGGATTTCCCTAGGGGTACCACTAGGGAAAATCGAGAAATCGTAAAAAGTGGTGAAATTTTGGATCCGAGCCCAATAATTCAGGAAGACTCGATCGGAATAGCTGCTGGAAGCTTGCCGGTCACAACGCGTCGAGAATTGGCTCCGTCGGAATCTGACGAATTTTTACGGATTTCCCTAGGGGTACCACTAGGGAAAATCGAGAAATCGTAAAAAGTGGTGAAATTTTGGATCCGAGCCCAATAATTCAGGAAGACTCGATCGGAATAGCTGTTGGAAGCTTGCCGGTCACAACGCGTCGAGAATTGGCTCCGTCGGAATCCGACGAATTTTTACGGATTTCCCTAGGGGTACCACTAGGGAAAATCGCCAAAATCGAGAAATCGTAAAAAGTGGTGAAATTTTGGATCCGAGCCCAATAATTCAGGAAGACTCGATCGGAATAGCTGCTGGAAGCTTGCCGGTCACAACGCGTCGAGAATTGGCTCCGTCGAAATCCGACGAACTTTTACGGATTTCCCTAGGGGTACCACTAGGGAAAATCGAGAAATCGTAAAAAGTGGCGAAATTTTGGATCCGAGCCCAATAATTCAGGAAGACTCGATCGGAATAGCTGCTGGAAGCTTGCCGGTCACAACGCGTCGAGAATTGGCTCCGTCGGAATTCGACGAATTTTTACGGATTTCCCTAGGGGTACCACTAGGGAAAATCGAGAAATCGTAAAAAGTTGTGAAATTTTGGATCCGAGCCCAATAATTCAGGAAGACTCGATCGGAATAGCTGCTGGAAGCTTGCCGGTCACAACGCGTCGAGAATTGGCTCCGTCGGAATCCGACGAATTTTTACGGATTTCCCTTGGGGTACCACTAGGAAAAATTGCCAAAATCGAGAAATCGTAAAAAGTGGTGAAATTTTGGATCCGAGCCCAATAATTCAGGAAGACTCGATCGGAATAGCTGCTGGAAGCTTGCCGGTCACAACGCGTCGAGAATTGGCTCCGTCGAAATCCGACGAATTTTTACGGATTTCCCTAGGGGTACCACTAGGGAAAATCGAGAAATCGTAAAAAGTGGTGAAATTTTGGATCCGAGCCCAATAATTCAGGAAGACTCGATCGGAATAGCTGCTGGAAGCTTGCCGGTCAGAACGCGTCGAGAATTGGCTCCGTCGGAATCCGACGAATTTTTACGGATTTCCCTAGGGGTACCACTAGGGAAAATCGCCTAAATCATAAAAAGTGGTGAAATTTTGGATCCGACCCCAATAATTCAGGAAGACTCGATCGGAATAGCTGCTGGAAGCTTGCCGGTAGCAACGCGTCGAGAATTGGTTCCGTCGGAATCCGACGAATTTTTACGGATTTCCCTAGGGGTACCACTAGGGAAAATCGCCAAAATCGAGAAATCGTAAAAAATGGTAAAATTTTGGATCCGAGCCCAATAATTCAGGAAGACTCGATCGGAATAGCTGCTGGAAGCTTGCCGGTCAAAACGCGTCGAGAATTGGCTCCGTCGGAATCCGACGAATTTTTACGGCTTTCCCTAGGGGTACCACTAGTAAAAATCGCCAAAATCGAGAAATCGTAAAAAGTGGTGAAATTTTGGATCTGAGCCCAATAATTCAGGAAGACTGGATCGGAATAGGTTCTGGAAGCTTGACGGTCACAACGCGTCGAGAATTGGCTCCGTCGGAATCCGACGAATTTTTTCGGATTTCCCTAGGGGTACCACTAGGGAAAATCGAGAAATCGTAAAAAGTGGTGAAATTTTGGATCCGAGCCCAATAATTCAGGAAGACTCGATCGGAATAGCTGCTGGAAGCTTGCCGGTCACAATGCGTCGAGAATTGGCTCCGTCGGAATGCGACGAATTTTTACGGATTTCCCTAGGGGTACCACTAGGGAAAATCGAGAAATCGTAAAAAGTGGTGAAATTTTGGATCCGAGCCCAATAATTCAGGAAGACTCGATCGGAATAGCTGCTGGAAGCTTGCCGGTCACAACGCGTCGAGAATTGGCTCCGTCGGAATCCGACGAATTTTTACGGATTTCCCTAGGGGTACCACTAGGGAAAATCGCCAAAATCGAGAAATCGTAAAAAGTGGTGAAATTTTGGATCCGAGCCCAATAATTCAGGAAGACTCGATCGGAATAGCTGCTGGAAGCTTGCCGGTCACAACGCATCGAGAATTGGCTCCGTCGGAATCCGACGAATTTTTACGGATTTTCCTAGGGGTACCACTAGGGAAAATCGCCAAAATCGTAAAAAGTGGTGAAATTTTGGATCCGAGCCCAATAATTCAGGAAGACTCGATCGGAATAGCTGCTGGAAGCTTGCCGGTAGCAACGCGTCGAGAATTGGCTCCGTCGGAATCCGACGAATTTTTACGGATTTCCCTAGGGGTACCACTAGGGAAAATTGCCAAAATCGAGAAATCGTAAAAAATGGTAAAATTTTGGATCCGAGCCCAATAATTCAGGAAGACTCGATCGGAATAGCTGCTGGAAGCTTGCCGGTCACAACGCGTCGAGAATTGGCTCCGTCGGAATCCGATGAATTTTTACGGCTTTCCCTAGGGGTACCACTAGTAAAAATCGCCAAAATCGAGAAATCGTAAAAAGTGGTGAAATTTTGGATCCGAGCCCAATAATTCAGGAAGACTCGATCGGAATAGGTTCTGGAAGCTTGACGGTCACAACGTGTCGAGAATTGGCTCCGTCGGAATCCGACGAATTTTTTCGGATTTCCCTAGGGGTACCACTAGGGAAAATCGAGAAATCGTAAAAAGTGGTGAAATTTTGGATCCGAGCCCAATAATTCAGGAAGACTCGATAGGAATAGCTGCTGGAAGCTTGCCGGTCACAATGCGTCGAGAATTGGCTCCGTCGAAATCCGACGAATTTTTACGGATTTCCCTAGGGGTACCACTAGGGAAAATCGAGAAATCGTAAAAAGTGGTGAAATTTTGGATCCGAGCCAATTAATTCAGGAAGACTCGATCGGAATAGCTGCTAGAAGCTTGCCGGTCACAACGCGTCGAGAATTGGCTCCGTCGGAATCCGACGAATTTTTACGGATTTCCCTAGGGGTACAACTAGGGAAAATCGCCAAAATCGAGAAATCGTAAAAAGTGGTGAAATTTTGGATCCGAGCCCAATAATTCAGGAAGACTCGATCGGAATAGCTGCTGGAAGCTTGCCGGTCACAACGCGTCGAGAATTGGCTCCGTCGGAATCCGACGAATTTTTACGGATTTCCCTAGGGGTACCACTAGGGAAAATCGCCAAAATCGTAAAAAGTGGTGAAATTTTGGATCCGAGCCCAATAAATCAGGAAGACTCAATAGGAATAGCTGCTGGAAGCTTGCCGGTCACAACGCGTCTAGAATTGGCTCCGTCGGAATACGACGAATTTTTACGGATTTCCCTAGGGGTACCACTAGGGAAAATCGCCAAAATCGAGAAATCGTAAAAAGTGGTGAAATTTTGGATCCGAGCCCAATAATTCAGGAAGACTCGATCGGAATAGCTGCTGGAAGCTTGCCGGTCACAACGCGTCGAGAATTGGCTCCGTCGGAATCCGACGAATTTTTACGGATTTCCCTAGAGGTACCACTAGGGAAAATCGCCAAAATCGAGAAATCGTAAAAATTGGTGAAATTTTGGATCCGAGCCCAATAATTCAGGAAGACTCGATCGGAATAGCTGCTGGAAGCTTGCCGGTCACAACGCGTCGAGAATTGGCTCCGTCGGAATCCGACGAATTTTTACGGATTTCTCTAGGGGTACCACTAGGGAAAATCGAGAAATCGTAAAAAGTGGTGAAATTTTGGATCCGAGCCCAATAATTCAGGAAGACTCGATCGGAATAGCTGCTGGAAGCTTGCCGGTCACAACGCGTCGAGAATTGGCTCCGTCGGAATCCGACGAATTTTTACGGATTTCCCTAGGGGTACCACTAGGGAAAATCGAGAAATCCTAAAAAGTGGTGAAATTTTGAATCCGAGCCCAATAATTCAGGAAGACTCGATCGGAATAGCTGCTGGAAGCTTGCCGGTCACAACGCGTCGAGAATTGGCTCCGTCGGAATCCGACGAATTTTTACGGATTTCCCTAGGGGTACCACTAGGGAAAATCGCCAAAATCGAGAAATCGTAAAAAGTGGTGAAATTTTGGATCCGAGCCCAATAATTCAGGAAGACTCGATCGGAATAGCTGCTGGAAGCTTGCCGGTCACAACGCATCAAGAATTGGCTCCGTCGGAATCCGACGAATTTTTACGGATTTCCCTAGGGGTACCACTAGTGAAAATCGAGAAATCGTAAAAAGTGGTGAAATTTTGGATCCGAGCCCAATAATTCAGGAAGACTCGATCGGAATAGCTGCTGGAAGCTTACCGGTCACAACGCGTCGAGAATTGGCTCCGTCGGAATCCGACGAATTTTTACGGATTTCCCTAGGGGTACCACTAGGGAAAATCGGCAAAATCGAGAAATCGTAAAAAGTGGTGAAATTTTGGATCCGAGCCCAATAATTCAGGAAGACTCGATCGGAATAGCTGCTGGAAGCTTGCCGGTCACAACGCGTCGAGAATTGGCTCCGTCGAAATCCGACGAATTTTTACGGATTTCCCTAGGGGTACCACTAGGGAAAATCGAGAAATCGTAAAAAGTGGTGAAATTTTGGATCCGAGCCCAATAATTCAGGAAGACTCGATCGGAATAGCTGCTGGAAGCTTGCCGGTCACAACGCGTCGAGAATTGGCTCCGTCGGAATCCGACGAATTTTTACGGATTTCCCTAGGGGTACCACTAGGGAAAATCGAGAAATCGTAAAAAGTGGTGAAATTTTGGATCCGAGCCCAATAATTCAGGAAGACTCAATCGGAATAGCTGCTGGAAGCTTGCCGGTCACAACGCGTCGAGAATTGGCTCCGTCGGAATCCGACGAATTTTTACGGATTTCCCTAGGGGTACCACTAGGGAAAATCGCCAAAATCGAGAAATCGTAAAAAGTGGTGAAATTTTGGATCCGAACCCAATAATTCAGGAAGACTCGATCGGAATAGCTGCTGGAAGCTTGCCGGTCAAAACGCGTCGAGAATTGGCTCCGTCGAAATCCGACGAATTTTTACGGATTTCCCTAGGGGTACCACTAGGGAAAATCGAGAAATCGTAAAAAGTGGCGAAATTTTGGATCCGAGCCCAATAATTCAGGAAGACTCGATCGGAATAGCTGCTGGAAGCTTGCCGGTCACAACGCGTCGAGAATTGGCTCCGTCGGAATTCGACGAATTTTTACGGATTTCCCTAGGGGTACCACTAGGGAAAATCGAGAAATCGTAAAAAGTTGTGAAATTTTGGATCCGAGCCCAATAATTCAGGAAGACTCGATCGGAATAGCTGCTGGAAGCTTGCCGGTCACAACGCGTCGAGAATTGGCTCCGTCGGAATCCGACTAATTTTTACGGATTTCCCTTGGGGTACCACTAGGAAAAATCGCCAAAATCGAGAAATCGTAAAAAGTGGTGAAATTTTGGATCCGAGCCCAATAATTCAGGAAGACTCGATCGGAATAGCTGCTGGAAGCTTGCCGGTCACAACGCGTCGAGAATTGGCTCCGTCGAAATCCGACGAATTTTTACGGATTTCCCTAGGGGTACCACTAGGGAAAATCGAGAAATCGTAAAAAGTGGTGAAATTTTGGATCCGAGCCCAATAATTCAGGAAGACTCGATCGGAATAGCTGCTGGAAGCTTGCCGGTCACAACGCGTCGAGAATTGGCTCCGTCGGAATCCGACGAATTTTTACGGATTTCCCTAGGGGTACCACTAGGAAAAATCGCCAAAATCATAAAAAGTGGTGAAATTTTGGATCCGACCCCAATAATTCAGGAAGACTCGATCGGAATAGCTGCTGGAAGCTTGCCGGTAGCAACGCGTCGAGAATTGGCTCCGTCGGAATCCGACGAATTTTTACGGATTTCCCTAGGGGTACCACTAGGGAAAATCGCCAAAATCGAGAAATCGTAAAAAATGGTAAAATTTTGGATCCGAGCCCAATAATTCAGGAAGACTCGATCGGAATAGCTGCTGGAAGCTTGCCGGTCACAACGCGTCGAGAATTGGCTCCGTCGGAATCCGACGAATTTTTACGGCTTTCCCTAGGGGTACCACTAGTAAAAATCGCCAAAATCTAGAAATCGTAAAAAGTGGTGAAATTTTGGATCCGAGCCCAATAATTCAGGAAGACTCGATCGGAATAGGTTCTGGAAGCTTGACGGTCACAACGCGTCGAGAATTGGCTCCGTCGGAATCCGACGAATTTTTCCGGATTTCCCTAGGGGTACCACTAGGGAAAATCGAGAAATCGTAAAAAGTGGTGAAATTTTGGATCCGAGCCCAATAATTCAGGAAGACTCGATCGGAATAGCTGCTGGAAGCTTGCCGGTAACAATGCGTCGAGAATTGGCTCCGTCGGAATCCGATGAATTTTTACGGATTTCCCTAGGGGTACCACTAGGGAAAATCGAGAAATCGTAAAAAGTGGTGAAATTTTGGATCCGAGCCCAATAATTCAGGAAGACTCGATTGGAATAGCTGCTGGAAGCTTGCCGGTCACAACGCGTCGAGAATTGGCTCCGTCGGAATCCGACGAATTTTTACGGATTTCCCTAGGGGTACCGCTAGGAAAAATCGCCAAAATCGAGAAATCGTAAAAAGTGGTGAAATTTTGGATCCGAGCCCAATAATTCAGGAAGACTCGATCGGAATAGCTGCTGGAAGCTTGCCGGTCACAACGCGTCGAGAATTGGCTCCGTCGGAATTCGACGAATTTTTACGGATTTCCCTAGGGGTACCACTAGGGAAAATCGCCAAAATCGTAAAAAGTGGTGAAATTTTGGATCCGAGCCCAATAATTCAGGAAGACTCGATCGGAATAGCTGCTGGAAGCTTGCCGGTAGCAACGCGTCGAGAATTGGCTCCGTCGGAATCCGACGAATTTTTACGGATTTCCCTAGGGGTACCACTAGGGAAAATCGCCAAAATCGAGAAATCGTAAAAAATGGTAAAATTTTTGATCCGAGCCCAATAATTCAGGAAGACTCGATCGGAATAGCTGCTGGAAGCTTGCCGGTCACAACGCGTCGAGAATTGGCTCCGTCGGAATCCGACGAATCTTTACGGCTTTCCCTAGGGGTACCACTAGTAAAAATCGCCAAAATCGAGAAATCGTAAAAAGTGGTGAAATTTTGGATCCGAGCCCAATAATTCAGGAAGACTCGATCGGAATAGGTTCTGGAAGCTTGACGGTCACAACGCGTCGAGAATTGGCTCCGTCGGAATCCGACGAATTTTTTCCGATTTCCCTAGGGGTACCACTAGGGAAAATCGAGAAATCGTAAAAAGTGGTGAAATTTTGGATCCGAGCCCAATAATTCAGGAAGACTCGATCGGAATAGCTGCTGGAAGCTTGCCGGTCACAATGCGTCGAGAATTGGCTCCGTCGGAATCCGACGAATTTTTACGGATTTCCCTAGGGGTACCACTAGGGAAAATCGAGAAATCGTAAAAAGTGGTGAAATTTTGGATCCGAGCCCAATAATTCAGGAAGACTCGATCGGAATAGCTGCTGGAAGCTTGCCGGTCACAACGCGTCGAGAATTGGCTCCGTCGGAATCCGACGAATTTTTACGGATTTCCCTAGGGGTACCACTAGGGAAAATCGCCAAAATCGAGAAATCGTAAAAAGTGGTGAAATTTTGGATCCGAGCCCAATAATTCAGGAAGACTCGATCGGAATAGCTGCTGGAAGCTTGCCGGTCCAAACGCGTCGAGAATTGGCTCCGTCGAAATCCGACGAATTTTTACGGATTTCCCTAGGGGTACCACTAGGGAAAATCGAGAAATCGTAAAAAGTGGTGAAATTTTGGATCCGAGCCCAATAATTCAGGAAGACTCGATCGGAATAGCTGCTGGAAGCTTGCCGGTCACAACGCGTCGAGAATTGGCTCCGTCGGAATCCGACGAATTTTTACGGATTTCCCTAGGGGTACCACTAGGGAAAATCGAGAAATCGTAAAAAGTGGTGAAATTTTGGATCCGAGCCCAATAATTCAGGAAGACTCGATCGGAATAGCTGCTGGAAGCTTGCCGGTCACAACGAGTCGAGAATTGGCTCCGTCGGAATCCGACGAATCTTTACGGCTTTCCCTAGGGGTACCACTAGTAAAAATCGCCAAAATCGAGAAATCGTAAAAAGTGGTGAAATTTTGGATCCGAGCCCAATAATTCAGGAAGACTCGATCGGAATAGGTTCTGGAAGCTTGACGGTCACAACGCGTCGAGAATTGGCTCCGTCGGAATCCGACGAATTTTTTCCGATTTCCCTAGGGGTACCACTAGGGAAAATCGAGAAATCGTAAAAAGTGGTGAAATTTTGGATCCGAGCCCAATAATTCAGGAAGACTCGATCGGAATAGCTGCTGGAAGCTTGCCGGTCACAATGCGTCGAGAATTGGCTCCGTCGGAATCCGACGAATTTTTACGGATTTCCCTAGGGGTACCACTAGGGAAAATCGAGAAATCGTAAAAAGTGGTGAAATTTTGGATCCGAGCCCAATAATTCAGGAAGACTCGATCGGAATAGCTGCTGGAAGCTTGCCGGTCACAACGCGTCGAGAATTGGCTCCGTCGGAATCCGACGAATTTTTACGGATTTCCCTAGGGGTACCACTAGGGAAAATCGCCAAAATCGAGAAATCGTAAAAAGTGGTGAAATTTTGGATCCGAGCCCAATAATTCAGGAAGACTCGATCGGAATAGCTGCTGGAAGCTTGCCGGTCACAACGCGTCGAGAATTGGCTCCGTCGAAATCCGACGAATTTTTACGGATTTCCCTAGGGGTACCACTAGGGAAAATCGAGAAATCGTAAAAAGTGGTGAAATTTTGGATCCGAGCCCAATAATTCAGGAAGACTCGATCGGAATAGCTGCTGGAAGCTTTCCGGTCACAACGCGTCGAGAATTGGCTCCGTCGGAATCCGACGAATTTTTACGGATTTCCCTAGGGGTACCACTAGGGAAAATCGAGAAATCGTAAAAAGTGGTGAAATTTTGGATCCGAGCCCAATAATTCAGGAAGACTCGATCGGAATAGCTGCTGGAAGCTTGCCGGTCACAACGCGTCGAGAATTGGCTCCGTCGGAATCCGACGAATTTTTACGGATTTCCCTAGGGGTACCACTAGGGAAAATCGCCAAAATCGAGAAATCGTAAAAAGTGGTGAAATTTTGGATCCGAGCCCAATAATTCAGGAAGACTCGATCGGAATAGCTGCTGGAAGCTTGCCGGTCACAACGCGTCGAGAATTGGCTCCGTCGAAATCCGACGAATTTTTACGGATTTCCCTAGGGGTACCACTAGGGAAAATCGAGAAATCGTAAAAAGTGGTGAAATTTTGGATCCGAGCCCAATAATTCAGGAAGACTCGATCGGAATAGCTGCTGGAAGCTTTCCGGTCACAACGCGTCGAGAATTGGCTCCGTCGGAATCCGACGAATTTTTACGGATTTCCCTAGGGGTACCACTAGGGAAAATCGAGAAATCGTAAAAAGTGGTGAAATTTTGGATCCGAGCCCAATAATTCAGGAAGACTCGATCGGAATAGCTGCTGGAAGCTTGCCGGTCACAACGCGTCGAGAATTGGCTCCGTCGGAATCCGACGAATTTTTACGGATTTCCCTAGGGGTACCACTAGGGAAAATCGCCAAAATCGAGAAATCGTAAAAAGTGGTGAAATTTTGGATCCGAGCCCAATAATTCAGGAAGACTCGATCGGAATAGCTGCTGGAAGCTTGCCGGTCACAACGCGTCGAGAATTGGCTCCGTCGAAATCCGACGAATTTTTACGGATTTCCCTTGGGGTACCACTAGGGAAAATCGAGAAATCGTAAAAAGTGGTGAAATTTTGGATCCGAGCCCAATAATTCAGGAAGACTCGATCGGAATAGCTGCTGGAAGCTTGCCGGTCACAACGCGTCGAGAATTGGCTCCGTCGAAATCCGACGAATCTTTACGGCTTTCCCTAGGGGTACCACTAGTAAAAATCGCCAAAATCGAGAAATCGTAAAAAGTGGTGAAATTTTGGATCCGAGCCCAATAATTCAGGAAGACTCGATCGGAATAGGTTCTGGAAGCTTGACGGTCACAACGCATCGAGAATTGGCTCCGTCGGAATCCGACGAATTTTTTCCGATTTCCCTAGGGGTACCACTAGGGAAAATCGAGAAATCGTAAAAAGTGGTGAAATTTTGGATCCGAGCCCAATAATTCAGGAAGACTCGATCGGAATAGCTGCTGGAAGCTTGCCGGTCACAATGCGTCGAGAATTGGCTCCGTCGGAATCCGACGAATTTTTACGGATTTCCCTAGGGGTACCACTAGGGAAAATCGAGAAATCGTAAAAAGTGGTGAAATTTTGGATCCGAGCCCAATAATTCAGGAAGACTCGATCGGAATAGCTGCTGGAAGCTTGCCGGTCACAACGCGTCGAGAATTGGCTCCGTCGAAATCCGACGAATTTTTACGGATTTCCCTAGGGGTACCACTAGGGAAAATCGCCAAAATCGAAAAATCGTAAAAAGTGGTGAAATTTTGGATCCGAGCCCAATAATTCAGGAAGACTCGATCGGAATAGCTGCTGGAAGCTTGCCGGTCACAACGCGTCGAGAATTGGCTCCGTCGAAATCCGACGAATTTTTACGGATTTCCCTAGGGGTACCACTAGGGAAAATCGAGAAATCGTAAAAAGTGGTGAAATTTTGGATCCGAGCCCAATAATTCAGGAAGACTCGATCGGAATAGCTGCTGGAAGCTTTCCGGTCACAACGCGTCGAGAATTGGCTCCGTCGGAATCCGACGAATTTTTACGGATTTCCCTAGGGGTACCACTAGGGAAAATCGAGAAATCGTAAAAAGTGGTGAAATTTTGGATCCGAGCCCAATAATTCAGGAAGACTCGATCGGAATAGCTGCTGGAAGCTTGTCGGTCACAACGCGTCGAGAATTGGCTCCGTCGGAATCCGACGAATTTTTACGGATTTCCCTAGGGGTACCACTAGGGAAAATCGCCAAAATCGAGAAATCGTAAAAAGTGGTGAAATTTTGGATCCGAGCCCAATAATTCAGGAAGACTCGATCGGAATAGCTGCTGGAAGCTTGCCGGTCACAACGCGTCGAGAATTGGCTCCGTCGAAATCCGACGAATTTTTACGGATTTCTTTAGGGGTACCACTAGGGAAAATCGAGAAATCGTAAAAAGTGGTGAAATTTTGGATCCGAGCCCAATAATTCAGGAAGACTCGATCGGAATAGCTGCTGGAAGCTTGCCGGTCACAACGCGTCGAGAATTGGCTCCGTCGGAATCCGACGAATTTTTACGGATTTCCCTAGGGGTACCACTAGGGAAAATCGAGAAATCGTAAAAAGTGGTGAAATTTTGGATCCGAGCCCAATAATTCAGGAAGACTCGATCGGAATAGCTGCTGGAAGCTTGCCGGTCACAACGCGTCGAGAATTGGCTCCGTCGGAATCCGACGAATTTTTACGGATTTCCCTAGGGGTACCACTAGGGAAAATCGCCAAAATCGAGAAATCGTAAAAAGTGGTCAAATTTTGGATCCGAGCCCAATAATTCAGGAAGACTCGATCGGAATAGCTGCTGGAAGCTTGCCGGTCACAACGCGTCGAGAATTGGCTCCGTCGAAATCCGACGAACTTTTACGGATTTCCCTAGGGGTACCACTAGGGAAAATCGAGAAATCGTAAAAAGTGGCGAAATTTTGGATCCGAGCCCAATAATTCAGGAAGACTCGATCGGAATAGCTGCTGGAAGCTTGCCGGTCACAACGCGTCGAGAATTGGCTCCGTCGGAATCCGACGAATTTTTACGGATTTCCCTTGGGGTACCACTAGGAAAAATCGCCAAAATCGAGAAATCGTAAAAAGTGGTGAAATTTTGGATCCGAGCCCAATAATTCAGGAAGACTCGATCGGAATAGCTGCTGGAAGCTAGCCGGTCACAACGCGTCGAGAATTGGCTCCGTCGAAATCCGACGAATTTTTACGGATTTCCCTAGGGGTACCACTAGGGAAAATCGAGAAATCGTAAAAAGTGGTGGAATTTTGGATCCGAGCCCAATAATTCAGGAAGACTCGATCGGAATAGCTGCTGGAAGCTTGCCGGTCACAACGCGTCGAGAATTGGCTCCGTCGGAATCCGACGAATTTTTACGGATTTCCCTAGGGGTACCACTAGGGAAAATCGCCAAAATCATAAAAAGTGGTGAAATTTTGGATCCGACCCCAATAATTCAGGAAGACTCGATCGGAATAGCTGCTGGAAGCTTGCCGGTAGCAACGCGTCGAGAATTGGCTCCGTCGGAATCCGACGAATTTTTACGGATTTCCCTAGGGGTACCACTAGGGAAAATCGCCAAAATCGAGAAATCGTAAAAAATGGTAAAATTTTGGATCCGAGCCCAATAATTCAGGAAGACTCGATCGGAATAGCTGCTGGAAGCTTGCCGGTCAAAACGCGTCGAGAATTGGCTCCGTCGGAATCCGACGAATTTTTACGGCTTTCCCTAGGGGTACCACTAGTAAAAATCGCCAAAATCGAGAAATCGTAAAAAGTGGTGAAATTTTGGATCAGAGCCCAATAATTCAGGAAGACTCGATCGGAATAGGTTCTGGAAGCTTGACGGTCACAACGCGTCGAGAATTGGCTCCGTCGGAATCCGACGAATTTTTTCGGATTTCCCTAGGGGTACCACTAGGGAAAATCGAGAAATCGTAAAAAGTGGTGAAATTTTGGATCCGAGCCCAATAATTCAGGAAGACTCGATCGGAATAGCTGCTGGAAGCTTGCCGGTCACAATGCGTCGAGAATTGGCTCCGTCGGAATCCGACGAATTTTTACGGATTTCCCTAGGGGTACCACTAGGGAAAATCGAGAAATCGTAAAAAGTGGTGAAATTTTGGATCCGAGCCCAATAATTCAGGAAGACTCGATCGGAATAGCTGCTGGAAGCTTGCCGGTCACAACGCGTCGAGAATTGGCTCCGTCGGAATCCGATGAATTTTTACGGATTTCCCTAGGGGTACCACTAGGGAAAATCGCCAAAATCGAGAAATCGTAAAAAGTGGTGAAATTTTGGATCCGAGCCCAATAATTCAGGAAGACTCGATCGGAATAGCTGCTGGAAGCTTGCCGGTCACAACGCGTCGAGAATTGGCTCCGTCGGAATCCGACGAATTTTTACGGATTTCCCTAGGGGTACCACTAGGGAAAATCGCCAAAATCGTAAAAAGTGGTGAAATTTTGGATCCGAGCCCAATAATTCAGGAAGACTCGATCGGAATAGCTGCTGGAAGCTTGCCGGTAGCAACGCGTCGAGAATTGGCTCCGTCGGAATCCGACGAATTTTTACGGATTTCCCTAGGGGTACCACTAGGGAAAATTGCCAAAATCGAGAAATCTTAAAAAATGGTAAAATTTTGGATCCGAGCCCAATAATTCAGGAAGACTCGATCGGAATAGCTGCTGGAAGCTTGCCGGTCACAACGCGTCGAGAATTGGCTCCGTCGGAATCCGACGAATTTTTACGGCTTTCCCTAGGGGTACCACTAGTAAAAATCGCCAAAATCGAGAAATCGTAAAAAGTGGTGAAATTTTGGATCCGAGCCCAATAATTCAGGAAGACTCGATCGGAATAGGTTCTGGAAGCTTGACGGTCACAACGCGTCGAGAATTGGCTCCGTCGGAATCCGACGAATTTTTTCGGATTTCCCTAGGGGTACCACTAGGGAAAATCGAGAAATCGTAAAAAGTGGTGAAATTTTGGATCCGAGCCCAATAATTCAGGAAGACTAGATAGGAATAGCTGCTGGAAGCTTGCCGGTCACAATGCGTCGAGAATTGGCTCCGTCGGAATACGACGAATTTTTACGGATTTCCCTAGGGGTACCACTAGGGAAAATCGAGAAATCGTAAAAAGTGGTGAAATTTTGGATCCGAGCCCAATAATTCAGGAAGACTCGATCGGAATAGCTGCTGGAAGCTTGCCGGTCACAACGCGTCGAGAATTGGCTCCGTCGGAATCCGACGAATTTTTACGGATTTCCCTAGGGGTACAACTAGGGAAAATCGCCAAAATCGAGAAATCGTAAAAAGTGGTGAAATTTTGGATCCGAGCCCAATAATTCAGGAAGACTCGATCGGAATAGCTGCTGGAAGCTTGCCGGTCACAACGCGTCGAGAATTGGCTCCGTCGGAATCCGACGAATTTTTACGGATTTCCCTAGGGGTACCACTAGGGAAAATCGCCAAAATCGTAAAAAGTGGTGAAATTTTGGATCCGAGCCCAATAATTCAGGAAGACTCAATCGGAATAGCTGCTGGAAGCTTGCCGGTCACAACGCGTCTAGAATTGGCTCCGTCGGAATACGACGAATTTTTACGGATTTCCCTAGGGGTACCACTAGGGAAAATCGCCAAAATCGAGAAATCGTAAAAAGTGGTGAAATTTTGGATCCGAGCCCAATAATTCAGGAAGACTCGATCGGAATAGCTGCTGGAAGCTTGCCGGTCACAACGCGTCGAGAATTGGCTCCGTCGGAATCCGACGAATTTTTACGGATTTCCCTTGGGGTACCACTAGGAAAAATCGCCAAATTCGAGAAATCGTAAAAAGTGGTGAAATTTTGGATCCGAGCCCAATAATTCAGGAAGACTCGATCGGAATAGCTGCTGGAAGCTTGCCGGTCACAACGCGTCGAGAATTGGCTCCGTCGAAATCCGACGAATTTTTACGGATTTCCCTAGGGGTACCACTAGGGAAAATCGAGAAATCGTAAAAAGTGGTGAAATTTTGGATCCGAGCCCAATAATTCAGGAAGACTCGATCGGAATAGCTGCTGGAAGCTTGCCGGTCACAACGCGTCGAAAATTGGCTCCGTCGGAATCCGACGAATTTTTACGGATTTCCCTAGGGGTACCACTAGGGAAAATCGCCAAAATCGAGAAATCGTAAAAAGTGGTGAAATTTTGGATCCGAGCCCAATAATTCAGGAAGACTCGATCGGAATAGCTGCTGGAAGCTTGCCGGTCACAACGCGTCGAGAATTGGCTCCGTCGGAATCCGACGAATTTTTACGGATTTCCCTAGGGGTACCACTAGGGAAAATCGCCAAAATCGTAAAAAGTGGTGAAATTTTGGATCCGAGCCCAATAATTCAGGAAGACTCAATCGGAATAGCTGCTGGAAGCTTGCCGGTCACAACGCGTCTAGAATTGGCTCCGTCGGAATACGACGAATTTTTACGGATTTCCCTAGGGGTACCACTAGGGAAAATCGCCAAAATCGAGAAATCGTAAAAAGTGGTGAAATTTTGGATCCGAGCCCAATAATTCAGGAAGACTCGATCGGAATAGCTGCTGGAAGCTTGCCGGTCACAACGCGTCGAGAATTGGCTCCGTCGGAATCCGACGAATTTTTACGGATTTCCCTAGGGGTACAACTAGGGAAAATCGCCAAAATCGAGAAATCGTAAAAAGTGGTGAAATTTTGGATCCGAGCCCAATAATTCAGGAAGACTCGATCGGAATAGCTGCTGGAAGCTTGCCGGTCACAACGCGTCGAGAATTGGCTCCGTCGGAATCCGACGAATTTTTACGGATTTCCCTAGGGGTACCACTAGGGAAAATCGCCAAAATCGTAAAAAGTGGTGAAATTTTGGATCCGAGCCCAATAATTCAGGAAGACTCAATCGGAATAGCTGCTGGAAGCTTGCCGGTCACAACGCGTCTAGAATTGGCTCCGTCGGAATACGACGAATTTTTACGGATTTCCCTAGGGGTACCACTAGGGAAAATCGCCAAAATCGAGAAATCGTAAAAAGTGGTGAAATTTTGGATCCGAGCCCAATAATTCAGGAAGACTCGATCGGAATAGCTGCTGGAAGCTTGCCGGTCACAACGCGTCGAGAATTGGCTCCGTCGGAATCCGACGAATTTTTACGGATTTCCCTTGGGGTACCACTAGGAAAAATCGCCAAATTCGAGAAATCGTAAAAAGTGGTGAAATTTTGGATCCGAGCCCAATAATTCAGGAAGACTCGATCGGAATAGCTGCTGGAAGCTTGCCGGTCACAACGCGTCGAGAATTGGCTCCGTCGAAATCCGACGAATTTTTACGGATTTCCCTAGGGGTACCACTAGGGAAAATCGAGAAATCGTAAAAAGTGGTGAAATTTTGGATCCGAGCCCAATAATTCAGGAAGACTCGATCGGAATAGCTGCTGGAAGCTTGCCGGTCACAACGCGTCGAAAATTGGCTCCGTCGGAATCCGACGAATTTTTACGGATTTCCCTAGGGGTACCACTAGGGAAAATCGCCAAAATCGAGAAATCGTAAAAAGTGGTGAAATTTTGGATCCGAGCCCAATAATTCAGGAAGACTCGATCGGAATAGCTGCTGGAAGCTTGCCGGTCACAACGCGTCGAGAATTGGCTCCGTCGGAATCCGACGAATTTTTACGGATTTCCCTAGGGGTACCACTAGGGAAAATCGCCAAATCGTAAAAAGTGGTGAAATTTTGGATCCGAGCCCAATAATTCAGGAAGACTCAATCGGAATAGCTGCTGGAAGCTTGCCGGTCACAACGCGTCTAGAATTGGCTCCGTCGGAATACGACGAATTTTTACGGATTTCCCTAGGGGTACCACTAGGGAAAATCGCCAAAATCGAGAAATCGTAAAAAGTGGTGAAATTTTGGATCCGAGCCCAATAATTCAGGAAGACTCGATCGGAATAGCTGCTGGAAGCTTGCCGGTCACAACGCGTCGAGAATTGGCTCCGTCGGAATCCGACGAATTTTTACGGATTTCCCTAGGGGTACCACTAGGGAAAATCGAGAAATCGTAAAAAGTGGTGAAATTTTGGATCCGAGCCCAATAATTCAGGAAGACTCGATCGGAATAGCTGCTGGAAGCTTGCCGGTCACAACGCGTCGAGAATTGGCTCCGTCGGAATCCGACGAATTTTTACGGATTTCCCTAGGGGTACCACTAGGGAAAATCGAGAAATCGTAAAAGTGGTGAAATTTTGGATCCGAGCCCAATAATTCAGGAAGACTCGATCGGAATAGCTGCTGGAAGCTTGCGGTCACAACGCGTCGAGAATGGCTCCGTCGGAATCCGACGAATTTTTACGGATTTCCCTAGGGGTACACTAGGGAAAATCGCCAAAATCGAGAAATCGTAAAAAGTGGTGAAATTTGGATCCGAGCCCAATAATTCAGGAAGACTCGATCGGAATAGCTGCTGGAAGCTTGCCGGTCACAACGCGTCGAGAATTGGCTCCGTCGGAATCCGACGAATTTTTACGGATTTCCCTAGGGGTACCACTAGGGAAAATCGCCAAAATCGTAAAAAGTGGTGAAATTTTGGATCCGAGCCCAATAATTCAGGAAGACTCAATCGGAATAGCTGCTGGAAGCTTGCCGGTCACAACGCGTCTAGAATTGGCTCCGTCGGAATACGACGAATTTTTACGGATTTCCCTAGGGGTACCACTAGGGAAAATCGCCAAATCGAGAAATCGTAAAAAGTGGTGAAATTTTGGATCCGAGCCCAATAATTCAGGAAGACTCGATCGGAATAGCTGCTGGAAGCTTGCCGGTCACAACGCGTCGAGAATTGCTCCGTCGGAATCCGACGAATTTTTACGGATTTCCCTAGGGGTACCACTAGGGAAATCGAGAAATCGTAAAAAGTGGTGAAATTTTGGATCCGAGCCCAATAATTCAGGAAGACTCGATCGGAATAGCTGCTGGAAGCTTGCCGGTCACAACGCGTCGAGAATTGGCTCCGTCGGAATCCGACGAATTTTTACGGATTTCCCTAGGGGTACCACTAGGGAAAAATCGAGAAATCGTAAAAAGTGGTGAAATTTTGGATCCGAGCCCAATAATTCAGGAAGACTCGATCGGAATAGCTGCTGGAAGCTTGCCGGTCACAACGCGTCGAGAATTGGCTCCGTCGGAATCCGACGAATTTTTACGGATTTCCCTAGGGGTACAACTAGGGAAAATCGCCAAAATCGAGAAATCGTAAAAAGTGGTGAAATTTTGGATCCGAGCCCAATAATTCAGGAAGACTCGATCGGAATAGCTGCTGGAAGCTTGCCGGTCACAACGCGTCGAGAATTGGCTCCGTCGAAATCCGACGAATTTTTACGGATTTCCCTAGGGGTACCACTAGGGAAAATCGAGAAATCGTAAAAAGTGGTGAAATTTTGGATCCGAGCCCAATAATTCAGGAAGACTCGATCGGAATAGCTGCTGGAAGCTTGCCGGTCACAACGCGTCGAAAATTGGCTCCGTCGGAATCCGACGAATTTTTACGGATTTCCCTAGGGGTACCACTAGGGAAAATCGCCAAAATCGAGAAATCGTAAAAAGTGGTGAAATTTTGGATCCGAGCCCAATAATTCAGGAAGACTCGATCGGAATAGCTGCTGGAAGCTTGCCGGTCACAACGCGTCGAGAATTGGCTCCGTCGGAATCCGACGAATTTTTACGGATTTCCCTAGGGGTACCACTAGGGAAAATCGCCAAAATCGTAAAAAGTGGTGAAATTTTGGATCCGAGCCCAATAATTCAGGAAGACTCAATCGGAATAGCTGCTGGAAGCTTGCCGGTCACAACGCGTCTAGAATTGGCTCCGTCGGAATACGACGAATTTTTACGGATTTCCCTAGGGGTACCACTAGGGAAAATCGCCAAAATCGAGAAATCGTAAAAAGTGGTGAAATTTTGGATCCGAGCCCAATAATTCAGGAAGACTCGATCGGAATAGCTGCTGGAAGCTTGCCGGTCACAACGCGTCGAGAATTGGCTCCGTCGGAATCCGACGAATTTTTACGGATTTCCCTAGGGGTACCACTAGGGAAAATCGAGAAATCGTAAAAAGTGGTGAAATTTTGGATCCGAGCCCAATAATTCAGGAAGACTCGATCGGAATAGCTGCTGGAAGCTTGCGGTCACAACGCGTCGAGAATTGGCTCCGTCGGAATCCGACGAATTTTTACGGATTTCCCTAGGGGTACCACTAGGGAAAATCGCCAAATCGAGAAATCGTAAAAAGTGGTGAAATTTTGGATCCGAGCCCATTAATTCAGGAAGACTCGATCGGAATAGCTGCTGGAAGCTTGCCGGTCACAACGCGTCGAGAATTGGCTCCGTCAGAATCCGACGAATTTTTACGGATTTCCCCTAGGGGTACCACTAGGGAAAATCGAGAAATCGTAAAAAGTGGTGAAATTTTGGATCCGAGCCCAATAATTCAGGAAGACTCGATCGGAATAGCTGCTGGAAGCTTGCCGGTCACAACGCGTCGAGAATTGGCTCCGTCGAAATCCGACGAATTTTTACGGATTTCCCTAGGGGTACCACTAGGGAAAATCGCCAAAATTGAGAATCGTAAAAAGTGGTGAAATTTTGGATCCGAGCCCAATAATTCAGGAAGACTCGATCGGAATAGCTGCTGGAAGCTTGCCGTCACAACGCGTCGAGAATTGGCTCCGTCGAAATCCGACGAATTTTTTACGGATTTCAATAGGGGTTACCACTAGGGAAAATCGAGAAATCGTAAAAAGTGGTGAAATTTTGGATCCGAGCCCAATAATTCAGGAAGACTCGATCGGAATAGCTGCTGGAAGCTTGCCGGTCACAACGCGTCGAGAATTGGCTCCGTCGGAATCCGACGAATTTTTACGGATTTCCCTAGGGGTACCACTAGGGAAAATCGCAGAAATCATAAAAAGTGGTGAAATTTTGAATCCGAGCCCAATAATTCAGGAAGACTCGATCGGAATAGCTGCTGGAAGCTTGCCGGTCACAACGCGTCGAGAATTGGCTCCGTCGGAATCGACGAATTTTTACGGATTTCCCTAGGGGTACCACTAGGGAAAATCGCCAAATCGAGAAATCGTAAAAAGTGGTGAAATTTTGGATCCGAACCCATTAATTCAGGAAGACTCGATCGGAATAGCTGCTGGAAGCTTGCGGTCACAACGCGTCGAGAATTGGCTCCGTCGAAATCCGACGAATTTTACGGATTTCCCTAGGGGTACCACTAGGGAAAATCGAGAAATCGTAAAAAGTGGCGAAATTTTGGATCCGAGCCCAATAATTCAGGAAGACTCGATCGGAATAGCTGCTGGAAGCTTGCCGGTCACAACGCGTCGAGAATTGGCTCCGTCGGAATTCGACGAATTTTTACGGATTTCCCTAGGGGTACCACTAGGGAAAATCGAGAAATCGTAAAAAGTTGTGAAATTTTGGATCCGAGCCCAATAATTCAGGAAGACTCGATCGGAATAGCTGCTGGAAGCTTGCCGGTCACAACGCGTCGAGAATTGGCTCCGTCGGAATCCGACTAATTTTTACGGATTTCCCTTGGGGTACCACTAGGAAAAATCGCCAAAATCGAGAAATCGTAAAAGTGGTGAAATTTTGGATCCGAGCCCAATAATTCAGGAAGACTCGATCGGAATAGCTGCTGGAAGCTGCCGGTCACAACGCGTCGAGAATTGGCTCCGTCGAAATCCGACGAATTTTTACGGATTTCCCTAGGGGTACCACTAGGGAAAATCGAGAAATCGTAAAAAGTGGTGAAATTTTGGATCCGAGCCCAATAATTCAGGAAGACTCGATCGGAATAGCTGCTGGAAGCTTGCCGGTCACAACGCGTCGAGAATTGGCTCCGTCGGAATCCGACGAATTTTTTACGGATTTCCCTAGGGGTACCACTAGGGAAAATCGCCAAAATCATAAAAAGTGGTGAAATTTTGGATCCGACCCCAATAATTCAGCAAGACTCGATCGGAATAGCTGCTGGAAGCTTGCCGGTAGCAACGCGTCGAGAATTGGCTCCGTCGGAATCCGACGAATTTTTACGGATTTCCCTAGGGGTACCACTAGGGAAAATCGCCAAAATCGAGAAATCGTAAAAAATGGTAAAATTTTGGATCCGAGCCAATAATTCAGGAAGACTCGATCGGAATAGCTGCTGAAGCTTGCCGGTCACAACGCGTCGAGAATTGGCTCCGTCGGAATCCGACGAATTTTTACGGCTTTCCCTAGGGGTACCACTAGTAAAAATCGCCAAAATCTAGAAATCATAAAAAGTGGTGAAATTTTGGATCCGAGCCCAATAATTCAGGAAGACTCGATCGGAATAGGTTCTGGAAGCTTGACGGTCACAACGCGTCGAGAATTGGCTCCGTCGGAATCCGACGAATTTTTCGATTTCCCTAGGGGTACCACTAGGGAAAATCGAGAAATCGTAAAAAGTGGTGAAATTTTGGATCCGAGCCCAATAATTTAGGAAGACTCGATCGGAATAGCTGCTGGAAGCTTGCCGGTCACAATGCGTCGAGAATTGGCTCCGACGGAATCCGACGAATTTTTACGGATTTCCCTAGGGGTACCACTAGGGAAAATCGAGAAATCGTAAAAAGTGGTGAAATTTTGGATCCGAGCCCAATAATTCAGGAAAACTCGATTGGAATAGCTGCTGGAAGCTTGCCGGTCACAACGCGTCGAGAATTGGCTCCGTCGGAATCCGACGAATTTTTACGGATTTCCCTAGGGGTACCGCTAGGAAAAATCGCCAAAATCGAGAAATCGTAAAAAGTGGTGAAATTTTGGATCCGAGCCCAATAATTCAGGAAGACTCGATCGGAATAGCTGCTGGAAGCTTGCCGGTCACAACGCGTCGAGAATTGGCTCCGTCGGAATCCGACGAATTTTTACGGATTTCCCTAGGGGTACCACTAGGGAAAATCGCCAAAATCGTAAAAAGTGGTGAAATTTTGGATCCGAGCCCAATAATTCAGGAAGACTCGATCGGAATAGCTGCTGGAAGCTTGCCGGTAGCAACGCGTCGAGAATTGGCTCCGTCGGAATCCGACGAATTTTTACGGATTTCCCTAGGGGTACCACTAGGGAAAATCGCCAAAATCGAGAAATCGTAAAAATGGTAAAATTTTTGATCCGAGCCCAATAATTCAGGAAGACTCGATCGGAATAGCTGCTGGAAGCTTGCCGGTCAAAACGCGTCGAGAATTGGCTCCGTCGGAATCCGACGAATCTTTACGGCTTTCCCTAGGGGTACCACTAGTAAAAATCGCCAAAATCGAGAAATCGTAAAAAGTGGTGAAATTTTGGATCCGAGCCCAATAATTCAGGAAGACTCGATCGGAATAGGTTCTGGAAGCTTGACGGTCACAACGCGTCGAGAATTGGCTCCGTCGGAATCCGACGAATTTTTTCCGATTTCCCTAGGGGTACCACTAGGGAAAATCGAGAAATCGTAAAAAGTGGTGAAATTTGGATCCGAGCCCAATAATTCAGGAAGACTCGATCGGAATAGCTGCTGGAAGCTTGCCGGTCACAATGCGTCGAGAATTGGCTCCGTCGGAATCCGACGAATTTTTACGGATTTCCCTAGGGGTACCACTAGGGAAAATCGAGAAATCGTAAAAAGTGGTGAAATTTTGGATCCGAGCCCAATAATTCAGGAAGACTCGATCGGAATAGCTGCTGGAAGCTTGCCGGTCACAACGCGTCGAGAATTGGCTCCGTCGGAATCCGACGAATTTTTACGGATTTTCCTAGGGGTACCACTAGGGAAAATCGCCAAAATCGAGAAATCGTAAAAAACGGTGAAATTTTGGATCCGAGCCCAATAATTCAGGAAGACTCGATCGGAATAGCATCTGGAAGCTTGCGGTCACAACGCGTCGAGAATTGGCTCCGTCGGAATCCGACGAATTTTTACGGCTTTCCCTAGGGGTACCACTAGTAAAAATCGCCAAAATCGAGAAATCGTAAAAAGTGGTGAAATTTTGGATCCGAGCCCAATAATTCAGGAAGACTCGATCGAATAGGTTCTGGAAGCTTGACGGTCACAACGCGTCGAGAATTGGCTCCGTCGGAATCCGACGAATTTTTTCGGATTTCCCTAGGGGTACCACTAAGGGAAAATCGAGAAATCGTAAAAAGTGGTGAAATTTTGGATCCGAGCCCAATAATTCAGGAAGACTCGATCGGAATAGCTGCTGGAAGCTTGCCGGTCACAACGCGTCGAGAATTGGCTCCGTCAGAATCCGACGAATTTTTACGGATTTCCCTAGGGGTACCAACTAGGGAAATCGAGAAATCGTAAAAAGTGGTGAAATTTTGGATCCGAGCCCAATAATTCAGGAAGACTCGATCGGAATAGCTGCTGGAAGCTTGCCGGTCACAACGCGTCGAGAATTGGCTCCGTCGGAATCCGACGAATTTTACGGATTTCCCTAGGGGTACCACTAGGGAAAATCGCCAAAATCGAGAAATCGTAAAAAGTGGTGAAATTTTGGATCCGAGCCCAATAATTCAGGAAGACTCGATCGGAATAGCTGCTGGAAGCTTGCCGGTCACAACGCGTCGAGAATTGGCTCCGTCGGAATCCGACGAATTTTTACGGATTTCCCTAGGGGTACCACTAGGGAAAATCGCCAAAATCGTAAAAAGTGGTGAAATTTTGGATCCGAGCCCAATAATTCAGGAAGACTCGATCGGAATAGCTGCTGGAAGCTTGCCGATAGCAACGCGTCGAGAATTGGCTCCGTCGGAATCCGACGAATTTTTACGGATTTCCCTAGGGGTACCACTAGGGAAAATCGCCAAAATCGAGAAATCGTAAAAAATGGTAAAATTTTGGATCCGAGCCCAATAATTCAGGAAGACTCGATCGGAATAGCTGCTGGAAGCTTGCCGGTCACAACGCGTCGAGAATTGGCTCCGTCGGAATCCGACGAATTTTTACGGCTTTCCCTAGGGGTACCACTAGTAAAAATCGCCAAAATCGAGAAATCGTAAAAAGTGGTGAAATTTTGGATCCGAGCCCAATAATTCAGGAAGACTCGATCGGAATAGGTTCTGGAAGCTTGACGGTCACAACGCGTCGAGAATTGGCTCCGTCGGAATCCGACGAATTTTTTCGGATTTCCCTAGGGGTACCACTAGGGAAAATCGAGAAATCGTAAAAAGTGGTGAAATTTTGGATCCGAGCCCAATAATTCAGGAAGACTCGATCGGAATAGCTGCTGGAAGCTTGCCGGTCACAATGCGTCGAGAATTGGCTCCGTCGGAATCCGACGAATTTTTACGGATTTCCCTAGGGGTACCACTAGGGAAAATCGAGAAATCGTAAAAAGTGGTGAAATTTTGGATCCGAGCCCAATAATTCAGGAAGACTCGATCGGAATAGCTGCTGGAAGCTTGCCGGTCACAACGCGTCGAGAATTGGCTCCGTCGGAATCCGACGAATTTTTACGGATTTCCCTAGGGGTACCACTAGGAAAAATCGCCAAAATCGAGAAATCGTAAAAAGTGGTGAAATTTTGGATCCGAGCCCAATAATTCAGGAAGACTCGATCGGAATAGCTGCTGGAAGCTTGCCGGTCACAACGCGTCGAGAATTGGCTCCGTCGGAATCCGACGAATTTTTACGGATTTCCCTAGGGGTACCACTAGGGAAAATCGCCAAAATCGTAAAAAGTGGTGAAATTTTGGATCCGAGCCCAATAATTCAGGAAGACTCGATCGGAATAGCTGCTGGAAGCTTGCCGGTCACAACGCGTCGAGAATTGGCTCCGTCGGAATCCGACGAATTTTTACGGATTTCCCTAGGGGTACCACTAGGGAAAATCGCCAAAATCGAGAAATCGTAAAAAGTGGTGAAATTTTGGATCCGAGCCCAATAATTCAGGAAGACTCGATCGGAATAGCTGCTGGAAGCTTGCCGGTCACAACGCGTCGAGAATTGGCTCCGTCGGAATCCGACGAATTTTTACGGATTTCCCTAGGGGTACCACTAGGGAAAATCGCCAAAATCGAGAAATCGTAAAAAGTGGTGAAATTTTGGATCCGAGCCCAATAATTCAGGAAGACTCGATCGGAATAGCTGCTGGAAGCTTGCCGGTCACAACGCGTCGAGAATTGGCTCCGTCGGAATCCGACGAATTTTTACGGATTTCCCTAGGGGTACCACTAGGGAAAATCGCCAAAATCGTAAAAAGTGGTGAAATTTTGGATCCGAGCCCAATAATTCAGGAAGACTCGATCGGAATAGCTGCTGGAAGCTTGCCGATCACAACGCGTCTAGAATTGGCTCCGTCGGAATCCGACGAATTTTTACGGATTTCCCTAGGGGTACCACTAGGGAAAATCGCCAAAATCGAGAAATCGTAAAAAATGGTAAAATTTTGGATCCGAGCCCAATAATTCAGGAAGACTCGATCGGAATAGCTGCTGGAAGCTTGCCGGTCACAACGCGTCGAGAATTGGCTCCGTCGGAATCCGACGAATTTTTACGGATTTCCCTAGGGGTACCACTAGGGAAAATCGCCAAAATCGAGAAATCGTAAAAAGTGGTGAAATTTTGGATCCGAGCCCAATAATTCAGGAAGACTCGATCGGAATAGCTGCTGGAAGCTTGCCGGTCACAAACGCGTCGAGAATTGGCTCCGTCGGAATCCGACGAATTTTTACGGATTTCCCTAGGGGTACCACTAGGGAAAATCGCCAAAAATCGAGAAATCGTAAAAAGTGGTGAAATTTTGGATCCGAGCCAATAATTCAGGAAGACTCGATCGAATAGCTGCTGGAAGCTTGCCGGTCACAACGCGTCGAGAATTGGCTCCGTCGGAATCCGACGAATTTTTACGGATTTCCCTAGGGGTACCACTAGGGAAATCGCCAAAATCGTAAAAAGTGGTGAAATTTTGGATCCGAGCCCAATAATTCAGGAAGACTCGATCGGAATAGCTGCTGGAAGCTTGCCGATCACAACGCGTCTAGAATTGGCTCCGTCGGAATACGACGAATTTTTACGGATTTCCCTAGGGGTACCACTAGGAAAATCGCCAAAATCGAGAAATCGTAAAAAGTGGTGAAATTTTGGATCCGAGCCCAATAATTCAGGAAGACTCGATCGGAATAGCTGCTGGAAGCTTGCCGGTCACAACGCGTCGAGAATTGGCTCCGTCGGAATCCGACGAATTTTTACGGATTTCCCTAGGGGTACCACTAGGGAAAATCGCCAAAATCGAGAAATCGTAAAAAGTGGTGAAATTTTGGATC